>CAWUFW010002099.1:0-1200000 GCA_963921515.1 Calotriton arnoldi
GTGTTTCAGGGTTTTCGGCAGAGCAGTGGTGTTCGGGCAGTGTAGGGGGTCATGCTGGGGGTAGTGTTTCAGGGTTTAGGGCAGTGCAGTGGTGTTCGGGCAGTGTAGGGGGTCGTGCTGGGAGTGGTGTTTCAGGGTTTAGGTCAGTGGTGTTCGGGCAGTGTAGGGGGTCTTGCTTGGGGTGATGTTTCAGGGTTTAGGGCAGTGCAGTGGTGTTCGGGCAGTGTAGGGGTCTTGCTGGGGGTAGTGTTTCAGGGTTTAGGGCAGTGCAGTGGTGTTCGGGCAGTGTAGGGGGTCATGCTGGGGGTGGTGTTTCAGGGTTTAGGGCAGTGCAGTGGTGTTCGGGCAGTGTAGGGGGTCGTGAAGGGGGGTGGTGTTTCAGGGTTTAGGGCAGTGCAGTGGTGTTTGGGCAGTGTAGGGGTCGTGCTGGGGGTAGTGTTTTAGGGTTTAGGGTAGTGCAGTGGTGCTTGTGTAGTGTAGGGGTCGTGCTGGGGGTAGTGTTTTAGGGTTTAGGGTAGTGCAGTGGTGTTTGTGTAGTGTAGGGGGTCATGTTTTAGGGTAGTGCAGTGGTGTTTGGGTAGTGTAGGGGGTCGTGCTGGGGGTAGTGTTTTAGGGTTTAGGGTAGTGCAGTGGTGTTTGTGTAGTGTAGGGGGTCGTGCTGGGGGTAGTGTTTTAGGGTTTAGGGTAGTGCAGTGGTGCTTGTGTAGTTTAGGGGTCGTGCTGGGGTAGTGTTTTAGGGTTTAGGGTAGTGTAGTGGTGTTTGTGTAGTGTAGGGGGTCATGTTTTAGGGTAGTGCAGTGGTGTTTGGGTAGTGTAGGGGTCGTGCTGGTGGTAGTGTTTTAGGTTTTAGGTTAGTGCAGTGGTGTTTTGGGTAGTGTAGGGGGTCATGCTGGGGGTAGTGTTTTAGGGTTTAGGATAGTGCAGTGGTGCTTGTGTAGTGTAGGGGGTCGTGCTGGGGGTAGTGTTTTAGGGTTTAAGGTAGTGCAGTGGTGTTTTTGTAGTGTAGGGGGTCATGTTTTAAGATGCAATGCTCCAATACCTGACCAGTCTGCACTACATAAAACTGCAAAAAAACTAAAAATAAAAAGTGTTTTGCACACTTTTGTCATTGGGCTATATGTGGGCTACATCTGGGTAATATTTGTGCTACATTTGGGCTCTTTTTTCACTGGTGGCCATCTTGGAAGACTTCTTTGTTATGAAGTTTCCTAATTTCTTCATTTACTGCAGTCTCCTCAGTAGGAAATGCTTTCAGTTTTTTACTTTGATTCCATCAAGAAGGCATTCAGATGTGTCTCACATCTGCCATAAATTCAGAATGTTAGCACTCTAGTTGCTCATTAGATCACTGGAGTAAAGCTACTGCTCACCAGGAGTTAACTGGTAGTCTGCTGCTGGTATTGAAAGTGATTGTTTCAGTCTGCATGTCAGAATTTTCTAATGAAATAGAAGAGGATTTGAGATCTCACTTAAAACATGCCCTAAATTTTCTTTCTGCAGCACTAACCATAATTTCTATTTCAAAAAGAACCCCTCATTTTGTTCCTTTTTAAATTAAATGTTTTAAGTGTTACCGGTTTATTCCAATCAAGATGGCTTCAGGTGTGCAATACTTTTGTCATAAGTAAGGCTGTTAGCACTCTAGAACACTCTGGGAAGCTGCAGTAGAACACAAAGGCATCAACTGGCAGGCTGCTCCTGTTGAAATATAACAGGAAGATATTTGAGATCACACTTGAAATATGTCCTAATTTTTCTTTCTACAGCACTAACCATAATTTCTGTGACAAAATGAACCCCATCATTTTGTTCTTTTTTAAATTGAATGTTTTAAGTGTTACCAGTTTATTCCATCCAAGATGGCTTCAGGTGTGCCATACTTTTGTCATAAGTAAGGCTGTTAGCGCTCTAGTTGTTCTTTAGAACACTCTGGGAAGCTGCAGTAGAACACAAAGGCATCAACTGACAGTCTCTGCCCTTGTTGGATGTACATGTTTTACTGAGAATGTCAGACTTCATTCTCACATGACTGAGAAAGATAATGTGAATTTACAGAAAATATGCTCTCATTTTAGCTTCTGGAGCACCTTCCAAACCTCCATGGGACAAGCATGAGAAAATAGTGTTCTCTCAAACATGATTCATGATATCCCAGCAGAAGGTTTTTCACATGGTAAAATCACCTTAGAATACACCACAATTCCTAAAATTAGTATGGTACCATCAACAAATAAATTCTAATGTAACTAAAGCCTGTTATCACCCTTTATAGTTCTCCTTTTGGTAACCCTCAAAATCTTCTATTCACTACAATGCATTTCAATGGGGTACTATCATTTATATTGGTCCCAAGATGGCTGCCAGCAATTCCAGGATGAAGTGCTGACAGCCAATCAGATCTCACGATGACATGTGTGGTTAGGCTCCGCCCAGATATATATGTGACTTTACTTTTGATTTTCTCAGGAACTACTGAACGGATTTACACCATTTAAGCAAAAGGCACGACACTGAACCAAGGGCTACCTCTTTGCCAAATTTGGTGTAATTCCGTTCAGCAGTTTGGGCTGTAGCTGCGACTAAAGGTTCCTATGGAAAAATGAATGGGGAAAACGCGTTTTGGGACCCCCTTTTTCTCGGCCCCCGCTTGAAGTATCACCCCGAGACTTTCAGGATAGGAGCGGATCGGAGCGCCCAACAAGTTGGAAACTTTCGCGAAGATTCGTCAACCGGCGCCAACGTTATTTCAAATAGAATGTCGCGGATTTCCTATGGATAATAGGTTTTAACTATAACTATCTACTGGCGACCGCCAGTAAATATATATATATATATATATACACACACACACACACACACACACACACACACACACACATACACACATACAAATACATACACATACATTTATACACATACATATACTTATACATACGTATATACATACACATACATACGCACACACACACATATACACACACATACACACATATACACACATACATACACATACATATACACATACATATATACATATACATATATATACATACATATACATATATATACATACATATACATACATATACATACATATACATACATATACATACACATATACATACACATATACATACACATACATATACATACATACACATACACACATATATATACATACACACACACACATATATATACATACACACGCATATATACACATACATAAATATATACACACATATAGATACATACATATACACATCTACTGGCGGTCGCCAGTGGGTAGTTATAGTTAGGACCTAGTTTCCATAGGACAAGTATTTTTTGACTTGCTTGTAACTTTGGCATTGTTTGACCAATCTTCATTAAATATACCAAAAAAAGTATCAAAGTAGGTTTTGTGTGTCACAGAAAGTCTGGAGATGATCCATGGAATGGGGACCGAGAAATAGGGGCACGAAAAAAGGGTGCGTTTGTAATGTCAATTCCCATAGGAACGCGTTCTCGAACCTACAGCCCGAACCGCTGGACGGAATTACACCAAATTTGGCAGAAAGGTAGATGTTACGCAGATTGTGCTTTTTGTTATTTGGTGCAAATCCGTCCAGTAGTTTGAGAAATTTAAGCTTTCTTGTGAGCGTGCATTTTTTTTCAGAGTCCCCTTCTAGAATTTCGACGTCTGATCCCCTTGCGTTGATTCTGCTGGTACTCCACATTCTTGTCGCTGGAGAAACTCATGTCCTTGGGGGAAGTTTTCTTAGCGGTCTGTGACATCGTGCCGTAGTGGGCCTCTCTTTGGTTTCGGCGATTCAAAGCGTTTGACAGGAATGCCGCGCAGGCCTCACAGTCCTTGTCCTGATGATCCTTGGGCAGGCACAGGTTGCAGACGTCGTGTGGGTCGCATTGAGCGTACTTGTGGTGGCACTTGGGACAAACCTTGAAAGGGGTGTTTTCCATGTCCCCTACCTCGCCATTTGTGGACCAATGAGGTTCTCTGTGGTGTCGTCGCCGGAGCTCTACTTTTGTCCCCGGTTACGGCGTAGATGAAAGGATATATTCGCTATAGCCTTTTTTCGTTTTTTTAAAAAAGTTTTTGGGGAAAAATCTGAAAATTCTTCGGAGCTTCCCGCCTTGCTTCCAGACCCAACGACGGAAAAAAGAATCTGACGATGGCTACCACGCACGTCGACCTCCAGGATACCGTCTGACGTCACACAGGGGACGTACCTGGCACCAAATGGTGGTCGACAGAGACCAAAAAAAAAAAAAAGACAATTCCGGACCCAACCGCTAGATGGCGGAATAATGCACAGCATGTGAATCCAGAAAAGGATTCACGCTGCAAAACTACCTCTCAGTCCCAGTATATAATAGGGCATGGTAGTTTGGAGGCCAGCAGCCCTTTTCTGCACTTGCATATGTGCACTGCTGAGCCGGAGGTCAATTTAAAAGTAGCCCTGTGCTGCAGGGCTGCTTTTAAAAAAGAAAATTGTGCCCTAACTCGACTTTTGTGTTTGGGGCACTTAAAAATGGTTAACCTACAATGTTTGGGCATATTAGGTACCCCCAGGGTCTCCCCTAGGTGTCCCAGGGGTGGGGGCCAGGTATCTATAAGGTGGACCCTTATAAAATGAGTTTTATATGCCCTGGGTACAGGGAAATTGCACATTTCACTCCTCACATTGTGATAAAGTGCTGGCCAAAATCGACTTTGCTGGTAGAAGCACTGTGGAGGGGGGGATCTGCAATATTTCTGCATATTCAGAACCCCTAAAGTCTCTCCTAGGTATACCTGTAGGTCCTGTAGATATAGGCAGAGTACTTATAAAATATGTTTTATAAGCCCTGGTGCTGGAAAAATGGCCCAAGTCATTTTTCCCATTGCAAACCCCCTGCCACATAGGTTAACATGGGAGGAAGTTATTAACTAATACCTCTTGATAGGGGAAGGCTAAAAGTGCCATTCAAAGACTTCCCAGATTGGTATTAATAAATCCAACAATATGATATTATTGATTTTCTCCTAAAATGTACATACAAGAAGTTATAAGCCTTTCTTGTTTGTAAGTACAAATCCAGCCTTCCAGTGGTCTGTCCTGATTAGTCAGAGTTAAGGGGATTAGCCAGGCTTCTTTGAAGAAGTGATAAAGAGCCCCTGGGGTTGAACAGCTCTGCTGGGAAGGCAGTGTGCTGCTACACAGGAATGCCAGAGCAGGGAGAAAGTCGTAAACCATGGACTTCAAGAGAAGGGGATGAACCCAGTGTCATTTACAACCTTACCCTGTGCACCTCCAGCCAGATGCTAGGATTAAGGAAGGAATGAACAGATGCAAGGGGGAGAGAGTATGGAGATTAGCCATCCAAGGGGTGTTTTTAGCCAGCTCCTCTCCCTGCTGAAAATTCTGACATTCAATTTTGGAAGAACAGTGGTTTCTGGGTTAGCATTTTGCCACACTTTGGAGGAAGTGGTCATGCTATGGGGTGGGCCCTGCACCTCATTGGACAGGAGTGCCCTCCTGCTTGACCCCAGACAACACTGAATAAGTATCTGGGAGGGGCGGTGCCTCTCAGATCTGCTGCTTGAAACCTAAGAGAATCAGAAGGGCTCACGCTGAGGAGTTTGATGTGCATTCACCAGGCCCTGCACTCTGAAGATTGCGCCTTTTTGCACCATTTGAAACTACAGCCCTGTGGATCAAACCTGCTTCCAAAGGACTAAAGAGTGGACTCCCTGCAAGCTACAGGTTAACAGAGCTCACCTGGACATCACCACAAAGAATCCCCAGCCTGGAGTACTACCAGTGGATTTGTAAGGGTTTTGTCCAAGTGGATTGTGGGAATTGAAGTCTCACAGTTCCAAGGACCCTCTTGGGGGATTCAAGAACCTTGGGTTGTGTGTTGGACACCTTGGGACCCGCAAGAAGAACTTCAGGAAGGAGGTCTAACAGGATCCAGCCTGCTGGAGGAGGCTGCACATGTCTGGTGAGAGATCCTCCAGAACAATTGCTAAAAGTTAGGGGAGAGGAGTTGGCCTAACGGCTAGGGCGGCCGACCTCGAATCTGGGGGACTGGCTTCAAGTCTCAGCAAATGACGCTGAACATCCTGTGATTCTGGGCAAATCACTTAATCTCCCCGTGCCTAACAAAAATTAATCTAACAAAAATGAATGTGACCTCATGTAATACAACTGGTGCTATGTAAAGCGCTCTGATACCCGATTCGGGTCAAGTTCGTGCTATATAAAACTCTGTAAGAAAAAAAAAAAAAAAAAAAAAAAGGTGAATGTGTCCCTGTCAGAGGCAGCGAAATGACCAAAAGGGGAACTGTTGGTTTCTAAGCACTAGAAAGTGACTAATCTTTAAAAATTCATATCTCTGGTTCCCTACAGTGGATGTTTTTCATTTTGGTGGCATTTAAAAGATAAACATATTTCCTATTTTTATAAATTGGTGTTGGATTTTTATTTTGTGTTGTGTCTTAATTATTTACTGAATTGGTGTTTTTAAATGCTTTACAAACCTGTCTTTGAAGTTAAGCCTGCCTGCTCGCAGCCAAGCTACCAAGGGTTGAGCATGGGGATAATTTTCTAAGACCTATTCTGAGCCCTATACCGTGTTAGTGGCCTTATTGCCAGTGGCAGATATATATTTGTCCCTACTAATAATCCACTTTCCAACATACACCCATTCACATATCCACTCACACACTTATACATACAGTCACATACCCACTCAGATACTGATGCACCCACTTACAGACTGACTCGGAGAGTGATGCACCTATGTACAGACCCAGTCTGACTCACGCACCCACTTACATACCCACTCACACACTCCTGTATGTTCTCACAGATCCACTGAGAAATTCATACACTCACACTCAGAGCCACTGGGACACTCATACACCCACTCACACAGCCATTTGGACACCCACTGAGACACTCATGTATCCACTCACAGATCCACAAAGATTATCATATACTTACAAATGTACAAAGGTACTCATGCACTGTAAGAAAGTGGCTCTGTATATACTGTTCCCAAATAGGTACAGTGTGCACAGAGTCCACAGTCCCCAGAGGTTTGGCAGAGGCTAAAGTTAGATATAACCTTACTCTCTAAAGTGGTAGCTTGGTCGAGCAGTAAGGCAGTATCAGAGGTCAGTGTAAAGCATTTGTTGTACACACTCAGTCAGCAAATGGTCTCACACACTCAAGAACTGAACTCTAGGCCAATGGTTTTGTATCAAAATATATAGTTGTTTTATTTTAGAACCACCAATAGGTATCAAAATATACTTTCTCAGAATGAGTTACTTTAGTTAAATACTTTTCAAATAGGCAATAGACTTTTGAATACAATAGTTACAGTTGTTGCAATAGGCAACACAATTTCAAACACAATAATACATTGAGCTCAATGGGAATTTCTAGTTAAATGCAATAGATTACTTTTTGGATTACTTTTTCTTACCACAGGACTGGATCCTAGATTCAGACCTGGGACATCTCCTGTAAACAGTTGAGTAGAAACGTTTTGGTTACAGTTGTGATTTTTAAGGAATATTATTGTATTTTAAAAGTTGACACTTAGAAACTTTTTCACATAGAATCACCAATGTTATCCTATGGGAGGAAATTCACTTACAGGTAAGTGGGGTTATTGTTACTTTTTCTAACTCGGTGTTGGATCCTGGATCCAGCACTGGTGCATCTCCTGTAAACAGTTGAAAGAATGTGTTTTTGTTATACAGGCGATTTTTAACGAATATTTGTAAGTTTGCAGAATCGACACTTAGAAACATTTTCAGCAAAAACCAGGCAATGTTATCCTATGGAAGGAAATTCAAGCTACCGGTAAGTACAGTTATGATTACTTTTTCTAATCAGTGCTGGGTACCTAGATCCAGCACTGGCATCTCTCCTGAGAACAGGTGAGTAATTTCGTTTTTGATATTCGGACGATTTTTAGTGAATATTTCAAGATTTCAAAAGTTTGACAAACTTTTTCGAACAGTCCATTGAAATGCATTGACTTTTACTGTAATATGCAGGTAGGTAATTATCGCTTACTTTTCTAACCTCAGGACTGGGTCCTAGATTCAGTCCTGGGACATTTCCTGCAAACAGGTGAGTAAAGTCGTTTTGGTCAAACACACAATTTTTAAGCAATATTTTTAGTTTTTGAAACTCCACACTTCGTCGTTTTTTCAGAGAAAAATACCCAATGTTATCCTATGGAGGAAAACAAGTTATCGGTTTGCAGGTAAGTTTTTGACTGTGGGAGTCCAGGTTCTGGGGTTAGACTCAGGGGTCCCCCAGGGTCAGTGATGCACTCTTGTTGCACCCACAGCGGCACTAGGGCGGCCGGATGCAGAGTGTTGAGGCCCCAATGTTATCCTATGGGGGACAGGGGGCCTTCGGGTGGTGGCTGCTGGCTAGCAGGCCACTGGGTTGTGGGAGCAAAGCTCCTGGCTGTAGACTTGGCACAAAGGGGGAAGCAAGTGAGCACCAAAAGCGCACCCACAGCGGCAGTCGGGCGGCTGGGTGCAGGGGGCTATTATGGTGTCGGGTTCCCTGTTGAAGTCAATGGAGATTCTCCGGACTGGACAAACACTGCAGGCTTGGAAACTAGAGTCTCCTGGGATCTACCAACACTTCGAGGGGTAAGTTGAGATGTCTTGGCTTAGGTAGGCACCCTGGGTTTGGGCACACAAGGCCGTGGGGCGTCTGGTGCAGGGGTGCCTTTTAGTGTCGGATTTTTCTTACCCGCTCTGGTCGCGGTAGGGGGGACCCTCTGGACTTAGGCTGCAGGCTTTGTCTGGAGGCTTGAGGCAGGTCAGGAGTCACCGGATTCCAGGTCAGGATCGCCGGGGAGACCACCTCTTGGTGTTTTTTTACTCGCGCTCGGGCCGGGTACGGCGGGTGCAGAGTGGGCTGGATTCGCGATCCCGGGCTGGTGCCAGGGGTGCTGGTTTTGAACAAATCCGGTGTTCACAGGAGAAGCAGGCAGTTCAAGTGAAGGCAGGCAGGTCCTCCGGGGTTTGGGAGGTTGCTGGCTGCAGGACACACCGGGATTTCGCAGAAAGCAGGTTCGAGGGGAGACAGGCCGGTAGGGCTGGGGCCAAATCAGTTGTTGTCTTCCTCTTGTTAGCAGGCTGCCCGGCTGTTTGGTCCTTGTTCTTCTTTTCTTGTTGTCGTTGCTGGATCTGAGGAAGGAAGGTTCAGGGTGCCCCTAAATACTAACTTTAGGGGCGTTACAGGTAGGGCAAGGGCAGGGACCAATGGGTCCCTGTCCTGGGGTGAGTACACCCCCTATCCTGCCACTCTCCAGTGGGAGGGGGGCAGGAGCCTAGCTCTGATTGGGTAGGGCTGCCCATTCTCAAAATGGCGAGAGCCCGGAGTTGTGCTTTACCTCGTCTCCCCCACCTGAGGGGTGGGGTTGGCAGAGGCTGGCACACCCCCTTCCCTTCCTTTGTTTTTCCCGCCTGTCTTCCCGCCAAAGTGGGGGTCAGAACCGGTGGGGGCCAGTTGCTGAGTACAGCAAGTGGCCTGGAGAAGCTCACAAAGGCGGCATGCCTTTGAAGCTCCCCTGCCCATCCTGGGGAGGAGACCTAGCACCTCGTCCCAGGATGTGCATTGTTGCAGGCCCAGGAGAGCGGATGGCTCTCTACCCAGGGGTCCAGCAACATGTCTGCTGTGTGGCAGCCTAGGCAGCCTTTCAGTCAGGACACTGGTAGTTGGTTAGGTTTCAGGGGGCATCTCTAAGATGCCCTCTGTAGTGCATTTTACATTAAATCCCACACTGGCATCAGTGTGGGTTTAATGTGCTGAGAAGTTTGATACCAAACTTCTCAGTGTAGCCATTATGGTGCTGTGGAGTTCGTAATGACAACCTCCCAGCACCATATACTCTTAATGGCATCACTGCACAAACAGTGCCCAGGAATGGCCCTGGGTACTGTAGGGGCACAGGGCTCATGCACCCGTGCCCACACCACTGGCATAGTGCACCCAGCTAGGGGGGTGACTGAGGTATGCCAGGGCAGTGTGTTTGTGGGCATGGCACACAGGGATGTGTGCCATGTCGACTCTCTGTTTAGTTCTGCACCAAGACACTCAGCCTGCAAAGGCAGGGTGTGTGTGTGTCAGGGTACAGGGCCTCTAAGGGTGGCACAATAAGTGCTGCAGCCCTTAGGGGCCTTCTCTGGTCACAGTGCCCTGGGTACCATTTACCAGGGGCTTACCTGTGGCCAGTGATGCCAATTGGGTTTAGGCTTTAGTACAGTTTTTAGGGAAGGAACACAGGCCCTGGGTACCTGATTGGCAGGGACCCAGGGCACACCAAGGAAAAGTGCATCAGTTATCAGGCAAAAAGTGGGGGGGGGGGGGGGGTTACTGCAACAGAAACCCACTTTCCTACATGCACCTACTCACAGATTGAGTGAGAGACTTACGCAACCAATTACAGACCCACTGTGACACTGATGCATACACTCATAGACGTACTGAAGCAGTCACACATTTAGTTACATAAGTATTGATAAGACTGATGCATCAACTCACAGATCCTGTCAAATACTTATACAGTGAATGGGACACTTCGTGATACAGTGAAGCATGCAGTTATAGATTACACTGAAAACGTTATGCACTGTATGTGAGAAAGTGCCATCTTTCTTGCATGGTATGCCCCCCACTTTTTGCTGAATTGCTGATGTACTTTGACTGAGTGTGCCCTGGGCTCCTGCCAATCAGGTGCCCAGGGCCCGTGTTCCTTCCCTAAAACTGCATTGAAGCCTAAACCCAATTGGCATCTCTGGCCACATGTCAGCCCCTGGTAAATGGTACCATGGGTACCCAGGGCACTGTGACCAGAGAAGGCCCCTAAGGGCTGCAGCACTTATTGTGCCACCCTTAGAGGCCCTGTACCCTGACACCCACACCCTGCCTTTGCAGGCTGAGTGTCTTGGTGCAGAACAAAAACAGAGAGTCGACATGGCACACATCCCTGTGTGCCATGCCCACAAACACACTGCCCTGGCATACCTCAGTCACCCCTCTAGCTGGGTGCACTATGCCAGTGGTGAGGGTACAGGTGCATGAGCCCTGTACCCCTACAGTACCCAGGTCCATTCCTGGGCACTGTAAGTGCAGTGCTGCCATTAGGAGTATATGGTGCTGGGAGGTCGTCATCACGAACTCCACAGCACCATGATGGCTACACTGAGGACTGAGAAGTTTGGTATCAACCTTCTCAGCACATTAAACCCACACTGAATCCAGTGTGAGATTTAATGTAAGATGCACGACAGAGGGCAACTTAGAGTTGTCCCCTGAACCTAACCTGCAATCCACGTCTTGTCTGAGGGGCTGCCCCGGCTGCCACACAGCAGACATGTTGCTGGACCCCTGGGTAGAGAGCCATCCGCTCTCCCGGGCCTGCAACAATGCACGTCCTGGGCGAGGTGCTAGGCCTCCTCCCCCAGGATGGGCAGGGGGAAGCTTCAAAGGCATTCCGCCTTTGTGAGCTTCCCCAGACCACTTGCTGTATTCAGCAACTGGTCCCCACTGGTTCTAGCCCCCACTCTGGCGGGAAGACTGGCGGGAAACACCAAGGGAGGAAAGGGGGTGTGCCAGTCTCTGCCAACCCCACCCCTCAGGTGGGGGAGGCGAGGTGAAGCACATCTCCGGGCTCTCGCCATCTTGAAGATGGGGAGCCCTACCCAATCAGGACTAGGCTCCTGCCCCCCTCCCACAGGAGAGTGGCAGGATAGGGGGTGTACCCACCCCAGGGAAGGGACCCATTGGTCCCTGCCCTTTACCTACCTGCAACGCCCCTAAATCTAGTATTTAGGGGCACCCTGAACCTTTCTTCGATCCCGAATTCGAAACAAGCAAGAAGAACAAGAAGAAAGAAGACCTGCCGTGCAGCTGCTCACAAAAGGACGACACCAACTGACTTGGCCCCAGCCCTACAGGCCTGTCAACCCTCGAACCTGCTCCTGCTAAACCCCGGCGTCTCCAGTGGTCAGCAACCTCGAAAACCCCGGAGGACCTGACTGCCTTGTGACTCTAAAAGAACTGGGACTCCCACGAGCAGTGGTACTGCTCAAAAGCAAGTAACAAACCCCTGGTGCCAGCCAGGAACCGCGAGACTCCTGCACCCGCCGAGCCCGGCCTGTGCCCGAGTGGACAAAGACCACGAGGACGTCCCCCCGGCGACTGTGACCCAGAATCCAGCACCCAAGGACCCTCCTCGACAACCCTGACGCCTGCAGCCTCAGAACCTGGTTCCCCTCCAACCGCGACCAGCAGAGGGTAAGATTTCCCGACGCGAAAAGACACCCCTGCACCTGGCGCCCTGCGGCCTCCTGTGCCCAACGCCGGGGTGCCTACCCATCCTCCAACTACCCAACTTACCTCTCGAAGTGGTGGTCGCACCTGAAGAATCTCCGTGCCCGAGCCTGCAGCCTTTGTTCAACTTCCAGCTTCTCCATTGAAATCCATTGAGCGCCCGACGGCTCAAAAGCACCCTGCACCCAGCCGCCCGAGTGCCCCTGGGAGTGCAACACTGATCCTACTCTACTTCCCCGCTTGCCCTGGGTAAGTGACCAGGAGCCCAGCTCCCACAGCCGTGTGGCCTGCTTGCCAGCAGCCACCAACCAAAGGCCCCCAGTCCGCCATAGGCTAACATTGGGCCTAACTCACTCTGCACCCGGCCGCCCGTGTGCCGCTGAGGGTGTACCAACTGTACCTACCTGACCCTGGGGGACCCCTGAGTCTATGCCCAGAACCTTAACTCTGCCAGTCGAGTACTTACCTGAAAACCGATAACCTACATTTTCTCCATAGGGTAACATTGACTGGTTTACACTGAAATTTCTTCTAAGTGTCGAGTTTTGAAACTTTAAAATATTTACTAAAAGTCGTCCGATCAACGAAAACGAAATTACTCACCTGTTATCAGGAGAGATCCCAGTGCTGGATCTTGGTGCCCAGCACTGACCCTGAAAAGCAATTACAACTGTACTTACCGATAACTTGATTTTCCTCCATAGGATAACATTGCCTGGTTTTTACCAGAAATTCTTCTGTCGATTTTTGCAACACACAAATATTCCATAAAAATCGCCTGTGTATCAAAAACGAAATTACTCACCTGTTCTCAGGAGAGATCCCAGTGCTAGATCTAGGTACCCAGCACTGATTAGAAAAAGTGACCACAACTGTGATTTTCCGGTAACTTGATTTTCCTCCATAGGATAACATTGCCTGGTTTTTGCCAGAAAATCTTCTAAGTGTCGATTTTTGCAACATACAAATATTCCTTAAAAATCGCCTGTGTAACAAAAACGATTTCTTTCAACTGTTTACAGGAAATCCACCAGGGCTGAATCCAGGATCCAGCCCTGAGTAAGAAAAACCTTAGTAAAGTAATTCTATTGCAGTTTACTTAAAAATCCCATTGAGATCAATGTTATAATTGTGTTGGAATTGTGTTGCCTATTGCAACAACTGTAGCTATTGCATTCAACAGTCTAGTGTATATTGAAAGTATACAGCTAAAGCATCTCATTCTGAGAAAGTATTTTTATACCTACCTGTGGTTCTAAAATAAAACAATATATTTTTATATACAAAACAATTGGCCTAGAGTTCAGTTCTTGAGTGTGTGAGACCATTTGCTGACTGAGTGTGTACAACAAATGCTTTACACTGTCCTCTGATACTGCCTTACTGCTCGACCAAGCTACCACTTTAGAGAGTAAGGTTATATCTAACTTTAGCCTCTGCCAAACCTCTGGGGACTGTGGACTCTGTGCACACTGAACCTTACTTTGGTTCAGTATATACAGAGCCACTTTCTTACACTGCGTTATAGAGATATTAAGGGAGCTGTACATGCCATTATACAGCAGTTTAACAGTAAAGCTCCCACCAAGCCACAGCAAACAGTTATGTTCCGGGGACCAGCAACCCGGGACATAGCAGGAGCCGACCCTGTGGGATGGCAGTTCCCAGGGCCATCTATAACTCTAGGAGGGGAGCTGCGCGACCCTCCTCCTTTCTTGTTTGCAGGGCCTTCCCGGGGGAGGTGGTGGTCCTGGAGGCGGTCCACGAGCCCCCCCCCCCTCCCCATTACAAATTGATTATGGCTCCGGGGATGTGGTGGTGCCCTGGGCCCGGTCAGAGAGGCCCCCCCCATAAAAAAGCATAAGCCCTGGGGAGGTGGTGGTCCCAGGGGAATGCATAAGCTGCAGGAGAGGGGGCCAGTGCCCCCTGCCTCTTTTTGCAAATGCCCTTGGGACCTGGCCCACCTAGGGGCTGATCAGTATAGAAGCGCAGAAGCCAACCGCTCCCACCAAAATCTTTTTTTTTTATTTTTAGAAACAGTTTTTTTGCCCTGGCGTTTTCCCTCTGGGACCCCCCCACCTCCCTTGAGAGGCCTAGGGGTCAGGGTATTCCTACCCTGCCCCCTGCTTTTTTTAAACATTTTTTCAGGGACTCGGCTCAAGCAGAGTCCCAAGATGGCTGCCAACAATTCCTGGTTTGAAGTGATGGCAGCCAATCAGATCTCGGCACGAGATCGGGAGGGTTCGCGGAGCCTTCGTGTCCCTATATATACATACAAATTTGTATTTTACTTAATATTTCAAAAACTACTGAACAAATTTACGCCAATTTACAAATAAAGTCAGTTTCTAGAACACAAGCTTACTTTCTACCAAATTTGGTGAAATTCCGTTCAGCAGTTCGGGCTGTAGTCATGTCTTAAATCTCTATAGGGAATAACATGGTGAAAAACTCGTTTTGGGACCCCGCTTTTTCTCGGCCCCTGCTTGATGGATACCCCGAAACGTTCAAGACAGCAGCTGGAGTGAGCGTTATACTAGTTTTGAAAATTTTGCGAGGATTCGTCAAACTACGCCAAAGTTATTGACAAATGAAAACGCTCTGCCTATGGAAACTACATCTTAACTACAACTACGGTGACCGATAGATAGATGGAAAATGCTACTTACCAGTATGCATCTGTTCTTGGCATGTAGAGCTGCAGAATATCATACTTTTGCATAGATCGCCATCTGGTGTTGGGCTCGGATGTTTGCAGTTTGTTGTTGTCTTGGAAGAAGTCTTTGTAGTTACGAGATAGGTGACTCCTCCCTTGGACGATAGTGCGCATGGGATCGACTCCATCCTTAGATTGTTTTTCGTCATGATGGGAAATGATGGCGTTTGTAAGAAACAGAAAAGAAATCCATGTGAATGTATCCAAGTAAGATAACACTGGAACAGATGCAGGTTCCGGGGAGGCGGGTGGGCGTATGATATTCTGCAGCTCTACATGCCAAGAACAGATGCATACTGGTAAGTAGCATTTTCCGTTCGAGGCATATGAGCTGCAGAATTCATACTTGTGCATAGACTGTACAGCAGTGTCTCCCCTAGCGGTGGTTGCCTGTATCGGTTGCAGTGGTTAGAAAAAGTGTTTTAAGAACAGCCTGGCCTACAGAAGCTTGTTGCTTCGCCTGCACATCTACACAATAGTGTTTGGTGAAGGTGTGTGTAGTAGACCATGTGGAGACCCGCAAAGGCTCTTCTACAACCGCAACTGCAAGTTGCAAGCTGCAGAGAGAAAGCGGAAGAGAGATTGCGGAGGGAAACTGACGGGTGACGTATACTCTGCCCGCAGGTTGTTGCGGCCCCGCCGTCGCCGCTGTCACCCGCCGCCGCCACGTTTGCTACCGTGCCGGACTGATTGCCAGTCATAGTGTGGCCGCAGAGTGGTGGTGGAGGAGTCTGCCTTGTGGTTGGCTTCACGCTTCACGGTTGACCTCGGCTCGGCGGCTTTGAGGCAGAGTGAAGTGGAGCAGGAGTAGGACTGGAAGCCGGAGCGGGTTGAGAGGGGTGAGCAGAAGGAGGGGGGGGGGGTGGCAAAAGACTTCCAAAATCTTCAAGACGATTAAGATCCGATCCATACCCCCCACTGAGTACCCTGAGTCCCTCCGAGCCTTTGGAGCCTAAGGAGCCGCGTTGGAGCCGCATCAATAGCTTAATACCTCCAGTGTAATCCTGCATCGTGCGCATAGGCATTCTACAGCGCTGCGTGCAGAGGGGAGGAGAAGGGAGAGGAGGAAGTAAAGAATTGAGAGCCAGCGAGCAGAGAGGCAATAAGGGAACACAAGATTATCAATCTGCAACTTTCCTCTGTTCTATTCCCTTCTGCATGATCTCACGGCCAGAATAAAAAAGAAAGAGAAGGAAAGAGAAAGATCATAATCAGTCAGACCAGACATCCAGGACATCCAGGAAGGAACCTAGCCTGAGTGCTACGACCATCTGGTGGTAGAACGCGTAACCTACCTGAGTAGACCAACGACTAATTTTCTATTACTAATCCCTTGATTTCTTGTTGTAATGGCAAATAAAAAAATTGCGTTCACGGACAATCCATATGAAAAGACTGAGCACTCCGCAGACCTCATGAAATCGCCCAGGTAAGGCCGCCCATATAGGATTTCTTTCTGGGAATGCCGATATCTCTAAATTCTTTACAAAATCAGTCAAACCTGCAATATTAGATCAAGGCCCTTATCAAAACGTCGAGGATGACCACAGCAAAATTCAGGGCAAAGAAATAGAGATTAAAGGGAAAAAGAATTCTTCACTACAAAATGTTAATCCCCACGACGGAAAGCCGATCAACAACACAGTTACCTCAACATCTGTAACTTTAACATCTGTAAAAGACGAGGTTTGTCAAGGACGCCCTGACCTTTCTCTCTGTCTTAACGATCAACAGTTTCGTCAAATTGTCGAGACAGATTTTACGATACCAGATATAAACATTGAGTATTTTCTTCAAAGGGCTGATAAAGTCACAAAAACAGTAGTGTCTATGGGACCGTTAAATAGTACTCCACAGAGACTTTCTACGTCAGAAGAGAAATATTCCCATCTATCGGAATTACCTTTCTTAAATAATATGATCTCACCCAACGGCTAAAACCCACTGTCTGACTCACTATCGTCTCTTCAAAAGATCTTGGAGTCGGTGCTACATCTCTTAAGGAACATGATGGAAAATTCCGATCAGATGCTGGATACTCAAATTGGAATGCTCCAATATCTTGTTAACAAGAAAAAGAAACACCAGCAAGGGGTCCAGCAAGTCTTTCCTCAGAAACCCTGTGGAGATGATAAAGGAATAGTGGCTGTGAGAAGTTGGCCTGGCATATGCTGTCCACTAGTTATAGTGGGCACCTTGAACCAGTCCAAACGACCCTTATTGATGATAGGTTTAAAGACGACCTTTATTGAAAGCTATCCTAGTGGTAGCTATGGAGAGCAGCCTTCAGGCTAAGTCTTGAAGGAATGTAAAGCAGCTTGTTTTACCAGATATAACCTCTTGAATAACTAAATGAAAGGAGAACCACACAAGGTATATATATAAAATATATGTATTTATTTCTAAACACTCACTACTAATCTCTTTATGAGATTAGAGTCCAAGATACACAATAATACAGATAAAAAACGACAGTAAATAGCACAATATACACTGGGCCCCAGGGGGACCAAACCATATATTAAGAAAGTGGTAAAAGAACCACGACTTGACTAGACACAGTGCCTAGAGCACGTAGAATCGCTGGGACCACAAGGAACCACCCAAGGTAGTGACACAGGAGACCCACGGGGGATGTGTGCAGTGTGTGAACACAGCCGCAAGCACCATTGGACTCTATGGAGAACGTCGCGGTTGGGTTTTTAAAGTAAAAGGACACTTAGGAGAGGACTTGCAACAAACCCCTTTAGACTTAAGGGTTTCTAGGGCCAACACCCACGGGAGCACCGGAGTACTCAAGTTACCTCACCCAGGGAAGCCGGGTGCATAGGTGGAAAAAGGTGTCGGGAATCGTCGTTGATTTCAATGGCGATGTGCTGCAAAGTGCTGCTGCCTTGAAGGAGAAAAGTGTCCGAGGAGATCCAAGCCTGGATCGAAGATGTGAAGAACCTGAAAGCAGAGGGGACAGAGTCTGGGTCACTAGCCAGTGACCAGGAGCGGAGCAATCGAATGCCCACCGATGTTGGGTGCTTCAGGTGCGAAGAGGTGAAGCTTGACTCTGCAGCCACGAGGACCAGGAGGCGTCGACGACGACCAGGAGCTGGAATCGAGCTGTCCCACGAAGGATGTCGAGTGCTGCGGCGTTGGTGCTCGGATTGAACACAACAAGCCTTGGCAACAGCAACCCACGCAGGAAGAGAAAAGGTGCTTCTGTGCGGACCAGCAAGGTCCTGGGGACTCCCCAAGCGATGGAGAGTCAGGGCACGTCTGGAGCAACCAGGGAAGCCCAATTAAAGTAAGAGTTGCCTTCTTGGGGACCCACAGGTCAACGGACCAGGGATCACGAAGGGACCTCGAGACAAAGCACAACGGGCCTGCTCACGGAACACTCGTGGAGTGTAGGCGGCCAATCTTCGGTGGATTTGCTGCTCGGGGTCAGGGCTACAAGTAACCCAAAGCTCAGCTGCAGGAGTCGCTGGAAAGCTGATGCTTCTGCAAAGTGAAGCGGTGCACAGGGGTTCGGGTTGCACGGTCACCACGAGGGATACGGGCCTCAGACTTGCTGTGGGCACTGATCGACCTCTAAGACCACGGGAACCCACCTCCTGTGTTGCAAATTTCTTCGGAGTCCTCAGGAGCTTTGGAGATGCAGACCGGTCAGATGCGTCTTTGGTGCCTGCCAAGCAGGGGGGTAACTCCTTTACCCCAAGGAAGATTCTTCAGTCATCTGGCGTTGAACAGATCATCGAAGGTCCAGGATTCAGTTTCAGAGTTTCGTCCAGGAATATCTAAAGTTCTGGTTACAGAGGTTCCTTCTTTATACCCAAGGAAGGGGTTGGACTAACTCTGGGGACCCACCTATGGGAGGGTTTGGAAAGAGGGGTGGCTACACCCATTTCCTTTGTCCAGTTTCGCGCCAGAGCAGGGGCTGGCAGCAACTGCAACCGGTTTGAACTGGGCTATGCACAGGGACACCAAATGTGCCCCCAGTGCAGACTTCAAAGCACTCTTGGTGTGCTCCCACCCAGCCCCAATACACTAAAGCCTGTCTGGGAGGTGGTCACACCTACCTGTGACAGGAAACCTATTGTCCAGGCCTCCCCTGCCGGAGTTTCGTCCAGCAGCAGGAGGCCAGACTCGTGTCTGTGGCTGCAGCATCCATTTTGTGATGCCAGGGCTCTGTGAAGTTGGTACCGGTTATACCGGTGCACTCACGTTTCTCCCTCTAGGAGGGTGGGATCATATCCTCACATCAACTACTGGTGTGGGGGTATGATTCCAAGGTGTTTGACACCAAACACGACATGTTTCCGTGCAGCCATCCCAAAGTTAGCATTCACCGCTAGGTTATAATGCACTTAAGAGTATATGGTTAGGCTGCATCACAGACAACCCCGGAATGAAGATTCCGAAAGCTGCAGAGGGGCTCTGCTCATGCATGGGCACCCTCTCACATGAAACCCAGCACCCTGCCTTCAGGATTGTTAAGGCCTGCTATAGGGGTGACTGATAGGTCTATATGTGCAGTGAGATGGAGAGGTATAGGGAACCTATATCTCAGTAAGGGGTGAATACACCACCTTACACAGGCTGCAGTAGCAGACCTGTTGTGTCATTTTACCAGGCCTCCCAGGGGTGGCATAATATATGCTTCAGCCTCTGGTAGGCCCCTGGGGTACCTATGCCCTGGGTACCTGGGGTACCATATACTAGGGACTCACAAGGGTACCCCAGAATCCAATCTGGAGTGTACCTACAGTACATGGAATCAATTTAGAGTAGAAAGCAGATAGACTGGGGTCCTGATTAGCAGGGCCACAGTCTGGCTAAGTCGAAAAACAGTGAAACATCAGCAAAAAGTGGGGGTAACCATAGGAAGCAGATCCTACTCTCCTACAGTGGCCACTCCAAAAGACAACCCTTTAGGAGAAATTCCTATAGAATTAAAGAAAGGAAATGCGACGCAAACCAATTGGACTTCCAAAAATGGAAAGACAAAAAAAACTGAAAAAGGAACAATCTTTTCCCTTAGAAAGTTATTTAAAGAACCAAATAACGAAATAGTAATAAAGTAATTCCTCTCTACCCAATTTTTAATCGACATGGAATAAAGGGCACAATTGACCCTCCAAAACTTGAAATAAACAAAAAACTCATGACAAAGAGTGAACCCTTAATAGACCCTCAGGATTCAGTCACATCTAAAAAGGAAAAAAGGAACGAAAAAGAACTGCGACAAGTTACAAAAAAAAAAGACCTAGAAGAAGGATTTCGAAAAAGAAAGCACAAAAGCTAAAATTTTCACTGCATTTAAATCAGCATTGCAAATCCGTGAAAAAGGTACAATCACCAAGACCAGATAACAGACTTCATGAGACCGGACACAGTGTCCAAGACTCAAAGAAGAAAATAATTCAAAAACAACTAAATCCTTTCGCCTGCAAAATTCTCTATGCCTGATAATGACAGAGAATATCCGGTGCAATTCCGCACTCAAAACAAAGAACAGAAAGCGGAGGTAACAACTTACGAAATATGGCAGAGTAAATCATGCTTTCTGGAATTTTCTGATCTATTTCCCTCAGGAAATGATTCACTAAACCGAGGGAAAATAGTGAATTTAATTCGTAAGATTCCACAATTGCAGTCGGTAACAAGTTCAGAAATAAAATTAGTAGTGTTCCCATCAAAGTCTAATAGTACGGTGGCTATCGCAGAATTCAGGTTGTGTGTTATTCCTACAATTATCATAAATGAATGTGAGATTCTTCACAAAAATGGATATGACGTTGTATCGGCAAACAACTGGGGAACCCAATTAAGGGGGAATCCAGAGGAAAACAAAACTATAGAAATCCAGTACTCTGATGACAATACCAGCGGCATTAAAAATTACACACAAGTATTCTCGATGAAAATTTGACCATTTCACTAGACAACGGAGAGAGAGTGATTAGAAATAAAAATAAAGTTAATCAGGAGAGAGCCTCAATGGAACCTCATTGGACTCGGATATCAGAGACCCTAAATAGCCACAAGCAGGGAAGGGAAATCAAACTTCCCTTTTAACAGTAGGTTGTCCATAGCATCATGGAATATAGCAGGAAAAAATAAAGAGAAAATTACGTTAATTCTGGAAGATTCCCCGGCGTTGGTCATTCTCCAGGAAACTTGGGCAACAAAGCCATTCGACCAAAATGACTACTTTGTCTATGATAAAGCAGCAGAACAGGTGGCTCAGGGTCATGCCAAAGGAGGTCCAGCAATTCTGATGCATGAGGACTTCTTTTGGGACCAGGAAGTAATCCCCATGGTCTATACAAATATCCAATGCCTAAAGGTTAAATGCTGGCTCATCGCCAAGGACTCTCCAATTGACCTAATAATTTTTAATGCTTATATTCCACAAGGTCCCTCGAATGATGTTCTCTTGGTTAAAATATTCGAAGAAATAGAAAGGGTGGTGGAAGAGGGAGGTTTCACTCCAGTCTTCCTAATAGGAGACTTTAACGGGAAAATATCCAACGACCTCATAGATAAATGGGAAAACGAGGAACAAGTAGAAGCCTTATCAATCCCCACTCCATTGTTTCCATCGAGGATCAAGGCAGACAAACGAGGGAAAATTTTATTATCTTCACTCTCTATAATAAATGGTTTCATTCTAAACGGTCGTACAGAAGGAGACATTCCGGCATCCTTTACAAGAAAAGGTAACTTCGCCGATTCCATAATAGATTATATGATCTGCAGTCTAGCTCTGCTCTATAGGGTCGAAAAATTAAGTACAAAATTTCATCAAGGAAGTGACCACGCCATTTTAAAATTAGAAACTGAAATAATATTACAACGTTCATCTCCGGGTCATATTATGCATGTACAAAGTAAAGTACTCGTGAACCAAGCCCAAAGGAGAATATTATGGGTATCTACTGCGTTTAATAAAATCAACTACGTAATCGCTAAGGCAAAAGTATTACAACTCACATATTCCTCTGACCCAATAGCAAATTTCGAAATAGTTCTCAATAAAATAATGCAAGCTCTACAGGCAAATTTAAAATATCGGGCGAATGGAGCCACATGTCAAACAAGAAAGTTTTCAGACATAAGAGTCGCCGCTTTAAACAAATTAATACGTATGCAATATCAAAACCCTACTAAGGCAAGGGAATCGGAAATTAAACGTCTAAAAAAATGCCGGAGGAGGGAAAAAGAAAATTTGCGAAAAACACAGCAGGACAAAAATTGGGTAGAAATCCAAATTGCAGCAAAACAAAATAATACTCGCGAGTATTGGAGTTTAATAGCCAAACATACAGGGACGAAGAAATCTTTGCAAGCATCACCAGTCCCGCCAAGGGAATGGGAAACATTTCTACGTAACCTTTATAAATTAAATTGGAATAAAGAAAATCTGAACTATCCACTGTGTACGCAGATGGAAAATACTCAAAATATTTCTCCTCCAGGAGCCCGTCAAATTGAGTATCACATAAAGAAAGCAAGATCTTCAGCTGCAATGGGCCCGGATGAAATCCAGATGAAACTAATAAACTACAAACTAATCCTGTGGAATGGAGTAAATTTTTAGCACCATTATTTTCACATTGCTACTATACTGGGAAAATTCCCAAATCGTGGAAAAGGAGTATAGTTATTCCAATTTATAAGAAAGGACCTCGGCTGCATCCAGGGAACTATCGACAGATTGCACTGCTGGATGCAATAGGCAAGATCTTCGCGGCAAGTGTCCTAGACGATCTTAAAGATTGGGTTTTTTTTCCGGCGTGATCCCATTTAACCAGGCCGGGTTCAGACAGAAACATTCAGTTACGGACAACATAGCGGTTCTACAAACTATTATCGACAAATATGTAGTCCGGAAATCGCAGGTGGTCTATGCGGTCTTCGTTGATTTTTCAACAGCATTTGATAGAGTGGATAGACCAACACTATGGAAGAAACTCCGAAATCTGGGAATCCCGAAAACTCTACTTTACCTTATAATTTTACTCCACTCTGAAACTTGGTGTCAGGTACAACTGGGACAAGAAAGGGGTCTTACTGGCCAAATTGCTACACCAAATGGCCTTAGGCAAGGTTGCCTTTTGGCTCCCCTCCTTTTTTCGCTATATCTTAGTGACCTCCCGGACAGTTTTCTACACGTAATAAATTTTCCCCCGAAGATCGCATTAAGTAATATACACATCATGTTGTATGCCGACGATGTCGTAATTTTTGATCTTACCCCCTTTGGATTACAAAGGAACCTAGACGAACTAACAAAATATACAAAGGAAAATTTCTTGGTTCCTAATTCATCTAAAACAAAAATCGTCCCATTTAGAGGGAGAAAGAATTATACAAACTATAACTGGACACTGGGAGGAGAAACCATAGAAGTGGTAAAAGAATACACTTATCTGGGGCGGATTTTTAATCAACCATTCTGAAATTCTACCCATGTTCAGTATTTAAATCGTAAAGCAGACATCCACGTGGGAGCGCTCCAACGACTATACATTTCTTCCGGACAAAGACACTTTCAATAATTATTACATGTATACAGCTCAAAAATTCCCCCAATTTTATCATACACCCTGGAATATATCCCAATTCCTCATTGGCATCAAATACAAACGAAAGAAGGGAAAATTCTACGTAAATTGGCAAAGGTTCAACAATCAGTCCCAGTACAAGCTCTGCGTTTAGAATTTTCTCTAGTTAGTTCCTTTGCTAGAGCTATCACCAACGTACTTAGATGGGCGTATAATCTTCTACACGCAGACCAAGGCACTTAAAGATTCTTATTAAAAAAAGAGACATTTGAGACGGATTTCACAAAACATACCCTAAGCCAGAACTTGACCATTGCTTTTAAATTATCCAATTGCTCAATTGCACTTTTGAAATCATGGTCACCAGCACAATTGAAGCTCTTCTTGAAACATTTGACGCCGAGGATCAGTTATGACCTGGATATCTTGCACTGCTCTAAATTACATCATTATGTACAGTATGCAGAAGCCATCACATACAAACAGGCTCAACAATATATTCGTTTTTCCTTAAGGCATGGAATTCGGCGGTGTATAATTTTATTGAGGTTTGGGTTACTCCCTTTTAATTCATTGACTTTTAAATGGACTGACAAAGAAAATGTTACCTGCATCTGTGATCTTTGCAATGGTGGTGTGCAAGATATGAAGCACGTACTGTCGGTTTGCCCAAACCCGATATTGGTTGAAGCTCGAAGGCGTTACTTAAAACCAATACAATTTAGATATAATAGTGCATCTGTGCAGAATTTGATTACGCTTTTTAATTCTCCCCCAGATGAATTTGTATGCTATAATTTGTTTACATTTTTAAAGTCGTTTTTAAATTTGTATTGATTGTTTTAGGCGTATAACTAATAGTATTTGTGATGTATGACATTTGTTGTTCTCAGCAGAGAACTATATCAAATAAAATGGATGTGGACTTAGTAGACCATGTGGCTGCTTTACAAATGTCTTCTAGGGGAATGTTCCCTAAGAATGCCATGGAAGCCCCTAGTTTGCGTGTTGAGTGCGCTCTAGGAGGAATTGTTAATGTGCGTTTTGCTTTCTGGTAGCATATTTGAATGCATTTTACTATCCACCTGGCAATCCCAGCTTTGGAGATGGGGTTTCCTTTATGAGGTGGAGAGAATGCTACAAACAGTTGTTTGTCTTTCTAAAAGGTTTAGTCCTGTCAATGTAATAAAGTAAAGTTCTTTTGACGTCAAGTGTGTGGAGAGCTCTCTCTGCTATGGAATCTGGGTTTTGGAAAAACACTGGTAACTCTACAGATTGATTAAGATGAAAAGCAGAGATTACTTTGGGAAGGAATTTTGGATTTGTTCCAAGAACCACCTTGTTACGGTGTATTTGTAAGAATGGTTCTTGTATGGTTAGAGCCTGTATCTCACTTACTCTCCAGAGAGAGGTGATTGCGACAAGGAAAGCTACTTTCCATGTAAGGAACTGCAGTTCGCATTTGTGTAGAGGTTCAAATGGGGGACCCATGAGCCTAGTAAGGACAATGTTTAAGTTCCACACTGGAGATGGTGGCAGTGTGGGAGGAATTATCCTTTTAAGGCCTTCCATAAAGGATTTGATAGCGGGTACTCTAAACAATGACAAATGCTGTCTGTTTTGGAGGTAGGCGGCAATGGCAGCCAGATGTAATCTTATGGAGGAGTATGCTAGGTTACATCTTTGTAAATGTAGCAAACAGCAAATGATTTTTTGAATGGAAGCATCTAGCGGGTCAATTTTGTTGTTATTGCAGTAAATGACGAATCTTTTCCATTTAGCTGCGTAGCAAGCTCTAGTAGTGGGGCATCTGGCTCCCTTAATAATGTTCATACAGTCAGGTGGGAGGTTTAGGTAACCAAACGCTAGGACTTCAGGAGCCAGATTGCTAGATTCAGTTGTGCTGGATATGGGTGTCTTATCTCTCCATGGTTCTGCGTTAGCAGCTGTGGGGAGAGACGTAGTTTTTGGTGTGGAACTACCGAGAGTTCGAGGAGTGTAGTACCATGGTTGCCGTGCCCATGTGGGAGCAACTAGGATCATCTTGAGAGACTGTTGCTTGAGCTTGCGTACTACTAGCGGAATGAGTGGGATTGACGGAAAAGCGTACACAAATCTGCATGACCAGTTCATCCATATCGCATTGCCCTTGGACAACGGGTGTGGGAACCTGGCGGCGAAGGTTGGGCATTTTGCGTGTGTGGCGAACAGATCTATGTCTGGGTGGCCCCACATGTGGAAAAATGGTTGAAAAACTTGAGGATGAAGTTCCCATTCGTGTATCTGCTGTGTCAAACGACTTCGCAGATCCGCAATCTGATTGTGCACTCCTGGAAGATGTTCTGCCAGAAGATATATGTTTTGCGGAATGACCCATCTCCATATGCTTTGCGCTAGATGAGACAGCTGCAAAGAATGTGTTCCTCCTTGTTTCTGTATGTAATACATTGCTGTCATATTGTCCGTGCGGACCAGGACAGTCTTGTTGAGGAGATGTGTTTGGAATTACTTTAACGCTAGAAATATTGCCAGTAATTCTAGGTGATTGATGTGGAGCACTTTTTGTTGAGTGGTCCACCTGCCCTGAATTGTGTGGTTTAGGAGATGGGCTCCCCAGCCGGTGAGCGATGCGTCGGTTGTTAGCACTATCTGTGGAACTGGCTCTAGGAACGGCCGCCCTCTGGAAAGGTTTTGTGTGTTCCACCACTGCAGAGAGCGATGTGTGCGGCTGTCCACCAACACCAGATCTGTAAGTTGACCTTGAGCCTGGTTCCATTGACGTGCTAAGCATTCCTGTAAAGGGCGCATCTGAAGTCTTGCGTGAGGTACTATGAAAATGCAAGAGGCCATCATTCCTATGAGCTGCATAAACACTCGAGCTGTGAGGGAGTGTTGGGGTTGAATTTTTTTTATGAGGGTTTGCATACTGGCTATCCTGGCTGGATTGGGGTATGCTAGAGCTTTGGAAGTGTCTATTGTGGCCCCTAGATACTGATGTAGGTAGGAGGGCTGTAGATACGACTTGGCGTGGTTTATTGTGACCCCTAAGTTGTGTAGCAACGGAATTGTTTGATAAGTGTGGTGACCACACAGGTTGTATGACTTGGCTTTTATGAGCCAGTCGTCCAGGTATGGAAACACATGAATCTGCTGTCTTCGCAAGTGTGTGGAGTCTACCGCGAGACACTTTGTGAAGACCCTGGGTGCTGTGGTCACTCCGAATGGGAGGACTTTGAACTGATAGTGTTGGCCGTCCACTGTAAACCTTAGATATTTCCTGTGAGCAGGGTGTATAGGAATATGGAAGTAGGCGTCCTTGAGATCTAATGTGGCAAGGAAGTCGCCTTGTTGAAGCAGTGGAAGGACATGTTGAAGAGTGATTATGTGAAAATGATCTGACTATGCAGAGATTGAGAGGTCTGAGATCCAGGATTGGTCTGAGTGTACCGTCCTTTTTGGGGATTAGAAAATAGAGGGAGTAAACCCCTGTCCCTTGATGTTGTAGGGGAACTGGTTCTATTGCGTGCTTTTGAAGCAGTGAGAGAACTTCCTGTTTGAGGAGCGTTAGATGTTCTGAGGACATTGGACGCTGTTTGGGCGGCATGTTGGGGGGAGTTGCAGTAAGTTCCAGGCAGTAACCATACTGGATAATTTGTCTGACCCACTTATCTGTAGTGATGGAATTCCAGACAGGTAGGAACTGTGAGAGTCTCCCTCCGACCGGGGTGGAATGGTCTGGAGGGAGTGGAGGGAAGTCACTGTTTGTTAGTGGGGGAGGTACGAGTGTTGTTACCTCGGCCTCTCCCTTTGTTGTCATTTCCCCTGTACCCACCTCTGAAATATCCCTTGTTGGGGATGTTTGTGTGGGGTTTTTATAGGAGGAGGAGGAAGCAGTGTCTGTGCTGATGTTCTTGGACCCACCCATATAAAAGGAGCGACGAAAGGAGCCTCGTGTTGAAGGAGACTGTAATGCTCCCATCGATTTTGCAGTCTCTATCTTTTTTCATTTTCTCTAAAGCTGTGTCT
This sequence comes from Calotriton arnoldi, assembly GCA_963921515.1. Lineage (NCBI taxonomy): Eukaryota > Metazoa > Chordata > Amphibia > Caudata > Salamandridae > Calotriton > Calotriton arnoldi. The sequence continues at coordinate 27,663 of CAWUFW010002099.1, forward strand.
ACAGCTAGGCCAAAAAGCTGTTCCTGATTGAACGGTTGATTTAGGATAGAAGTTTGCACTTCTTGTTTGAAACCAGAAATGCGCAACCATGCATGTCTGCGTAATAATACGCTAGTGTTGATAGAGCTAGATGCGGTGTCTGCTGCATCGAGGGCACATTTAATGGATGCATTTGTAATTAATTTGCCCTCCTGAATCAAATCATTGGCTTTGGCTTTATATTGGTCAGGCAAATGCTGAATTAGGTCTTCAAGCTGGTCGTAGTGAGCCCTATCATACCTGGCAAGCAATGCTTGCGAATTAGCTATTCTCCATTGATTAGCTGCCTGAGAGGCAACTCGTTTGCCTGAGGCGTCTAGTAATTTCGACTCTTTGTCTGGAGGTGGAGCATCACCAGAGGTTTGAGAGTTGGCACGCTTCCGTGCATTGGTCACCACCAGTGAATCTAAAGGGAGTTGACCTTTAATGTAGGTGGGATCATTGGGGGCGGGTTTATATTTTTTATCAATCCGGGGATTGAGGCTCCTGGTCCTGACAGGGTCTTTGAAGACGTCCGGTGCATGTTTAATGACACCTTTGAGCATGGGTAGTGTTTGTACTGTTTTTTGTGACTGTGCAAATGTATCTACTAGGAAGTCTTCCTCTGTGGGGTCTGAATGCATTTGAACGCCATGATATTGGGCCGCCCTATCAATGAGCTGACTAAACCCAATATTGTCATCTGGGGGAGATGGCCTTGTTGGGTATGCATCTGGATCAGGAAGGTCTGGAGGATCTACAGGGGTATTGTAGTCGTCCCATGTGTCTTGTGGTATGCTAGTGTCATCATCAGTATCATTGAAAGGGTCATTATGTGGATCCCCACCCCCCAAGTCATCATCATCCTGTGGTGGTGGTGGTGAGTATGGAGGAAGTATGGGAGAGGAAGGCTTAGTAGGAAGGACAGGAAGAACAGGAGAAGAGGGTCTTAGTGGTGAAGTTGCGAAGTCCCTTTTCTTCACAGGCACCTCAGGAGTGTGTGGGGTGTCCAATTTCCTCTTGTTGGCTGGTAGACTGACGATATGGCCTGTTTTAGGGTCCAAATGCAATGTCTTTTGTTTCGGATCGATAGGATCTGGTCGAAACAGTTCTTCCTCATTGTTGTCTGCTTTCGGCACCAACTTTTTTGGTTCCGAACGCGACTTGGATTTTTGCTCTGGAGCCTTAGAAGGGGTTTTTGGGTCCTTTGGCTTCGGTGTCGAGTCGTAAACCTTTTTCGGATCCTAAGGTTTTCGAGGTTTGTTCGGATCCGAGGCCTTTTGGTCTTTCGGTGCCGAAGTGCTCGGCGCCGAGGCCTTTGTGGGGACAGCGGGAGTGTGATGTGTTTTCGTTTTTGGCACCGATGGTGTTTTTGGGGCACCGGGGTGCGGCTTGCTCGGTCCCGAGCCGACGGAAGGCTTCTCCTTTGTCTTCGGAGCCGGGCCCAGGGGCGGGGCTTCGAAGTTCTCTTTCGGTCGCGACTAAGGCCTTCAGGCGAAGTCTTGACCGGTGCCTTTTGTTTTTCGGGTGGGGCTGGGGCAGTTGTACTCACTCGTTGACCTGGAGTGATGTGGTCATCGGAGTCGGAGTCATCTGCTTCGGATACGATGTCCAGATGCTCCGAATCCTCTGCCTCTGGAACGTCGGGGCCTTCATCTAAGATGTCTTCTGGCACCGGTGCAGCCTGTTGCGCCATAACGTGTCGTCGAGCCCGGCGATCACGGATAGTCTTTTTGGACCGGAAGGCGACGCAGGCTTGGCAATTTTTCTCTTCGTGCTCGGGCGAGAGACAACGATTGCAGACCTTGTGTTGGTCGCTGTGTGGGAATTTAGCTCCACACTGGGGGCATTTTTTGAATGGAGTTCTTTCCATTAGCCGTAGGCTCGAATGGCGCCGATAGGCCCAGCGGCCCGCGTCGACGACCGGAATAGAGTATTTGAGTTAGCGCGTCGAAAGGCATGCGAACAAAACAATACCGTCGAGTTTGCGATGGTTTGCGCGTCGAAAAGGTTTGGAAAACACGGTACCGAACCGGAGCGCTAAAGTTACATCCGAACCCGATGGCGGAAAAAAACAATCTAAGGATGGAGTCTATGCCCATGCACACTATCGTCCAAGGGAGGAGTCACCTATCTCGTGACTACAAAGACTTCTTCCAAGACAACAACAAACTGCAAACATCCAAGCCCAACACCAGATGGCGATCTATGCAAAAGTATGAATTCTGCAGCTCATATGCCTCGAACACACATATATATATATATATATATATATATATATATATATACACACATACATACATATATACACACATATACACATTTATACTTATATGCATGGTAGAGGCATATACGTTGTAAAAACAATTGTAAAAAACCGGTAGTAAAGACTGTTTCGTCCGTGTCAGTCACCAACATTATGAAGGTAAAGGATCTGTCACATGGAAGCTGGTAGGAAACCCCACCAATCCCACCCACCGTCCAAAAACAGTAGGAAAAGGTAAAATGTTCCTCATCAGCTATTGTCTTACTGACTGGGTAGAGTGGACAGAAGTCGCCCTCAAAGAAAGAGGAATGTAACTCTTATGGTGCCTGGTATCAGGTGTATAACTATCGCGCTCTGTGAGGGAAATGCACACAAAACTGTCTGGAACATTTAGGAGGACACTGCAACACAGGTTTACAAAGCCATACAGAGGACGCTTATTCCACATACCCATACCTAAGACTTTTCCATACCTCACACTACTCCAGAGAGAAATTCCAAACACCCCACTCATCCCTCACCCTCAAAGGCCTACATAATGCCAAAACCTAGGGTCGTCCTGGACAGAATGAGGAAAACCATACTATGGGAACTGATCTCGCAGCACCAACTCCCCTCAGCTCACACTGCATCAGGGCTTCGTACCTTCACAGATATCCCAGGCGCACCACTGTGTCCTCTTCGGGCCCTCGGAGGTGCTCTCTTCCATGTACGGATGCTTCAGCTTTAAGAGGGAGGGCACTGGTATCCGGACGGACAGGTAACCTACCGAGGAGTAAGGCTCTTGTATTTGGGCGATAGGATAGATTCCGGAAAGGATCTGTAAGAGAAAAAGAAATTATATCAGAGGATCCACTGGTAACCAAACCTGGTCAGAGAATCTCACTGCACCCCAATAAACCCCAACACAGAGGGCCTATGGGAAATCCCCTGAACCCCAACTCTGTCAGAGGGCCCCCCATGGAATCTCTGAACAGGAACACTAATAAAAAGTCCCATCACAGCCCCTCAAAGCCCTAAAACTGCTAGAGAATCGCCCGTAAACCCACTGAATACCAACATGAACAGCGTGTCGCAAACAACCCTGCTCCTCAGTCCTATCCACTGAAAGAGGGTCCCAAACAACTCTGCTCCTGAGTCCTATTCATGGTCAGCGGGTTCCAAACCACTCTGCTCCTCAGTTCTATTCACTGTTAGAGGCTCCGAGACAGCTCAGCTCCTCAGTCCTATCCACTGTCAGCGGGTCCCAGACCACTCCGCTCCTCAGTCCTATCCACTGTCAGGGGGTTCCAGACTGCTCCGCTCCTACGTCCTATCCACTGTCAGCGGGTCCCAGACAACTCCGCTCCTCAGTCCTATCCATTGTCAGCGGGTCCCAGACAAACAAGTTACTTACCTTCGGTAAAGATGTATCTGGTAGAGACACAGTCTAGCCGCAGATTCCTTAACTTGTGAATTCTCCCCAGGTGTCAGACTGGATCCGGAAACTTCTCAGCAGTACCTCTGCACGCCAGGGGGCGGCGCCGCATGGCTCCGCCCAACGTCGTCTCCGCATGGCTCCGCGCAACGTCGTCTCCGGGTAAGACATCAACGGAGCCATAAAAGTCCTCTCCGGTGTGCCAACGTCAGCTTCTTCTGTGAAACTTTCCACGCGGAACACAGACATATAGAAACTAGCTGTAGAGACAGTGTGCTAAAAAGAGGAAAGAACTTAACAACAACTAAAAAAGGGAACAGCATGGTATGATAATACCAGAGAAGAGCCTTGAGTTAAAGACCACAAAGTCGATGAAGCACAAGTCATGTAGAACTGTGTGCAGAGGCGCATGACACAGTACAGTACACCGCCTACTCCCTTAACCCTATACCAGGAGGAAAGGGTGGAACCCCTTTGACCATATACCATATGGAAGAGGTGAAAGAACTCCATATAAGATCAAAAAGACCAGCCCAGCAGATCTGGCGAACTCCACCTAGACAGAAGCAGAATAAGGAAAAAAGGGTGGACCACTCCCACGCCAACAGTCAGTCAATCGGGGAGTAAGAGACTGAAGACCCCAAGACCAGACCTTAAGGTCCATCGCAGAGCAGGGAGGATGGGCGGGGCATTAGGGAATTTGCAGCTAGACTGTCTCTACTAGATACATCGTTACCCGAAGGTAAGTAACTTGTTCATCTGATAGAGACATCTAGCCACAGATTCCCTAACTTGTGAATTAGATACCATAGCCGTAAACTCTCGGAGGAGGGTCTGCGAACCAATCCCACAAGAGGTCCAGGAGGACCGGTTGACCGAGATAAACTTGGTCATACCTCAGTGGGAAAGGATAAGGAAGAGGGAACCTTTTCTAAAGGTGGTAATGACCACAACAACAACGCAAACAAGGAATATGCACCAAGAGCAAGGAGCACGTTTCCTCAAGCATAGAAGTACCGACGTACAATGCCCGTGGTAACCTAACTCCAAGGAAAATAGACATGGATCCAATTAAACTAAAGGCTAATTGGCTCCACCAGAAAGTGGGTGAAAACCACTGGAAGGGGAAGAGAAGACTGCAATGTGTATAATAAAGGACTTATCCACCAGGCCAACTAACCGGAGGATGGCATTCATCTTTAGGTGAAAGAAAATGGCCACTAAAGGAACCAAAACAGGTCGTTAAGTGGAAAGAAGAGCCAAGGTATGAAGAAAAAGTGCGATAGAATCCATCCAAGCACAAGAAAATGAATTAAATCTCCACCACCAGATGGGAAAAAAGATACATCGATAGACCGACACTGCCTCTGAGCACAGCGCCTGGTCTCAAGAAAAGAATCAGGAAATTTCGGCAAGGTAAAACCGAGCCTGGGGAAAAACAAAATTCCACACAAATCACCTGACTACCGTCAGGGTGCCGAATGTGAACCACAAGTACACTAACAGGGACAGTAGGCACCATAAGGTTCCTGCCTTGATAAGAGCAATTAGAAACCATAAGGCTCCTGGCCTGATGAGATCAATAGGAGGAGGACCACCATTCACCAACCCCCTTAACTCTAGTACGGTAAGGCCCTTGAACAACGAGACAGACATCAAACGAAGAAGGTTTCCAACATGGAGAACGTTTCATTCTCTATCCTTCTCCCTGTTCTCCTATTTACTTACTTAGGAAGTATATATATATATATTTTTTTAAACCGAAAGGATGGGCACGATGTGGCCGAAAGCCTACGAAACACTAGACACTGGCTTAGCAGTACACCTATACAGGTGATGCATGCCGCAGCCCAAAAAATACGGCAACGCTCAAGGCACATTGACAACGCCCCGAGTACCAACCATAGAAAAAGACAGGGTGGGGGGGGGTGGTGGGAGTAAGACTCCCTCAGGACAGAGGAGAGGGCAATCTCCATCAGACGGGCAACCATGAAATTGAAAGTACATATAGAACAGAAGTTCATACAAGGATCGCTCAAAAGCCGTAAGGGAAGGGGAGCACCTCTCATAACGGCCAAGAGGCAAGAACAACCGGTCACGCAACGACTGAGGGAGAAAGGTAAGTCACGGAAAAGCTGTGGGGTTGGGCGGAAGGGAAAACAGGAAAAACTAACTGTTCTACAATCAAAATGCCAACCCGACCGGCCCTACTGAGCATCCGCTGCAGTAGGGACGGTCAATACTTGGGGATCCCAGATATTCCCCAACATCAGAGGAACTCAAGTCCCCGGCTTGGGGAGCCCTGTAAACCCCCCCCCCTCCCCACCTGGTTGGGAAGACAACCCCCTGACACTCTGCCGCCGGTGGTGGGATTTGATGTTTTGCATGGGAGGGGCCTGCCACACTACAGGCACATGACCACAAGGAGGTGCTTTTAAAACACAAGCTTCAGGACAACAAGGTTCTGTGAAACCCGCCCATCTTCCCTAAAGCTAAGAGAGATGGCATAGCGCAACACTGGCGTGTGCGACGAAATCCACAAGGTGGATACAGCAAACAGGGGAAAAACACTATCCACCGGAGGTAATTCATAAACAAATCTTTCGCAGAAAAAACATGCCGCTGTAAGGAAGTGGGTTTCTGTTGCAGTAACCCCCCCCCCCCACTTTTTGCCAGACCACTGATGCACTTTGACTTGATGTGCCCTGGGTCCCTGCCAATCAGGTTCCCAGGGCCTGCGTTCTTTCCCCAAAGCTGTACCAATTGGCATCTCTGGCCACAGGTCAGCCCCTGGTAAATGGTACCACAGGTACCCAGGGCACTGTGACCAGAGAAGGCCTCTAAGGGCTGCAGCACTTATTGTGCCACCCTTAGAGGCCCAGTACCATTACACACACACACACACACACTGCCTTAGCAGGCTGCGAGTTTTGGTGCAGAACAAAGTGAAGAGTCGACATGGCACACACCTCTGTGGGCCATGCCTACAACCCACTGCCCTGGCATAGGTCAGTCACCCCTCTAGCTGGGTGCACTATACCAGTGGTGAGGGTACAGGTGCATGAGCCCTGTACCCCTACAGTGTCCAAGTCCATTCTTAGACGTTGTAAGTGCAGTGCTGCCATTAAGAGACTATGGTGCTGGGAGTTTGTCATTACGAACTCCACAGCACCATAATGGCTACACTGAAGACTGGGAAGTTTGGTAACAAACTTCTCAGCACATTAAACCCACACTGATGCCAGTGTGGGATTTAATGAAAAATGCACACAGAGGGCATCCTTGAGATGCCCCCTGAAAAACGACCAGCCTCTGGTGGGTTCCCTGACAGGTACACACCAGCCTGCCACCACGAGACATGTTTCTGGACCCCTAGGGTGGGAGCCTACGCTCCCTGAGCCCAGAAACAAAGCCTTTCCTGGGCGGAGGTGTTCACACCTCCCCAGGCCAGGAAGAGCCATCTGTGGCAGGGGAGCTTCAAAGGCCTGGCAGCCTTTGTAATGCGACCCCCCAGCCTCTCCTGCTATCAGGAGCAGGCCCCCTTCCTGTCTCCCCTCCCTTTCGGCGGGAAGACAGGCGGGAAAACTAGCCAGCCCAGGAGGTGTGCCCACCTCTGCCAACTCCACCCCTCAGGTGGGGGAGGCGAGGTGAAGCCCACTCTCCAGTGCTCGCCATCTTGCAGATGGCAGGCACTCCCCAATCAGGACTAGGGATTGTGCTCACTCCCCACGTGGGGTGAGCACACCAAGGGTGTAGTCACCCTAAGGTCAGTAGCCCATTGGCTACTGACCTCAAGACCCCTAAAACGCCCCCTAAATACAGTATTTAGGGGGCAGCCCTGAACCAGGAAGGCAGATCTAGCAACAACAAGAAAAGGAAGAAGGACGAGAAGCCGTGCAGCGCTAACAAGAGGACGACGCCCACTGACTTGGCCCCAGCCCTACAGGCCTGTCTCCCCTCGAACCTGCTCCTGCAAAACCCCGGCGTGTCCAGCAGCCAGCAACCTCAAAAACCCCGGAGGACCTGCCTGCACTTTCCAAGCTGTTTCTCCCGTGAACACCGGACGTGTTTGAACTGCAGCTTCTGGTGCCAGCCAGGAACCGCGAATCCCACACACTCTGCACCCGTCGAATCCGGCCCGAGCTCGAGTGGGCAAATACCCAGAGGAGGTCCCCCCGGCGATCCTGACCCGAGATCCGGCGACCCCTGACCTGCCTCAAGCCTCCTGACGACGCCTGCAGCCTCAATCCAGAGGACCCCACCTACCGCGACCAGAGCGGGTAAGAAAATCCGACGTCCCAAGGCACCCCTGCACCCGACGCCCCACGGCCTTGTGTGCCCAAACCAACGGTGCCTAACCAACCCTCTACATCCCAACTTACCCCTCGAAGTGGTGGTAGTTCCTGGAAGATCCTCGTCCCCGAGCCTGCAGTGTTTCTTTGTCCCGGAGAATCTCCATTGAAATCAACAGGGCACCCGACCTCAAAACAGCACCCTGCACCCGGCCGCCCTAGTGCCGCTGAGGGTGCCCCTTGGTGCTAACTTGGTCCCCAACGTGCCCTGAGCTTAACCCTAGGAGCTTTGCTCCCACAACCCCGTGGCCTGCTTGCCAGCAGCCACCAACCGGAGTCCCCTATCCTCCATAGGATAACATTGGGCCTCAACACTCTGCACCCGGCCGCCCTAGTGCCGCTGAGGGTGCAACAACAGTGCATCACTGACCCTGGGAGACCCCTGAGTCTAACCCCAGAACCCTAACTCAAAAGACCGATTACTTACCTCGAAACCGATAACTCATTTTTCCTCATAGGATAACATTGACACTTTTTCTCCCAAAAAGTTTCTAAGTGTCGACTTTTGAAAAATAAGAATATTCCTTAACAATCGCACAAATAACCTAACCGAATTTTCTCAACTGTTTGCAGGAAATGTCCCAGTGCTGAACCTAGGTGTCCAGCACTGAGTAAGAAAAGTAACTTACCTGTGAATTGAATTTCCTTCCATAGGATAACATTGGTGGTTCTTTGTGAAAAAGTTTCTAAGTGTCAACTTTTGAAATACAAGAATATTCTTTAAAAATCGTACAAACTACACAAACGTAATTACTTACCTGTTTTAAGTAAATGTCCCAGTGCTGAATCTAGGAGTCCAGCACTGGATTACAAAAGTAACGTTAAAGTAACTTACCTGCAAATTGAATTTCCTTCCATAGGATAACATTGGTGGTTCTAGGTGAAAAAGTTTCTAAGTGTCAACTTTTGAAATACAATAATATTCTTTAAAAATTGTACCTTTAACCAAAACTCATTTACTCACCTGTTTTCAGGAAATGTCCCAGGGCTGAATCTAGGATCCAGTCCTGTGTTAGCAAAAGTAATCTGAAAAGTAATTAACTGCATTTTACCTAAAAAGCCCATTCAATTGAATGTACTATACCTGCAATGTGTTGCAAACTGCTTACTTAAAACTGTAACCAAAACCAGTACAAGTTGCACTGCAATTTTGAACTGTGTTCATACAAGTAATTTACTACTGAAAAGTATTTAATGCTTACCTGTGCCAGGCTTGCTTGGTTCTAGAAAAAAAACAGTATATTTTTTTTATACAAAACAATTGGCCTAGAGTTCAGTTCTTGAGTGTGTGGATTCATTTGCTGACTGAGTGTGTACATCAAGTGCTTAACACTGTCCTCTGATACTGCCTTACTGCTCGACCAAGCTACCACTTTAGAGAGTAAGGTTCTATCTAACTTTAACCTCTGCCAAACCTCTGGAGACCCTTGGACTCTATACACACTGTACCTCACTTTGGTGCAGTATATATAGAGCCAGTTTCTTACAGCCGCCATTGACACAATCGAAGGACAGAAGGAGACAACTCCAATAGAGTGTAGAGCCAAGACTGCGCACCATGGATATGTGATAGAAACCCCAAGGGGGGAAAAAAGGGGCTGCCAAGTAACTGAACCAGGAACGCAATAAAAAGGGGCAGGATAAGTCCTGAGCCACAGCCCAGGAGGGGCAATAAGCCTGAGTGGCCAGTATCACAAATTGCTTGATAAGGGATTCATGTAACAGTGGCATCCAAGGATCCCACCGGCCAGTGGAGTAGGGCCTTCTACATGGTCACAAAGCAGAACCAAGGACCAGTAAGACACTGATCTGGCGACCGACGCCACAACGCATATATGGCGTTGCAATAATAAGGAAGAATCCGGGAAGGGGCAAGCTACAGGTCTGGCCCTCCTCGACTAGCCCAAAATCTACATAAGGCAGTATCTGCTTGGGCTCCAAAAAGATGGACCCCATCAAATGGCATGTCAAGCAAGACTGTCTGGACAGCGTCTGAAAATCCAGATGCCCAAAGTCAGGCATGGAGGCGCAATACCAGAGCCGACGCCATGGCTCGACCAATGGAATTGGTGGAGTCCATTCCACACCTGATGAGCAGTTCACTCGCCTGGCGACCATCGAAAATCAATTTGGTCAACTTGTCCTTGTTAGCCTCTGGGAACAAGGGGTGAAAGCTGTGCCAGGGAGTCCCACAAGGCATGGAGAAAACGTCAGAGGACGCAAATAGTGTTGGTGGTGCGTAATGCTGCACTAGAAGAGGAAAAAAAGCATTTTCTGCAAGAATCCTGCCTCTGGGGGGGGAAGGGGGAGTGGGAAAGGTTCTCCACCTCAGGGGACGCCGTAATGGTCTGCAGCACGAACCTGCGGTGGGTCGGCTGTTGTATAAGGCAAGCAAGATCCCCTGAGGCAGGGCGGTATTTGTGGGCAATAGTACGGTCCACTGGTACACCCGACTCAGGCTTTGCCCATGCCCTCAATAGAATATCAGACACTGCCTTGCAAAAGGGGAGTACTGGTTCAACTCCCAACTGGCCGGGATGAAGGCCCTCCATGAGAGGGTCCGTAGCCTTCTCCAGAGTAGGCAGTGAGATGTAATATATCAGCCACTCTTCTCAAGACTTCTGCCATAAAAGAACTGGCTTCCGAGGCAATAACAGAAATCTAGCCAGCTGGCTTCATCCAGCTCAGCAATCCAGCTGTCCAACATAGGAGGAGCCACAAGTATTTGCTGCTCCAAGGGAGTATCTTACATTCTTCCCCCAATTGGTCTTGTGAAACCCTCACAGAAACCATCGGCATTGAAAATTCCTCCGCAACCGGAGTCAAACGGCGCCGACCTGGCGCCGTACCAACATCCGCCTTGGAAGGGGGAAAAACGTTGGTGGATGTCGACTCCGATGTAAGAAGCTGAGGCGAAGTCGACCCCACAAAGCGCACCATGTGGTCGTGAACCGACTCCGGCTTAGAGGCTTCCAGGGCCGTGGAAATCGGCACCGGTGGGGCAACCGACCTCACGTCGGAGTCGACCAACGTCACTGGTGGGGGTCCTGAAAGACTGTGCACCGACGTCTCTGTGTCCGAGACTGGAACTGCCACAGAGGGCGAACCCGTTGGTGATGGCGCAGTTACTGCACCTACAATCTCCTTGGGGCCAGCAGGCGCTCCAGAGGGAGACGATGACGCAAAGACAAGATGAAGAGCCTGATAGTACTCTTGCATCTTTTTCCAGGTTGCCCCGGCTCCAGGAAAGGGCGGGAGGTGCGGGAGCGGCGCCGGAGAAGTAAGAGAGTCACAGACCCCGTGAGAAAAAGAAGTCACAGAGGCCCGGGACTTCGATTTCTTACAACGCCTCTTACCATGACAGGTAGACTGAGACTGCTGCAATTGACCACTGAGAGAAGACCGGGGCTCACAGGAACGACCCCTGGATCGGGAGGGTGATCGAAGCCGCAAGGAGGTAGAGGTCCGTACCAAACGCGCAGTCAGAAGTTTCATGAGCCGCTCCTGCAAGGCCTTCAGTTTCACCCGCTGGCAGGCGTCACACTCGTCAGCGTTGTGACGCTCACCCAAGCTCCACATACAGATAGGATGTGGGTCCGTACTCGACATATGGCGAGCACAGGACCCACAAGATTTAAACCCAGAGGGCATACAGAATTTAGCACACTCTCTCAGATGAGAAAGCTTGTCAAAGCAGGCCGAAAACGGCTAGAGATACGCTACTTCGGATCCGCGTGCAGCGCGGAAAAAGAAGAAACTGACATCGGCATGTCGGAGGGGACTTTTATGGCTCCGTTGACGTCATATCCGGGGACGATGTAGCGCGGACCCATGCGGCACCGCCTCCTGGCGCGCAGAGGTACTGCTGAGAAAAGTTTCCGGATCCAGTCTGATGCCTGGGGAGAATTCACAAGTTAAGGAATCTGCGGCTAGATGTCTCTATCGGATAACTCCACTCCTCAGTCCTATGCACTGTCACGGGGCCCAGACAACTCTGCTCCTCAGTCCTATCCATTGTCACGGGTCCCAGACAATTCCGCTCCTCAGTCCTATCCACTGTCAGCGGGTCCCAGACAACTCCGTTCCTCAGTCCTACCCATTGTCAGCGGGTCCCAGACAACTCCGCTCCTCAGTCCTATCTACTGTCAGAGGGGCTCTCATCGCCACATGAAGACTGTGCCAGTGCCCCGTGCCAACACCCTGGTTACAACCCACCATCAACGAGCACCCAATGCTTCCTTTTTCTATTCCTAGGACTCAAGTTTAGCAATCAATCAATCAAGTTTATTAAGTCAAAAGGAGTTTTGTCTGGATTCCGGGACATCCTGTGCATGCTTTTCATACTCACCACATCACTACAGTTGACGAATGATTGGGGAGTGCTGCAAAGTTAGAACCTGTCCCTGAGCATCAGAATACCATGACAAGATCCAGGCAACAGACTCTACAGGGAGACTCCTACCAACCACCTGGCCGGGAGGAGACACTAAGAACAAAGACCACAGATTGAAGGTTATCAGGGATACTGAGCTGTTGCGATGAATCCTGGCATAAATGGTGGCGAGCCCACACTAGCCCTGCCTGCTCATTATCCTCTTCCTTTCCAAGAGGAACCGTGGACGTCTCACAACTACACTCCCCCGCCTGCTCATTGCCCTCATCCTCTCTAACAAAAACCTTGGGGGTCTCATATCACCACTCAATAGTTGTGTGGTCGCTCGGATTGCAGCACTTGCAGTTCCAGAAAGACTTTGTTTAAAGACATAGCTGGTCCCTATTCCCAGAGCTCAGTTCCAATATGAATATGGCAAACATTTTTGGTCCATGTAAGTGCCCTCAACCTTGCGCCACGGTAAAGTCTTAGCCGTGGCCAGAGTTTCCCTGGTAAAAGCATCTAGTTCGGTACCCCTGCAGTTCGTGCTGACCCGAAGTTACACCACTCCCCTGCAAGAATTAATGGGAACTAAGGAAACTTCCAAGAGTCCAGTAAGCCCTGCCTACCGGACTTTGGCCTACTAAATCACCCCTTCAAGGCACTGTTCTTTTTGTGGATTCGAGGTTTTTTAGGACTTTGGACTTGTGCAGCCATACAGCAGAGGTCTATGAGTAGGATATCCTGTTTTCGGTTTATACCTTTAATAGCTGATAAAACCCCACCAAAAGGGAAATACCCTAACCAGTGTAAACACAAACACTGAGAAAACACCTGCACAACCACAAACTAAATGCCATTCAAAGAAAGGACAAAGAGTGAAAGAGTCATTTTTATTTCTTCCTGAAGGGGCCAATACAAGGTAGGAGTAAGTAAGACTGGGCTAACATTATTCTGCTTGAGTTTTATTATTTAGGGATGTTGTAACTAAAATATGGTTTCTTCTTCCTTTTGCTTTTTTCAGTTTGGTGGTCTCTGGTCTAAAGATGCAGGGTGTAGAAGCATGTTTTAGGTCTTATTTAATTATTTTATAAACTGAAGAGAACCAGGAAATATCAAAAACATATTTTGGCTATGTTTGATTCTTTCACTGATAAGTGAAATGGCTGGATTCATAAGAATCATCGCCAATATGTCCCATGACACCCACAGACCTAGAATGGGTGAAACCATTTGATACATCAGCCCCTTTTCTAGCAAGTCAGTATTGATAGTAGGTGAATTGTCAAACACCCCAGATTTAAACAGTCAATGTAAGGTGTAGTGACAGGTATGTGTGAAAAGAGTGCTCTCACCAAGCATCTGGGATAGTGGTAAAAACAGGACAGCAGACTTTTGGAAAAAATGGAACACAGTGTCACTTGGAATGCTGCTGCAAAAACTTCTTACAAATTTCAACAAAGATTGGAGTGATATTGTTTGTATTTGCAGTGGTTCAGCAACGTATGTGGAAAAAGTTGTGTGATGACCTGTCAAAATCGATACCAGAGCTGAAGTGCTTCCCTGTAAGAGATCCTTGCCACTTGCTGTATGGTATGATGAAAGCATCTTTACAATCTTCAGAGTTAATGAAGAATGCTATTGACTTTTTAGTCCATTCTGGTGCACTATTTCGTTAAGCACAGGAACTAAAATGCGAACATGTCTCCTTTTGTGCTTTGTGTAACATCAAAGAAAGTCATCCGAACTGTCATTTAGCCGGTGGTTCTCAGGCCTAAAGGTTGCGAATTCTATATTATCCATGTGGCGACCGTTTACAGACTTTTTGCTTAGTGATGATGCTAAAGGCAAGAATTGTAAAGCTCTTCGGTCACATATTGATAGTGCTATGAAAAAAAGTACACTACTGCATTTTTAGATTAGCCCTCAGCCCCCTCCCCTTGGGCTCTCAGTTAATGCCCCATCGCCCCCTCCTCTCGAGCTCTCAGCTTAATGTCCCTCATCCCCCTTCCCTCAGGCTCTCACCTTAATGCCCCTCAGCCCCCTTCTCTCCCCTCTGGCTCTCAGCTTCATGCCCCTCAGCTCCCTCCCAGTGGGCTCTCAGCTTAGTGCCCCTCAGCCCCCTCCCCTCTGGTTCTCGGCTTAATGCCCCTTAGTCCCCTCCCCTCAGCTTAATACCCCTCAGCCTCTTCCCCTTGGGTTCTCAGCTTAGTGCCCCTCAGGCTCTCAGCTGAACGCCGCTCAGCCCCCTCCTCTCCTCTTGGGCACTCAGCTTAATGTCCCTCAGCCCCCTCCCCTCTGGCTCTCAGCTTAATGCCCCTCAGCCCCTGCCCTCCGGCTCTCAGCTTAATGGACCTTAGCCCCCTCCCAGCTCTCAGTTTAGTGCCTCTCATACTCTCAGCTTAATGCCCCTTAGCCCCCCTCCCCTCGGGCTCTCAACTTAATACCCCTCAGCCCCATCCTCTCCCCTCGGGCTCTCAGCTTAATGCCCCTCACCCCCCTCCCTCTGCTTGGGTCTCCCTCAGCGCTTCTCTCCTCTGTACCTGCTGCTGTCGGTCCACCAGGGAAGGGAAGATGAGTCCAGGGCAGTCGCACAGCTTGACTGTGGGCGTCAAGAAGTAAGTCTGGAAGTACTTGGTGTGTCCGGGGGTGCGAGACACGCTCACCACCTTCCTGCCCACCAGCCCATTGATCAGAGAGGACTTGCCCACATTTGGAAAACCTGCAAGTGAGAAATGGAAGGGGGGGTGGGGTTAGCAGAGGTTGAAATGGCGAGGATGGTTCAAATAGAAGCAAATCAGATGAGTGGCGCAAACACCGAGCAGATATTACTACCCCACCCTACTTTAACCCCTTTAAATGCCACCCAAGACTTCTCAAGGGTCATTTGTAGTGTGATGGACTGTGAGGGGTGCAGTAGCATCTAGTGGGTGGCTGACATCCCTAAAGACTGCAGTCAAGGGGCTGCTCACACACACCTCTCTGCCAGGCTAGTACTCATCGCCTCATAAGCACCTCGGCCTTCAGAGCATCTTAAAATCACTTGCAAGTTACTTTCCCATGATCCAAAGACATCTGCGAGCAGGAACCTCTGCTTCCTCTCTGAAAAGGGGATCTCGTTGGTCTTTAGTTTGCTTCAAGGACAAACAACTTAGGCTCTTGTGTCATCTGCGCTTTGATGAACCTGGTTAGTTACTTGTAATAATTCACAGCACAGACTTTAGATTCACATGCTTTCCTCTACTCCGCCATCTAATGGCTGGGTCTGGAAATCTAGATTTAGTAAAAGCTTTTAGGCAGGGCACAAGTCCTAAAAAAAGAAGTGGGGGGACTCTCCAAGTTAGGTGGTGTCACAGGAAGTGACATCACGGCCGGAAGTGACATCACGGCCGGAAGTGACATCACAACACGAAGTGACATCACATGTGCAGCAGATCTATCATTTGCACGTATTGCAAGATTTAACAATTGAAGCTGCTCAGTACTTAGGCCTGTGACTTAAGGTCCCTGTATGGAGGAATTAAGAGCCCAAATGTGGATGAAGTTTGGCGTACAACTACGTTAGTCAAGCCATTAAGTGCTGTAAGCGAGGCATACTAAAACATGGCATGCCAAGTTTTCAGGATGCTTGTGTAAGGCTCCCCGTTTTCACAGATTTTTTACAGACAAATACAGACAGAAAACAATGTGTTTTCTGTCTGCATTTATTTTTAAAAGTGGATAAATACAGAAAATTCTCCCACTTTTAAGTGACTCTCCGTGCTGTCTTTCATGAATTATAGGCCAGCAGCTGGACAGCATGGAAAATTGCAACACCTCGTATTATTTCTCTTCACAGTTTCTTTCTCGCTTCATCTCTCGCCTCTCTACATTTCCCTCCTCGCTGCATTTCACTCGCCGCATTATTTCTAGTCTCACAGGGGCAGATTTACAAGGCACTTGCGCCAATTTTGCGTCACTTTTCCCATGTTAAAAGTGACGCAAAAGTGGCGCAAGGGGCTTGTAAATCTGCCCCGCAGTTTTTTATTCCTCGCTCCATATATCTCTTGACTACATCTCCCTCCTCGATGAATTTTCCTCCTAGCTGTATTTTCCTCCTCTCTATTTCCATTGTCGTATTTCTCCCTCCTGGCCCCCCCCCCCCGCTCCTGCCACAGATTCCATGCTTTCTATTCATCAGCTCCCTCTGTGGTGGCTCTACCCAGGCTCACGCCCTCTACTTCAGGCCTAAATCTCTTCATCATGAAATCGGAATACTTTCAAAGGCTTTATTGTGGTGCAGAGGGTCTGCAGCGCAAACAGAAAGCGCCCTTTATCAGTTCCGGCAAGGTGACTGCTCCAGGGAATGATAGATTTCCTGCACGCCCTGGCAGTTTATCACCAGTTTATTTAAGCGTCACCTTGTGCTGACTTGGAGCATCTGTGTGATCAGAGAAAGTCGTCTGCAGGGCGCATTCACGTTTCTACATCGCTGTTTGGGATTTTCCGGTTCCATTCTTTCCTCAAAACTGAGCTTCAAAGAGTTGCTAGGTATGCAACATGCAGAGGAGTGGAGCTGAAGGGGCTCTAAGAAGGAGTGAAAAACAACAAATCCTCATTCACAAGCAAATGGTCTTTTAAAGACCTGTGAAGTACTCGGGGTGCGGCTGTGTGTGTGCCCGGCAAGCTGTCTCAGCCCGGGCTGACACACGCAAGGGGGGGTGGGGGGGGGGTCGGGTCGGGGGGGTGGTGTTCAGGCCTGCCAATAGCAAATTATCCCCGCTCCGTCCCGGCCTCCCAGTCATGGACACTGCAGAGGGCAAAGCAGAACTTTGATAGGTAGCGCATTCGCGCGCTACACATGATTGACAGCCAGCCCTGTAGTTGGGAGAGGGACGGCGGGTAAGTATCTTAGAAAGTTAGGGGCGGCCGTGCAGGCAAGTAACTCGCCATCTTAGATGGTCCAACTTTTGAGCAGGGGGGACGGCATCCACCCTGTAAAATAAGTGGGGGGACGCCGTCCACCCGCGTGGTCCCCCGACTCGTGCCCTGCTTTTAGGTTTGACTTGAGAGCACAGCCGTCCCCAGATCACGTGATCTGTACAAAGTGAGCTTTATAAAGTGCTACTGTGATGCACTTTGCAGTCCTGCCAAGTATCACGCACCAGACGTGACTAACGCATTTCAGTGTGGTGTTCCGCATCACCGCACTGAAATGCATTGTCACGCATTTTAATGCCACTGACTGCACTCTGCTGACAGCGCCGGCTGAAACTGGCAACGTAACGCCAGGGTGCTAGCGCGCACGCCGGCGCCTCCGACACCTGTGTGCGCCGGCTGCTGCTCAGCTCCCCGCAGACTTGCCAGCAGGAGACACTTAATTAAAGATCGGATCGTGCTCTGGGTGAGTCTCTGACAGTGCTACAATGTTAAAATGTGCCAGGCAGCAGGAGGCTGCTGCCTCTGCCTGATAATTGAAACAAAATTCCCGAGCGGGGCCTGCCCTCTCAGTCGTTGCGTTAGCTGTGGCGCCAGCGCCGTGTGGGGGAATCATGACCTCACGTCCTTTACAGGAAGGAAGTGAGGTCGGTCAGAAGCGGCGGCCGGGGACTCGACGCGGACTGGAGTGAACTTGCGAGACTCCGCGCTGTGCTGAGTGCGCGGTATTACCCGGCCGGCGTTGCCGGAGTTCCGAGGGGCCGGTAGCTGTGCAGGTCAGTGTGTGCTGCTTTAGTTTGTTTTGGCTGCCTGCTGCAGGCCTTGTTGCGTCTTGTGCACAGGATGGTGATTTCGCCGATATTACACCAAAGAGGCGGCTGTTTGGGGGCACTTTGAATGGTTGTGCATTTTGTTTTATTTGCTGCGCTACAAGTTTAAATGCACAATCGCCATCACCCGTACCTTACAAAACATAATTAGAGCGTATGCTATGGCGGGCGGCAGCTTTCACACCCCAGCGATCGGAGGGTGCAGGCGGCGAGGGCAACTGACCTACCTGTACTTTAAGTGGTGCAGGTCACCGTGACCAAGACTGCAGAAAAGGGGCAATACAATTAATGAATGGAGCCAGGAAAGTGCTTCCTTGGCCTGGAGGCTCCAGAGACGTTTTTTTTTTTTACAGTACGTTGCTCGAGCAGGTTTAGCTGCACCTTCCTGATCACTGTGTCTGGCAGTAATTACACAATTATACATTAATAGCTGCACGTGGACAGCTGTGCGTGTGTCCCGAACGGGGTGCTAAAGTCACCCAGGGTCAATGGCAGCTTACGGCGCCCTTTCGCCCTCCAGGGACGCCTGCACAGGGGCTCTGGATCAATAAGGCCTCCTGGTGCTATTAGCATACAGAGGAAGTTTTATAAAGTGTCAGTCAAAACGCCTGGGGTAGCGGAAGTAACATCATGCACGCTTTGATCCCAAATGATGCCACATGGCTAACCCGTTTTACCACTGTTACCTTTTGAGTGAGGAAAGAGGAAGAAAAAGAGTACTAGAGAGGGAAATGGAAAATGAGACAATGGGAAGGAGGGTGAAAGCAAGAAAGAGGAGAAAAGGGGAGAAGGAAGGAAAGAAAGAACGAACCACGCGTTCACAAAACTGTATTTTATGAGGATTATCTGTGAGCTACTGCTTTTTACTAGGTTAGTGCCTTTCCATTTCTAGCACTTAGCAGTTTTAAGATCTGAATTTTTCGTTGCCCAAATGGGTGTAATGTCTGTTATTTATATGTTTTGCACTTCTTCATTGCTTGATTTTGCTTGCGAGAAAGTGTCACTCATAGTCGTTGAATGTCACTCATAATTACACTGCAATTATGAAAATGTCACACATAAGCAATCTGAAACCTTGGCAGCTATGACTTTGGCCCAAATGTTGATTGCATTGAGTACAGATTTTGATTGGGCAGAAGCGGTGTTCCACTAAAAACCTGTATTTCACTTTTTCCCCCGTGTGAAAGCTTATGCCCAGTACAGCAGTACCGAGTTAGTTTTGGTGACAAGTCACTGGTCGAGGTTAAGGCCTCATCTGTTTATTATTAAATGTTACAAAGGCAGTAGCCAGTCTTACCTTTTGTGAAAACCATGTTAATGCCCTTTTACTTTAAAAGCCGATTACCATTAGTAAAGCTAGTAGACTGGTATTTAGCTACATAGAATCTCACGATTAAGGTAGTAGGGATGGGTTTTGGTGTTGGTTACCCAGTCCCATACCCTCGCGGTGGAAGATCTGCACTTTGAGAATCCTTTTATGCTGCTTTAGGATGGGTTGCATATTGTTTTACTAACTGTAATTTTGTACATGCGTGTAAATCTAAGACTGTATACTGAGAGTTGCCTCGAGAGAAATCTTATGTGGTATCTAGTAGGCTTGAGTTAGGGATGGCAACAAGCCAGTGATAAAAGCGATAGGCTTGATTGGTTCATAGGGAAAGGTTATGTCCGAGGTCATAGGTGTAAACCTTTTATGAAGAAAATGTAAGATAAAGTAGTTCTGACTTATTTATTGTGAAGATCATATGTTAAAGCCCGTAGTCTTTTCAGAGTGTATTGTTATTACACTGTGTCAAAGCCCGTAGTCCTTTCAGTGTATTATTACACTGTGTTAAAGCCCGTAGTCCTTTCAGTGTATTGTTATTACACTGTGTTAAAGCCCGTAGTCCTTTCAGTGTATTGTTATTACACTGTGTTAAAGCCCGTAGTCCTTTCAGAGTGTATTGTTATTACACTGTGTCAAAGCCCGTAGTCCTTTCAGTGTATTGTTATTACACTGTGTCAAAGCCCGTAGTCCTTTCAGTGTATTATTACACTGTGTTAAAGCCCATAGTCCTTTCAGTGTATTATTACACTGTGTCAAAGCCCGTAGTCCTTTCAGTGTATTATTACACTGTGTTAAAGCCCGTAGTCCTTTCAGTGTATTGTTATTACACTGTGTTAAAGCCCGTAGTCCTTTCAGAGTGTATTGTTATTACACTGTGTTAAAGCCCGTAGTCCTTTCAGAGTGTATTGTTATTACACTGTGTCAAAGCCTGGAGTCCTTTCAGAGTGTATTGTTATTACACTGTGTTAAAGCCCGTAGTCCTTTCAGAGTATTGTTATTACACTGTGTTAAAGCCCGTAGTCCTTTCAGAGTGTATTGTTATTACACTGTGTTAAAGCCCGTAGTCCTTTCAGTGTATTGTTATTACACTGTGTCAAAGCCTGTAGTCCTTTCAGAGTGTATTATTACACTGTGTTAAAGCCCGTAGTCCTTTCAGAGTGTATTGTTATTACACTGTGTCAAAGTCTGTAGTCCTTTCAGAGTGTATTGTTATTACACTGTGTCAAAGCCCGTAGTCCTTTCAGTGTATTGTTATTACACTGTGTCAAAGCCCGTAGTCCTTTCAGAGTGTATTGTTATTACACTGTGTCAAAGCCCGTAGTCCTTTCAGTGTATTATTACACTGTGTTAAAGCCGTAGTCCTTTCAGTGTATTGTTATTACACTGTGTTAAAGCCCGTAGTCCTTTCAGTGTATTGTTATTACACTGTGTTAAAGCCCGTAGTCCTTTCAGTGTATTGTTATTACACTGTGTTAAAGCCCGTAGTCCTTTCAGAGTGTATTGTTATTACACTGTGTCAAAGCCTGTAGTCCTTTCAGAGTGTATTGTTATTACACTGTGTTAAAGCCCGTAGTCCTTTCAGAGTGTATTGTTATTACACTGTGTCAAAGCCCGTAGTCCTTTCAGAGTGTATTGTTATTACACTGTGTTAAAGCCCGTAGTCCTTTCAGAGTGTATTGTTATTACACTGTGTCAAAGCCCGTAGTCCTTTCAGTGTATTGTTATTACACTGTGTTAAAGCCCGTAGTCCTTTCAGAGTGTATTGTTATTACACTGTGTCAAAGCCCGTAGTCCTTTCAGTGTATTGTTATTACACTGTGTCAAAGCCCGTAGTCCTTTCAGTCTATTATTACACTGTGTTAAAGCCCATAGTCCTTTCAGTGTATTATTACACTGTGTTAAAGCCCGTAGTCCTTTCAGTGTATTGTTATTACACTGTGTCAAAGCCTGTAGTCCTTTCAGAGTGTATTATTACACTGTGTTAAAGCCCGTAGTCCTTTCAGAGTGTATTGTTATTACACTGTGTCAAAGTCTGTAGTCCTTTCAGAGTGTATTGTTATTACACTGTGTCAAAGCCCGTAGTCCTTTCAGTGTATTGTTATTACACTGTGTCAAAGCCCGTAGTCCTTTCAGAGTGTATTGTTATTACACTGTGTCAAAGCCCGTAGTCCTTTCAGAGTGTATTGTTATTACACTGTGTTAAAGCCCGTAGTCCTTTCAGAGTGTATTGTTATTACACTGTGTTAAAGCCCGTAGTCCTTTCAGTGTATTATTACACTGTGTTAAAGCCCGTAGTCCTTTCAGTGTATTGTTATTACACTGTGTTAAAGCCCGTAGTCCTTTCAGTGTATTGTTATTACACTGTGTTAAAGCCCGTAGTCCTTTCAGAGTGTATTGTTATTACACTGTGTCAAAGCCCGTAGTCCTTTCAGTGTATTGTTATTACACTGTGTCAAAGCCCGTAGTCCTTTCAGTGTATTATTACACTGTGTTAAAGCCCATAGTCCTTTCAGTGTATTATTACACTGTGTCAAAGCCCGTAGTCCTTTCAGTGTATTGTTATTACACTGTGTTAAAGCCCGTAGTCCTTTCAGAGTGTATTGTTATTACACTGTGTCAAAGCCTGGAGACCTTTCAGAGTGTATTGTTATTACACTGTGTTAAAGCCCGTAGTCCTTTCAGAGTGTATTGTTATTACACTGTGTCAAAGCCTGGAGTCCTTTCAGAGTGTATTGTTATTACACTGTGTTAAAGCCCGTAGTCCTTTCAGAGTGTATTGTTATTACACTGTGTTAAAGCCCGTAGTCCTTTCAGAGTGTATTGTTATTACACTGTGTTAAAGCACGTAGTCCTTTCAGTGTATTGTTATTACACTGTGTCAAAGCCTGTAGTCCTTTCAGAGTGTATTATTACACTGTGTTAAAGCCCGTAGTCCTTTCAGTGTATTGTTATTACACTGTGTCAAAGCCTGTAGTCCTTTCAGAGTGTATTATTACACTGTGTCAAAGCCCGGAGTCCTTTCAGGGTGTATTGTTATTACACTGTGTTAAAGCCCGTAGTGCTTTCAGTGTGTAATGTTATTACACTGTGTCAAAGCCCATAGTCCTTTCAGTGTATTACACTGTGTTAAAGCCCGTAGTCCTTTCAGAGTGTATTGTTATTACACTGTGTCAAAGCCCGTAGTCCTTTCAGTGTATTGTTATTACACTGTGTTAAAGCCCGTAGTCCTTTCAGTGTATTATTACACTGTGTTAAAGCCCGTAGTCCTTTCAGTGTATTATTACACTGTGTCAAAGCCCGTAGTCCTTTCAGTGTATTGTTATTACACTGTGTTAAAGCCCGTAGTCCTTTCAGTGTATTATTACACTGTGTTAAAGCCCGTAGTCCTTTCAGTGTATTGTTATTACACTGTGTCAAAGCCCGTAGTCCTTTCAGTGTGTTATTACACTGTGTTAAAGCCCGTAGTCCTTTCAGAGTGTATTGTTATTACACTGTGTCAAAGCCCGTAGTCCTTTCAGTGTATTGTTATTACACTGTGTTAAAGCCCGTAGTCCTTTCAGTGTATTATTACACTGTGTTAAAGCCCGGAGTCCTTTCAGGGTGTATTGTTATTACACTGTGTCAAAGTCCGTAGTCCTTTCAGTGTATTGTTATTACACTGTGTTAAAGCCCGTAGTCCTTTCAGTGTATTATTACACTGTGTTAAAGCCCGGAGTCCTTTCAGGGTGTATTGTTATTACACTGTGTCAAAGCCCGTAGTCCTTTCAGTGTATTGTTATTACACTGTGTCAAAGCCCGTAGTCCTTTCAGTGTATTGTTATTACACTGTGTTAAAACCCGTAGTCCTTTCAGAGTGTATTGTTATTACACTGTGTCAAAGCCTGTAGTCCTTTCAGAGTGTATTGTTATTACACGGTGTCAAAGCCCGTAGTCCTTTCAGTGTATTGTTATTACACTGTGTCAAAGCCCGTAGTCCTTTCAGAGTGTATTGTTATTACACTGTGTCAAAGCCTGTAGTCCTTTCAGAGTGTATTGTTATTACACGGTGTCAAAGCCCGTAGTCCTTTCAGTGTATTGTTATTACACGGTGTCAAAGCCCGTAGTCCTTTCAGTGTATTGTTATTACACTGTGTCAAAGCCCGTAGTCCTTTCAGTGTATTGTTATTACATTGTGTTAAAGCCCGTAGTCCTTTCAGTGTATTATTACACTGTGTTAAAGCCCGTAGTCCTTTCAGAGTGTATTGTTATTAAACTGTTAAAGCCCATAGTCCTATCAGCATGTAATGTTATTACACTGTGTCAAAGCCCGCTGTCCTTCCATGTTATTACATTATGAAGCCTGTCAACGGGTCTTGTGTTACACTGATTCACATAGATTAATGTAGTAGGCCCGGCTTTTAGTGTTGTGTGTTTCCCTCTCCGATAAGCCCTGCGAGTAGAAGATTTGCTCTTTGACAATCCTAGTTAGACCTCTCAGGAGGGGCTGAATATTGTTTTAACAACTGTAATTTTGTGCACATTTATTATCATCTCACTTCACGCTTCAGGGCGGCCTTGAGGGATATCTTCAGCAGAATTCAGTCGGCTGAGTGGGTTTATATATTTTTTATTTTACAGAGTTTTACATAGCGCGAACTTGACCCGAATCGGGTATCAGAGCGCTTTACATAGCACCAGTTGCATTACATGAGGACACATTCATTTTTTGTGAGGCACGGGGAGATTAAGTGATTTGCCCAGAATCACAGGATGTTCAGCGTCATTGCCGAGACTCGAACCCAGTTCCCCAGATTCGAGGTCGACCGCCCAAGCCGTCAGGCCAACTCCTAAGGTGATAAGCCAATGATAAAGGACATGGGTCTGATTGGTTCATTAGGAACATGTGTCAGATGCAAGAGGTCTGATCTGTTCATTATTGAAATTTAAAGACAAAGGCAGTAGGCCCGACTTATGTTTTGTGGAAAGCATATACTAAATCAATAGGCCGTTAAGTGTGGATTGTCAATAAGTGTATTAAAGCCTGCAGATAGATATTTTGTTACGTTGGATTTCATAGATTACCGTAGTATGCAAGGGCTCTGGTGATGGTTATTTTGCCTGACAATCACCTAGAGTTGATTGTTTACCAAGTGGTACTTCTAATTATGTCCTTTCAAGGGGTGGGGTACTGTTTAGACAACTGTACTTTGGTATGTTTTTGGGATTTTATGGCTGGGTCCAGGATGGCTGCCAGTTATAGAAGACCTCGGATGGTTGTGGTGATTCGAC
Source organism: Calotriton arnoldi (assembly GCA_963921515.1). Taxonomy (NCBI): domain Eukaryota; kingdom Metazoa; phylum Chordata; class Amphibia; order Caudata; family Salamandridae; genus Calotriton; species Calotriton arnoldi. Next base: position 52,430 of record CAWUFW010002099.1, read on the forward strand.
AATGATGGACGCTACGGGCTTGACTGGTTCAAGGGAAACGTTAGGCCTAGTATGTTTATTATGAGAAGTTACCACCGCAGCAGGCCGGACCGGTTTATTGTGAGAAGTGTTTGTTGACGCCGACAGCCCGTGAACGGTGGATTGTTATTACACTGTGTTGAAGGCCGTAAACTGGTCGATCGGTACATGGAAGACGCTTGTGTTGGTTGCCCCTAAGATAAACCATTAGTGTAGATGGCTTGTAGTTAGTATTAAAATATGAAATAGCAATACATACACATATCGAGCATAAGCTGCACTGTGATAACCCTTGCTAGGCCCTTTTAGGAGAGCAGCAAATGTGAACACACATTGTACTACATCTTTTTCTCCCCTTCTGTCCCCCTCACCAGGAATGAGAGGTGTAGGATGTGAATCTAAAAGAGCTCCATGCTGCAAAACTATTGTTATAGGAAAGTAACCAGGCGCTTATGCAGCCTCTAAGAGATTCACGTTTGCGTGGCTTACATAGCTGTTTCCCTCCTACAGAGGTCTGTGTGATGGATGCAAAGTCATTACCAGAATGTCCCACTTGAGCTTCTTTTCTTGCTCGAATGTCTGCAGAATAGTCTGTCGTAGAGCCCTTTCTGCTGGAGTTTAGCTTTTTGGAAAAACACAGACAGCTGGATGGTTCGATTAACGTGATTTAGGTGTTGTATAATGTCTTCAGTGTTCCCCTGACCCTTTCTCTCGAAGTCTCTCTTGTGACACCACAGCCTGTGTGTGATGCATCTGTTGTAGCACAGAGAAGAGTTCTTTCAAGATGCTCTCTTTTTTACATCATTTTAGCTCTCTTTGATCCTGGCTCATAAGAAGCACTAGGTGATCGCACTTCCCCTGGTCTTGTCAGAGCTGGCTCCTCAGCCACTTCTGTAGCATTTCGTAACCGGGCATGCAGTATTACTGGGATACAAGAGGCCGGCATGCCCAAGTGTCTCAGTTCAGTGTCAGAGACCGAGACGTCTGCTAAAGACAGATGTGTTCCTGCAATGTCGGATTACCTTTTTTCTGTGGCGACTGCTCGTGACATTAGAGATGGGGTGTGCCCAATAGAGGATTTGCTCTTACCATCGGAAAGGGGCTCATTTCTCCATATTTACTGGAAACCCCTTTGTGAACAACTGTGCTGGTGCTGCTCTGGCATTGTAGGACCCCCACTCTCCCCCCCATTAGTTGCCAGCCATCTAGGTGTGGGCAAACACGCACTGCTTGGCATCTGCGATAAGCAGCAGCAAAAACATGAAGGCATTTTTCCAATCAATTATCAGGTCGTCTCCAGGGAATGACTTCCAGGAGCGTTTTCTTGAATTTTGTGTTTTTATGAAGCTGCTTAAGAACTAGCAGTTCAGTATTAATCCGGATGGAAGGTCTTGATTTGGTATGAAGTAGTATACGGAATACACCCCCATGTTGCTCTGTGACAGCGGTGCTGTTTCTAGGGCACTTTTCTCTAAATGCCCTTGCGCTTCCTTTGTGCGTGCATCACTTTGTAGATTTGTCCCTTTGGTGTACAAGGCCTTGGCTCCATGCAATATTCATGTTTGACAATATTTAATACCGGTTTTTCTCCATTAAGGGAAATCTTGGATTCCGCCCCTAACAGTCGTTATAGGTTGAGGAGGAAACTTAATGAAGCCACTCTGTCCATGCGTTTCCTCTGGTGGACTGACGTCTTCCTCTCAATCTGCCTCGAAAGGAGTGGCTTGCATGCACAGCGAGGGCAGTTTTAAAGTGCCTTGTAGCTGTGCTGACTGTTTGTGTGAAGAAGGGTCTATTATTCCCATCTCCCATCCAGCGAGTGTAAGTGGCTCTTGTTTGTAAAACTCCAACGGCTCCGGTGTCTGTTACCTTTATCTTCTCTAATGCCTCATTGATATTGTTAAAGGAGTTGTTAATTATTGGTGTTTATACCTTTGGCTTAGACCTACAACTTCTCATCCATGCATGCTTACTTAGTGAAATGCTTGCCTACAGATGTCTACTGCTCTTTTCTGTGGAGTCCCAAGGTGGTTTGAGGCATGGGTCTGTGATGGTTTCACCCAAGGTGGCTTGAGGCATGGGTCTGCGATGGTTTTACCTGTGATGGTTTCACCCAAAGGTGGTTTGAGGCATGGGTCTGTGATGGTTTCACCCAAAGGTGGTTGGAGGCATGGGTCTGTGATGGTTTCACCCAAAGGTGGTTGGAGGCATGGGTCTGTGATGGTTTCACCCATAGGTGGTTTGAGGCATGGGTCTGTGATGGTTTTACCCAAAGGTGGTTTGAGGCATGGGTCTGTGATGGTTTTACCCAAAGGTGGTTTGAGGCATGGGTCTGTGATGGTTTTACCCAAAGGTGGTTTGAGGCATGGGTCTGTGATGGTTTTACCCAAAGGTGGTTTGAGGCAAGGGTCTGTGATGGTTTTACCCAAAGGTGTTATGAGGCATGGGTCTGTGATGGTTTTACCCAAAGGTGGTTTGAGGCATGGGTCTGTGATGGTTTTACCCAAAGGTGGTTTGAGGCATGGGTCTGTGATGGTTTTACCCAAAGGTGGTTTGAGGCATGGGTCTGTGATGGTTTTACCCAAAGGTGGTTTGAGGCATGGGTCTGTGATGGTTTCACCCAAGGTGGTTTGAGGCATGGGTCTGTGATGGTTTCACCCAAGGTGGTTTGAGGCATGGGTCTGTGATGGTTTCACCCAAAGGTGGTTGGAGGCATGGGTCTGTGATGGTTTCACCCAAAGGTGGTTGGAGGCATGGGTCTGTGATGGTTTCACCCAAAGGTGGTTGGAGGCATGGGTCTGTGATGGTTTCACCCAAAGGTGGTTGGAGGCATGGGTCTGTGATGGTTTCACCCAAAGGTGGTTGGAGGCATGGGTCTGTGATGGTTTCACCCATAGGTGGTTTGAGGCATGGGTCTGTGATGGTTTTACCCAAAGGTGGTTTGAGGCATGGGTCTGTGATGGTTTTACCCAAAGGTGGTTTGAGGCATGGGTCTGTGATGGTTTTACCCAAAGGTGGTTTGAGGCATGGGTCTGTGATAGTTTTACCCAAAGGTGGTTTGAGGCAAGGGTCTGTGATGGTTTTACCCAAAGGTGTTATGAGGCATGGGTCTGTGATGGTTTTACCCAAAGGTGGTTTGAGGCATGGGTCTGTGATGGTTTTACCCAAAGGTGGTTTGAGGCATGGGTCTGTGATGGTTTTACCCAAAGGTGGTTTGAGGCATGGGTCTGTGATGGTTTCACCCAAGGTGGTTTGAGGCATGGGTCTGTGATGGTTTTACCCAAAGGTGGTTTGAGGCATAGGTCTGTGATGGTTTTACCCAAAGGTGGTTTGAGGCATGGGTCTGCAATGGTTTTACCTGTGATGGTTTCACCCAAAGGTGGTTTGAGGCATGGGTCTGTGATGGTTTCACCCAAAGGTGGTTTGAGGCATGGGTCTGTGATGGTTTTACCCAAAGGTGGTTTGAGGCATGGGTCTGTGATGGTTTCACCCAAAGGTGGTTGGAGGCATGGGTCTGTGATGGTTTCACCCATAGGTGGTTTGAGGCATGGGTCTGCGATGGTTTTACCCAAAGGTGGTTTGAGGCTTGGGTCTGCGATGGTTTTACCCAAAGGTGGTTTGAGGCTTGGGTCTGCGATGGTTTTACCCAAAGGTGGTTGGAGGCATGGGTCTGTGATGGTTTCACCCATAGGTGGTTTGAGGCATGGGTCTGCGATGGTTTTACCCAAAGGTGGTTTGAGGCATGGGTCTGCGATGGTTTTACCCAAAGGTGGTTTGAGGCATGGGTCTGCGATGGTTTTACCCAAAGGTGGTTTGAGGCTTGGGTCTGCGATGGTTTTACCCAAAGGTGGTTTGAGGCATGGGTCTGCGATGGTTTTACCCAAAGGTGGTTTGAGGCTTGGGTCTGCGATGGTTTTACCCAAAGGTGGTTTGAGGCATGGGTCTGCGATGGTTTTACCCAAAGGTGGTTTGAGGCATGGGTCTGTGATGGTTTTACCCAAAGGTGGTTTGAGGCATGGGTCTGCGATGGTTTTACCCAAAGGTGGTTTGAGGCATGGGTCTGTGATGGTTTTACCCAAAGGTGATTTGAGGCATGGGTCTGTGATGGTTTTACCCAAAGGTGGTTTGAGGCATGGGTCTGTGATGGTTTTACCCAAAGGTGGTTTGAGGCTTGGGTCTGTGATGGTTTTACCCAAAGGTGATTTGAGGCTTGGGTCTGTGATGGTTTTACCCAAAGGTGGTTTGAGGCATGGGTCTGTGATGGTTTTACCCTCTGCAGTTACTCTTTTGGAATTATCCAGGGAGACGTTGGATGATCTTCTGTATTTCGTCCTCCGTTTCCTCCCACTGTACATCCCCATATCTTGAGGAGTGCACTGGAGTTTGTATCATCAACTCTCCATCTTTCTACCCGCTGTGTTGTCTTGAACTGTCCCGTTGTGACGATGTGGGAGTCCTGTTCGGAGCGCACTTTGGTATATCTAGATTTCTTTTTCACACTGTGCGAGTGCCTGGTATGACGTGGATTCCTTTAAGTGCCTCTTTCTTTCCCCTGTTGCAAGACTCTTGAAAGCATCAGGAGGTAGTGGCTCTGCATTTGTAACTGGTTGAGCGTCTCTAGGAGGAAGCACGATTCCCCTATCTGCAGTTCTTCATTACCACGTGATAGATGGATAAATCATCCGGTGGAGCTGGTCTATTTGAATAGGTCTCTCCCTCTTCTTGTGGTTATTCTCCTATCAGATCCCACAGGTCACAGTTCGACTCTTTTGTGTATTTATGATATAGGGCGTCTGTCTTCCTTTACATGTAGTTGAAAATCTCATTCATGATTTTGTGGAATATCAATTTCTTCCTCCTCTACATCGGTCATGTGATGACAGAGATGGCAAATAACGATATGTGCCTGACAGCCTGTCTCCAATACACGTCTCAGCTGGGTGACTGCTACACTTGTGCATTCCCTCTAGACAGCCACAAACACAGGAAGGACAGGTGTGCCGGAGCACCCATCCACCTACATCTGCAATCTGATGGCGTTGCCTGGGCAGGATGGAGGGGCTAACACTTCACTTGAATAGGTAGTGTCCAAACCCCACACAAAGGGCTGATTCATTGTGAAGAAAGAGGGACCTGTGAAGTCACCCAGACTTAAAAAGGCACTTTGGGTATAAGTACTGGGTCTCTGACCCCCTAAAATCAGACACTACTGGACTTGTAACTAAAGCTTTGCCAGAAGAACTGCTGTGCTGCTTAAAGGACTTAACTGGGCTGCTGATTTGGCTTTGTTTTGTTGCCCTGCTGCTTGCTGCTCTCTGACTGCTGAAGGAAAGATGGACTCTGCCTTCACTCCAAGTGATCTCCAAGGGCTTGTCTCCTGTTGCTTGAGACTCAGGGAAATCAAAGTCTCTACCCCTGCTCCTGTGCCTGGTTCACTGGAAGTGGACCCAGATACTAGTATCGCCAAAACAATGCATCTCCCGTCTGCTGGAAGCAGAACCGACGCATGGACTCTGTTGCAAGAGCAGAAATCGGTAGACTTCACATGGGGCCCGACCAGCACCAGAGACCGCCGCATCGACAGGCACTTTGCCACCACCACAGGAGAATCCTTTCATCCCTTCAACAGGGTGGAGAAATTGGTGCATCAATCAATGCACCGCTGAAACCACTGCATTGCCGCCTCAGCAGTCTACGGAGATCAACTTATCCCCCGACTGAGTGGAGAAACCCAGTGCATTGGCAGCATCCCAGAGGCTTCAAAGCTCTTCTTCGGAAACCAATGCATGTAAATCATCCCTCGACGGCGGGACTTCCACCAACGCCTCTACTGACACATCGACCGCCGCATCTCGCTGTTGTGACCAGAAAAGCACCTTTGTTCACCAGGACCTGTTCAGTCCTGTAGTTAGCCTGCACTCCATCGAGGTTGCCCAAACTTTGATTTTGCCTCAGTCCAGCACGACCAAAAGTAACCTCAATATCTCAAGTTCTACACATTGGATTTTTGTTCTTTTGGTCTTGTTTTGTTCAGAATATAATAACCTATTTTTCTAAACCTGTGTGGAGTCTTTTTCTGGTGTATTCATTGTGTTACTGTGTGAGTGTGTGTGTGTTGCAGAAATACTTTACACATTGTCTCTTAGATAAGCCTTATTGCTCTGTGCCAAGCTACCAGAGAGTGAGCACAGGCTATCTTTTAGCGGGTACCAGCCTACCATGGCTAAAGTGTCAATTCCTGTCTGGCCTGGGTGCATACCTCAACCAACCAGGAATTCAATTTTTAACACCTATTCAAGAAAACATTTGCCGAACCCAACAATCTCCTGAACTACCACCCCATCTCTCTGCTGCCCTTTCCCACCAAAGTCCTCTAAAAGGCCATCACCCGAAGAATAATCTTCTAGATACGGCTCAATCTGGATTCCGCACCAACCACAGCACTGAAACCGCCTTGATTGCAGTCACAGACGACATCCGATTTCTCCTTGCCCAGGGAAAATCAGCAGCCCCGATCCTTCTCAACCTCTCAGCAGCATTCGATAAGGTATCCCATTATATACTCATCAAATGGCTTCACCTCATTTTAATCCAAGGAGACGCCCTCAAATGGACAACCTCCATCACTGGAAGAACCCAGAGAATCTGCCTACCTCCCTTCTACTTGGAACCCAAGAACACCATGCTGCAGCCCTCAAGGTTTGGCCCTCAGCCCTACTCTATTCAACACGCACATGACTCCCTTGGCCAACGACGTCCGAGCACATGGACTAATCATATCCTACGCTGACACCCAGCTCATCCTCTCGCTGTCAGGAGACCCCCTCCAATACGCTGACCAACATCCACAGGTGCATGATGAGCATTGCCAAATGCATGAGAGACAACTGCCTAAAACTCAACGCATATAAGACAGAAAAGCTGATCTTCGGGAACAACATGTCCGAGTGGAATGACTCCTGGTGGCCTCCCAAACTAGGACCCTCATCCACTCCGACAGACCACCCCCACAACCTTGGCATTATCCTGGACAGCAAGCTCACCCTAAAAAGACAGATTAACAGTCTCATCCGCCTGCTTCCTCTCCCTTTGCATATTCTGTAAGATCTTCAAATAGCTTCCCATCGACATCAGACAGACCATCACCCAAGCTCTTGTCAACAGCCGACTGGACTACGGCCATGCACTCTACGTAGGAATCACCTTGCATTTCCTCAAGAGACTGAAGACCATACAGAATTCAGCAGCCACTCATCCCAGCCCTCCCAAAGCGGACCAACATCACCCCCACCTCAAGAAGCTCCACTGGCTCCCTATTCAGAAGAGATGGCAGTTCAAGATGTTGAGCCACACCTTCAAAGCCATTCACCAGGTCTGGTGGCTTAGTGGACTAATGTATCCACCATAGGGGCCTATGTTCGACCTCATGGTCACAGGTTCAAATCATGACAAGCCCACTCTGCCTGTCATCCTTCTGAGGTCGATAAAATAAGTACCATTGAGTTGGGTAACAAACATCTGTTATTCAGCGCTAGATACCCTTCTGGGTGCGCGCGCGCGCTTACAAGTACACGTTATGTTACCACCAAAGACCAGCATACATCAACCACCGCTAAAATTTCCACCTACCCTCTAGAAGTGTTGTGGGCTTGGAGGAATCGGGCAGTGCTAAAAGATATTTCCCATAACGAGCCTTAAGCAGACGTTCATGATTTCAATAACAGTTTCAAATAGGACTGTCTTTTCAAGAGCGTGAATCAACGTACTTTTAGCCTTCCATCCTTAGCGGATTTCCTAAGTGTAACTCCGGATGTACACAGCCAGTGCTTCGGTCTTCAATTAATATGTTTTCATTTTCAAACCCTTCATCAGGAGAAAGCCACGCATACCAGCCGCTTTCAGTGCATGCAATGCATGATGGACGCATCACCCAACAGTATGCTACACCGGTATAAGATCATCCACTGCACATACGCAACTACATCCACCAAATACACATACCCACGCAGCCTATTGTTAATATGCCGTCCTTGTACAGCTCTTCGCAGACGGCTCCTAACTCCATGGCCACATCGGTTTGGTGTTCCACCAAAACAGCCTCGTCCTCTTCTTCCTCATCAGAGACATCAGCCAGCTGTGCAGAGGTTGTGTCCCGCTCAATCTTCTCTCTCCAGCTGTTGAGATCCACTACCCACCATTAGGAACCAGGGACGAAGCACGAGAAAACCAAGAGAGGAGAAAAACAAGGGTTAGACGGCAGTCCTATCACAATCTAATCTTCGAACGCTTATCAACACGTCTGGAGACACCATGAATGCAAGGGATATCACTTTAATAAGGATAGTTGCCAAATCCACACTCTTTTGAACCTCTGGGTGCTTTGATACACAGGGAAAGGATAGGAAACTGCTTCTCAAAACCTTTAAATAAAGCTCTGTTAGCAGTACCAGCACCCAAACAAACATTGGTAGAACTCACAGATCTTCCAAAGAGGTTCCCTGCATGGAATATCAATGACAGATACCAAAAGCCATCCAGGGGGTTTGTCGCATAGGAAGTCGACTCACCTGTGTCAATGTGCAATAGAAATCTGGACCAATGTCGATTAAAATGTAGAGCCCATCTTATCACAACAGGATGCAATGCTTCCTCAGGTTTGGTTGTTTTAAACCCGTTTTATTAGTTTCCAGTGCAATACATTGTTCTCAAAAAGTGAACGGTATCAGTAGAAAGCATTCAGATGCTGAAGGCAGTACAATAATGACAGCATTTGGTAAGGCGCAGCCGGTTCGATATACACTTATGGTAACTGTAACAATATCAAACTTCAGATCACATCAGGGAGAGTTCTCCCACATCCGCTCAAGCCAGCAAATTAGTATTTCTTGTGATGATGTACCCAAATTACTCTGTTCTGTAGGGAAGAGAGCAGTCCCCCAGCCCGTGGGAGCGAGGTCTGTGTGAACTCAGTGCGGGGAATACTAGAGGCGACTTGTGGGCAGTTTTGGACTGCACCATTGTAGGGATGTGGAGAGCAGTCCCCAGCGCAGGGAGAGAGGTCTGTGCGAACTCAGTGCGGGAATACTAGAGGAGACTTGTGGACAGTATTGGACTGCACCATTGTAGGGATGTGGAGAGCAGTCCCCAGCGCAGGGAGAGAGGTCTGTGCGAACTCAGTGCGGGGAATGCTAGAGGCGACTTGTGGGCAGTATTGGACTGCACCATTGTAGGGATGTGGAGAGCAGTCCCCAGCGCAGGGAGAGAGGTCTGTGCGAACTCAGTGCGGGGAATGCTAGAGGCGACTTGTGGGCAGTATTGGACTGCACCATTGTAGGGATGTGGAGAGCAGTCCCCAGCGCAGGGGGAGAGGTCTGTGCGAACTCAGTGCGGGAATACTAGAGGCGACTTGTGGGCAGTATTGGACTGCACCATTGTAGGGATGTGGAGAGCAGTCCCCAGCGCAGGGAGAGAGGTCTGTGCGAACTCAGTGCGGGGAATGCTAGAGGCGACTTGTGGGCAGTATTGGACTGCACCATTGTAGGGATGTGGAGAGCAGTCCCCAGCGCAGGGGGGAGAGGTCTGTGCGAACTCAGTGCGGGAATACTAGAGGCGACTTGTGGGCAGTATTGGACTGCACCATTGTAGGGATGTGGAGAGCAGTCCCCAGCGCAGGGAGAGAGGTCTGTGCGAACTCAGTGCGGGGAATGCTAGAGGCGACTTGTGGGCAGTATTGGACTGCACCATTGTAGGGATGTGGAGAGCAGTCCCCAGCGCAGGGGGAGAGGTCTGTGCGAACTCAGTGCGGGAATACTAGAGGCGACTTGCGGGCTAGTATTTGACTGTACCATTGTTGGGTTTTTGAAAGTTTCCCATTTAGGCCACTGAATGTCTGGAGGTCGTGCAGTAGACCATCCCATGAGGCGACTATGGGGACTCTATGCAACCCCCGGATCTCTTCCCGCCTCAGTGTCACTGCTTCAGCCCTGCCCCACTTGAGGGTTGCTGCGCACCAGTGTTGGGATGTTCGGGAGGGTGTGCGACTTCCAAAGCATCGCTGTAGACCAGCGGGCTAGGAGTGGGGCCAAGTCTAGGAAAGAGTTTGTTGCCGCTTGTGCTGTCTTCCTTTTAAATGTACCAAGCAATACCCTTTTCCGTGGTGAGAAACCCCTCGTGGCCAGTCACCTCTTCCTGTGCCTCTGCCACCCCTTGCCAGAGTTTCGCGGCTCCTGGGCAGTTTCAAAACATATGCCCCATATCGGCCTTCTCGGCCCATGTCTCCTTCCCAAAGCTTCCTCAGTTAAGGGGAAGGAAAATCTCTCAAATGGATTTTAGACACTTTGGGAAAAAGGATCAGTGCATCAGGAGGAGCACCTTGTCCAGAAGCACAGAGCTCACTTCTCACCAAGGAGCCTCGAAGAAGTAATGTCCATTGGGAAGGACGTCCCTAACACCAGTTTGGGCCATGATAGCCTCGGCTTAAACCGCTTATATACGACTAACGTGAACACGGCACAAATCCCACCAGACCTGACAGGTTGGAACAAACGTGACATGATACTCAGGTAACCCTCAATGGCCACTTTAAAAGTGGCGGCGGATACACGCCCTGCCCGTTCCTGTCGATGTCACATCTGCAAGATTCTACATGTACACCAGATCCTTGAAGTGGCCGATACTGAACACTCAGGGAGAGCGCAAGTCTCCTTGGACTAAGCTCCGTGGCAGGAACTCAGCCATTTCCTCCACTACTGAGGCATTTGTCTTTGTATTTTGTGCTTGTAAAGTACGACAATCAGATTAAGGTATCCAGGCGCTCAGACCTATAGGAAGAGGAGCGAAGTATAAAAAGAACCCATTAAACTGCTGCAAAGAGCCAGGTTTTCAGATGTTTCAAGGTTATCAGGGAGTGTTCAGCACGCCATTCATTTGTAAGCTATTCCAGAGCTTGGAAGCTGCAACGGGAAACGCTTTTCCACCCAGAGAGGAACGATGGAATCTTGAAACTAAAGCCAAACAAGCTCGTTCAGATATACGATGTCGCCCTGATTCGTACATCACAACTTATATTGGCAACGGCTACTGCCAGCTGTAGCAGAAAGCTTTATGGACCAAACAGACTGATTTTAAAATATTTTTCTGCATACGTGACAACCAATGCAACTTGATACTGAAGAAATGTAGTCAAGCCATATCAAGTTGAGGATAAGTCTAGCTTCTGATTTTTGCACAATCTGTAATTTCTGTAGTACTTTGGCAAAAAGACACAGGCAAATGGCATTGCAGTAATGCATACATTAACAATTCTTTTGTGGCATAGAAAACGGGTAAATAATGGGTTTCAAGATACATAACTGATACATGCAACGTTTTAGCACCACTTTCACTTGTACAGTCATACTCAGTTGCATGTCCAGCTCAACCCCCGAGTGTTTCACACTTGCAAGAAGATAATACCAAACTTGGGACTATTGAAAAGGAGTTATACGTCCGATCAGCTTGAGCTGATACCAAGTCCTCTATCCCTCAAACCTTTGGAGGCAATTGGAGAGATTGTCTGCTCCTGTTTTCAAATCCCCATCCGTCTTAAAAATAATGTGGCTAACGTCCGCGTGCGTCAGGAAGGATAACCCATGTACAGAAACGAATGGCACCGACAGGGCAACGTAAAGATTAAAAAGTAGCTTGGACAGAACGGATCCCCACATGACAACTTTGCAAGCTTGGAATAACAAATTGTATACCTGGGTCAACCAGTTCTAAAAAAAAGAAAAATTGAAACTAGGTTAATGCAGCTCTGTTGATTCCGGGCTCTTCAAAACCGTTTATTAGGATCTCATGGTCCATCGTATCGAAAGCTGCAAAAAGCTGCAGACTGATGCAAAAGGACCATGGCAGCAGGGACATCTTGATCGGCGCTGCATCGAAGCTCGTCTAGGGCTGCTGTCACTACTGTTTCAGTACTACACCCAGTGCGAACCCATGTTTGTACGGGATCAAATACATTTTGAACTTTGACATGTGTTCAGAAACTGCACATTCTAAGAGTTTAGCTAGGTAAGGCAGTTGGGAAACTGGTTTATAATGGTACACATAGTCTGGGTCGAATGAAACTTCTCAGCAAAGGGACAATTTGTGCTTGTTTTTTTAAAGATTCTGGCACGGTACCTGTATATTAAGAGAAAGGTCATTATTATTGGTTATATAATATATGGGATTCTGCAATCTCTGTAAAAATGCACATCTCCAATTTCTTTGTAATCAGCGACCTGTAGCGCATCAGCCACCATTGATAAAGGAAAGACATCAGAACTTGACTACAAGTTATTACAGATAAGTTCTGACGTCACAGTGCCTGCTGCCAGAGCCAGCAGCCGAAGTGAAAGTCGGGTAATATCACGGTGCATAACCGAAGCAGCTGTTTAAAGCAACGAAAACGGAACGCTGCTTTTCTAGCTTACAGTGAAAAGCAGAAAGAACATGTTTATTATTTCCACTCCTCAGCGGATTATAAAAAAGCGATATAATCTTTCTGCATGTTTCTTCTACACATTCCGAGCTACTGCAACTTTTTAAATAAAAAATGACTTGTATTGAACTGTTTCTAATATTTTTTTTCAACAAATATCTAACAGGTTTTTAATGTATTGAATTTGGCACTGGAGGGTTTATTTGTATTCTTCATGTTTGCAAACATGCTCGTTCTTTCATATGAAAAAGCTACACACCAAGGTTTTAGGGAAGGGATATAGTGTGACCATGTATTATATGGGATAAAGTACCCCCCCCGGCGCATGATACTGCAAGTCACCCGGAGAGATAAGCAGACAGTATCTTCAATGAGAAGAGGCAGTTTTTGTGTATACTCAGTGTTAAAACGTTATCCACTCTGTCTTAGCTTTAACCAACTGACCTCTACGCCAGACACATTCTAAGGGGTGAAGTGCTTGTTCCATTTCAATTAGATTTGTGTCCAACCAATTATTTTTCAATATTGATTGTTCATATTTCGTTTAGGTTGTAGACAAGCCATGTCCTTTACAATCTTAGTTCGCTGTTCATTATGGTGGTTTACTAACAGAGCAGGGTCTCCAGGCTCCGTTCGCGTGTGTTCATGACAGCAGATCATCACTGCCTCAACATTCCTCCACTTACGGACTATGTACGGAGACAGTTTCAGGACAGCTGCCTGGCAGAGAACCTCCTACCACTGTGAAAGGTATCAGAGTCGTCGGTCTACGCAGCAGCAATCAGAGCACTCATTATCCTAACACACAATATCAAGTGTACGCCCTTCCTTACGAGCAGGTACACAAACCGATAGGTTAGCATTGAAAAGAGTGCAGAGGATTAGTGTCGGGAACATTGTGTTTGTTAAAATCATCCACAATTAAATGTTTTACTTTATTGGCCAGTAAATTGCTCAAATGCTCCGATGGGAGCTCACAGAACCAGAGCGTTTAGCATGAGCTGCAATGCTCTTTAATCCTGGTTTTTGATACAGCTTAGATCTAGCTTCCCATCAACTAGCAAACTCTGAATATGACGGCTGCTTCTTTACTGTCGAACTGGCATTAATCAAAACACGAAAGTGAAGAGTGGATGCTTGAATGAAGGTACGCCACTGGTAACTACTCCGGGCCACATTACACTCCATCGCTATTCTATCCACCATTCCACCTCAGCCATATGCAAATGAGGCTTCACCCTGCACCAATAGGAACAGCCGAGCCGCAAATCCCAAGCCAGCCCCCTCTGAATGGGAACACAACAAACCCAGGACCGGTTACGCCTATCTGGTCCTCTTCAGTAGTGTCTACATGGTACCAATGGCACAGCGGGCACTGGACCAACGTGTGGGCAAAGACGCTGTACTTCGGGCATCTCGCTGGCAAGGATTAGAATTATTGTTAGCCGACTCGTTGAGTGCTAGGTCGTTCAGTTGCAATGATTCACATTACTGATAGCGGGCTTGTTCAGTGCTAGGTCGTTCAGTTGCAATGATTCACATTACTGATAGCGGGCTCGTTCAGTGCTAGGTCGTTCAGTTGCAATGATTCACATTACTGTTAGCGGACTCGTTCAGTGCTAGGTCGTTCAGTTGCAATTATTCACATTACTGTTAGCGGACTTGTTCAGTGCTAGGTCGTTCAGTTGCATTGATTCGCATTACTGTTAGTGGACTTGTTCAGTGCTAGGTCGTTCAGTTGCAATGATTCGCATTACTGTTAGTGGACTTGTTCAGTGCTAGGTCGTTCAGTTGCAATGATTCGCATTACTGTTAGTGGACTTCTTCAGTGCTACATTGTTCAGTTGCAATGATTCGCATTACTGTTAGTGGACTTGTTCAGTGCTAGGTCGTTCAGTTGCATTGATTCGCATTACTGTTAGTGGACTTGTTCAGTGCTAGGTCGTTCAGTTGCAATGATTCACATTACTGTTAGTGGACTTGTTCAGTGCTAGGTCGTTCAGTTGCAATGATTCACATTACTGTTAGTAGACTTCTTCAGTGCTAGGTCGTTCAGTTGCAATGATTCACATTACTGTTAGTGGACTTGTTCAGCGCTAGGTTGTTCAGTTGCATTGATTCGCATTACTGTTAGTGGACTTGTTCAGTGCTAGGTCGTTCAGTTGCTATGATTCACATTACTGTTAGTGGACTTGTTCAGTGCTAGGTCGTTCAGTTGCAATGATTCACATTACTGTTAGTGGAGTTGTTCAGTGCTACATTGTACAGTGGCATTGATTCGCATTACTGTTAGCGGGCTTGTTTAGCGCTAGGTTGTTCAGTTGCATAGATTAGCATTACTGTTAGCGGACTTGTTCAGTGCTAGGTCGTTCAGTTGCAATGATTCACATTACGGTTAGTGGACTTGTTCAGTGCTAGGTCGTTCAGTTGCAATGATTCACATTACTGTTAGTGGACTACTTCTTCAGTGCTAGGTCGTTCAGTTGCAATGATTCACATTACTGTTAGTGGACTTGTTCAGCGCTAGGTTGTTCAGTTGCATTGATTCGCATTACTGTTAGCGGGCTTGTTTAGCGCTAGGTTGTTCAGTTGCAATGATTCGCATTACTGTTAGTGGGCTCGTTCAGTGCTACATTGTACAGTGGCATTGATTCACAATACTGTTAGCGGACTTGTTCAGTGCTAGGTCGTTCAGTTGCAATGATTCACATTACTGTTAGTGGACTTGTTCAGTACTAGGTCGTTCAGTTGCAATGATTCACATTACTGTTAGTGGACTTGTTCAGTGCTAGGTCGTTCAGTTGCAATGATTCATATTACTGTTAGTGGACTTGTTCAGTGCTAGGTCGTTCAGTTGCAATGATTCGCATTACTGTTAGTGGGCTCGTTCAGTGCTACATTGTACAGTTGCAATGATTCACATTACTGTTAGCGGACTTGTTCAGTGCTAGGTCGTTCAGTTGCAATGATTCACATTACTGTTAGTGGACTTGTTCAGTACTAGGTCGTTCAGTTGCAATGATTCACATTACTGTTAGTGGACTTGTTTAGTGCTAGGGTGTTCAGTTGATTTTAAGTTATTGCTGTCTTGTTGTCTTTCTGGCAGCAGCAGTTATCAAAGACAAGGCACAGGCATCTTCTCGTAAAGCAGATGTGCAAGTTGGTAGTTTGCAGGGAGGAATGAACAAATCTCCCTTTGGCCCCTGTAGGCACATCCTGTAAGAGGGGGAAAATGGAAGAAAGGCACGGTGACCTGATCGGTGAGGCAGGATTGCCTCCGATTTACTGAAGGATAAGCTGTATATGGCAACTTGTAGAAAAGGAGGCCAGTAAAATCTGACGGGCGAAGGAACGAGCTCATGGGGTTGGATGTGTGTACCAGAGTTCCCAGAAAACGTCCTCGATCCTTAGGAATCCTGACATTACAGCACCTGCTTTTGGTCCCTCGAACGTGGGATCATGCAGGCTGTCGCCTCAAGGGCTCAATTTGCGAAATGGAGTCACATGGGACCAGAAATGCGGTGGCAGCAGAAGAACACTCATCACCTAGAATGAAGGTGCTTAACATGTCCATTAACAAAAAATAAAGCAACATGGGTTTAAATGTCCCTAACCTGCGGCCCATCTACAAAGTATAGTGGGTCGGAATTTGGAGGCTACAAAACAATGAGTGAGGTGCCTTGGGCAGAGGACGGGTGGGAGGACTGAGTGCCATGTTGAGGCGGGGGAGCCCTAGAGGAACACAGGAACACAGAGGACCATGAGGCTCTTCGAAAGCAAGCATCACAGGCTACAACAGAGTGTGGTTGGGTCACTGGAGGTTGCACAGAGTGAGACCGAGGGTACGTGACCACTGTCTGCACTCTGTGAGCCACGCTCTGAGTGGAGCGAGGAGAAACAGTGGGCATCTGGAGGCCATGTTCATTGAAGAAAGTGAGAAGTGGAAATAGATACTTTGTCTGACACAGGACACCACACAGTGCAGGCACTGGAATGACCGTCGAGGGAATAAATGTTATAAGTTCCAAGCACGCAGCAAGGTAACAGTCAGGGAGGGACTGCAGCCAGGTACGAGACCAAGCCAGGACAGGCCTATAAACTGCAGCGGCAAACAAGCACATGGGACTAAACACAGGATGGCTTATAATGGGGAGATACTGCAAACTCTTGAATCTCCATTCTTATTACAGCTCATACAGGTCAGAGGTCAGCACCAAGAAAACTTTGGTGAGCGCTGCACTCTGAAAATAGCTTAATCCAAGCTGAAGAAAACCAGTGCATGAAACAGAAGGTACAGGGAATGGGAGGGATGGAGTTTGAAGTCCATAGCGGTAGCTACCTTGACCCCATGCTCACTTACAACCTCCAGGAACTGAGAATGCACATACAGTGGATGCTATATAAGATGCTGTCAGAAATACCAGACACGCTGGAACACATAAAAGATACTCGATCTGTAGATCTGAACCTCCTGCAGGATGACCACAAGACAACATCATACTGAACACATAAAAGACACTATCTGTAGATCTGAATCTACTGCAGGATGACCACAAGACAACATCATACTGAATTTTTATTATTTCAAGAAAACAAGAGCGACCCATACGTCCTTGTGAGCTGGGTTTGCATTCAGGCAAAAAACAATGTTCACAAGGAACAACCGCTCCACTGAGAGGACCGTGATGGTGACGCTTAATTCGTCCCGGAACTGAAATCAGAGACCAGCATCGGGTTTCTATCGTTAACCCTTGATGCAACCCAGGCAACATCATATTGGAACTAACTAAATAATTCCGCAAATCTGCTGTTCCTGTGTGATTGTTTCCAATTCTTCACTTGGCATTCCTTTCCACTGCAGGATACTTCCAAGAATTAGACGCCCTGTGCTGTACTGTCCCCAGAAACGCTGTCCTGAAGAGACCCCGTATCAAGAGAGGGTCGAAAAGTCGTCGACATTGACAAAAGAGAGAGCATGAAAAATACATCATCCACTGTGTACAGCTCGTCCTTTTGATAATACCAATAACCTGTTTCCTCATTTTTGTCACTTTTTTTCCACTTAGTACTCACCAAGATAGGTTATGGTCACTTCACTGGGGCTCACAAATCACCCTTTTGTACAACTAATGCAAACCTTACAATTCTTTCGTGTATAAGGAAATACATTTGTGGTAAAGACTAACTGCAGAATAAATCCTACTTACTTCGGCTGAAGTAAGCACTATCTTGATTAATTGTTGTGTTGGGCTTTTTAAGAATTCTCATTATAAAGTGTGTAATGTATAGATACTCTCAGATATTTCTACTGTGACCTAATTAAAAGGTCAGAATCGAAGAGTTATGCTTTAGATTAAATCTGAGCAAGTTACCTTAAGCTTGCGCATACGGTATTGTTTGGATAAATGAGTTCCTTGTGAACATCATACTGAACACATAAAAGATACTTGATCTGTAGATCTAAACCTCCTGCAGGATGACCACAAGACAACATCATACTGAACACATAAAAGATACTCGATCTGTAGATCTGAACCTCCTGCAGGATGACCACAAGACAACATCATACTGAACACATAAAAGATACTCGATCTGTAGATCTGAACCTCCTGCAGGATGACCACAAGACAACATCATACTGAACACATAAAAGATACTCGATCTGAACCTCCTGCAGGATGACCAGAAGGCAATATCATACTGAATACATAAAAGATACTTGATCTGTAGATCTAAACCTCCTGCAGGATGACCACAAGACAACATCATACTGAACACATAAAAGATACTCGATCTGAACCTCCTGCAGGATGACCACAAGACAATATCATACTGAACACATAAAAGACACTCGATCTGTAGATTTGAACCTCCTGCAGGATGACCACAAGACAACATCATACTGAACACATAAAAGATACTCGATCTGAACCTCCTGCAGGATGACCACAAGACAATATCATACTGAACACATAAAAGACACTCGATCTGTAGATTTGAACCTCCTGCAGGATGACCACAAGACAACATCATACTGAACACATAAAAGATACTCGATCTGAATCTCCTGCAGGATGACCACAAGACAATATCATACTGAACACATAAAAGAGACTCGATCTGTAGATTTGAACCTCCTGCAGGATGACCACAAGACAACATCATACTGAACACATAAAAGAGACTCGATCTGTAGATCTGAACCTCCTGCAGGATGACTGTAGGAGAGTAGGATCTGCTTCTTATAGTTACCCCCACTTTTTGCTGATGTTTCACTGTTTTTCGACTTAGTCAGACTGAGGACCCCAGTCTATCTGCTTTCAACTCTAAATTGATTACATGTACTTTAGGGACACTCCAGATTGGATTCTGGGGTACCCTTGTGAGTCCCTAGTATATGGTATACTATGTACCCAGGGCATAGGTACCCCAGAGGCCTACCAGGGGCTGCAGCATGTATTATGCCACCCCTGGAAAGCCTTTTAAAATGACAGAACAGGTCTGCTACAGCAGCCTGTGTAAGGTGGTGTATGCACCCCTTACTGAGATATAGGTTCCCTATATCTCTCCATATCACTGCACATGTAAACCTATCAGTCACCCCTATGGCAGGCCTTAAAAATCCTGAAGGCTTGGTTTTATGTGCGAGGGTGCAACTGCATGAGCAGAGCCCCTCTGCAGCCTTCGGAACCTTTATTCCGGGGTTGATTGTGATGCAGCCAACCATATACTCTTAAGTGCATTATAACCTCGCAGTAAATGCTAACTTTAAAACGGCTGCATGGAAACATGTCGTGTTTGGTGTCAAACACTTTGGAATCATACCTCCACACCAGTAACTGGTGGTGTGGGAGGTACGATTCCACCCTACTAGAGGGAGAAACATGGCACCACCGGTATACCCGGTACCAGCTTAACAGAACCCTGGCATCACAAAATGGATGCTGCAGCCACAGACACGAGTCTGCCCTCCTGCTGCTGGACGAAACTCCGGCAGGGGAGACCTGGACAATAGGTTTCCTGTCACAGGGAGGTGTGACCACCTCCCAGACAGGCTTTAGTGTATTGGGGCTGGGTGGGTGCACTCAAAGAGTGCTTTGAAGTCTGCACTGGGGGCACATTTTGTGTCCCTGTGCATAGTCCAGCTCAAACCGGTTGCAGGGGCTACCAGCCCCTGCTCTGGCGCGAAACTGGACAAAGAAAATGGGTGTAGCCACCCCTCTTTCCTGACCCTCCCATAGGTGGGTCCCCAGAGTTTGTCCCACCCCTTCCTTGGGTATAAAGTAGGAACCCCTGACTACAGGACTTTAGATTTACCTGGACGAAACTCTGCTACAGAATCCCAGAACTTCAACTATCTACACTTCGTTGGATGACCGAAGAATCTCCCTTGGAGTAAAGGAGTTACTCCCCTGCTTGGCAGGCACCAAAGACGCATCTGACCGGTTTGCATCTCCGAAGCTCCTGAGGACCCCGAAGAACTTTGCAACACAGGAGGTGGGTTCCCGAGGTCTTAGAGGTCGATCAGTGCCCACAGCAAGTCTGAGGCCCGTATCCCTCGTGGCGACCGTGCAACCCGAACCCCTGGACACCGCGTCACTTTGCAGAAGCATCAGCTTTCGTGCGACCCCTGAAGCTGAGTTTTGGGTTACTTGTAGCCCAGACCCCGAGCAGCAATTCCACCGAAGATTGCCGGCCTACACTCCACGAGTGTTCCGTGAGCTGGCCCTTTGTTTTTTCTCTCGAGATCCCTTCGCGATCCCTGGTCCGTCGACCTGTGGGTCCCTGAGAAGGCAACTTTAACTTTCATTGGGCTTCCCTGGTTGCTCCAGAGGTGCCCTGACTCTCCATCGCTTGGGGAGTCCCCCGGACGTTGCTGGTCCACACCGAAGTATCTTTACTCTTCCTGCGTGGGTTGCTGTTGCCAAGGCTTGTTGTGTTCAATCCGACCCCCGACACCCCAGCACTCGACATCCTTTGTGGGACAGCTCGAATCCGGCTCCTGGTCGTCGACGACGTCTCCTGGTCCCCGTGGCTGCAGAGTCAAGCTTCACCTCTTCGCACCTGAAGCACCCGACATCGGTGGGCATTCGTCTATCGTGCCCCTGGTCATTGGCTAGTGACCCAGACTCTGTCCCCTCTGCTTTCAGGTTCTTCACATCTTCTATCCAGGCTTGGATCATCCCGGACACTTCTCCTCTTCCCGGCAGCAGCACTTTGCAGCACATCGCCATTGAAATCAACGACTATTCCCGACACCATTTGACACCTATGCACCCGGCTTCCCTGGGTGAGGTAACTCGAGTACTCCGGAGCTCCCGTGGGTGTTGGCCCTAGACTCCTTAAGTCTAAAGGGGTTAGCTCAAAGTCCTCTCCTAAGTGTCCTTTATCTTTAAAATTCCAACCACGACTTTCCCCATAGAATTGTACGGAGCTCGCGGCTGTGTTCTCACACTGCACACGTCCCCCGTGGGTCCCCTGTGTCACTACCTTGGGTGGTTCATTGGGGTCCCAGCGATTCTACGTGCTCTAGGCACTGTGTCTAGTCAAGTCATAGTTCTAATACCACTTTCTTAATATATGGTTTGGTCCCCCCCTGGGGCCCATTGTATATTGTGCTATTTACTGTCGTTTTAGTACTGTGATATTGTGCATCTTGGACTCAAATCTCATAAAGAGATTAGTAGTGAGTGTTTAGAAATAAATACATATATTTTATATATACCTTGTGTGGTTCTCCTTTCATTTGGTCATTCAAGAGGTTATAATCTGGTAAACGAAGCTGCTTTACACTCCTTCAAGACTTAGCCTGAAGGCTGCTCTCCATAGCTACCACTAGGATAGCTTTCAATAAAGGTTGTCTTTAAACCTATCATCAATAAGGGTTGTTTGGACTGGTACAAGGTGCCCACTATAACTAGTGGACAGCATATGCCAGGCCAACTTCTCACATTGGTGTGCAGCGGTTGGATTCAAGCTTGCTATTGCTTTACCAGATAATCTCTTTGAGTGACTAACTGAAAACCACTATAGGTACATAGGTACATATAAATCAAGTCTAGAATATAGTATCTACTGAACTTAGAGTTGTGTGTAAAGGGCTTAGCACACCCTTTCTACAACTCAAGAGAGTTCGGTAGCTCCCACTAGGTTAGGTAGGTGACTTCACCACACAAACTCTAGTATGTCTTCAAGGCCTGAAGCCAGTGGCTCCTTGACTTCCAAGTATGACCATCTCACATTCGTGGAATTGAGAAATATGTGTACAGCTAGGAAACTGAAGACAGGGAGGAGTGCAAACACTCAACGCCTCATGGAAGCTTTGCTTTTAGACGATCTCAGAAAGACCCCAGGGTCTGATGAAGCAGGCAAGTTGGGTGGGACAGCAGAAGAGGAAAGGCCAGGTAGTGAACACTACTATGACCCAGACTCTGATGCTGGCCAGGAGGATCAAATAGATTCTAACCTGGACAATCCAATCTTTCCTGAAGGTGAGGAAGAAGTCCCCAGTGGCCCTCTCTTTACCCCACCTGGAAGGGTTGAAAGTGTACCCAGAAGACCAAGATCTCCTTCTCTGGAATCTAATCATTCAGGTACATCTGTAGAGACCTCTACTTCTCAGAAAAGAGAGTACTCTTATGAGAGGAAGTGCAGACTGCTTGAGTTTGAGAGAGCTAAGCTTAGGATCAAGAGAGAGCAGCTGGCATTGGATAGGGAATCCCTGGAGCTCCAGAGAGCTTCACAAAGGTGGGGGCTAGAGCCCCCTGGTGGCAGCAACAGTGTCCCTAGAGGTAGAGAACATACTCATGACCATAAGAACCTGAACAAGATTGTCCCTCCCTACCAGAGTGGGGATGAGATCCACAAATGGATAACTGTACTAGAAAGGGCCTGTAAAGTTCAGAGGGGCCCCCAGGAGCAGTGGGCAGCAATCTTGTGGCTCTCCTTTTCAGACAATGGTAGAGACAAGCTCCTCACTGTAAGAGAAGAGGATGCTGATAATTACAAAGTCTTGAAGAGTGCCATGATTGAGGGGTTTGGCTTAACCACTGAACAGTACAGGTTGAAGTTCAGAGATACCCAAAAGGCACAGACACAGGACTGGGTGGACTTTGTAGATTGTGCTACTAAGGCTCTGGAGGGCTGGTTACTTGGCAGTAAGGTGTGTGATTTCAAAGGATTGTACAACTTAATTATGAGAGAGCAGATCCTTAATAATTGTCAAAATCAGCTGTTGCATCAGTACCTGGTGGACTCTGATCTGACCTCTCCCCAAGAATTGGGTAAGAAGGCAGACAAATGGGTCAGAACCAGGATGAGGCACAAGGTACAGAACCAAGGTGGTGACTCCAAGAAGCAGGATTCTAAAAACTCTGATAAGGGTGGGGAGAAGGGTGTAAGAAACTGGCTCTATATATACTGCACCAAAGTGAGGTACAGTGTGTATAGAGTCCAAGGGTCTCCAGAGGTTAAAGTTAGATAGAACCTTACTCTCTAAAGTGGTAGCTTGGTCGAGCAGTAAGGCAGTATCAGAGGACAGTGTAAAGCATTTGATGTACACACTCCGTCAGCAAATGAATCCACACACTCAAGAACTGAACTCTAGGCCAATTGTTTTGTATAAAAAAATATACTGTTATTTTATTTTAGAACCACAGGTTTGCATAAAAATACTTTCTCAAGATAAGATGCTGTTTGTTGAATACTTTAAATGAACAATAGACTTTGAATGCAATAAGTTACAGGGGTTGCAATAGGCAACACAATACTTGGTATACTATAACATTGAGCTCAATGGGATTTTTAAGTAAACTGCAATAGAATGACTTTACGAATGTTTTTCTTACTCAGGGCTGGATCCTGGATTCAGCCCTGGTGCATTTCCTGTAAACAGTTGAAAGAAATCGTTTTTGTTAAACAGGCGACTTTTAAGGAATATTTGTAGGTTGCAAAAATCGACACTTAGAAGAATTTCTGGTAAAAACCAGGCAATGTTATCCGATGGAGGAAAATCAGGTTATCGGAAAATCACAGTTGTAATCACTTTTTCTAGTCAGTGCTGGGTACCTAAATCCAGCACTGGGATCTCTCCTGAGAACAGGTGAGTAATTTCGATTTTGTTAATCGGACGATTTTTGGTGAATATTTCAAAGTTCCAAAACTCGACACTTAGAAGAATTTCCAAGTGAAAACCAGTCAATGTTACCCTATGAAGAAAATGTAAGTTATCGGCTTTCAGGTAAGTACTCGGCTGGCAGAGTTAAGGTTCTGGGGCACGACTCAGGGGTCTCCCAGGTTCAGGATTGTACTGTTACACCCTCAGCGAAACAGGGGCAGCCGGGTGCAGAGAGAGTAGGCCCAATGTTAGCCTATGGCGGGCAGGGGGCCTTTGGTTGGTGGCTGCTAGCAGGCAGGCCACGCGGCTGTGGGAGCAAAGCTCCTGGTCACTTACTCAGGGCAAGTGGGGAAGTCGAACAGGGTAGTTGGTGCACCATCAGCGGCACTGGGGCAGCCGGGTGCAGTGGGCTTTTGGGCCGTCGGGCGCCCAATGGATTTCAATGGGAAAGCTGCGAGACGAACAAAGGCTGCGAACTCGGGGACGGTGACTCTTCAAGTGCGACCACCACTTCGAGAGGTAAGTTGGGAAGCTGTAGGTGGGGTAGACATCCAGGAGTTGGGCACAGGGGGCCGTGGGGCGCCGGGGTGTCTTTAGGCGTCAGGAAATCTTACCCTCTGCTGGTCGCGGTTGGAGGGGTCCCTGGTGTTGAGGCTGCAGGCGTCGTCAGGAGTGTCGAGGTGAGTCCTTGGGTGCTGGATTCTTGGTCACAGTCGCCGGGGGGACGTGCTCGTGGTCTTTGTCCACTTTAGCTCGGGCCGGGCTCGGCGGGTGCAGAGTGGGCAGGATCCGTGGTTTCAGGCCGGGGCCTGGGGTTGCAGATGTTTGAGCAGAGCCACTGCTCGTGGGAGTCCCAGTCTTTGGTTGAGCAAGGCAGTCAGGTCCTCCGGGGTTTTTGAGGTTGCTGACCACTGGAGACGCCGGGGTTTAGCAGGAGCAGGTTCGAGGTTCGACAGGCCGGTAGGGCTGGGGCCAAGTCAGTTGGTGTCGTCTTCTTGTTAGCAGCTGCACGGCTGGTCTTCTTGCTTCTTGTTCTTCTTGTTGTTTCGGAATCGGGATCTGCGGAAGGAAGGTTCAGGGTGCCCCTAAATACTGAATTTAGGGGTGTTACAGGTAGGTGAAGGGCAGGGACCAATGGGT
Organism: Calotriton arnoldi; assembly: GCA_963921515.1. Classification (NCBI taxonomy): domain Eukaryota; kingdom Metazoa; phylum Chordata; class Amphibia; order Caudata; family Salamandridae; genus Calotriton; species Calotriton arnoldi. Next base: position 77,170 of record CAWUFW010002099.1, read on the forward strand.
CCCTTCCCTGGGGTGGGTACACCCCTACTCTGCCACTCTCCAGTGGGAGGGGGCAGGAGCCTGTCCTTGGTTGGCTGGGTCCCCCATCCTCAAGATGGCGGGGACTCGAGGTTGTGCTTCACCTCGCCTCCCCCACCCTAGGGGTGGAGTTGGCAGAGGTGGGCACACCTCTCTTCCTCACTTTGTTTTTCCCGCCGGGTCTCCCGCCCAAAGTGGGGGGGTAGAACCAGTGGGGACCAGTTGCTGAGTACAGCAAGTGGTCTGGAGAGGCTCACAAAGGCGGTATGCCTTTGAAGCTTCTCCTTCGTGAACCCTGCCCATCCTGGGGGAGGAGGCTTGGCACCTCGTCCCAGGATGTGCATTGTTACAGGCCCCCGAGAGCGGCAAGCTCCCGACCCAGGGGTCCAGAAACATGTCTGGTGGTGGCAGCCACTCAGTCAGGTCACTGGGAGTTGGTCGAGTTTCAGGGGGCATCTCTAAGATGCCCTCTGTTGTGCATTTTACATTAAATCCCACACTGGCATCAGTGTGGGTTTAATGTGCTGAGAAGTTTGATACCAAACTTCCCAGTCTTCAGTGTAGCCATTATGGTGCTGTGGAGTTCGTAATGACAACCTCCCAGCACCATATACTCTTAATGGCAGCACTGCACTTACAGTGCCCAGGAATGGACCTGGGTACTGTAGGGGTACAGGGCTCATGCACCTGTACCCTCACCACTGGCATAGTGCACCCAGCTAGAGGGGTGACTGATGTATGCCAGGGCAGTGGTTTGTGGGCATGGCACACAGGGATGTGTGCCATGTCGACTCTTCACTTTGTTCTGCACCAAGACACGCAGTCTGCAAAGGCAGAGTGGGAGTGTCAGGGTCAGGGTACAGGGCCTCTAAGGGTGGCACAATAAGTGCTGCAGCCCTTGGAGGCCTTCTCTGGTCACAGTGCCCTGGGTACCTGTGGTACCATTTACCAGGGGCCTACCTGTGGCCAGAGATGCCAATTGTGTTTAGGCTTTAATGAAGTTAAGGGAAGGAACACAGGCCCTGGGTACCTGATTGGCAGGAGCCCAGGGCACACTCAGTCAAAACACATCAGCAATTCAGCAAAAAGTGGGGGCATACCATGCAAGAAAGAGGGCACTTTCTCACAAAGGGTAAAGACCAGAAGTCTTCACAAGGCCCCCAAAAATCTGCATCTGGTGGGGAGTCCCAATCTAACAAAGGAAAAGGCCAAAAGAAACCATGGTGTAAAATCTGTAAACAGAAAACCCATTGGACAAGTGATTGTACCAAGTCCAAAGACTCAACTCCAGCCACCATTGCCCCTAAGGCAACTGTTCCCCCTAGTTCAGCTCCAAGTGGTGGTACTCAGAATAAGGGTGTAGTAGGGTTAACCCTGGGTTCTGAGGTGGACTCTGGCCTAGTCAGAGTTCCAACTCAGGCTGTACTGATCTGTGATGGAGGCATGGACATGTCCTCCTTTGTGAGTCCCAGTAATCTGGGCAAATACAGACAGCAGCCTTTAATTAATGGAAAAGAGGCTTTGGCATTCAGGGACACAGGAGCAAGTGTCACAATGGTGACAAAAGATGTTGTGGCTCCTGAGCAAATCATACTTGGTGAGATGTACCAAGTGACCAATGCTAGCAATGTCAGGACAGACCATTCCTTGGCAGTTGTTAATTTCACCTGGGGAGGGGTAACTGGCCCTAAGAAGGTTGTGGTAAGTGCAGACCTCCCTGTGGAATGCTTGCTTGGCAATGATTTAGAAACTTCGGCTTGGGCTGAAGTGGAGCTCAGGACTCATGCAGAAATGTTGGGAATCCCTGCAGAAGTGTTTGCTATGACCAGGTCACAGGCAGAAATGTCTAAAACTGAACAGGCCCTGGATCCTGGAACAATGGACCAGACGCCTCCCAAGAGGAGGGGCAATAGGGGTAAGGCAGTGCCTTCCCCCCCTGACTCAGAATCCAGACCAGTCTCTTGAGGGAGCTGCTCTCAGTCCTGCAGAAGGAACTGTCCCAGATGAGCTTGAACCTGATCAGGTTGAGTTCTTGGGGACAAGGGGCCCTTCCAGGGCAGATCTGAGCCAGGAGCAACTGAGCTGCCCCTCTTTTGAACCCCTCAGACAGCAAGCTGCTGCTGAGGCTGCTGGGAATGCTAGTGGAACCCATAAGATCTATTGGGATGATGGACTCCTTTACTCAGAGAGTAGAGACCCCAAGCCTGGTGTAGCCAGGAGGTTGGTTATACCTCTGAAGTTTAGGGGCTTTCTATTAACACTAGCCCATGATATTCCCTTAGCAGGTCACCTGGGCCAAAACAAGACTTGGGACAGAATTGTCCCTCACTTTCATTGGCCACACATGTCTGAAGACACCAAGGAGTTTTGTCGCTCCTGTGTCACCTGTCAAGCCAGTGGTAAGGCAGGTGGTACAACAAAGGCCCCCCTGATACCACTACCTGTGGTGGGGATTCCCTTTGAGAGGGTTGGGATTGATATAGTTGGTCCCATGGATCCTCAGACAGCCTCTGGGCACATATTTATCCTGGTGGTGGTGGACCATGCCACTAGGTACCCAGAAGCCATTCCCCTTAGGACCACTACAGCTCCTGTGGTGGCAAGGGTCCTACTTGGAATCTTTTCCAGAGTGGGTTTCCCTAAGGAGGTAGTTTCAGACAGGGAGTAAAACTTCAGGTCTAGTTACTTAACAGCAATGTGGAAGGAGTGTGGAGTAAATTATAAATTTACCACCCCTTATCACCCACAATGCAATGGGTTAGTTGAAAGGTTCAACAAAACCCTCAAGGGCATGATTAAAGGTCTCCCAGAAAAGCTTAGGCGCAGACGGGACATACTTTTGCCCTGCCTTCTATTTGCCTACAGAGAGGTTCCTCAGAAGGGGGTTGGTTACAGCCCATTTGAACTTCTGTTTGGACATCCAGTTAGGGGTCCATTGTGTCTAATGAAGGAGGGATGGGAGTTACCTCTCAAACCCCCTAAACAGGATATTGTGGACTATGTACTTGGTCTCCGCTCCAGGATGGCTGAGTACATGAAGAAGGCAACTAAAAACCTTGAGGCTAGCCAGGAATTGCAAAAGGCCTGGCATGACCAAAAGGCTGTGCTGACTGTTTACCAGCCAGGGCAGAAAGTATGGTTGTTGGAGCCTGTGGCCCCAGCAGCCCTCCAGGACAAGTGGAGTGGCCCCCATACAATACTTGAGCAGAAGGGAGAGGTTACCAATCTGGTGGACCTTGGAACTCCCAGGAGCCCCCATAGGGTGCTCCACATCAACAGGCTCAAGCCATATGTCGACAGGGCTGACATGGGCTTGCTCATGCCAACTGATGAGGGACAGGAGGAAGAGAGTGATCCACTCCCTGACCTGCTCTCTCAGAACCCTGATGATGGTTCAGTGGATGGAGTAGCCTTGGCAGGCAGCCTCACTGTCCAACAACAAACTGAATGCAGAACAGTTCTCAGTCAGTTTAGACATATGTTTTCACTGACTCCAAGTCAGACTACCTGGTGCACTCATGAAGTGGACACTGGGGACATTCTGCCTGTCAAAAGTAAGATTTACAGGCAACCTGACCACGTCAGGGACTGTATCAGGACAGAAGTCCAGAAGATGTTGGATTTGGGAGTTATTGAACCCTCAGATAGCCCTTGGGCTAGTCCAGTAGTCTTAGTGCCCAAACCTCACACCAAAGATGGCAAGAGAGAGATGCGGTTTTGTGTAGAATACAGGGGTCTCAATGCAGTCACTAGGACTGATGCCCATCCAATACCAAGGGCAGATGAGCTTATAGACACTTTGGCCTCAGCCAAGTTTCTGAGCACATTTGACCTGACAGCTGGCTACTGGCAGATCAGACTAGCTGATGATGCAAAGCCAAAGACAGCATTTTCTACCCCTAGCGGGCACTACCAATTTGTGGTGATGCCCTTTGGTTTGAAAAATGCACCTGCCACTGTTCAAAGGTTGGTGAACAAAGTCCTTACAGGTCTGGAAGCCTATAGTGCAGCATATCTAGATGATATTGCTGTCTTTAGCTCCACCTGGGAGGATCACCTGGTCCACCTGCGAAATGTTTTAGAGGCCCTGCAAAAAGCAGGCCTCACTATCAAGGCCACCAAGTGCCAGATAGGGCAGAGTCAAGTTGTGTACCTGGGCCACCTTGTGGGTGGAGGCCAGGTTCAACCATTGCAGAGCAAAATCCAGACCATCATGGACTGGGTTGCTCCAACCACCCAGACTCAGGTCAGAGCTTTCTTGGGCCTGACTGGGTACTATAGAAGATTTGTCAAAGGTTATGGATCCATAGTGACCCCTTTGAATGACTTAACTTCTAAGAAAATGCCAAAGAAAGTTCAGTGGACAGTCAGCTGTCAAAAGGCATTTGATGACCTGAAGCAGGCCACGTGCACTGCCCGCATTCTGCAAAGTCCTGATTACTCCAAGCAATTCATTGTCCAAACAGATGCATCTGAGTTGGGGGTAGGGGCTGTGTTATCACAATTGAATGATGAGGGTCAGGATCAGCCAGTAGCTTTTATTAGCAGAAGGCTGACCCCCAGAGAGAAACGTTGGTCAGCCATTGAGAGGGAGGCCTTTGCTGTGGTTTGGGCTCTGAAGAAGTTGAGGCCATACTTGTTTGGCACTCACTTCATTGTTCAGACAGACCATAAGCCCCTCTTATGGCTAAAACAGATGAAGGGTGAAAACCCCAAACTTTTGAGGTGGTCCATTTCCCTACAGGGGATGGACTATACAGTGGAACATAGACCTGGGAGTAACCATGCAAATGCAGATGGACTCTCCAGATATGTCCACTTAGAACATGAAGACTCAACTGGTCAAGGTTAGTTTAATGTCCCTGCGTTTGGGGGGGCGGGGTTGTGTAGGAGAGTAGGATCTGCTTCTTATAGTTACTCCCACTTTTTGCTGATGTTTCACTGTTTTTCGACTTAGTCAGACTGAGGCCCTGCTAATCAGGACCCCAGTCTATCTGCTTTCTACTCTAAATTGATTACATGTGTGAGAAGTTGGCCTGGCATATGCTGTCCACTAATTATAGTGGGCACCTTGCACCAGTCCAAACAACCCCTTATTGGAGATAGGTTAAAGACAACCTTATTGAAAGCTATCCTAGTGGTAGCTATGGAGAGCAGCCTTCAGGCTAAGTCTTGAAGGAATGTAAAGCAGCTTGTTTTACCAGTCTATAATCTCTTGAGTGACCAAATGAAAGAGCACCACACCAGGTATATATTCAAAATATATTTATTTATTGCTAAACACACCCCTCTAGTCTCTTTATGAGGCTAGAGTTCGAAGTACACAAGTTATATAAACACAGTAATAGCACAAATACACGTTTGGGCCCTAGGGGCGTACTAAACCATATACCAATAAAGTGGTATAAGAACCACGACTGAGCTAGACACTAGGCCTAGAGCCTCTAGAAGTGCTTGGACCACCAGGAACCACCCAAGGTAGTGACACAGGGGACCCACGGGGGACGCGTGCAGTGTAAATACACAACCGCGATACGCCGTTAACTTCTATGGAGAAAGTCGGGATCAGGAAATTAAAGAAAAGGGACACTTAAAGGAGGACTTGGAGCAAACCCTTTGAGAACTAGGTCGTTCTAGAGTCTCTACCCACGGGAGCACCGGAGTACTCGTGTTACCTCACCCAGGGAAGCCGGGTGCATAGGTGCCTTTCGAGGTCGGGTTTCGTCGTCGATTTGAATGGCGATCTGCTGCAAAGTGCTGCTGGCGACCAAGTGGAAAGTGTCCGGTTGGATCCAAGAGTGGATCGGAGATCTGAAGAACCTGAAAGCAGAGGGGACAGAGTCTGGGTCACTAGCCAGTGACCAGGAAGGCGATGAGCGGATGCCCACCGATGTCGAGTGCTTCAGGTAGGTTGACGGTCGTCTTGACTCTTCAGCCACGAGGTCCAGGAGGCGTTGTCGGCGACCAGGAGCAGGATTCGGGCTGGTACACGATGTCTGTCGAGTGCTGAGGTGTCGGCGACCGGATTGGACCCAACAAGCCTTGGCAACGGCAAGTCTCGATGAAAGTAAAGAATGACGATGATGCAGACCAGCAAGGTCTGAGGAACTCACCCAGCAAGGGTAAGTGAGGGCAAGCCTGGAGCAACCAGGGAGCCCAAGAAGAAAAGGATTGGCCTTCGTGAAGGGCTACTAGCCAACGGGCTAGCGACCGCGAAGGAGCCTCGAGACGTCGCACGTGGAGCTGGCTCACAGGACACTCGTGGAGTGGAGGCCAGTGATCTTCGGTGCAGTTGGTGCTGGAGGCTAGGGCTACTCGGAGCCCAAAGCAAGACTTCGTGGGAGACCCAGAAGAGGATGCACTAGCAAATGCGTGCGGTGTCCAGGGGTCACGGTGCCACGTTACCCACGACAGCTATGGGCCTCAGCTTTGCTGGGGACTCAGGGCAGCCTCGGGGAAGTCTGGAAATCCACCTCTGGTGATGCAAAGACTTCGGCGTCCGACGGGAGCTTAGGCGATGCAGACCGGACAATTGCTTCTTTGGTGCCTGCCAAGCAGGGGAGTCACTCCTTGACCCCAAGGGAGATTCTTCTGTCCTCTAATCGTGAGTAGAGCGTCGAAGGTCCAGGATTCTGTTTCAGAGTTTCGTCCAGGGATAATCTAAAGTCCTAAGGACTGGGTTCCTATACTTATACTAAGTTTAGGGGTTGGACTTACTCTGTGGTCCCACCTATGGGTGGGTCAGGGCAGAGTGGTGGCTACACCCCTTTCCCTTTGTCCAGTTCGCGCCAAAGCAGGGGCTGCAAGTCCCTGATCCGGTTTGAACTGGGGTATGCACAGGGACACCAAGTGTGCCCCCAGTGCAGGACTTCAAAGCACCCGAAAGTGCTTCCGCCCAGCCCCAATACACACTATCCTGTCTGGGGAGGTGGTCACACCTCCCTGGGACAGGAAACCTATTGTCCAGGCCTCCCCTGCCGGAGTTTCGTCCAGCAGCAGGAGGCCAGACTTGTGTCTGTGGCAGCAGCATCCATTTTGTGATGCCAGGGCTTTAGAAAGAAGTTACCGGCCAGGCCAGGGTTAACATGTCTCTCCTCTAGAAGGGTGGAATGCTACCCCCGCCGCCAGAATTGGCGGGGGGTAGTATTCCAAGATGTTTGACACCAAACACGACATGTTTCGGTGCAGCCATTCCAAAGTTAGCATTTAACGCGAGGTTATAATGCGCTTAAGAGTATATGGTCAGGCTGCACTACAAACAGCATCAGAGAAGGGTCTCCGAACGCTGCAGAGGGGCCCTGCTCATGCAGGGGCACCCTCTCACATAGGAACCACGCACTCTGCCTTCAGGATTGATAAGGCCTGCCATAGGAGTGACTTATAGGTTTATATGTGTGTATGTATATAGTGATATAGGTAACCTATATCACAGTAAGGGGTGCATGCACCACCTTACCCAGGCTGCAGTAGCAGACCTGTGGTGTCAGTTTGGATGGCCTTCCAGGGGTGGCACAATACATGCTGCAGCCCCTGGTAGGCCTCTGAGGTACCTATGCCCTTGGTACATAGTATACCATATACTAGGGACTTATAAGGGCACTCCAGATTCCAATCAGAGATGTGCCTAAGGCACATGGAAACCTTTTACAGAGAAAGCAGATAGACTGGGGCCCTGAATAGCAGGATCCCAGCCCAACTAAGTCATAAACCAGCAAAACACCATAAAAAAAAGTGGGGGCAACCATATAGTCAGATTCCACCTTCCTACAACATGTACTTTAGGTACACTCCAGATTGGATTCTGGGGTACCCTTGTGAGTCCCTAGTATATGGTATACTATGTACCCAGGGCATAGGTACCCCAGAGGCCTACCAGGGGCTGCAGCATGTATTATGCCACCCCTGGGAAGCCTTTTAAAATGACACAACAGGTCTGCTACAGCAGCCTGTGTAAGGTGGTGTATGCACCCCTTACTGAGATATAGGTTCCCTATATCTCTCCATATCGCTGCACATAATGAACCTATCAGTCACCCCTAAGGCAGGCCTTAACAACCCTGAAGGCAGGGTGCTTGGTTTTATGTGAGAGGGTGCAACTGCATGAGCAGAGCCCCTCTGCAGCCTTTGGAACCTTTATTCCGGGGTTGATTGTGATGCAGCCAACCATATACTCTTAAGTGCATTATAACCTCGCGGTAAATGCTAACTTTAAAACGGCTGCACAGAACCATGTCGTGTTTGGTGACAAACACCTTGGAATCATACCTCCACACCAGTAACTGGTGTGGGAGGTATGATTCCACCCTACTAGAGGGAGAAACATGGCACCACCGGTATACCCGGCACCAGCTTAACAGTACCCTGGCATCACAAAATGGATGCTGCAGCCACAGACACGAGTCTGCCCTCCTGCTGCTGGACGAAACTCCGGCAGGGGAGGCCTGGACAATAGGTTTCCTGTCACAGGGAGGTGTGACCACCTCCCAGACAGGCTTTAGTGTATTGGGGCTGGGTGGGTGCACTCAAAGAGTGCTTTGAAGTCTGCACTGGGGGCACATTTTGTGTCCCTGTGCATAGTCCAGCTCAAACCGGTTGCAGGGGCTACCAGCCCCTGCTCTGGCGCGAAACTGGACAAAGGAAATGGGTGTAGCCACCCCTCTTTCCTGACCCTCCCATAGGTGGTCCCCAGAGTTTGTCCCACCCCTTCCTTGGGTATAAAGTAGGAACCCCTGACTACAGGACTTTAGATTTACCTGGACGAAACTCTGCTACAGAATCCCAGAACTTCAACTATCTACACTTCGTTGGATGACGGAAGAATCTCCCTTGGAGTAAAGGAGTTACTCCCCTGCTTGGCAGGCACCAAAGACGCATCTGACCGGTTTGCATCTCCGAAGCTCCTGAGGACTCCGAAGAACTTTGCAACACAGGAGGTGGGTTCCCGAGGTCTTAGAGGTCGATCAGTGCCCACAGCAAGTCTGAGGCCCGTATCCCTCGTGGCGACCGTGCAATCCGAACCCCTGGACACCGCGTCACTTTGCAGAAGCATCAGATTTCCAGCGACCCCTGAGGCTGAGCTTTGGGTTACTTGTAGCCCAGACCCCGAGCAGCAATTCCACCGAAGATTGCCGGCCTACACTCCACGAGTGTTCCGTGAGCTGGCCCTTTGTGTTTTCTCTCGAGGTCCCTTCGCGATCCCTGGTCCGTCGACCTGTGGGTCCCTGAGAAGGCAACTTTAACTTTCCTTGGGCTTCCCTGGTTGCTCCAGACGTGCCCTGACTCTCCATCGCTTGGGGAGTCCCCCGAACCTTGCTGGTCCACACCGAAGCATCTTCACTATTCCTGCGTGGGTTGCTGTTGCCAAGGTTTGTTGTGTTCAATCCGAGCACCAACACCCCAGCACTCGACATCCTTCGTGGGACAGCTCGAATCCAGCTCCTTGTCGTCGTCAACGTCTCCTGGTCCCCGTGGCTGCAGAGTCAAGCTTCACCTCTTCGCACCTGAAGCACCCGACATCGGTGGGCATTAGTCTATCGTGCCCCTGGTCACTGGCTAGTGACCCAGACTCTGTTCCATCTGCTTTCAGGTTCTTCACATCTTCGATCCAGGCTTGGATCATCCTGGACACTTCTCCTCCGGCAGCAGCACTTTGCAGCACATCGCCATTGAAATCAATGACGATTCCAGACACCATTTGACACCTATGCACCCGGCTTCCCTGGGTGAGGTAACTTGAGTACTCCGGTGCTCCCGTGGGTGTTGGCCCTAGAACCCCTTAAGTCTAAAGGGGTTTGCTCAAAGTCCTCTCCGAAGTGTCCTTTATCTTTAAAATTCCAACCGCGACTTTCCCCATAGAATTGTACGGAGCTCGCGGCTGTGTTCTCACACTGCACACGTCCCCAGTGGGTCCCCTGTGTCACTACCTTGGGTGGTTCCTTGGGCTCCCAGCTATTCTACGTGCTCTAGGCACTGTGTCTAGTCAAGTCGTGGTTCTTATACCACTTTCTTAATATATGGTTTGGTCCACCCCTGGGGCCCATTGTATATTGTGCTATTTACTGTCGTTTTAGAACTGTATTATTGTGTATCTTGGACTCTAATCTCATAAAGAGATTAGTAGTGAGTGTTTAGAAATAAATACATATATTTTATATATACCTGGTGTGGTTCTCCTTTCATTTGGTCACTCAAGAGGTTATAATCTGGTAAACGAAGCTGCTTTACACTCCTTCAAGACTTAGCCTGAAGGCTGCTCTCCACAGCTACCACTAGGATAGCTTCAATAAAGGTGGTCTTTAACCTAATCATCAATAAGGGTCGTTTGGACTGGTGCAAGGTGCCCACTAGAACTAGTGGACAGCATATGCCAGGCCAACTTCTCACATTGTCTTCCTTTATGTACTGGAAAGGGCGCAGAGTGGTGATGTGGTCTCCACTCTCGGGCTTCAACCCAGGCAAGTGGTGGCGAGACTACTGCTCTACCGGACAAGGATTATCAGCTCCAGACGGCACAAATAAAAGACCATTACAATGTTGCTAGTTGTAAGATCATGATCTTCCTGGACGTCCAGAAACAGTCTCTATCATTGATGTTTGTTTTTTGATAATCCAATTTATTTGCATTTATAGGAAACAGGCAAACAAAAAACTGTAGATAATTGCACAATAAGTCAAAGTCCATCTTTAACAAATAGCGAAAGTTCCAGCCACAATATACATCTTTCAAGTCAGTCCCGGCATTAGAAGAGCAATAAAACCGTATCGGAGAAAGAGCAGACAGTAGATTCAACCATTTGCCCCATATCTTACAAAATTTCTCGGGACATCCCCGGGCCTCAAAGAGGGGTTCTTCTTGAGCCACACACCAATCCACCCCTCGTTGCCACTTTCGTATGGTAGGAGGTTTGGCCTGAGCCCAGGCCACCGCGATGTCTCGCTTGGCCACCGCTGTACCCAGGAAGCGTTTGTCGGCTCTGGAGCCGTCCAGGCCATCGAAAACTCCCAGCAGAAGGCGTATGGGATCGTGAGGGATCTGCCACCCTGGGGTCTGTGTAAGCTCAGACTCCACGCCCGACCAAAACGAGGCAAGGGCAGGGCAGGACCAAACCATGTGATAGAAATCAGCCGGAACTTGGCCACAGCGTGTGCAGTCTGGGGAGGCGCGCATCCCTGTCCTATACAGGCGCGCAGGAGTGAGGTAGGCCATGTGAAGATAATAGAGCTGGATGAGACGTAGTTTTGAGGAAGTGGTCAGAGTTTTGGGGGCCATAAGGGCATCGCGCCAATCTGCTTCCTCCAGGGGACCCACCCAAGCCTCCCAGCGGGATCGCAGTGAGTCCAGGGTGGCAGGGCCGTTATGAACGAGGGAACGGTATATCCGGGACACCCTCCCCCCCTCTGCCCAAGTCACCCATCATAACCTGAGCCTCTAGCGGGCTGAACTCAGGAAGCGAAGTGCCTGATGAAATATGTGTAGTGAGGGCATGGATCATTGATGTTAAAAGAAGGCTTTGTATGATGGGGGTGATATACACTTTCATGTCCCTATCCGAATTAAAAATCGAGGCAGAAAACAATCCCTTCACAGATCCCTAGGAGGTCTGGGACGGTCTCGAGACCCAGGAATGGCTCACATAGATGACCAGATTCCGACCACAACAAAGCAGAGCCCCAACAAATGATATAAAGATTTTCAGGATGACCTACGCAACAACAAATGCAGCAAAGTGAAGAGAGGGCAACAGCAGCATCCCTTCCGGACGACACCCAAAGTTGGCCGACTCTGGAGGGAATGAGGAAGATAAAACTCTGACTCGAAGCACTCACAGAAGTTTGAGACCAAATGACGAATGCTAGATTTGTCCCCTAGATCTCCTGATGAGGTAGGGATTATGCCTGCTTCTACGTAAAAATAAAGCAGAGGAAATGAGGGGGGCGAAGAGGGCTGTGGATGGCCTGGATGTTGAGTAAACCATCAGATCAGTGTCATACACTGCAGGTAAGACGTTGCTTCTCCTTCTCATCACACAACTGTTTTTTCCATGGCTCGTAAATGAAGATTCTTAGTATCCGTTACACTTTATATTGCAAAATGAACATTTAAGCATTCTGTTGAACTGACTTTATCATTACTTTGCTTGGCAAAAGCACAAGCCTGGCACTCGAGGGCGTGAATCTTAGACTTTGAGCAATATCTGATAATTAAAGAGGCCCCTCCAGCCAAGCTTACTCTGACGCGGTCTGCATGTCCCAGAGATGCCCCTCACATACCTTTTCCAGCTGTGATGACCTCACATGCCTGCAAGAGCTGTTTCGGTCCCAAAGCTGTACAAAAGCCCTTCCTCCGCTTTCGCCTTTTCTTGAACACTGAAATGAAAAGGACCAACAGTGAAATATATGTCTTAAATGAGGACACAGCGAGGTTAAGATCAAATCAATGCACAAAACAGTAGATATCATCACAACGAAGCATAAGTAGCCAAGCGCACTCAATGTAAAGCAAACAAAAAGAGACAAGCGGATTACAGACCATCATTCAAAGAGCAAAAATGACAATGTCAAAAAACACAGTGAAGCAGTAATCACAAATGGCGAGAGAATGGGAGAGAGACATACCCAACTGGGGCATTTCCAGTAAACCGGAGTCCCAGCAAACCCATGCCATCCCTGGGTCCCTTGACATTGGTCTGCATGTTCCCAAGTCAGTTTATTTCACCGATGAGCTCCTCACATCCTAAGTGTACAAGGACAGCAGAACACCCCAGGCAAGTCTTAGCACACAACTGCACCCCTCCGCTCCTTGACCTTTACTGCTTGAATGTTGGTACCAAAGTTCCCTCCACGACATTTCGAAGCTGTGCCACCTGGTGCTTGAACATTCCGAGACTTCCCTGTGTTTTTCCTCCAGTGACCTCGGCAGTCACTGGAGCCCAGTGGAAGTGCACTTCAGCAAGCAGCCTACATTTAGCGCTGGGACACTCCTTGGAGTATGCGTGTGCTTTATAAAACTCAATCATCATCAGGCGCTCTATGCGGCTTCTGGTCAGCCACAAAGCAGCACCCTAAAGTCGCAGGAAATAAATCTGGCATAGTCTTGGCAGACGAGGAGGTTTGTATCGAGGGCCTTGTACAGATAGCATCGATAGTGCCAAACACTGCGCCGTGAGAGAACCTTCTGGAGCCACGGCTGCGAATTTAAGCCCTCATCATAGTTACTGGCATCGATGGTACCACAGAGACAGACAATACCATACAGTAACTCACCTACATCATGTCTTATATCTCACTGACGTGCGAGGGTCCACTGTGCCAGCTCTTGCATTTCAGTGACGTGCGAGGGTCCACTGTGCCAGCTCTTGTATCTCAGTGACGTACGAGGGTCCACTGTGCCAGCTCTTGTATCTCAGTGACGTACGAGGGTCCACTGTGCCAGCTCTTGTATCTCAGTGACGTACGAGGGTCCACTGTGCCAGCTCTTGTATCTCAGTGACGTACGAGGTCCACTGTGCCAGCTCTTGTATCTCAGTGACATACGAGGTCCACTGTGCCAGCTCTTGTATCTCAGTGACGTACGAGGTCCACTGTGCCAGCTCTTGTATCTCACCGACATACGAGGGTGCACTGTGCCAGCTCTTGTATGTCAGTGACGTACGAGGGTCCACTGTGCCAGCTCTTGTATCTCAGTGACGTACGAGGGTCCACTGTGCCAGCTCTTGTATCTCAGTGACGTACGAGGGTCCACTGTGCCAGCTCTTGTATCTCAGTGACGTACGAGGGTCCACTGTGCCAGCTCTTGTATCTCAGTGACGTACGAGGGTCCACTGTGCCAGCTCTTGTATCTCAGTGACGTACGAGGGTCCACTGTGCCAGCTCTTGTATCTCAGTGACGTACGAGGGTCCACTGTGCCAGCTCTTGTATCTCAGTGATGTACGAGGGTCCACTGTGCCAGCGCTTGTATCTCAGTGACGTACGAGGGTCCACTGTGCCAGCTCTTGTATCTCAGTGACGTACGAGGTCCACTGTGCCAGCTCTTGTATCTCACCGACATACGAGGGTGCACTGTGCCAGCTCTTGCAGGCCGTGCGCGAGGGCTTTGAAGTCACAGGATGAGTGACATCCATCATTACCGATGGGACAGGACTTACAACGGTCAGCAGAAGGTCAAGGAAGGTGAACCTGGGCTGATGGTTCCAGCATCAGGACTGATCATAGGATGAGGTGGAGAACTGAGGGGGAGAGTTGTAACAAGGGCGCCTGTGCTCCGTCTCACAGTTACTTACCTATAACTACATTTTTCCAGAAGTTACATAATTCAATTATCTGGATGGCCGTTTCCAATACTGTACAGAAAGAGCAATGCAAGACAATCCAGTGTAACACACTGTGGTCTCATTAGCACCACCACAACCTCATTAGCTTGACCCAAACTCCAGCCAGTGAGCTGGATGTGCTTAGAGCTCCATGCACCAAAGACCACGACAGCAGGAAAAACATCCTTGGAGAAAGGCTCCGAAAAGGGGAGGTTTACGTGTCTATCTATGAAAGGTCAATGCGGGAGCTCTCAGAGCCGCAAGCTTGAAGCCCCACGTCTCAGTAGTGAGGAAGAGAAGTAGGAAGAGGGTCACATTCATTAGAAATGATGCCCGAGCACAGCACTTCCCTTAAGGGCATCCTACACCACGACACGCTTTGAGAAGAAGGACTATAAGAATTAAATGTAGGTATATCAATGGAATTTTGAACACCCAAGATAACCCATTGGGAAGTGAGTGAGCAGTTTATGACTTAATTAAGATTTGTATAATGCAGGAATCCGACTACAAACAAGTAAACATTTCTTCGGCATCGTACGATCTTCTTTGATAGCCATGAACGTTAAACTAGAGTATCAAGCTAATAACAGTTTTATTATGCGGCTCTTGAGAATAAGAAAGAACATTTCCAAGAAATCCTTAACTATGTTTCTAGTAGTTCACTATGGGCCAAACAACTTCTTTAAGTGGCTTTCCCTAGTTCAGTGTCAGCCCATGCATCTCAGTCCAGTACAGGCACTGGAATTACCATCCTGGGAATGAATGTTATAAGCTCTAGACGGGCAGCAACGTAACAAACAAGGAGAGACTGCACCCAGGTACAAGGCCAAGCCAGGAAAGGTACATAAGCAGTAAACCTGGGACTAAGCAAACAAGCACCTGGGACTAACAAGGGATGGTTACATAGAACTAAAAAAGGAAAGTTCTACTTACCCAGTATGCATCTATTCTTGGCATATAGAGCTGTAGATTCATATGCGTTAGCATAGATGGCCATCTGGTGTTGGACCCGGATGTTTGCACTTTGTTGTTCTTCGAAGAAGTCTTTGTAGTCACGAGGTAAGGTGACTCCTCCTTTCGGTGATAGTGCGCATGGGCATCGACTCCATTGTTAGATTGTTTCCCATAACGGGTGATGATGGAGTTAGTAAGAGTAGTAAAGAGTTGTCCATGTAAAATGTATCTAAGTAAGATATTACTGCAACAGACAGAGGTACCCGGGGAGGCGGGTGGGTGCATATGAATCTACAGCTTTATATGCCAAGAACAGATGCATACTGGGTAAGTAGCATTTTCCGTTAGAGGCGTATGAGCTGTAGATCATATGAGTTAGCATAGACTATACAGCAGTTATCTTCCCAGCGGTGGCTAACCTGTATCTGTTGCAGTGGTCTGAAATAGTGTTCTTAAAACTGCCTGGCCCACACTAGCTTGTTGTTTTGCAAACACATCTACACATTGGTGTTTTGTGAATGTGTGTGGTGTGGAGCATGTTGCAGCCTTGCAGATGTCATCTAGGGGAATGTTCCCTAAGAATGCCATAGAAGCCCCTAGCTTGCGTGTAGAATGGGCTCTAGGGGGAATTGTTAAGGTGAGTTTAGCTTTAAGGTAGCATATTTGGATGCACTTAACTATCCACCGTGCAATACCTTGTTTTGAAATGGGATTGCCTTTATGTGGTGGGGAAAAAGCAACAAAGAGTTGTTTAGTTTTCCTAAAAGATTTGGTTCTTCCAATGTAATAAAGTATTGCTCTTTTTACATCTAATGTGTGAAGAGCCCGTTCTGCCACCGAGTCTGGTTGAGGAAAAAACACGGGTAACTCAACAGACTGGCTGAGATGAAAAGGAGAAACGACTTTAGGTAGAAATTTTGGGTTAGTCCTAAGAACCACTTTATTGTGGTGAATTTGTAAAAATGGTTCTTGTATGGTTAGTGCCTGGAGCTCACCAACTCTTCTAAGAGATATGATGGCTATAAGGAAGGCTACCTTCCAAGTCAGAAACTGAAGTTCGCATTTGTGCAAAGGCTCAAATGGCGGGCCCATGAGTCTTGTATGGACTATGTTAAGATTCCACACGGGAGAAGGTGGAAGTCTGGGAGGAATGATTCTCTTGAGTCCTTCCATAAAGGCTTTGATAGCGGGTACACGAAACAAGGACAAGTGTTGTCTGTTCTGTAGGTAAGCCGCTATTGCAGCAAGATGCAGTCTTATTGACGTATATGCTAAGTTAGCCCGCTGTAGGTGTAACAGATAGCAAATGATGTTTTGAATTGAAGCATCTAGTGGATTGATTTGATTGTTATTACAATAAATTACAAATCGTTTCCACTTTGCGGCGCAGCATGCTCTTGTGGTAGGGCGTCTAGCCTCTCTAATGACGTTCATGCAGTCTGGCGGGAGATTAAGGTAGCCAAACTCTATGATTTCAGGTGCCAGTTCGCAAGGTTGAGTTGACTGGGATCTGGATGCCTTATCGCTCCACGGTTCTGAGTGAGAAGCTTGGGGGAGAGGTGTAGTTTTTGATGAGGAACTACTGATAGTTCCAACAGGGTTGTGAACCATGGTTGTCGAGCCCATGTGGGAGCAACTAGGATCATTGTGAGGGAGTGTTTGAGCTTCCGAACCACTAATGGAATTAGCGGGAGAGGTGGAAAAGCGTAAGCAAATATCACGGACCAATTGATCCCTAGCGCATTGCCTTTGGACAGTGGGTGTGGATACCTGGACGCGAAGTTTGGGCATTTTGCGTTGAGGTGTGTGGCGAACAGATGCGTCTCTGGGTAGCCCCACATTTGGAAAAATGGGAGAAGAACTTGAGGGTGTAGTTCCCATTCGTGGATCTGTTGTCTTCGACGACTGAGCAGATCTGCAATTTGATTGTTTACTCCTTGGAGATTTTATGCAAGGAGATATAGTCTTTGAGGTATGGCCCATCTCCATATGCTTTGAGCTAGGTGTGAGCTGTAGAGAGTGTGCCCCCCCCCCTGTTTTTGTATGTACTACATCGCTGTCATGTTTGTAGGAGAGTAGGATCTGCTTCACATGGGTACCCCCACTTTTTGCTGATGCTTCACTGTTTTTCGACTTTAGTCTGGCTGGGGACCTGCTAATCAGAACCCCTGCCTAGCTGCTTCCTCTCTAAAATGGTTTCCATGTGCCTTAAGCACATCTCTGATTTGAATCTGGAGTGCCCTTGTAAGTCCCTAGTATATGGTATACTATGTACCCAGGGCATAGGTACCTCAGAGGCCTGCCAGGGGCTGAAGCATGTATTGTGCCACCCCTGGAAGGCCAGCCAAAAGGACACCACAGGTCTGCTACTGCAGCCTGGGTAAGGTGGTGCATGCACCCCTTACTGTGATATAGGTTACCTATATCACTACATACATACACACATATAAACCTATAAGTCACTCCTATGGCAGGCCTGGTCAATCCTGAAGGCAGAGTGCTTGGTTCCTATGTGAGAGGGTGCCCCTGCATGAGCCAAGCCCCTCTGCAGCGTTCGGAGACCCTTCTCTGATGCTGTTTGTAGTGCAGCCTGACCATATACCCTTAAGCGCATTATAACCTCGCGTTAAATGCTAACTTTGGGATGGCTGCACGGAAACATGTCGTGTTTGGTGTCAAACATCTTGGAATACTACCCCCCCGCCAGTTCTGGCGGCGGGGGTAGCATTCCACCCTTCTAGAGGGAGAGACATGTACACACCGGCCTGCCCGGTAACTTCTTTCCAAGCCCTGGCATCACAAAATGGATGCCAATGCCACAGACACGGGTCTGGCCTCCTGCTGCTGACAAACTCCGGCAGGGGAGGCCTGGACAATAGGTTTCCTGTCCCAGGGAGGTGTAACCACCTCCCCCAGACAGGATAATGTGTATTGGGGCTGGGCGGGAGCACTCTCTGGTGCTTTGAAGTCCTGCACTGGGGGCACACTTGGTGTCCCTGTGCATATCCCAGTTCAAACTGGTTCAGGGGCTTCCAGCCCCTGCTCTGGCGCGAAACTGGACAAAGGGAATGGGTGTAACCACCCCTCTTCCCTGACCCTCCCATAGGTGGGTCCCCAGAGTATGTCCAACCCCTAACTTAGTATAAGTATGGGACCCCAGTCCTTAGGACTTTAGATTTACCTGGACGAAACTCTGATACAGAATCCTGGACCTTCGACGCTCTACTTTAAGATTAGAGGACTGAAGAATCTCCCTTGGGGTCAAGGAGTGACTCCCCTGCTTGGCAGGCACCAAAGAAGCAATTGTCCGGTCTGCATCGCTGAAGCTCCCGCCGGACGCTGAAGTCTTTGCATCACCAGAGGTGGATTTCCAGACTTCCCCGAGGCTGCCCTGAGTCCCCAGCAAAGCTGAGGCCCGTAGCTGTCGTGGGTAACGTGGAACCGTGACCCCTGGACACCGAGCGCATTTGCAAGTGCATCCTCTTCCTGGTCTCCCACGAAGTTGTGCTTTGGGCTCCGAGTAGCCCCCGCCTCCAGCACCGACTGCACCGAAGATCACTGGCCTCCACTCCATGAGTGTCCCGTGAGCCAGCTCTAAGTGCGTCCACTCGAGGCTCCTTCGCGGTCGCTAGTCCGTTGGCTAGTGGGCCCTCCCGAAGGCCAATCTTCTTCTGCCTGGGCTTCCCTGGTTGCTCCAGGCGTGCCCTGACTTCCCCTCGCTGGGTGAGTCCCTCAGACCTTGCTGGTCTGCACCACCGTCCTTCTTCTATTTCCACGAGACTTGCCGTTTGCCAAGGCTTGTTGGGTCCAATCCGGTCGCCGACACCTCAGCAATCGACAGACGTCGTGGGACAGCTCGAATCTAGCTCCTGGTAGTCGTCGACGCCTCCTGGACCTCGTGGCTGAAGAGTCAAGACGACAGTCAACCTACCTGAAGCACCCGACATCGGTGGGCATCCGCTCATCGCCTTCCTGGTCACTGGCTAGTGACCCAGACTCTGTCCCCTCTGCTTTCAGGTTCTTCAGATCTTCGATCCACCTTTGGATCCACCCGAACACTTTCGACTTGGCCGCCAGCAGCACTTTGCAGCAGATCGCCATTGAAAACGACGACGAAACCCGACCCCGAAAGACACCTATGCACCCGGCTTCCCTGGGTGAGGTAACTCGAGTACTCCGGTGCTCCCGTGGGTATAGACTCTAGAACAACCCAGTTCTAAAGGGGTTTGCTCCAAGTCCTCCTCTAAGTGTCCCTTTTCTTTAAAATTCCAACCGCGACTTTCCCCATAGAAGTCAACGGCGATTCGCGGCTGTGTTCTCACACTGCACGCGTCCCCCGTGGGTCCCCTGTGTCACTACCTTGGGTGGTTCCTTGTGGTCCAAGCACTTCTACAGGCTCTAGGCCTTGTGTCAAGCTCAGTCGTGGTTCTTATACCACTTTATTGGTATATGGTTTGGTACGCCCCTAGGGCTCAAACGTGTATTTGTGCTATTACTGTTGATAACTAACTTATCAGCTATGTACTTCGAACTCTAGCCTCATAAAGAGACTAGAGGGGTGTGTTTAGCAATAAATACATATATTTTGAATATATACCTGGTGTGGTCCTCTTTCATTTGGTCACTCAAGAGATTATAGACTGGTAAAACAAGCTGCTTTACATTCCTTCAAGACTTAGCCTGAAGGCTGCTCTCCATAGCTACCACTAGGATAGCTTTCAATAAAGGTTGTCTTTAACCTATCTCCAATAAGGGGTTGTTTGGACTGGTGCAAGGTGCCCACTATAAGTAGTGGACAGCATATACCAGGCCAACTTCTCACAATGTTGTCTGTACGAACTAGGACAGCTTTGCCTAGTAGATGTATCTGAAAAGCTTTCAGTGCTAGAAAAATTGCTAGCAGTTCCAGATGGTTTATGTGGAGTCGTTTTTGTTGTAGAGTCCACATGCCCTGAATGGTATGTTTTTGAAGATGAGCTCCCCAACCGGTGAGGGATGCGTCTGCTGTGAGCACTATCTGTGGAACCGGGTCGATGAATGGCCACCCTTTGGAAAGATTTGTGTATTCTACCACTGCAGAGAGCGAGGAGTGCGGCCGTCCACCAACACCATATCGGTTAACTGACCTTGAGCCTGGTTCCACTGACATGCTAAGCATTCTTGTAGGGGACGCATTTGGAGTCTTGCGTAAGGAACGATTAGAATGCAAGATGCCATCATTCCGATGAATTTCATGAACACTCGAGCTGGTAATGAGTGTTGAGGCTGAAATTGTGATATCAGAGTTTGTATGTTGCGTATTCTGACAGGGTTGGGGTATGCTAGAGCCTTGTAAGTGTCTATTGTGGCTCCCCGGTATGTTTGCGTGTTGGAGGGTTGGAGATGAGACTTGGTGAGGTTCACAGTGAATCCCAAGTCGTGAAGCAACTGAACTGTTTAGTAAGTGTGTTGTACGCAGCTGTGTTGTGAGTTGGCTTTTATTAGCCAGTCGTCCAAGTAAAGGAAGACGTGAATGTGTTGTCTTCTCAAGTGTGCTGCGACTACTGCCAAACACTTGGTGAACACTCTGGATGCTGTAGTTACCCCGAACGGGAGGACTTTGAATTGGTAGTGTTGCCCGTCCACCACAAACCTGAGATATTTCCTGTGAGCTGGGTGAATGGGAATATGAAAGTAGGCGTCCTTTAAATCTAGAGTGGAAAGGAAGTCGCCTTGTTGAAGCAGTGGGAGCACCTGTTGTAGTGTGACCATGTGGAAATGAACTGACTGAATATAGAGGTTTAGCTGTCTGAGGTCTAATATAGGCCTGAGAGAGAGACGTCCTTTTTTGGAATTAAAAAGTATAGGGAGTAAACCCCCGTCCCCCGATGATGTAATGGGACTGGTTCTATTGCATGTTTTTGTAACAGGGAGGGAACCCATTGTTTTAAGAGTGTGAGGTGTTCTGGTGACCTTGCGCGCTCTTTTGGAAGGAGAGGTGGGGGGGTACTTGTAAGTTCCAGGCAATAACCGTACTGGATAATTTGTAATACCCACTTGTCTGTGGTGATTGAATTCCAGACAGGTAGGAACTGTGAGAGTCATCCCCCGACAGGTGTTAAATGATCGGGGGTAGTGGAGGGAAGTCATTGTTTATTGGCATGGGAAGTGCGGGTGGAATTACCTCTGCCTCGTCCCTTGTTATTATTTCCCCTGTAGCCTCCTTGAAAATAACCTCTGGAGGAGGTGGATTGGTTGTTTTTATAAGAGGCGGATGGAGACTCTGACGACACTGTTTTTGAGCCACCTCTATAAAAGGAGCGGCGAAAGGAACCCCTGCTGGAAGGTAACTGTAAGGCCCCCATGGACTTAGCAGTTTGAGTGTCCTTTTTAATCTTTTCAAGTGAAGTGTCGACTGTTGGCCCAAAAAGATGCTCTTTATCAAACGGCTGATTGAGTATGGAGGACTGGACCTCCTGCTGGAATCCAGAGATTCGAAGCCAAGCATGCCTGCGTAGTAGTATGCTTGTGTTGATGGCACGAGATGATGTGTCTGCTGCATCCAGTGGCAATTTTATTGAAGTATTAGTGATAAGCTTCCCTTCCTGAATGAGGTCGTTAGCCTTTGTTTTGTATTCATAAGACAAGTGTTGGATGAGTTTTTCTAACTCATCATAGTGAGCTCTGTCGTAGCGTGCTAACAGGGCCTGAGCATTGGCGATTAGCAGCCTGTGAGGCCACTCGTTTGCCTGATGCATCTATTAATTTAGACTCCTTATCAGGAGGAGGGGCGTCGCCTGTAGTTTGGGAATTAGCTCTCTTGCGGGCGCTAGATACGACAAGAGAGTCTAAGGGCCATTGTCCCCAAATATATACAGGGTCTGTAGGAGCGGGTTTGTATGTTTTGTCTACTCTGGGGGTCAGTATTCTGGCCCTGACTGGGTCCTTAAAAACCTCATCTATGCCTTTGAGCATGGGCAAAGTATTAGTGGATTTCTGAGAATGTGTGAATGTCTCCACAAGAAAATCCTCCTCTAGAGGGTCGGAGTGTAACTCCCCCCCATGGTATTGAGCAGCCCTGTTAATAAGCTGTGTAAAGCCTATATTGTCATCAGGTGTGGAGGGTCTGGAGGGATACAGGTCAGGGTCATTAGTGTGATCCGGATCTTTATTGTAATCTTCCCATGGATCAGTGTCATGTGGAATGTGTTGTTGCTGATCCTGGTCCCCATCCCCATAATCATCATCCTGTGGTTCAGGTGAAAAAGGGGGTGGTGGTGAATTTGATGGTGTGATTAGTAAATGTGGATTAGGTGGAGGAGAAGGAGGTATGTAAGGGGGAGAAGGGTTAGTACCCATGTCCTTTTTCAGGAGGGATAGGACAGTCCTCTTAGAGATTTAGCTTACGTTTTTTTGGAAGAGTGGCTGTAATTTGTCCAGTTTTGGGGTCATACTGAGTCTTTTCTGTATTGGGTCCAAAACTGTATCTTCGGATGGAAGTTCTTTGGAAGGAGTGTCCTTCCCCTTAGGAATAGGTTTCGGCGTGGAGACTTTATGAGGGTCCTTGTGCGCCGAATGTTCCGAGTCCGAATGCTTACTTTTGGTGTGTTTAGGACCTGAATCTTTCGGAGCGGGATGTTTCAGCTCCGAGTGTTTCGGTGTGGAGGTTGACTGCTCCGAGCATTTAGGTGCCGAGGATTTTGGCGTGGACGATTTCGGCTCCAAAGCTTTTTTCAGCTCTGGGGCCTTTGTGCTGAAGGTGTCTTCTGTGCCGGCGATGTTGGGAGTGGCACATGAGGCGGCTTATGTGTCGGTGCCGAAGTTGGTGTTTCGGTACCGGAATGGGGCCGGCTCGAGCCGGAAGGCTTGTCCTTATGTTTCGTAGCCGGGCCGGAGGGGGGGGGGCATTGGAAACTTTTTGTCGGTGTCGACCCGAGCTCGAGAGCGGGGGTGATGCCGGAGTCTGTCTTTTTAGGGTGTGTGGTCACATGGGGATTTGTACTCACGGTACGTTGACCCGGGGTGATGTTCAGGTCTTCCTCCATGTCAGAGTCGGCTTCGGAGATGGAGACCAGTTCTTCTTCTTCGGCGTCTACGTCTGTACGGGGAACCTCTGAATCTTCGCCGAAGATGTCTGGTACAGAGCCGTTGTCTCTTTGCATTTCTTGGCGTCGAGCCCGACGGTCAAGAAGAGTCTTTTTCGATCGGAACGATCGACACGCTTCGCAGTCCTTCTCGTCGTGTTCCGGGGATAGGCACAGGTTGCAGACCTGGTGCAGGTCGGTGTGTGGGAACTTAGCACGAAACCCGGGACATAGTTTAAATTGAGTCCGTTCAATCGACTGCTGCCGTGGTCGACACGGGTAGGCCCGACGGCCCGCCTCGAAGTTCCCGATCGAAGGTTTTACAACTTCTACAATGCGCGTCGAGTGGGAAACCGCATTCGAAAGACAATACCGTCGAGGGTAGAGGATTGCGCGTCGAAGGGGTTCGAAAACGATACCGAACCGGAGCGCAGCAATACACATCCGAACCCGATGGCGGAAAAAAACAATCCAAGGATGGAGTCGATGCCTATGCGCACTATCACCAAAAGGAGGAGTCACCTACCTTGTGACTACAAAGACTTCTTCGAAGAAAAACAAAGTGCAAACATCCAGGCCCAACACCAGATGGCGATCTAAGCTAACACATATGATCGACAGCTCATATGCCTCGAACATAATGTTAGTAGTGCTTTAAAAATGTGTGCACTGACTTCCAAGTGGCAGCTTTGCAGGCATCTTCTGAAGAGGACAGTTCTAAACCAAGCTGTGTTTGCTGCTTTCCCTTTAATTGAATAAGCTTTTGGTCTACCTGGGAGAGGTTTTTATGATTGTTGGTAGCGTAATGAAATACAAGCAACTATCCATCGGAATATGAACGGTTTGGATGTGGCTGACCCCTGATAGATTTGTCCATACAACAAAAAGTCGATTGGAATTTTCTGTGTCTCTTCATTTTACCCTAGTCCAATCAGAGAACCCTTCTAACATCTAATGAATATAGGGATGTTTCTTCTAGAGGGGATGGACTGGGACAATATACAGGCACCGTCATCATATGTTTGATATGAAATTCCAGAACTTTTGGGCAAGTTCAGAACTAGATTTCCAAGAGCCGGGGGCAAGCAGGAGTTACTGGGCCCAACCATGGCTGTTGTGGCCTTTTACTACTGCTGTCCTGGGACACAACCTACTATGGTTCCTGAGTAACTGGGCCAAGTACTACCCCATAGCACTTGACAACTCTCAGTGGTAGTGATGTGAGAAAGTGCCTTCTTTCTGCATGGTTGCCCCCACTTTTTGCTTAATTGCTGATGTACTTTGACTGAGTGTGCCCTGGGCTCCTGCTAATCAGGTACCCAGGGCCTATGTTCTTTTTCTAAAACTGCATTGAAGCCTAAACCCAATTGGCATCTCTGGCCACAGGTAAGCCCCTGGTAAATGGTACCCAGGGCACTGTGACTAGGGAAGGCCTCTAAGGGCTGCAGCACTTATTGTGCCACCCTTAGAGGCCCTGTACCTTGTCTGTCACACACACTGCATTTGCAGGCTGCGTGTCTTGGTGCAGACCAAAGTGAAGAGTCGACATGGCACACATCCGTGTGCCATGCCTACAACCCACTGCCCTGGCATAGATCAGTCACCCCTCTAGCTGGGTACACTATACCAGTGGTTAGGGTACAGGTGCATGAGCCCTGTACCCCTACAGTGTCTAAATCCGTTCTTAGACATTGTAAGTGCAGTGCTGCCATTAAGAGTATATGGTGCTGGGAGTTTGTCATTACGAACTCCACGCACCATAATGGCTACACTGAAAACTGAGAAGTTTGGTATCAAACTTCTCAGCACATTAAACCCAAACTGATGCCAGTGTGGGATTTAATGAAAAATGCACACAGAGGGCATCTTAGAGATGCCCCCTGAAAAACGACCTACTACTAGTGTCCACACTGAGTGGCTGCTTTCAGCTGCCACCACCAGACATGTTTTTGGACCGCTGGGTCGAGAGCCTGCTGCTCTCGGGGGCCTAAAAAAATGCACATCCTGGGACCAGGTGCCAAGCCTCCTCCCCCAGGATGGGCAGGTTCCACGAAGGGGAAGCTTCAAAGGCATGCCGCCTTTGTGAGCTTCCCCAGGCCACTTGCTGCTTCCAGCAACTGGTCCCCACTGGTTCTACCCCCCACTTTGGGTGGGAGAACCGGCGAGAAAAACAAGTGAGGGAGGGAGGTGTGCCCATCTTTGCCAACCCCACCCCTCAGGTGGGGGAGGCGAGGTGAAGCACAACTCTCAGTCCCCGCCATCTTGCAGATGGGGGAGGTCCAGCCAACCAGAGTGAGGCATATGCCCCCCTCCCACTGGAGGGTGGCATAATAGGGGGTGTACCCACCCCAAGGAAGGGACCCATTGGTCCCAACCTTTACCTACCTGTAACGCCCCTAAATTTAGTATTTAGGGGCAACCCCGAACATTGCCTCCTCAGACAAGAACCGACCAAGAAGAAAAGAAGAAGGACCGAAGAGCCGTGCCGAAGCTAAGAGGAAGACGCCCACTGACTTGGCCCAGCCCTACCGGCCTGCCCTCACCTCGCACCTGCAGAAGCGAAATCCTGGTGTGTCCTGCAGCCAGCAACCTCAAGAACCTCGAGGACCTGCCCTCCCTTCCACAGAAAAGGCTGTCTCCCGTGAGCACCGGATTTGCTCACCCATAGACTCTGGCTCCGTCCAAACCCGCGAGTCTGCACCAGAGGCCCGAGTTTGAGTGGCCCAACACCACGAGGAGATCTCCCCAGCGATCCTGACCTGAGATCTGGTGATCTCTGACCTGCCTCGAATCTGCCAGCGAAGCCTGCAGCCTCCAGCCTCTTTCTGGAGGATCCCCTGACCGGAGCTGGTAAGGAAAACCCAACGACTAAAAACACCCCTGCACATGCAGTCCCACGGCCTTGGGTGGCCCAAACGACTGTGTCCCAGCATCTCCAGGCATCCCAACTTACCTCTCCAACCAGTGGTCACCTCCAGAAGATCTTCATCCCCGAGCCTGCAGTCTTTGTTGAAACCGGAGAATCCCCATTGAAATCAACGGGGCACCCGACGCCAAAACAGCACCCTGCACCCAGCTGCCCCTGAGCCGCTGCGGGTGTACTTTGGGTGCTAACTCGGATCCCCCTTTGCCCTGAGCTAAACCCCAGGAGCTTTGCTTCCACAACCTTGTGGCCTGCTCGAAAGCAGTCACAAACCGGAGGCGAACTATCCCCCATTGGATAACATTGGGCCTCGGCACTCTGCACCCGGCCGCCCTAGTGCCGCTGAGGGTGTTCTGAGTGTGCATCCTCGACCCTGGGGGAACCCTGGTTCTAAACCCAGAATACCAACTCCCACAGCAAAGTACTTACCTGTTAACCGATAACTATTTTCCTCCATAGGATTGCATTGCATTGACTGCTTTTTCTTTAAAATTGTTCTGTGTGGAGTTGGTTTGTATGGAACATTGACAAAACTGCATATGTACTAAAAGTGATTTACTTACCTTTTGTCTAGGAGATGTCTCAGTGTGATATCTAGGCATATCACACTGATTAGCAAAAGTAATATGAAACGTAATCTAATAAGTAACGTGTAAAGTAATTTACAAAGTAACTGAAAAGTAATCTCAAAACAGTAACTTGCCAGTAATTCAATCAACTGCATTTGATCCTGCATTCAATTGTAAAACATTGCATAAGAATTTTGCGAAGCATTTATTTCACTTACCTGTGCCAGGCTTGGCTTGGTTCTAGAAACAAAACAACTAAAAGAATATTTTTATACAAAAACAATTGGTCGGAAGTTCAGTCTGAGTGTGTGAATTCATTTGCTAATTGAGTCTGTACAACAAATGCTTAACACTGTCCTCTGATACTGCCTTACTGCTCTACCACAAATAGAGAGTAAGGTGCTATCTACTTTTACCTACTACCTTTGGGGTTCCACTGGACTCTCTGCACCCTATACCTCATTTTGGTATAGTATATACAGAGCCAGCTTCCTACAACAGTTGACCATCGTGTTCATCAGGACGATCATATCAGTGGAAATAAGCAAAGATGTGTTCGCCGGCTCCAAATAGTTTTTGAACTTTCAAATGTATTTGTTCCCATTTCAAAAGACCGTTCGATGCCACCGACCTAGTTATGCAATTCATATTTTGGTGGACCCGATCAAACAAACAGATTTTATAAGCACTCTGGTCTCTAAGAGCACAAAACAATATCTAACTGTTCTGCTACCGGCAAGAAGGTGTGGATAACAAATGATATGTTGAAGTTATTATCATAGCACTATTCTTAATTCCGATTGCATGCTCTAGCCGTGCAACCTTCATGTGAGGAATCTACTGCGTGATAGTCAGACAGTAGCAAAAAAAAACTCAAGTTACGTCATCATTGACCTGATTAATACTAGAATACAAGAACTTCTGAAATTACTTGTTTGACCTGTGTGCCGAACACAAAGTAAAAGTATGAATAAGTATAATCTTAGTTTCCTTATGTATAAGCTTAATGCGAATGTTCTTCGATACAGTTTAATTAATGGGGCAATATATTCCCCGGTTTTCAGTACACAGATTCTACTCTGGTAACGTAATGCTGTGTGTAATGTAACAAATGATATCCATTTACAATCTATCAATTACAACCATTTGACTATATTTACCTTAGCAGATTTAAGGACCGCTCCCTCAAAGTCTTCGGTGCCGTGGCCCGGCAGTCTGAGCTCAAATTCGAGTCGTGGTCACGTTTGCGACACCATAAGCACGCAAGGTGCGGGTCGGTAACCAACGTGGCACGGTGACAGGCACCACACGAAATAAACCCTACCTTTCTAGGTCATCCATCGACACAAGGAAAAAATCTTTGAGAAAATGTTTTTTTTTAAAAGGTCTGTCAAAAAGTGACAGAGGGGTAGAAAAGAACTGATGTCCGCACGCCTGGGTGACACCTATATAGGTGAATGCAACATCACATCGATATAGGTGAATGCAACATCACATCCGGCACCAACCACGCCGACACCACACAGAGCCGAATGGAGCCACCCAACGGCACGCAGGGGTACTGCTCACGCAAAGGTTTCCGGAATTCAAAGGTATGGAATCTGCAACTATATGAGTAATGTTTATGATTTATCAATATGCTTGGGACTAGCGAAGTTATTGTGATGTGAATCCTGCACCATGGGTGGCTCGTTTTAATAAAAAGATTTATTAAAAAAAAATATATATGGAATCTGCAGCTCGAAGTCTCTATCAGATCCTTATTTTCAACCTTTATTTTTCATTTTGCAAACCATTTATATATATATAGTAAAGTTTGGTTTAACATGTAAAATAATTTCTTGCCCTCGAGAAGCGATGTGGTATTGTTCCCGTCGTGAAACACGAGTTGGTAATTTTTGGAGATAAATGAAAAAATAGTCCAATATAAATGGAGTCCTTGGTATGAAGTTGTTGATTTGATCCAGCCTGTTTTCTCAAAAATCACTTAAATGTGCTTGAATTACAATGAATTACTAATAGCTTGATCAGTAAACGCTCATGAAGTAATCAATGAAAAGCTGAGCCTGGAGCCGCAATTTGCACCTACAGCCTGCAGATGTAGGGGCAGCCGTTCACCCCCCCCCCCCATCTACCCTACCACCCCCACTGCATGAGCGGAAATCTGAATTCAGACAGGACAGGTCGCAGCAGACACTTCAAAGGAGCATTTACCTGTACTGGGGTCGGCATCCTCGGTGCCTTGCTGGGGGAAGGAAGTGAAGCAGGCGATGTGCACTTCCGGGAACTTGACCTGGAAGTAGTGCTTCCAGGCAACCACGAGAGCCGGCGGCGCCAGGTCAATCTTGTTCAGCACCAGAACGATGTTCTTCTTCATGTCGCGGGTCACAAAGTCATACAGCGCAGGGGAGAAGTGGATCACCTGGGGAGAATTGTGGAAGTCAGACATATGCACTATTCCGCACAGCTTAATTTACACTACTCTGGACGCCATCAGAGAACCCAGCCATACGTATTATGTGGTGTCTAGGGCAAATACCAGGATACTCACCTTCTACAGAAACTTGTGCACTCTTAATCAGCAAGGAATACTGACACCTAATGAGCAGGCACGTAACCCTGTGCCACAGGTGAGCAAGGAATACCACCACCTGAGCAGGCACGTACACTGCACCACAGGTGAGCAAGGAAAACACCACCTGATGAGCAGGAACGTACACTGCGCCACACGTGAGCGAGGAATACCACCATCTGAGCAGGCACATACACTGCACCACACGTGAGCGAGGAATACCACCACCTGAGCAGGCATTTACACTGCACCACACGTGAGCGAGGAATACCACCACCTGAGCAGGCATGTACACTGCGCCACAGGTGAGCGAGGAATACCACCACCCGAGCAGGCATGTACACTGCGCCACAGGTGAGCGAGGAATATCACCACCTAAGCAGGCATGTACACTGCACCACACGTGAGCGAAGAATACCACCACCTGAGCAGGCACCTACACTGCACCA
Organism: Calotriton arnoldi; assembly: GCA_963921515.1. Classification (NCBI taxonomy): domain Eukaryota; kingdom Metazoa; phylum Chordata; class Amphibia; order Caudata; family Salamandridae; genus Calotriton; species Calotriton arnoldi. The sequence continues at coordinate 107,031 of CAWUFW010002099.1, forward strand.
CACGTGAGCGAGGAATACCACCACCTGAGCAGGCACCTACACTGCACCACACGTGAGCGAGGAATACCACCACCTGAGCAGGCATGTACACTGCGCCACAGGTGAGCGAGGAATACCACCACCCGAGCAGGCATGTACACTGCGCCACAGGTGAGCGAGGAATATCACCACCTAAGCAGGCATGTACACTGCGCCACAGGTGAGCGAGGAATACCACCACCCGAGCAGGCATGTACACTGCACCACAGGTGAGCAAGGAAAACACCACCTGATGAGCAGGAACGTACACTGCGCCACACGTGAGCGAGGAATACCACCACCTGAGCAGGCATGTACTCTGCACCACACGTGAGCGAGGAATACCACCACCTGAGCAGGCACCTACACTGCACCACACGTGAGCGAGGAATACCACCACCTGAGCAGGCACCTACACTGCACCACACGTGAGCGAGGAATACCACCACCTGAGCAGGCACATACACTGCACCACAAGTGAGCGAGGAATACCACCACCTGAGCAGGCATGTACACTGCACCACAGGTGAGGAGCACCAACACCTAATGAGCAGGCACGTACACTGCACCACAGGTGAGCGAGGAATACCACCACCTGAGCAGGCACGTACACTGCAACACAGGTGAGCGAGGAATACCACCACCTGAGCAGGCACGTACACTGCACCACACGTGAGCGAGGAATACCACCACCTGAGCAGGCACGTACACTGCACCACACTTGAGCGAGGAATACCACCACCTGAGCAGGCACCTACACTGCACCACATGTGAGCGAGGAATACCACCACCTGAGCAGGCACCTACACTGCACCACACGTGAGCGAGGAATACCACCACCTGAGCAGGCATGTACACTGCGCAACAGGTGAGCGAGGAATACCACCACCTGAGCAGGCACCTACACTGCACCACACGTGAGCGAGGAATACCACCACCTGAGCAGGCACGTACACTGCGCAACACGTGAGCGAGGAATACCACCACCTGAGCAGGCACGTACACTGCACCACACGTGAGCGAGGAATACCACCACCTGAGCAGGCACGTACACTGCACCACAAGTGAGCGAGGAATACCACCACCTGAGCAGGCATGTACACTGCACCACACGTGAGCGAGGAATACCACCACCTGAGCAGGCACCTACACTGCACCACACGTGAGCGAGGAATACCACCACCTGAGCAGGCACCTACACTGCACCACACGTGAGCGAGGAATACCACCACACGAGCACGCATGTACACTGCAGCACACGTGAGCGAGGAATACCACCACCTGAGCAGGCATGTACACTGCACCACAGGTGAGCGAGGAATACCACCACCTGAGCAGGCACGTACACTGCACCACACGTGAGCGAGGAATACCACCACACGAGCAAGCACGTACACTGCACCACACGTGAGCGAGGAATACCACCACCTGAGCAGGCACGTACACTGCACCACACATGAGCGAGGAATACCACCACCTGAGCAGGCATGTACACTGCACCACACGTGAGTGAGGAATACCACCACCTGAGCAGGCATGTACTCTGCACCACACGTGAGCGAGGAATACCACCACCTGAGCAGGCACGTACACTGCACCACACGTGAGCGAGAAATACCACCACCTGAGCAGGCACGTACACTGCACCACCCGTGAGCGAGGAATACCACCACCTGAGCAGGCATGTACTCTGCACCACACGTGAGCGAGGAATACCACCACCTGAGCAGGCACCTACACTGCACCACACGTGAGCAAGGAATACCACCACCTGAGCACGCATGTACACTGCAGCACACGTGAGCGAGGAATACCACCACCTGAGCAGGCACGTACACTGCACCACAGGTGAGCGAGGAATACCACCAACTGATCAGGCACGTACACTGCACCACACGTGAGCGAGGAATACCACCACACGAGCAGGCACCTACACTGCACCACAGGTGAGCGAGGAATACCACCACACGAGCAGGCACGTACACTGCACCACAGGTGAGCGAGGAATACCACCACCTGAGCAGGCACGTACACTGCACCACAGGTGAGCGAGGAATACCACCACCTGAGCAGGCCCCTACACTGCACCACAGGTGAGCGAGGAATACCACCACCTGAGCAGGCACGTACACTGCACCACAGGTGAGCGAGGAATACCGCCACCTGAGCAGGCATGTACACTGCACCACACGTGAGCGAGGAATACCACCACCTGAGCAGGCATGTACACTGCACCACACGTGAGCGAGGAATACCACCACCTGAGCAGGCATGTACACTGCACCACACGTGAGCGAGGAATACCACCACCTGAGCAGGCATGTACACTGCACCACACGTGAGCGAGGAATACCACCACCTGAGCAGGCACCTACACTGCACCACACGTGAGCGAGGAATACCACCAGCTGAGCAGGCATGTACACTGCACCACAGGTGAGGAGCACCAACACCTAATGAGCAGGCACGTACACTGCACCACAATAAACCCGCCCCATATACAGAGGCGGCAATAAATCCGCCCCATATACAGAGGTGGCAATAAATAGCCCCATATACAGAGGCGGCAATAAATCCACCCCATATACAGAGGCGGCAATAAACCCGCCCCATATACAGAGGCGGCAATAAACCCGCCCCATATACAGAGGCGGCAATAAACCCGCCCCATATACAGAGGCGGCAATAAACCCGCCCCATATACAGAGGCGGCAATAAACCCGCCCCATATACAGAGGCGGCAATAAACCCGCCCCATATACAGAGGCGGCAATAAACCCGCCCCATATACAGAGGCGGCAATAAACCCACCCCATATACAGAGGCGGCAATAAATCCGCCCCATATACAGAGGCGGCAATAAATCCACCCCATATACAGAGACGGCAATAAATCCACCCCATATACAGAGACGGCAATAAATCCACCCCATATACAGAGACGGCAATAAATCCACCCCATATCCAGAGGCGGCAATAAATCCACCCCATATCCAGAGGCGGCAATAAATCCACCCCATATACAGAGGCGGTAATAAATCCACCCCATATACAGAGGCTGCAATAAACCTGCCCCATATACAGAGGCTGCAATAAATCCACCCCACATACGGAGGTGGCAATAAATCCACCCCACATACGGAGGTGGCAATAAATCCACCCCACATACGGAGGTGGCAATAAATCCGCCCCATGTACAGAGGTGGCAATAAATCCGCCCCATGTACAGAGGTGGCAATAAATCCGCCCCATGTACAGAGGTGGCAATAAATCCGTCCCATGTACAGAGGTGGCAATTAGTCGCAGACAAGCAACCACCGCCTCATGGCTTTAAACGATAGAGGAAAAATATTCTGGCAGCCTCTTATTAAATGACCTTAACAGTTGGGCTTACGGGGGAGGGAAAATCCTCCGTAACCCAACAGGCTTCAGGCAAAAAACTGGAACCACACTAAAGTGGACAGCAGTTGCTCTGCTGGTGGACGTTAATCCGAAGTCGCTCCCTTTACATACCTGCTTTGTCGACTTCAAAGCTGCCTTTGATCGGATCCCCAGAGACAAACTCTGGTGCGAGCTGCATCTCTAGGACCTCCCTCGCCCCTTCTGGGAGCGACTCAAGTATTGTACACAAACACGTGGCTCAAAATGAAGCCACCTCTCCGGAGAGATTCACACTAAAGGACTTCAAACAGGCTGGGTGCCAGCGTCCACCTTATTCAACCTATCACAGATGTGTAGGAAGAGTTGGATAATATTAATGCGCACCCTCCTAAAGTAGGCGGTGAAGAAATAACAAACTTACTCTACACCCATGATCTGGTGTTATTGAGCAAAACAAACGACGGGCTGAAAAAAATCATTGATAAACTACAGGAGCGCACTGAGCAAAGCCATCTGGAGATCACTTGAAGCAAGACAAAAATAGAAACTTTTGGAAAAATATCAGAAAGTCTGAAGCGTGGTGCATTTGCGACGACATCCTTTCAAAGGAACAAGACTACAAATGTTTAGGTGTACGGACAGATTCGAGAGGTACCGACCACCCTCAAAAGGAGGCAGAAAAGGGCAAACTCTTCTTTCTAAAGTCAAGAAAAGAGCTCTGGGGTCCAGCATGCATCTACTGCACAAAGTAATGAAAGCAAAATGGATTCCAACCACCACATATCGAAGCAAAATACTATTGGGTAAAGAGTGCATTACTGGACAAGCTGCACACACAAATTTACAAAGCAGCATTCAGGCTGCCAAAAGCAGCCTCCCCGGCTCAGGTGCGGCTAGAATTTGGTCTGGAGAAACCATCCCTGGTTAGGTGTGGTCCTACCTCAAGCTATGCCATGGCGGGATCCAGTCAGGATCGCTTAGACAACCTTGTGTGGAAAAGAGGACCAAAGCAGGGAACTTGTCCACCCATGGTCGATATTTAGAGCAGGCCCTAGATGCTCTCTCCACCCTAGATGCTTGGAATCTGCATCTCTCGTATCATGTCTTGTAAAAGTTTATTAACAGACGCCAAAAGTATCTCTCCTGGCTAGACGATAAAGCAGTACTGGCAAAATGATCTAAGGCTATTTATCAAGCACCCTTTCGATCTACATAAAATATAAGTAGATGGCATTGAAGGTTGGGACTTTTCCAACATTGGAAATCCCCCCCAGCCCCCCACACAAGTCTAAGAAGGCACAAAGGAACCCCCTTCAGTCTCTGTAGGTGCCAAAGCAAGTCAGTAATCCACACTGTCGCCATCTACCCAGCTCTACTTAGGGACAGAGAGGCCCGGGTACGCGACCAATGGAGGAGCCTGGGTATTCGCTCGGGCAGGCATTGCACCCCAAGAGCATGGCTTTAAACATTCAAGTAGTTGTATTTATGGGCACAGCAGCAAACTCAACATGTTTGGCTGCAATAGGACTTTGGGCCATGAGGAAGAAGCTCGTAATGTTAGCCTAAGGTTCGCTGCTTTATCCATTTTTCCAACTATATAATAGAGGCTACGCTAGGGAAGTGAAACATTGGACTAGCTTGATCAAAGTGACCCGACCTGCCCATTATATTTATAGAGTCTTCGTTTTCTCTTTTATGACAGTTTTAACAAGCATTGGCATAGCCAATAGATCTCGCCTTTGGGACCTTATAAGTGTTTAGTTATCCAGCACAATATCCTTGGTGCAACAACATCAACTGTTGCATAGCTAAACACTTATAAGGGCCCAAATGCGAGACCTATTGGCTATGCCAATGCTTGTTCTAAGTGTCGCCGGTGGTTTGCTGCTAAGAGCATTTATCCTCAGAGACCACTTCCTTGTTGATATCGGGTCTGCTTGTACCCGATGGAGGGGGGGGCTTCTATGCCAGGTGTCGTCAGGTTTGTGATGTGTTTGGTTTATAAACCGGGCATCGACAAAGTACGAGATATCTCGAGAAGGCCAGGGTGCCCCATCCAGGGAGGTTTGTCCCGGGTCAAGTGCTAACCTTTTCACCCCGACTAGAATGTTGACATAAACAGAGGGCCCTCAAAGCAGAAACTGTCTTCAGCCTGTCTGTCCTCACCTCACCGCTCTGGCAGCTTGGAACATTCCCGTGTAATTACAGGGAGGGTCTGCTCGGGGAACCGTCCAAAGGACACCAATTGGGGGTGGTGGGGGAGTGAGTGTATCGTGGTTATTTAACCCCTTCTTTCTCGAGCTATGGGGCCAGAGAAACTGTAGAGAGAACTCGGACACCTTGTCCTTTTAAAGGGGCCCTCCAGTGAAAGATGTGACCTTGTGTCTCACGTCACTCCCATAGCACAGCAAACTATCTTAACCCTTGGTGGTTGCAGCTGAAGGGGATCGGGCCAAGAGAAACTGTGAAGTTTTGTACTTATGTGCAATAAATGCGAATTCCAGAGCTCCATTTTCTAGGGTGTCAGATTATAAAATCATGTTTCATAGTGTGACGCATGAGAACCCCTTCCTTTTTACAGGCACATAACACTACAGGCATATAACAAGCTGTTACGTATACACTTCCATCGGCAGGGGAGGCCTGGGGCAAGAGGGCGACGTGGGAAACGCAAACTCCAGAGAAAACCGACCCTGGCAACGGAAAAAAGTAAACAGACAGCGCTTTTTAGCACAAACTAAGTAATAAGCCACAGGTGACATGCCGTCACCAAGCACTGAACCGTAGCAGGCGCAGGGAGAGCACCGCAGCGGGCACATGTGACAACTTTCCACCGCACTGCGTAATATTGGCACCTGTTCTGTGTGGCGCTTAGGAACGGTAGAAGCGCTTCAAGAAGCGCTACACAAAACATGTTGCTTTGATATTGTTGTTCTTACAGCTCTACCAGTGACAAATGACAGAAAGCATGCAGAGCTCCAGCGATGCAACAAAAAGTACATGCCTCAAAAGTACCTATCTCACTACATCACTAGCACTACAGGCTCACCGGACGTTGCGCGCAGGGGGCCTTTAACGTGAATTGGGGGCCTATGGTTACACGTGCATACAGAGTGTCCATGTATCAGCCATTATACTGAGACATGGTGGCCAAATTGAGAACGGGAGTCCTGCACCTCTGGCTGTCACCCGCCCCTACTCCCCGTAGTTCTAAAGGGGGCTTCAAAGCACATGGGACATATTTCATTGCCAGGGTACTGTTCCCCTCGTCTTTTGTTTATTGGTGTAAGATGCGCACATCAAAGCGCGTGCCTCCCTCCACATGCTTACAAGGGTGGAGCCACATCTGTGTTTCAAGGGCCCGATTTCAATGTTTTAACATCACAAAACCCTGACACCACCTTGATCTTCGGCCGACCCCAACACAGACTGTGCTAAGTCTTGGGTTTGGTAGGGGAAAATTGCATTTATATAGTACTTACTACCCCTAACGAGGCAAAAAGAAATCACGAAACCAAAAAAAACAGCAGGCGGAAGCGGGAGTCGAAGAAATACATTTAATTTTGTTAAACAAGTGAACCGGGCTTTTCAAACAATGTGAAAAACGCAAATATTAAAAATGGACCAGACACACAGCGTTTCCCTTGCGGGAGCGAGCAGGGGTACCATCTGTTTGCAAGATAATTACAAACAGATGTCGCCAAAGCTCGCTCCCGCAAGGGAAACGCCAAACGTGCACGCGTTGCCATTGAAAGCAATGCAAAGCGTGCACGTTTTTGGGCGAAAAAGCGAATCGATTCCAAGAGGTCTCCTCCTATGCAGCGCATGCGCGCTGCGTAGGCGAGACCTAAAAATGTTCAATAGTTGCACAAATTGCCGCTGCAGGCAAAGATTTTAATTATTCACACATGTGAAATAAATTATCATTATTATTAAGTAAAAAACAAAGATGAACGTCCCCAGAGGCATGAAAATGATTTCTGTTGTGGCAAAAAACTGTTTCCCGACCAAAAACGAGGCATGGAAAACATTTCAATAAAGTGAGAGAAAAGGAAAACTAACTCATGCATAAAAAAAAACAAAAAACACTTCATTGTATTGAATTCCAGTATTTGGCAGGATTCCTGAACTTTTGAAAATTTTGTATCACTTCCAAAAGTTCAGGAATTTTGCCAAATATCAGAATATATAAAATTAACTGCACATGGACCACGTTAATGGGCAGTACGCTCTGTGGACACGCAGGCTGGACTGTGTACAATGAAGAGGAGGTCAAGTACTGGAGGTCCACGTGCCAGAAGGCAGTGTGCAGTGGTTTATGTCCAAATGAGCACGGTGAGCAGGGACCATGCCCCGTGCTAACCTCCACTATGCATGACTGCAGTCAATGCACAGTGGTTTATGTCCAAATGAGCACGGTGAGTAGGCACCATGCCCCGTGCTAACCTCCACTACGCATGACTGAAGTCCATGCACTGTGGTTTATGTGCACATGAGCACGGTGAGTAGGGACCATGCCCCGTGCTAACCTCCACTATGCATGACTGCATTCCATGCATGGTGGTTTATGTCCAGATGAGCACGGTGAGCAGGGACTATGCCCCACGTTTGAACAAAGTATCTCAGAATGGACAACTGAAAGCAATAACCGGATAAAGGGACGATGATCATAAGGAATACCATAAGAGACCCGCAGAGCTGCTCGAAGCTGCCAACTTACTGAAAACCACAAACTGCCTGCCTCTTGCACACGTCTTGATCCATCACACTGCTACGGGCTGTGTGCCAAAAAACCATAACCACACCGTGGTGGTCATCACGCGCAACATGGAAACACTTCCCACAAAGGATCAAAACAAAGACAAAACAATTCCAACCACACAACCTAGACGATGTAGCATGCTACCCCCGCAGGCAAGAGGTCCAGAGCCCCACATAGAGGTAGTAAGTTTGTTATGTAAATGCTGTGATCCAATACATTAATAACACCTGAAGGCATGTGTACTGTCATGTGCAATTAGGGTCTAAGCACAGGGCATGGCCGAGCATAATCGAGCAAAGTGCAGGCTCCCTGACTTAACCTCAACTGTGCACGGCTGAAAGTCCTATGCAGCGGCATACATCCACACTGCGGCTGTGGCAGACGGCCGGCTTTGAGCACAAAGTCCCTGTTCTTAGCCCCATCGCAAACACCTGGAACCTGGCCACAGAGTCCGGCTCCAGCATGAAGGCTGGGTGCGCAGGGCCTGGCCCTGAACTCAACCCAAGCTATATGTATTTACTCTGTCAAAGAACACCATTAAAACCGACACATTTCACCAAACTGCTCCCCTTGAAGGCCCACGCCATTTACAAAACACGAGCATCTCCGGCTGACGACTTCACCATCTCTGGTGGCCCTCGCCACACCCGAGTAAACACTACATTAGTCTCTCTATTGCATCAATGGCCACAACGGAGTGAAAGCAAACTGCTCTGGCGTTAACAGCTTCCGAATGATTTACCGTCGGCTACAAATACTGGAGGAATCACGTACCCCTCAGAGACTGAATGAGAAGAGGTGCTTCAAAAACCACGAATGAAGAGACGTCCACAGTAACATAACACTGCGAACAGCACCTCCTCCAAGCGCCTTGGACTCTCCTGAATGGTCCACTTATGTTATACTACACTCGATACAGGATTTAAAACAGCTTCTAAGCGCTTCTAGTGCTTGGACGAATTGGGGAGTGAGGCAGAGGGAGAAGGAAGGCAACATTTTGGCCAAGTGGCCAAGGGAATGTTGAAATTTGTTGTCAGTTCTCCTTGCCCGAAGGTGAGCAATTTGCCCCCAGAACATCCTTTGTCACCGAGTGGAGGTTAAGGTATTTAACAAAAAACCTCCTCATTACCATACATTTCCCAGGATTTTGTTTCACCTCAAATACTGAGTGCAGGAGGATTTGAAAAGGTAATCGTGGATATTACAGTCAGTCTGCCAGTGATGGTTTAAATAAATCAAGGTTAAATAAACATACAACGTAGATCTGTGCAGGGAAATGATTTGTTTTAGAATCAGAACATATCTTTTCAGCTGTCCGAGTTTACATTTTTAACTGGCATTTAGCACACCTGATCACCTGATGTGAGGTATTGCAAACAAGCTTTTTTGATACAAGTGCACTTCTTTTAGGGTTATAAAGTTTGAGAACAGCAAATTTTAGCACATAAGTTATATATTTCGTCATTTGGTTTGTACATGAACTGTATGTATTAAAAAAAGCCCAATCCATATTTAAAATTAGTAATGTCTAATTACTGCTTAGTTCTTTTTGATACCAGGCAACAAGTTACTTCTCTTCCATAAGACATCCTGGGGGATCTTCCATCTAACTGAAGGTTCCTCACGGTTAGAATATCCCAGGAGACAGACTGGACCTGGAAACTTCTCCCAGCAATGTCTCCTGTTGCGCCGCGTGGCTTCGCGGGCATTGCACCAGGAAGTGATAGAGCAAGGCCACGCATAGGTTCCCCAACGTGTGCGGACGTCAGTTTCTTAACCCTTCTTCTTCCGCACCCTAAGATGTGGATTAAGAAATTGTAGGTGGCAGTGTGCTGAAGTCTAACTTTAGATCGCATTTGTTGTGCAAATGTCCAATTCACAGAGCGGGGAGGAGGGAAGGCAGTGAGGAATCTGCAGTTAGACAGAATATCCACCAGAAGAGCCTAACCGAAGTTAAGGAACTGGTCTTCTCATGGCTTCATCACCTTTAGAGTAGATCCCACAGCCGAACCTCACAAAAGCCAGAGGGTCCAAGGAGTGGACTCCAACCAAGAAGACGTCCAGGGCCAAGTGGGCAAGTGGCCCTCTACTCAGATCTGGCATCAAGTCAGTAGTGCTTTGTGTATGTGAGCACCAATGCCAACATCGCAGCCTGACAGATGTCCAGGACAGGCACTTCCCTTCCTAGATCAGCCGTTGCAGCTTTAACCCTGATGGGAAGGCCCAGAGGTGTTCAGGGAGCTCTATTCTGGCCAATGCATCTTTCTACAAATGACTACCCACATCGAAAGAGTCCCTTGTACGTCGATGTATCAGCTCTTTTAGGGTCAATACGATAAAGTCTGTCCTCCTCTATCGAGAAGAGTGGTGGAACTAAGAAGGGCGGTAGGGTAATCAACTGTCCTACATCAAAGGGTGGCACCACTTTGGCAGGAAGGCGTCCAAGTCCTCATAGTATTGTGGCTGGAAAGAAAGTGGTCCCGGGATGATGAGCTGTACAGTTCACACATGCAGAAGTGTTCGTGACAAGAAAGACTGTCTTGATTGTCAGGAGTCGTATGGTGCAGCGATGCATTGGCTCACATGGGGTGCACATGAGGAAAGCAAGGATAAAACTGAGGTCCTATTACATCAGGACAAGAGGTTTCCGAGGAAACATGCGAGTCAGATCCTTCAGAAAGCGCATCACAAATGGCGATTTGAAAAACGAAGGCAGATCTGGCCTTCACAAAAAAGCTAAAATCATTGAATGTGCCCACTGCAAGTCCTTACTGGGCCATCGATAAAATAAACACAAAACAAACAGCACATCAGAAAGTTTGGCTGGCAGAGGACCAAGATGACCGGTCTCACCCCAGACCTCAAACTTCAACCAGTGTCCAGTGTAGATGGATTTCGCTGAAGGACATCCAGCTTCAAGGATGATATCCACTACCTCAGATGGTGTATCAAAAGGAACTCTGCTGTCGCCAATAAACCTCCCGGTGTGAAGGTGTAGGCTGCGGAGATTCAGGTGTAGGAGCCTCCGTTGCGGAGACAGCAGGTCCTCACAAAGAGGTAGCCGGATCAGAGGAAACATGTTCAGGCTCAAGAGACTTATGTGCCAAACCCTCCTGGCCCAAACCAGGGTTATCAAGACTACTTGAGCATTATCAGTTCTAAAGTTCCTCAGACTTAGAGGAAAAAGACGTAATGGTGGGACTGCGTATGGGAGATCTGTGTCCCATCGCAGACAGGATGCTTCCATTAACTCTCCTGGAGGGAGCTCTAACGTGCAAAAGCTTTGACACTGCATGCTCTTGGCAGAGGCAAACAGATCTAGCCAGGGTAGGCCCCCACTGTTCAAAAGATGCCGAGTCGCACCTCTGGTTGGAGACGGCATTCATGGTCCAGTGGCCGACGCCTGCTCGGCTCATCGCACTGGTGTTCAGGGCGGCAGCTTGTGTGGATGACTACCGAAAAGATCTTCTGCTGCTACAGCCACCTCCAAAGGCACAAGGCCTCTACTTGTTGCAGTACCACATAGCAGTCATTATCAGTACGTGCCTCCCCTTGACAGTTAGCAGGAAGGCACTGAGGGCATGCCATTTGCACAAAGCTCAAAAAGACTGATATGATGCTGGGGCGCCACTGAACACCACAGGGCTCTGACCTCACCTCTCCCGGTGACATCCCTCACTAAAAGGCTCCAACTGTGCAGAGATGCGTCCCTCACAACCGTGAAGTCTGGATCGGGTAGGTTGAGTGTTTGCTATGTTACACAGATTTGTAGAGACACATCCCACCGTAGGGTATACTGGCGCAGAGTAGGTGTGAGTCTAGCTAAAGCATAGTGGCACTATTTGAAAAGCCACATCTTTCATGCGGAATTCAAGAAGTGAGGAGGAGGCTCTTATGTGCGGACGCAGGTCGTTCCACGCTTTCGCAGTGATGTAGGAGAAGGCTCGACCTCTGGGTCTGGTTTTCCGTATGTGTGGGTTTTGTGCAACTAAGAGTACGGACGAGCGGAGAGGTGGTGTCTGGAAGGTTTGTGAAAGGAGATACGATTGTTGAGGTATGCTGCGCCAATGTTATGCAGGGCCTTGAAAGTGTGGATGAGGAGTTTGGCAGACCATCCAGGATTTTGCGGTTTGCTGCGAAATCGGCACTTTTGTAAAAATGCCACGATTTTTACGTAAGTGCCCATGAAAATGAAGGAATGCAGGGAAAAGGTTTTTACATTTCTATGATAATTCTTCACTTGTCAATATCCTCTCTTCCGTAGTTGTGGCTGCTGACCAAAGAAATATTTGTATTGTGGCCAATCAACCCGTGTTGAAATATTTATATTTTAAATATTTGTTTTTTAAAGGGATAAACAAGGCCTATGGATCTGTAATGCTTTCCTATGGCATTAATAGTAGTTTTAGCAGTGGAGCGTTCTAACCAGGACACCGGGTTGCATTTATTTTTCAACATTACATGTAATGTAACGAACATTAATTGGCTAAAAGGATGTTACCATAGGTAGATAATTTCAGGTATGATGCGAGGAATGAAAAGGTTTGCCCAAGACAGGGGCAGGTGAATATGAAGGCAAGGCATAATCTGGGAAATATTAACCCCGCTAGCGAGTGCTGCTGTGCACACTATCCAAGCACAGTATCACAGGCATTCGAAGGGGGTTCAGGGGTGCTGAAGCAAGGTAACCTTCCTGAAGAGAAAGGAAGAGAGCAGGTGGTGGAGTCACCGAGACGGAGACACATAATAAACATTGAGGGTGCCAGCAGCCAATCTCTCCTTCCTAAGCAGGGCGATAACACGTACACCATCAATCCATGCATCACAAAACTTCTACAGCAGTTATAAGATGAACTCAAGAGATTTATGAGCTGCTAACATGGGCCAAGCAAACATTCAACGTCAGCCCATATACTCAAACCTCATGTTATTGCAAAGTTGTACTGCAATAAATCACGGAAATAGGCTGTTTTATTTTTTTCAAGTATATTTATTTCTTGCTAACAATATATGTAAAAGCTAAAATAGAAAGCCCTTTTTAATAAATTTTCAAATTCAGAAGTTGGTTTAATATATGAAAGTATGGGTTGTCTCAACGCATCAAGATATATTTTAAATAAAGGCACATTAGACATGGAAGGTGAGGGGGTAACATGGCCAACTAGAGCATGGGCATCAATTCACTAAAATGCTAGGGGTAGTGGAAGGAACATCACAGGAAATGACATCACATCAGGGCCGGACTGGCCGTAGCGGGCATCAGGCATTTGCCCGAGGGGCTGAAAGGGTGGGGGGCCAGATTTGGAGTGGTGGGGGCCGGTTTTGTTTCAAAGTGGAATGCTCTGCTAAAACGGTTTCCATTGTTTTAAAGCTGAAAATGAATGATGAGTAAAATAAAGTGCAGCAAAAATGCAGCTAAATTTCCATATTTGTGCCGCTAAATTTGCTAATCCATGCCGCAATATCCTGGGGGGTCTGGTTTGGATTGTGCTGGTCTGTGTATGGAGAGCCAGTGGGTCTCTTCAGGTGTGGTGTGATGGGAGTGCGGCCTGGTAGGTTGAGAGTGATTCTGGCCACTGAGTTCTAAATGGTCTGCAGCCTTCGGGTGAGTTTTTTTGTTGATCTAGGTATAGAGGGATTTCCCATAGTACAGTTCACTTGTGACAAGCATGTGCATGACGTTTTTTCGGGTGTTTCCAGCAGCCATTTGAAAACCTTCCTCAGAATCTTCAGGGTATGGAAGCGCAAGGCGGTAACGGTGTTGACTTGTGCTGTGTTGATCAAGAGGTTCTTGGCGTGGGTGGTGGGGATGTATTTCGGTCCTAGCTCTGTTGGCCACCTGGTAGAGTCCGAAGGTGGAAATGCTCTGCCTGAAGATCACAATTTCAATCTAGTCGGTGTTTAGCTTTAGACAGTTGGTCTTCATCCAGTGGGCGATTTCAGTCACGCAGTCATTAAAGATATTTTTAATTGTATTGTATTGTAATTGCATTTATATAGCGCTTACTACCCCCGACGAGGCGTCAAAGCGCTTTTTTTCGGCGAGTAGCACGCTACTCCGGGACCCATAGAGGATTAGTGTTGAATTAGTATAGTGAAACATGCAAGTACATTTTAAGTGGTGGATAGGTTAGTCAGTTATTTGGATTTGGAATGATAGCAGAAGGATAGAGGAGGAAAAAAAGGTTTGTATTTATATAGCGCTTCTTACCCCTGATGGGGTGTTGAAGCACGCTAGTCCGGAAGCCCATAAAGGATTAGTGGTGAATTAATATGGTGAAATATGAAAGTAGTTTCAGTGGTGGATATTAGTCAGTTATTTGGAGTGAGAAGGATAGCGGAGGGATAAAAAGGGAAGAAAGGTTTGCATTCATATAGCACTTGTTACCCCTGATGGGTGTTGAAGCGCTTTTCTGGCGAGTAGCACGCCACTCCGGAACCCATTAAGGATTAGTGTTGAAAATTAGTATAGTAAAAAATGAAGTAATTTGAGTAGTGGATATGTTATTCAGTTATTTGGGTAGAGAAGGGTAGGTGGCGGGATAGAAGAGGGAAAGAGGTTTGTATTTATATAGCGCTTGCTACCCCTGATGGGGTTTTGAAGCGCAAGTAGCACGCTACTCTGGAACCCATAAATATTAGTGTTGAATTAGTATGGTGAAACATGAAAGTAATTTTAGTGGTGGATATGTTAGTCAGTTATTTGGATTGAGAAGGGTTGGGGAGGGTAGAAAAGGGAAAAGGTTTGCATTTATATAGCGCTTGTAACCCTGATGGGGTGTTGAGACGCTTTATTGGCGAGTAGCACGCTACTCTGGAACCCATAAAGGATTAGTGGTGAATTAGTATAGTTGAAAATGGAATTTGAGAATTGAACATGTTAGTCTGTTAATTTTGATTGAAAAGGATAGTGGAGGGACAGAAGAGTGAAGGATTTTTTCTTTCTTTTTTTCTTTTTAGGTCTTAGCAGTAGGAGGAGGCTTTTGGATGAGTAAAAAGGAGTTTTGGAGGGGAGGAGTCAGAGGGAAGAGTTTAGAAAGGTTTGTTTTGGGGGATCGGTACAGTAAAAGAGGTGTCAGATGATGCAAGGAGGGTAGAGTAGGAGAGAGTCTAGAAAGGGTTATTTTGGGAATCATAGTAGTGGTATAGGGTTTGGGATAAATGAGAGTGTGGATGTAGAGGATATATTGATAGATGTATAGGATGAGAGATAGGGTAGTGCATTGGAAAGAGTAGTAGAAAGAAGTTTGAGATGAGTCAGAAAGTTGGGCTAGAAGATATATTGAGATAAGTATAGGCTGAGAACTAGGGTAGTGCCTTGGAAATACTAAATTAGAAGAAAGTGATAAATATATAGATCCATAAGTACATTGAAAGTATATAGATGCATTAAGGAGGTAAGTATATGTAGATTAAAGATATTGATAGAGGCACAGGATGAGAAATAGGGTAGTGCATTGGATATGCTTTTTCAGGAGAAAAGTAACAAACACACAGACCCAAGTACATGGAAGGTACATAGATGCACAATGGAAGCAAGTACATGTAGACCAAAGATCATTTTTATTTATTTATTTATTATTATTTTTTTTCTCTCAACAACAATTATTCTACATGTTTATACAAAGCAATACACAAAGATAGGTACATGTCTATAGTGAAAACAAATGCTTATATACAGAGGGATATGCTGTATATTTCTGTTCGCGTATGGTGCTTATGTGGGGAAGAGCCAATTCTTGAGTAGTTTTCTGAGCCAGGCACATTGCAGCTTTCTAATTTGTTGTTTTATGTCTTTTATTTCTATGTTTCTCCAAGGCGCTTTTTTTCTTTTGTTCTGTTGTGTGGTTTTGAGTGGTATCAGGATGTCAAAAGCTTCTTGTAGCCACTCATATAGTTTTTGAACAGAATTTATGGTTTCTAGATTTGTACTTGATGTTAGTTGTGTTTCTAAGTGTTCCAAATTGAGTTTGTTCCACGGCCGATAGGTGGATGGATGTAAGGTAGTTTTAGGTGAGTCGCTTAGTGTTGTTTTATGTTGGAAAGCAAGCAAGTGGTGGTCTGACCATGTGACTGGAGTTATAGTTTGAAAGGTAACTAGTTCAGTATTAGCAAAAATGACATCTAGGATATGTCCAGCGGTGTGTGTCGGTTTGTGGACAATCTGATGGAGGTTCAGTGCGTCTAGGCCAGTGATTATTGTTTTTGGATGGGTCATATTGGGTTTGTCAATAATGGCTGTTAATAATGTTTTCTTTTTCCCAACACTCTCCCCACTCACGACTGCCGCACACCAGACAGTCTCCCTCCTGGTGGAGGATGACGTACACCTGGAGAACAGGACACTCAGGTGCCAAGACCCTATGATGATTCATCCCACTTAATCAAATAAGCGGAGAACCAAGGTATACCGCTGCCGTGACAGTGTGGCTGAGGTTCCTCATCAGAAAAGTTCCAAGAAAACGACCTAAGCGCTTCATTCTGCCTCAACAATGGAGCAGCCGCTCTCCCAACTTTTACCCATTGCCCTTCAAAAGGCAGCTTCTCCTTTGAAGCTTGCCTTTTGGGCCAACATGAGTGTGGCTTCCTGTAGGAGGGAGGTGACACCTCCTTCCAGAGGAGGCCCCTATTGTATCCTTTCCTGGGACTCGTTAGCCCGTCCCCGCAGAAGGGCAGAAAGCTGTCTTGGTGACAGGACCCTGTGTGCAACCAGAATGGGCACAGGGGACAGAAGGCAATAAAGTTGTCTACTGCAATCTGCTACATTAATTTCAACCTGAGAATCAAGTCTGGCTTGATGTACTGAGTTATTTGATACCTCGGATGGCCCAATTTGGTCGCATCGTTACAGAGTTAGCACAGCTGAGGGATCAGCGTGTAACTCTGCACTTGCCAATCGGGCGACAAAGCTTTTCCATAGTATAAATGACAGTTTCGCTTTTTTACTGTCAGAACAGGTAAAATTACGTGTTCTGCCTGTGGGAAACGTGGCACCGTACTTTAGGACTTGATAAGCCTGCTACAGGGGTAACTTACACAGATACCAGGGGGAAGTCTGGCTTTGCCACTGCTTTACATGGCAACTTAGGACCAGCAGTTGAAACTGCTCTTCTCACCTGCAAATGCCAGACCGGGAGTCTCGTGTTACTCAGGTCACACCCACGGAGACACAACTAGTGCTGCAGGCCCTGGGGTGAACCTCTAACTTACATGCCCTGGGTACCATTTACTAGGGACTTACAGGGTATGGGCACAGGCACGGAGGTCTGGTTAGCAGACCTCTGTGCACTCTGAGTCGAAAAACCAGCAGCATCAGCCCAAAAACTTGCTGGAGACCAAATAAAAAGAGGCATTTCCTTACATGGCCCCCTCTCCAGATGAAAGGAGATAAACTGACCTTTATCCTGGTAGTTCTCATCATATAAGTGAAAAAAACAAACAAGAAAAGTCATTTGCATTGGCATGGTCAGTCCCAGGTCGGTGGTCCACTGTGAAGTTAATACCCTGTAGGGAAAAAGGACCACCATAACACCTTGGGGTTCTCTCCTCTCATCTGCATCAACCATCTGAGGGGTCTGTGGTCAGTTTGAACCTCTAAGTGAGCCCCAAACAGGTAGGGTTCAGCTTCTTCAGGGACCAAAGCACACAAAATGCTTCAGACTCAATGGCACTCAGACGCTGTTCTCTATTTGGCACTTACTTACAGTCTGGTCTGCCTGTTGTGATGCAGGGCCTGAAGCACTTCTATGAGGTGGGCAAGGTGATCCTCCCAGGTGGAGCTGAATACAGCTATGTCATCAAGATAAGCTGCACTGACAGTACTGGATTCACCAACCTCTGGAAGGTGGCGTGGGCATTCAACCCAAAGGGCATCACCTTAAACTGAAAGTGGCCTTCAGACCTAGAAAATACAGACCACTCCTTGGCTCCTGGTGTGAGGACTATCTGTCAATAACCTGATGTCAGGTCAAAGGTACTCAGATATTTGGCTGTCCCAAACTTATCAATGAGCTCATCAACTCTTGGTATGAGGTGGGCATCAGTCTTCATGGCTGCATTGAGGCCCCTGAAGTCCAAACAGAACCTCTTCTCAGACTTTCCCCCCTCCCTCCTTTGGGATTAGGGTTGGGAACCAGTACCACTGGGCAGGCCCATTGACTACTGGAGGGGTCAACCACCCCCAACTCCAGCTTCTTAGCAATCTCAGCTTTGATGCTGGCCTTGACCTGGTCAGACAACCCTCTTCGCTGAGGCAGCTGAGCGCTATATAAAATTACCTAACATAACATAACATATCTTGCTTTGACAGGTAAGCTGTCCCCGGTGACCACATCATGGTACACCATGTTGTCAGATCTGGGGTCAAAGTCCAGGAAACTGCCTCAGCAACTGACAGCAGTCCCTTTGATGATGCTCTGTTTGGGTGGAGGCGAGCAGTATTCTTTCCACACTTCCATCCTGGGCATTAGAGGATAAGAGGTCAGGGAGAGGTTCGCTCTCTTCTTCCGTCCCTGCATTCAATTAATTTTTTGACATTTATAGAGTGCACAGCTACCTAGAAGGAGGCGTCCCGGCGCTGTCACCATCTGCATGGTGAGGTCTGCCCTGTCATGGTGCAACTTGAGCATTTCACATGGATGACTCTTTGAGGGCTCCTGGGGGAACCCAAGTCCAACAAGTACGGGACTTCCCCCTTTTTCTCCATGATGGGATATGGCCCAGTCCACTTGTCATGTGGTGCCCTGGGTGCCACAGGCTCCAAAGCCCACACCAACTGTCCTGGCTGGCATTCACCCATAGAGGACTTCTGGTCATACCAGTGCTTCAGAAGCTCCTGGCTGGCCTCCAAATTCTTATTCACCTTCTTCATGTACTCAGCCATCCTGGAGCGTAGGCCAAGCACATGTCCTGCTTGGGTTCCTTGAGAGGTCTCTTCCAAACCTCCTTATCGAAGCTTAGTGGACATCTTACAGGGTGTCCAAACAATAACTCAAAGGGACTAACGCCAACTCATTTTTGGGGAACCTCCCTGTAGGCGAATAGCAGTCATGGGAGAAGGGCATCCGATCCCCCTCCGGAGTTTCTCAGGAGTTTCTCAGGCAACCCCAGGATCATGCCTTTCAGGGTCTCATCTCACATGGTTTGCAGACAGGCAGACATGAAATGTATGCCTCTATCCGAGATCACCTCCTTAGAGAACCTGACTCCAAAGAGGGCTCTAGCCACTGCAGGGGCAGGGACTGTCCTAAGCGGAATAGCTCCAGGGTATCTGGTGGCATGGTCCGCTACCACCAAGATCTATTCCTGACGCTGCTGGTGGGTCTAGGGGGCCAACAATGTCACTCCCTGCTCTCTCAAAGGGAGCCCCCATCACAGGTAGTGGTATCAGGGGAGTCTTTGGTTCTCCCCTTCCTTGCCTCTGGCTTGGCAGGTCACACAGGAGCAACAAAACTAAGACAACTGGGGCCAGCCTCTCATACGTCTTGGTCTGCCCCAGGTGTCTAGCTAAGGAGATATGATGGGCCAGGTTAAAGAGGAACTCCCTGTACTGCTGAGGGACCACCAGTCTCCTGGATGCCTCTGGTTTGGGGTCCCTTGGCTCACTGTACAGGAGCCCCACCTCCCAGTACACCAAATGTGTACCACCGGTATCCCCTTTTGTCTGTCTTTTTTTTCTTCTTTTTTTTTTCTGAGTTTTATACAGCGCAAACTTGACCCGAAGGTATCGGGTATCAGAGCACTTTACACGAGCACCAGTTACGTTACTTGAGGACACATTCATTTTTGTTAGGCACAGGGAGATTAAGTGATTTGCCCAGAATCACAGGATGTTGAGCGTCCTTGCCGAGACTCAAACCCGGTTCTCCAGATTTGAGGTCGATCGCCCTAGCCGTTAGGCTAACTCCTCTCCCCTGTCTGACTGCTAACTTTTGCAGGTCTTCTAGAGTAGGGCAGGTTCTTTGTCCATTACTCCCTAGAGGCCCCCCTGCTCCATGGAGTTCTACAAGTTTTGACATGTTCCCAGGAGTAGTGTTCTCTGCAGGCTCCAGGCCCCTCTTCTCTCTTCCATCCTGCCACCCGCATCCTCCAGCTCCCTTTATTCACCACAACATATTGAAGAAGCCCCTCTTCTCTTTTTTCTATCCTACCCTTTATTCAAAACGACACTCTGAAGCAGCTCCTCTCTTTCACATCCTGCCCCACCCGCCCCCCACTTCCCACCCGGCCCTCTTTACTCACCACGACACTCTGAATCAGCTCCTCTTCTCTTTTCCATCCTATCCCCACCCCAGTTTCTGCCCGCCCACCCCTTTTATTCACCACAACACTCTGAAGTAGCCTCTTAGAGGTCCGTAGCTACTTACACATCACCAATGAATACAGGGCTGAGTCAACAGCAGCAGACCAAGGCCAAGATGTCTTGTGGGACAACCCAAAGAAGCTACCAGTGACCTGCAGGATCTAGGAGAAGACCTGCAGTGTGGAGGCCACGTCCTCGGGGAAAACCCAAAGAACCTACCAGTGACCTCCGCAGTGTGACCAAAAACTAAACTAGTGCATGGACCCATCAGAGTGAGGGGCATTGAGCACAGACCTCCACTGACTGTACATGGAGGCCACCTCCTTGGGGACAGCCCAAAGAACCTACTTGTGACCAGCAGGGTCTAGAAGATCTGCAGTATGGAGGCTACCTCCTCGTGGACAACCCAAAGAACCTTCCAGTGACCTGCAGGATGTAGGAGAAGACCTGCAGTGTCGAGGCCACGTTCACGTGGACATCTCAAAGAAACTACCAGTGACCTGCAGGATTCAGGAGAAGAGCTGCAGTGTGGAGGCCACGCCCACGCGGACAACCCAAATAAACTTCCAGAGACCTGCAGGATGTAGGAGAAGACCTGCAGTGTGGAGGCCACGCCCACGTGGACAACCAAAACAAACTACCAGTGCCTGCAGGATTCAGGAGAAGAGCTGCAGTGTGGAGAGCACGTTCTCATGGACAACCCAAAGAAACTATCAGTGACCTGCAGGATCTAGGAGAAGACATGCAGTGTGGGGGCCACGTCTTCGTTGACAACCCACAGAAACTTATAGTGACCTCCGAAGTGTGACCAAACACCTAACTAGAGCATGGACCTCTCGGAGAGGGGCATTCAGCACAGACCTCCACTGTTTGTTCACTCGCCCCCTTTTAGGATAAAACAGGGAGAGGCAGACTTTGGGCGCAATATCCTGCGCACATTTGGGGACAAGGGTTAACAAGGTTGCTGAACAGTCGCAAGAAATAACACATCTTTAATGCAGACAGGGGCCTTAGAATGAGGAGCTGGGAGACAGCAGCTTCCCTATCCTCCGATTGAGATTGAGAACAACCTTTGAATATTGGCCACAACTAAATATATCCAGTACAAGAGTTAACTCCAAGATCTCTGAAAAACTAAAAACATCCAGAGCTAGAGAAAATATAATAAACTAAAAAATACCTTTACTGCCTTAAATCAACCCTACACTGGACAGGAGCAGCTGGTCTCGTTCCAAGGGCTTACACACAGGACCTGTACTTCACACAGGCAGGGATTACAGTGGCCGCCTCCATAGCATGAACCCAGGTCTCCAGGCCTACCTTGAACCATTGGTGTGCCCATGTCAATAATATGCTATAATGGAGCCACTTGGCATGTGAGGACCACATACCTCCCCTCCCCCAAAAGTAGTCCAATGCCACCACTATGCCCCTTGGATGTTTCACTTACGGTGGCAGCAGAACGTCCCACCACGTTCCTAGGACAGGACTGACCCCATTCGCTCCTTGTCCTTAGTCTAAATACATCTCAGGACAGACCTAGGATATTATTGACCACAATCTCTTGGCGTGTCCGGCATACATAAACCCCAAGCTATGATATGACTGGCAGATCCCAAGATAGGACTTTACCCCTCAGCACTGTGCCCAGCCTACCGGATGTCGGATGTCTGTTATGAGGAGAACAATGTCGGACATCTCGAGGACCCTCCAGAGCTGGCGCCATGTCTGCATCAGATAAAGATGGGGGCGGGAATGAAAAAACACAAAGGTTAAATCTTACCGCTGACTGGATTCAACAAAACTGAAATCAGTAAAAAAACAGCAACTACAGATACTAGAGTGTGCGCGCAGGACGTGTGAGCGCGCAGGACGTGTGAGCGCGCAGGACGTGTGAGCGCGCAGGACTTGTGAGCGTGCAGGACTTGTGAGCGTGCAGGACTTGTGAGCGTGCAGGACAAGTGAGCGCACGCAGGACAAGTGAGCGCACGCAGGACAAGTGAGCGCACGCAGGACAAGTGAGCGCACGCAGGACAAGTGAGCGCACGCAGGACAAGTGAGCGCACGCAGGACAAGTGAGCGCACGCAGGACAAGTGAGCGCACGCAGGACAAGTGAGCGCACGCAGGACAAGTGAGCGCACGCAGGACAAGTGAGCGCACGCAGGACAAGTGAGCGCACGCAGGACTTGTGAGCGCACGCAGGACAAGTGAGCGCACGCAGGACAAGTGAGCGCACGCAGGACAAGTGAGCGCACGCAGGACAAGTGAGCGCACGCAGGACAAGTGAGCGCACGCAGGACAAGTGAGCGCACGCAGGACAAGTGAGCGCACCAGGACGTCCGTGCAGGAAGTGTGTGTGTGTGTGGGCAGGCAGTGCTTGTGGGTGAAAGCTCCACTCGAAAGCGTGCTGCGCACTCAAGCAGGGTAATGCTCCTGCCTGTCCAGGTCCTGTGCAGCGGACAGTGCTCCACTTCAACCTTTGCACAAACTGTAAGCACGGTCATAACTCACCTGTGAGCAACCCACACTTGGCGCCAACATCCTACAAATCATACATGCTTCTCTCCAACATGATAGTTCACCCACTGAATTTAAGCAAGCTGTAATAGGCCTCCTTAATTACGAAACATAGCAACCCACCAGACCCATCTCAAACCTACTCTTGATTAGATAAAACTTAGGAAGCAAAGGTCACTGGCCAGATTTAAGATTTTATCTAGTCCAGCAACCTGTTAAATGACCGACACAGGAAGGTCACAGAACCCATCATCTCAGACGTCAGGAAAAACACTTGTACTCCTCAATGTGGTACCCGCTGAAATTCTGATCCTACTCAACTTGCCAGTGACATACAACACATTAGATCCTTCTTCAATGACTAAACATCACGCCTTTCAATCCAACACCTGCAAATCAGATGGGCTCATTTTCCTCGACCACAAAAACCCTTAAGCTACGGGGTACTCCAAGACTCTCCCCCTACATTCTACTGCTTAACATCTACACTAAACACTTGAAACAATCTGCTCCCTGTCAACTTCAATTCCGGATGTACGACATAAATCCATCTCAAACTAAAACATGTCAAAATATGAGACGTATCTACCCTGAAGGGCAGCAATATCGCCACAATCAGTTCTAAAACCAAAAACCCTGATAATTGGCATGACCACAACTAGCTGTCTCCTGTTCGACTGTCCCAGGGAACATGGTGCTGGCCGACTCGAACTCAGGCGCTGAGATCCCTTGGGATCGGATTCAACAAAAAACCGCTCTTAACAGCAAACTGCAACTGGTTTCCAAAGCAGCCACCACTGCCTCGGAATACACCGGATCCAACTAGCAATTGATCTGGTCCTATCTTCACTCGACCACTGCAACATAGCATACACAGGTGTACATACGTAGGAACGTCAACAACTTCAGAGGATCCAAACTCAAGCAGCCAGAATCTGTCTCAGTTTAAACAAAATCTGACTCCAGCTCTGAAACATCTCCACTGGCTCCCATTGGCACAGAGAATCAAATTCAAGCTCTGGCACACAGTTTCCAAACACAGAAAGGAACAAGTCTTAAATACCTACAAAACCTTACCTCAACTTACACACCTACTCTGGTCCTTAAATCAAGCAAAGAAACTTGTTTAAAGCAGAATCTCCTCGAAATCCCACAGTGGGCGCAGTGTACAAACTCTAGGGGCGTGGCAGGTGGACCAACAAAGCCCAGATCTCACATACCAGCCTAACCAGACGCCCTTCAAGAAAAACTAAAAATCAGTCTCTTCAAAGAGGCCTCCTCAAGATGGCAAGATGCTGAAGGATCACACATCCCTCTATTTAGAGGTCAGGGTACCTTGAAGAGCCTTCTGGTCAGCAGATACTGCAATCACACTCAATACTGGAGCTTAATCGCACTCTACCAACTGACACTACTGTTGAAGCTCAGCAGTCTCGAAAGATCCAGTGCTACGAAGTGACGACGCGACAAGGCGGCGCTCTACATTTCCATAAAATAAATACTAATGGAGAGCACGGTCTTGACTTCTAGGTAACTGAGTGGACTTGTGCTTGGCTTACATATTACATAAGATGCTGTATGGTGCCATGCAGGAAATACCCCTCACCTGATGCCCTCCTCCTGTGTGGGCAAGGCTGCACACAACTATGACCATGTGCTGTGGGAAAGATGGGTGTGCACAACTTATGCTGTCACCTACGTTGTGTGTGCATGTATGTGTGCACATGTATGTGTGCATAGGTATATGTGCTAAAGGACAAGTGTGCATTCACCTTTTCAGGTACTTTCGTCTGTCCACAGGGTATACACTGTGTGGAAACATGGGCATGTGCATCTTCTACTGTCACCTACGTCCATATGTCAACCAGTGAGTGTGCTCTGTGTGGAAGGACATTCACGTATTTGCACCGGCATCCGTCTCTCTATTCAGGCGTGCACGGTGTAAGAGATTCGTCCTTTGCACCAACTCTTACAGGACCACCATTGGGTGTGATATGTGTAGAAAGACGGGTGTGCGCTTCTCTGACTGTCGCCTAAATCTGTATGTATGCCAGCATGCTTGCTCTGTGTAGAAGGAACGGTGCACAATGATACATTCTCACGCTCTCCAGTTTGTTCCATTCCACCTGCACTGTGGGGGACTAGAATGCCAACCTCCTTCTGTCACCTGCATCTTCTACTTTCACCTACGTCTGTGTCCCTCCTGGACAAGTGCTATATATTTCGAGGAAGAAGACACTCACCTCCAAGTTGTGATCGAAATAGCTGAGCTGTGTGGGGTTGAAGGTGCTGTAGATGTTCTCCAGATAGGCCAGGAAACTCTTCTCCTCCCGGGCCAGCAGGAGCTCTTTGGCCATTTGGTAGTTCCACGGTGGACGCTTGGGGAAGTCCAACACTAGCCAAAGAAGGAATGCATTCATCAATCAGATGCTACGAAAATAACCTACGAATCAGAGAAGAGAGGCAACAAAAGTATCCTACCAATGAGAAAAGCGAGAGGCAACGAAAGTATCGTACGAATCAGAGAAGAGAGAGGCAACAAAATTAACCTACCAATCATAGAAGAAAGAGGCAACAAAATTAACCTACCAATCAGAGAAGAGAGAGGCAACAAAATTAACCTACAAATCAGAGAAGAGGCAACAAAAGTAATTTACCAATCAGAGAAGGAGGCAACGAAAGTAACCTACCAATCAGGTAAGAGGGAGACAACGAAAGTAACCTTCCAATTAGAGACGAAGGCAACAAAAGTAACCTACCAATCAGAGAAGAAAGAGGCAACAAAAGTAACCTACCAATCAGAGAAGAAAGAGGCAACAAAAGTAACCTACCAATCAGAGAAGAAAGAGGCAACAAAAGTAACCTACCAATCAGAGAAGGGGGAGGCAATGAAAGTAACCTACCAATCAGAGAAGAGAGAGGCAACAAAAGTAACCTACCAATCAGAGAAGAGAGAGGCAACAAAAGTAACCTACCAATCAGAGAAGAGAGAGGCAACGAAAGTAACCTACCAATCAGAGAAGAGAGCGGCAACGAAAATAACCTACCAATCACAGAACAGAGGGGCAACGAAAGTAACCTACCTATCAGAGAAGAGAGAGGTAACAAAATGAACCTACCAATTAGAGAGGGAGGCGACGAAAGTAACCTACCAATCAGAGAAGAGAGAGGCAACAAAAAGTAACCTACCAATCAGAGAAGAAAGAGGCAACAAAAGTAACCTACCAATTAGAGAAGGAGGCAACAAAAATAACCTACCAATCAGAGAAGGAGGAGGCAATGAAAGTAACCTACCAATCAGAGAAGGAGGCAACAAAAGTAACCTACCAATCAGAGAAGAAAGAGGCAACAAAAGTAACCTACCAATCAGAGAAGGAGGAGGCAATGAAAGTAACCTACCAATCAGAGAAGAGAGAGGCAACAAAAGTAACCTACCAATCAGAGAAGAGAGAGGCAACAAAAGTAACCTACCAATCAGAGAAGAGGGAGGCAACAAAAGTAACCTACCAATCAGAGAAGAGGGAGGCAACAAAAGTAACCTAGCAATCAGAGGAGGCAACAAAAGTAACCTACCAATCAGAGAAGAAAGAGGCAACAAAAGTAACCTACCAATCAGAGAAGGAGGAGGCAATGAAAGTAACCTACCAAATCAGAGAAGAGAGAGGCAACAAAAGTAACCTACCAATCAGAGAAGAGGGAGGCAACAAAAGTAACCTACCAATCAGAGAAGAGGGAGGCAACAAAAGTAACCTACCAATCAGAGAAGAAAGAGGCAACAAAAGTAACCTACCAATCAGAGAAGAAAGAGGCAACAAAAGTAACCTACCAATCAGAGAAGGAGGAGGCAATGAAAGTAACCTACCAATCAGAGAAGAGAGAGGCAACAAAAGTAACCTACCAATCAGAGAAGAGAGAGGCAACAAAAGTAACCTACCAATCAGAGAAGAGAGAGGCAACAAAAGTAACCTACCAATCAGAGAAGGAGGAGGCAATGAAAGTAACCTACCAATTAGAGAAGGAGGCAACAAAAATAACCTACCAATCAGAGAAGGAGGAGGCAATGAAAGTAACCTACCAATCAGAGAAGAGAGAGGCAACAAAAATAACCTACCAATCAGAGAAGGAGGAGGCAATGAAAGTAACCTACCAATCAGAGAAGAGAGAGGCAACAAAAGTAACCTACCAATCAGAGAAGAGAGGCAACAAAAGTAACCTACCAATCAGAGAAGAGGGAGGCAACAAAAGTAACCTACCAATCAGAGCAGAGAGAGGCAACGAAAATAACCAATCAGAGAAGAGAGCGGCAACGAAAATAACCTACCAATCAGAGAAGAGAGCGGCAACGAAAGTAACCTACCAATCAGAGGAGGCAACAAGCTATTCAATTAGAGAGCAACAATGAATTCAACAACTATAAAAGAGCAATCAAGAACCATTGCCATTTAAGCCAAATTACAAATGTATTTGTTTCAGCTTACGAATGTAAGCCATACAATATTAAATTCATATTACAAAAATAATATCAACACTTTTATTGCCCATCACATTTTATAAGAGTTCAATATTTTTATTAAATGTATAAAAACAACTGAGAAATATAATATATGCCATCTAAGCTGGAAATAAAACCAACCATGCATGAGAATTGAAAAACGCATCATTCAAGGAAAGAGAAAAACCAGACCACCATTCACCGAGTGCCAAGCCTGTCGACACTTCAAGCAGGCGACGGACGTCATTCTCAGCAGAAACTCTCCCTGACTGGATTCTTCCACACTAAGAAGTCAAACAAGCCAGACACACAAAGCTGCGCTCTTAACCAGAGGCTCAGAAGGCCCTTCCAATCCATTCCGCCTGCCCCTACCCTTCGAACACCTAGTTGGATGGAAGGGGCAGTTTGGTAATTTTCAGTGCAGACTTGCTCTTGACCAGATACTGAACATCATGTCAAACATCAGAGAGGGCAGCAGGGGGGTTGACTGGAAGGGGCGTCAGAGCCTCAAGATCAGAGTGCAACTTTACCCTCAGGTCAAAGTGGAGGGGACATTTACAGCTAAAATACAGGGAGAAATTAGAGCAAATGTCTGAACGATCACAGAGTCCAGAAACAAGACTGTTGCAAGTAATTATTTA
The DNA here is from genome assembly GCA_963921515.1 of Calotriton arnoldi. Classification (NCBI taxonomy): domain Eukaryota; kingdom Metazoa; phylum Chordata; class Amphibia; order Caudata; family Salamandridae; genus Calotriton; species Calotriton arnoldi. Next base: position 135,143 of record CAWUFW010002099.1, read on the forward strand.
TTTTTTTAAATTGTTTTTCATCCACTTTTTTTTTGTTTTACCATACTTAACCTGACCTTACACTGAAACCCTACAGCTTCACACCAGCTCTTACCTCAGCCTGATCCTTACACTCTACAAATTACTGCAGCCTCGTCCTTGGTACAAACAACCATCAAACCCCCTTTGATATTCAGTTTTATATAGTGCGATCTTGTCCCTGGTGCATTAGCGTCCTTTACAATAGAACCAGACAACATTACGCTTTTATTTTCCTTAACGCACCTGGAGATTAAGTGATTATGTTAGGATGAGTTATTATGAACTTGACCTAAAATTACCAAAACTCTTTCCAACTTGACTGGACGTCTGCAGGAGGGATACAACCAGGAGCCCCACCTTACCTACATTCACTTGCATGATGAAATAGTACTTTGATATAGGACACAAGAAGCCCGGGTATCCTGTCCACCGAGGCCAGCATGTGAGGGAGGTCTCGGGGTGAGTAGTCATCGCTGGGTAGGGAGGGAAGTCACTAGAGCGCTGGTGACCACAGGACTTTAGACTCACCCGACCCCGGCTTGTAGATGTCGTCGATATCCACCTCCAGCTCCGTCTCCAGCACTGGTTCCAGGATCTTCTCTCGCGCAAGCTTCTTTCGCCGCTCAATCTCTTCCCGGCTATCCTTTTCAAAGTGCAGCCGGTGTAGGAGAGTAGGATCTGCCTCTTATGGTTACCCCCACTTTTTGCTTGTGAATCACTGTTTTTCGACTTTAGTCTGGCTGGGGCCCTGCTATCCAGGACCCCAGCCTAGCTGCTTCCTCTCTAAAATGATTCCCTGTACCTTAGGTACACCTCAGATTGGATTCTGGGGTGCCCTTATAAGTCCCTAGTATATGGTATACTATGTACCCAGGGCATAGGTACCCCAGAGGCCTCCCAGGGGTTGAAGCATGTATTGTGCCACCCCTGGAAGGCCCTCCAAAATGACACCACAGGACTGCTACTGCAGCCTGAGTGAGGTGGTGCATGCACCCCTTACAGAGATATAGGTTCACTATATCTCACCTATCACTGCACATACAATCCTATCAGTCACCCCTATGGCAGGCCTTATGAATCCTGAAGTCAGGGTGCTTGGTTTTATGTGAGAGGGTGCCCATGCATGAGCAGAGCCCCTCTGCAGCCTTCGGAATCTCCTCTCCGGGGTTGTCTGTGGTGCAGCCTGACCATATACTCTTAAGTGCATTATATCTAAACGGTAAATGCTAACTTTAGGATGGCTGCACGGAAACATGTCGTGTTTGGTGTCAAACACCTTGGAATCATACCCCCACACCAGTAACTGGTGTGGGAGTATGATCCTACCCTTCTAGAGGGAGAGACATGACAGCACCGGTATACCCGGTACCAACTAAACAGAGCCTGGCATCACAAAATGGATGCTGCAGCCACAGACACGAGTCTGGCCTCCTGCTGCTGACCGAAACTCCGGCAGGGGAGGCCTGGACAATAGGTTTCCTGTCTCAGGGAGGTGTTACCACCTCCCAGACAGGCCTTAGTGGATTGGGGCTGGGTGGGTGCACTCCAAGAGTGCTTTGAAGTCCTGCACTGGGGGCACATTTGGTGTCCTCGTGCATACCCCAGTTCAAACCGGTTGCAGGGGCTGCCAGCCCCTGCTCTGGCGCGAAACTGGACAAAGGAAATGGGTGTAGCCACCCCTCTTTTGCGCTGGTGACCACAGGACTTTAGACTCACCCGACCCCGGCTTGTAGATGTCGTCGATATCCACCTCCAGCTCCGTCTCCAGCACTGGTTCCAGGATCTTCTCTTGCGCAAGCTTCTTTCGCCGCTCAATCTCTTCCCGGCTCTCCTTTTCAAAGTGCAGCCGGTACCTGGGGGGGGATGAGAGGAGAGGATCAGCAGCACGCAAGAGGCTGCTTCAGTCTAATTCTTAGGTAATGACTTCACGTGACCTCTATAGTTCCATCCCTGACCGTGCTCCAACACTGGCCCTCCTGACCACGGTCCAACACTGTCCCCCCTGACCCTGCCCCAACACTGTCCCCCCTGACCCTTCCCCAACACTGTCCCCCCTGACCCTTCCCCAACACTGTCCCCCCTGACCCCGCCCCAACACTGCCCCCCCGACCTCGCGCCCCAACACTGCCCCCCCCCCCGACCTCGCGCCCCAACACTGCCCCCCCCCCGACCTCGCGCCCCAACACCGGCCCCCCTGACCCCGCTCCAACACCGGCATCCCTGACCCCGCGGCCCAGCACTGGCATCCCTGACCCCGCGGCCCAGCACTGGCATCCCTGACCCCGCGGCCCAGCACTGGCATCCCTGACCCCGCGGCCCAGCACTGGCATCCCTGACCCCGCGGCCCAGCACTGGCATCCCTGACCCCGCGGCCCAGCACTGGCATCCCTGACCCCGCGGCCCAGCACTGGCATCCCTGACCCCGCGGCCCAGCACTGGCATCCCTGACCCCGCGGCCCAGCACTGGCATCCCTGACCCCGCGGCCCAGCACTGGCATCCCTGACCCCGCGGCCCAGCACTGGCATCCCTGACCCCGCGACCCAGCACTGGCATCCCTGACCCCGCGGCCCAGCACTGGCATCCCTGACCCCGCGGCCCAGCACTGGCATCCCTGACCCCGCGGCCCAGCACTGGCATCCCTGACCCCGCGGCCCAGCACTGGCATCCCTGACCCCGCGACCCAGCACTGGCATCCCTGACCTCGCGGCCCAGCACTGGCCCTCCTGACCGCGCCCCAACACTGGCCCTCCTGTCCAGCACCCAATAAACTATGCATCTTCAAGTTACTTACTCTCGGTAACGCTTTTTCTGGAGGATACTCTATATACCTGCAGATTGCTCACCGTTTGAATATTTCCTAGGCGTCAGGCTGGATCCGGAAGCATTTTGGGCAGTACCTCTGTGTACCATTAGGTGGCATCGGACAGCTCCACAACAACCTCCTTCCACTCCAGAAGTGACAGCAGAGCCACATAAGCGCCACCCACACGCACTAACATCAGCTGCTTCTTAGCCTATCAGCTTCCCTAGACGCTGAGCCCATCAGCAGATTGGAGTAACCATCTCTAAACTGGGACCTTTTTCTGACTCTCCCTCTGCCAGACTTGACCTCTTTTGATAATCTCTCCCTCTCTTCAGATCTCTTTGCCTCTCAGATACCACAGATGAGACTGATCCTGTGCTCGTACCAGACTGACACCTCAGATTTGACTCGGAACCTCAATGGGGGCAGAATGCGGGTGCTTAAGGACCAGCTGGGAGTTACTGAAGGCCAACTGGTTGCAGCAGCAATAGATGTAGAATCCTCTGTAAATTTATCTTTAAACACTGCCAAGTCCTGCTTAGAAATATACTGTTCAGCACAACTCTGGCCCCCCTGACCCTGCTCCAGCACTGGCCCCCTATGACCCCGCGGCCCAACATTGCCCCCTCTGACCCTGCCCCAACACTGGCCCCCCTGATCCCGCCCCAACACTGGCCCCCCTGACCCCGCCACAACACTGCCTGCCCCTGACCTCGCGCCCCAACACTGGCCCCCGACCCCGCGGCCCAACACTGGCATCCCTGACCCCGCCCCAACACTGGCCCCCCTGACCCCGCCCCAACACTGGCCCACCCCTGACCCCGCCCCAACACTGGCCCACCCCTGACCCCGCCCCAACACTGGCCCCCCTGATCCCGCCCCAACACTGGCCCCCGTGACCCCGCCCCAACACTGCCCCCCCTGACCTCGCGCCCCAACACTGCCCCCCCTGACCTCGCGCCCCAACACTGGCCCCCCTGACCCCGCCCCAACACTGGCCCCCCTGACCCCGCCCCAACACTGCCCCTCTGCCCCCGCCCCAACACTGCCCCCCCCTGACCTCGCCCCAACACTGCCCCCCTGACCTCGCGCCCCAACACTGGCCCCCTGACCCTGCCCCAGCACTGGCCCCCTGACCGCGCCCCAACACTGGCCCCCCTGACCCCGCCCCAACACTGCCCCCCCTGACCCCGCGCCCCAACACTGCCCCCCCTGACCCCGCGCCCCAACACTGGCCCCCTGACCCTACACCCCAACACTGGCCCCCCTGACCCCGCCCCAACACTGGCCCCCCTGACCCTGCCCCAACACTGTCCCCCCAGACCCTGCACCCCAACACTGTCCCCCCAGACCCTGCGCCCCAACACAGGCCCCCCTGACCCCAACACGGGCCCCCCCCCGACCCCACGCCCCAACACTGGCATCCCTGACCCTGCCCCAACTCTGGCATCCCTGACCCCGCCCCCAACACTCACCCTCCTGACCGCACCCCAACACTCGCCCTCCTGACCACCCCAACACTCGCCCTCCTGACCGCGCCCCAACACTCGCCCTCCTGACTGCGGCCCAGCACTGGCATCCCTGACCCTGCGGCCCAGCACTGGCATCCCTGACCCCGCGGCCCAGCACTGGCATCCCTGACCCCGCGGCCCAGCACTGGCATCCCTGACCCCGCGGCCCAGCACTGGCATCCCTGACCCCGCGGCCTCAACACTCGCCCTCCTGACTGCGCCCCAACACTGGCTCTCCTGATCATGCCCAAACACTCGCCCTCCTGACCGCGGCCCAGCACTGGCATCCCTGACCCCACGGCCCAGCACTGGCATTCCTGACCGTGCCCACAACACTGGCATCCCTGACAGTGCCCCCAACACTCGCCCTCCTGACCACGTTCCCAACACTCGCCCTCCTGACCGCGCCCCAACACTCGCCCTCCTGACCGCGCCCCAACACTCGCCCTCCTGACCGCGCCCCAACACTGGCATCCCTGACAAAGCCCCAACACTGGCATCCCTGACAAAGCCCCAACACTCGCCCTCCTGACCGCGGCCCAGCACTGGCATCCCTGACCCCACGGCCCAGCACTGTCATTCCTGACCCCGCGGCCCAACACTGGGATCCCTGACCGTGCCCCCAACACTAGCCCTCCTGACCGCGTCCCCAACACTCGCCCTCCTGACCGCGTCCCCAACACTCGCCCTCCTGACCGCGTCCCCAACACTCGCCCTCCTGACCGCGTCCCCAACACTCGCCCTCCTGACCGCGCCCCAACACTCGCCCTCCTGACCGCGCCCCAACACTCGCCCTCCTGACCGCGCCCCAACACTGGCATCCCTGACAAAGCCCCAACACTCGCCCTCCTGACTGTGCCCCAACACTGGCTCTCCTGATCACGCCTGCCAGGCAATAGGAACTCCACAGCCTAACACCATCAGGCCATTGGATATTTATAAGACCTCACACAATCTGGCAAAGACAGCTAAATCTCTGGTCAGGAGACAACGGAGCGTGTTATGGATTCAGTGAAGGTAATTCTGTGTTAGTGTCTATTGGTAGAGAATGAACCTAGTCATGCACAAAAGAGCACTTTAGAAGGGCACAGACCAAGGCCTTGATGCAGGATTGATTATACAGTGGATTGAGTGAGTGTGTTTTGGGAGGAGAGAGATCCCCTGAACCGGTAAGGCAGCAGCCAGAATCGTAGCCCTCCCCTCAGCACATCTTAAAATCATAACCCGCCACCTCTCAGTCCCCCCCCCTTATTTTTTAGAATTGTAGCCCTCCCCAGTCAGGCTTCAGTACCCGTTAGAATCATAGCACTCCCTCCCAAAACTTTAGTACCTGTTAGAATCATAGCCTTCCCAACACAGACTTCAGTACCTGTTAGAATTGTAGCCCCCCCCACCCTCAGGCTTCAGTACCCATTAGAATCATAGCCCTTCCCCTCAGGCTTCAGTACCTTTGAGAATTGTAGCCCCCCCCACCCTCAGGCTTCAGTACCCATTAGAATCATAGCCCTTCCCCTCAGGCTTCAGCACCTTTGAGAATTGTAGCCCTCCCCTCCTCAGGCTTCAGTACCTGTTGGAATCGTAGCCCTTCTCCCCAGGCCGGCGGATCTGCGGCTGCTGGTTGATCCTGCGCACCTGCATGGATAGGGACTCGCTGTCGGAGGTGTCCGTATGATCCTGCCGCCGGTCATGGCTTCCACTGCGGCTATTCGAGCTCGATCTCATGCCCTCGGGAACACCTAGCATAGTCAAGAGTGAAGCCAATGGAAAGGGAGATGTTATAGCAGGTAAAGGATGAAGAGTGAAGCACAATGGGTGGACGGGGCGGAGCAAAGCAGGTCGGGGGGTATAGGAAGCTGGCTCTTTATAAAGTGGGCCAAAAAAAGGTACACTGTGTAAAAAATCCAGGCAAACCCCAATTGGTTTACGGAAGCACAAATGATTTTCCAAATACTCTCTTTTCTGGTAGTGTGGGCAAGCAGTATCAGAGGGTCGTGCTAAGCATTTGTTGTACTCGGAGGCAATAAATGAGACACTCAAGAATAAATCAGAGACCAATTTATAAAAATAAGTCGGATTTTTATGTAAATTTTGATACCAAGAACTTACTTATCAAGTAAGTACTTTTTAAAATATGGATTTTAACAGATAAGACCCATTAAAGTGAACAATTTACTTTACGCAGCAATGATTCCCTATGGGAGAAAAGGCATATGCTGCATACAGTTCTTTGCAATTGGTTTCTGGGGGTCTCCTTAGGGTTGTAGGAGCCACGGCCCAAAGTACCATCAGCAGTTACTCATTACCTGCCCTGGGGCGCCGGGTGCACAAGTGCTGGTCATGTTGGTAGCTGTGCGTGCTACGCTAGTAGAAAGGGGGGGCCACCTGAAAACAGGCTGCAGAGGGGGACTTGGAGACAAGTCTGGGAGCTCCCAATGGGGGGCTTCTGTCACAAGGGTCCTGGGAACAAAGGAGCACAGTCGGTCTGTTGGTACCTGGGCTGGGACGCAGAGTGAAAAGGTCGGCTAGGCTCTGTGTCTCTTGCGTTGTCGGTCGTCACAGATTAAGGGTGCAAAATAAGGACAGCTGGGCCCCTCCGGAAGCGAGTCTCTGTGGTGCGGACGTCTCTCAACGGCTGCTCGGTCTCATTGGAGTCTGGACTGGACTCTCACGGTCTTTGTTTGCTGCAATGGGTCAAGTACCATGGGTATTGGTCGATCCTGGTGTCCTCATACTTGGTGAGGGGACGGATCTAACCGTCAAGAGAACAGGTACCTCTTCCTGGGGGGCTGCAGCATTGGGCTGGCTGGTGAGTGGCAAATCAGTGAACTGGACTTTACTCTTCGGTCCCTTCTGACTGGAGGGGAGTAACTCCTATACTCCAAGGGAGATTGCTGGAAATTTGCGAAGGGCTGGCAGTCTCCCAGGGTCGTTGGAAGCTGTTCAGCTGGAAAACGAGTTACTGGTCATGACTGTTGAGACTTGGTGCAGTCCGGCAGGGTTTTGCATAAAAAGTCCACAGCAGACTTCAGTCCTCACTTTTCTTGCGGCTCTTCGTTGTCTTCTTGATCCTTGGAATCTGAGTTCCTGGCATCAGGGGTGCCTCCTAAATACTCAATTTAGGGGCGTTACGGGGAGTGACGGGTAGTAGCCAATGGGCTACTGTAAGAAAGTGGCTCTGTATACACTGAACCAAAGTAAGGTTCAGTGTGCACAGAGTCCACAGTCCCCAGAGGTTTGGCAGAGGCTAAAGTTAGATATAACCTTACTCTCTAAAGTGGTAGCTTGGTCGAGCAGTAAGGCAGTATCAGAGGACAGTGTAAAGCATTTGTTGTACACACTCAGTCAGCAAATGGTCTCACACACTCAAGAACTGAACTCTAGGACAATTGTTTTGTATCAAAATATATAGTTGTTTTATTTTAGAACCAACAATAGGTATCAAAATATACTTTCTCAGAATGAGTTACTTTAGTTAAATACTTTTCAAATAGGCAATAGACTTTTAAGTACAGTAGTTACAGTTGTTGCAACGGGCAACACATTTTCAAACACAATGCAACATTCAGCTCAATGTGAATTTCTAGTTAAATGCAATTAGTTACTTTATGGATTACTTTTTCTAACCACAGGACTGGATCCTAGATTCAGTCCTGGGACATCTCCTGTAAACAGTTGAGTAAAAACGTTTTGGTTACAGTTGTGATTTTTAAGGAATATTATTGTATTTTAAAAGTTGACAAACTTTTTCACATAGAATCACCAATGTTATCCTATGGGAGGAAATTCACTTAGCAGGTAAGTAGTGTTATCGTTACTTTTTCTTACTCAGTGGTGGATCCTGGATCCAGCACTGGTGCATCTTCTGTAAACAGTTGAAAGAATGTGTTTAAGTCATACAGGCGATTTTTAAGGAATATCTGTAAGTTTGCAAAATCGACACAAAACTTTTTCAGCAAAAACCACCAATGTTATCCTATGGGAGGAAATTCAATTCACAGGTAAGTTACTTTAACGTTACTTTTGTGATCCAGTGCTGGGCTCCTAGATTCAGCACTGGGACATTTACTTAAAACAGGTAAGTAATTACATTTTTGTAGTTTGTACGATTTTTAAAGAATATTATTGCATTTCAAAAGTTGACACTTAGAAACTTTTTCACAAAGAACCACCAATGTTATCCTATGGAAGGAAATTCAATTCACAGGTAAGATACTTTTTAGTTACTTTTCTTACTCAGTGCTGGACACCTAGGTTCAGCACTGGGACCTTTCCTGCAAACAGTTGAGAAAATTCGGTTAGGTTATTTGTGCGATTTTTAAGGAATATTCATAGTTTTCAAAAGTCGACACTGACACTTTCTCCCAAAGAGTTTCTATGTTATCCTATGAGGAAAAACGAGTTATCGGTTTCGAGGTAAATAATCGGTCTTTTGAGTTAGGGTTCTGGGGTTAGACTCAGGGGTCTCCCAGGGTCAGTGATGCACTGCTGTTGCACCCTCAGCGGCACTAGGGCGGCCTGGTGCAGAGTGTTGAGGCCCAATGTTATCCTATGGAGGATAGGGGGACTCCGGTTGGTGGCTGCTGGCAAGCAGGCCACGGGGTTGGGGAGCAAAGCTCCTAGGGTTAAGCTCAGGGCACGTTGGGGACCAAGTTAGCACCAAGGGGCACCCTCAGCGGCACTAGGGCGGCCGGGTGCAGGGTGCTGTTTTGAGGTCGGGTGCCCTGTTGATTTAAATGGAGATTCTCCGGGACAAAGAAACACTGCAGGCTCGGGGACGAGGACCTTCCAGGCGCAACCACCACTTCGAGGGGTAAGTTGGGATGTAGAGAGTTGGTTAGGCACCGTTGGTTGGGGCACACAAGGCCGTGGGGCGTCGGGTGCAGGGGTGCCTTGGGACGTCGGATTTTCTTACCCGCTCTGGTCGCGGTAGGGGGGGTCCTCTGGATTGAGGCTGCAGGCGTCGTCAGGAGGCTTGAGGCAGGTCAGGGGTCGCCGGATCTCGGGTCAGGATCGCCGGGGGACCTCCTCTGGGTATTTGCCCACTCGAGCTCGGGCCGGATTCGGCGGGTGCAGAGTGTGCGGGATTCGCGGTTCCTGGCTGGCACCAGAAGCTGCAGGTGAAACACGTCCGGTGTTCACGGGAGAAACAGCTTGGAAAGTGAAGGCAGGCAGGTCCTCCGGGGTTTTTGAGGTTGCTGGCCGCTGGACACGCCGGGGTTTTGCAGGAGCAGGTTCGAGGGGAGACAGGCCTGTAGGGCTGGGGCCAAGTCAGTGGGCGTCGTCCTCTTGTTAGCTCTGCACGGCTTCTCGAACTTCTTCTTCCTTTTCTTGTTGTTGCTGGATCTGAGGAAGGAAGGTTCAGGGTGCCCCTAAATACTAAATTTAGGGGCGTTACAGGTAGGTAAAGGGCAGGGACCAATGGGTCCCTTCCCTGGGGTGGGTACATCCCCTATCCTGCCCCTCTCCTGTGGGAGGGGGGCAGTAGCCTGGTCCTGATTGGGCAGGGCTCCCCATCTTCAAGATGGCTAGAGCCCGGAGTTGTGCTTCACCTCGCCTCCCCCACCTGAGGGGTGGGGTTGGCAGAGGCTGGCACATCCCCTTTCCTCCCTTGGGGTTTCCCGCCAGTCTTCCCGCCAGAGAGGGGGTCAGCCAGTTGCTGAGTACAGCAAGTGGCCTGGAGAAGCTCACAAAGGCGGCATGCCTTTGAAGCTTCCCCTGCCCATCCTGGGGGAGGAGACCTAGCACCTCGCCCAGGATGTGCATTGTTGCAGGCCCAGGAGAGCGGATGGCTCTCCACCCAGGGGTCCAGCAACATGTCTGCTATGTGGCAGCCTAGGCAGCCCCTCAGACAAGACGTGGATTGTAGGTTAGGTTCAGGGGGCAACTCCAAGTTGCCCTCTGTCGTGCATTTTACATTAAATCCCACACTGGCATCAGCGTGGGTTTAATGTGCTGAGAAGTTTGATACTAAACTTCTCAGTCTTCAGTGTAGCCATTATGGTGCTGTGGAGTTCGTAATGACAACCTCCCAGCACCATATACTCTTAATGGCATCACTGCACTTACAGTGCCCAGGAATGGCCCTGGGTACTGTAGGGGCACAGGGCTCATGCACCTGTGCCCACACCACTGGCATAGTGCACCCAGCTAGAGGGGTGACTGAGGTATGCCAGGGCAGTGTGTTTGTGGGCACGGCACACAGGGATGTGTGCCATGTCGACTCTCTATTTAGTTCTGCACCAAGACACTCAGCCTGCAAAGGCAGGGTGTGTGTGTCAGGGTACAGGGCCTCTAAGGGTGGCACAATAAGTGCTGCAGCCCTTAGGGGCCTTCTCTGGTCACAGTGCCCTGGGTACCATTTACCAGGGGCTTACCTGTGGCCAGAGATGCCAATTGGGTTTAGGCTTTAGTACAGTTTTTAGGGAAGGAACACAGGCCCTGGGTATCTGATTGGCACGGACCCAGGGCACACCAAGGAAAAGTGCATCAGTTATCAGGCAAAAAGTGGGGGGTTACTGCAACAGAAACCCACTTTCCTACAGCTACTTACCTTTATGATAACTACACCCTCTATATGACCGCTTCCTGCGGGAAGTGGGCATAACCCTGAACCAGAAAGCCTAATTCCACCACAACCAAAATGGTGGAATTCTAAATTTCATGTCACAGATCACAGGGGCATATCTGCTCATGAAGATATGACCACACACGTGGTATGGTGCACCCTGCCTTAGGGCTGTAAGGCATGCAGTAGGTGTGGCTTACCTATAATGCATGCAGTGTATGTTATGTTATAACAATTTGTTTAGCGCACTACTACCCATAGGTGTCTAGGCGCATGTCTAGGTGTATGCAGGCATGGCACACAAGAGGCGTGCCATCTTGTGCCTTCAGTTTTCTCTGCACCAAGACACGCAGCCTGCAATGGCAGATTGCATGATGGTGCTGAGGGGTCCCTTAGGGTGGTACAATACATGCAGCAGCACTTAGGGACCCACTTTAGCCTCCTTGCCCTAGGTACCCGGGGTACCATTTACTAGGGACTTACAGGGGGGCTAAAGGTATTGCCAATTGGGGAGCAATTGTACAATTAAGGGAAAGAGATCTGGCCCTGGGGACCTGGATAGCAGGAACCCAATGCCCTACTGTCAAAATGGCATCAGTTACCATGCAAAAAGTGGGGGTGACCATATCAAAAAGGGACACTTTCCTACAGGGGGGCAGCAGAGCATCATGGGAATGGAGGGAAGAAGGCAGCAAAAGAGTGTGGCAAGAGACAGGGGTAAAAGAGGAGGACCATAAGAGGCACAAAAAAGAGGGGGCCAAGAGACAGGGCAAAAGGGAGTGGGAAGAGAGAAGGGCCAAGAAAAGAGCACCAAGAGAGGAGGGTGTGGCAAGAGAGGAGGGTCAATAGAGGTGCAGCAAGAGCAGAGCCAAGAGAAACGTATCAAGAAAGGCTGACTAAGAGAGGCACAACAGAGGAGGGCAAAAGGACCCTGGAGGTCATCAGCCAATTCAGTAATATGGAATTCGGTCATGAGGGTCTCAGCGGGTACAGTAATACCAAGCCCTGCCCTGGGGCATGCCAACTGGTAAAGTGATAACCAGCTCTGCACTGGGCGGTGCCAGCTGGATCAACAACACCTAGCACTGCCCTGGAGGGTGGAGCCTAGCATGGTTAATCGGGATCCCTGCGCGAAGATCCAAGCCAGACCAACAATACGGACCACTGCACAGGAGCTGGTAAAAATACAAACTCCTGCTCTTCCAGATGCCAACCAGAGCAGCAATACCGAGCCCCTGTCCTGCAGGGTGGTAGACAGTGCAGTAATACCAATCCTGTCCTGCAGAATGCAAGCCTGTGCAGTAATACGGAGCCCTGCTCTGGAAGATGCCAGCTGGTAAAAACAACACGGGCTCCTTCCTCAAGGGTGGAAGCAGTTGCAAAATATACTAAGTCGAGTCACGGAGGGTGAAGCTGGTGCAATAATACCATGCCCTGACTAGTCTAGATTGCCAGCGATGGCATATGTGTGTGTATACCATATTTCTATATCGTGAAACTAGCCGAAAGACAAAGCCCCAGGTGAATCCAATTGACTTGGGATTCGGTGAACGTTGGGATTCGAAGCAGCCAAGCTTCATGTCATTGAACCAGGTTTGTAACGTTTCTTGTTCTTGGCAAATAATAACAATTCGGTTTTGGTTGGGTGGAGCTTCCGGGAGGCGCTGGACATCCAGGTGTGGATGATGGGCAGGCAGTGGAGCTTCCAGGAGGCGCTGGGCATCCGGTCTGGATGATGGGCAAGCAGTGGAGCCTCCGGGAGGCGCTGGACATCGGTCTGGATGATGGGCAAGCAGTGTTTGAGGCACTGGATGTCTGAAGCAGAAGAGACCCTCAGGTAGACTGGTTTATCATCATTATATTGGTGAATCTTGATGCTGGTGTCTGTGAGCAGAGCACCAAGCGGCTCCATGTAAAGGATGAAAAAGACAGGACAGTATGGTGGTTGAGCCGAAGCCAACTGGCCCCTCAGATCCTACATGGACTACAAACATTTGGACAAAGCCAAACATTCCAAAGTGCTTCTTTGCCAGAGGTGATGCGGAGGCCAAAGCACGTCACCCCTCTCTTTCGTCATGTCAGACAGTCTAGTGTCCACTTTGATTGTTGGCTGGAGACAAACAACCTGTACCTCCTAGTCAATGACCAGAGTCCTTTGCTCAGGTGTTTCATCTCTCAGGTCGTAGGCTGACCTGCTGGGGCCAGCTTCATTGAGGGAATGAGGACAAATAAGGTCTTTCTGTTCTAGTCAACGTTATATCAATCCAACGCCAGAAACATACTCTTTACTAAACAATGTCAGCATGGCGGTGGGGGAACAGCAACATCCGAAGTATCCTCTATAAAAACAATATAGATTCTGACGCGCTGTTAAATCTACCAAGTAGATCCTTAGACACCCAAAACATTTATTTATTTATTTATTTCTTAAATCGCAATGAACTCTTAAGACCAATTCTCTTACCCCGGAGGCAAGATGCAGAAGACTACCTGAAATGTAGGGAGGCACCAACACACCTGTTCTTCCACGAACCTTTTGCACCCAACACCTGCATTAACACCATGATGACATAGGCACACAAGCGTCACCACGCACGCATGCACATGACACGTCCAGATTTTTAATTCACCAATCTTGGAGCAGTAAATAACAAGCATTGGCATAGCCAATAGGTCTCGCCTTTGGGACCTTATAAGTATTTAGCCATGCAGCACATTATCCTGTGTGCAATAAAATGTACTGTTCTTAAATTGTTTAATACATTTCACCTTTTGACTGGATGGTACTGAAACCCTAACTACATGTAAGGAGTCAGAGTTTTTTTTAACAGTGCAATGAGCATGTTCATCATCAGCAAACATTTTGCAAAATGTAAAGACTAATGCATTATTATTCCTGACTGAATTTAAAGTGTCTGCAGAGAACCACTCTTAAAATAATGTAAATGCCATATTAATGTATGTTTTTTTTCTTCGCCACAATAAATAAGCAGCAGGAAAATTAGCAGCATACTAGGAGTGTGACAACAAAATGCATTCAACACTGGTATCCACGTGCATGTTCGAACACATTGATGGAACTAGCAGAATAAAAGATGGACCCTGTTATCAACATTTATATAGTACACTTCTACCAATTTGTAGAATTCCATGGAGGTTTCAGAGTCTGATGCGTGTACATGCATGCACTCCAGAAGGAAATGGACACATGTGGAGAGTTCAGTGGTCCCCATGCACCATCAAGATCTATCTATGTACCTCAGTGTAATACACGCAGAGTCTGAGCAGAGAAAGAGCAGCAGGTAATAGTAATTGGAGCTCAGTATACGTACAGAAAAGAAATTCTGCTAAATCAGATTCTGAAATTAATTTAAACATTTAGTCTGCAGCAAGAGTTGAGGGTAGTAAAGTGGTGTTTTGAACAGACACACACAAAAAACATCTACAAACATCACAATTATCCGTTTCAGGTGGTCACTCCAGTTTTATTTGCGACTCGTTTTCCCCACCACCCAAAAAAACATTTCTAGAGGTGCTTTTCTATGCATATGAATAAATGGCAATTCACAGGTTTCAGACGTATGCCTGGGCACTTGCAATCCCTTGAACGAATATTTAAAATACATTGGTACATATGGTGACATTGCTGCCACTGCTGGTGCAGGCAAGGACCCAAAGTTCACCCTATGTGAAATACTTGTCGGGCCTGGTACGACTGTTAATTCTGACGCTCCACGGCTAGTCATCAAGTTTCCATGCTTGTGGAGACAAGGGAATGTTTACCTCAGACTGTGACGCGTTTTCTACTGCCTGCCGCCATAACAAACACCCCTCGCCAGTAGCTACTACGCTTTGCAGATAGGGTTACCCATTTCCTAGAGAAAAATACCGGCTATTTGTCAAATTTTTACGTTTTTGTAAAGGTGTGAACATGATATTTAAATCGAACTTTATATAAAATCGTCTATAATCATTTTTATTACGCCCTTTCTCACTTTGTCTACTTTAATTATCAGTCATAGATCATTACGGCAGCTCTAGAACACATTTTTAAGTACATACTTTCGTCTTATATTTACTGTTTAGACTAAGTAGTGGTAAGGGGAAAATATGCGGCATGTTACATGGCAGAATGCAAAAACGTCACAAGATAAGACTACTGTATTTTTATTTGTTCGAAATACACAATTTCTGCAATTTGCCTTATGGTTACTAAGAAGAAAAACAATTTTGAACAAAAACGTGGCAAATTTCCTTGTCGCGAAGGTAAAGATTTTTGTCTGTTTCTCGCATTTTTCCGGCTGTCGTCTCAAATGTCTCCTTTCTGCCTCGCCACAAAAGTTCATCTTTTGTCTGCCAACGTGCGTGTATTGCAATTATGTTGCTCTTCTGTTTATTTCTGACTGCATAGTTGACTAATCCACCAACTTACAAACATAGCTGCATCCATTTAGTTCTACAGATACCGTGCCTGAAAGATTATGGGCCATGCAGGTGACACGTTTGCATGTCCGATTTCTGGGGCGGGTTTATAGTGCTGCTCACCCACAATGCACAACTCGAGTGTGGCTTTTCAGCAGACCTCTTTAGGCTCACATTTTGATGGCACTGCCATTGTTGATGACTCTGAAAGTAGCTGACCCATGGGTCATGCATAGTTTCATGCTTTAGAGTTTAGCGGCAGCCAGGAAACAAAATAACTTAGTGGCAGACTTCCAGTAACATTGCACTATTTAAATCCTCTAATTAACAAGCGCGGCCGCGAATGCAGCTGCAGCGTCCCGCGATGGTGCGCACGCGCGCTTGGGAGAGCAGTCTTCACTTTTGAAGCACTGCACTCGTGCTTGTGGCGCGCCGCTGCTCGCTCCCGCAAGGTGGATGCGGCCACAAGCACGAGTGCAGTGCTTCAAAAGTGAAGACCGATGGCTAAAGGCCCTCCTAGAGCAGCGCATGCGCGCTGCCTAGGCGAGACCTAAAAATAATGTGTGTGAAAAAGTGCTTTGAAAAAGGAGCGTTCCAACAGCAAATTGCAGCTTTTGGGCTGTCAAACAAAAACATTTTTAAAAAAAGACTACAAAAGGAGAGGTGGAGCCACAAAGGAGACGTTTGAGGAAGGAGGGGGGGCTTAGGGATTAAAAACCTTGTAAAGTGAATAAATAAACCACAAATGCCCATCTGTGTGCAGGATGCCATGGACAAGCTGTGGGAGGGGTAAGAGGGAGCAACACACTGATAGCAGGGGGATGGGCTAGGTACTTAAGGGCAGAAGCCACACGAGCGAGAGGAAGTGCTAAAAGGAAAATGACAAAAGCAATTCCGTGGATGCAAGGAGAAGGAAAGAAATGTCATACATTCAAAGGAATGGTTAGACAAAGCTAGGCTCCAGGGGAAAAACAAACAAGGAGAGGAAGAACAGTCATTGAATTAGAAGCAAATCAAGCAAAGAAGACAGACAAGAAAGCCAAAGGTAGGCAACAGGCTGACCAAAAGACCACCAAGTATTATTACTGGCCACAATAGTAAGTAAAAGTAAGTCCGTTTTTATATAGCGCAGCTACTCACCCTTACGGGTCTCAAGGCGCTGGGGGCCGTAGTGGAAATTAAGTGAGCTATTGCCCAGAGTCACATGGTGCTGAGCTGAGCTGCCACCGGAGCCGGGGATCGAACCGTGAACCCTTTGCTCCGAAGTCAGCTGCCCTGGCCGCTGCACCACACTTCTCCACAATAGTTCAACAGTCAGCTAAAGCCATATGATATAAAACGAGCTCTTCTCCTAGGTATTATCCATGTGTTTTCTGTCTCTTTTCTTCCTGTCTCCACATTACTGCATCGTTCCTCCTCTCGACTGCACGGCTTCAAGCTCACCACTGCACGTCTGCCAACTCCCCTGGCTTCTCCCCTTTCCTGACACTTTCGCTCTCAAAGTTCTTTCCTCCATTCTACTCACCAATATTAACAGAATTCATGCAATCACCCATAAAGATACAGCACTGGTAAGAGCAGAGCTGCTGCTGTAAAACATGAACCAGCCCACTCTGAGGGACAGATGCAGCCGATGTTGGTGCTCTGGCCCTTGGCAGCTCTAGACCACTCCACCTGCCACGGGAATGGCCCAACGCAGACATCAAGCTTCATGAGCTTTATGCTGTAGAAAGCGCTAGACACCACGCCATTCATCTTCAAAGTGGATGGGACGGCTGCGAGCACTTTATTTTCAAAGTCACTAGAGCACCGGCCAACACACCAATGATCACCACGTCCCACAGTGGAGAAACTCTCAGCACCTGGGCACCAGCGAAGCACCAACAGGACTGAAGCTCTATGGACTAAACAGATTCTGAAATCTGCAGCATCAACATAAGGCCATGTTCAAGCACAAACCACAAGGATTTACTGGATATGCAGCGCAGGGTCCACACCTGCGGTTGATGGAAACTGTGCCTCCTTTACCTTTTCTTCTTTAGTGTGGCAGCTCAGTGAGAGCTCGGGCTACGCTTGGAAGCGGATAGTGCATGCAGTGCATTACCTCCAGGTGTCATCTGGACCACAAACAGTAGAACTATCCCAATCTCTGCCCACTGACCTGGAGGAAAGGATGTGAGCAGTTGCGACCAGCAGTCTAAAACTCATCTGGGGTACACATACCTCAGGTCATACAGAAGAACATGAGCTGCAGCAAAGCACCAGAAGCAACAGCAGACGACACTGTCCAGCGAGGGATTGGTTGGACCATTATACCACAAGCTGCATTTCTAGGGTTGTTAGAAAACTGTTATTTTAACCTCAATCAGAAGGTAAAACAAAATGGCAATTCAGAAGACTCCAAGGTCAATCATCACAGAACATTAAACCTCTGTTCATCATGTCCTCGGATGCAGAACCGTGGTCCAAGCGGTATTCATCTCCCTTACGTGTACCACAGAAGAACACAGACTCTGGCTCACTGAAGGTGGTCAGTGACCCAACCGGAAGTCACTGGACTGCAGAACCGTGGTCCAAGCTGTGTTCATCTCCCTTACGTATACCACAAAAGAACACAGACTCTGGCTCACTGAAGGTGGTCAGTGACCCAACCTGAAGTCACTGGACTGCAGAACCGTGGACCAAGCTGTTGTCATCTCCCTTACGTATACCACAAAAGAACACAGACTCTGGCTCACTGAAGGTGGTCAGTGACCCAACCTGAAGTCACTGGACTGCAGAACCGTGGTCCAAGCTGTGGTCATCTCCCTTACGTATACACAGACTCTGGCTCACTGAAGGTGGTCAGTGACCCAACCTGAAGTCACTGGACTGCAGAACCGTGGACCAAGCTGTTGTCATCTCCCTTACGTATACCACAAAAGAACACAGACTCTGGCTCACTGAAGGTGGTCAGTGACCCAACCTGAAGTCACTGGACTGCAGAAACGTGGACCAAGCTGTTGTCATCTCCCTTACGTATACCACAAAAGAACACAGACTCTGGCTCACTGAAGGTGGTCAGTGACCCAACCTGAAGTCACTGGACTGCAGAACCGTGGTCCAAGTTGTGGTCATCTCCCTTACGTATACCACAAAAGAACAGAGACTCTGGCTCACTGAAGGTGGTCAGTGACCCAACCTGAAGTCACTGGACTGCAGAACCGTGGTCCAAGCATGTTCATCTCCCTTACGTATACACAGACTCTGGCTCACTGAAGGTGGTCAGTGACCCAACCTGAAGTCACTGGACTGCAGAACCGTGGTCCAAGCTGTGTTCACCTTCCTTACGTATACACAGACTCTGGCTCACTGAAGGTGGTCAGTGACCCAACCTGAAGTCACTGGACTGCAGAACCGTGGTCCAAGCTGTGTTCACCTTCCTTACGTATACCAGAAAAGAACACAGACTCTGGCTCAACTGAAGGTGGTCCGTGACCCAACCTGAAGTCATTGGACTGCAGAACCGTGGTCATCTCCGTTACGTATACCACATAAGAACACAGACTCTGGCTCAACTGAAGGTGGTCCGTGACCCAACCTGAAGTCACTGGACTGCAGAACCGTGGTCCAAGCTGTGTTCACCTTCCTTACGTATACCAGAAAAGAACACAGACTCTGGCTCAACTGAAGGTGGTCCGTGACCCAACCTGAAGTCACTGGACTGCAGAACCGTGGTCCAAGCTGTGTTCACCTTCCTTACGTATACACAGACTCTGGCTCACTGAAGGTGGTCAGTGACCCAACCTGAAGTCACTGGACTGCAGAACCGTGGTCCAAGCTGTGTTCACCTTCCTTACGTATACCAGAAAAGAACACAGACTCTGGCTCAACTGAAGGTGGTCCGTGACCCAACCTGAAGTCACTGGACTGCAGAACCGTGGTCCAAGCTGTGTTCACCTTCCTTACGTATACACAGACTCTGGCTCACTGAAGGTGGTCAGTGACCCAACCTGAAGTCACTGGACTGCAGAACCGTGGTCCAAGCTGTGTTCACCTTCCTTACGTATACACAGACTCTGGCTCACTGAAGGTGGTCAGTGACCCAACCTGAAGTCACTGGACTGCAGAACCGTGGTCCAAGCTGTGTTCATCTCCCTTACGTATACACAGACTCTGGCTCAACTGAAGGTGGTCCGTGACCCAACCTGAAGTCATTGGACTGCAGAACCGTGGTCCAAGCTGTGTTCACCTTCCTTACGTATACACAGACTCTGGCTCACTGAAGGTGGTCAGTGACCCAACCTGAAGTCACTGGACTGCAGAACCGTGGTCCAAGCTGTGTTCACCTTCCTTACGTATACACAGACTCTGGCTCACTGAAGGTGGTCAGTGACCCAACCTGAAGTCATTGGACTGCAGAACCGTGGTCATCTCCGTTACGTATACCACATAAGAACACAGACTCAGGCTCACTGAAGGTGGTCAGTGACCCAACCTGAAGTCACTGGACTGCAGAACCGTGGTCCAAGCTGTGGTCACCTCTTCTAACCGTTGCGTCAACCTCCACACTAAAAGCGGTCTGAAAACGCCAACCCTCGCCTAAGAGGGCGGAGTCGGACACTTTTAGACACTATTATTAGATTAAAGATAAGAAACACCTGCACTTACTCCACAAAAGAAGGCTCAGACTAGTCTCCAGTACTCCCTGATCGCTCTCAGGATCAGCTGCTGCACCGTAGGACACTGATAACAAATCTTCACACTAACTCTGGCCTTCAAGAAGGCCCTCAGTACTCTCCGTGATTGACAAGTGCAGGAAAAAGATAGGTCTTTTCTGCACAGCCCCATACGTCTTACCTCCAGCAAGTCAGACAACCATGCAATCCCACCAAAGGTGTGCCATCATTTTTAAGGTTTTGTCGAGTCTGCTCTCATTTGTGGGTGCACATCCAAAATGTACCCTCGTTTTGAGGAGAGTGACTGCAGTCCGGTCTCCTCAAACTACACGGTGAGTGATGGTGGTGGCTTCATAACCGGATCCTTGTGTGCCTGCTTCCACAACCAGGAGGCAGCAATCCTGATTCCTTAACTTTGTGTTTAGCTCTTACGGTTTTGGAGATCTTGTCCCTGCATGGCCAAGCACAACCCAAACAGGACCAGCAGGCATCGTTCCCTCCCTCAAAACTGGAAAATCTTCAAAACCAGCAGAAACAGAGACACAGATCCCTGGGGCACTGTCATACTGCATTCTAGCGGTCCCTATCCAGAGCGTTGGGCTCAAATGACCCTTTGCTGCTCCCTGGACTCTGGTAATAGAACAAGTAAGCACCGGTGGATGAATTGGTAACTAACTTGTTTGGGTGGTGGCCACCATCAAAACAGAGTGGAAGACACATCTCGGCATCATTGCAACATTTTATTATTTTTGTGATCTCTCTATCCCACAGACTGGTGCTCAGGACCCTACACGCCCGAAGCTTCCAGGGTGGACCAGATCATGTCACAAGACACAGTGAGCCACTGGCCCATAGAGAATCTTGCTTATTCTCCAACTGCCCAGGGACAGCAAGGAAAGGGCTCACATTGCTTAACAAAAAACACCTAAAATCTTACATCCCACAAGGAGTCGGTTGAGACTGCATATGACCTGGATACAAGGTCTCGCTCCAATTTATTATTTGCCTGCACCTTGACTGGTCTTCAGGCCAGCCGGGGTGGATCTGGCACAGAGAGGCTTGGCACTGTTCAGGGTGCTCCCCACCAGGGCACGGATTCTTAAGAGGCCTGTTCCCTACTGGGAACTCGGTTAGATTTTTACTTTACTACAAAACCAATTTAGCAGTTCTTAGTGGATGCTGTCCACTGTGCTGGCAAATTAAACATTTAATCATTCGAAGAGATCAGGCTACACTATCACAGCCACATAGAACTAATACCCACAAAAACAGTTATATACACACACTCCATGCTGCACAGAAACCACAAAATACCCACTGCCTTAAAGAGCTAACCCTGTCAAACAATCTAAAACATGCACTGTGGCAATGTAATATAAAACAAATACTCAAAGTATTCTACCACAGAGTAAAAAACAACCCGCGCGCGCACACACACACACAAATACCTTACTGTGCAAACTGGGATTGCAACAAAGAGGAAGTAACCACAAGATACCTTACTGCATAGACTGCCACAACCACACAGAACATGCATAAAATAGTCTTCCGGCACACAACCAGCACTGCATGGACCCAATATCCCACTGCATGGACCACTCTATCCAACGCAGATCACGACTATAGAGAACAGATACTCCAAACACATCCAAACATGTAGCGTGAAACTGCTGCTTAAAACGCCCCTGTCTCACACAAAATACTACACTGAGTATACTCCCAGGCTGACGGGCCCAAGCACCCGCCAATCGCCCTACGCGCTCCAACAACGTACAGGAGTGACACAATAGCCTGCTGTCTGCACCGCCACAGCTACGTAGAACAACCAACCAGAAAATACCTGATGACATCCAACAGCCTGTTACAAAAGCAAACTCTGTTGTGTGTGAAGTGACTGAATGTTTTCACACATTCCAGCAACAACGCAGCTCTCTGTATGGCTCCAGGTTCCAGAAGTAGGGGCTGAGATACACAGTCACAGATCTCACAATGCACCCCCCGCCCTATCTGACAGGCTCTGGCCTCAGAGCAGACATACTGCAAGCATTCACTGATCTCACAGTGAAGCGCTATCCGCAGACACACAGGGCGTGTTCCATCTCACAGGCTCTGGCCTCACACCAGACATACTGCAAGCATTCACAGATCTCACAGTGCAGCGCTATCTGCAGGCACACAGGGCGTGTTCCATATCACAGGCTCTGGCCTCAGACACCAGACATACTGCAAGCATTCACAGATCTCACAGTGCAGCGCTATCTGCAGACACACAGGCGTGTTCCATCTCACAGGCTCTGGCCTCACAGCAGACATACTGCAAGCATTCACTGATCTCACAGTGCAGTGCTATCTGCAGGCACACAGGCGTGTTCCATATCACAGGCTCTGGCCTCACAGCAGACATACTGCAAGCATTCACAGATCTCACAGTGTAGCGCTATCCGCAGACACACAGGGCGTGTTCCATCTCACAGGCTCTGGCCTCACAGCAGACATACTGCAAGCATTCACAGATCTCACAGTGCAGCACTATCTGCAGGCACACAGGGCGTGTTCCATCTCACAGGCTCTGGCCTCACAGCAGACATACTGCAAGCATTCACAGATCTCACAGTGCAGCACTATCTGCAGACACACAGGGCAGGCGCCATCTGACAGGCTCTGGCCTCATACAGCAGACATACTGCAAGCATTCACAGATCTCACAGTGCAGCACTATCTGCAGGCACACAGGGCGTGTTCCATCTCACAGGCTCTGGCCTCACAGCAGACATACTGCAAGCATTCACAGATCTCACAGTGCAGCACTATCTGCAGACACACAGGGCAGGCGCCATCTGACAGGCTCTGGCCTCACAGCAGACATACTGCAAGCATTCACAGATCTCACAGTGCAGCGCTATCTGCAGGCACACAGGGCGTGTTCCATCTCACAGGCTCTGGCCTCACAGCAGACATACTGCAAGCATTCACAGATCTCACAGTACGGCGCTATCTGCAGACACACAGGGCGTGTTCCATCTCACAGGCTCTGGCCTCAGACAGCAGACATACTGCAAGCATTCACAGATCTCACAGTGCAGCGCTATCTGCAGGCACACAGGGCAGGCGCCATCTGACAGGCTCTGGCCTCATACAGCAGACATACTGCAAGCATTCACAGATCTCACAGTGCAGCGCTATCTGCAGGCACACGGGGCGTGTTCCATCTCATAGGCTCTAGCCTCAGACACCAGACCCACTGCAAGCATTCACAGATCTCACAGTGCGGCGCTATCTGCAGACACACAGGGCGTGTTCCATCTCACAGGCTCTGGCCTCACAGCAGACATACTGCAAGCATTCACAGATCTCACAGTGCAGCACTATCTGCAGGCACACAGGGCGTGTTCCATCTCACAGGCTCTGGCCTCACAGCAGACATACTGCAAGCATTCACAGATCTCACAGTGTAGCGCTATCTGCAGGCACACAGGGCGTGTTCCATATCACAGGCTCTGGCCTCAGACACCAGACATACTGCAAGCATTCACAGATCTCACAGTGCAGCGCTATCTGCAGACACACAGGGCGTGTTCCATATCGGAGGCTCTGGCCTCACAGCAGACATACTGCAAGCATTCACAGATCTCACAGTGCAGCGCTATCCGCAGACACACAGGGCGTGTTCCATCTCACAGGCTCTGGCCTCACACCAGACATACTGCAAGCATTCACAGATCTCACAGTGCAGCGCTATCTGCAGGCACACAGGGCGTGTTCCATATCACAGGCTCTGGCCTCAGACACCAGACATACTGCAAGCATTCACAGATCTCACAGTGCAGCGCTATCTGCAGACACACAGGCGTGTTCCATCTCACAGGCTCTGGCCTCACAGCAGACATACTGCAAGCATTCACTGATCTCACAGTGCAGTGCTATCTGCAGGCACACAGGGCGTGTTCCATCTCACAGGCTCTGGCCTCACAGCAGACATACTGCAAGCATTCACAGATCTCACAGTGCAGCACTATCTGCAGGCACACAGGGCGTGTTCCATCTCACAGGCTCTGGCCTCACAGCAGACATACTGCAAGCATTCACAGATCTCACAGTGCAGCACTATCTGCAGACACACAGGGCAGGCGCCATCTGACAGGCTCTGGCCTCATACAGCAGACATACTGCAAGCATTCACAGATCTCACAGTGCAGCACTATCTGCAGGCACACAGGGCGTGTTCCATCTCACAGGCTCTGGCCTCACAGCAGACATACTGCAAGCATTCACAGATCTCACAGTGCAGCACTATCTGCAGACACACAGGGCAGGCGCCATCTGACAGGCTCTGGCCTCACAGCAGACATACTGCAAGCATTCACAGATCTCACAGTGCAGCGCTATCTGCAGGCACACAGGGCGTGTTCCATCTCACAGGCTCTGGCCTCACAGCAGACATACTGCAAGCATTCACAGATCTCACAGTACGGCGCTATCTGCAGACACACAGGGCGTGTTCCATCTCACAGGCTCTGGCCTCAGACAGCAGACATACTGCAAGCATTCACAGATCTCACAGTGCAGCGCTATCTGCAGGCACACAGGGCAGGCGCCATCTGACAGGCTCTGGCCTCATACAGCAGACATACTGCAAGCATTCACAGATCTCACAGTGCAGCGCTATCTGCAGGCACACGGGGCGTGTTCCATCTCATAGGCTCTGGCCTCAGACACCAGACATACTGCAAGCATTCACAGATCTCACAGTGCGGCGCTATCTGCAGACACACAGGGCGTGTTCCATCTCACAGGCTCTGGCCTCACAGCAGACATACTGCAAGCATTCACAGATCTCACAGTGCAGCACTATCTGCAGGCACACAGGGCGTGTTCCATCTCACAGGCTCTGGCCTCACAGCAGACATACTGCAAGCATTCACAGATCTCACAGTGTAGCGCTATCTGCAGGCACACAGGGCGTGTTCCATATCACAGGCTCTGGCCTCAGACACCAGACATACTGCAAGCATTCACAGATCTCACAGTGCAGCGCTATCTGCAGACACACAGGCGTGTTCCATCTCACAGGCTCTGGCCTCACAGCAGACATACTGCAAGCATTCACAGATCTCACAGTGCGGCGCTATCTGCAGGCACACAGGGCGTGTTCCATCTCACAGGCTCTGGCCTCACAGCAGACATACTGCAAGCATTCACTGATCTCACAGTGCAGCGCTATCTGCAGGCACACAGGGCGTGTTCCATCTCACAGGCTCTGGCCTCACAGCAGACATACTGCAAGCATTCACTGATCTCACAGTGCAGCACTATCTGCAGGCACACAGGGCGTGTTCCATCTCACAGGCTCTGGCCTCACAGCAGACATACTGCAAGCATTCACAGATCTCACAGTGCGGCGCTATCTGCAGACACACAGGGCGTGTTCCATTTCACAGGCTCTGGCCACCTGATCCCAGGAACAGACAAAATGAAACTGGAAGATGACCCAAGATGGTGACCAGCGTTGAAATTTCACTTTCAAGTAAGAAGGTGCAAAATCATGGAGGGCCCTGTAAGACATGTGGATTTTTAAATAATCATTTTCCTAACAGGCAGCCAGTGAAGAGCATGAACAGAAGCCTTTATAGATTAGCTTTTGGGGATATCTAACAAAAGACATGCAGCTGAATTCTGTATAGTTTGCAAGCGGTTAAGGATGCAGACAGGCATGCCTAAGAGCAGGAAATGCCGTAATTGTTTGACATCATAAGTGCTTGAATAATGGTCTTCCTAGTGTAGAGGGGGAGAAGAGGAAACAGTTTGCGTAAAGTTCACACAATGACAAAACTACTCAACTGAAATCGATCCAGACCCCTCTTTCTGTGTTGCTGCTCCCCACTGAGGCAACAGTCGCATATAATGGGCAGCTCTTTCGGATCTGAATTTCACAACAGCACTAACTACTTCCAAATTGTCTAACTTGTGACTCCTCGCACCAGAAGCCCAGTAAAACCAAGAGAATCACCAACTAGTCAGACGTCGTCATGCTCAACATTTACAAACTTACAAAAGGCATCATCACACGAAGATCTGTGCTGCGGTGTTAATTTGGTTATTGGGCATCACCAGGAGCTACTGTCTGATGATTAGCTGGACTAAAGGGGGTGCTGCTCTGTTACAAGCCTGTGTCTGTGGGTGCTGGAAAGTTACTGGCCTGTCTCATCCTAAGTCTGCATCAGGGACAAGTATTTCTTCACCGCCCTTCTTGGGCTGCAACTACCGTGCTATGTGATTCCCGCACCAGCACATGATGGCTTAGAAGTCTCATGCTGCATGAATCCTGCACCGGCCATGTTGGGTTACACCTACTCTGCTATTGATCGGCGGCCTAGAAGGAGGGCGCAATATTAGACGTCTCGAGACTCACTGAGCGGCACCCAGCTCCTCACTCAAGAGGACGTGTACACTGAAGATGGAGGCTGCACCCAGCATCCCCTGAGCAACCCAGCTAGCACACGAAGACCAAACGTTTCCATCTGCAGTCAGGACCAAGCCGGAACATGGCACACAGACTAAATTCTGTTCGGTATGCACTCGAACACTGGGGTAAAAACAACGAGAGAACTGGTGCACATAAGAACTTGTGGGGAAGCAAGTCTGCACCTGTGCCTTATTCATGGTCCGGCTACCTGCTGTGGGTGTCTACCTTAGACAAAGTCTCCCCGGTGAGTTAGAGCATGAACAAATGGGGAGGGGCACAGTGCCCACAGGGGAATCGTGACCAGGGATATTACACTGTACACCTCCATTGGACTGTGTAGTATTTAGTACCACTGTGTGATTAAAAGTACTTTTCTTTTCCCAAAAAGGACAAGCACTTGGCTGGGCATTGAGAGAATGTGTGTTGTTGAGCTCGAGCACCTCACACCATCGCCCAGAGAAGCCTCGTGCTGCTCGTGCTCACTATCCTGAGAGCCCAGTGCAGAACGAGTGGTACCTAGCTCAGTTTGTAGAACCGTAGCTGGGCGGAACCCTGGACATCAGAGGCAAACAACCTCAGCCACCACTGTTGGGGCCAGTATCAGGAGAGACGGGTGCTGCTCCATCACTTGCCTGGATTTTTGGTGATGCAGCCTTTCCCTCTATCACATGGTGCAGCGGAGCACATGGTGGTGGTGTGTATTTAGCGTGGCCCTGGCCTCTATTAGTGTGGGGATTTACATGCACCAGTAAGTGCTTCTAAGGGGCGCTGGCCTGTGTCAGCGCGGGGAATAACACGTATGTGTACCAGTAAGTAATGCAAAGGGGTGGTGGCCTGTCTCAGTGTAGGGCTTTACATGTATGTGTACCAGTAAGTAATGCAAAGGGGTGGTGGCCTGTGTCAGCGCGGGGAATAACACGTATGTGTATCAGTTAGTAATGCGAAGGGGTGGTGGCCTGTCTCAGTGTAGGGCTTTACATGTATGTGTATCAGTAAGTGCTGCTAAGAGCTGATGGCCTGTGTCAGTGTGGGGCTTTACATGTATGTGTACCAGTAAATGTTTCTAAGGGGTGCTGGCATGTGTTAGTGTGGGGCTTTACATGTATGTGTATCAGTAAGTGCTGCTAAGAGCTGATGGCCTGTGTCAGTGTGGGGCTTTACATGTATGTGTACCAGTAAATGTTTCTAAGGGGTGCTGGCATGTGTCAGTGTGGGGCTTTACATGTATGTGTATCAGTAAGTGCTGCTAAGAGCTGATGGCCTGTGTCAGTGTGGGGCTTTACATGTATCAGTCAGTGCTGCTTAGGGGTGCTGGCCTGTGTTAGTGTGGGACTTTACATGTATGTGTATTAGTGAGTGATGCTAATGGGTGGTAGCATGTGTCAGTGTGGGGCTTTTAATGTATGTGTGTCAGTAAGCGATGCTAAGGGGTGCTGGCCTGTCTCAGTGTAGGGCTTTACATGTATGTGTACCAGTGTTGCTAAGGGGTGCTGGCCTGTGTCAGTGTGGGGCTTTACATGTATGTGAATCAGTAAATGTTTCTAAGGGGTGCTGGCCTGTGTCAGTGTGGGGCTTTACATGTATGTGAATCAGTAAATGTTTCTAAGGGGTGCTGGCCTGTGTCAGTGTGGGGCTTTACATGTATGTGAATCAGTAAATGTTTCTAAGGGGTGCTGGCCTATGTCAGTATGGGGCTTTACATGTATGTATAAAAGAAGGTGCTGCTAAGGGCGGGACTGGCCTGTGACAGTGTGGGGCTTTACATGTATGTGTATCAGTAAGTGCTGCTAAGAGCTGATGGCCTGTGTCAGTGTGGGGCTTAACATATATGTGTATCAGTAAGCGCTGCTAAGAGCTGCTGGCCTATGTCAGTGTGAGGCCTTACATATGTATGTATAACCCTAAGTGTTGCTAAGGGGTGCTTGCCTGTGTCAGTGTGGGGCTTTACATGTAGGAGTGTCAGTAAGTGATGCTAAGGGGTGTGGCCTGTGTCAGTGTGGGGCTTTACATGTATGTGTATTAGTAAGTGCTGCTTAGGGGTGCTGGCCTGGGTTAGTGTGGGGCTTTACATGTTTATGTATCAGTCAGTGCTGCTTAGGGGTGCTGGCCTGTGTAAAAATCTGTATTTGTAAAGCGCGAACTACTCACCCTTACGGGTCTCAAGGCGCTGGGGGCCGTCGTGGAAATTAAGTGAGCTATTGCCCAGAATCACATGGTGCTGAGCTGAGCTGCCGCCGGAGCCGGGGATCGAACCGTGAGCCCTGTGCTCCGAAGTCAGCTGCCCTGGCCGCTGCACCACACCTCTCCACCTGTGTCAGTGAGGGGCTTTACATTATGTGATTTGGAAGTGATGCTAAGTGATGCTGGCCTGTGTTAGTGTGGGGCTTTACATGTATGTATGTTAGTGAGTGATGCTAAGGGGTGCTGGCATGTTTCAGTGTGGGGCTTTTAATATATGTGTGTCAGTAAGCAATGCTAAGGGGTGCTGGCCGGTGTCAGTGTGGGGCTGTACATGTATGTGTATCAGTAAGTGATGCTAAGGGGTGCTGGCCTGTGTTAGTGTGGGGCTTTACATGTATGTGTGTTAGTGAGTGATGCTAAGGGGTGCGGTCATGTGTCAGTGTGGGGGCTTTTAATGTATGTGTATTAGTGAGTGATGCTAATGGGTGGTAGCATGTGTCAGTGTGGGGCTTTTAATGTATGTGTGTCAGAAAGCGATGCTAAGGGGTGCTGGCCTGTCAGTGTGGGGCTTTACATGTATATGTATCAGTGCTGCTTAGGGGTGCTGGCCTGTGCTAGTGTGGGGCTTTACATGTATGTGTATTAGTGAGTGATGCTAAGGGGTGCTGGCATGTGTCAGTGTGGGGCTTTACATGTATGTGTATTAGTAAGTGATGCTAAGGGGTGCGGTCATGTGTCAGTGTGGGGCTTTTAATGTATGTGTGTCAGAAAGCGATGCTAAGGGGTGCTGGCCTGTCAGTGTGGGGCTTTACATGTATATGTATCAGTGCTGCTTAGGGGTGCTGGCCTGTGTTAGTGTGGGGCTTTACATGTATGTGTATTAGTGAGTGATGCTAAGGGGTGCTGGCATGTGTCAGTGTGGGGCTTTACATGTATGTGTATTAGTAAGTGATGC
The DNA here is from genome assembly GCA_963921515.1 of Calotriton arnoldi. NCBI lineage: Eukaryota > Metazoa > Chordata > Amphibia > Caudata > Salamandridae > Calotriton > Calotriton arnoldi. The sequence goes on from CAWUFW010002099.1 coordinate 164,723, forward strand.
TAAGGGGTGCTGGCCTGTGTCAGTGTGGGGCTGTACATATACGTATAAACAGCAAGTGATGCTAAGCGGGGCTGGCCTGTGATTGGTCAGCTTCAGAGGGTTGCTGCCCTCTCACTGGTCTCCATAGAACAGTGCTCAGATAGGCGTCTGTATCAAGGGGTAATGGTCAGCCATAGGCTGGGTCAAGGGGCACTGTCCCCTGGTTGGTCAGTACAGGGGGTGCTCACCCGTGTCAGTGTGGGGCTTTACATATATGTATTACAGTAAGTGATGCTAAGCGGGGCTGGCCTGTGATTGGCCAGCGTTAGAGGGTTGCTGTCCTCTCACTGGTCTCCATAGAACAGTGCTCAGATAGGCGTCTGTATCAAGGGGTGATGGTCAGTCATAGGTTGGGTCAGGGGGCACTGTCCTCTGGTTGGTCAGTATGGGGGTGCTGGCCTGTCATTGGTCTAGCATCAGCAGAGTGTTCCAGGGGTGCTGGCCTGCGGTTGGCCGGTCACTCACCCCTCTTGCGCTCCCGCTTGTCCTGCAGCTGCTTCTTCTTCTGCTTAACACTGAACGGCTTCTTGCGCGGCATCTCTGCGGCCTGCACGGTCCGGCCCCGCCACACACCGCTGCCTGCGACTCCGCGGGAGCTGATGCTCCGAGCGCTGGCCCTTGCGCGGGCGATGAGGTCCAGCCTCCCACTCAACCGCAACAGCGACACCAATCACAGGGCCCACTGCCACCAGAACCCGACAGCCAACCAATGATGGAACGCCTACGTTTACACACGTCATGACTCTTTTGACCAATCGCCGCTAAGACCCTAGCCAACACACGTTTTTATTTTTACAAAGTGAGTTTCTACCCTCGATGACAGCGCATTAACTCAACTATGACAGGTCGATTGGGTTCGAAAACGAGGTTTGAACCGCAACCGTCCTTTCATTGGCTAACACCTTTACAGCGAAGGCGTGACCTCTGGATCTTTTCTGAGAATGCGCAAACGGTACCGCTGGGCAAAAAAAGTGACGTTTCTAACAAGCCCAACGCGCACTAAAAAACAAAGCGAAAACATTCGGAAGCTCTGCCAAAAAGAAACTCGAAACAGGCACGGCATACACAACGATGACAGTAGGTTAAACAACAAAGAGTGAAGAATGAAAATCAAAAACACAGGGCTTGAAAATGAAAACAAATCTAGCTATCACGTCAAGAGTTTACAATTCTATTACAGGACCGGAGGCTTCGTATTATGCTTTCTCTTTCATTTATTGCCACTCACAGCAGCCAATGAAAACTTTGTTTTATGTAAATAAACTTCATTTCCCATGATGCACATGTAACACATCACATCCTGTAAGCCCCGATAAGAGCCACCATCACCGGAAATCCTCCTCTTTCTTTGTGCGAACAATAAAGTTAAGTGCATATTTGTGTCTCATGAACGTTTATGAACTTTGCATGCATTAATGTGTGTAGATCGCGCCGCTATGTTCAGCTGATGCGCGCTTGCTGTCTGCCCACTGTAAGTAAGTAAAAAAAAAAAAATGTAAGTCCGTTTTTATATAGCGCAGCTACTCACCCTTACGGGTCTCAAGGCGCTGGGGGCCGTAGTGGAAATTAAGTGAGCTATTGCCCAGAGTCACATGGTGCTGAGCTGAGCTGCCGCCGGAGCCGGGGATCGAACCGTGAACCCGGTACTCCGAAGTCAGCTGCCTGGCTGCTGCACCACACCTCTCCACTGCAGCGTTCTCATTTGTAGCGCGAACATCGTGCGAAGGCTGTACGCCCTGTGGGGCTGCTAATCGGTCTCCCGCGGGAGCCGGAGTGCTGCGCTGCCTTCGGCAGCGTCATAGTGATTCGTGGGGCACTTGGGGGCATTTTTTAAACCAGCTACGGCGGGAAAACAAGGTCGCTTACTTGCGGACGGCCGGATCGGCTCCCGCTGCGTCCCCCGGTACCACGCTGCCTTCGGCAGCGGTATATGCAGATTTATGAGCGCGAGGCTCCCCTCATCAGCCGCATCGCTCAGAGCCTCAAAATTAACCCCTTCACATCTAGTTTCGACGTGCGCAGCCCAATTGGGCTACTTTTTAGTAGGATTTGGGCTGCGCACCTGCTACTGCCCTAATTAGCATAGAACATTCATTCTTCTTTCGTTTTCTTCCCTGAGCAACCTCTCCTACGCCTGGCTGGCTGCAATAGTGTATTTTGGGCCTAGAGTGTGCACAACTCCTTATATTATTGCTCTTTTGGCTCTCTTACACCCTGTGGGCTGTAAAAACTTTATACAGCTGCTGCTGAGGAGCTAGGTACCTGATATTACTTCTGTGCTGTGGGTTGGCTCCCCCATTACTCCTCTTGACCTCTTTTTATGCGCAGATATAGTTATAAATTCTGCCCCACGATGGAGGATTGGGTCACTTATGAAGAGGATGATAACCTGTATGAGGAGGAAGTGGCAACTCCTTCCTTAGTAGATAACATTGTGGAGGCCCTGGACGCCTCGGTTCAGGACTCGGTAAACAAGGCCCTCGAGAAGGCAGTCCCTGGGACTGTGCAGCAGGCATTGGCCACTGCATTGAAACCAATTACGAAGCAATTGGAAAAATTTGCCAAGCGTCATGGCTTCACTTCGCCTGCTGATCCAACAAAGGGTGTCTCGGCTGCGGAACCCAGAGCTAAGTCTTGGTCCCATTCTACCACTCTATCTGCGTTACCTACTCCTGAGTCCGGTAAGTCCAAGCGTCCGGACACGGACACGGACACAGACACCGATGCCACGGACACCTCAGATGAGGCTCCTCCCAAGAAAAGGTCCAAGAAGTCCAAACATATATAGACCAGGACCTCTCTCAGACCATTTCCACTCCTTTCACCTTTAACCCCACGGATATAGTCCATCCCAGGTCATCTGACTGGGCTCCTGCCCCTGCTGTTGCGGCCTACCTGCATGATAACCTGCACAGGCGTTTTGATAAGGAGGTACGGAATAGGCTCCGCTCAGAGTGTCCGAGACCAGATCTCACTGACAGAGTGGCGGACACCCCGGACATCGATTCCAGCTTGCTAACTTTCCTGAAAAAATTCGCGAAGGACTCTAAAAAGGGTATTGATCGTGCCTGGCGAGGCTGTCAAGACAAACTTCTAGATGTCGCAGGACCCCTCGCAAAAATCTTAGAGATGGCCTTGGAGGCGCAGGAAGCCAACACTGCGGTAGATCCCCATATCCTGGCCGGGTGGACCCAAAGGGCTATTTGCCTGTTAGGGAACGCGAACTGCGCCATTTCAACAGAGAACTGCAAATCGCTCCTTATGCGCATGGACTCCAATCTCACGGAACTGGCTGCGGCAGAACCAGGTCCCTTAGCAGGGGGCAATCTCTTCGGAGAACGTTTCGTTAAAGATGTGGCTAAATATGTGGGCACGTTCACAACCCTCGATAAGGCACAGTCGGGCATCAAAAGAGTGTTCAAGGCTGGCCTTTTTAACAGGGCCGGACGAGGTCGGGGACGCTCGTTTGGCCGTCAGTTCTCCCAAGGTCCTCAAAGAGGTGATTTCGGACGGGGACGTGGCGACTGGGACTCCACCCGTGGGGGTACCTTCTACCCCACCAGACAGCGCTTCAATCGGAGGCGCTTCCACAGAGGGAACTATCGTGGAGATTTCCAAGCCTCAGACTCTACAGGTAAGGGCTCCGGACATATCCCTATTGCCCTTAGGGGGTCGTACTCAATTTTTCTATCACAATTGGGTTCAACTCTCGCAGGATGCTTGGATATTGCAGACAATTCAGGGTTTTCGTCTAAATTTCTTTCAGACCCCCTTTCAGGGTAAAACTGCCCAGACAGCTTTCTTTTTCCCAACTCGAGTGCGATTTTATAGATTCCGAAATCAAAGAATTGCTGCAGAAACGCGCAATAGCGTATTGCGACGAGGGCCCTCGCGCCTTCTGCAGCAATATTTTCTTGGTACAGAAGAAAGGAGGAGGTTAAAGGTTGGTACTCAATTTAAAGGATTTCAATCACTACATGACTTACAAACATTTCAAGATGGAGGGCATCCATCTGTTGGCGGATCTCCTGAAACAGGGGGACTGGATGGTCCGGCTGGACCTGAAGGACGCCTATCTGTCTATTCCCATCTTTCCTCCCCATCGCCGGTTCCTGCAATTTCAATGGCGGAACCGATGGTTCGAATATTTGGCCCTTCCTTTCGGACTCTCCTCAGCACCATGGTGCTTCACCAAGGTGCTGAAGCCAGTGATAGCATACCTCAGAGAACAGGGGGTTCGCATGATAGTATACCTGGACGACATACTTATCATGGCGCAGTCTCCAACCTTGGCGGTCCAGCATTTAAGCATGACCATTGCTACGTTACAGAACCTGGGGTTCGTGATCAACGAATCCAAATCGGTGCTCTGTCCCTCCCAGACGATAGACTTTCTAGGCTTTGTCATAAATTCTCAAACAGCTCAGTTGAGTCTTCCCCGCTCCAAACTTCGGGATATCAAAAAGGAATTACGCTCCATGTTATCACAACAGATGGTCTCACTGAGAGTGATTGCCAGAATGGTGGATCTGTTGGCATCCTCCATACAGGCAATTTTTCCGGGTCCTCTCCATTATCGAGCCCTTCAACGGTTAAAGATTCAACATCTACAGAAGGGCCTCTCGTACACGGATCTAGTACCTCTTTCCCCAGAGGTATGGGAGGAGATCCAGTGGTGGCTTGCCCACGTGGAAGCGTGGAACGGCAGAGCTATTTTCGGCTCCCTGCCGGAGGTCGTCATAGAGTCCGACGCCAGTCGTTGGGGCTGGGGGGCGCGCTGCGGAAATATTTCTACAGGAGGGCGTTGGTCCCTGCGCGAACTAGACCTACACATCAACTGTCTAGAACTCCTTGCAGGGTCGTTCGCGATCCGGACACTATCACCCAAGCGAGTCTCGTGTTCCATCCTCTTGCGGATGGACAACATTTCAGCGGTTCGGTACATCAACAAGCTGGGAGGCACGAGGTCCTCCATGTTAGTGGAGATAGCGAAGGACTTTTGGCATTACTGCCTGAGTCACCAGATCTCGGTCATAGCCGAGTACATTCCGGGACAGTCAAACGTAGTGGCGGACTGGAACTCCAGACATCTCAAGGACTACAGCGATTGGCAACTCCAATCCCGGATAGTACAATGGTTACAGGCGATCTGGGGGAGTTGCGAGATCGACCTATTTGCATCCAGACTGAATCGCCAAATGACCAAATTCTTCAGCTGGAGGCCGGATCCGTTAGCCCTGGCGACGGATGCTTTTTCTCAGGATTGGTCCCTGAGCCTGAATTATGCCTTTCCCCCCTTTATATTAATTCCTCGGGTGTTCACACAGATAATGCGCCAGAAGGCAGAAGTGATACTAGTGACTCCCCTGTGGAAGTCGCAGCCTTGGTTCCCAATATTATTGGAGGCGAGCTGCGACTCTCCCAGGATGATCCCGTGGTCCTCAACGATGCTCCAGGGCCCTCATGGAGAGATGCACCCGATGGTACTATCGGGGCAGTTGTCCCTGATGGCCTGGAGACTTTCCGGCAACGTTGGCAAATGACTGGATTTTCGGAACAAGCTTCAGCTTTTATCAACCAGGCTTGGGCCCCCTCAACCAGGAAAAGATATTCTTCAACCTGGAAAGGATGGGTTCGTTGGTGCGTGGAACAGCACGTGGATCCCGTGGGGGCAGATTTACCCTATGTTGTAAATTTCTTGTCAAAAAAGGCGTCTGAGGGTTTGGCATATCGTTCCGTCAATAATTTCCGCTCCGCCATTTCGGCGGGTCACTCCCAGATTGACGGTAAACCAGTAGGGATGCACTAATATGTAAACTGTTGAAAGGAATTAGTGTAGCGAATCCACCCAAGCCAAAGTATTCTTCCTTGTGGGACGTCTCTCTAGTTCTTTCCTTATTCAATAAATGGCCACAAAATAATTTGTTAACAAGGAAACAACTTTCATCCAAATTAGCCATGCTGCTATGTCTTTCTGCATGTAGACGGTCTTCCGATGTTAAAGCTCTGGACATTACAGGTAGAGTATTTACTCCTGAAGGAGTTTCTTTTAACATTACCTCCAGAACCAAAACTATGTCACGAAATGTGGAATATCATGCTTTTCCTGCTAATACGAAACTCTGTGTAGTTCAATGTCTCAAGACTTACGAGGAATGTACCAGGTCTATTCGACCCGATGGTGTGGTACAATTATTAATTGCTTTGCAAAAACCTTACAAACCTGTTACTGCGGCTACTATAGCCCGATGGCTAAAATCTGTTATGCAAGAGGCAGGTATTGATACCCAGGTATTTGGGGCACACTCGGTTCGGGGCGCCATGGCCTCTAAGACATTTATGTTGGGTTCTTCTATTCAAGACATTATGCATTCTGCGGATTGGTCTTCTGAGTCTACCTTTAAACAGTTTTATTATAAACCGGTGGGTGATATATCCTCTGTGGTTTTTAATCAGCGTTAAACTAGCATAATCCGAAGCCTCCGGTCCTGTAATAGAATAAAACATTTGCTAGCATTCGCGCCAAGAATTTTCAATTCTATTAAGGACACGGAGGCGAGGATTATCCCACCCGGTTGTATTACAGTATGTAATGTTTACCCACCCGTCTGTATTTATATTCTGTTTAAGCAGAAGTTACGGGGTTTTCTATCTCTCATTCTTCCAGGTTCGGAGAAGAAGATGGAGTGAGATTCATCCTGGTTGAGAAGCCAATATTTCCAGTTGGATTTGTTCTTCCACGTTGGAGGATGTTTGGACTATTGTTATGTTATTGAACTTTATTGTTCGCACAAAGAAAGAGGAGGATTTCCGGTGATGGTGGCTCTTATCGGGGCTTACAGGATGTGATGTGTTACATGTGCATCATGGGAAATGAAGTTTATTTACATAAAACAAAGTTTTCATTGGCTGCTGTGAGTGGCAATAAATGAAAGAGTAAGCATAATCCTCGCCTCCGTGTCCTTAATAGAATTGAAAATTCTTGGCGCGAATGCTAGCTAATTTTTTATTCTATGTCGGGACCGGAGGCTCTGATTATTCTTATCTTTCTTTACTAAAACTTCACAACAGCCAATTAAAATGGCAATGCCCTCCCCTCCCTGTACAGCCTCTTCTCCTCTCTTCTCCCCGTACCTTTGGCCTTCACTTGACCCCCCTCCTACCCCCAACTGTCTCCTCCAATTTATGATCTCTACTGTTCCCCTCTGTTCATCACCAGTACAGCTCTGCCAAGTACCACGCATCACGCGTTAGTCTAACGCATTTCAGTGTGGTGGTCCGCACCACCGCACTGAAATGCATTGTCACGCATTATAGTGCCTCCTCAGATGCCACACGGAGCACTGCTATAATGCACATGATCCACGAGCTGCAGTGGATAAGAGCGTGGTGGGCATTGCTCCCAGCATGCAGAGGCTGAGAGGTGCTCGCAGCTCCGCGAGTACTGCTATAATGTAGCCAAGTGTTGTAGAGACACACGTGGCGCCTAAATTAAACTGTCATCACAGTCAGTGCCCAATGGGGAATTAGACCGACAGTGAGGTAATTTGCGTTGGGGCGGCGCGCGGCCGAAAGGCATTATGTAAATGCCTGTTGTTGGGTTCCATAGCTTGAGGCATGCGTTTTGAAAACTTTAGTATTTTGAAGTCCGTTAGAGTGAGGCTTATCACTCTGTGCAGAAATGGAAATTAATGGGTGCTTTCTTTGTCGAAAAACGGAAGGCTGTTGTCCTCCTGGTATGTAGATCATGACAGCTGACTCGGTGACGTGGAGCCGCGTTTACAAAGGTCGGTGTTAATTTGGTGCGCTTTGAGGCTATTATGAAGCTGCTTTTCACTTTCCCGCATGATAGTGTGTTTCACAATGTCATTTTTTTCTCGCTTCCCTACATGCGATGTTGCTGTTTTGCGAGCATGTGTTTAAAAAAAGCTTCATGTTTCTAAGCCATTCTGCTCATCGAGCCAAACACGGTGTTGTACAAATTAATGTAAATAAGTGGTAACAACTTTAAAATATGTATGTTTGAATGAATGAATATATAACTAACGTTGGTTGTACAGACTGCTCACAGTAAAATAGACATAATACTATGATGTTTAACTTGAAAGGCACTCTGGGCCTCTACTAAAGTGCATTCTACATTCAGAGCTCTTCACCAGCGTCGTGACTGGGGACAGACTAACTTCGCTACTGAACAGCAGCAGAGTGTGTATGCAGTCGGCTGAGCCAGTGAGTGTACCAGTCATAGAGAACCTTCTCAAGGACTTTGCCAGCTGCATTATTTTTTTATTTTTCTCCTCTTAGGTGCAGCAGTGTAGTGTTGTGAATTTACTAGAGACAAGGTATTAATAAATAAACGCTACCACAATAATTTCGCACTGAGGAGTTAAATATCCCTGTTGCAAGCACTTGACTGTACCAATAATGTATTGCATATTCCCAAAACTACCATCAGTTGACAAGGGCACTAGGTTAGTGCCCTTCTATTTCTGGTGATTTGCAACAGATATTCTTAGGGTTTCTTTTTCCCCTATGGGCGTCATTTCTGATATTTTTATATGTTTCCCTCGTCTTTACTGCTTGATTTTGCTCGCGAGAATGTGTCACTCATAGTGGTTGAAATGTCACTCATAATTCCACTGAAATTATGAAAATGTCACACATAGCAATCTGAAACCTTGGCAGCTATGCCAGTAAAAATATTTCTCTTCCCACCACTGTATCACCATCCACTCCAATCGACCACCATCTTTCCCCACCTTCTACCCTTGCTCCCCAATTCCCCACCCATTCCCCCACCCCTCCCTTCCCTCCCTCACCCTCTGCACACCCTCCCTTATCCCGTTCCCCCACCCCGCCCTGCCCTCCCTCACTCTCTGCACCCACTCCCGTCTCCCGTCCCCCCATCCCTCCCCAGCGTGACGTACTTGACCTTCGCGCCACCACGCTGATCGCCTGATGTTATAATGATCATGGCTACTATGCAGATATCTCCTGATCTGGAATAAGTACTACTCTCAAATAACTTGAGCAAGAAGATAATACTCTCAAAATCCTTTATAAGAAACATCAGACAAAACCCTATTTACCGGTTCTTGGAGGAGATGACTATATTTTGATTCTGCAGTATTACTAACTACGGTTAAACAGTTTTCTGCCCTGAAGAAGTCCGAGAGGACGAAACGCGTTGGCTACGGTTTTTTACTACGTCATAAGGAAGACTACAATAAAGAATTTGAAGACTCTACTTTGTTAAATTGCCATTTTTTGTTTATTGCTAAACTGATGTGTTAAAAATGATATTAGCAGGGAGTGCTGGACCTTATGATGTTTATGATTTATAATATACGTATGTGTATTTTGGAGATCTAGGGGAATTGGATCTCAGGTCACGGGCACCTTGAACTATCTTAAATAATTTTTCTACTACGGATAGGTGCAGTTTCTTTCTTTGCCTCAATCCCTATCTTTTATAAAATAGTATCTCTATTCAGACCATCTCCTCTGTCAGAACTTACCAGCCTACCTCTTACCGGGCTCCCTCATTCAAGAATCTTATCTCTATCTCCCTGAACAACCCTAACACCCCCATCACCAAAACAGTTGCGTCAGAGCTGCACTGTTTGCTCCACAACTGCAGATCTGTAATCAAACACAAACTAGAAATCTATGACACTATCACCCACCACAATCTCGACTTGTTCTTCCTCACTGAGACCTGGTTTAACGACTCCTCCCATACTTTGTTTGATCTTCTGGTACCCACTGACTACTCTTTTCTCAGAAATGACAGAACAGACAAAATTGGGGGCAGTGTCGCTATCATCTTCAGAAACTCCCTTCAAATTAAAGCCTTCCCTACCACCCTCTTCCGTACAGTCGAATGCCTATCCCTAGAACTTCAAATACATCACGGCTCACCCTTCAGATTCCATGCCATCTACCACCCGCCCGGTAACTGCTCTTCCTTTGTGGAGGAACTCACCGACTTCATCAGTGACCAATTCTCTCAAAGTGACAGACAGATCTTCCTGGGGGACTTTAATCTCCACTGGGGCTCTTTGGAAGACTCGGCTGCCAACAAGCTTGCCACCTTTCTCCCAGCCAATGATCTCTTCCAACATTGCTCAGAAACTACACACTCCAAGGGCTCTATTCTGGACCTTGTTATATCCAAAGCAGACCTGCTGACTATTGCTCCCCCCTTCCATGTAGTCTGGTCTGACCACTTCCTCATTCCCTTCCGTTTTCACCTATCGCACGCGATATCTCTCGGCCAACCTAAAAGAGCTACTACCTGGTTCCGCAACACTAAAAACATTGATCTTGACACTCTTTGTGATTCTGCTATGCGGTCACTTCCTAGACTAGACCCGAACGTGGATGTCAACGATCTCACCTCTCAGTCCTAGCAGTCAAAATCGATAATGTCGCTCCACTCCAAAGCAAAAGGAAAAGACCCACCCCCTCAGCACCTTGGTTCAATAAAGCTCTCTACGATGAAAGGAAGAACCTTAGAATCTTGGAGAAACATTGGAGAAAATCTCCATCCACCTCCAATCTCTCTCTTCTACGTTCAGCAAGATCCATATACCACAACCACATCTTCCATGAAAAAGAATCACATTTCAGATCCCTCCTTGACTCAGCCAAAAACAGACCCAAAAAACTTTTTGACCTCATCAAAAACCCAAACTGTTCTCCCCTAACCATTAAGCCTGAGGATTCCACAAAGAAAGCAGCAGATTTCGCTATATTCTTTGATGAAAAGGTCAAAGCACTGGTGGATCAGGTCGCCCACCCCACCCCCATTGAGGAGCGGAAATCCTTAGTCACTTGGCAGAACTTTGACGTCATCTCAGAAGATGACCTCCTCAAATGCATCCTGGAAACTAAACCCTCCAACCATTCTTCTGACCCCATCCCTAGTGTCATCGCCATCGATTTCTACACCCATACTCTCTCTTACTGGACCAGGCTAGTTAATCTCTTCCTCAGTCAAGGCTCCCTCCCTGTTGCCCTCAAATCAGGACAGGTTACCCCTCTTCTAAAAAAACCCTCTGCTGATGCGAACGACCTCAACAACTTCCGCCCTATCACCAACCTCCCTTTTCTTTCGAAAATCACAGAAAAATGTGTTGCAAACCAACTTTCCCTACATATTATGGACAATAATCTCCTCAACGTTTTCCAGTCTGGCTTCATCCAAAATTGCAGCACTGAAACAGCCCTGCTGCAAGTGATTGATGATGCGCTGCATATACTCGACTCTGGGGAATCGTGTCTTCTGATTCTTCTAGACCTCTCTGCAGCCTTTGACACTGTTAATCATAGCACCCTCCTCAGCACTCTTCATCAGAGAATGGGCGTGGAAGGCACAGTGCTTAAATGGTTTGCCTCATTCCTCTCGGACAGATCCCAAATGATCAAGATAGCGAACAGTCTTTCGTCTCCATTGGCTGTAGGTCAAGGCGTCCCTCAAGGTTCTATCCTTGCACCCACTTTGTTCAATCTCTACCTGGAACCATTAGGGAACCTCCTAAGTAAATCTGGGATCCATTACCATCTCTATGCGGATGACACTCAAATCTACCTCAAGGTGTCTTCCGCACACGATCTCTCACTACTCAACTCCACTCTCAACTCTATTCACAACTGGATGTTAGCTCACCCACTCATTCTAAATCCCGCCAAAACTGAATTCCTCCTCCTTTCTACCTCTCTCTCCCCTCCTCCTGTTCAATCTTGGATGGATCAGCTGAACTTACTCAACAACAAACCCTTCATTGTCGACAGCGCTAAATCCCTAGGTGTCATTCTTGACAAAAGACTCAACTTAATCTCCCACATCAACTCTATTGCTAAGAACGCACGTTACCAGTTGCGCCTTCTGTGGGGGATTCGTCGGTTCTTCCCGGAGAAAGACTTAAAAACCTTGGTACAATCGCTGGTTCTCTCTAGACTGGATTATTGCAATTCTCTTCTGACGGGCCTTCCCAAATCCCACCTCTCCCCTCTCAAATCCATCCTCCATTCAGCAGCTCGCTTCATTTCAGGGTCTAAACGAAGCGACCACGTCACTCCTATCCTGTCTTCTCTTCGATGGCTTCCGATCGAGGCAAGATCTATTTACAAAACTGCCTGCATCACACACAAAGCCTTGCACACTTCCTCCCCTCGTTACCTGGCGAATAAATTGAAATTGTCTGGAGGCTCTCGACCTTCTCGCAATGCGGAAAAGCTTCTGCTTGAGCCCCCCTCCTTCAAAAGGGAAAGATCGATGGCGCAATCCTTCTCAGGCAATGCGGTGAGAATCTGGAACTCGCTTCCCCCATTGCTCCGTGCCACCTCCTCTACCCGGATCTTCAAAGCTGACCTCAAATCTCTTCTCTTCCAAAGACACTTTGAGAACTAATACATTCATTCTCAGGCCCCTCTAGGAAGTTCGCTCATCATTGTAAATTTGTATTTTTTCTTGTACATTCCTCACCCTTGCGTGCTGTGTTGGATTTTGTGTTTGTGTACCCTTCCTTTTAAGTCTCCTGTTTATCTTTGTATTGTTCTATTGTGTAACACTTTTCTCTTGTAACGTAACTGGTTCTATTGTACAGCGCTCTGACACCTTCGGGTAATGTCCGCGCTTTATAAAAATGCACTAAATAAAAATAAATAAATAAAAATGCCCATGAACACATATCTATAATAAGGAGCTAGACCAATGTGGTATGCCTAGTCACCGGTTCCTAGGTGACTGGATGCCACTGGTTCCAGAATGTTGGGGGTTGAGTCAGTTACAGAGATTGGAGCTGGTGTGATGTTGTACCTGCCTGCTCTCTTACAATAAAACTTCAGCTGAACTTATTCCTGCTACTGTGGTTCCTACAAATTGGCGACGAGCGAGGGATGATGACCTACCACTACAGCTAAATATCCTAGTGTCTTCCTGCTTCGTACGAGAACAGGCAGAGAGAGCAGATTTTGTTTTTCTTTACCTGGTGCTGGAAATAGAAGAAAATTCGACTCACCGGTTTCACTGCAATACAATCAGCCAGTATCCTGGATTCACAGTGACCCGCACACCACAATACAACTGCGCTCATTGTATCGGATGCATTCAAAGTTAACTGACATTGTTTCAGTCACACAGCGAAGCGCACACTAGAGGAATAACGCTCATTTCAGTCACAGTGATGCACACACCATCGTAAAGGGCATTCATTCTTTGTGCATCTATACATACTTTCAAAGCATAGCCAGCAATTCAAGTCATTAAAGCAAGTAAGTACATTTTACTGTACCTTTGAATACATTTTGGAATTTCAAGATGAGTTCACAGAGTTGTGGACTCACGCATCCTGTTCCCTTTCTGGCTCATCCAGGAGAACCTATTTTAAAGTGGCCAGAATGTAAAGATTACTTTTTAAATTATATTTCTGCATTAGAAGAAGAAAGTGAAGACGAATACTCACCTTCCAGGAAGGAAAAATTACTTTTACACAGTTTAGAGCCTGAAGGGTTGCGCGTTTATTATCAGATGGAGAAAAAAGCCAGAGATAACAGCACCAATGTTTTCTTAGAAGCTTTGAAAGACTTAGACACGCATTACCACCCCACTGTGTGCGTGGGTATAGACAGGTATACATTTTTCCAACAGAAGCAAGAAACCATTGAAAGCGTAGAAGATTACATAGCTGCACTGAAGAAGTTAGCCATTACGTGCGAATTTGGACCACTACATGATGACTTTATTAGAGACCAATTAGTTATGCATTTGTGTAGTTCTGGTATTCAAGAGAAGCTCTGGGTGTGTGGTGAGGCACCTTTGGCTGAATTTACTGCCTTGATAAAAAAAGCAGAAATGTCTAGAAGGTGTGCCAAAGCCGCATTTAAGTAGGAAGGGGAGGTAGTAGGAAAGGTATCCACAGTTCCCAAATGGGAAAGCAAAAAGTTAGATAAGCCTAATTTCAAAGAATTGAACAAAAGTAAAGTAGTTCAAAATGATAGAGTTCAAAGTGATAAAGTTCCCACCTGTTTTAGATGTGGCAACAAAGGCCATTTTGCGAAAGACAGGAGTTGTCCAGCATGGAAGTCTAAATGCACATTTTGCGGAATAGCTGGCCATTTCGCAAAAATGTGCCGAAGAAGGCTCAACAGAACAAGTCGCAAACATGTTATGTGTGTGTGTGAAAATTGTGTAGATGACAAGGAAGAAGCAGACCCCTTAAATGAAGATTGTGTATTATGCATTGAGGATGAAAAATGTTTTGATAATACTGTTTTAGGGATATGTTCGAGTTCACAAAAGAAACCACGTTGTGATATTACTATCAATGGTGTGCAAATTCAAATAGTTGCAGACTCGGGATCCCCGTACACCATTATTCAAAGGAAAATATGGGAAGAGAAGTTAGTTGATATTCTGAAAAAAGTTAAAACCCACTGATGTACATCCAGTCACTTTTACTGGCGATGAAATCCCCATGGTGGGGTTTACAGAAGTTACATTTGAATTTAAGGACAGATCTGCCTTGGGGAAGTTGTATGTTGCTGAAAAGGGCCCCTCAGTTTTAGGATGGAAGGATCAAGGGGCTCTTGGTATCATGCTCGATCCTAATAAAAATGACCAAGTTTTACTACTAGATGATCAAAACCAGGTTTTGGTTGATTCTTTAAAAAATAAATTTCCAGGAGTATTCTCTGGTACTGTGGGCAAGTTGAACAGCTTTGTGCACAAAATCATACTCAGAGAAGGAGCTGTTCCAGTTTGCCATAAGGCCAGGAACATTCCCTTAGGGGTAAGAGAGGGAGTTATGGCTGAACTTGACTCTTTGAACAAAAAGGAATAATTGAGCCTGTAGAAAGTGCAGAGTGGTTGGCCCCATTGGTCGTTGCCCGGAAACCTGATGGGCTTCTTCGTCTATGCATTGACCTGAGAGACCTCAACAAAAACATCATTGTTGACAAATTCCCTCTCCCAAGAATTGATGAGTTGTTAGCTCAGTCTCAAGGTGTAAAGTGGCTCTCTACCATAGATTTGACCTCGGCTTATCACCAGGTTTTGCTACATCCTGCTAGTAGAAATCTTACTGCATTTATTACCCCTTTTGGCTGCTATAGATTCGTATGCATGCCCTTTGGCCTAGCATCGGCCGCTGCTGTATTTCAAAGGCTGATGCATAGGATTTTTAAAGGCACAAATGGGGTAACATACTTTCAGGATGACATCCTGGTGATGGGTCGTGATAAGGTAGAACATGACAAGAAGTTAGAACTTGTTCTAAGCAAACTTTCTGAATATGGATTAACTGCCGAATTGAGGAAGTGTAAATTTGCTATGAAATCTCTAACATATTTGGGACATGAAGTTGGAGGTGATGGCATTTCTCCCAAAAAACTTAATCAAGGCCATCAGGGACGCTCCCTCTCCAACCTCTAAAGAAGATTTGAGGTCCTTCTTAGGGTTGGCAGAGTTTTACTCTAAATTTGTCAACAGTTTTGCTTCAAAAACTCATAATCTCAGAGACTTACTTAAAGTAAAACAAGAATTTAGATGGAATTCTGAATTGCAAAAAGATTTTGATGCTATTAAAAATGAACTGTGCTGCGCTCTTCCTTTGCAGGGGTTTAATCCACTTGCTCACAGCATCATAACCACTGATGCAAGTGGTAAAGGTTTAGGTACTGTGCTTACACAAAAGAATGTTATTGGTGAAGAATCCACCGTAGCTTTCGCGTCAAGATCTTTGACCACTTCTGAAAGCAAATTTTCGGTCATAGAAAAAGAAATGCTAGCTACAATCTGGGCCACGGAAAAGTTTAGACAGTACATTTGGGATTCTAAGTTTACCATTCGCACCGATCATAAGCCCTTAGTGAAGATTCTTACCACTGAGGGGATCATGAAGGCTACACCGAGAATTGCTAGGATGACTCTACGCCTTTTGGATTTTGTGTATGATGTGGTATATTTACCTAGGAGGAAAAATCAGCTGGCCGATTTTTTGAGTAGAGCCCCCTTACCGCATTCTGCTAATACTGAAAATGAGTGGGATAATTATAGTGTAGCGAGCATTTGTGAACTAGACACCTCGGACTGGGAGGATTGTAGCTTAGCGACCGTTCATGAAATGGATTCCAGTGCCATTTCAAAGACCGAGTGGGTAGATGAATGTACCAAAGATACTGCCCTTATTGAAATTAAGGAGTTTATTGTCAATGGTTGGCCTTGTAAGAAAGATGTTCTATCTCATCACAGGAGCTTTTGGGAAATAAGAATAGAATTATCTGTTGATGACTCCGATTTAGTTTTAAGAGGTGACAGAGTGGTAGTACCTTACACATTAAGAACAAGAATACTTGAGATTTGCCGCAGTGGACATCTTGGTATAGTGAAATTAAAGAAGAGAGTGAAACTTTGGTACTGGTGGCCGAATTTGGACAAGGATATTGAGAATGTTGTCTGATCTTGTCATGTTTGTTTCAATTCAGATAAAGCATAATTGTTATTAAGACCGTCCTTAGGTGATAGGAAAATTCCCAATGGACCGTGGGAAGATTTAAGTGTTGATTTATTGGGCCCTGTGTTAGATGCTGATGGGAAACCTAGGAATCTACTTGTAGTAATGGACACTTTTTCAAAGTGGCCAGAGGTGGATGTAATAGACAATATAGAGAGTAGAACTGTTATTTACTGTTTGGAGAATTTATTTTTGGGAGAAGAGATTCCCAAAGTTATTTTAAGTGACAATGGTACTCAGTTTTGCTCTGACAAGTTTAATTGTTTCCTGACCAGAAATGGTATCACAGGGAAAAAGACACCTATTTATCATCCGGCTAGAAATGCAATCGTGGAACGATTCAACAGAGTGATGATGGGCAGCATTCAAGCCTCTATTAGTGCTGGCAAGGATTGGAGGAAGGAACTTTTTAAAACTATTTGGGCCTTCAGAATTACACCCACCGGAACTGGTTACAGTCCTTTCAGAAGTTTGAGGGGCAGGGAACCTTTCACAAAAGATAATGTTGCTTGGATTCAAAGGAACATTTGTAGTAAATGGTCAACTGCTGTAGTAAGGGCAAATTTAAAGAAGATGCAAGAGATTAGTAAAACTCATTATGATCAGAAGCCTGGCACAAAAGATGCCTTTCTCAAGCAAGGTGATTGGGTTAGAGTGAAGTTTGCACACAAAACAAAGAAAGGTGGAAGCAAATTCTCCAATCCCTTGCAGGGAAATGAAGTATACTCCAAATCTGCGAAATTGAGCAATGGTAAAGTTTGGCATTTTGGTAGAATGGCCAGATGCAACAGAGTTTTGAACTGGGGGAGTGTCCATGATGGGAATTCTAACTCATCCTCCAATTGGATGTGGGATGATGTCACTAAAACCAGTACTGATGGCAGTGCTTCTTGTTCTCCACCTTTAGCACCCCATTCTGAGCTACCTTTGCCTGTGGGTAACGTGGAGTGTCCCGTTGGTAGTTCTGTTACTACCTACTCTAAAGGTAGACAAATTGTCCTCCCTAAGAAATGTCAAGATTTTGTCATGTAAAGTTCTTGTTTTGTTGTTTAAGGGGGTGGTGACACTTGGAATTGATTATTAGTATATATATTTATTATTTCTGTAGTTATAATTGCTTATTATTGAAGTTCTTCACTTTGCTTATATTTCCTTCTCAACACGTTTCAATTTCCTTGTTCTTGGATGGGGATCAATTTTCTCATGTCATCTTGTGTTATTGCTTAATAATTTTGTTGTTATATGTTTTATTATATTCTGTTAAAGGGGGAAGGTGTGGTATCCTAGTCACCGGTTCCTAGGTGACTGGATGCCACTGGTTCCAGAATGTTGGGGGATGAGTCAGTTACAGAGATTGGAGCTGGCGTTATGTTGTACCTGCCTGTTCTCTTCCAATAAAACTTAGCTGAACTTATTCCTGCTACTGTGGTTCCTACAACCACTGACCTGGTCAGTGTGACTGCTCTCCCCCCACACTTGACCTGTATGAATTGTTGTCCGCTGTGGTGTTGTGGGCTGGGATCTGCTTTCCAACGATAGGTCCTATCCTATCCTAAGCTGAGGCTTGTTTTCATGTATGTGTCGTATGCTGGGACGCTAGCATGAATGTTCAGTATGTTAGTGTTGTAGTTTGAATGTATGTTAGAGTGAGAGGATTGGTTATGAGGGGAGGCGGTTTACTTTTGTAATGGTGATACTCTGTATCACCATTATTTTTGACACAACAGCTATGTCACAATACATAGAAAGAATTGTTGAAATGTATTTGTAGAAAGTTTAAACAAGCATTCTGTTTTCCAATTAACTTATATGGATTAAGAGACAGTTTGGCAAAAAAATATGAAAAAACCCTAAAATAAACTTGATCTTATCAAAAACCATCCATATGAAAATATTTTATTGTAAATGGAACAGAACCAACAGCATTTTAATAGCTTAGTAGAAGAAATACAGGTCAAGTGGGTGCTCCCTTTTCTTCCTTATTAGTGTTTCTTCCCCCCTGCACCTTGACCTAAAAGTACTTCATTAGGAGGTTACCTTTTTGTATTTGACAGACCTCCACTACATCCACTTCTGCTTCAGAAAACCCACCGTACACAAGTACGCCCACCGCCTACCTCGCAAAAGCTGGAAAAAAGTCACCAAAGCCCAGCTCACCTCCACCTTCATCAGATCCCCACCAACAATGCCAGACGCTAATACCACGGCATGCAACCTCCACTGCTGGATCACGAACTGCGCCGACACACTCGCCCCCCTCAAGAAAGCCACAGGACGACACATCATGGAAGCATGCTGGTTCACCCCTGCACTCCAAGAATCCAAACGCTCCTGCCGACGACTCAAAAAAACATGGAGCAAAAACAGAACCCCAGAAACACACACCGCATGCAGAACAGCCACCACAGCACACCACCAACTCATCAAATCCACAAAGAAGAAATTCCTCCAAGACAGAATCCTCACCAACGCCCACAACACTAAAGAACTCTTCTCCATCATCAAGGAATTTGCAACACCCATCAGCGAAACAACAGACGTCCCACGATCCCAAGACCTCTGCAACAGACTCAGCACCTTTTTTTACCTCAAGATTAAGATGATCTACGACAACTTCGACAACCAAGACCTCTGCACCGCTCCAGATCCCACTCTAACGACGCCACCCACGAGACCCTACTCACTTGGACTCCGCTCACGACAGAAGACACCTTAAACGTCACGTACCGGGTACAGACGACCACTGTCCACTCATCGGAACGGCCGAAACGAAGGGAATTCTGGGAGAGAGTCGCCGTCATCCACCAGAAGCTGCAGGCGGGCTGGCGAGACGGAGAAACCGGCTGCTTCTACGCCCGCCGAAGAGAAGAACTACCATACCCAGCAGCCTGTGCGACGCGTTGCGCGCGCACAGGAAATGACACTGTATTAGCCTCCCAGCACGCTATGTAAGCCGGATCGGAAGGAGGAAACACCGCAGATTATCCTATGTTGGGTCGCAGTGCCAGGACGGAGGAATCCAGACTTATTGCAGTACCCGGTGGGGTAAGGGTGTCTCTGACACCGACGTTTCCGATTTTCCTCACGCCGATCTTGGTGGCTGACAAGCCGCTTTTGTGAATAACTATTCAAAACCCTCAGTTTGTTTTCATGGTGCATGAACCAAATTCTTGTTTCAGGCTTGAGTAAATCAAAGTAGTTGTTTCTGGAGATATCCACATACAGCAGATACTTGACTCTCCATATATACCAGGTGGTATATTATCCTCACATCAAAGGCTATATACGCACTCTAAAAGATTTACTGTCAGCCATACCTGTTTGTTATGGTGTTATATACACACATCTCATTTGAAGCGATACCCAGGTTGCTCAGCTAACAGTCATATGTATGTTGAATGTGTGTGTTTTTGTTCTTCTTCTAGCAGGGGAAACAGTGAGAGGTAGCTGAATTAAGCCCTATTCTTCCTCCCTTGTGAGACTCAAACTCACACCACTACTGGTGGGTACTACTACTTACAAACCGAAGTTTCTCTGGTTTAGAGGTGTTTATTAGACATTGCCTAATCTTATGTTTCTAGTCGCAGTTTCTAAATGACTGAGCTATGAGTAGAAGCCACTTCTAAGCACTAGAAGACGCTGTAGCCATTGGAAGGTCTTTGATGAATACTGCAAGAGCTTGTTATTTTGCTTTACAGGTATACAGGTATACAGGGGTATACAGGGGTATACAGGGGTAGAGTACCATAGTATGTTTATTATAGAAATGTTCCAGGTATTTTCAGTGCAGTGTTTCTATAACTAGCCTTTCTTCTTCACAGGTCTCCCTCCCCGCTGTTCCCATCCTTTCCTTCCCCCGATTGACCCCCTTAATCTTCCGTGCTATAATGGCAAGTCGCAATTGAGGATGTCAATAGGTGGACCCATTTGAGCAACGAACCGATCCTGAGAGGCCTCCGAGGGACACGTGACATTAAAGACCATGAAGAGCATCCACTCTGGAGCACCCTCAGACCCCTGCCCACCCCACATCTTCCACAGAGCCGCCACGGCCATCGCACCCGAACTACGCCGGAAGATCAACTGCTCCCTCGAAACCGCCACATTCTCCGACAACTGGAAATACGCCGAAGTCAACCCCTTCCTAAAGAAACCCTCCGCAGACCCGACGGACCTCAAGAACTTCAGGCCCATCTCCCTGCTTCCATTCACAGCTAAGGTCATCGACAAGGCCATCAACACCCACCTAGGCAACTTCACCGAAGCAAACAACGTCCTGGACATCTTCCAATCTGGATTCTGCAGCAACCACAGCACTGAGACCGCCCTACTCGCCGCCACCGATGACATCCGCTCCCTCCTCGACCAGGGCCAAATGGCATCCCTCACACTCCTGGACCTCTCAGTGGCCTTCAACACCGTCTCCCACCGCACACTAGCCACCAGACTCCACAGCGCCGGTGTCCGCGGAAAGGCCCTGGACTGGGTATGCTCATATCTTACAGGCAGAAGTCAGCGAGTCAGACTCGCACCCTACCTCTCGGAACCAACAGAGACCAGATGTGGAGTGCCTCAGGGATACTGCCTCATCCCCACCCTCTTCAACATCTAGATGGCCCCCCTCGCAACCATTGTCAGAAACCACAGGTTCAGCAGCGTCTCCTAAGCAGACGACACCCAGCTCATCCTCTCCCTCACCAAAGAACCCAACATCACCAGGCACAACTTCCAAAAAGGGATGAAAGCCGTCGCCACCTGGGTGAAGAAGAGCTGCCTAAAACTCAACTCAGAGAAAACAGAAGTCCTCATTCTTGGCTCCACCCCCTCCGCATGGGACGACACCTGGTGGCTCACCCACCCTCGGAAACCCCCCCCACCCCGAAGGACCACACACGAAACCTCAGCATCATACTTGACTCATCACTCATGATGAACCACCTGATCAATGCCGTATCCTCTGCCTGCTTCAACACCCTCCGCAAACTCCGAAAAACGTTCAGTTGGATCCAATCCGAATCCAGAAAAAAGGCCACGCACGCCCTCATTATTAGCAGACTAGACTACAGCAAGGCCCTCTACTCTGGAATCAACAAGAAACTACTCCGCAAACTCCAGACCGTCCAGAACGCTGCAGCCAGACTGATCCTAGACATCCCCCCCGTCACAACCACATCACCCAACACCTCAGAGATCTCTACTGGCTCCACATCAAAAGAAGAATAACCTTCAAGCTCCTCACTAATGCATACAAGCCCTCAACAACATCGGACCAGCATACCTAAACAACAGCCTCTCCTTCCACACACCCAAGAGACTCCTCCGATCAGCTGACTTCTCTCTGGCCACCATCCCACGCATCTACAAGACCAGGAGGAAAGTTCTTCTTCTACCTCGCAGCCAAGGCCTGGAACGACCTCCCCCTCCGGCAAGTCCCTACACTGCTTCAGTTCAGGAAGGACCTCAAGATCTGGCTCTTTGGATGACCCCAGCACCCAATGGAGCCATCCCCCTAGCGCCTTGAGACCCTCGTGGGTGAGTAGCTGCGCTTTAAAAACCCCTGATTGATTGATTGATTGAATAAAACAAGGGATCTCAACTTATCACATTGTACAATATATATATATTCACTGGAAAAACCATAGGTTTCAGGGGCGTTATAGTTAGTTGGACATTTCACTCGTACAAAACCATAGAAATTCCCCGTTATAGTTAGTTCAGCTAACTATAACTCGCGCCTCGCAATGCACTGCTGATGACGTCACATATTACATCACTCATGACATGGTCAGTGACATCACTGATGACATCTCAAATGACATTACTGATGACATCATCCAGTGACTGTGTGTTTCTGTAAAGTTTAAATATGTTTAATATATATAGGGAAAGGCGTATTGAAGAATGAGTGGGCGTATAAGTGTCTGAATGGATGATTTAGTAGGTGCGTGACTGACTCTACAAGTGAGTGATTAAACGTATCTTACTGAATGCATGGGTTAGTGAATGTCTGTATCCGTTTGTCTGTTGGTGTGTAAGCGGCTGCATGGGTTTGTGAATAGCTACATGAGTGTCTATATGGGTTATTGATTGGTTGTCTGAGTATTTGTATGGGTGCCTGAGTGTTTGTGTGGGTGGGGTGTGTGTGACTCTGTGCATAGATGTGTGAGTGGGTGATTCACTGGGTGCATGGTTTAAAGAGTGCATCTGTGATGGACTGTATGGGTGGGTGAGTGTGTGTATGGGTGTGTTAGTGAGTGAATGTATATCTCAGTGGTACATGTGTGAGTAACTACATATGTGAAAGGCAGTATATATGTGTGTTGGAGTATATAAATGGCTATAAGTGAGAGTGTGTGATTGTGAGAGTGGCTGTATGGATGAGTGTGTGCTTGTATCAGTGATTGTATAAGAGCGTAAGAATGTGCTAGTATTTGTATGAGTAAGTGAGCTGGTGTGTGTATAACTGGATAGGTGAGTAAATGGCAGTGTGATTAATTATTTGCATGACTGACTAGGTGTGTGAGTACCTCTATGGATGAGTGGCGGTGTGTGAGTGTCTATATAGGTGTATGAGTGCATATGATAGTCCTGTACTGAGTGACCATAAGTTTGAGTGACTGTACGGGTGAGTGAGTGGATGTGTGTGTAAACCTAAGAATCAGTGAGTGGGTATGTAGTTATTGGTGTTGGAGTGTCTATGGTTTTGAGAATGGCACTCTGTAATTTAGAGTGGGTGTATCAAAGCTTATATTAGGGTGTGAGAAGATGCAGCAAATTATCACATGGATGATGTCATCAGTGATGTCATTTGAGATGTCATCAGTGATGTCATCAGTGATGTCACTGACCATGTCATGAGTGATGTAATATGTGACGTCATCAGCAGTGCATTGCGGGGCGCGAGTTATAGTTAGCTGAACTAACTATAACGGGGGAATTTCTATGGTTTTGTACGAGTGAAATGTCCAATTAACTATAACGCCCCTGAAACCTATGGTTTTTTCAGTGAATTTCTAATGTTTTTTAAATGCTAATTTCTAACTATAACGTGCCTGAAACCTATGGTTTTTTCAGTGAATTTCAAAGGTTTTTTAAATGCTAATTTCTAACTATAACTTGCCTGAAACCTATGGTTTTTTCAGTGAATTTCAAAGGTTTTTTAAATGCTAATTTCTAACTATGCCTACAAAGGTTGGACATGTGAAGAAAGAGGAAGAAAAGCGCAGAAAGAAGCAAGACAAATGCAGAAAGAGGCAACAGAAGTCCAGAAAGACGAAGAAAAGTGCAAGAAGAAGCAAGAGATGTGCAGAAAGAACCAACAGAGTAGCAGAAAGTCCTCCTGTGCCCCCAACTTTTTGCTGACAGGTACTGGTGGTAACTGACTCTGACTAACCGGCCCTAGAGCCAGTGCTATGCTAAAAGACACTTAGAATACAGTGAAAACACCTACATACACTAGGGAACACTATGCGTTGGGGTACCCCTGTGATTAGCATGACCTCCTCTGTATTTGCCATGAGTTAGTGCCTGGGTCATTGGATGAGTACATGGGTACTGACTGGATGATTAGAATACTGCAAGGAGAGTGGATGGTGAATTTATAAACGCTTGTGTTTTGGCGGAGTGATTGGATAAGAACATGGAACTGGTTGGGTGATAGGAGGAGTGCATGGGTAATGACAAGGAGATGGCTGGACTGCATCAGTAGTGCTCAGAGTATTGTAGTAGTGCATGAGTTAGTGCACGGGTCATTGCATGAGTGCATGGGTACTGACTGGAGGATTAGAGTACTGCAAGGAGAGTGCATGGTGAATCTATAAGTGCTTGTGTTTTGGCGCAGTGATTAGATAAGGACATGGAACTGGCTGGGTGATTGGAGGAGTGCATGGGTAGTGACAAAGAGATGGCTGGGCTGCATCAGTAGTGCTCAGGGGATTGTAGCAGTGCATGTGTTAGTGCATGGGTCATTGCATGAGTAGTGACAGGGCGATGGCTGGACTGCATCAGTAGTGCTCAGAGTATTGTAGCAGTGCATGAGTTAGTGCATGGGTCATTGCATGAGTGCATGGGTACTAACTGGATGATTAGAATACTGCAAGGAGAGTGCATGGTGAATTTATAAGTGCTTGGGTTTTAGCGGAGTGATTGGATAAGTACACACATGTCACATCAGGCCCGCCCCCTCCCTTCACCACTGTGCAAACGCGCCCCCTGGCGGGTTTTAAGTTGGGGGATTAATTCCCCTTGAATCCTGAGGGTCCCTGGGGGCCAACTAGCCCATCAGGTACCTCCAGTAAGCGCCACAGAGCTGCGTTGCAGAGAAGTGGTCCAAGGCCACTCCCCTCTTTATGCTTTTCATCCTAGCGAAGATATTTTCTTGATATTTTTTGGAATCATCAATGCGACCCTTGGTCGAACCTCAAAAGATACTTTTTGGCATCTTAGTAAGGGTTTGTGAGTACCTATGCTTTATCGTCTCCAGCCCCCCTGCGAGGCAGAAGGGATTGTTGATAATTAACGGGTGGATATTATCTACTGGCGGTCGCCAGTAGATAGTTATAGTTAGGACCTAGTTTCCATAGGAAAAGCGTTTTTTATTTTCTCAATAACTTTGGCGCCGGATGACCAATCTTCGCGAAATTTTCAAAACTCGTAGCGCGCTCCGGTCAGCTCCTGTCTTGAAAGTTTCGGGGTGATTCGGCAAGCAGGGGCCGAGAAAAAAGGGGGGTCCCAAAACGTGTTTTCTCCATGTTAATTCCCATAGGAAACTTTAGACACGGCTACAGCCCGAACTGCTGAACGGAATTACACCAAATTTGGCAAAAAGGTAGCCCTTGTTTCAGAAAGAGACCTTTTTGTTAAATGGTGTAAATCCGTTCAGTAGTTCCTGAGAAATTAAAAAAAAGAGGTCGAAAAATGCATTTCCCATAGGAAACTTTAGACACGGCTACAGCTCGAACTGCTGAACGGAATTACACCAAATTTGGCAAAAAGGTAGTGCTTGGTTCAGAAAGCGCCCTTTTTTTTTAAATGGTGTAAATCCGTTCAGTAGTTGCTGAGAAAATCAAAAAATAAAAGTTTCGATATATAGAGGCACGGAGGATCCGCGCACCTCCCGATCACGAGCTTTATTCTAATTGGCTGTCAACACTCCAAACCAGGAAGTGTTGGCAGCCATCTTGTGCCTCGGTAACCGAGGCACAAGAAAACAGAACAAAAAAAGGTGAAAAATAACAAAAGGGGGCAGGGTAGAAACACCCTGACCCCCTAGGCCTGCTCCCAAGGCCCAAAAAAGCATTTTTCTTAAAAAAAAAAAAATCGGCGAGATTCGCGCACCCAGCGCGAATTTCAGCCGAAAATAAAAAAAAAACAGGCTCCTGCGCTTTGGGGGCAATGAGGAATTATATAGCAGGTTTCTCTCCTAAACAGACAGCGTTGGCATGCGTGTATGCGCGAGTTTTATTTGCTCTTGTAAATTGCAGAGCTTATCTTTTAAGAATGATGGTGCATGCACTGATGCCATCCACTGAAGCCTCCCGCTGCTAGACAGGAACGCCACGGGGCTGGAGTAAAGGCGGAATGTTGTTTTCTTGCCCTAGGGGATTAGGGCACAGTAAAGAGCGCGGCCTCGGAGGGGACACATTACTGGCATGGAGTTCACGCAGCGAAGGTCGAGACCCTGTGTCCACCTCGGCGGGGGATCCACGGGCCCTTCTCCAGGTTCATTAATCCAATTTAAGAGGTCGGGCGTGATGTCCAAACAAACAGAGCCCATGAGAGGGGGAGTTCAGTTGGTCCGCCTTTCAGTCTTCTGATGCTGATGAATTAAGCACCAAGGTTTTTGTAAAAAAAAGCATCAACTATTCAAGTGGCGAGAGAAGCACCTCATTACTGGTCACTGTTGTTGTTACAGTTTTAATACAGTTTAATAGCTTCAGCCCCATTTGTGTTGTTGGTGTGATATTGGCAGTTCTCTGTGTGATGTTGTTGCGATGAGTTCAGCTCCTTGGGTGATGTCGTTGCAGTTGTCCGTGTGATGTCACTTTAGTAAACGAAGCTCGTTTATGATGTCACCACAAATAGAGACGGTCCGCAGTGTATGACGTCACTGCACTATGATCAGTTCCACTCTTGATAACAGGGAAGTAAGTGATGCTGCATGTGTGATGTCACTGCACAAAGGACATTTCTCAGTGTGCATTTCTATAGGTTCATTTAGCTTGCGTCAGGGATGCCTCTGCAATGACGGATGTCCCACAGTACGACCTCACCGCGGGAATGGCAGTTCTGGTTGCACATTGCTATGCGCTCACTTCAGCTGCATGAGTGATGTCACTGCAGTGAAGGACTTCCCATAGTACGACGTCACTGCTCAAAGGAAATTGCTCAATATTTATTGTTATGAGTTTAGTTCAGTTCCCCGTGTGATGTTACTGCAGTAAGGGACTGTGAGAAGTTGGCCTGGCATATGCTGTCCACTAATTAAAGTGGGCACCGTGCACCAGTCCAAATCGACTCTTATGGTAGGTAGGTTAAAGACACCCTTATTGAAAGCTATCCTAGTGGTAGCTATGGAGAGCAGCCTTCAGGCTAAGTCTTGAAGGAATGTAAAGCAGCTTGTTTTACCAGTCTATAATCTCTTGAGTGACCAAATGAAAGAGCACCACACCAGGTATATATTCAAAATATATGTATTTATTACTAAACACACCCCTCTAGTCTCTTTATGAGGCTAGAGTTCAAGTACATAGGTTATAAGATCTTAAGTTACAGTAATAGCACAAATACACGTTTGGGCCCTAGGGGCGTACCAAACCATATACCAATAAAGTGGTATGCGAACCACGACTGAACTAGACACTAGGCCTAGAGCCTCTAGAAGTGCTTGGACCACAAGGAACCACCCAAGGTAGTGACACAGGGGACCCACGGGAGACGCGTGCAGTGTAAATACACAACCGCGATACGCCGTTAACTTCTATGGAGAAAGTCGGGATCGGGAAAATAGAGGAAAGGGACACTTTAAAGAGGACTAGGACAAAACCCTTTGAGATCTAGGACTTTGAAGAGTCTCTACCCACGGGAGCACCGGAGTACTCGTGTTACCTCACCCAGGGAAGCCGGGTGCATAGGTGCCTTTCGGGGTCGGGTTTCGTCGTCGTTTCTTATGGCGATCTGCTGCAAAGTGCTGCTGGCGACCAGGAGAAAAGTGTCCGGGTGGATCCAAGAGTGGATCGGAGTTCTGGAGAACCTGAAAGCAGAGGGGACAGAGTCTGGGTCACTAGCCAGTGACCAGGAAGGCGATGGACAGATGCCCACCGATGTCGAGTGCTTCAGGTGCGTTGACGGTCGTCTCGTTTCTGCAGCCACGAGGTCCAGGAGGCGTTGTCGGCAACCAGGAGCAGGATTCGGGCTGGTACACGATGTCTGTCGAGTGCTGCAGTGTCGGCGACCGGATTGGACCCAACAAGCCTTGGCAACGGCAAGTCTCGATGTAGCTGAAGATCGTCGATGGTGCAGACCAGCAAGGTCTGGGGAACTCACAGAGTGAGGGTAAGTCAGGGCAGGCCTGGAGCAACCAGGGAGCCCTTTGGTTTCTTTAGAAAGTCTTCTGGGGACCCACGAGCCGGCTGGCAAGGGATCGCGAAGACACCTCGGGCGGAATCACTCAACAGGGGCCCACGGTCACTCGGGACGGTGTAGGCCTCTGATCTTCGGAGGGATTCCTGCTGGAGGTTGGGACCACACGTGGTCCAAAGCACAGGTTCGTAGAACGTTGTGAAGGGGTTGCACTCGACAATAGTGCACGGTACCCAGGGGTCGCGGTTCCTCGTCACTCGTGGGGTCCACTTGCCTCAGCTTCGCTGGGGACTCACGATGGCCTTGGAGAAGTCAGGAAATCCACTTCTTGGGCTGCAGGGACTTCGGACTCCGGCGGGAGCGGCGTAGTTTGCGACCGTCGTTATCGTTTTTGGTGCCTGCCAAGCAGGGGAGTCACTCCGTGACCCCAAGGGAGATTCTTCAGTCCTCTAATCGTGATGTAGAGCGTCGAAGGTCCAGGATTCAGTTTCAAAGTTTAGTCCAGGGATATCTAATCTTGCTGTGGCAAGGGTTCCCCATTTTAACCAGTAAAACAGGGAGGGACTAACTCTATGACCCCACCTATGGGAGGGTCAAGGGAGGGGTGGCTACACCCACTTCCCTTTGTCCAGTTTCGCGCCAGAGCAGGGGCAGGTAGCCCCTGAGCTGGTTTGAACTGGCATATGCACAGAGGAGCCTTTTGCTCCCCCAGTGCAGGACTTCAAAGCACTCTAAGAGTGCACCCACCCAGCCCCAATACACATTATCCTGTCTGGGGAGGTGGTCACACCTCCCTGCAACAGGAAACCTATTGTCCAGGCCTCCCCTGCCGGAGTTTCGTCCAGCAGCAGGAGGCCAGACTTGTGTCTGTGGCAGCAGCATCCATTTTGTGATGCCAGGGCTTCAGAAAGAAGTTACCGGGTAAGCCAGAGTTAACATGTCTTTCCTCTAGAAGGGTGGAATGCTACCCCCGCCGCCAGGATTGGCGGGGGGGTAGTATTCCAAGATGTTTGACACCAAACACGACATGTTTAGGTGCAGCCATTCCAAAGTTAGCATTTTACCGCGAGGATATAATGCGCTTAAGAGTATATGGTCAGGCTGCACTACAAACAGCATCAGAGATGGTCTCCGAACGCTGCAGAGGGGCCCTGCTCATGCAGGGGCACCCTCTCACATAGGAACCATGCACTCTGCCTTTAGGATTGATAAGGCCTGCCTTAGGAGTGACTTATAGGTTTATATGTGTGTATGTATTTAGTGATATAGGTAACCTATATCACAGTAAGGGGTGCATGCACCACCTTACCCAGGCTGCAGTAGCAGACCTGTGGTGTCAGTTTGGATGGCCTTCCAGGGGTGGCATAATACATGCTGCAGCCCCTGGCAGGCCTCTGAGGTACCTATGCCCTTGGTACATAGTATACCATATACTAGGGACTTATAAGGGCACTCCAGATTCCAATCAGAGATGTGCCTAAGGCACATGGAAACCTTTTACAGAGGAAGCAGATAGACTGGGGCCCTGAATAGCAGGATCCCAGTCCAACTAAGTCATAAACCAGCAAAACACCATAAAAAAGTGGGGGCAACCATATAGTCAGATTCCACCTTCCTACATAACCCCCCCAAACGAAAGGAGATAAGGCTAACCTTGGCCAGTTGAGCCTATATTGACTAAGTGGCCATATAAGGAAGCACCTGCACTAGCATGGTTGCCCCCTATGTTATGGTCCACTAAGCAATCCCTCACCCTAAGGGTATGAGAGGGTCTCCACCATGGGGAATCACTACCTCTGGTGTGCTTAGGTAAAGTACAAGGCTGGTGAGGTGTCTGAGTAGGGAAGTGAGGCCCTAGGAATGTTGGCCTCAGCTTCCTCAGATCACTGGTCACCATGTATGCCTGTCTTTCCATGACTGAGTTGCACTTTGCTCTAAGGGTCAACCTTTGGCTGCCTACAGCTGGGGGTTGGGTCCCTTTGGATGGAACACTGGAGGGACATGGCAGGTTTGGAACCTTCTGGTCCCAGGTTTGCCCTTGCCTACCAGAGTCCTTCTGGGGGAGGTCCCTACATAAAGGTATGGGGGATCCCTCAGTGTGTAGAGGAATTTTCACCTGGCTAGGGCTACTAGACTGGGTGCCCCTAATCTGCTGATGGGGGCTTCCTCTGGACAGGGGGCCCTGGGGGTCCACTGACCTCCCTGACCTCTGCAGCCCTGGGCTGACTGAGGCAGGGTAGAGAGGGGCAGGTTACCTGCTCCAGACTGGGTACCACCTTGGAAGGGTCCTCTGCCATCAGGGGTGTGGCCAGGCCAGGCCTGACTACTTCTGTGGCAGTTCCTTCACTAGGGGTAGGGTCAGTTCCCTGAGGAGGCTGACCCTTACCTACTGTCTGGGGGAAGAAGACTTTTCTTCAACCCTTGTGCTCTCTTTTGGGGGAGAGTGGGCCATTCTTTCAGGCTCCATCTCTCCAAATTCTTGGGCTGGGGCTGTGGCCATCACAGCCCCACTAACCTTTACAGGGACGCCCAACATCCTAAGATGGGTTTGGTGTTCAACTTCAGCCCAGGCTGAAATTTCCAAATCATTGCCCATCAGGCAATCTACAGGTAAGGTGGGGGACACTGCCACTCTCTTTGGGCCTGTGACCCCCTCCCAGCTGAGATTGACTATGGCCATGGGGTGATCTGTTCTGACACCATCAATGTTGGTCACCTGGTATTTAAACTCAGGTAAAAGCTGGTGAGGGGGGACTAGTTTCCCTGCCACCATGGTGACACTAGCCCCTGTGTCCCTAAATGCCACAGCTTTCTGACCATTAATTATTGGCTCCAATCTGTACCTGCCCAATGCTATGGGACCCATGGTAAAGGTGGCAAATCCTATACCACCATCAGAGTCAGAGGAGTCTGTTGAGGGGTCCCTGTCTAAACTAGGGCCCACCTCTGTTCCTCTTGCAAAAGCACCTAACTTTTTGGGTGCACTACTCCCAACTGGAGGATTACTACTGGTAGTACCAGGAGGGGTGGTAGTAGTTGTGGGAGGAACATTTTCTTTATTGCCAATCCTGGGGCAACTGGGATCAGTTTTCCAGTGCCCAGGCTTTTTACAGACATGGCAATATGGTTTCTTTTCAGGAGAGGAAGGAGTTTGGGACCCACCCCCAGAAGAGGAATTTTGGGGCCCTGTAGGGGACTTATCCTTAGATTTATCCCCACCTTTCTCTTGGGACTTAGTAGAATCTTTCTTCTGGTCACCACCCTGATTTCTAGTTTTTACTCTGGTTCTGACCCATTTGTCTGCCTTCTTTCCCAATTCTTGGGGAGAGGTCAGATCAGAGTCCACCAGATACTGGTGCAAAAGCTGGTTTTGACAATTATTAAGGATCTGCTCCCTCATAATCAAATTGTACAATCCTAAAAAGTCATGCACTTTGTTGCCATGTATCCAACCTTCCAGAGCCTTTGTAGCACAATCTACAAAATCAACCCAGTCTTGAGTCTGAGCTTTTGGGTGTCTCTGAACTTCAACCTATACTGTTCAGTGGTTAGGCCAAACCCATCTATCAGAGCACTCTTCAAGACTGTGTAATTGTCAGCATCCTCTTCTCTTACAGTGAGGAGCTTGTCTCTACCTTTGTCTGCAAAGGAGAGCCACAAGATTGCTGCCCACTGCCTCTGGGGGACCTTCTGAACTTTACAGGCCCTCTCCAGTGCAGTTATCCATTTGTGGATGTCATCCCCACTCTGGTAGGGAGGGACAATCTTGTTTAGGTTTCTATGGTCATAAGACCTGTCCCTATCTCTAGGGATATTGTTGCCACCATGGGACTCTAGTCCCAACTTTCTTCTCTCTCTAAGGAGATCTAGGGATTCTCTATCTAAAGCCAATTGCTTCTTCCTGATCTCTAGTTGAGTTTCCTCATACTGGACCAGTCTCTTTCTTCTCTCATGAGAGGATTCCCTCCTGTGAGAAGAAACAGAGCTCCCTATTGAGGTGCCAGAGTGGTTAGACTCCTGAGAAGGAGACCTAGACTTTCTGAGCACACTCATAATCCTTCCTGGGGGACAAAGGTGTGGTTCTCTAGATCCTCATCTTCATCTTCCCCAGAAGGGATTGGGTTTTCCAGGTCAGGGTCATTGTCACCCTCCTGGTCAGTTTCAGAGGGGGGCTGGGGGTAGTAGTACCCCTGGCCCCTTCCTCATCTGCTGGCCCACCCTCTGCTCCTACCCCTTCAGTCTCTGAGGACTTACTAAGATCATAAGCCACCAACAACTCCTGGAGGTGTTGGGTGGTGGGACTTTGGCCTGTCCTTAATTTCCTCACGTTACACAAAGCTCTCAGTTCCAAGAATGGGAGTGTGTCATACTTGGAGGGGGAAGCTCAATGGCTTCCTGCAGGGCATCTTTGGATCCTGCTTTTAAAGACATTACTAGTGTGGTGTGGTGTATGCACTACCTACTCTAGTGTGGCCTACTAAACTCTCTTGAGTTGTAGAAAGGGTTGTGCTATCCCTTAACACACAACTCTAAGTTCAGTAGAACTTACTGATATTCTAAGCTTAAATTATATGTACCTTAGGTACCTTTAGTGGTTTTCAGTTGATCAATTCAATTGAGATTATCTGGTAAAACAATAGCAAGCTGGAATCCCACACGCTGCACACCAATGTGAGAAGTTGGCCTGGCATATGCTGTCCACTAATTATAGTGGGCACCTTGCACCAGTCCAAATCGACTCTTATGGTAGGTAGGTTAAAGACAACCTTATTGAAAGCTATCCTAGTGGTAGCTGTGGAGAGCAGCCTTCAGGCTAAGTCTTGAAGGAATGTAAAGCAGCTTGTTTTACCAGTCTATAATCTCTTGAGTGACCAAATGAAAGAGCACCACACCAGGTATATATTCAAAATATATGTATTTATTACTAAACACACCCCTCTAGTCTCTTTATGAGGCTAGAGTTCGAAGTACATAGGTTATAAGATCTTAAATCACAGTAATAGCACAAATACACGTTTGGGCCCTAGGGGCGTACCAAACCATATACCAATAAAGTGGTATGCGAACCACGACTGAACTAGACACTAGGCCTAGAGCCTCTAGAAGTGCTTGGACCACAAGGAACCACCCAAGGTAGTGACACAGGGGACCCACGGGAGACGCGTGCAGTGTAAATACACAACCGCGATACGCCGTTAACTTCTATGGAGAAAGTCGGGATCGGGAAAATAGAGGAAAGGGACACTTTAAAGAGGACTAGGACAAAACCCTTTGAGATCTAGGACTTTGAAGAGTCTCTACCCACGGGAGCACCGGAGTACTCGTGTTACCTCACCCAGGGAAGCCGGGTGCATAGGTGCCTTTCGGGGTCGGGTTTCGTCGTCGTTTCTTATGGCGATCTGCTGCAAAGTGCTGCTGGCGACCAGGAGAAAAGTGTCCGGGTGGATCCAAGAGTGGATCGGAGTTCTGGAGAACCTGAAAGCAGAGGGGACAGAGTCTGGGTCACTAGCCAGTGACCAGGAAGGCGATGGACAGATGCCCACCGATGTCGAGTGCTTCAGGTGCGTTGACGGTCGTCTCGTTTCTGCAGCCACGAGGTCCAGGAGGCGTTGTCGGCGACCAGGAGCAGGATTCGGGCTGGTACACGATGTCTGTCGAGTGCTGCGGTGTCGGCGACCGGATTGGACCCAACAAGCCTTGGCAACGGCAAGTCTCGATGTAGCTGAAGATCGTCGATGGTGCAGACCAGCAAGGTCTGGGGAACTCACCCAGCGAGGGTAAGTCAGGGCAGGCCTGGAGCAACCAGGGGAGCCCTTTGGTTTCTTTAGAAAGTCTTCTGGGGACCCACGAGCCGGCTGGCAAGGGATCGCGAAGACACCTCGGGCGGAATCACTCAACAGGGGCCCACGGTCACTCGGGACGGTGTAGGCCTCTGATCTTCGGAGGGATTCCTGTTGGAGGTTGGGACCACACGTGGTCCAAAGCACAGGTTCGTAGAACGTTGTGAAGGGGTTGCACTCGACAATAGTGCACGGTACCCAGGGGTCGCGGTTCCTCGTCACTCGTGGGGTCCACTTGCCTCAGCTTCGCTGGGGACTCACGATGGCCTTGGAGAAGTCAGGAAATCTACTTCTTGGGCTGCAGGGACTTCGGACTCCGGCGGGAGCGGCGTAGTTTGCGACCGTCGTTATCGTTTTTGGTGCCTGCCAAGCAGGGGAGTCACTCCTTGACCCCAAGGGAGATTCTTCAGTCCTCTAATCGTGATGTAGAGCGTCGAAGGTCCAGGATTCAGTTTCAAAGTTTAGTCCAGGGATATCTAATCTTGCTGTGGCAAGGGTTCCCCATTTTAACCAGTAAAACAGGGAGGGACTAACTCTATGACCCCACCTATGGGAGGGTCAAGGGAGGGGTGGCTACACCCACTTCCCTTTGTCCAGTTTCGCGCCAGAGCAGGGGCAGGTAGCCCCTGAGCTGGTTTGAACTGGCATATGCACAGAGGAGCCTTTGCTCCCCCAGTGCAGGACTTCAAAGCACTCTAAGAGTGCACCCACCCAGCCCCAATACACATTATCCTGTCTGGGGAGGTGGTCACACCTCCCTGCAACAGGAAACCTATTGTCCAGGCCTCCCCTGCCGGAGTTTCGTCCAGCAGCAGGAGGCCAGACTTGTGTCTGTGGCAGCAGCATCCATTTTGTGATGCCAGGGCTTCAGAAAGAAGTTACCGGGTAAGCCAGAGTTAACATGTCTTTCCCTCTAGAAGGGTGGAATGCTACCCCCGCCGCCAGGATTGGCGGGGGGTAGTATTCCAAGATGTTTGACACCAAACACGACATGTTTAGGTGCAGCCATTCCAAAGTTAGCATTTTACCGCGAGGATATAATGCGCTTAAGAGTATATGGTCAGGCTGCACTACAAACAGCATCAGAGATGGTCTCCGAACGCTGCAGAGGGGCCCTGCTCATGCAGGGGCACCCTCTCACATAGGAACCATGCACTCTGCCTTTAGGATTGATAAGGCCTGCCTTAGGAGTGACTTATAGGTTTATATGTGTGTATGTATTTAGTGATATAGGTAACCTATATCACAGTAAGGGGTGCATGCACCACCTTACCCAGGCTGCAGTAGCAGACCTGTGGTGTCAGTTTGGATGGCCTTCCAGGGGTGGCATAATACATGCTGCAGCCCCTGGCAGGCCTCTGAGGTACCTATGCCCTTGGTACATAGTATACCATATACTAGGGACTTATAAGGGCACTCCAGATTCCAATCAGAGATGTGCCTAAGGCACATGGAAACCTTTTACAGAGAAAGCAGATAGACTGGGGCCCTGAATAGCAGGATCCCAGTCCAACTAAGTCATAAACCAGCAAAACACCATAAAAAAAGTGGGGGCAACCATATAGTCAGATTCCACCTTCCTACAGGGACATCTCACAGTACGATGTCAGCAGACAAATAGTATTTCACAGTGCATATTGCTACACGTTTAGTTCAGTTGTCTCTGTGACGTCACTGTAGAGAGGGACATCCCAAACAGGGGCGTATCTTTGTGGGGGGGGGGGTGTTTAGGGTGGAACACCCCCCTAATAATCCCCTGTCGGTCCCACGGCCTTCTGGTGGTCGGGTCAGATCATAAAGTACCTTCTGGTTGGAGTGTGAGGCGTATGATGTGTGTTCCTGTGTGTAATTGTTGTTGTGCAGTAAGGACTCAGGGCTACAGGCTCAGATCTGGGTAAAAAGTGCACACCCCTGACTATAACACTAATACTTCATGACCCCGAGTGACTGGAGGCACGACGGGTAAGTCAAGGTAGTGCGCCAAGTCACCCTTGTGAAGGGATGTTCATTCTCCTTCAGAAAGCTGAAGTCGAGATGTGTCACGATGCAAGTCCTGGCAGCAGCACTCGGTTTCATCTTTTGCACGCATGTATTTGTCACAGCATTGTGCCCGTGACTGTTGGTGGATTGGTGGCACTCAGCACAGAAGCAAACTCCAAGAAGTCCGTCGGGTCTCTGAAGTCCGGGCTAGCACCCCTGCCTGTCGCCCTCAAACAACCCTTGCACTTTCAGGCACTGGGCAGTGTGGCTTCTTTGGTACTTGACAGAGGCTGCCAGCTCAGAAAAGCCTAAAGTTAGGGAAACAGCACAAGAAAGGTATAGGAGTCAGCACAGGTTGTAGTATAAGCAGTGGCGTCACTAAGGAGGTGCGGGGGGTGCGGACCGCACCGGGTGACACCATCACATGGGGTGACACCTTTCCCAAATGAGACTATTTACTAAATACCGCACTGGGTGACACCAACCCTAGTGACGCCGCTGAGTATAAGTGTTAAACGCTAGTCCTAGAGCCCAGTTGTACTCGATCCTCCATATTTGCTTCTTTTTAAGTTTGCTTGTGTGTGAAGTTTCTTCACGTAAAGTGGGATTATGGGTGCCATTGAAACATGTCATCGGTGACTTGTGTCAGAGTAAGGATTACACCCCATCCCTCTAAGTGTCAATCTTGTCATTAGATTTATAGTTGCAGACCTCTGCATCACCCAGCTACTAGAGGCTAAACTCAGAGGTGCACGGCCTAGGTGTAGACGCATTGCACTGTAAGCCCACCTGTAACAATCTCACGTTACACCCCCTTAACTGTATCTTTATGAATTGCATAGTTCTCATGATATATACCCCTCACTATAATTGCAAAGTCTCCACACATCTCTGTAACTGGCAGCCATTTATAAATCTGATGGTTTAAACTCCTTATTGTGCATGCACAGTGTCTATATGTGCCTCGGATATTAATATCTCATGGTTCCTTACAGGGCTTCGCTGATCTTTGGGTATCAAGGCTACTGTACTATTTTCCCTGTTAGGGATGCAAATCTTGCAGGTTCTAAATACTACCTTCTCCCTGTTAGGGTAGCAGAGCCCGTGTGGCACTAAGAACCTACTGATAGGGCTGAATCTATCCAAGGTAGCATAAACTTTATCCTGAAACTCAGTGTGGTAGTGGTCTCAGAGTATTACTAAGAAACAGCGCATGAGACAGCTTTGGAGATATGCAAGTGTTACTAGCAAATAACACCTGGCAGAGTTGCTGAGCTCTCTAGTTATCAACCCTGTGATGTAAAGGGGATGTGCAATAATTGCAATTCTTTTCTCCTCCTGTAACATGCATCGTTAAGGCATGTGACTCAGGGTTCTGTGTATATCCAGCGCATTTCAGTCCATAATACTAATATTATAAATGAGGCGGTTAATGCAGTTGCTGGAGAGATCCACGTGTCATACCTGGTTACTGGTTTGAAGCATCATAAAATACCTCAGAGTGTTCATGTGCCAGCTCCAGAGAGTTGCACGTGAGATATGATCATAGATTTGTAGTCTATTTAAGGTAGCTTATTTGGTTAATGCTTTTGTTGCAGAGATCATTGTGCAACCTGCAGATCACAATTTACATTCCTATTCCAGTAGCTCGGCGCATTACACTTCTGCTGTTAACAGTTGCATATGACAATGTGATATTGCTGCCCGATGGAGGTCCCCTTCTTTACCCACCCTTTCACAATGGCGTCGGGGGTGGATTGGTGTGCCCTGCAGGAGAGACCAGCTTACGAAGCCAAGCCCTACGAAGATGCTAAGTGAAGGGGTTGGCATCTCACAAAAAGTGAAGGACTGTCCTCACACACCACCTGGTGTCATGCTTCATCATTGGCCGTCCTCACTCTCTAAATGCCAACCCCTTCACTTAGCATCTTCTAAGTTTCGGTCACTTTTTACTCAGAGCAGCTTCTTTTGTGTATTCATGTTAGGATGGAGGCCAGCTCGCTCTGAGTGCCCCGTGCCGCTAGTTTCCTCCCCTAGGACTCTCTAGGGTTAGTGTGTTACATGGTTTGTACAGCTGATGGCTGTGGGAACAAATAAGGGGCATTATCTCTAA
Source organism: Calotriton arnoldi (assembly GCA_963921515.1). NCBI lineage: Eukaryota > Metazoa > Chordata > Amphibia > Caudata > Salamandridae > Calotriton > Calotriton arnoldi. Next base: position 202,792 of record CAWUFW010002099.1, read on the forward strand.
TGAGAGAGTGGCATTAGTAGCCAAAAAACAAGGGTACCTTGAATATAAGGAATAACAACCCATTGCACTTCTGAGCCCACCCCAATCTGGTGAGACATATTACCCAATCCCTAGCCAACAATGGAGAACGAACTCACATTCGATGATGCAACGATAGCAGAAATACTGAGAGCACCCTCTCTGTTAGTAGTCACAGTTGTAGTCCAGAGGGTAAAAAATTCGGATGAATGGGATCCCCACTCCGCGAGTAAGAAAGAACAAATTTGCACTGCCCTACACGCTGCATTTATGACCGAATACCTCCGAAAGAACACGGCACCACGAGGTCTGATAGTCACTAATGAACCAAGACTTTTTTTGAATAATAAGGAATTCCGGAAGAACTGGTCATGCATCGCGTGGAAATGCACTAAAGATTGGTTGGTGTTAATCATTAACACAGCCAGACAACTAGCTGATGCCTTACTCGTGGAAATACAGCAGAGTGAGAGCAAACTTAAGACGACAGTGCATATTTCCGTCTTTAAGAAGAAACTAGAGGAAATTAACAATGACCATTCCCAATATAAGGAATATCTCACACAATCGAAACTAACTAAACTCAAAAAGGATGTACAGAAATTTAGCCGGGAAACGACCTACCCATACATCACAGACGAGTACTACGAGAAACCACAACCCACTGGAAGAAGACAACAGCGATTCAGACCCACCTCACAGAACTGGACCTTCAGTTCCGGAGAAGAAAGGAGTGGCAGTGACAGCCGCAGTGATGAAAGTACAGGACGCCCCCAGGGTAAACACTTTCCAAACTATCAACAGCCAGTGGAGGGCCTGTTTATCACAATGGACATCGAGGCCCTGTACACCAGCATACCCCAGAGATGCACTTTAAGCGTGGTGGAACACATTCTACTGGAGAAAGATTGGAATTACATGACACAAGACACTTCATCCTGGAGTGCGCAGAATTGGCACTCACGGAAAACTTTTTCAAATATGAGGATACAATATATCATCAGATCAGAGGTACTTCCATGGGGAGCACATTTGCTCCCAGCATGACGTGCCTCTACGTACACCAATTTGTAGAAGAAGATCATATCTTTCATCAAGACAACCCCTATGCAGCGCAAATGAAAACCTGGCGACGATACATAGACGATGTCATTATTATTTGGCATGGCAGTCCAGAAGAAGCAGAGGACTTTGTTCGATGGGTCAACATGAGAGACGAACATCTGAGATTTACGCACTCAATCAGTAAAGAAGAGGCGTTTTTTCTGGATCTAGTAATAACCATGACCCAAGACGGAATCAAAACAAAAGTTCACAACAAAAGCACAGATAGGAACAGTCTACTCCTGTTTGAGAGCTTTCATCCGAAATCACTCCGACAAAACCTCCCAGTAGGCCAGTTCCTCAGGATTCGGAGGAACTGCTCAACCATGAAAACCTATGACGAACAGGCTGAGATACTGGAGAACAAACCATCAGACTCGGATTTATCGTTCTCAAGATTCACACCATCACTTCTTCTAGTACTTATCACCAATCGTTTCGTGCTGCAATCTTGGGTTATTAACAATGCACGGTCTTCCTTTGTTAATTGAAATTCTGTTTTAGAGGCATCATGGACATAAATCGGATGCAGGTTGACTACACTTCAACAGCTGGAAAGGATTTACCCTGGTCACTGAGTTAGGTGAAATCCTGTAGGACCATAATTGTTCTCTAACAGTTTGAATAACGTACTTGTGTGTGGTTAGGGCCAAATGAACAATATCATTCCGGTAATGGTTGAAATTTTCCACTTCACCATTACATTGAGGATCATACAATGAGATCTAACCAGATATTTTTACAAAGACCATGATGGCTAGCTTTGAATATCAAAGATCGAATCCTCTCTGGAGGAGCACACTTTTCCTTTCGGAAAACGAAACCATTCTCCACACTTAATTCCTCAGAGACATGGCACAAAGGATGTATTGGGGCCTGCAATGATTTTATTGGATGCCAACCTTCACTGATATATTTCCTAATTAATTTAAGGATGATATCCCCTGAATCATCTAAATTCCAGATATCTTCAGTCACTAGGGGTTCAGTTATTGCACACACATCTAAGACATTCGCAACAAGGTAATAGAGACCAGAAATCAGCAGCGCAATCCATTTTTCCAGGTTCACTTCAAAACAATATTTTTGTACCTTTGAACATAACCTAGATATCCTTGCTGTAGAAGATAAGCCTCCCCTCATGGATAATATATGCACAAGGTGTAGGAAGCTGGCTCTGTATATACTATACCAAAGTGAGGTATAGTGTGCACAGAGTCCAGTGGATCCCCAAAGGTAGGCAGAGGTAAAGTTAGATAGCACCTCACTCTCTATTTGTGGTAGTGTGGTCGAGCAGTAAGGCTTTATCAGAGGGTAGTGTTAAGCATTTGTTGTACACACTCAGTCAGCAAATGAATTCAGACACTCAAAGACTGAACTACAGACCAATTGTTTTTGTATAAAAATATTCTTTTAGTTATTTTATTTCTAGAACCAAGCAAGCCTGGCACAGGTAAGTGATAAATACTTTACAGTAGTAAATGCTGATTGTAATACAGTTCAATTGTAAATGTAAATGTACTATGGTTTGACTTACAGTATTGTTTCAGAGAAATGCAATCGCTTGTAAATACAGTACATAGACTTGAATGGCATTTTCAGTAAAATAGCAGGTAAGTTACTTTTGGATTACTTTTCTTACTCAGTGCTGTATGCATGGATGCAGCACTGGGACATTTCCTGTAAACAGGTGAGTAAAAGCGTTTTTGTTAAATCGTACAATTTTAAAGAATTTCTTTAGGTTTCAAAACTCCACACTTGGAAACTTTTTCAGGAAAAAGTGTCAATGTTATCCTATGGACGAAAATATGGTTATCGGTTTTTAGGTAAGTATTCGGTAGTGGGAGTTGAGGTTCTGGGGGTAGACTCAGGGGTCCCCCAGGGTCAGTGATGCACTCTTGTTACACCCTCAGCGGCACTTGGGCGGCCGGGTGCAGAGTGTTGAGGCCCAATGTTATCCAATGGGGGATAGGGGGCCTCCGGTTGGTGGCTGCTGACGAGCAGGCCACTGGGTTGTGGGAGCAAAGCTCCTGGACTTTAGCTCAGGGCAAATGGGGAAACAAATTGCACCCTCAGCGACACTAGGGCGGCCGGGTGCAGGGTGCTGTTTCGACGTCGGACGCCCTGTTGGTTTCAATAGAGAACCTCCGGTTTGCAAAAGCACTGCAGGCAGGGAGACGAAGGTCTTCTGGGTGCGACCACCACTTCGAGAGGTAAGTTGGGAAGTTAGGGGTTGGTTAGGCACCGCCAGTTTGGGCGCACAAGGCCGTGGGGCGTCGGGTGCAGGGGTGCCTTTTGGGGTTGGATCTTCTTACCAGCTCCTGGTCGCGGTTAGGAGAGGCCTTCTGGATTTAGACTGCAGGCGTCGGCTGGAGGCTTGAGGTAGGTCAGGGGTCGCCGGATCTCGGGTCAGGATCGCCGGGGTGACCTCCTCGTGGTGTTTGCCCACTCGGGCCGTGGACGGCGGGTGCAGAGTGGGGCGGATCCGTGGTGTCCGGCCAGAGGTTGCAGATGAACAAATCCGGTGTTCACGGGAGACAAAGTCTTTGGAGTTGAAGGCAGGCAGGTACTCCGGGGTTTTCGAGGTTGCTGGCTGCAGGACACAGTGGGATTTCGCAGGTTCGAGGGGGAGGCAGGCCGGTAGGGCTGGGGCCAAGTCAGTGGGAGTCTTCCTCTTGTTAGCTGCTGCACGGCTGTTCGGTCATTCTTCTTCCTTTTCTTGTTGCAGGTTCTTGTCTGAGGAAGCAAGGTTCAGGGGTGCCCCTAAATATTAGATTTAGGGGCATTACAGGTAGGTAAAAGGCAGGGACCAATGGGTCCATTCCCTGGGGTGGGTACACCCCCTATTATGCCACCCTCCAGTGGGAGGGGGGCATGAGCCTGTCCCTGGTTGGCTGAGTCCCCCATCTTCAAGATGGCTTGGACTGAGAGTTGTGCTTCACCTCGCCTCCCCACCTGAGGGGTGGAGTTGGCAGAGGTGGGCACACCTCTCTTCCTCACTTGTTTTTCCCGCCGGTTCTCCCGCCCAAAGTGGGGGTCAGAACCAGTGGGGACCAGTTGCTGAGAGCACCAAGTGGCCTGGGGAAGCTCACAAAGGGGGCAAGCCTTTGAAGCTTCCCCTTCGTGAACCCTGCCCATCCTGGGGGAGGAGGCTTGGCACCTCGTCCCAGGATGTGCATTGTTTCAGGCCCCAGAGAGCAGCAGGCTCTCGACCCAGGGGTCCAGAAACATGTCTGGTGGTGGCAGCTGAAAGCAGCCACTCAGCCTGGACACTAGTGGTGGGTTAGTTTTCAGGGGGCATCTCTAAGATGCCCTCTGTGTGCATTTTTCATTAAATCCCACACTGGCATCAGTGTGGGTTTAATGTGCTGAGAAGTTTGATACTGATGCAGCGCGTACAATAAAACTATTCTCCTCCTAGGTCACTTATCGGTCATCCAGGGGCAAACTATATTTTCTCACATCCACATGACGATGGGGCCCATAAACATCGCCTATCACACACACACACACACACACACACATACACACACACACACCTGGATTTCCTTTACACCTTTACGAAATTCTGTGCTCCTAGGAGAAACATGAGAATTTAATGGAAAACACCATTTATGTACCGCTGGAAGGAGCCGGTATATCTTATTACCTTAACCTATCGTTTTCTTTTAGGTATTTCTTAAGATATTCCTGCTCATTGTTTTGTCGATGAATCATTCATGTAAGAAATTAGTTCATAGTGATTAAGACCAGCTAAATCACAATAACCAATCACTGGTGTCACAATCATTTAGTAAAATAACCACTGAGTCGTTTGATTTAAAGAATCTTAATTTTTATATAATTTTAAAAGCATGAGAAAGAATTTAGACTTTTTATTCAATTATTAATTCAAATATTTATTAAGCATAATCAATTTTATTGCAGAAAGGAAATTTTTGTCATGAAGCAAAACCCTAATTACCTGCCTACCTTCCTAATTTAGCCTAATGATTTCTAACCTAAGTTTAAGAATTAAAAATAACCTGATTCTCATATTCAACTGGAAAATTAAGACAGCAACAGAAACTTCAGCTCGTCAGCATCAGCTACCTGCAACCCGTCTCATCTAACAGTCTTTCAGCATCTCCCGCTCAGTAATGGATCGATCAGGACCACCAAGCACTGGAAGCCACCAACACCGACTCTGACTGTGACTCTCCAACTCCGATCGTGACTGTGACCCCCTCCCACCAAGAGTAGGCCCTCTTATACCCTAATTCTAACTTTGCTAACTAATTGTTGCAACATTAATAACACGCTTTTCTTTCATTGGTCCATTCATTTAATCTATTCATTCTTTAATCAAGTTCTCTCGGATCCAACTGGTCCTTGGAATGTATATGATCATTTCCTTTCTCACAGTTCAAGACATGTTTCCATCCGCTTCGATCAGTACATTTGTAACTTCTTTCGATACATTCGAGAACTCTGCAGGCATTGTCCTTTCTCTTAAAATGGTTTCCCACGGTTCCTTGCTGATCACCACGGCACACTATCAGTTCAATTAGGTCACATCAGCCTTGACCATTCTCGCATCCTAGCCTCTCAGCAACATCACGAGGTTAGCTTTTCTCCAACTTTTCTCCCTTGTCACGTGTTTCCCCGCACTTGCGCACTTCATTAACCGGCAGTCATTTTATATCGCCACTCGTTTATACTTAGAAGCACTATTTTGAAATAAACAAAACATAATTAAAATAGAGAAACATAGCCTTTTCGTTTCCCTCCCGTCATCTACGTACCCCAATTAGTTATTACCTAGCAGAAAGCAACATTTAAGCTGTTCCTTACTTACCATCGCTATTGTTTTTGCAACGACCCGTTTATATTCTATGAAGCACAAATCATGCATTTATTATAAAAATTAGTACGCAATTATTTTTATGTTATAATTAGACACACAGACATTCGTTAATAGATTATTCAACACATACACTTGCGTATTACCCTTCCCCCACGTACAGTGTTGATTAATACGTTTAAACGAACATTTTATTAATTATTTATAAAATTTGTTAGGGGTTAAATTTTTTTTTATTTTCTCTGCTCCATCAATACCAAACTTCTCAGTTTTCAGTGTAGCCATTATGGTGCTGTGGAGTTCGTAATGACAAACTTCCAGCACCATATACTCTTAATGGCAGCACTGCACTTACAAAGTCTAAGAATAGACTTAGACACTGTAGGGGTACAGGGATCATGCACCTGTACCCTCACCACTAGTATAGTGCACCCAGCTAGAGGGGTGACTGATCTATGCCAGAGCAGTGGGTTGTAGGCATGGCACACAGGGATGTGTGCCATGTCGTCTCTTCACTTTGTTCTACACCAAGACACGCAGCCTGCAATAGTAGTGTGTGTGTCAGGATACAGGACCTCTAAGGGTGGCACAATAAGTGCTGCAGCCCTTAGAGGCCTTCTCTGGTCACAGTGCCCTGGGTACCTGTGGTACCATTTACCAGGGGCTGACCTGTGGCCAGAGATGCCAATTGGGTTTAGGCTTCAATGCAGTTTTAGGGAAAGAACATAGGCCCTGGGTACCTGATTAGCAGGAGCCCAGGGCACACTCAGTCAAAGTACATCAGCAATTCAGCAAAGAGTGGGGGCAACCATGCAGAAAGAAGGCACTTTCTCACACAAGGGGCTTGTGATCAGTTTGCAAGGAGAATTTGCATCCCAAATAAAATTGTGAAAATGGCTCATGGAACAGACATGTGCAAGGAGTTGTCTCTATGACAGCATTGCTTCGTTCAGTGTCATTGAGAGTTCTAGAAGCAAAAGCAACTAGCTAACTGTCATTGTTATTGGGTTTCTGAGAGAGAACTGCTCCAAACCATGTGCACTAGCATGTACCTTAATGATACATTTCCTTCCTACGGAGAAGAGTTTTAAAGTGGGTGCTGAAATCTATTCCTTCACTTTCTCAAATGCAAGTTGTTGGTCAGCACCCCAATGGTATATGGCCCCCTTGCATAGATATTTTCTTAAAGGTTCCATTAAGATCGCAAAGTCTTGCCCAACCTTTGAATAAAACTCACACAGACCTACGAAATATAACAACTTCTTCTCATCTGGCGGTGGTGCTTCCTTTGTAGCTCAAATGACAGATTGCTTAGGTATGAAATCCTCAGTGGATATGGTATGCCAAAAAATCTACTTGCGAACAGTATAAATGTTCATTTTTCCCCAAACGGTTGTATAATTCCTTAAACACCAGATCATATTTCATCAAATTTTTTGAAAGCACCAGAATGTCATCTTTGAAGCACAGACAGAGTCTTCCAAATCCTTAAAAATGTGGTACACAGTGCGCTGGAATGCTGATGAAGTGGACACTAATCCAAAACTATATGTTTGTACCGATAAAGACCAAAAGGAGTTATGAATGTGGCCAATTACCTTGATTCCTCCGACAGTTCCACCTGAATATATGTTTGACGAAAGTCAAGCATGGAAAAGACTGTAGCACCTTCCAACATAGATATCGATTAATTTATCATAGGATGGGTGTCAGAAATTATGTTTGCATTAAGTGCTCTAAGATCAACACATAAGCGTACACCCCCATTGCTTTTTTTGGTCAGTACAATGGGAGAAACCTACTAAGAGGATTCTACTTCTTCAATGATGTCCTCTTTTGGAGGGAATCCAGCTGATTTTGTAACTCCTTACAGATACATATTGGATTTCATCTCAACTTTTATCTATTCAGTACGTTTACTTTTTTAAGATGAAGTTTAGGTGCATATGTTTTTAGTTTTCCTAAACCATTGTTGAATACCTTGGAATAAACCTGAGAATATGAATCTTACAACCAGGTTCACAGTCAACACAGAAGAAGATGGATCCAAAAGGATCTTAAATAAACATTGATCCTGCCATTCCAGGACATACACCCCTTTTCTTGTGATACAGATCTTTATTTTGGCACACCTCCCCTTCAAATTAAATATGTCAAAAGATACCCCCAAAAATAAAATCAGCTTTCATTCAAACGATACAGCTTTGATATCTGGTTTATCGATTTTCAATTCTGCTACTGAAAAAAAGACTGGTATCTTTCTGTAGTGGTGATGGCATATGGAGAGCCGATGTTGGCCATACCTCTAAATTGCTTCCTAAAACTTCCAAAATAAACACTGGGGGCTTCTCTAGAATTTTCTCGCTGTATAGATTTATCCTGATGGACAAGCACCATAAGCACAGGTTTATTTTCAAGGTCATTCTCCTGTTCATTAGTTGCATGCGTGAGCTACTCTTGAACAAAATGGATGTTTACTCTCTTTACAAAATTTGGCAAAATGCCTAGTTTTTTCAAATAAATTACAACTTCTACTTAATTCTGGACATCTCTTATACAAAGCTTTATGGTAGGAACTGTCACAATGGTAACAATTGGTTTTGAAAATAACTATTTTATTCGTAACATGTTCGTCCTTAGTCAGCTTGCCAAGAGCACATATTTCACTACTTTTCTTCCTTTTCTTCCTTTTCCTCTGTAACCACTTTAGCACATTACATAGATTGTTCAATAGCTTTTGCAGACTTGCCTACCTCTTCCAGGCTATGATAACCCATTACCTAAAGCTTTTCCTGAATGCACTTGTTGTTAGTGTTCACTTTAAGCTGGTCATGCAACATTTCATTGGTTGTGGAATCAAAATCACATGTCGTAGATAGCCCCCTCCAGGCAGTCAAAAACTCATCCAAAGACTCCCCATCATTTTGCCTATGGGTATAAAAGTGATATAAAAGTGTATTGCTGGTAGTAGGCTTAAAATAACGTTCCAAACCACTCAGAGCTTCTTCGTATTCATCATAGTCATCATCACCTTCTGGAGCCTCCACCGTGGGAAGAGTTCTAAAAGTCTCCTGTACGTCTGATGAGCCTAAACAATGAAGGAGAATTCCCTTGCCCTGCCTAGCATCTATGACTACTATATAGTTCAAGAATTCCTTCTTCCATTTGTTCTAGGGCTGAGGTAGATCGATTTTATTGTTGAGGAATGTTTGGATACAATACAAATTGCATAGTGAACGTGGGAAAATACAGTCTATGCACTTCTATGAATTGTAATGTAGTGTCGGACGTATAGTGTTAAATGAATGCAAATATAATCAATCTTATTTTATTAATTGTTTATTATAGGGCATGCAAAGTGACGTAGAACCTTCAATTTCCAGTCAGCTTCACAGCGAACTCCGCAGTGGGATGCAAATCTTAATTGAAAGTAACGGGAAAGAAAGATGGCATCTATAACATTGGTACTCGCAAACAATTTCCCAGGGGCCGCAACATTTGGTCTGTGATGTGACAGATGGCTGTATCGATACCAGCAGGGTGACGGTCAGGGGTCGATGAGGGGATGGTGGTAAGGTGGGAATGAGAGAAGCGAGGCATACACATCTAGTGTCTGAATTGCACAATATGAAACCAAACGTGGGATTAACCCCGGCTTTTCCACTTAACCAAATTATGTGATCCTAGGCAATTGTTTTATTTCACTTTCCCTCATTATCATATATGAGGACGCTGAAATACATGACTTCGGGATGTGTGCTGTACAAAACCTTCTCTTGTGTTTGATTTAATAAACTATATGTTGTTCATGTGTAATAGAAAACCCGGCCCCCAAAGAATGCAGATAACAAGCGACTTGCCTCTTAGTTCACTATTGGCATTGTTGTCAGGGTGGGGGGAGAAGGAATGTTTATCAATTCATGTTTGAAAACTTTCACTTAAAAAAAAACCTTCTCAATGTACTGATAACCTGAGGTACTCCAGTGAAACGGCGCAGCATGTCAATGAAAGACTCTATTTGAGTCTTAACAGACTTTATCATTCTTTTACACTTTTGCTGCAAGATGTGTTTATGAATGAAGGTGTTCCTAAAGTTAATTGGTGCAGGACACCCGAGTTACTTCCTTTCTGTGATTTCAATAAACCTATAAATAAATGCTTGCCCGTTTATTTACCATGTTCTGAATGTTAGTGCTGAGCCGAGTGAACAGCAGCCCGGTGCACTTGACCAGGGGCCCCATGTAAAGGACAGGAGGCCCGGCCCCGTGGCCGTACTTTGAGTATCACTGGATCATAACACGGCTTTGAGCACTGCGTCGTGTGAGAAGATAAACCGTTGTGTCGATGAAAACCAAGCTTGCCCTGAGCTCACCTGAATCCCTCCGCCAGCCAGAGTGGGAGGGGCATGCGGGCTGGAAACGGCTTGTAATAGGCCCAGAAGAGAGACGATGCCCGCGCTGGAGTTTCCAATGCTTGTTTATGGGGTTCCACCATTCCCGCCCTGGTGCACTCTGCTTGTTCATGGCCGCCGCCCACAGCAACCAGTTCCGCACACTACTAACCTGTGAGAAAAGAAGCAGAAACTATTCACCGACAGACCTCTGCCTGGAAATGACTGTAATGCAAACGTGTTCCTTCTGTTACTTACCGCCCCAGGATTCTTTCGATGCTTCTCGGCACTTCTCTGCATTTGGGCATTGTTGACAAAAAATAATTAGGTATTATTACAAGACTAAAATAATCTGTGGATTTATCTTTCAAGACCTCTTTTTAAGAGTATAATAAATGCAAGCCTGGTTTTGTTTCCCAATGCTTGTCAACTAGACCCATTTTTTGACACAATAATCTTTTTTTTTTTTTACTTTTTTTTTTTTTTTCATTGATTATCAAATTTCACATATCCATCTCAGTTATTTTTGGTCACTGTAAATCACATATGTTTACAATATGGAAGTATCACGTTAATATTGCATAAGAAACAAACATTAGTTTCCAGGTTCACAATAAAGATTATGTACCATCTATATTAAACAACTGAAACATAATAATCATACATCGGATGAGTCCCTCCATGTCTATTCAGAGAACAAGCTGTATCCAAATGTCTAGAGTGGCCCCAGTCCCCAAAAACGCAGGACCATAGTGTGGTGGCGTGTGAGCGGAAGTTATAACACCTGCAGTGCCGGGAGATGTCCAATGTGACTAGTTCATGCATAAGGCCCTTGAGCTAACCCACCCCAGTGGGTACTATACCTGAGCTGGGCTGGGACGTGTTGGAGTTTTGTAGGGTGGCTATGTAGATTTTATATGGACCCCAGATATCCTTGGGACGCGCTGTGCTCGGTAACATGTTGGAGTATATCTCGCTATTAGTGCTACAGTGGGCTAAACTATGCAACCAGCCTTGTAGTGTGGGGGAAGTCTTGCTTTAGGAAAGTTCGCCGTGTAGCCCAGGAGCGCCACCTCCGGAAGAGGAACAATAGAGAGACCGAGGATCTCACCTAGCTTTGAATGTACCAGGTCCCAGAAGGGGCGTATACAGGGGCAGGTCCAGGAGAGGTGGGCAAAATCGGCGTGCAGAGTGCCGCATTTCCGGCACGTTTGCGGTCTACTTGGATAGATTTTATGCAGCTTGACCGGTGTCATGTATATTCGTCGTAAAAACTTGTAGTGTAACAATTTATGGCGACTATTTAGTGAGATATCTTTTGTGGCCCTACAGCAGACTGTCCATTGATCTTCTGTGATCTGATGCCCCAAATCTGTCTCCCATTCTGCACGCAGTTTGTTGTCCGTGATAGGGAGTTGCGTGATGCAAAGTTTGTAGAGTTTTGAGACAATGTGCACTCCACTATCACTCTCAATAATGAGGGACAGAGGGGCGAATGAGTCAGGTTCTAATGGAAATTCAGTAAGCGTAGCTCGTAATGCCGAGTACAATCGTTTGAGCACGAATTGATCCATGAACGTGGCCTCTTGGAAGCGGGCTTCCTCAGTGGCCGAAAAAATGTGGCCATTCGGATAAAGGTCGCCTATTTTTAAAATATTAAACTTAGTCAATGTGCGTTGCACAAGCTTTTCCCCTGAAATAGGGAGCCATCGAGCATTGGGAAGCGGAAGTGCTGACGAATATAAAACTGACGAACCTACGTAACGATGGAGCCTGTGCCATGCCCAACTAGTGGTCGAGACCGTTTGAATATCTACTGGGTCCCTAGGTTCGCCTCTGGGCAAGACGGCAGCCAGTCGCTCAGAGAGGACCAAGTCTGCCTCCGGGCGCAGAAACGGAATCCTGGCATCCGGGTGGTACCAAGCGAAGGCAAAACTACACTGCGCCACTAAGTAATATAAATAAAAATCCGGAACCCCAAAGCCACCCCTATCGTATGGTAAAGTGAGTACGCTCCATCGAACACGTGGCTGTTTACCGCCCCAGACCAAGCGAATCAGATGGGATCGTAATGAGGAAAAGAAACTGCGCGTGAGGAGAATGGGAATGTTGCAAAAAAAATACAGAAATTTGGGGAGTATCATTTTAATTACGGCAATTCTACCCGCCATGGACAGAGGGAGCCGTAGCCATCGATCCACCTGAGTCTCTAATTTTACTATTGCTTGTCCATAATTTAGTCGGATAATCTGGGCCGGGTCAAGATGTATATGGACATCCAGATATTTGACTGAGTCTGGGCACCATTCCAAAGGGAACTCACAATCCCACGATGATGTACTGGTGGTCAGAGGGAAAATAATGGATTTGTGCCAATTAATGCCTAACCCTGAATGCTGCCCAAAGCGAATAATCTCCCTGAGGAGCGGGTCTAGATTCAAGTGCGGCTCCCGAACATAGAGGATAGTGTCGTCGGCATATAAAGAAACCAAAAGGGGGCCTGTTTTAAACTGCAATCCCCTGTGTAGATGTCTTTCTTGAAAGTGCCGTATTAGGGGGTCCATGGCGAGAATGAACAGCAGAGGCGATAAAGGACAGCCCTGTCTCGTGCCACGTGTCAATGAAAAGGAGTCTGAGAGAGACCCGTTTATAAGAAGTCTGGCCGTTGGTCGACTATATAGTAGGCCCACTGTGGCGATGAATCCAGCGGGCATGCCCATGCGACGCATGATGGACATAAAGAAGGGCCACTCCAGTGTATCAAAGGCTTTTTCGGTATCAAGCAAAATTGCCGCTGCCGGAACCTCAGGGTTTATTCTATGGATCACTGCGAACAGGGTTCTCAAATTTAAGGAGGTCGAACGGTGGGGAACGAAACCTGACTGCGCTGGGGAAATGATGAATTCCATTAATTGCGAAAGTCTATTTGTGACAATTTTGGCGAGGATCTTGTAATCAACATTCAATAGCGACAGTGGTCTATAGGATCCGCAGAGTGATGAGTCTTTACCGGGCTTAGGAAGGAGAATGATAACCGCTTCACTTAATGTAGGCGGCAGGACCTGTCTCTCCAGGGCCTCAGCATATACTTCAATCAGCTTTGGAGCCAGTAGGTCTGAAAAGGCTTTATAAAATTCCCCAGTAAAGCCGTCTAGGCCCGGGACAGAGGAGCCACGCAGCACTTTGATTGCTCCCCGAACCTCAGCCTCAGTAATGGGTTCAGCCATAAAGTTTTGCATATCTTTTTCCAAGTACACAAGGGCCACCTCAGAGAGATATGCCTCCTGTGCTGTAGGGTCGCGGCCCAGCCTAGACGTGTATAACTTGGTGTAATATGACCGGAATTCCTCCTGAATATCAGAAGGAGATGTAAGTAGGGTCCCGTTCTCAGAGTGAATCTCGGTAATGCAGGCCTTGCTATAGGGCGGCCTCAGATTTTGCGCTAATGTGCTACCTGGGCGGTCCCCCTCTCCGTAACGACGAGCGGCACGGTATTTGCCTAAGTAGAGGATCTCGCGATCCGCTGCCTCTCTGTATTCTGTAAGGAGGGATAATCTCCGTCCCTGTGAAATAGTTGCTGGGGCGTGTTGTGATTCGTTGTCCAGAGCTGCCAGGTCACACTCCAGCCTGGTCAACGTTGTGCGTAGAGATTTGAGCACGCCCGCATGTTTGGAGATGCAGACGCCGCGTATGTAGGCTTTGAATCCCTCCCATAGCATTGCCCAGGTATCCACCGATCCCGTGTTAATATTGAAATAATCCTCTATGGCCTCTCTGATCTCGTGACAAAAAAGGTCGTCGAGGAGGGCCCGACCAGGGAAGCTCCACTGCCTCTCGTACCCCTCCGGCCTCGGGACCCGAAGACAGAGTTGGATCAGCGAATGATCAGAATATGTTCTAGGTAGTGTAAGCAACGTCTGATACCAAGATGATACATCGGGGGAGAGGAGCCAAAGATCAATCCTGGTCCATGTGTCGTGTTGGCCTGAATAATGTGTGTGATTTGTGAGAGTCGGATTACGCCTACGCCATATGTCTATCAATGAAAACCGGTCACATAAGTCCAACAGGGTACGTCGCGCTCGCGGCTTCGTATCTGGAGAGGTTGCAGTACTGTCCAAGGCTGGATTAAGCAGGAGGTTAAGATCCCCACCCATAATAATCAGACTAGGCTCTAGCTTGGAGAGTTGTGCGTGCAATGTATGGAAAAATTCTGGGGAATCAGTGTTAGGCGCATAAACGCATATCAATATGACCTTATGTCCCATCAGGGACCCCGTGACAATAGTATACCTGCCCTCCCTGTCATTGACAACCAGCCGACAGCTAAAGGGGATCCTTTTGTGTATAAGAATTGCGGTTCCTCTTGCATAATTACTAAAATTAGCAAAATATCTGTGTGCCCCCCAGCTTGAAGGAAATCGTGCATTGTCTGAAACCGGTAAATGTGTTTCTTGTAGAAAGGCAATGTCTATATTATGTCTAAGCAGATAATGCACCACCTGCCGTCTTTTACGATTGTTATTTAAGCCACGGACATTCCAGGACAGCATAGACAAATTGGAAGGACCTTTAACCAAACCTGGCTGTGCCATCAGTGAATGTCAAGAAATCTAACGCGATCACATTCAAAACTAGGACCAAAGACCAAAACAAAAAGCAACCATAACGACAATCAATAATGAAAACAGTGTACCCCTCCCACGTCCCCCTCCCACCACCCAACCCTACATCAATAAAGGTAAGGCATACCCCAATCTGCAACCAAAGGACAAAGTACCAAATTGGTGTACAATGGAACAGCGCTATGTCAAAAAGGTACATCAGAACCAACAATGATAAACCCAGGGTATCCACCAGGGGGGGGCGGCAACGCCCCGTCAGTCAACCAACTATGAAGGTCATCTTGAACTGCGGCATAATATAATCCCAACTCAATCTAAGAGTAATAAAGAATAGCAATAGATCCACGTCACCCAACACCGGAGCCAGAGAACAGTTCCAAACTTGCAACGGAGCCACTGTGTGGAGGGGATGGGCCGCTCTTGTCGTCTTGCAACTGGCCATTGTCACGTTTATAGGTGCGACAGAATTCCTGGACCTCGGTAGGATTCTCAAAAAAACGTGTCCGGCCCCCCACCTCAACCCTCAGTCGTGCGGGATACAGCATGCCGTACTTGAGGCCAAGATTACGAAGCGTAGCTTTCACACCGGTGAACCTGCGCCTGGCCTCCTGCACCATAACAGTGAAGTCTGGATAAAGAGCGATTTTAGAACCTTGCCAGGTGTTATCGCCGCGCTCTCTCGCCAATTGTAGGGCAGTATCACGATCCCGGAAGTTCATGATGCGTGCAATAAGCGGACGAGGGGGCATGCCTGGGTTAGGTCTCGGACCCAAAGTACGATGGGCCCGTTCCACCACAAACCCAGGCGTGAAGGAGTCTCTCCCGAACAGATCCGACAGCAGTGTCTCTATGAAGGCGTCCAGTCGACCCGTGGCGGTGGATTCCGGAACCCCAAGGATACGGACATTATTGCGCCGACTGCGCGCTTCAAGGTCCTCATTCTTTATGGCAACGTCTTTCAGCAAGCGTTCCATTCTGTCCAGCCTCTTAGTCGATTGCGCAGTCCCATCTTCTATGTCGGATATCCGTGCCTCCGCCACGTCTAGACGCCTATCATGCGCCTGAATCTTAGTGCCCATCGACTCTAGAGTTTTAGCCAGAGAGTCGAAACGGCCGTCCAACGCCTTAAAGCCAGCTCTCATCTCCTGAAGCCACTCCGCTGGAGGCGCCGCGGAGGCCGCGCCGAGTACGGGGTCAGGGTCCGGGCCACGTTCTGCCATGTCTGGACCTTCTTCCGTGCTTCGCTCCGCCATCTTTTCAAATGGGAGTGTTCTTTGTTTCGGGTCCTTCCTGCCCATGCCTCCGGAAAATGTATGGAGTTCAGGCGGCCCGCCGAAGACGCTCACTGAATGCTGCAAGAAGCGCCACTCCGGACCCGGCAGAAGCACTCAGCCCAGTCGCCACAACCACACCGGGTCCACGACTCACTCCCTTCGTAGGATCAGCACCCTCAGTACCCCAGACCAACCAGCCGCAGCACTGGGCCCTCAGTATGGAACCGCAATATGGCCGTGCGTCAAAGGCGAAGGGGCTGGAGAGCATTAGGTAGTGTGTCCAATGTATTTATGGTTGGAGGTGTAGGTAACTTCACCCAGAGATCAGGGTCTGCTGCCTCAAGAACACCGCGGATCCGGGACCAAGCGCACACCGGGGCCGGAGACCGCCCCACGCAGACGAATCTCGTCGTGTGGATGACTGGCAAGGGCAGTGCAACTCCGCTGTTCCAGGGGTGAGGACCGAACACCAATTGACGCGTGCTGTGCAGTGCTGAACATCTATAGCCGGGCCACGCATTAAAAGGGGCTGCGCGGGAGAAGTACCGGGCACCGGGGGCAACAGGTGGTCTCAGGCTCTACCCCCTCAACTATATTTGGGCCGCCGTTACGTTCTCTGCCGCCGCCCCACAAGCGCGAATCTTGGCCACAGGGGTTAGGCGGCAGCGCGGCCTCAAATCGGAGTCGGGCCAGCTCCGTCCCCGCGTCGGCATCCAGCTGACTATCGGAGCGCCGGGGAAGGGGGGAGCAGAGACACACCCAATCGGCACCCAGGACACTCACCGGCAATGCAGGGCCCCAAGTTGTACCAGGTGCTGCGCCACGGCCCTCAGTTGCCGCGTCCTGGCCCGGCAATCCCACAAGCCGCCATTTTCTTCACTGCCTGATCTCGGGCGCCGGTCCTCACAGCACACTCCCTCAGGCTCCGCGCCGTCCTGGGGGCATCTGCGACTATGCAGCACTCCTCCTGGGGGACATCGGCATCAGTAACACCAGGATCGCTGCATGGGAGGTGGGAGTTATCGCTGTTGTCGTTGGTCGGCTGGCGGAGCTTCAACGCCAGGCGGCCATTCCTGTCCGCGGCTTGGCCACGCCCCCGACACAATAATCTTTGAACTGTAAAAGGAAGATTGTTTTCTGTAGAGGATTCTAAGGAATGAGCATTCATTCATGGTCAGTGCTGCTGACCCTTGGTGTAGGGTGACCATAATTGTAAAGCCAAAAACCGGGACATTTCACAACAAGCATTTTCAATGCAATCGGTCTCGGCTTTGGGACCTTCTCCGTATTAAGCACATTTAGGGTAGGGGCAGGAAATGGGAGACCAGCTTTTTTTGAATAAAAAGCTAACACAGTTTGGGTAGACTTTAAGGACAGTGTTTGGTGGCAGTGTGACAGAGGGAGAGGAGAGAGTTCTGCAGAAGGACGGAAAGTGGGGGACAATGGTATAGCATAGATAGAGACCAACAGAGAGTTTGGAGGATCCAGCAGTCAGTTTAAAAGAGATAAACATGGAGTTAGGAGTGAGGGAGAGGAGAGGAGAAACTAGAAGAAAGAGAGGGACAGAGTTTTGGGTGGGAGGATAGACGGGGGAGCATGCATGTGAGGGAGAAAGAGTTTAAAGAACAGAGACAGGCAGAGTTTTGGGGTGGAGGGAAGGACTCTGGATTTAAAGGGACTGCGCATGAGATAGAGAAAGTGAGTTTGAGGGGCAAACAGTGAGTTTGAAATATTGTTTCCTGGGACAGGGAGCGTTTGACAAAGGGGCAGACATCCGGGGCACAGACAGGCAGAAACATAATTGTATGCCCTTCCGGTTGCCACTAAGCACTGCCCCCAAGTTTTCGAGGACCTTCCCAAGTTATCCTGTCCGTATTTCTTATATGCGTCCACGGTTTTTGGGGAAGCCTAGAAAAACAAGTATCCCTGGTATCTTCTACAGTTAAAACACAGGCATTTCTAAAGTCAATTACTCTGGAAAATAAATAGGCTTAAAATCGTCAAATACATGGGTAAAATAATATGCATTGGAATTTTAAAAATAAAAATAGCTCAAGAGTATACAGATTGAACAAGAACACCAAACAGGAGGATAAATAGGTTTACCTGCTAAAACGGCAAGGCACCCTTGTATGCTCGGCACAAACCCTTAAATGTCTGTGAGCTCGAAAAGCAGCCACCCAGGGCACATCAGTTTAGCCAAACAAATCATATAAAAAAGAGTCAGCGGGAGCTCAAACATAGCAGTCTCCCTATATTATTGTAGCATCTGAATGCCCAGTACTAGAAAAGGAAATCATAGTCTGCAAAGTATGTGTATGAAAAATCCCACCTTTCACCTGGAAATGATTTGCATTTACTCACAGAGCTCCCCAAAAAAACACCACTTGAATAAGAACCTCCTGGCTAACGATTAAGCAAAAGAAGACATGCCAAAATTAGAATTTGGAATACATTTTACGTTGTACAGAGCCAGTAGGGTTGGTATTGAATCATTCCATTGCTTGGAAATGTAAAGCATTTAATGTATCTGCGTTTTAAATATAATTCTTCTGATTGTTTTTGGTAAAAGACATCACATACCGTTTCGAACTGCCGATCTTAAACATGGAGAACTCATTTCATGTTTTGGCGTATTTTCACTGTGATACGCCAAACCAAATGGTGCTGGAAACCAGGGTTCGAGCCTCGGGGTCGCGACCACATCCTGTGATTCTGGGCAAATCACTTAATCTCCCCGTGCCTGAATGTGTCCTTGTGTAACGTAACCGGTGCTCATGTAAAGCGCTCCAATACCTTCGGGTCGAGTTCGCACTATACAAAATGTGCAAAAAATAAAAAAGAAGTGTGCGTTATATTAAAAAAAAAAAATGTTCTCCAGGTCAAAAAGTTTCCACGCTGTGATATCATGGAGCCTGGACAATCATCTGACAATATCGAGGCGGAGTAGGAAAGTCCGCATTATCGCTGGCGCTCCTCTCTTTATCTCTGCTGCAGAACTGGATCAAACAAACAGATTAGAGTTGTTCCTGTAAAGAAAGCCTTGGACTGGAGCACGTGACATGGGGCCATAATATAATAATAACGTGTGTTGACATAGCGCGTCATGCCACACGCTTCTTTTGTTTTCATTACTCTAGCAGAAGTAATTGTGTACCGGAAGTCTGCATTAATGTGTGTGATAAGAAGACGGACTGCAGTCTTACATTAACATGAAAAGAGTCGAATTCGGGAAACATTTTGTTACAGTGAGGAAGGTAGCATGAGGAGGTGTGCCTCGTAGAAATGAGTAGAAAGAGGCGCTTGAGGTGAAGATGAAGTTTATTGCAGGTTACACATAAGTAGACCCCATCCAGCATCGAGTCAGGAGCAACTGCCGCAACACATTCGAGCAGTGCTTGGTAACCATCACCACGTTCCAAGTTCTGGAACTAGCAGCAGCTTACAAAGCATTTGCCATTCTCAGCTTAGGAATACTTGAGAACACCACATCACCTCCCCCTTTATAAACAAAACTGAACATTGTACATCACAGAAAACTTTGATAAAAACAAACAAAGGATGAAAGCTTACAAGTCTCAATCTTGGAGACGAAGAGGAACCCGTTTCAACCGTACAGGCCTCGAACTGCAACTAGATGATTGAAGATCACTTTCTCTTGAACATCCCACAGAAGTCGCCCCACATTTAACTACCCTTTCCAAATTCCAAATTTTGTGATCACTTGTCCTCACCGCATTTCTAAACACATTGGCCACCTGAAATGGTCGACTATATTTAGATATACCAGGTGTTTTCCTTGGTAACCTGATCTTGACCCAGTCACCAACAGCAACAACGGTCCTTTTCACAGCCTTCCTTAGATCGTAGCTAATTTTCCTTTTCATCATACCAGTTCGTTCCTTGTCCTTCCACCCATTTACACAATCAAACTTCTCATCCACCAAAGCTCTTTTGCCGGAGATCCACGCTGGAGTGATCTCCACATTTGCTAACCTCCCTTTAAAAAGGCGAAAAGGAGTCACCCCCGTAGAGGAGTGTGGAGTGAAACGATACTCTCTCACCTTTTTTTTTACTGCCGCTTCCCAGCACGCTTCACACGACCTTGCTTGCTGTATAGCTTCCTTGAGGACGCGGTTAAACCTCTCAACCACGCCATTACTTTGTGGATGATAGAGAGAGGTTGTTTTGTGCTTAATGCCCCTTGCAGACAGAAATTCCTCCACCGAATGTGAAGTAAACTGCACCCCGTTGTCGGACAGCACAGTAGAAGGAAACCCTTCACGCTCAAATAACTCATCTAGGAACTTTATAACCACATCAGATTCAACCGAATTGACAATCTTTATCTCTGGCCACCGTGAAAACATGTCAACACACACACGGAGATAACGAGACTGTGCCTTCAGATTGATAGGACCTAAAATGTCTAAGGAGATGTCAGACCACGGGGCATCAGCTTGTTCTCTCACCACCATTGGTTGAGTTCTGCATTTGTAAGACTTATCACTATTGGCGCACTCAGCACACTCACGCACCAGCCTCTCTATTGAAACATCCATGGCGGGCCACCAAAATCCTTCTCTGACTCTTTCCTTAGTCTTAGATATACCCATGTGTGAAGCATGGGCACTCCCCACCAACTTTTCTCTCAGGACCAGTGGGGGAATGAGCTTGCTCCCACGCATAAGCACGCCATCAACAACAGCCAAATCTTCTTTGACATGCCAAAAACCTCTCAGATCGACCTCACAGTCTTTCTTTTCGCACCACCCATCCTTCACCATTCCAATCACTTTTTGCAAGATCTTATCATCCAAAAGGTGCTCTTTCCATTCAGATTCCGAAACAACACCTTCACTAATTGTGCAAACGTTGACATCTTCTTCCAAATCTTCACCTCCAAAATTGTTAAACTCTTCAACCGGGTCAACTTCATTACCCCCCAACCTTGACAAGCAATCTGCTAGTACATTGTTTGAACCAGGTATATACAAAAGATCAAAATTAAATTCTTGCAGCGCTACCACCCATTTACGAATTCTGTGTGACACAAAATCTATTCCCTTCTTTGTGAACACCTCTTTGAGTGGTTTATGATCTGATAAAATAGTGAACTTCTTCCCCCACAAAAATTTTCGTAACTTGCGTACAGCCCAAAACACTGCCAACGCCTCCTTCTCAATTACAGAGTAGTTACACTCTGCACCCCTTAAAGGCCTGCTGACGAACAAAATCGTCTTTTCTACACCAGTTGTTTTTTGTAACAGCACAGCTCCTAAACCAGTGGCGCTTGCGTCAGTCATAAGAGTAGAAGGTTTGGATGGGTCAAAACTACTGAGGAAGGTAGCACGATTGAGTTCATCTTTTATACTGATGAACTCCTTCTCACAGTCCAACGACCATGAAAACTCTGACCCCTTTTTTAACAACAGTCTCATATGCGAAGTTTTTCCTGCAAAGTCTTGAATGAACTTGTGGTAAAACTCCGCCATTCCCAAAAATGTAATGAGCTCATCTTTACAGGACGGAGAACGCAGACTAAGAATACAATTCACTAGAGACTGCTTAGGCTCAATTCCTTCACCTGAGACTGTGTGCCCAAGATATTCAATCTCTAGCACATTAAATCTGCATTTACCGGCCCGTAGAGTTAGACCTGCTTTCTCTAGCTTACTTAAGACAGCTCTCAATCTCAGATTATGTTCGTTTGCATCACCTCCGAAAACTAGCACGTCGTCTTGGTAGACCTTCACACCACCTAGGCCTCTGAGAATGCCCTCCATCACCCTCTGAAACACGGACGCTGCAGAGATAAGGCCAAAAGGCATCCTCAGGAACCTAAAGGTGCCAAACGGTGTGACAAACGCCGTGTAGTCTTGGGAAGAAGAGTGCAGCTTCACCTGGTGATATGCGGAGCTCAGATCTAGCGAGGAGAAGTGCCTGGCCCCTTCCAGGGAACACAACATCTCAGCAATGTTGGGCAATGGGAAATGATCCACAACTACTGATCTGTTGAGCTCTCTCAAGTCCACACAGAGGCGTGCCTCTCCGTTGGCCTTCCGTGCCATGACGACTGGACTGACCCACTCTGTTGCTTCTACCTCTTCGATCACACCCTTCGTTAGTAGTTTGTCTAATTCCTTTTTCATATTATCTCTCACCAGGAGAGGTACTGATCTGACTTTAGCAACCTTGGGAACGACATTCTCTTTTAGTTTTATCTTGTGTACATAATCCTTACAACATCCTAACTCATTCGCAAACACCGCAGGGAATTCCTTAACTAACTCATTTTCAAAGCTATTGACCACTTTTACAGAGGTAACTTCTTTTAGACGGACTTGCGGAATTTCGTTGGGATCCAGAAAACGTTAAGGTCCCTTTGGTGAAGCCAACTAATGAGAGAGTCCCCTTTCATGGACACATAAATCTTTCCAGAAACGACTCTCCCTTTGTAATTTATCACGCCCCAAAAGTACCCAAACAGATCTATCGGAACCCCTCCATAACCTTTGGGCCTAATGTCGGGTTTCTCAAGAGCAACCTTGCCATGTAGGTGCTCAACATAGAACACCTTTGGAACCAACGTGATTTTAGCACCCGAGTCAAACAGCATATTGACTACCGCATCGTTTATCATAACATCTTCATAGGGACCATCAGGTTCCGGTCCCTTGACTTGACTAATTACAAACTCATCAGAGTCATATACATCAAACTCAACTTCCTTCACAGTCTTGTTGGCATTAAAGTTGCCAGAGTTGCAACATTTTGAAACATGTCCCTTTTTCCCACAGACTTTGCACGATGCTCTCCTACCCGGGCAATTTTTGTAATCTGGTAGGTGACCTGAGTCCCCACACCTATAGCACTTCCCATAGGATTGTTTCCTAGTCCATGGTTTTTGGTTGGTTTTATAATTGTCATAGGTGAACCTCTGAGGTTGAATATATTGTCTTTGATCAGCAAGACCCTTAGGCTTAATTGACTTCTCCGCCACAACTTTAACGTCGCTTTGATCACCTTTCACCAGAGTAGTGTCTTTCCTTATGGTGTCAATACACGCTTTGGAGTGTTCATGACTCTTGGCTATTGTGATGACTTCATGCAGCGAGGGATTATCTTTCTGCCAAAGAGAATCCCTTGTCTTATCTTGCGCACACCCTAACATGAACTGATCCCTGAGACGCTCCTCCAGGTTAGCCCCAAAGCTGCAAGTTGACGCCAATTTACGTAAAGTTGTGACATATTGTTCAACGGATTCATCTTCTCTTTGCATCCTCCTTCCAAAGTTCCATCGCTCCAGCACAGTGCTGACTTTGGGTAAATAGTGAAGGTCAAGTTTCTTTAGACAAATTTCATACTCATTGAGGGAGGCTGCTTCACTATCCGCGAGATCTGGAAGGTGTTCGAATACTTCTTGCCCCTCCGACCCTAAGCAATGCATTAGAAGAGAAGATTTTCGCTCAGCACTTAGAGAGGTACCACATACACGTGCGTAGTGATTGAAGACCTTTTTCCACTTCTGCCACAATATTGGAGGGACACCTGGCGAAGAAAGGAAAAACGGTGGTGCCGGGACATTCTGCATTATTTGACTTTTAAACAAGGATTCTTATTCTTGTTAACCTTAGTGAAATGCGTGTGTTAATTACCTGCGTGAATTAACCAAAATGTTATCAAACACACTTGTTAGTGCTTTAACACAAACAATTTTTGAGTAGAGAAAACTGTGCACACTGAACACTTGAACAGTAGTGTAGCAAATGTGGAGAAAAGATGAAGCTGTGTGCATCAGCGTGTGGTTGTCACTTGTGCACTGCCATTTGTGAATAACAGCACTCTTACTTTGTTGACAGAATGCCCAGAGACAGAGGGAGAGGTGCGGGGCACTTCTACATAAATCATAGGCAAAGAAGAAAGCTGTGCGCATCAGCGCGTTGTAGACAGCTGATGGGGCGACTTCTACATAAATCATAGGCAAAGAAGAAAGCTGTGCGCATCAGCGCGTTGTAGACAGCTGACCCGCTGAATAAGTGCTGTGCGCAGCGGCGTAGAAAGCTGTGCGCGTCAGCGCGTTGTCAACTGCTGCCTGAAGAGATTTCCTTACGGAGGACCGTGTACACAGGAGTCTTACGTTGCTAGGTAACGTGGCACAGCCTAGCAACCATAAGGCGTGAAAGACAATGGACGCACGCACGCAGCGTTCGTGTGCGTCACGTTGCGTCGTCGAAGGTCAGGCAGGACAGGCTGGGGAGGCGCGCGCGCCTGCACACAATCCGCTGGGAGGCAGCACGTAAATGGAGGAAACTGCCACCACTACGGGCCAGAATAAAGTGACACGACTGGGGCCCCGGTTTGGGTAGACTACAGGAGAACTGGGTTGTGAAGACAGGTAGGAGTCCTCCTTCCCCCCTTGCTCCTTACTTGACTCGGGTTGGTTGTGCTCAGTCCTCCTTCCTCTCTTTTGCTCCGTACTTGATTTGGGTTGGCTGTGCTTTTTACTTGACTCGTGGTCGACAAAGCGGGTGAAGAAGAGTTGTTCGTTTTGCCTTTCGCTGGTTTCTGGACGGTGGATTGGTCCTTCGTAGACTCTGTTGCGGTCCGTTTTCTGATTGTAGAGGTCAGTTGCGCTTTTGTCTTTTTGAAGCTGTGGAAGTGCTGTTGGGGTCTAACCTTCGAAGTTGCGTGAGTTCTGGGTCGTCGCCAAAATGAGGAGGTGTGCCTCGTAGAAATGAGTAGAAAGAGGCGCTTGAGGTGAAGATGAAGTTTATTGCAGGTTACACATAAGTAGACCCCATCCAGCATCGAGTCAGGAGCAACTGCCGCAACACATTCGAGCAGTGCTTGGTAACCATCACCACGTTCCAAGTTCTGGAACTAGCAGCAGCTTACAAAGCATTTGCCATTCTCAGCTTAGGAATACTTGAGAACACCACATAGCACCATTCTGCGATGAAGCGCACAGCAATAAAATCGGACTTTCCTGTAAAGTCCGATTTTATTGCTATGTGCTCTGCATTATGTTTCATTCTGGACGTGATATCAGCTCAGAGCACGCCCTCCTGCGCGTGTAATCAGTCGATTCATCTCCTGCAGCGCGCATTTTGTTCTTCATGTAAGGAAGTCGGGTTTCTATACAAAATGGGTGTTTTTAATATTTTCCTGTTTTAAAAAATATTCCAGAGTAATGGCCGAGAGCTGTCTGCGTGCACTGAGGATGGGCATACTCGGACTGCTGAGTCTCACTGGTGCGTTGTGCGTTTTCCGCCCTCTGAGATGATGATGCTCCCTGTGCCTGGACGGTAGCAGCAGCACATAGTGTGCGGGCTGAGGAAGTCTGTTACAGATTGTTAGTTAGCCAGTACAGAGTGCAGCCACCAGACACGATAGGCTGAGGCTGCTTTGTTTACAACATAAAAACGAGACAAAGCGCGGACAACCATAAAGCAGCGACGGGAGGGTAGTGGTGCGATCATGAACTAGAAAAAGCAAAACCAGTGGTGCGCGCGCACCACAGAGGAGCGGGGGGAAAGGGAGTGCGGCAGCGAGGCGAACGCACGCTGCTGCGCGTGCTAGCCACCGATGGGAATGGGCGGAGCAAAGGCGGGACATGCACCCGCCTTTGCCCAATTGCGTGCATTACTTTTTTTTAAAAACACGCTAAAGCCAATGGCCGTTGCCGAAAGCAAAACCACACGCACGAGCGTGTGGGCAGCTTTCAAAAGCCCATACAAGAGGTCTCGGGCTGCGCGAGCAGTGCTACGCACTGCAACGCTAGGCCCGAGACCTAAAAACAGAAGAAGGACTACAATTTTACTTCAAGTGAGCGCACAGATGACAGCGCTCCTCAGCAGAGAACTGCAGAACAGGCAGTAAGAACATACATCATATACATTTTTTAAACCCAGTAAGCTTGCCTGTTAATTAAATTGCCTTCTTGAAAAAACTGCTAACTATCCCTGCTTTGTAAAACATAAAAAATCACCTCCCCCCATTTTCAGACGACCCTCTCTAAAAACCGGGACATGAGCTAAATTTCCTGAAATCTGCCGGGACAGCTGGTGAAAACCCGGGACTGTCCTGGCAAATCCGGGTCGCCTGGTCACCCTACCTTGGTGTGCATCCAGCCCTGGCTTCCTTCCTTCCACATGGCTATGTCTGCGTCGGTAAGATTTGGGGAGGAGGGCTCATGTACCAGACGCTTCACCATCACCCGAGGTGTCTGGGAGCGGGATATTCTGGCCCCTTCTAAAAAAAAAAAAAAAATGTGTATTTGTAAAGCGCAAACTACTCACCCTTACGGGTCTCAAGGCGCTGGGGGCCATCGTGGAAATTAAGTGAGCTATTGCCCAGAGTCACATGGTGCTGAGCTGAGCTGCCACAGCTGGGGATCGAACCGTGAGCCCTGTGCTCCGAAGCCAGCTGCCCTGGCCGCTGCACCACACTATATTTCTATGTTTATGATTTACATTAATGGTTTATAGAGGAGCGAACAATGTCCCCCCCCCCTCTGTGGGCTCCCGGCCACTACCAGTCGTGTCCTTTTATATGCAGGTGAAGCCGTCTTTACGTCACGGAAGACATTCGGCCTCCAATCGCTCCTTGATTCCTTCGCTGATGTCATGGGTGGCCAGGACCTCCCAGTGAATATTCTGAAATCTTTCGTTATTGTCACTGGCGCTAAACCCACCAAAGCTAAACCCCATTTTTGCAATAATATAAAGATCGCTCAAGTTCACACTTTTAACTTCAGTTCCCGTCCCGGGGCCTTCTATTCTTCTCTAAAACACTCACACTAGTCAGATTATGTGGGTCGTTTTATCTATAAAGCCAAGTGAACATCGGCTACATGTTATGGCAGTGACATTTGGGGGTACCAGGACTGTTGCCCCATTCAGCTGGAAGAAAACAAGTTTGCCAGGCGGTTATTGTCAGTCCGCAAAGTTCCTAAACATAGTGCCAATATCGGCGACACTACCCATCCCCCATACAGCAATCTCCTGGAGAAATAAACAGACAAGACACCTTCTTTGTGGAGAAAATTGCTGCAGGTTTATTTGCATAACAAATATGCCAACATGGTGGGTTATCTTACGGGCGATCCCAGGGCAGGCAGCCCCTCGCCGCCTGCCCACCTGATGAGCCAAATTACACCGTGGCCATAGCCAATCGGTGTTTGCCAGATTTGGGGGAGGAGATAACCCCTCCCACCGGTGGACCGCCAGTCCACCCCATTACTCACGCCCCCAGAAGGGGGCGGAGCGTTCCAGTCAACCCCCGGTTGCTCAAGTCCACAACCGCCCGTAGGACTAACGGGGCGCCGTCGCTCCTCCAGGGTCCAACGCGAGGACCTCCCTGGGGATATTTGGCCTTTGCATTCTTGTTGTGCTCCTGCAGAGGGTACCCCTCTGTACCTTACAGCCTCTGGATCGCCCTGTAACTCCGCCTGCAACACAAAATAATAAGTTAGAAAAACTCTCCCCCCCCACACCCTGCATGTACGCCGGGTAAGCGGTAGGTAGGGAAATGGCGTCAGGGTTGTGGGCAAAGAGGACGCCAAGTGGGCGAGAGAGGTATTTGTACCTCGCCCCCGCCCACTCCGGCCCGGATGTGACGCGGGCGCGCGGACCCCTAGGGGGTCCCCAACTCTGGGCGGCTGCCTCGTGTGCCCTCATGTGGCACTAAGGCGGCCGCCCTCTTAGGATGGTCCCCATCGTGGACCCCGGGCAGCCTGCATAGTGCCAATAACGGCAACACTCCCCATCCCCCATACAGCATATCCTGGAGAAATAAACAGACAAGACACCTTCTTTGTGGAGAAAATTGCTGCAGGTTTATTTGCATAACAAATATGCCAACATGATGGGTTATCTTGCGGGCGATCCCAGGGCAGGCAGCCCCTCGCCGCCTGCCCACCTGATGAGCCAAATTACACCGTGGCCATAGCCAATCGGTGTTTGCCAGATTTGGGGGAGGGGATAACCCCTCCCACCGGAGGACCGCCAGTCCACCCCATTACTCACCCCCCCAGAAGGGGATGGAGCGTTCCAGGCAACCCCCGGTTGCTCAGGTCCACAACCGCCCGTAGGACTAACGGGGCGCCGTCACTCCTCCAGGGTCCAACGCGAGGACCTCCCTGGGGATATTTGGCCTTTGCACTCTTGTTGTGCTCCTGCAGAGGGTACCCCTCTGTACCTTACAGCCTCTGGATCGCCCTGTAACTCCGCCACAGCTCTGGGGGTGGCCACCGTCACAACCAGGGCCCCCCACCAAGATAGGCATCTTTACCTACACCCTGCTGACCCTCTGGACAAGTGCACCCCAAACTCTAAAACCTCCCTGTGGATTTTTGCATGCAGCAGGCCATGCCTGATCACCCAGACCCCCTTTGTTCAGTGACACTGCGCCTGGCACTGTTAACTCTCTTGCGAGATGTTCCCGCACTAACAGTGGTGTTATCTCCGGCCATCATAACACACATGCCCACAATTGGTTGCTTAACTTACACCAGGGGGGTTTCATTTCTGGCAGCCGTGCCCTCCTACCCAGGAAAGTCAAGTCATTGCCTCCCGGGTGTATGGCCAAAATTGTTGGGAGGGGAGACACCCCCCCTAGTCTGTGTCGCAGCCTCTACAGCAAGCTGTTCCAGCGCATGCCTGGGACCCCCACTCACAGGACGCCCAGAAGGCCCTCCCCCCAGACCATTGGTCCTGGCAACTTGCAGAAATGCTAGGTCGCAAAACCCCCTTTGTTGAGCACTGCACACCATTCTATACACTTAACCCAGCTTGCACATATTTGCCTAATAACACTGCTCCCCAACAAACCTCAGGTGCCTCACAGGGGTGCCTATGGTATATTCACCATTCGCCTGTACATAAAACACTTAACCTGTCATCCGGCCACTCCCCTGGGTGGCTGTTGACGGATGTACCTTTTAACACATTGGGATTCACCTCGTCCCACCTGCATGATGCGCTCCACTGACAAGCCTGCCCAGAACGCTGGGCTTGCTGCCCCTGCAAAAGAGAGCTTGCAAAGTTACCTGCCAGGACCCGCATAGCCTGACATTTAATCATGCCTTCCAGACCCGTTCAACACCAAAATGGTAAGAGGCGTGCTGTCAGCATGAACCAGAGAGTACCCCTCTCCCGACGGGCCAGGTAAGAGGCGACCAGACCCACTGGGCCATACATCTATCTCCCAGCTGGGTGTAACAGAATACCCTTCAGCCAAGCCTGGTCGGAATGTGCCCTTCTCCCTACCCCTTGTACGGGAGCACCACACCCGCCCGTCTTCCTAGGCCAAAATTGGGACATTAGTCCCCTTGTTGGCTGACCGCTCCCAAGGATAATTTGCTTAACTGAAGCAACCTGTCTCATGCCGCTGTGGATCGGAGGACATGGAGTAAACCTATGGTCCGTGTACCTGTACCCTCTTAACTATAAAAGCAAAATGCGCTCTGATAGTAGTCCGTCTTTGTGATCCTAAACCTCTATTCCAACACTATTAGGGTACCAGCACCCTTTTGGGAATGGCAAACTCAGACCCCAGCTGACAGGATAGAGCCTATTCGTACTCGGTCTAAAAGACCCGACCGACACCTCAAACCCTGACAAGATGAGGCCTGCTAGCCTGCCCCCACTCTGTGGAAACAAACAACCTGTGCAATATTCGGGAAAGCTGCCACCCAGAAAACCCTCCCCGGCACCCGGGGGTCATGCAGTCGCTCCTTGGCCTGAAACTAACCACGTTCACATGTGGACGGATTCAAAGGACCCATCCCTCAGCGCATGCTTGCAACCTGTCCCCTGCATCACCCTAGTCAGAGAGAACGACTGCAGGGAGCATGCCGAGCAAGTCGTCCCGATTTGCTGGCCCAGGTCCCCACCCTCACGTGAGTAGCCCATGGCCAGACTCCTGCTGCCGTATCCCACAATGCCGGCCTGCGTGTGGAAAAGCTACTGGAGTGGGGCGAACAATCAAGCGGTTTGGCTGCCCTTTCTAAATATGTGAATGCTCAAAGTCCAATAACTTGCAGCCTTTGCTCTTCGTGCTGTAGCCCTCCCAGCGCCAGTGGCATTTTTCTAATAACCGGGTGGTGAACCTGAGGGCATGTTGGAGCTGAAGAGAGAGGTGCCAGGCTGAGAGAAACCCCACGGGGGGAGGGGAGGGCGGACCGTGACCGTGAGGTAGAACCCAGGCCCCCGCAGTGTACGCTGTAGTCCTGAGCCCGCTGAAGCCGGGAATAAGAGGTCCTGCTCAGCTGACAGAGTCCCATCCCAGTCTAACTACGGCTAGAAGCAGGACGATATGTAGCCAACCGGCGCACCCACCCTGGTGTGGATAACCCAGCACCCAGATTGGAAGTAATGCTGGGATGCCGGAGAGGAAAAAACAGGTGGATTTGCTACACTTTGTCCGCAAGCGTCCTATCCCCAGTGTACCCCGCACAAAAGGGCACCTTGCACTACATGTGGACCGGGCATCCACTGTGTAAAGCTTTCCCCTGTGTTGTCCCTGTGAGCTGTTAGTTCATCCCGTCCACAAGCATTGAGGTAGCCCTGGTGGTGTCAACCACAACCTGTAATTGCATTCCACACACCCGAAGGTATCTTGGCTCTGGATGACAGGTGTCTGTTACTGAACTAGGTGATATAAGCCCTCTCATTGGTACACATGCCTGACTGACGCTGCAGGGCCCTTCCCTCCCTGCACATCTCCCCAGGCAGCACAACTCAGTTCAGCTCCCGGATAACGCAGACAGATACCATGCCAGATAAATAAAGACACAAATGATCAGATCACTCCCTAATCGCCATAAGAACGAGCTCACCTGACAGCTTAAATATTTCGCTTCCGGAACACTGATTTCCCCCTTATAACCCGCACCAAATCCAGCCCCCTCTTACAAAGAGGACCCCGACCCCACGGAAGGGTAACCTCAACTTATGGTGCAGTACCTAGGGGATGTCATGGAGGTGTGAGAAATGGGCGTGCAGGTGTATTGCAGGTATAGCACTATGCCATGCTTTCCAAAAACTCGCATTAGATTTGCGTGCTGAATACAGCAGGGAGCTCTGCCCCAGTGACTGCCCACGTCATTCGAGACCCGGGCAGGAAAGGACCCTAACAGATATCTTTGACCTAACCGCGGCCCAGCTGTGCCCCAAGACCTCAGATTTACACATTAGGTGCATAATGTAAAAAACTATCTACCGGTACTGACGTCAGGCGGCCACTTCAGCTCGCACCACACATTGCTTCTGCCGTGCTGGCAATCATAGTAGTCAGGCATAATCGGGGTTATTCGTGTAAGACTCTGCAAGACAAGGCTGCCTCCGCTGACTTACATGTATTGGACAATGCAGAGTTGCACTTGCCCACATGTCACGTCTGTCAAAGTGCCTGATTATACTCCATTCTGGAAACATTAACTAAACCCGTGTGCCCGTCCTGCTAGCAAAGGTGCTGCATTATAGACCAAGACTGCCTCTTTCCTATTCCGTCGGGCTGGAATCAGGAATTCACCCCCCTCTGGTCTGTGACGGACCCCAGACCTAATTCCAACAGCTGCCAGGACCAGGGCAATACTTCAAGGTGACGTGGCACCGTGTCTGAGCCGCCTGCAAGTCACGAATGGGGATGTGTATTTGCCAAAAGAGAATGTAATACTGGCGAACCCCGGCCAGGTCGGGCGCCATGTTACCCCCACTTGTGACCCCCAGTTGCGTTGCCCCAAGGACAAGTGCCCCCACATGTCCCCCCAGCATCAATGCGGCGATATCCACTCAGACCCGTTGATAAAAGAGTAGAGCAGCGTCACCTTGTGGCCTGACGCTTTATGCCATTGGGGGGATACAACAGCTTCCTTTACAACTACTCTACATATTGTGCCCGACTGCAAACCTATAGATTGTTTACAAGCCTTTGTTACTCAGGTTGAGTTACCATTTTATGCAATCTAAACTGACAATAGCCTATTTACGAATAAGCGATATTCTTGTTAGTTCATTAGTCTGCACTGTGCAATAACATTTCCGCATTAACATTTACGAGGAAAACCCTCCAGAGGCCCTAAAGACAAGAACCCTGCTGCCGCGGGTGTCCCTCCCGCCCAGTCCGGGCCGACAGGACTGTGCACGCCCCAGGGCGTCCAGTGCACCGCCGCCCCAACTGACTGGACCCAAGAGGACAGACCCCCGTAGGCAGCCGCCCCATGAAGCACAGGCGGCCTTCCCCGCCAAGGATGAAACCCGCCCCGTGCCGCTCTCCCTAGCACCCTATCCGAACCTGGGCTGGGCCACCCACAAGCCCATACCAGCCCCGGCCAAATGGCCCACGATCCCAACAAGGCCGTCCCAGCAACCCCGGACCGGACAGGCCACGCCCCATGGGCAACACAGGAAAATTACCTAATAGGTCAACACCCTGAACCCGCACAGGCAAATTGAAAGGCTGATTTACTGTGGCAAGATTGAGGTCACACACTGCAACACTCGGCAAGCAAAATAATGCAAATGGCGGCCGCGCCAGTTCCCCCCACAGACCAACTGGACAAAAGGTATAAGCATGCCCCTTGTTGGTCACCGCCATGGCGCAATCCTGCCCTGCAATCCCCATGCTGTACAGGCAGAGTACCCGGATCTCTCCGTCCGGCATAGGAGCTCTCTGCGCCCCTATGACCAGTCCAACTCCGGTCCCATAGTCAGCCCACCCCAATTACAAAATTTGATCGAGATCCTGCGAATCTGCAACTAGCTGCACGGCAGGAAGAAAGTAGAGGCAGAAAACACAAGCATGGCCGACCCATCTGCAAAATGAAGTGACGCTCTCCCCGCAAGAACCACTACCTAGAGCGAAGATGCAGGCACCCACAGTATAATTCCGGCTCAAGAAAGTGCCATTGCTTCTAATAAGTTTTTTTTTAAACTCAGAGACCACAAGCATTAAAACACCCGGGTTTGAACACATCCATTAGAGTAAGAATCAGAGACCTTAACCACTAGGCCACAGTGATTACTCCGAAATCCCTCTGCTGCTGGCGAAGCTCCAATGCACCTTCCCGGCCCCCAGCGTCTGCCCCGCCCCTGGGAGAAACATGCCGGTTCAGGCCACAAGCATAGGGGCATGAGCACACCGACGGCCGCTCCTCCTGACCCGGTTCCACCAACAAACACGGCGTGCGTCTCTGCCACTCCGACTCCCCTCTCGATGTGCACACGAGACCGCATGAGGTGCACTCAGAAACAAGAAAGTAAATGTGGCAGTTAAGCCACGGTCCAGAACACGCGCCCCGGCTGTGCCCAGCGAGCTCCCCACGGGCTAAGTGCGCTGGAAAGACCCGAATGCCCAGCTCCACACACCATCCCCGTATGGGAAAGGGAGCAGCCCCCACAGTTGGAACAGCAAGCAATACTGCTTAATGCGAATTCCAGAGGAATTTAGTGTGCTTTAATACAGTAAAGAAATAAATTACAAAATGAATAAGACATAATTCCCGTGCTAGAATCTAGTCTGAAAATCAGCTCACGAATGAGGGGAAGAATCGCAAAATGGCTTCCCTGTCAGCGGAATGCTGGTAGGTGACATTGTAAACCTCCTGTTTAGTAAACTCTGGGAAGAACCAGGCCAAATGGCGCCTGTGAGCAGCCAAAGAGCACAAAACCACTCCTGCACTGCCATCTGCCGTCCCCCAGAGATCGTCTCCAACTTCGGTCCGCACTGCTACACAAAACTTCTGGATGTTAACATGTCAACGTGCAGCTAGGGCTGCCGCACTGGCAGCAACGCCATCCCCTCTCTGCCAGCGCGAACTCCCCTGCATTGAATACAAGGATCTCCACTAATGGACTGCGCCCGCAGCACCACTGCGCATGACCCCTGGCTGAAACACTTATCTCCTCCTGGGGCACATTTGAAATTATCACCGCGCTCAGAACATGAAGAGTGAGCGATCAAAGACCTTCCCCAGCCAAATGTATGCCATCCTACTTCACCCATGACTTTTTCCCGGAATGAACGCGGTGGAGGCGGGGGGATAGGGGTTCGCTGAGGAATGTGGGCAATGAGGGAACAAACGATTACCGCACACGGTCACCCACACACCTCAGCCCCCGCGGCCACACCAGACTCCCCTTCACTGTTCGCGAGAGATTCGTGGGACCTATTGTCAGCACCAACCATGACCCTCCAAGTGACCAACTTAGAGTAAACAGCAATACATCACAAGGAGAGCAATCGAACATTACTCTCCAGAGGTGGAACTGGCCGGCTGTGCGCGTGTGAAGATGCGCTAATTACTCACATGACCGAACCCGCGACCTACACATATCTCGGCTCGGATGCCCAACTCAATAAAACCATGCCAGTATTTGCCCAGGATCACACAATTTAGAGGAGTGGGGACTGGAACCCTATTTTCAGGTTTCATACGGTCATACATAAGCGACCTGGCCATATCGAGTTTTCGACCAAGTACGCCATAAACTATACTATCTTGTAGCTTTGAATGGCTAGTGTTTTGCTATGCTAACGATACCCCTGTTACTGATTACAGAAATATAAATCGTGGGTCGGCAGCCGCCGTTAGGATTCACCTCTGCAGCCTGCCGTTCCACATCGAGCATTTCAGAAGAGGTTAATTGGTGAACTGACCAATTAGGAATGACGCTGTTTTACACAGGACCTCCGCCGCCAGCGCGTTAACCCTCTGAACTATTTAATTAAGACTGGAGATGGCCCGCAAAAGGCCCGAACTCCACTCGTTCAAAACCACCGTAACAATGCATCCACAACGACACGAAGCAACATGCCAAAGCTTCCAGCGGTGAGCGTGGGGACCGCACACCACCGCGTGCAGCAACCCTCATCACCCCCACCTCACACTCATGGGGCTGTCCCCCACTACGTACAGGCGGGGTCCAGACTCACCGCAGGACAGACGAAGCCGGTCAACGACGCAACGCATCCGCCCCCACACCACACGACGGAGGATGCCAGTGGATGCATCCACCACACCGCCAACGCCAGACTAGCACAGCGTGTCCAGTGGAGGACAAAACGGCGTCAGGGTTGTGTGCAAAGAGGACGCCAAGTGGGCGAGAGAGGTATTTGTACCTCGCCCCCGCCCACTCCTGCCCGGATGTGATGCAGGCGCACGGACCCCTAGGGGGTCCCCAACACTGGGCGGCTGCCTCGTGTGCCCTCATCTGGCACTAAGGCGGTTGCCCTCTTAGGAGGGTCCCCCTTCGTGGACCCCGGGAAGCCTGCATTCGCAGTTCATGAGGTACCAGGTCTCAAATCCATCTGAGACAGCATTAAACTCAGACCACTGCTGCGCTGGATTTCAATTTGGCATAAGAGCGGCCAACCCGAAATAGGCCGATAATCAGGGATGTCCTTCTCTGGACAATATGAACTTGATCCCCTGGTTGAGATATATCAAGTCCGAACTCACAGCCTTGGGTCACCCTAGCTTGTTTACGTGCCACGAAGGCATTGTTAAGGCTGATTACCTGTGGGTAAAACTGAAATTGATTACTATGCCTTTCAGTAGCTTGGGAAGGGCTTGAAACACAGAAATTTGCTGCTTGGGCTCACAATTTGATTAAAACTGATTCCACTGAGCTGTATCTGACCTGGGTCAACAATGTTCACCATCGACAGCTTCTATCCAGGTTCACATTTCATTTTTTTCTGCCTTTAATTAGTTTTCCTAAAGGTCGGGCTGCCGACGGCACCCTAGGCCCATGCGAGTGTAACAAGACTTCGGCCCAGACCATTGCTCATGTTGCAATGTTTTGCACCTTTTGTACTCCTCCCAGGAAAATGTTTTTAGTACCAACCAAAGAGCGGCAAGTTTGAAGCAAGTAAGGCTGGCAATGTTGTTCCCCCTCATGCTGAGGGAGGTTCGCACCTGTGTAAACATGGCCTCCAGTGTTGATAAATTGCGGGAGGCCTGGCCTTAAATGTAACCTTTTTTTGCCTGGGTGGGCTTTCTGTGGTTTTTATCTGTTGTTGTAATTAGTGTATTTTATATTTTGTTGGCTACAAATTTACCATGGGTGATTGGCAGTGTGTTAATGCTTATTGTACCTTGGCTATGCATTTTATTCTTTCCTCTTTTTTCTCTGATAATTTTGCCATGAATTATATTTTTGTTCTTTCAGGCTGATAATGTCACTGAGAATTTTGATTGTTCTGTGGTTATGCACTGTGATCCTTTCAGGTAGGAACCTTGAAAGACCTTTCAGATATCCCTCCAAGGGTGGGAGGCAGATTGCGCCAATTCTCTGGCAATTGGAATTTGGTAACTCAAGACCCCTGGGTCCTGAATACAGTGAGGGGATACAAGATAGAGTTCCTCGATACCCCTTCCCAAACAAGACGCCCACGGGAGATTTCATGCTCACACAAGGACAAGAAACTGGTCTCACAAGAGGTACAAGACCTATTAACGAAAGGGGCAATAATAGAGGGCTCAGAGTTAGGCTTCCTCAGCAATATCTTCCTGCTAGAGAAGAAAAACAAGGACCAAAGACCAGTTATAAATCTCAAGGATTTAAATCAATGGGTAACCTACCACCACTTCAAGATGGAAGGGATCCATCTTTTAAGAGACATCCTAAGGAAAGGGGACTGGCTGACGAGACTAGACCTGAAAGACGCCTACCTGACAATCCCAATCTGGGGACCTCACCAGAAATTCCTACAGTTTACATGGGAGGGAAAGCTATACCAATTTCGCAGTCTCCCTTTCGGACTATTGTCCGCCCCTGGGTGCTTCACCAAGGTACTACGTCAATCAATCAATCAATCAATCATGTCACTTATAAAGCGCACTACATACCCGCGAGGGTCTCAAGGCGCTGGGGGAAGAGGGGGGTGGTGCTGCTACTGATCGAAGAGCCAGGTCTTGAGGAGTCTTCTGAAGGCCAGTAGGTCTTGGGTCTGTCGGAGGTTGGTGGGGAGGGTGTTCCAGGTCTTGGCGGCGAGGTGGGAGAAGGATCTGCCGCCGGCGGTCGTTTTCCGGATGCGGGGGACTGTGGCGAGGGCGAGGCTGGTCGAGCGGAGCTGGCGGGTGGGGGTGTAGAAGCTGAGTCGTCTGTTGAGGTAGGCTGGTCCGGAGTTGTGGAGTGCTTTGTGTGCGTGGGTGAGGAGCTTGAAGGTTATCCTCTTGTTGACAGGGAGCCAGTGCAGGTCTCTCAGGTGGGGTGTGATGTGGCTGCGTCGGGGGATGTCGAGGATAAGAAGTGCAGAGGCGTTCTGGATGCGTTGCAGCCGTCTCAGGAGCTTAGACGTCCAGTGACTACCTGGCTCAGAGAAAGGGGAGTGAGATTAATTATATATCTGGATGATATACTTATAATGGCTCAATCAAAACCGACTGTTTCCCTTCATAAAGACCTCGCTATACAACTCTTAGAACACCTGGTTTTATTATAAACAAGAAAAAATCTTGTAAAGTACCAAGCCAACAGACACAATTCCAGGGCTTTGTGGTAGATACTGTAAAAGCAGAACTGAAACTACCAGGGGACAAGGTAGGGAAAGTAAGAAAAGAATTAAGGAAATTACTCTCAAAAAAGACTTTCCCACTAAGAGTATTAGCAAGGATCCTGGGTCTCCTATCATCCACAATTCAAGCTATTTTCCCAGGGCCACTACACTATCGAGCATTGCAGAGGCTAAAAGCAAGGGCACTGACATCAACACAATCGTATTCCCAGATAGTATCTCTAGACCAAGAATCAAGGAGGGAACTCCTTTGGTGGTTGAAGAATGCAGAGCCATTTTTGGGGAAGAACCAGACCTAGTAATAGAATCGGATGCAAGTTTGGAAGGATGGGGAGCGAGATGTGGGAACTAATCAACAGGGGGTGGCTGGACAGATCAAGAGAAGAAATTGCGTATCAACTGCTTAGAATTATTAGCAGGTACATTTGCAGTTCGCTGCTTCACCCAGAAATCAATGAAATGCTGTGTAATGTTACGTATGGACAATGTGTCAGCAGTCCAGTATGTCAACAAGCTGGGTGGACCCCATTCCAAAGGCCTTACGGATCTGGCAAAGGGTTTCTGAAGATACTGCTTGAACAAAGGAGTATCAGTTATAGCGGAACACATTCCTGGATTAAGCAATGGTGTAGCGGACTGGTTCTCCAGGATTTTCAAGGACTCCCACTACTGGAGACTGGACAGGGAAATATTCTTGAATATCCAATCCTGATGGGGCCCCTTCAGGACAGACTTGTTTGCGGACCAGCTGGGGGAAAAAAAAAAATGCGACCGCGTATTTCACCGTTTTTCTTTCTTGGAGCCTACCGCTCCTGCGCGACCTTGCATATCTTGTGAGGTCTTCGTGAATCGCCATTTTCACGATGATCGCTCCTCCCACCGTGGTATGCCTTTCATATGTGTGCAGCGGAAGGGAGAAGACGTTAAAGGAAAGGCAATTAGGCACCGCCACGCACGCCTTAGACGTGCGTGGTTGCCAAGTTACAGCTAGCAACATTTTGGCAGTTGCAGCTGTTTCCTCGTTTACTTTCCTTCGCGGACAGTAATTAAAGACCGACACGCCCTCACTCTTAATCCAAGAGATATTGACAATTCCTTTTTTTACCAACGCTTGTACTGTTAATTAACCCCTAAGGTTAAACCTCTTTTTTCAACAGAATTAATACCTGGAACATCTAAAAAAAAAAAAGAAAAAAGGAGAGATAAAGGAAAGAGACGTTCTATATTAGACATTTATCAACCTGCAAGAGAAAGTTAAGGGGAATATAATTTTAATATAACCATATTTCTTCCCCATAATGTCTCTTAATCCTGAGCTCAATCTGGAAGGTAAGATTGAGTCTTTGGTCACTAAGGCCATGGACAAAATTATGGACTCACTTAATGAGACCATTACTAAAAAAATTGAATCTCTGTCAAGGGCATGGCCCTATACTAGCACCGCGCACACATTTGGCGCAAAAGAAGGGGCAGTTAAGGGCCCAAAGAAAAGAGCTGCACCAGAACACCCTGTTAAGAGTGCTAAAAAGTCAAAGAAAACAGGAAAGGCAGCTCACTCACGCTTCTCAGGCGGTGACCAGAACGATGCCCTGGGCATCACACAAGGGCAAGACACAGGCCCGAGCTCCCTATACACATTGACAGTGATGAACCAGATGAAGCAGAGATAGATCTCTCATGCTCATCAGGTTTTGACACAGACATTGAAGACATGGGAGATGAAACTTTGGGAAACACTGAAGAGGCAAGCAAGGCCTCAGGCTCCAAAATGGGCATCACTGACCCCTTCGGGACGATATGTTTGATCCCCTTTTAATCAAACATCCCCTCTCTCCTGAATGGCTACCCTCCCAACATGCAGCAGACAACATTAGTTTTTGGCTGAGAAGGGAGATTCCCAAAGAAGTGAGATCCAGACTGAGGTCTGAATGCCCCCGCCCATCTCTTCCAGACAAAATTGCAATGACCCCTGAACTTGACCCTAAGGTCGTTGCTTTCATAGCAAAGGGTGCCAAAGACCCTAGAAAAGGAATAGACAAGAGCCTAAGGTCTTGTCAAGACCATCTCCTCGACACCATTGGACCTCTAACCAAAATATTCGACTTAGCTGAAAGCGCCTATATTGATGGAACACCTATTGACCCCAAGGAACTGCGTGAGTGGGTCCAACGAACCATCTGCCTCCTTGGTAATGCAAACACTGCCATTTCTAATGAACGCAGAAAGGGCGTACTCCTCAAGATTGACCCCAAACTCATTGAATTGGCAAACAAGGAGGGAGGAGCCACCTCACAAGGGCTCCTCTTTGGAGAGGATTTCATTCGCGACATGGCCAAGTATGTCGGCGCCTTTAGTTCGATCCAAAAGTCACAGCGTGACATTAAGAAAGTCTTCCAAGACAAGATTTTTGGAAGGGCCGGGATAATGCGGGGTCGGTTCCCCGGCCGTGGCCAATCCACCTCAAGACCCTTTCTGGGACGAGGATCAAAATACCAACAATCATCCTTCT
This sequence comes from Calotriton arnoldi, assembly GCA_963921515.1. Classification (NCBI taxonomy): domain Eukaryota; kingdom Metazoa; phylum Chordata; class Amphibia; order Caudata; family Salamandridae; genus Calotriton; species Calotriton arnoldi. Next base: position 243,080 of record CAWUFW010002099.1, read on the forward strand.
ATGGAAACCAACCGTTCTTCCCTCAAAGGCAAAGAAACAGGGGAAGACCATTTCGAGGCGAGAGAAGAAACAGCAGAGGATTCTCCGCAGGTAGGAATATTGAAAGACCATTTAGATACCCCTATAAAGGTGGGAGGGAGACTAGCCCTTTTCTCTGGAAACTGGACATTGGTAACTCAAGACCCATGGGTTCTAGAAACTGTCAAGGGTTACAAAATAGAGTTTACGGATACCCCCTTTCAATCAAAGAGACCTCGCGAGATAACCTTCTCCCAAGAACAGAAAAAGCTAGTATCTCAAGAAGTAAGGGATTTGCTAGCAAAAGGGGCTATAATAGAGAGCTCAGAAACAGGTTTCATCAGCAATATATTCTTGGTAAAAAAGAAAGACAAAGGACAGAGACCTGTCATAAACTTAAAAAATCTAAACGGGTGGGTATCTTACCACCACTTCAAGATGGAGGGAATACACCTCCTAAGGGATGTATTGAGAAAGGGAGACTGGTTAACACGTCTAGACCTAAAGGACGCCTACTTGACCATCCCAATTTGGCCCCCTCACAGAAAATTCCTCCAGTTTACTTGGGAAGGAAAACTTTGGGAATTTTGCACTCTCCCCTTCGGTCTGTCATCAGCCCCTTGGTGCTTCACCAAGGTGTTACGTCTGGTAGTAGCATGGCTAAGAGAAAGGGGTGTGAGGCTAATAATATATCTGGAGGATATCCTTATCATGGGTCAGTCCAAGACAACAGTATCTCGCCATACAGATCTTACTATCCGCCTACTAGAACATTTAGGCTTTGTCATAAATGCAAAAAAATCATGCACTACAGCAAGCCAGGAAACTCAATTTCTGGGCTTCATGGTGAACACAGTGTCTGCAGAACTGAAACTACCAACGGAAAAGATAAAGAAACTCCGCAAAGAACTCAGGAAGATACTATCTTTGGAGGTCTTTCCCTTGAGACTGATGGAGCAGAGAAAATATAAATTTTTAACCCCTAACAAATTTTATAAATAATTAATCAAATGTTCGTTTAAATGTATTAATCAACACTGTATGTGTGGGAAGGGTAATACGCAAGTGTATGTGCTGAATAATCTATTAACGAATGTCTGTGTGTCTAATTATAACATAAAATTAAATGCGTACTAATTTAAAATAAATGCATGATTTGTGCTTCATAGAATAAAAACGTGTCGTTGCAAAAACAATAGTGATGGTAAGTAAGGAACAGCTTAAATGTTGCTTTCTGCTTGGTAATAACTAATTGGGGTACGTAGATGACGGGAGGGAAACGAAAAGGCTATTTTTCTCTATTTTAATTATGTTTTGTTTATTTCAAAATAGTGCTTCTAAAGTATAACCGAGTGGCGAAATAAAATGGCCGCCAGTTAATGAAGTGCGCAAGTGCGGGGAGACACGTGACAAGGGAGAAAAGTTGGAGAAAAGCTAACCTTGTGATGTTGCTGAGAGGCTAGGATGCGAGAAATGGTCAAGGCTGATGTGACCTAATTGAACTGATAGTGTGCCGTGGTGATCAGCAAAGAACCATGGGAAACCATTTTAAGAGAAAGGACAATGCCTGCAGAGTTCTCGAATGTATCGAAAGAAGTTATAAATGTACTGATCGAAGCGGATGGAAACATGTCTTGAACTGTGAGAAAGGAAATGATCCAAGGACCATTGGATCCAAGAGAACTTGATTAAAAGAATGAATAAGATGACATGCATGGACCAATGAAAGAAAAGCGTGTTATTAATGTTGCAACAATTAGTTAGCAAAGTTAGAATTAGGGTATAAGAGGGTCTACTCTTAGTGGGAGGGGGTCACAGTCAGGAGCGGAGTTGGAGAGTCGTGTTGGTGTTGGTGGCTTCCAGTGCTGGGTGGTCCTGATCGATCCATTACTGAGCGGGAGATGCTGAAAGACTGTTAGATGAGACGGGTTGCAGGTAGCTGATGCTGACGAGCTGAAGTTTCTGTTGCTGTCTTAATTTTCCAGTTGAGTATGAGAATCAGGTTATTTCTAATTTTTAAACTTAGGTTAGAAATCATTAGGCTAAATTAGGAAGGTAGGCAGGTAATTAGGGTTTTGCTTCATGACGAAAATTTCCTTTCTGCAATAAATTGATTATGCTTAATAAATATTTGAATTAATAATGAATGAATAATTGAATAAAAAGTTTAAATTCTTTCTCATGCTTTTAAAATTACATAAAATTTAAGATTCTTAATCAAACGACTCAGTGGTTATTTTACTAAATGATTGTGACATCAGTAATTGGTTATTGTGATTTAGCTGGTCTTAATCACTATGAACTAATTTTTTACATGAATGATTCATCGACAAAACAATGAGCAGGAATATCTTAAGAAATAACTAAAAGAAAGCGATAAGTTAAGGTAATAAGATATCCCGGCTCCTTCCAGCGGTACATAAATGGTGTTTTCCATTTAGTTCTCATGCTTCTCCTAGGAATACAGAATTTCGTAAAGGTTTAAAGGAAATCCAGGAGTGTGTGTGTGTGTGATAGGCGATGTTTATGGGCCCCATCGTCATGTGGATGTGAGAAAATTTAGTTTGCCCCTGGATGACCGATAAGTGACCTAGGAGGAGAATAGTTTTATTGTACGCGCTGCATCAGATTTCTTGGTAGCAGAGTTATGGTTTTCTATAGATTAGTTTAGTGATTATTGTTTATTGATTATTGATTATTTTTGGTGACTAACACTAAATGTTGAGTCGCGTTATGTTATATGTGAGTTTTCACGCTTCTGGGATGTAGGAAGTGGAACACGTGTGGCAAGAGAAGTCACATGGAATTTGGTACATGGTCTGAATTCATTTTGGTAATAACACAGGTTGTGTTATGTTAGGGATTTTCTGTACGAAAAGTGTGTAACTGAAATAGCAAATCACGTTTTCTTGTGAAACTTTGGCCTTAATTCTCAGGAGCCTAGTCTCCACATGTGTCTTATCCCCAGAGAAACGAGTAAATTGTTTGCTTGAAAGAAGGGTAAGGTAGAGGGAAGTGCTACTTTATCGGCGGGAGTTAATAATTCTGTGGTAGGGTAGAGGTAAGCGCTGCCTACTGGAAATACAGGATTCTTGTGTAAAAGGACAAAGCTGTCACTTTTGTTTAGCGAATCAGACTATGGAATTGTTTTAATTGTTGTAACTAACGGAGAAAACAGTGAAAAGAAAATTGCCGATAAATTTTGTAAAGGTGGGGTAAAAGAGCAAGAGTGACGTGGAACAGTGCCGCGCTAGGATTGGATAGTGCGCTAGTCACGTGGACACAGAGTCAGGAGTGACGTAGAAAAGTGCTGCGCTAGGATTGGTTGGTTCGCGGACGAAGGGAATTGTTCTGATTGGTACGTTAGTGTGAGTCGCGCTGTAATTGGTTGAAGTTCCGTACACAGAACAGCGCTAGCGTAAAGAGAAAAACAAATAGAAAACATGCCGTATTACGAGTATGAAAGGGAGAGGACATCATGGACGACAAAAATAAAGAATTTCTTTAAGAAAGACAAAAAGGTTGTGACTAGAGAGGGACAAGTAATTCCTCCGCCGAAATCAGCAGCTTCTCATATGATGCTGAAATATGGATATCATACATGCATATGGTTGGAAAATTGGGCAAAGTATACGAAGAATGATGGTGCTTTAGCTTTCCCTGAGAATGGTTCATTTAGTGTGGCGGTTTTGCGAAATTTGAGAGAAAAGATGACAAATCTAGAACCTAGACCTAGACCGACACAGTTTGAAGCGTTGACGGAATGGGAAGATGAGATGTATGAGCGAGAGAGATTCAGAGGTTTAAGAGATCATGAGTTTATGCCTGGAAGAATGTGGGGAATAAATCATGAAGATAGAATAAAACGATGGAGATGTGCTAACATGACAGGAGGTTTGTTTCCAGCTTTTCCAGTTGAGGAAGGGACTAAGAAAAAACGTACTGAGAAAAAGAAACATATGGAGAGGGAAAAATATATGCATGAGAGCGAAACGGATGATGAATTGCTGGAAGATATTTTAAATAGAAATCCACCTCCGTATCAGCAGAGTTCTACAGTGGTGACACCAAATGCGCCGCTAATAGAGACTGTGCGAAATAAAAGTCCGGAAAAAAGAATTGAAATAAATAGGTCACAAGCTCAAATGAGAACTTCACAAAATGAAGGAATAGAAAGCAACAACGCAAGCGAATTAGCAAGGACAACAAAAGAACTAACTGAGAAGATTAGAGAATTAACGAAAAATATGGAAGCAGTTACTGTGCCTGTAACAATAGGTCCAGTAATACCAGTTTTTGAGAATCAGAAAATTGATGAACGATCTTTGGTTATTCCCATGAGTTCACAATTTCAGAGAGAAAAAGAAAGGATGGAACAAAGTGCAAGTACAAGTAATTTGGCTAGTACTTACAGACCAAGTCCGCCTACAAATTTGACTGTGAATGAGTGCAATGGTAGGAAAATGCATATGGTAACAGAATCTGCAACAGTGACACCTGAAAAGAGTGGAAATTGGACAGAAATAAATAGTACTCCTATAGGCCCGACTCCTGATGAGTTAAATGAGTGGATGAAGGCATTTAAAATAAAAGAACCAGAAGAAAAACCATTAGATGTAATTAGGTTAAAAATTGACATGGAAGAATTAATTCTAGAACGATTGGTACAGAAAAGATAAAAAATTACCAGGATGATGAAATAATGTTTCTGTGCAAAAGTATTACATGGAGAGCAAAGAATTTACATGACAAACTAGAAGAAGTAGCCAGTGAAATTGGAATAGACTTTGCGAAAGTGAAAACATTGCAGAAACCATATAGAGTAGATTTTTGTGAAAAAGATATTGAAAATTTGAACACGGCAGGAAGGCTGACACAGATAAAAGAGTTAATTGTGTTGTTGAGAAAATGGGGTGATGTGGACAGATGGAAGGTTAGATGGACAAAGAAGAATGAGAAAACTACAGACAAAGGTTCATTGGCTTTTATGATAACTGAAAAAGAACCTGTTGCCAGAGAATACCCTATGAGAGAAACTCCAGGTGGTAGTTATGTGCATGTTCCCTGGACTAGGCAGGACATACTGTCATTTACCAATGACTTTCCGAAGCTGAGAGAGAAACCAGTTGCGTGGTACCGACAAGTAGAGAGATTTGTAAAGGTTTCAAAAGTGTTGTGGATAGATTTAGATGGATTATTTGACATAGTGGTACCAACTGATTTGTGGTCAGAATGTAAGATTACAGTTGACTGGCCAACTACAGAATATCCAAGAGATCCTAAGACAGGAGCTCCAGGTCCTGATGTGATGAAGAAGTATGGTAAGGTGATTACCTTTTTGAAGAATAAGATTCCTCCTAAAGAGACAGATTGGGTAAAAATCGATAGAACTACACAAAAAAGTAAGGAGTCCGTACACGCCTATTATGAGAGGTTGATGTTGGTTTTCAAGCAGTATAGTGGATATGAGGAGTTGAGTGAAAAGGATATGAGTCATTTTGTGTACAGATTTGTGTTTGGATTGAAACCAGAGATTAGTGAAATGATTAAACAGCATATGATTAATTGGCAGAATGGCACAGTCGATGATGTGCTGAGGTATGCTAAGTATTGCAGTGATGATATTGAGAGTAGACAGCGTAAATTGAAAGAGAAGGCAATGTGGGCACAGGTGAAGGTGGCAGAAAAACAAGAAGCTCAATTGGACAATAATAATGGGAATGAAACAGGACAGAATAAAATGCGACCTAACATAGGTAAAGGGAAAGGTCAAGTGAGTCTAGAAGAGGCAAAGAAGAAATGGCCCTGTCATAATTGCGGAAAATTAGGGCATTGGAGAAACGAGTGTAAGTTCCCACCTAAACCTAATCCGGAAAATCAATCATTAACTCCACAGGTGCAGAATGAGGTAGTTGTTCAACAAAGTCAGGTGCCGCAACCACCACTTCCCAACACTGTTAACCAGCAAAGATACAGTACAGAAACAGGATTCTACGGAGGAGAGCAGGTAACACAGTTGCCGCGAGCAGCTAACATTTCTCAGTATTGGTTGCGTCAGAGTGAGGATGAGCCGGATGAAAGGTTCTGACGGTGCCCAAGAGAGGGGAAGAGTGCGTACTTGGCGCAACTCTAGAGGTAGATCAGTCTGGTCCCTTTGTGGATGGAGAAGTGAATGGTGCAAATGTAACATTCCTTGTCGATACTGGAGCTACCCGTTCTACTGTTAGATCAGTGGAAATTCCAAACCTTCCTCTCTCAGGTGAATGCATCCAAGTGGTAGGAGTAGCCAATCAGCAGATTAAAACCCCACTTACTGAATTAGTGGAAGTAAAAATTGGTTCTTTTAGCAAAATGCATAAATTTGTAGTGTGCGATTGTAGTCCTGTAAATCTTTTAGGTCGTGACCCCTTGTGCAAGATGAATTGCACAATTTATTGTACGCCAGATGGAATTGGATTTCAGACCTCAGATGAAGATGTTTTGTATAAAGTAACTTTGATGAATCAGGAACCTGAAATGAATGGTTTGTTTCCTGCATTTGATGCAGAAAAACTTCCAGAAGAACTAAAAATGGCAGTGAAAGAAAGTGTGTGGGATTTTACAGGAGAAGACATTGGATTAATGAAAGAAGTTGATCCCGTAAAAGTAACAGTAAAAGAAGGAACAACTTACCCGAATACGCCACAGTACAAATTAACTCCAGAAATAATTGAAGGAATAACTCCTGTAATAAATAAAATGATTGAACAAGGAATTCTAAAAGAAATAATGAGCAGTCCATGTAATTCACCTATTATGGGACTGAAAAAGCCAAACGGAACATATAGAATAGTACAGGATTTGAGAAAGATCAATAAAATAGTTGTGCCCTGTTGTCCAATAGTACCAAACCCTGCAGTAATTCTATATCAAATTCCACACGAAGCTGAGTGGTACACTGTGATAGATTTGTGTCACGCATTTTTCTCTATTCCTTTGCATCCAGATAGCCAGCCATTATTTGCGTTCCGGTTCGGAGAGCGTATTTTGGCATGGTGCCGAATTCCTCAGGGGTATACAGAAAGCCCCTCAATCTTTAATCAGATTCTAAAGAAATCTCTGGAAGATTTGAAAATGCCAGAAAAGTCAGTGATGGTGCAGTATATCGATGACCTATTGGTGGCATCGAAAACAAAAGAAGCATGTGTAAGTGATACAATTGCTTTACTGAACCATCTAGAGAAAAGAGGACATAAAGGGGCCGATTCCGATCTCGGTCGGAGGCGTACCCAACACCATTCGGTCGGGAAAAAAGCCATGCGAAAGCCTGTTTCCCGACCGATCCGTACAGCACACCGAACAAGTAAGTACGATGCGCACAACAGCAAAGAATCCGGCCGAGCCGTACTCACCCAAACCAGGTCCTGTTCCCCGACCGAGGCGAATCCGGAAACGCTGAATCGAGTCGCACGGAAGCCAAAATGCAGCTCCGTCCGGCCGAACGAGTACGATGCGCTTTCCGTACGCGCCGAACCCGTCGCTACGCACGGCACGTCAAAGCATCCGGGAGAGGCACACATAAGCTCCGATTCGCGCCACAACACGATCCACGGCTCCGAGACGAACACGGCAGCGACGAGGATGACGCGAAGCGACGAGGACGAGGCGAAGCGACGAGGACGAGGCGAAGCGACGAGGACGACGCGAAGCAACGAGAAGGACGAACGACACGAACCAACCATGAATCCCTTCATCCCGATCATACCAATATTCTACATTTACTACCGGAACAGGCACGGACGCGTACGGCGCAGAAGGTAAGCCAGACACCAACCACAAAACACATACAACACGTACACGACACATCACACACACACACAGAGGGATGCAGAATATACTTACACCAGCAACAGCAGCACCATAGGGGCGGGATGCCCATCACCAATGCCACATATGCACACAGGGGCCTGAATGCGCACCACCACCCCTACCCAGGGGGGCTGGATGCCTACCACTACTACCACCCTCACCCAGGGGGGCTGGATGCCTACCACTACTACCACCCTCACCCAGGGGGGCTGGATGCCTACCACTACTACCACCCTCACCCAGGGGGGCAGGATGCCTACCACTACTACCACCCTTACCCAGGGGGGCAGGATGCCTACCACTACTACCACCCTTAGCCAGGGGGGCAGGATGCCTACCACTACTACCACCCTCACCCAGGGGGGCAGTATGCCTACCACTACTACCACCCTTAGCCAGGGGGGCAGGATGCCAACCACTACTACCACCCTCACCCACGGGGGGCAGGATGCCTACCACTACTACCACCCTTAGCCAGGGGGGGCAGGATGCCTACCACTACTACCACCCTCACCCAGGGGGGGCAGGATGCCTACCACTACTACCACCCTCACCCAGGGGGGGCAGGATGCCTACCACTACTACCACCCTCACCCAGGGTGGGCTGGATGCCTACCACTACTACCACCCTCACCCAGGGGGGGGCAGGATGCCTACCACTACTACCACCCTTAGCCAGGGGAGGCAGGATGCCTACCACTACTACCACCCTCACCCAGGGGGGCAGGATGCCTACCACCACTACCACCCTCACCCAGGGGGGGCTGGATGCCCACCACCACCCTTAGCCAGGGGGGGCAGGATGCCAACCACCACTACCACCCTCACCCAGGGGGGGCTGGATGCCTACCACTACTACCACCCTCACCCAGGGGGGGCTGGATGCCTACCACTACTACCACCCCCACTCATAGGATGGACAATGCATGACACAACCAGCACACCACAACCTAGGGAATGCAAGAAGAAGACATCCCCCCAACACCATGACAAGCGTGTGTAGACTGTGTCAAATGCCTACAACACCGAACATGAACATGACTTTGAACATACAATGTGACCCCCTAGCACATGTGCCACACATATATGTGTGTGGCACCCACAATGCAAGCAGGCCATGACCATTGTGGCAATGGGGTCCAAACCCCCATCATCACAGTGACCAAAAGGTAAGTGTGGGGTCCATAGCTGAAGCACACTTTGAACAATGTGGCAATGGGGTCCAAACCCCCATCATCACAGTGACCAAAATGTAAGTGTGGGGTCCATAGCTGAAGCACATTTTGAACAATGTGGCAATGGGGTCCAAACCCCCATCATCACAGTGACCAAAATGTAAGTGTGGGGTCCATAGCTGAAGCACACTTTGAACAATGTGGCAATGGGGTCCAAACCCCCATCATCACAGTGACCAAAATGTAAGTGTGGGGTCCATAGCTGAAGCACATTTTGAACAATGTGGCAATGGGGTCCAAACCCCCATCATCACAGTGACCAAAATGTAAGTGTGGGGTCCATAGCTGAAGCACACTTTGAACAATGTGGCAATGGGGTCCAAACCCCCATCATCACAGTGACCAAAAGGTAAGTGTGGGGTCCATAGCTAAAGCACATTTTGAACATTGTGGCAATGGGGTCCAAACCCCCATCATCACAGTGACCAAAAGGTAAGTGTGGGGTCCATAGCTGAAGCACATTTTGAACATTGTGGCAATGGGGTCCAAACCCCCATCATCACAGTGACCAAAAGGTAAGTGTGGGGTCCATAGCTGAAGCACATTTTGAACATTGTGGCAATGGGGTCCAAACCCCCATCATCACAGTGACCAAAATGTAAGTGTGGGGTCCATAGCTGAAGCACATTTTGAACATTGTGGCAATGGGGTCCAAACCCCCATCATCACAGTGACCAAAAGGTAAGTGTTGACAAAGAAAGAGGTGCAACTGCCAAACTGCATGGATGATTCCTGGTCACAGAACAACAAACACATCAGTGGCAAAGTAGTGTATGTGTCCCATTGCAACATAAATTGGGGGAGCCAAATCCTGCAGTGCAAATAAGACATAACTTTGGCCATGTGCAGACAAACAACACCCATGGGGGCTGACACCGTCAACAATCATCAATGACACAATGACAGAAGTGACCATCAGAATGCAGACCCACATATTTGCACCAATGGGCACACACATGCAGATACCCTGTGGAGACTGCAGATGTGAGGTGAACAGATACCATACCATGGCAGCAATGGGACACACAAACCATGATCATTGTGCTGACCGATGACCTAGGAGTCCCAGGGACAGCAGGGGAAACCCACAAAACTACATACAGCCAATGGCACACCCAAGATATGCCAATGCAGTGGTGCAGATGCACAAACACAAACAGGCAGACCCACACTGCACATCATACACAACAGGTGAGGGGGGGGGTGCCAGTGTCCCCAGGCAACCACACAACACATGAGGAGACCTGAATACCAATCATACAGATGTGCATACAGTGCCACACAAAGGTAACTCATGGATCCAAATCCCCTATGTGGGCAAGCAGGCATTGTCAGATGAGAGGGAGCACAAATCACACATGTCACACAGGCACGTAGGGACAGCACTGACACAGTGGAGAAGTGTGGCTCAATGGTTAGAGCGGCAGACCCTGATGCAGAGATCTGGCCCGGGACCAGGGTTCAATTCCCGCCTCGGCGGGTCTTGGGCTCAATTTCCTCAGACCTGATAATTCTCGCCTCGGTGCTTATTCTAATCATGGGTCCCACTCTGCAACTCTGGGCAATAGCTTGCTTAATCTCCACAACGGCCCCACCAGCGCTGGGATGCCTGGCTTCACCTTGGGGGTGCCCAGGAGTGGACATTTCACAGGGAATAGCCAGGAAGGGTTCCACAGCGGTATGCGTATAGCGCCAGGACGCCCCATAGCTGGGGCAGCAGTGCGCTTTACAAGTACGAATTTACATTTACATTTACAGCAAGACACAGACACACCACAGCACCACCCCCAGGGCCCCCACAATGTGGTGACCCTGGGCTGCATTACAATCCCACTGTGATGACAAAGCTAAATGTGGTTCACACTGTGAACCACAGTCATGTGTACTGAGCAACTATCTACCATCACACCTACACAAGCACAAATCAAACAGCATGGCCAGTAAGCCAAGGCCAACATGGAGGCAGGGGCCTAGCCGGGCAACAACTCTCATCTGCACACACTCAACACCACACCCCTCGACCTCCAACAATGTGCAGCAGTGAAGCACACATGCACTGGTGACATTGCACATGCACCCATGACTATTCCAGGGTGGTGGGTGGGAACCAAGGTGCAGAAACACATCACACATGGACACTCAACAAGACTCCTGAATGTCTGACACACTGCACACTACGCTGTACATGGACATGACGGCGATACCACACCAACCAATGGGATCCCAGCCACAGTCACACACCAATGAAGAAGCCAAGGTCACCCACAAAGAACACACATAGACAACAACCAACATCGCAGCCCGGACCCTGAGGAGTGCCAGCAGTCACACACACAACGTGTCACAATCACTGAAAGATAACACGAACTGAAAATCACATGACAGGGGCAAACAACAAGTGCCAAGGGGAAACCTGACTGTGACCCATCTGCGTCTGCACACAAACTCAGCCCTGACAGCAAGCACACCTATGGGTGACACCCTGATGACCAGTAATGTGCCATGCACCCACATCACAGAGAACCCAGGGAGAAGACTTTGGGGGAACATAGCTCAACTCAGCTAGCATCACAAACAGGTACAACACTAGGGATCACAGCATGCACAGCTAAACGGAAGTGAACACACAGACATGCACATACAACACACACCTTGGGCGCAGGCAATGTCACAGGAGTACACACTGCCATGAGGGGACTCCACTCCTGTGTGAGGAAAGCTGTGCCATATGTTGCCTCAGTAGGGCCCCACCATGTCAGCTGAGCACTTGGTCACACAATCAACAATTAGCACCAAATGAGGGCTCCCGTCACATCAGCCTGGTCATGGAAGTGCCAACGGAATCATCAGCACAGATCCAACACACTTGTATAGCAATGTTGCACTGACAACACAGATGAGTCCTTCCCCATTGATGCCCAAACCTGCATGTCCAGTGGAGATGGCCACACGGTCAGGGAAGTAGACGAATTGAACAATGGCAGGCACAACAGATGTGCAGGGGTGGAAGCCACAGATGTGAAATAGCCAATCTAAGTAGGAAATCCCATTGCCAAATACTGAACACATGACACCCTCAGATGCTGCTATGGATGACATGGATACACCACAGGATAGGACACATTCCCCCTGGACCACATGGGTTCCTGCACAGTAACACTTCATTATCATGAGACCAAATATCACCATCACTGCAGCAAGGGCATGGTTAGCATCATCAACATCATGTACATCAGAAGCAAAAGCACTAGAGAACAGAAAGTTGCTTTATTCAGCATATGTGGCATTAAAAGTAGAAGTCCGGTAGAACATAAACAAAGGCCAATGGCCAGTCCATCAACAAAGTCACAAGTGGGTGACAGTGGCAGATGCCACCCTACACATGCCTGCACAAAACCAGGGACAATCCACTAGGAGGGGCAACCGGGGAGTAGGCCAGGCACCGCAGGGACAGGATCAGGGCTCACCAGGAGGAAGCAGGGAAGGGGTGGTGGGTGCTGGAGAGCCACTGACAACTGCAGTGGAGGTGTCTGACATGGTGTGTGCCGGCACAACTGGGGGCATGGCTCAGATGTTGTGGGTGCCGGCACGACTGCAGTGGACCCTGCAGATGGAGTGGACAGGTCCGCCACTGCAGTGCCCAAGTCAGACAGGGTGGTAGTGGACTCCACTGCAGTGCCTACCACCAGGGGAGGAGAATGGGGAACAGGCAAGGTGGGCTGGATAGAGGGGGAGGACACCCTCACCACATCAGTGGGACAGACAAGCGCAGCGGGGGGTGTGGTGCCGGGAGAGCAAGTGGCAGGGGGAGAAGGCCTCTTGGGGATGGTATATCTGTGGGTGGGGGAACCTGGGGCAGGGTGTGGTGGGGGCACCTGTGGAGTGGGGGCCTGAGGGATGGAGGAAGGAGACCTGGTGCTTGAGCTGCAGGGCGGCGGCGGGGTCTTGCTCTTAGCACTCCGGGGGGACTTGCGGGTGGGGGCCTCAGTCTGTCTGCGCCTGTGCCGGTGTGTGTGTGCTTGGGACGGGTAAGGTGCTGGGGAGTGTGGATGGAGCAGAGGCAGGAGGGGTGAGGGACTGTCTGAGGAGGGACACTGCTGCCGTCAGGGAGGAGTCCATGGACCTGTTGCCCCTCTGTAGGTGAGACATGCCCGATGAGATGCCCTCCATGAACGACACCAGCTGAGTCAACAGTGCGGTGTGCGCATGGAGGACACTCAGCATGGCTGTCTGCCCTACATGGAGCTGGCGAAGGAGGTACACAGACTCCTCACTCAGGGCAGCAGGGGACACAGGGGCAGGGGGTGCGGTGCCTGGGCCAAAGGAGACACGCTCCCGAACATGGGAGCCTCCACGGACCTGGGGAATGGGAGCCGATGGGAGGGCGGTGGTGGTGCTGGTGGTGGCGGGGACAGCAACACTAGCTGGGGTGTGGTGGCTGCTGACACCCGCCTCCACAAGGGAGTCATCCTCCGAGTTGCTCTGGTCCTCAGCTGAGGTGGATGGTGCTGAGGACTCCTCGGTGTGGCTCCCCTCGCCCTCCGTGCCACTGGGTCCCTCCGACCACTCCTCGGCTGCTGACCCAGTCTGGCTCTCTGGCTCCTCCTGGTCCGTGGAGCTGTCCCCTTCCGTGGCCGTGGATGTATCTGCAAACAATGGGGAAACAGACAGACATCAGTCACCTGCACCAAACGCACACACCACTGTGAGCACAGCACATTACAGAGCAAGCCCTGGCATCATTAGTTGTACATTGCTAAAAGTGCCCTAACTGAACAGGAGAAGCCAATTGTCAGTCTGATGCCAAGCATGGCACTCACATCCCACATGGCCTTGCACCCATCTGTCTGGTGTCTGTTGGATTGCAACACCCCAGTGTGGACACATGCACCAAGTACACAGTAGTTGGACAGTGCAGAGGACACGGTGTGGCATGTGGACATGCACACATCACAGCTCTTGCCACTGAGTCAGTACAGGTTTCCGGATGAAAGGGATGCCCAGAGTCAAATAGAAAATGCATGTGATGCATACCAGCGACAGACACCATGATGCACCCATGTCCTGATAGCCATCGCCACAATCGTGTGCATGTAGCACATGTCACTCCCCTGCAGGACCACCAATAAGTTGACACATGCCTTGGCAGAGGCATGACTGCTAAGTCATACATCACTGTCTCAGTGATGTATGACTTGGCAGCCAGACAACAACACTATGCACTGTGTCACAATAGTAGGTCATGGGGAATGCAAGTCCTGGAGCTGCACAAGTGCACATGTACATCCCCCACACAACACATCATCTTAACCCTCATCTGTCCAGGTCATACCTATTGGACATATGGGAGACCTGTGACACTACCCTCTGAACCTGAGCCCCTCACAATTTGCTGTGAATGGGGAACAGCTGCCTGAACTTCACATTCGCATACCCCAGTCTGCACGGGCAGCTGATCAAACACCTATGTGACACACAAGTATCGTCTCCTATGGTCACATCTCCAGGGGCATGCTGAGCCCCTACCAAGAAACACCCCAGCAGTCCTGGCAACTAATCCACAGCACACTGACACAGAGGCAGACACCTGAGGGGTCAAATCACTGTGCACAATGTGCCAGCTGATACACGGGAGTGGGAGTACAGAGTGCATTGCATGGCCTGGAGTAGGCATGACTGTCCTGCTCCACATGAATGAGGGATGTGCCCTGGACAGTGGATAGCTGGCTATGTATGTGTGACACACGTAATCTGCACACTCCTGGGGCCCAAACATTGTTCCCACCCGCTGCATGGGCGTGTGCCACATACCCCAGGCACATGTGGTGGCTCAGCTCAGCAAGTGGACCGCATATCAAAGCAACACGCAGATCACATGTCCAAACACAGGCGTTGTGTGAACAATGGACCCACCCATGATGCCCACAACAGAGTTAGGGAAACAGATGCTGTCCCCCACCTTTAGTGAAGCAAACTGCAAGGACCCAGTCCCAAGTGACACAATTCCCTGAATGTAAGGGCCACACCTGGGTATCAGATGAGCAGTGGGCAGTGCACAATAGAGGGACATGGCTCCTGGACAACATGACTGCTGCACTGTGGCAGTTGAACCAGGCCAGAGGAGGGCACAAAGCATGTAATACAGAGTTCACAGTGCAGTCTTTGACTCACCCCTCCTTGCTGCTGTCTGGCCTTCAGCTGCCCATCCAGGTCTGGAAACACCACCGCCAGGATCTGGAGCATGTGGGGGGTCAGGGTCCGTGTTCCGCCCCTCCTGCGAGGAGGCGACAGCTTCAGCTGGACCCGTGCAATCCTCCGGGTCCAGCCCGAAGGTCCTGCCACCTCTTCTGGCAGTTGCGGATCCGGCGCTTGTAGACCCCCACGGACCGGACAGCCCGGACGATGTCCTTCCAGATTTCCTGCTTCCGATGGGCATTAACCTGTCAGGATGACAAAGTGAAAAGGCCATTACCACACATGCAACATATCCGTGCATGACACAGTTGTATATACATGTCTCAATCACAGGGGCACATGATGTACACAGGCAGTGCAAAGCTGACCATGGACAGTTTGCCAGACGTCACTACATGGTATCATTGCATGGGAAGTAAAACCATGTTCAAATGCACTGTCACTGCACCATACCTGTCCAGTGCATGTCACTACACACTATGGGGGGTGACAACTACTCAGTGAGCCTGCTAGCCAGTGGCGTGCAGACTTCCAGCCTTGCTAGTCACACAAAATGCACATTCAGAAAGGCAGTGCACAGAACACTCACCTGCTCCCCTGGTGTCCCATACAGCTTGCTGTACTGTGGAAGTAGGTTGTCCAGCAGGGCCTGGTTCTCTTCAAGGCTGAAGGCTGGGGCTCTCTCCACAGTACGTGCCATTGCAGGGTCCAGAGGGGCAGAGACAGCAGCAGTGCAGTGGCAGATGTCGTCCTGGAGCATGTAGTGCAGGCAAGTGAGCTCTCAGGGGAACAGCCAGCAATATATATGTGCTGGAGAGGCAGATACTGTCCCTTGTGTCCAAAGTGATAGGTCCAAGTCGTTTGCATCTTCTGAATCTGGCCAATCCATGGAATAGCAACACCAAAACACGCCCACAGCATCCTTCAAATCTTCAACTTCATGCCATACATGATTTTGCAACATTGTTGTGGGTGACCAACTGATTTTCCAGCAACCGACTCGTTCGAAATTCGAAAACGCGTCCGTTGCCAGGCAAGCCCATTGTCAATGGGTGCGCACCGATCGGTCCATTGCGGTACAACGCGTACAGGGGTACAACGCGTACCCGCACACATTGAATGCAATGGGCCGGCCGGAGGCACCGATCGGTCCATTGCAGTACAACGCGCACAGGGGTACAACGCGTACCCGCACACATTGAATGCAATGGGCCGGCCGGAGGCACCGATCGGTCCATTGCAGTACAACGCGCACAGGGGTACAACGCGTACCCGCACACATTGAATGCAATGGGCCGGCCGGAGGCACCGATCGGTCCATTGCAGTTCAACGCGCACAGGGGTACAACGCGTGCCCGCACACATTGAATGCAATGGGCCGGCCGGAGGCACCGATCGGTCCATTGCAGTACAACGCGCACAGGGGTACAACGCGTGCACCGCACACATTGAATGCAATGGGCCGGCCGGAGGCACCGATCGGTCCATTGCAGTACAAAGCGCACAGGGGTACAACGCGTACCCGCACACATTGAATTTAATGGGCCGGCATTGCAGTACAACGCGCACAGGGGTACAACGCGTACCCGCACACATTGAATGCAATGGGCCGGCCGGAGGCACCGATCGGTCCATTGCAGTACAACGCGCACAGGGGTACAACGCGTACCCGCACACATTGAATGCAATGGGCCGGCCGGAGGCACCAATCGGTCCATTGCAGTACAACGCGCACAGGGGTACAATGCGTACCCGCACACATTGAATGCAATGGGCCGGCCGGAGGCACCGATCGGTCCATTACAGTTCAACGCGCACAGGGGTACAACGCGTACCCGCACACATTGAATGCAATGGGCCGGCCGGAGGCACCGATCGGTCCATTGCAGTACAACGCGCACAGGGGTACAACGCGTACCCGCACACATTGAATGCAATGGGCCGGCCGGAGGCACCGATCGGTCCATTGCAGTACAACGCGCACAGGGGTACAACGCGTACCCGCACACATTGAATGCAATGGGCCGGCCGGAGGCACCGATCGGTCCATTGCAGTACAACGCGCACAGGGGTACAACGTGTACCCGCACACATTGAATGCAATGGACCGGCCGGAGGCACCGATCGGTCCATTGCAGTTCAACGCGCACAGGGGTACAACGTGTACCCGCACACATTGAATGCAATGGGCCGGCCGGAGGCACCGATCGGTCCATTGCAGTTCAACGCGCACAGGGGTACAACGCGTACCCGCACACATTGAATGCAATGGGCCGGCCGGAGGCACCGATCGGTCCATTGCAGTACAACGCATCACTGTACATGTGACTGGCATATGTCAGCATGCCTGTCTCAGATGGACATATGCCAGCCACAGATGGCTCCCAGGGAGTGAGGGGCACACCTACATCACGACAGCCTGTCCAAACTTTATCATAAGGCATGTAAGGCTGCATTTCCTATTGTGTGTATGTTGGTGTACATGTTGTCCTGTGGGTGTCACCTGTGGGCAGCCACCCCCAGGCTGTGCACGTGTTCATGGGGACAGGATCCTGGGTGTTACGTGTACATGACCACTGTGATGTGCAACTGTTCATATCTGTGCATGTGCCATGGTCACATTTCACGGTGGTGTATGTGTATGTCATGTCACATACCCCGTGAGTCCCATGTGGGACGGTATGTTTGAGCCAGGGTGTCCCAGTGGCACAATAGTGATGGTCCTCCACAGTCTTTGTGCATGTAGTGTTTACAATGTCTCTGATTACATGTGCACAATGGGAGACAGTCTCCACATCCACGTTGTGTGTGCATGGACTTTGATGTTGTGTGTGTGTGTGTCACAGACGTCCATGTCTGTCCTGCCGTGGCAAGTGGGGCCACTACCTGTGGGGGTCATGGTTGTTTTGCTGTGGTGTATACATGATACTCCATGTAATGCCAGTGTCCATGTGGCAATACAGGGTCCCTGGGAATGTACCTGTCGTTGAGCTGTGGTGCCTGGGGCACATCTGTCCTCACATGTCACTGTGGGGGTTATTGTGACACGGCAGCAGGAGATGGGAACTGTGACACGGCCTCATGATATCCAATGGGCCAACCTGGGACTAATTGATGCCACCTGTTGGACCGTGTTGACAGATGTTGGCCATGTATGTACCATACATGTCCTTCCGGAACTGCACACTTCATGTAGTTGTGCCTCATAATGATGTATGTTGGGATCTTGAGTGTTCTCAATGCCGCATATGTGGGGTGACTGACAATCTTGCTTACTTCTCCTCTGCATTGCAGAGCTCCTGCTGTCCATCGACCATTCCCAGACCTGGCAACGATGGTAGAATGGGACAGCATCCGACGGTACCGCTTCACCAGGCAGCTGATTGAGGATTTGGCAGTGCAGTTGTCCCCACATTTGCAGCCTGGCCGGCCGTATCCTACAGCGCTGACCCCCAAGGTGAAGGTGATGGCAGCCCTACACTTCTTTGCCACCGGTACCTTCCAACATACTGTGGCGACTGCTGGTGGGATGTCACAGACCATGTTGAGCCGTGTGCTCCGCGATGTTTTGGCGGCAATGTTGCTCTTCCTGAACCGGTACATCTATTTCCCTAGACTGCGACGACTCACTGACGTGAAGAGTGACTTTTATGCCCTGGGGAGGATGCCGCATGTCATTGGCTCCATTGATGGGACACATGTGGCTTTGGTACCATCACAGGCCCAGGAGCAGGCCTACAGGAACCGCAAGCACTACCACTCGGTCAATGCACTGGTGGTGTGTCTTGCAGACATGACCATCACACACGTGTGTGCCCGTTTCCCTGGTTCAGCACACAATGCCTTTGTGATGAGGAGTAGTCGCATCCCCAGGATGATGGCACAGATGCAGAACCAGCGTGCCTGGCTTGTCGGTGTGTACTGACTTTGTGCCATTGTGTGTGATCTGATCTGTAGTATTCCGCCCACTTTTCCAAGTCAGCTAATGTGCACTTGTCTGTCCGTAGGTGACTCGGGATACCCCAACATGCCGTGGTTGCTGACACCCCTCAGGAACCCTGTGACACCAGCCCAGATGCGCTACAATGAGGCACATGGTCGGACCAGGAGAGTGATTGAGCGGACCTTTGGTCTCCTGAAGAGCCGCTTCCGCTGCCTGGACAAGACCGGAGGGTCCCTCCCATATGCCCCTGCGAAAGTGTGCAAGATTATCATCGTCTGCTGCAAGCTCCACAACCTGGCAGTGCGGAAGGAGTTGCCTCTCATCCAGGATGACAATGACCAACATCCGCCACCTGTGGAGGATCCTGGCCTGGACCACGATGCCAGTGACGATGATGATGATGATGGTGATGTCCGCACACAGCTCATCACCAACTTCTTTAGCTGAATGTGAGTATCCTGAGGTGTCATGTCAATGATGTGAGTTGGCATGATGTGTGGGTGGTGCTCTGGTGCTGTTGGAGTGTGTCCATGGGCTACTTGACTGGATGTGTGTTGCGATGTGTGCTAACAGGTGGGCTGTACTCCCCAACAGTGTTGACATGCTAACTTGGTTCTGGGTGGGTATCTTGTAACATGTATTGTGCATGAGTTTTGCTGTTCTGTCCTGTACTCCATTGCTTTTGACTGTGTGTCATTTCTGTCCTTCACAGGGTACTTTCAGATTCGTTTGGTCAACTGTGTCCACCGACGACGTGATTGCACATCCAGGCTGGTAGCTGTTGTGTCCCTACAGGTGATGTGCGCCACACCCATGGACTTCCTTCCGTCTACAGTTGTTGACTGTGTGCCCGCTGCCAGGTGGGATTACCTTGCATCTGTAGTGGTTACGACATGTTGCAACTGTGTAATAAACCTGTGCTTCACTTTGTGATGTGCGTTGTCTGTGGTCACACATTTGACTGCCATTTGCTTACTGCACCTGTGGGCTACTTGACTACAACTGGGAATGGGTGTGGTGTCTGTGCATTGCACCGTCTTCCCTGGCAACATCAGTGTAGGCAATGAGTCAGATGGCCTAGGTGTGTATGTGTTGTGTAGCCCTGGTGGTGTGTCTCCCTCATGTGTGTCACGTTGCCTGTACTCACATGCCTGTGTTGTCCTTGCTGTTGCAGTTCGCATACACAGTGTAATTTTGCAGTTCATCATCCCCATAACAGCACCCACGTTGGAATCACGACAGAGGCAAGTATGGTGTATTAGTGTGTTTATTGTGATACATTTGTGTTAATAGTGCATAGGATGGGTAGTGCTGTACATAAATCTTGCAATCCGAAGTTCCTAGGTGAATTGAAAGTCCTGGTAGACAGGATCCCCAGTATCAGGGCCACAGTTGTCTGACACATTGGTCCAACTTGTACTCCCCATGCAATGTGTGGGAGTAGTGTTGCCGTCAACAGGGTGAACAGTCTGTGCACAAAGGCGAACATCCAGAACAGGTTCAGGCTTCCTGGGAGTTGCGCTTGGCCATCGGCCTCTCACTTTTCCCTCCTCGGACGACCCCTCTTCTTGGGGGGGCCCCTCAAGTACAGGCTGCTGCGGTGCAGGGGACTCTCCGCCAGAGTCCTCCTCCCTCCCTGTGGCAGTTGCAGTTTGTTCGGCACCAGATGTTGTTGGCACACAGGGAGGTGTGGACTGGTTGCTGTTCATCTGGCGGAGGCATTGTAAAATGTCCCTGTGCACCGCCGTCATCTCATGCAGTGCATCCCACTTGGACTCCACGCGGGACATGTGTGAGTCCACGCGGGACATGTGTGACTCCACGTGGGACATGTGGGAGTCCAAGCGGGCATGATGGGCAGCCTGCTGCTGTTTCATGTCTCTGAGGAGCCCCACTACCTGGCTGAGCTCTCCGGTGCTGGACTGGTACGCATCAGCTATGCGTACCAGTTGTGGGTCATCATGCACACCAGCAACGTCTGCAAGCAGAGACCTCTGTCTCCCACCCCTCCCACCACCCCTGCTGACATGTGCAGTGTGTGCAGTGGCACGCACAGATAACCCTGGTCCACCTTGGGGGTTGGTGGTGGTGGTGGTGTCCATGGCCCCAGGTTGGTCCAGGGTCCCTGTGCTGGTGTTGCTCCTTGTTCTGTCCATGTCGGCAGGGATGGTATTCGTGGTGACAGTCGTTGGAGGGGTGGGTGCAGGGGGTGCAGCTGGTGGTCCTGCTGGTGCTGCAGCTGGTGGTCCTGCTGGTGCTGCATGTTGACTTGCACCGGATGTGCCAGGTTGGTCTTCATCGTCCGAGGAGGACAGAGGCTGTACGACGCCAGTGAGCTCCGCATCCTCTTGAGCCTGGGACTGGGACTCCTCAGCGTCTGCTGTGGTGTCCCCATCATCACCTGTTTTTGGGAGACACAAACAATGTATGTTATGTTTCTGCAGGCATCAATGGTTGACACACATGACAGTTGTGACTGTGCCTCTGGGTGCGGGCCTGTACATTGCATTGTCCTAAGTCGTCACAGTCAGGGGTTGATATTGGTGTGGCACATTGTCCTGCATTATTTGGGCATTTCTATGTATTTTCTGGGGTGTGAACATGGTCTGCATTGGTTGTGTTTGGTTGACAGCCGGACCTCCTTCCCACCCACCCAGCCAGTCAGTTATCCCACCATGGAACGTGCTTGCGTTGCAGGGAGTGTAAGTTGTCTCTCAGGATGTCACTCAGTGGTGTCCTGCTGTTTGTTGGTGCACATTTGCCAGCAGGGCCTTGTGCTCCCCACAGCAGTAGCCAGTGTCAGACATCTTGTGAGTCCTTCTCCACTCCCTGTGATGTGAGCATGGTTCAGGGTGGTGTTGATGGGACAGTTGTGGGGGTGAGCTATGTCTGTGACTACGACTCCCATCATGCTATTGCCTCCTCCCCCTTCCCAGCATGCCCATGCTTCCTTCCTTTTGACTCTGCTTCCCTGTGGGGTGGGCTGGCTGTGCTGACAGGATGGCTGGGAGTGTTGTCCTGGCAGTTGTTTGGCTAGAAGTCCCAAGAGTGTCCCTGTGCTTCACACAACATAACCCAGGGTGGTGGTTCTTTGTAGGATCTTGTGTTAGGATGGGGGGCATTGCATTCTACCAGGTGGGTTCTGTGGAGTTTGTGTTGGGGTGTGTGTGAGGGGAGGTGCTTGTGACTATGGTCAGTGCTGCAAGTCCTCCTTCCCACCCAGCTAGCCAGATATCCCACCATGGAACGTGCTTGCATTGCAGGGAGTGTAAGTTGTCTCTCAGGATGTCAGTCAGTGGTGTCCTGCTGTTTGTTGGTGCACAGTTGCCAGCAGGGCCTTGTGCTCCCCACAGCAGTAGCCAGTGTCAGCCATCTTGTGAGTCCTTCTCCACTTCCTGTGATGTGAGCATGGTTCAGGGTGGTGTTGATGGGACAGTTGTGGGGGTGAGCTATGTCTGTGACTACGACTCCCATCATGCTATTGCCTCCACCCCACTTGCCAGCATTCCCATACTTACTTGCTTTTGTGGGGAGTTCAGTGTGTGTGGGTGTGAGAGCAATGGCAAGATGGCTGACAGTGGTGTCCTGCTGTTGGTTGGTGTGCAGTACCCAGCATGCCCTTGTGCTCCCCACGACACAGCAACAGTGTCAGACATCTTTGATGGGCCTTTCCACTCTCTGTGGGATGTGCATGCGTGAGTGTGAGCTTGCTGGGCCATGTGGTGGGGGATGTAGAGCTGTGACTACGACTCCCATCATGCTATTGCCTCCACCCCCTTCCCAGCATGCCCATGCTTCCTTCCTTTGACTCTGCTTCCCTGTGGGGTGGGCTGGCTGTGCTGACAGGATGGCTGGGAGTGTTGTCCTGGCAGTTGTTTGGCTAGAGGTCCCAAGAGTGTCCCTGTGCTTCACACAACATAACCCAGGGTGGTGGTTCTTTGTGGGATCTTGTGTTAGGATGGGGGCATTGCATTCTACCAGGTGGGTTCTGTGGAGTTTGTGTTGGGGTGTGTGTGAGGGGAGGTGCTTGTGACTATGGACAGTGCTGCAAGTCCTCCTTCCCACCCAGCTAGCCAGATATCCCACCATGGAACGTGCTTGCATTGCAGGGAGTGTAAGTTGTTTCTCAGGATGTCAGTCAGTGGTGTCCTGCTGTTTGTTGGTGCACAGTTGGCAGCAGGGCCTTGTGCTCCCCACAGCAGTAGCCAGTGTCAGCCATCTTGTGAGTCCTTCTCCACTCCCTGTGATGTGAGCATGGTTCAGGGTGGTGTTGATGGGTCAGTTGTGGGGGTGACCAATATCAGTGACTACGACTCCCATCATGCTATTGCCTCCACCCCCTTCCCAGCATGCCCATGCTTCCTTCCTTTTGACTCTGCTTCCCTGTGGGGTGGGCTGGCTGTGCTGACAGGATGGCTGGGAGTGTTGTCCTGGCAGTTGTTTGGCTAAAAGTCCCAAGAGTGTCCCTGTGCTTCACACAACATAACCCAGGGTGGTGGTTCTTTGTGGGATCTTGTGTTAGGATGGGGGCATTGCATTCTACCAGGTGGGTTCTGTGGAGTTTGTGTTGGGGTGTGTGTGAGGGAGGTGCTTGTGACTATGGTCAGTGCTGCAAGTCCCCCTTCCCACCCAGCTAGCCAGATATCCCACCATGGAACGTGCTTGCATTGCAGGGAGTGTAAGTTGTCTCTCAGGATGTGAGTCAGTGGTGTCCTGCTGTTTGTTGGTGCACAGTTGGCAGCAGGGCCTTGTGCTCCCCACAGCAGTAGCCAGTGTCAGCCATCTTGTGAGTCCTTCTCCACTCCCTGTGATGTGAGCATGGTTCAGGGTGGTGTTGATGGGACAGTTGTGGGGGTGACCAATATCAGTGACTACGACTCCCATCATGCTATTGCCTCCACCCCCTTCCCAGCATGCCCATGCTTCCTTCCTTTTGACTCAGCTTCCCTGTGGGGCGGGCTGGCTGTGCTGACAGGATGGCTGGGAGTGTTGTCCTGGCAGTTGTTTGGCTAAAAGTCCCAAGAGTGTCCCTGTGCTTCACACAACATAACCCAGGGTGGTGGTTCTTTGTGGGATCTTGTGTTAGGATGGGGGGCATTGCATTCTACCAGGTGGGTTCTGTGGAGTTTGTGTTGGGGTGTGTGTGAGGGGAGGTGCTTGTGACTATGGTCAGTGCTGCAAGTCCCCCTTCCCACCCAGCTAGCCAGATATCCCACCATGGAACGTGCTTGCATTGCAGGGAGTATAAGTTGTCTCTCAGGATGTCAGTCAGTGGTGTCCTGCTGTTTGTTGGTGCACAGTTGGCAGCAGGGCCTTGTGCTCCCCACAGCAGTAGCCAGTGTCAGCCATCTTGTGAGTCCTTCTCCACTCCCTGTGATGTGAGCATGGTTCAGGGTGGTGTTGATGGGACAGTTGTGGGGGGCAATATGTGTGACTGCGACTCCCATGATGCTATTGGCTACACTGACTTGGCCAGCATACACAGAATTCCTTCCTATGAGTGGTCTTCACTGTGTGTTGGTGTTGTTGTGGTGGCTACATGTGTGGATGTGTTTGTTAGTTCTATTTGTGCCACTGCCTAGCTGTAGTTGTAGTTGTGTTTGTACATGTGTTGGCACAGTTGGATGTGACTTTTTTGATGGCATGTGTTGTGTTTATCTGACTGACATACACATTTTGGGATGATTCTGTTCTGGTTGCTGTGTAATTGCTATGAGTGCATGGTTTGACTCTCCCTTGACAGTGATGTGTGTGTTTTGTGGCAGTATATTGTGTACATTTGTTGTGTACTCACCAGGCTCTGGGATGTCCTCTAGTCCATATACGCTCACTGGCGGAAGGATGGCCCGCACCTTCTCCTCCCAGGGCCTGAGGTATATTGGCTTGGCAGGAGGGCCACTGCCAGTGTATTGGCTGTTGATGTAGTCTTTCTTCAGCAGGTCCCGTACCCTCCTGCGCACGTCATACCACCTGTTCTGGATGTCGCTCTTTGTGCGCCGACATGGTGATTGTGCGTTCACCCTGTTGATGATCCTCTCCCACATCTTGGTTTTCTGGGAGATGGGGGTCTGTTGGACCAGTGTGCCAAACAGCTGTGGCTCCACCCTGATAATCTCGTCTACCATGACTTCCAATTCACTATCTAGGAACTTGGGATTCTTCTTGGGGGGCATGGTGATGGGTGGTGATGGTGAGTGATGTGTGTGTTGGTGTGCAGGTGAGGGTGTGTGAGTGTGTGTTTTGCTGGGTGTATGTGAGGTAGGTATTTGTTGGTGTGCTGATGGTGTGTGGCTTGTGTGAGGGATGAGCTGTGGGTGTGTGGTTGCTTTCTCTTGGGTGCTGGCAGTGGAATGGCATTTGCAAAGGCTCATGGTTGTGATTTGTGTCCTTTATATAGGTGGAGTTGTGGGTGTGTCTTTGTTCTCTGTCCCCCCCCAGTATTTATTGGCTTGGTAATTGCTTGTTTGGCCTTTTTTGGGTGATTTTTCCTTTGTGCTGTTTGTGTATGTTGGAAACGTTCTTGTGACCGAGTCGGACCCTGCATTTGTCTCGTACGGTGTTCTCCGTTTCGTTCGCGCTGTGTTTGTGCAGTTTTCTATGCTGCGTACGCGTCGGTCGCGGTGTTTTGTGTTGCTTCGGCTCGGTTTTGTATGCGTGTCGGTCGTACGGCTTGGCCTCCGTCCGACTCGCTCGTGGTTTCGCGCCTTGCATCGTACTTTGCGGTTTGGAGTTCGCGTGTACGTTTCGGTCGGATTTGTTCCGGGTGCGTGTCGGTCGGTTGGATTCGCGTGTTTTTCCGGCCGGATTGCTGTTTTCCGTGCGGCTCGGTCGGTCGACTTGGTTTCGGTACGTGTCGGTCGGATTTTTCACGCCTTGCATCGTACTTGGCGTGTCGGGCGCCACGGGTACGTGTCGGTCGGTATTATTTCCGGATCCGAGTCGGTCGGTGCTTTTTCCGGCCCGAATCGGAATCGACCACAAAGTGTCCCCTTCAAAATTGCAATTTTGCCAAAAAGAAGTTCAATATTTAGGGCATAAAATTGAGAAAGGAGTGCGAAAGATAGCGACAGAAAGAGTAAGAATGATTCAAGGAATGAGAGCACCAATGACGCAAAGAGAGGTAAGAATGTTTCTGGGAATGGTTGGATATTGCCGACAATGGATAAGTGGTTTTCTTTGATTGCAAAACCATTACAAAAGTTGACCAAGAAAGATGTAAGAGACCCTTTGAGTTAAACAAGGAAGAAATGAAATCTTTCAAAGAATTGAAAAAGAAATTGTGTGAGGCCCCTGCATTAGGCATGCCTGATTATGAAAAGGATTTTGAGTTGTACTGCAGTGAAAGAGATGGATGTGCGTTTTCAGTACAAAAACATGGAACAATGAAAAGACCAATTGCTTATTTTTCAGCTGTTTTAGATCCTATAGCGAAAGCATTGCCTGGATGTCTGAAAGCAGTTGCTGCTACTTGTGTAAGTCTGGAACAAAGTGAAGGTATAGTGATGGGGTATCCATTGAGAGTATATGTTCCCCATTCAGTAGAAATTCTTCTGACAAGAACAAAAACACAGTACATGACACATAGTCGGCTGACTAAGTACGAAAAAGTCATCTTGAGTGCTGAAAATGTGACCATAGATAGATGCATAAATGTAAATCCTTCTACATCATTGCCAGATGAAGAGAGTATAATTGAACAAGACGAAGTAGATCATGATTGTCTGAACGTGCTGGAATATTGCACGAAACCAAGAGCTGACATAAAAGATGAACCGTTAAAGGAATCAGATTATGTCATGTTTGTAGATGGCTCATGTTTGAGAACGAAAGAAGGAGTTTTAAGCGCAGCTTACGCAGTGTGCACAGTGGCAACTGTGATGGAAGCGTCTTGTCTGAAAGGAATAGGGTCTGCACAAGTTGCGGAACTGATTGCTTTGATTTAAGCATGTAAATTAGGAAGAAATGTACGAGTCACGATTGTGACCGATAGCCAATATGGTTTCGGCATCGTACATGACTTCGGTCAGATTTGGTCACAAAGAGGTTTCTTGACGTCTGCAGGAACACCTATCAGAAATGGAGATTTTGTTAAAAAGCTGCTTGAGGCGATACAGCTGCCTAAACAAATAGCTGTAGTGAAGTGCAAGGCGCATAAGAAAAACGAAGATTACATAGCCGTTGGCAATAATTATCCTGACGAGATAGCCAAATATTGTGCAGAGAACATGGTGTCCATGAACAAAAATAGAGAAAGGGAGCATATCTCTTCTCCTTTGCTTTTTACTAACACTGTCGAGACATGGGATGAAGTAAGACAGTTACAAGAAGCTGCAAATGATGAGGAAAAAGATTACTGGATAAAAGCAGGATGTAGAAGACAGGAAAATAATGGTGTGTGGGTATACAGAGACGAAAGACCAGTTATGCCTGATAGCATGATTGCAGACATGGCACGGATGTACCATGGACAAGCTCATATTGGGAGAGATGCAATGATCAGACTTTTAGACAAACCTGATATAACCCAAAATTCAGAGCCATTGCTGAAAGTCTTTGTCAAAGATGTCTTATTTGTCAGCAGTTTAACCCAGGAAGAAAGACGGTAGTGAGTCTAGGAACAATAGGACGAGAAGGAGGTCCGTTCACTAGAATGCAGTTAGACTTTATCGAGATGCCCCCTAGTAACAGACTAAAATATGTTCTAGTGGTCGTCTGTTTGTTTTCTCGTTGGGTGGAGGCATACCCCACTAGAAGGAATGATGGAACAACAGTGGCAAAACTTATGCTGCGAGAGTTCATTCCAAGGTATGGTTTTCCAGTCACGGTTGAGACAGATAGAGGAACACATTTTCAAAATGAATTGATCCAATTGATTTGCAAAGCATTGAGTATTAAACAAAAACTACATTGTGCATACAGACCAGAGGCTTCTGGGGTAGTGGAGCAAATTAATGGAACAATCAAGAACAGATTAGGAAAAATGTGTCAAGCTACAGGACTCAAATGGCCAGATGCACTGCCTCTTGTTCTGATGACCATCAGAAGCATCCCTGAAAAGAAAACTGGACTTAGTCCTCATGGGACGAGCAATGAGACAAGCACACGTACCTGTCAACAAGTTATTGACTATAACTGATGATCTAGTACTGGATTATTGCAAGGGACTGGCTGATGTGGTGCGTTCTGTGTTTCATCAGGTTGGACCGGATGCGGCCACTCTCGAAAGAAAACCAGCCCACGACTTGAATCCAGGAGACTGGGTCCGTATAAAAATCCACAGGAGAAGAAACTGTCTAGTTCCTCGCTGGGACGAACCACGACAGGTAATCCTAGTAACAACGACTGCAGTCAAGTGTGCAGGAGTGAAGAACTGGGTCCATGCCAGCCACACAATCAGAGTTCAAGAACCTACTGATCGACATGTGAGTCGACGTCTGGAAGTGTGGGATAAAAGCTTAACGGCTGGGACAACAAGAATAAGAGAAAGGGTGCCAGAACTTGAAGATCGACCTGAAAGTCGACATCTGGAAACCCCAACTGCGAGCACCTCTAGAGAAGAAGAGGAAGAAGAAGAAGAAAGAAATTCAGAAGTTCCAGAACCTGAAGATCGACCTGTAAGTCGACATCTGGAAACATCTGACACAAGTTCAGGATCTGATGATTCAGTTGCAAACTGTGAAGAATTCCGAAGGAGAACTTGGGGTTATAAACCAATTAGAGAAGAAAATGAGCAAGAAAATGATCTAGATGAGCAACCAAGTACAAGTTATGGTGGAAATCCTTCAGAAATAATATTAATAGATGAAGTAGGGAAAGAAGTACACAAAAAGTTAGAGAATCGAGAAGAACCCCGAGGAGCAATAGGGACAGATAGAGAAACAGAAGAACAGGGAAATTTAGAAGTAGAAAGGGAGGAAAACACCAAATCGGAAGAACACCGAGGAGGGACAGTAATAAGGGAACACAAGAAGGAGAAGACAGATCCACCAGTAGGAGATGAAGAGATCATAAGCTTCAAAATAAGAGACAATAGTGAAACAGTTGAAACAGAAACTGAAGAGAGTGGAGAAGAGGAGAAAGCAAAAACTGAATCAAGAAAAAGAAATTGGAAATCAGAAAGAGAAGAAAAAGAAGGTGAAGCCAAAAGGCCAAGAAAAGGAGATAATTGGCCCAACAACTATATAAGAAAATTGAGATATAGAATAATAAGAGCTGGAGAAGAAAGTGCTGAACAAGTGAATGAAATAACAAGTCAAAAGGGACAAGAAAAACCAAGTGGAAAACGATTGCAAAAATCCAAAAGAACGAAGAAAGTGAATGCAAAGTATAAGTCACCTGAGTGGCTGTATATCGCACTGACGGATTACAAAGAAGAAGAAAACACTCACGAGAACCAGAGACTAAGAAGTCGAATGGGAAAAGGTGAGATGCAACAAACCTGAAGTGAAGACTTATAGTGCTTCTGCCGGACATGACAATTTTACTGGATGTGACAAATCACCGGATGTGACAACGAAAGAATTCTGGAAAGAATTAAAAGAAAGTACCAAGCAAAGACTTTTTGAAAGCAGAGTGGCATCTAAGTCATTTCTGAGGTGTAGTGACACAATTTTCTGAAACTTAACAAATAGATAAAAGCAAAATGGAAAATACTAGGGATAGAAGAGATAAATGTGAGTTTGTAAAAGATGGTGTAAAATGTGTTGCTTTTGTACAGGGTTATTAATGACCATATGGATAGTTTTAGCGATCACAATTCCTATTAGTATAGCTGTAATAGAAGCAAAGAATGATACTAAACCAGAAAAAGAAACTAATATTAAAGAACCAGTTATTTTAAGAAGTAGTGCAGAATTACATAAGGATAAGTCAGTAACAGACTTTTCTAAAAATGTTTTTACAAAATTGTTGTACGAATATGTAGAGACAATGGATGTGAGAGATTGTTATGTTTGTATGCAGTTGCCTGCATCAGTGTCAGAAGGTGTGACTTATCATCACCTACCTCTAACTTATGGAATAACCTGTAGTGTAATAGCAAGTTTATTTTATAAAACAGGTAGATTAGAATCTTATTATACTGATATAGATAAGATTTTTGCAAACATTCCAGTAGTACCAGAACTTAACAAAGTAAAACCAGCAAAGGTTTTAGGAGAATTCTTTCTAGAACATAGAAAATTAACCTTAGAAGAAATAGTTAATAACAACCTTACCTGTGAGTTAAAGAAAGAAGAAAAGGTATTTTTAGAAATGGTTGAAGAAAGAAGAATGAAATTTCAAAAAGAAGCAATAAAAGAGGAAGGAACACATCTATGGACGTTTGAGGAAGGAAATCATGAAGGAAAAAGATAAATGCAGCAATGACATTAGATTGGCCGCAAACAGGAAAGTTGTGTATTAGGAGAAATAAGACCGTCTATGACAATTACTTTGTAGGTTCCAGTATCTGCCATGACAATTATCAAATTCTGGGAGGTTGGGGATTCAAAGGTGGAAAAGATCCAATATTTCCAGGTATCTATTATATTTGTGGGAATAGAGCTTATTACAGGTTACCGGACCATTGGTATGGAACTTGCTATGTAGGCCTGGTCTTTCCAAAAATCTTTCATATGGACAGAGAAGAAAAAGGAACATACAAGATGATTAATAGCTTTACACGTAGAAAGAGGGAAAGTTTTTCAGAAATTGTAGGTGATATTTTTGGAGCATTAATACCAGCAGTGGGAATATCTTTGAATGCATTTAAAATTCGGAAGTTATCCACAGTAGTAGATCGTTTGTCTACAGATACTGCGGGAGGGTTCTTAATGGTAAATACCGAAATGGTTGCCATGAGAGCTATGGTGATGCAAAATCGGCTTGCCCTTGATATTCTTTTGGCAAAGGAGGGTGGAGTTTGTGGAATGTTGAAAGTCCAACATTGTTGCACTTACATTCCTGATAAAAGTGAAAATATACAGAAGTATATTACGAATATTACAAATTTGCACAAAGAACTAGTTCCACTGGAGGTTGAAAGTGTCTTGGGAAAACTTGGTAGAGGGTTTTCTTCAGTAGCAAATTGGTTGACCAGAATGAGTAGACTAATGATAGGGAAAGTTATAATAATAGCAACTGTAGTAATATTGTT
This sequence comes from Calotriton arnoldi, assembly GCA_963921515.1. Taxonomy (NCBI): domain Eukaryota; kingdom Metazoa; phylum Chordata; class Amphibia; order Caudata; family Salamandridae; genus Calotriton; species Calotriton arnoldi. The sequence continues at coordinate 274,455 of CAWUFW010002099.1, forward strand.
AGCCATGGTGTTGAAAATAGTAATAACGTGTATAAAAAGAAAAGTAAGACAAAATAAGATAAAAAGAAATAACAGAATAATGAAAGAAAGAGAGAGAGAAATGGGTGAAATTGAGTTAGAGAAAATGAAAGAAAGCATGTATAAGGAGACAAAAAGGCAAGATGAAGAAGAAACAGATGTGTAAATGACAGAAGGCAAAGGATAAAAGACATGCTGCCTGAAAAGAAGTATAACTTGGGTTTTATGTGGTGATTTAAAAATCACCAAAGGGGGGAGTTGATGGAGCAGAGAAAATAAAATTTTTAACCCCTAACAAATTTTATAAATAATTAATAAAATGTTCGTTTAAATGTATTAATCAACACTGTATGTGTGGGAAGGGTAATACGCAAGTGTATGTGCTGAATAATCTATTAACAAATGTCTGTGTGTCTAATTATAACATAAAATTAAATGCGTACTAATTTAAAATAAATGCATGATTTGTGCTTCATAGAATAAAAACGTGTCGTTGCAAAAACAATAGTGATGGTAAGTAAGGAACAGCTTAAATGTTGCTTTCTGCTAGGTAATAACTAATTGGGGTACGTAGATGACGGGAGGGAAACGAAAAGGCTATTTTTCTCTATTTTAATTATGTTTTGTTTATTTCAAAATAGTGCTTCTAAAGTATAACCGAGTGGCAATATAAAATGGCCGCCAGTTAATGAAGTGCGCAAGTGCGGGGAGACACGTGACAAGGGAGAAAAGTTGGAGAAAAGCTAACCTCGTGATGTTGCTGAGAGGCTAGGATGCGAGAAATGGTCAAGGCTGATGTGACCTAATTGAACTGATAGTGTGCCGTGGTGATCAGCAAAGAACCGTGGGAAACCATTTTTAAGAGAAAGGACAATGCCTGCAGAGTTCTCGAATGTATCGAAAGAAGTTACAAATGTACTGATCGAAGCGGATGGAAACATGTCTTGAACTGTGAGAAAGGAAATGATCCAAGGACCATTGGATCCAAGAGAACTTGATTAAAAGAATGAATAAGATGACATGCATGGACCAATGAAAGAAAAGCGTGTTATTAATGTTGCAACAATTAGTTAGCAAAGTTAGAATTAGGGTATAAGAGGGCCTACTCTTAGTGGGAGGGGGTCACAGTCAGGAGCGGAGTTGGAGAGTCGTGTTGGTGTTGGTGGCTTCCAGTGCTGGGTGGTCCTGATCGATCCATTACTGAGCGGGAGATGCTGAAAGACTGTTAGATGAGACGGGTTGCAGGTAGCTGATGCTGACGAGCTGAAGTTTCTGTTGCTGTCTTAATTTTCCAGTTGAGTATGAGAATCAGGTTATTTCTAATTCTTAAACTTAGGTTAGAAATCATTAGGCTAAATTAGGAAGGTAGGCAGGTAATTAGGGTTTTGCTTCATGACGAAAATTTCCTTTCTGCAATAAATTGATTATGCTTAATAAATATTTGAATTAATAATGAATGAATAATTGAATAAAAAGTTTAAATTCTTTCTCATGCTTTTAAAATTACATAAAATTTAAGATTCCTTAAAACAAATGACTCAGTGGTTATTTTCCTAAATGATTGTGACATCAGTCATTGGTTATTGTGATTTAGCTGGTCTTAATCACTATGAACTAATTTTTTACATGAATGATTCATCGACAAAACAATGAGCAGGAATATCTTAAGAAATAACTAAAAGAAAGCGATAAGTTAAGGTAATAAGATATCCCGGCTCCTTCCAGCGGTACATAAATGGTGTTTTCCATTTAGTTCTCATGCTTCTCCTAGGAGTACAGAATTTCATAAAGGTGTAAAGGAAATCCAGGTGTGTGCGTGTGTGATAGGCGATGTTTATGGGCCCCATCGTCATGTGGATGTGAGAAAATATAGTTTGCCCCTGGATGACCGATAAGTGACCTAGGAGGAGAATCGTTTTTATTGTACGCGCTGCATCAAGACTCTTACCCAGGATCCTGGGTCTCCTCTCCTCAACCATCCAGGCGATCTTTCCGGGCCCTTTACACTACAGTGTTACAGCAAACAAATGATGGACTGAATGCTGACAATGCAAACATTCTCCCCAGTCAAAAGATATGGGTTAAATCTATCGTTCTTCTGCCCACTACGCCACCCCAGTTTGGACCCAGCCATATGCAAATTAGTCTTGACCCTGTGCCCCATGGGAACAGTCCAGACCGATCTGCCAGGCCAGGTCCTCCCTGGACCAGGAAACAAGCATCCTGGGACCGGTTTCAGGGTATGTCACCCTTCTTCAGCCAGGCTAGCTTGAATCCAGTGGCACAGTGAGCAAGGGACCCACGTCTGGGCATACCCATCCCACTTAGGGCGAAAAGTGTTACAGCAAACAAATGATGGACGGAATGCTGACAATGCAAACATTCTCCCCCAGTCAAAACCGGTCCCAGGATGCTTGTTTCCGGTCCAGGGAAGACATGGCTTGGCAGTTCGGGCTGGACTGTTCCCATGAGGCACAGGGTCAGACTGATTTGCATATGGCCATGTCTGAACTGGGGTGGTGGAGTGAGCTAAAGAATGATGATGGATTAAACCCAGATCAGTTGACTGGGGGTGAGTGTTTGATTTGCTCAAGCGCTCCGTCCATCATCCCCTTTGGTGTCGCTTTGTTCGCCCTAAGTTGGCAGGGTATGCCCAGACGTGGGTCCCTTGCTCACTTTGCCACTGGATTCAAGATAGCCTGGCTGATGAGGGTTATGAACCCGAAACCGGTCCCAGGATGCTTGTTTCCGGTCCAGGGAAGACATGGCTTGGCAGTTCGGGCTGGACTGTTCCCATGAGGCACAGGGTCAGACTGATTTGCATATGGCCATGTTTGAACTGGGGTGGTGGAGTGAGCTAAAGAATGATGATGGATTAAACCCAGATCAGTTGACTGGGGGTGAGTGTTTGATTTGCTCAAGCGCTCCGTCCATCATCCCCTTTGGTGTCGCTTTACACTACAGGGCCCTCCAGAGACTCAAAGCGAAAGCTCTGAAGTCGACTCTGTCTTACACTCAGATGACTTGCTTAGACGAAGATTCGAGGAAAGAACTATCTTGGTGGCTAAAGAATGCAGAAGCTTGGAATGGCAGAGCCATCTTTGGGGAAACCCCAGAATTGATTATAGAATCAGATGCGAGTCTAGAAGTTTGGGGTGCCACTTGTGGCGACTCTTCGACAGGAGGTCTCTGGACACGCGAAGAGAAGGAACTACATATCAACTGCCTGGTGCTTCTAGCAGGCTCCATTGCGGTTCGGAGCTTCACCCAGAATTCAATGAAATGCTGTATAATGCTGTGCATGGACAATGTCTCTGCAGTGAAATACGTCAACAAGATGGGGGGACCACATTCAAAGGGTCTTACCGAAATAGCGAAAGCTTTCTGGGGCTATTGTTTGAACAGGGGACTGTCCATCACAGCGGAACACATCCCTGGTCTGAACAATGGGGTAGCGGACTGGTTCTCCAGAAATTTCAGGGATTCCAGCAACTGGAAGTTAAACAGAGGGATATTCATGACAATCCAAGACAAATGGGGTCCCTTCGGGACAGATCTTTTCGCAGACAGAATGAACACTCAGATGATGAATTTCTTCAGCTGGAAGCCGGACCCTCAAGCAGCAGGGGTGGATTCCTTCCTCCAAGACTGGCAAGGCTTAAAGCCATATGCCTTCCCGCCGTTTGTCATGCTTCCACGTCTTCTTTTACACGCTCGCCGGTACCTTCAAAGCATGGTGGTGATAACCCCCCTCTGGAGGTCTCAGGCATGGTTTCCTGTCATCTTGGAGATGGCCGTGGACTTCCCAATTCTAATACCACCTTTCGGGCAACTACTCCTGGGTCCTCAGGACGAATCACATCCTCTCATGCACCAAGGTCTATTGGTTCTGACGGCCTGGAAGATTTCAGGCGACAATGGCAAATCCCTGGCATTTCGCCAGATGCTTTCCAACTCATATCTGAATCTTGGGCATCCGGAACAAGGAAGGCATATCGACTGGCTTGGAATAAATGGGTTCGCTGGTGTCTTCAACGACACTACGATCCTGTTTCAACTGATGTAATACACGTAGTAAACTTCCTATCGGAACTCTTTGCTTCTGGCCTAAGTTATAGAACTGTTAATGTTTATAGGTCAGCAATAGCTGCAGGACATTCTTTAGTTGATGGTGTCTCAGTTGGACAAAACCTTTTAACAAAAAAGATTATGAGAAGCATGCGAGTTCTTAATCCTCCAACTCCGAAATATTCAGCCTTATGGGACGTAAGAAACATATTACAACTTATTTCTTCTTGGGGAGATAACGTTAACCTCTCTCTCTAGCGTATTTCCTATAAGTTTACTGTGTTACTTTGCTTGGTCTCTTTCAGGCGAACCTCAGATGTTCAGGCATTAGACGTTACTAACAGGGCATACCAGCCTGAGGGAGTTTGTTTTTACCTTAAGAAAAGAACCAAAACTATGTCTTCCTCTATTTTCTATCCTTTCTTTCCTCTTAATGAAAGTCTATGTGTTGTAAAATGTCTTAAAGAGTATGAAAGAAGGACAGTAGGTCTGAGAGGAGTTGGAACTCAACTGTTGATCTCTCATAGATCCCCTCATAAAGCAGTTTCTTCTCCCACGCTTGCTAGATGGGTGAAAGAAGTGATGAGGGAGAGTGGTGTTGATGTTTCTATTTTTGGTGCAAACTCTCTCAGAGGCGCATCTGCTTCTAAAGCTTTTATGTTAGGTGGAGGGCTCCAGGATATCCTTAGAGCCGCTGACTGGTCAAATGAGAGCATGTTTAAAAAATGTTATTTTAGACCAATCAATAATGTGATTGACAATGTACTTGGTTCACTTTAAACTTGCATAATGTTGGCCTCCGTGTCATGCCATAAAATTTAGATTTTTCACAGCCTGGTGGGCAGAAAATCTGGTTTTATTAAGGACACGGAGGCCAAGATTATCCTCCTCTTTCAAACCCTCCCTAGGGATTTTACCTTTTGACCTATTGAATCTTTTTTTCTTCCAGATTAAGGCATCTGGGGATTGCTAAGGAAAGCAGTTATTCGTTCCACATCAAGTTTGAAGTCTTGTTTTTTTCTGAGTTTAATTCTTGTTCGCAGCACTTGACAAAGAAGGAAGATGGCTGCGCGCTCATGGACTATATAGTGTATTGGAATGTTGTTTGAAGTTCTATATTCTCTTCATTGTTGCTGCTGAGCTGCGGCAATAAAGGAGATTTGCATTATCTTGGCCTCCGTGTCCTTAATAAAATCCAGATTTTCTGCCCACCAGGCTGTGAAAAATCTAAATTGTTCTGTGGTTATGCACTGTCATCCTCTTCCTGTACCCTGATTGACTATTTTATTATTTTATCGTGATGTACTGAGTTTTATCTGTTTTTATGTATCGTTTATGGTTATATTTTTAACCAAATAATGAACTTTACTGCTTCCCGGATGTAAAAAGAGTACCATTATGGCGTGTCCAAAGCCAGACAATCAGAAGATGGGAGATTGGGACAATTAATCTTAGGGCGGGGCACAGTGTTGGGTTTCCTACCCGAAACAATTCAAATGGGGTTTTCCCTGCGGTTGAGTGTGGAGTGAGCTGTGCTCTTCTCCACCTTTACAAAGTTCCTCTCTCCACACACTACCATTATCACCTTGGGTTTTATTGCTTTCTCAATCACTGCATATTGCATATTAACTCTTACAGTGCTCTCCACTTCTAAATCCATCCCTGGCCACCAATGTGAGAACCGCAGTCTTTCTTTGGTGTTCGACTTACCTCGATGTCCATCCTGAGCTGCAGTCTATCGTTGGTGTTCAACTTACCTCGATGTCCGTCCTGAGCTGCAGTCTATCGTTGGTGTTCGACTTACCTCGATGTCCGTCCTGAGCTGCAGTCTATCGTTGGTGTTCGACTTACCTCGATGTCCATCCTGAGCTGCAGTCTATCGTTGGTGTTCAACTTACCTCGATGTCCGTCCTGAGCTGCAGTCTATCGTTGGTGTTCGACTTACCTCGATGTCCATCCTGAGCTAAATAACCAGCTCCTCCCTGAGGCTCCTAGGAGGGACCAAGCTCGAACCCCTGAACATCAACCCATTCTTTTCAGACAACTCATCCTTGACACCCCATATTTTTTGGCTGAACTGTTTGCCCTTGTTTCCGGACTCTCACCCTCCCAACTTGAGTCGTGAAAATACCTTTGGTACTTCTTGATAGATTTTCAACCCTAATCTCCATCTTTCCTCTGTTATTTTCCCATTTTCAATCTCACATACTTTCACTTTGTCCTCCTCATCATCACTGTCTGCTTTAAGAGTCTGATCACTCGTTTCACTGCGCTCTAATCTAGATAACAAATCCGCGACATGGTTCTTAGCTCATAGAATTTAGACAATATCAAATCAAATTCTTGCAGCTCTACAGAACCTCTTGATGATCCTGCTTGGAAGCGTGTCAATACCTTTTTCCTGAAAATCTCACACAGGGGTTTGAGATCGGTTGGTTCTTATCACAAACTTTCCAACACACAATTTTGTTTTGTTTGTTTACAGCCCACGAGACAGTTAAGCCTATTGCTTTTCTGCCCCTTTCAAACTGCGAGAAATGAACATAATAGTCCTGTCAGCCTCGCCGTCTCCTGTTGTAGCTCTGCTCCCAGGCCCTCCAGACTGGCGTCCGTTGTGAGAATGGATTCGGCCATCGGATCAAAACACCTCCATTTGAGAGCGGAGCTCAATCTGAACGTCAGGTCTTTGCATTCACCCTCTCAAGCTGTATCCCAAACAAGCTCCTCACATTTCCTGACTACATTTCTCAACTTCATGCAATTCTCAGCAAAACCCTGCGTACATGTGTTGTAATCTTCAGCCATCTCCCAAAAACGCATCAATTCTTCTTAATTCGTATGGTCATCTGTGCCCCCTGATCCGGCGGGAGCGGCTGGGCTAATTAGAAATTTTATTGGCTTGGACAGGAGAGGTGTGGTGCAGCGGCCAGGGCAGCTGACTTTGGAGCACAGGGTTCACGGTTCGATCCCCGGCTCCGGTGGCAGCTCAGCTCAGCACCATGTGACTCTGGGCAATAGCTCACTTAATTTCCACGACGGCCCCCAGCGCCTTGAGATCCGTAAGGGTGAGTAGTTCGTGCTTTACAAATATGGATTTAGATTTAGATTTTAGCCCTGCCACCTTTGTCTTTCACCATATTTATGTTAATCCTTAGTTCCGTGAATTGCGAGTGCATGTGGTACACAGGCACCTGGGCCAGGATCCGTGTGGTACAGGCTTTCTGCAGTCTTGTCTGGGGCTTCTGATCGTCAAGCCCCTCCTCACTTCCCCAAGTTATTAAACGGTCGTCCAGGAGTTGAATTGAACAGAGCTATTTAGTTGCACATGATATTCCTCATGCACTTTGAAAAGTCAAAATCGCCTATTCATTGCAACTATTTACTATTGTGTATGCTGCACTTCATGTATTCAGCCAGAATAGTCTGCAGCCCCAGTTCTCATCAATGGGAAACAAGTCCTCCAGTAAAGGATATAGGAGGTTCAATAAGGCAACACAGGGCCTCCTCCACAACCCTCTGATCGCCCGTAGTCTACGTGACTGCCAGTGCAGCAATACCCCATGTCTCCTGCCACAGTCCTCCCGGTATCTTTGCTGGCCATGTTATCAAACGGGGCGGCTGCCAGTCCCCAAGCGCTTGTACATAATTGCGGCTGCGTAGCTCGGCCTGATAGCAGGTCCGCTGCCTCCTCCACACTTCCTCACAGCGGGGCAGGGCCCGGCCGCCGCAACAGAATCTGCGGCAGCTAGTGCAACAAAGCCGGAGTCGGCCTCCGCCCGCGGCCTATGTTGGAAGCGCAGGCTGAAGTCCGCAGTGGTAGACAGGCCCTGAGTAATGCGGTCTTTGCGGCCGCGTAGGGTGCGGCTATCTGTTCCGGTCCCACCCGCAGCCGCCCCACCTCTACGCCGTGGAATTAGGCCGTCTCCTCCAGCGTCCCATCCGGGCACTCGGGCGATTGATTTGGTCCTCCTAACAAGCTGCAAAGACAGCGGTCCCCGACCTCCGCAGCTCCTCGCCGCCTCGTCCGAGGTCCTCCCCAGGCTCCGCAAGATGGCCGCTCGGGTCCGGCACCAAGTTTGCCTTTTCCGCTTCTCGTCAGAAAGCCAATGCTCAGTTCATGGAAGGCGCATGGGGAGGTGAGGGGATCTACTGTATCTGCTTATCGCAGCTTACTAATTTCCACAACAGGATGATTACGGATAGCGAGATGGCAGGAGCTCTCAGGAAACACATCTACTCCGCCATCTTTCTTGGCCACGCCCCCAACTGAGCTAAACTGGTCCCCACTATTCACTTGTGATACAATTTGCCCACATTTCAGTTTTATCATCACCTACATCAATTTCTCAAACTTTACCTTGTATTTTTTTATTTACATTTGCCTGCAACATGACCGTTCTTTCTACTAGAGATGTATATAACTTTATGTCCATGACAGATTTTATTTGCCATTTGTTTAAAGTTATCACAACAATTTTTTTCCCATGAAACTCCATTTTCTTCACTTGTTTGAACTCAATCTTTTTGTCCTGTGTTTTGGACTTGATTTTGATTTCAGTATTTTCTCTTCCCTGACACACTATTTATTGATTACTTCTACTCACTCAATAGAATGTTCAATCTTTTTGCAATGACTAAAAACTCATCCAATGTGGAGGTTGTTACCACTCGTATACCTGTCATTACTAAATTACTGTCTTTCGTTTTTTTTCTACTCTTCAAACTATATCTCTCTTTCCTCATTGGCTTACAAACACACCATGTGACGAAGGATGTCCTATTTAACAGACACCTGATATCAATTCAAGTTGCTTGGCTTTAACGATAACTGTTTTGTCTGGAATCCTGGCAGAGAGAGGACTGGAGCGGTTCTCTCACAACTCTTCCCTTGTCTGATGCGCGGCAGGAGCCGTAGGCACCTCTACCCACTTCAAAACCGCTGGAGCGTTTTTTTTGTTTCTTCTCCCATTCCCGAGTGCACGGCAGGAGCCGTGAGCACTAATCAAACCATTCCAACCGCGGACGTGGTTCTTTGTTCCCCTAACCCATTTCAGGTGCGCGGCAGGAGCCGTAAGCACCTCTAACCTCGTCGTGACCGCGGGAGCGGTCTCTTGTACAATTCACTCTTCCTTAGTGCACGGCAGGAGCCGCGAGCACTACTCCAGCCACGTAAAACCACTGACGCGGTTCTGTCTGTGTTAAATCCTTATGGGTGCGCGGCATGAGTCGGGGGCGCTAATCCAGCCCTGTGAAACCGCCGACGTGGTTCCTTCACCTTTGATCCTTCCCGGTGCACGGCAGGAGCCGCGGGCACCACAACGCCTCCCCAACACCGCAGAAGCGGTTCTTTGTTGGTTATTCACTCTTCTGTAGTGCGCGGTAGGACCAACAAGCACTACTCCAAACCTCGGCAGACCACAGAAGCAGTTCTTTGTTTGTTTCCTTTCCTTCTCGGTGCGCGACAGGAGCCGTGAGCACCACAAAGCCTTCCACACCGCAGGAGCGGTTCTTTGTTTGTTTCCTTTTCTTCTTGGTGCGCGGCAGGAGCCGTGAGCACCACAAAGCCTTCCACACCACAGGAGCGGTTCTTTGTTTGTTTTCTTAGCCTTGCATCATCTCACTGGATTAGGAGGACATCCTGGAATATACCTAGTACCAGAACGATTCTACGAGACACTACATATCCGTGCAGCCTGGTGAGTGCACAGTCTTTTCTTCCTTCTACCAAAGTAGATTAGGTCTTTCGTCTGTTGTGCACTTACCTGTTTCTTCTTTCCTTCTTTAAAATCCTGCTCCTGTTTTATGTATTCCAGACCTGGGACTCCCCCTTCTATCCCAAGACTCCAACGAGAACAGACACTGTCTGCTGTCCCCTCCGTCCCGTTTCAAGGAACTCCAGGACTCCCCTTCTGATACCCGTATGCCCGACCCAACAGGCTTCCAGTGGGGTATACTCACGTCCCTTTCTCTTGAGATCAATCGCCCATCCTGTTGTAGTCAGTGTGGAGGATTGATCTGGAAGTGAGAGGGGGCTCTCTCCGTTTCCGCGGTTCCTGGTTTTCAGGTGAGTGGGGTTGTGACAGAGGTCATGTTTTTGCCATAAAGCCTCCCTTACTTTCTCAATTTTGCATCGTAACATGAACTGGTGACAAATTCTTTCTTCGAATAAACACATTTACAAAAAGAGGCCAATCTCCGCAGGTCTGTAGTATTCGTTTTCTACAGACTCACCTTCTTTTTAGCTTATTTTGCCAAAATGATACCTCTCTCTTCTGTGACCTGTACAACATCCTACCATGCTGTCACCATCTGAGGCGTGCACAAGATTACAAGGTCATATACTCGGGACCCAGCTTTGAAAAGGGAGTGAGAAAGGGTTTCAAAGAATGTATCACTGCAGTCCTGAGAATGAAACCACCCACTACACAAAGATAAGTCTGGTTGTTTGGCTACTGTCGTCAGCAGAGCCCTAACGTTTCCCTAGTGGGAAAGCATCTAGAGAGGCTGACACGCAAGGATGTGAGTGACCTGGTACCCTGGGATGAGGAATGCATGATTGCGTTCCCAGGTGTCAGGAAGAATCTCTGCAGGGAGCCAGCACTAGGGATGCCCGACTATAAGAAAGATTTTTTTCTTTTTTGTCATGAACGTGATGGGGGCTCGTTGTCTGTGTTCACACAGCACCACGGAGAAGGGAAACAGCCATTGGCTTACTTCAGCCACACTAGATCCCGTGGCCCTTCCTGGCTGTTTAAGGTCTGTGGCTGGTGTTAGCGTTGGATTCCAGCTGAGGGAGGGGATCACAATGGGTTGTACCCTTAATGTGATGGTCCCTCATTCAGTAGAAATGTTGCTGCCTCTTACTCGAACTCAGCCTATCACAAACAGCCGTCCACCAGATATGAGCAAATAGTCTTGGTGGCCGAGAACATTTCATTGAGACTGTGTAGCATCCTGAACACTGCAACACTTGTCCCAATTTCAGATCCCAATGAGGAGGAGGGTGATTTCAATCGCGACTGCGTGGATGTTACAGAAGTTTTACAAGCCAAGACCAGACATATTGAATGCGCCACTAGGAACGGCTGAACTGTCTTTATTTGTGGATGGCTCTTGTAGGAAAGACCCTTATTGTTTGAAAGACCCGCTTGCTTTATGGAACTTTGAGCCACATGTGCAGTCTGCAGCACGGTAGGTATCGTGGAAGCATCGCCCATGAGCCATGTACCCTCAGCACAAGTAGGCAAGTTAATCACGCTAACGAGAGCATGTTCTGTGGCCGATAAGTTGAGAGTCTCCATTTGCACTGCCAGAATGGTTTGGCATGGGCCAGGATTATGGACAGTTCCCGTGTATAAAATGGGATTTACATTTTCAATCTCCTCAAAGCACTGCAGTTCACTGCCAGGACTTGAGGTACATATTAGTTGTGTTACTTTATTGTTTGATTAATAAAAATCATTACAATGATGGACATACTACAATAAAAACGTGTATCAGTCAATCACTAAAATATTTACACATGCAAGCCAAAATAAAAGGAACATTAACTGAGTTTCTAAGTCTTTGCTTACATTAGTGCATCACGCTCTTGGTACAGCCCTATAATCCATTAATAGCGTCACGTATAAATAATGGGTAATAGGGGAATATGGTATTTACCAATAAATAATTGTTTAAAAGCTAATCAGCACCCGTTAAGAATTGCAGAATCTCTCTAAGTTCAGGCTGCTTAAATGTGGACTGCAATTAAACAAGAGACAGTAATAAGTCATTTTAGTTTTAACATCATACTGGAAAAGAGAGGCAGGCACTAGTCACTACTAAAAGACTGCCAACAATTCCACTAATGGTGCAGTTCCATTTATAGGAGGGTAAAACCCTGCAAAAGATGGTAAAAGTTTTGAGATCACACAAGGCAGGGAACAATAAATAAGGGCGATGTGCAAAATACCAGATAAGGCGGCTGTCAAGTAATACAATATAGTAACTAGTTAACAACGCAGCGCGCTTACTGCTCCCTGTGCAAATTAACGATCAGTGACTCACTAGCTCTCACAGATTGCAAGCCTTTTTACTGCTCTTGCCACAAACTTAGTGAACCGTATGTGAGGCAGTGGATTATCTGGGTTCATAGAGGTAAGGATAGCCTGTCGACAGGAGCGAACCCCAAGTTTCTTCCATTCCCCCGTAGCAGAATCTTTCGGTCATTAAGGAGTGCAGGGCAAAGGCATCCCACGTGTTTCAATCGTTTCCTTACTGCTCCCGCACCCCCTGCAGGTTATGTTGTTGCTTGTACGACGCTAACCTGGTAGATGATACAGGAAGGGCCATTCTCCCATTCTGAGGGCCAGAAATCTTTTTTTCCAGTGCACTGCGTAGGTGCACGACAAGTGTGGCGCCACAACCCCTGCCTTGAACCCTGATATAACTGTCCAAGCGTGCTTACGTTGAGCCAGTTGTGCTCTGTCCGAGTGGAAGGACCAGGAACAGACGTTCCTTTTAATGTACATTTTAAGGGTCTGCTGGGATGGGTTAGAACTCCAGATTTCTTCTGCTTCCAGGAGTTTTAAAGAGTCTTGTAGGTAACGTCGATATGATCCCCCGAGCTGACTGGTTGATATTTCTTGCCACAGTATAGCCTCCAAGCTTCCTTCTCTGGACGTGCGTAGCTTGTTACACAACCTGATGAATGCTCCAGCCGCCACCGCTCGATGAACTTGGACACCAAACTCAAGTCGTATTTGGGCAGGGGATGAGGTTTTCGGAAGACTCAACACTTGCTTAAAAATTCTTGTTGTTGTTTTGTTCACAAGACTGTTATCTTTCCCCCTCATAATCTCCTGACCATAGGAGAGATAATTGAGGATTTTTGCCTTCATCACGCTTATTAGAGGAGTCAAGCTTGGGCTGGATAGCTGCTTTTCAAGGTTAGTGAGGGCTACCTGGATTGTCAGGGCTTTGGCTTCTACCTCGTCTCTGTGTTTTAAGAACGAGCCCCTTCTGTCCATATGCACCACTAAGTATTTGTATGAGGCGGCCCTGTCGATACTTTTACCATTGTACTGCCTTCCACCACCTTGATATTTCCTTGACCCATATGTGATTGCCCTCGTCTTTAATAGGTTTAGTTCCAGCTCATTTTTGGTGGTGTATAGAGGTAGCTGGTCGAGTAGTCTCTGCAGGCCGACCCTGGTGTGACTGAGCAGGAGGAGGTCGTCTCCGTACAGCAGGTTGCTAATTCTGGTCCCGGCAAGTTTTGGGGGCTGAGAGTTGACGTCTTCAAGTACATGTGATAGATCTCAAATAAAGAGATTAAAGAGAAGAGGCGCCAACACACAACCTTGTTTTACTCCAAGCGAGATTTGTTTCTTCCTGGAGACATGGGATCCGTCTCCAAGTTTTATACGGATCCATGTGTTTGTGTGTAGCTGGATTATAGCTTGTAGGAGCGCAGGTGGAATCCCCCATTTCTGCCATTTGGACCATAGTTGGCCCATGAGCACACGATCAAAGGTGGCCTTAAAGTCAACGAAACAACAGTGAATTAGCATTCCTGAGGCCACTGCTTCACCCAACAGGACCGATATTGCAAGCAAGTTTGTAATGGTTCCTGATTTTGCCACAAATCCTGTCTGATTAAAAGGTATAAGATGTTTTTTGTGGCCCATAGCAACAGGTCTTGAAGGAGCAGCTTAGCGTAATATATAGATTCAACATCTAGGAGGGTGATCATCCTGTAGCTTTTGGGGTCTGACCTCTTGCCGCCTTTATAGATTGGGTGTATAATAGCTCCGTGCCAAGATTCCGGTATGAGCTGATTTGTCCAGCAGTAGCTGAATAAGGGTGCCAGATGTTTGGCCCAAAAGTCGATGTCTTGTTTGTATAGAGCCTGGGGTAAACCGTTTGGCCCAGGAGCTCCGTCTGAGGGGCCCTTGGTTATAATTAATGCTGTTCTGGACGTTAGGGCTTCTAGTGTATTGGGTACCTGTTGAGGGGGCACTTCTTGCTGGGACGGTGATTTGATGGCGATTACCAATGGCATCCTGATGTTCAATTCTATGAGTTGCTCGGATGTCCCAGCTTGAATTATACCTAGGGGAGCTGAAATTGACTTAGGTTAGTCCGAAGAGCGGAAGTTGGAGGTTTAACCACTGAACCTTCTTCCTTTTCCGGTTTTTGAAGTGGGTCCTTAAAAAGATACCCATTCATCTTTGCGAATGTTTGCACTACTTTGTCCTCCCTGGTTATGTGTTTTCCCGTTGACAAGGAACCAAAAGGACTTGGAGTTATGGATTTTACTCTTGTATACCAATTTTATCTAGAACTGCTCAGAGCGTTTTTTATTCTCTAGAAGGATTGCTTGTCTAAATGCCTTTTGGGCATGCTTGTATATGTTGAGTAGAAGGTCATCCCTGGGTGCCTCCGTGCTTGTCTAAGTGTGGAATTACGTAGGGATTTTAAATTCTTAATTTCCACAGTTGTTGTTATTGTGTTATCTATTTTGATATTTCAGGGAGTACATGGAAAGTTTTAAGCAGTTGACCGGAGAAGAGCTCCCATGATGTAGTGAGCGGAATGTCGTCGACACTCCTTACGCCTTGCAGCCTCTGACTAGGAGTGACAGTCTCACTGTAGCCAAACTATTGTTGAGGGAGTTTACTCTTCATTTTAGCTTGACTGTTTCTTTTGGATTAGATTTTGTTACACATTTTAAAAACAATGTCATGGTGTTACTCTGCCTCGCTCTTGGAACTGATCAGAAAATCCAGTCTTGTTATTATTTATTATTGTTGATATTTGTTGAGCGCAAACACATTTTTAAATAAAACTAAGTCAGAGCACGCGCGTAAATGCAGTGGTAACTGGTTCAGGTGTTGGGGGCCAGAAAGGAAAAGAAACGGCCCGTGACTGGCCATGTGTGTGTGACGCGGACTTAGTAAAAGTTGCTCTCTAGATCTAGGATTGCGTGTGAGAACATAGGGTTGCAGCTTATTTTGCAGTTAGCGTGGGCCACTTCTATGTACAACTCTTTGCATCAGATAGAGAGACTGAAAAGGGTGCACTTTTTTATGGGGAGCCAGTGCAGGGATCTGAGCGTGGGTTCTGAAGGGGCTCGAGGAGGCTGGTAACAGACCAGGCGGGCAGCCGTGTTCTGTACTACCTGGAGTTTAGCAAAGAGACCTTCGTTCATTGTTACCATTAAAGGGTTACCATAGCCCAGGTGACTAACAAGGAGTGCCTGGGTAAGAGATTTCCTGGTCTAGAAGGGGAGCCATTCCTAAGGAGACACATCAGACCAAAGCAAGATGCAGTGATTGCGTTAACATGTTCTTTAGGAGAGAGGTTCTCCTCGATCCAGACACCCAGATTCCTGGCTACCTTATTTTGGGTAGGGATCGTACCCAGTTCTGTTGGCACCAATCACTGGACCAGAAGGAGTGTGCTTTGCCAAAATGCAAAATCTCTGTCATACTGTCATTGAGTTGGAGATAGTTGGCTGACATCCAGGTGGCAGTCTTTCCCATATATTCCCTGAATCTTAGTTTGGTAGATTCTGGGTTTGGCCCCATAGTGATAAGCTGTGTGCCATCCGCATATGAAATGACATCAAACCCACACAATCTTATCACTTTAGCCAGGGGAGCCACA
The DNA here is from genome assembly GCA_963921515.1 of Calotriton arnoldi. NCBI lineage: Eukaryota > Metazoa > Chordata > Amphibia > Caudata > Salamandridae > Calotriton > Calotriton arnoldi. Next base: position 290,193 of record CAWUFW010002099.1, read on the forward strand.
TAGATGTTAAAAAGGGTTGGGCTCAGAGATGAGCCCGGCGGTAGCCCCCTGTCAACGGCCATAGTTCTGAAGTTGAAGTGATTTAGCTCCACCCAACATAGGGCTTTGCCACCGACATCAATCTCGCCCAATCTATGGATTAGGGTTGCACGCGAGATGATGATAAATGCTGCGGACAAGTCAAATAGAACCAGCATAGCTGTGTTCCCTTCATCCAGAGCAAGTCTGATTGAATCCAGAACCTTCACTAGGCTGTTTCCGTGCTATAGGAAGCTCGGAAACCTGACTGGGAGGGATCTAACATGGAATAAGTTTCCAGAAAAGATATAAGCTGTTGATTGACTGGGGTCTTCATAACTTTTCCAAAAAAGGGGAGCAGCGATATTGGTCTATAATTTGCCAACTCTAGTGGATCTACTGTGGGTTTTTAAAATATAAAATAGGTCTGACATGTTTCTGTGCTCAAAGAAAGGTTGAGCAGGTCTATTACAGAGAAGAAGCGTCAGGAGTGGTGGAACAGGCCAATGGTACGCTGAAAGCCAGAATCCCCAAGGTGTGCACTTGTACTACCATCAAACGTTCAGATGTCCTCACACATGTCTTGATGAGTCTCAGATTTATGCCAAACGAGAGAGCAGGACTTTGCCCCTGCGAGGTGTTGATAGGGAGAGCTGTTACAATCCCTCTGTACCTGCAGTTATGCTTACAATCATCACAGATGACATTGTTCTTGAGTATAGCAAAGGACTGGCTGATAGGTTCATTCTATCTTTCATCAGGTCGATTTGGTGACCCCAGTCAGTGGAGCAGGGACAGTGTCATGACCTCGGTCCCAAAGATTGGATCTTGGTGAAGAAGCACGCGCAAGTGCACAAGAACTGCTTAGAACCTTGTTGGACGGGCCTTCAGCAGGTAATCCTCGTGACCAACACTGCTGTGAAATGTGCCGGATTTCTCCAGTGGATTTACACGTCGCACACAGGCTGTGTGAGACAAGAACTGCTGACAACAGGCACTGATTCACCGAGTCAGACTCCGATCAGACATGTGCATCTCAAAGAGTCACAAGTTGAATCTCTGCAAGATGGGTACCAGCATCTCCGGCCAGATGAAACCCTGGATCTCACTCCAGAGGAAGAGACGTACATCGAGACTCAAGCTCCACATTCCCTGAGCGCATGGTAAATCCTGGATTACCGAAAGAGACAAAGATAATCAGGATGAAAACAATCCTCCAACTGTGACAAATGAAGTAAGGACACCAGCAGGGGTTGAAAACAGACCTGAAAGCAGAGATGAATCCTAGCCACTCGTAAGCACCTCAAGTAAAAGGGAGAATCACAAGGAAGAGCGTCTACAAGGCAAAGAAGAAATTAAAATAATATTGAAAAGAGTGCAAAGAACAAGACAATTGAAGAAGAAGAAACAGAGCAAGAAGAGCCAGGTTTATATTTAACAAAAGGTGGTCCCTATGAGGGAAGTGTAGCTCTTGATCCCACGGCAGAGTGCTAAGATAAGGGTGCAAATACCTTTAACACATTTAACTAAATGTTATACATTTATTTTGTTGAACTCATTTTTAGAAATTTTCAATTCAATTCATTACATTTTTTAAACAATTGTAAGGCGCTCCTAGAGAGGAACGGCGCAGTGAAAGTGACTGTTAGTGCAAAAAGTGCATACGTGCTACGTGCAAAAGTATATACATGTGACTGATAGGGATAGTGGGATATTTCGAGTCAGCACCCGTGGCGAGAGTGTTGCTATCCAGCATCAATATATTAAAAACAATCGCATATGTTATTTTGTAGACGTTTCGACTCCCCAGGTATGTGTTACTCAAAACAGGGTCACCATCCGGACCAAAGTTACATAGCAGGCACATAAAAGTAAACAAACATATATCAATACACGAAAGTATTTAAACATTTTGTAGTATTATTTTGGAGACTTGTTAGAAATTGATTTTTTTGTCGGCTAGGGCATGTGCCAAAGTCTGGCAGAAACCACCACTCTAGTCAGGATAAGGAGTTACACTCCTAAAATAACCCCTGCTCACCTCCTTGGTAGCTTGGCACGAGCAGTCAGGCTTATTTTAAAGGCAGTGTGTAAAGCATTTGCACATAACCAACAGTAATACAGTGTAAGCACTACAAAAGGACACCACACCAGTTTTGAAAAATATCCAATATTTTTATATATTTAAGACAAGACCAAAAACGATAAAAATCTACAATACAGTACTTAAAGATCTTCAATTATCAAAATATGCTTGAAAAATAGTTCCTTGATGTCGATAGCTCCGTCCGGGTCTATCACGGCGTCATGAGCAAACAAATCCAAACAGTTCTGGCTGACCGCGGCGTCGCGGGCCAGCTACGGTGTCGGGAAGACCCGCAAACAGTACCTTTTAGAAATGCAGGGCGTCGGCGACCTCTCGTTGAGCTTCCGAAAGCACGGTTCCGGAGGTCGGTGCAGGAGTCGTCGGGGCCCTTGAAGTCACACGCTTTGCAGGTCGAACTCCCCTCTGTTGAAGTGGGGAGCGCTGGCGTCGGCAGGCGTCGGGTGCTGCGGTGCGAAGTGCAGCGTGCGGTGCCCTCAGGTCGCGGTGCGAGCAGCGGCTCGGTGGGGGCGTCAGATGGCGTCGTCGGTGAGACCAGGGTCACGGTGCGAGGTGAAGGCGGCGCTTGTTGCGGTGCTGGCAGGTCACGGTGCAAACAGCGGTGTTGTCGTGGCTGAAGCGCTGTCGTCGGCTGACGAACTGGAGTCGATGGTGCCGGCGTCGGTAGGCCAAGGCTGCGTTGCGGGATGAGGGCGGTGCGTCGTGTAACTTTACGAGCAGTGCCCTCGAACCACGGTGCAAGCAGCGGCGTAGATTTTGACGTGGCGCAGCGTCGTCAGGGATACCAAGTCGTCGTCGTGAAGCGAGGCGGTGCGGAGTGCGGTGCTTACAGGTCGCGGTGCGAGCCGCGGCTCGGTGGCGGCATCAGCAGGCGTCATCGGTGAGACCAGGGTCGCGGTGCGGCGGTGCCCATTGCGGTGCCTTCAGGACACGGAGTCGGCAGCGGCGACGTAGACGGCGTCGGGTTGCTTTTTCCTCTGTTGTAGCACAAAACACACAGTCCCCAGTGCTGAGGACAGAAGAGCTTGAAGTCTTTGCTGTTCCTGAGACTTCTTGAACAGGGGGCAAGCTCTACCTCAAGCCCTTGGAGAAACTCACAAAAGTAGATTGCAGAAAGTTCAGTCCAGTCCTTTCACTGCCCAAGACAGAAGCAGCCACTGCAGGCCAACACAGCAAAGCACACAGCAAAGTGGTAGTTCCTCCCCACAGCTTCTCCAGCTCTTCTTCTTGGCAGTCTTCTTGATCCAAAAGAGTTCTAAAAGTCAGGGGTCTGGGCCCCAATATTTATATCCCAAAATCCTTTGATCTCTTAGGCAGAGAGTGTCTGTGCCCAGCCAGAACCAGTTCTGCCTTCTCTGGTGTGACTTCCTGGCAGGAGGTGGAGAAGGCATGGTCAGAGGCAGACCAGGCCCTTTGAGGTGCAAGGAAATCTCCTCCCCCTTCCCCAATTGCAGCCCAGGTCTATTCAGCCCTTTCCTGACCCACCTAGACTATCTGGAGCCACTCCTGCTCCCCAGCCTTCTGTCATCCAAAACCCAGACAGGCAATCCACATTCCAACAGAGGCACACGGGATGACTGAGCAAGAAAATACCGACTTTCTAAAAGTGGTATTTTCAAACACAGAATGTAAAAATCACCTTCACTAAAAGATGCCTCTTTAGATTATGAGTTCAGGCATACTAAACTTTATTTTCCTACCTAATTCCCGGGCCAGTTATGTTTATAAGATGTTATAAGCAAACTCCCCATTCTGTTCTATGGGGCACAGGTAGCCTTGCAATAGCGAAAAACAAAATTGGCCGTAGTTCACTATCAGGACATGCCACACACACCAGGGTATGTCCTACCTTTCACATACACTTCACCCGGCCCACAGGGGTACCTTGGGCCTACTTTAGGGGTGGCTGACATGTAAGAAAAGGGAAGGTGAGGGACTGGCAAGTGTGTGCACTGGCCAAGTCGACATGGCAGTTACAAACTGCGCGCAGACTCCGCAATGGCGGGTCTGAGTTACCTTTTACGGGCCGTTTGTGTGGGTAGCACAATCCCGTGCTGCAGCCCACCAACGGCATTTGATTCACAGGCCCTGGCACACGCAGTGCACTTTACTAGGGACTGACACATAAATCAAACAGGCCAATCATGGAAACACCAATTCATAACACATTTTACCACAGGAGCACTTGCACTTTTTTTTTAAATTCTGTTTATTGGCATTTCAGGTAATAAATGCAGTTCCTCTGCCTTGCAAGGCAGTATAACAATAACAAAACCTACAACCATTTTGTGATCGACCTTTTCACAATAAAAAAAAAACGTTACTAGTGATCGTCTCATCAGCATTATCCATTACATTTGCGGCAGTACAACATCTTGATTACAGTAATACCATCTTTAATCATTGGCAGCCAGTTTTTGCATAAATTGACGTAACGGTTGCCATATGTCTCTGGGCCTAGATGCTGCGGGCAGTTCTTCTGCATATAATACAAGGTTTTCGTTGCAGTACACCATGTCCTTAACCCAACTCTTAGTGTTCGGGACCACCACACTTTCCCAGTGTAGCGCGACTCGACGTTTGGCCAGCAGTAGTGCAATGCGCACGAACTTACCTATTGCCCCTTTTAATTGAGGTACGTGACATAACAGGCAAATTGAAGGTGCACATTGCAATGTAATCCCCATCATTTCTTGTATGTGGTGCAGTACACCCTCCCAGAAAAGCCGCACCCGTCCACACTCCCATGCCAGATGCAAAAAGTCAGCGTCAGACTGACCACATCGTTTACAGTTACTTGTTTCCCTGAGGCCGCATCTGTGCAGCTTAACAGGAGTGTGGTAAGTCTGATGAATGTACTTGAAATGTATAATGCGCAAGTTGCCATTAGGCGTGAGGGCACTGGTCAGCTTGCAGATACGTTCCCATTCTGTTTCTAGTAGTGGTGGGGTTAATCTATTATTCCAGCGGGCCAGGCTTCTATCCGGTTTGGGGACCCTCTCATTCGGCACTTCTCTGTACAGTTTCCTTACCAGTTTACGTCTAGAAGGTGCAACCAGTAGTAATTGCAGAGCTTGCAGCGTTGGGGGTTCAGCTGGGTACGTGTGGTAGTGGGCTTTAACCGCGTGCCTCAGTCTGTGTATGGTGAAATTGAACAATAGCGAGGATTAGTTATATAATCCAGGCCTTCTGCTGTGAGAAAGTGTCCATCAGGATAAATATCTTGCATGAGTTACCATGCCCACTTCTCTCAGCGCTCTAAGTGGGCCCTCTTCTCGTGTCACTGATAATGCCGCATGATGTGCGAGGGGCAGTGCCGATGCATAAATAGGGAGCCTGTTAGCCATCTTGCCTATAGCCTGCCATGCTGCAATAGTCGTGTCTAATGTGTTAATTTCTGTTCTTGGCGTGCCTCTGTGTGTGTGTGTGATGACACCGGACAGCGGAACCGGGTGTGCGTCACCGTCTTCCACTGCGACATGTGGAGTGTAGGCGTGTGGTCTGAACCAATAGTAGGCATATTGTGCTTGGACGCATAAATATATAAAGGGGTCTGGAGCGCTGAAGCCTCCTTTAGCATAATCTAGCGTTAGTGTGTTCCAGCTCACTCTGGCCTGCTTTCCCCCCCATATTAAGCGAGTAAGAGAGGATCGTACCTCCCCGAAGAACTGTTGTGTCAGCTTAATTGGGATATTGCAAAATAAATATAAAAAGCACTTGCACTTTACCACTGATTAGCAGTGAGAAAAGTGCGCAGAAATACTTAGCCAGCACAAACAGAGTCAGAACCGGGAGGTCAGAAAGCAAAAAACTCAGGGGAAACACGCCAAAAGATGCCAAGTCTAACAAGACTTAACAGGTATGTGTGAGATACAAACCAAGTGTTAGGGGCCGCTAGTCCCACAGTCAAGGGGGTTATTGATGCTCAAAATATCTTGAATCTTTCAAGCTGCAATATAAATAGTTCTAAATGTAAGTAACATCCTAGAATCCTTAAAAGAAAGAAAAGCTAATCTATCCCTATGACAGCTGTGTGACCACCAACAAAAGAGCCCAGGAAAAGGCAGTGACCTTCTGTAATACAACACGGGTTTCAATGTATGTTATATTAAACTGGTGGAAATCAAATCGCAGATTGGAAAATGCTACTATTCAGAGGCAAGAGGTTTCTTTCTATCATCCACAAGGAAACCTGTCTGTTAATCTGGTTGAGGGCAGTTAAAAAAAAATACTGATTTAATCAAGAGAAACTTACTAGGCCAGTCGGAGCCAAGACCTAAGGCTTTTCAAAGGAGCAAAGGTCACCTGAGGTTTAAATTAATCAAGTGTGCTTCAAAAATTCGCCTTGCAAAGAAAGACAGAAATTCTTATTCAGAAGGAGGAAAGAAAATGCTGTAACTCACTTTCCTTTTTATGCAAGAGAGAACACTGCAGATCCAGGAAGTGTTAAGCTTTAAATTGTAACTTTGAACTTTGAACCTTTTAGAAGCATCTACAATAGAAATAAAAATAAAATGAACTTACTGAGCCTGAGACTTGGGCTTCTTAAAGGTGCATGTGTCACGTCGACAAAATAACATATGTGATTGTTTTTAATATATTGATGGTGGACAGCAACACTCTCTTCACGGGTGCTGACTCGAAATATCCCACTATCCCGATCAGCCACATGTATATACTTTTGCACGTAGCACGTATGCACTTTTTGCACTAATAGTCACTTTCACTTCGCCGTCACTCTGTAGGAGCACCTTACAATTGTTTAAAAAATGTAATGAATCGAATTGAAAATTTCGAAAAAGAGTTCAACAAAATAAAATAAATGTATAACTTTGAGTTAATTGTGTTAAAGGTATTTGTACCCTTATCTTAACACTCTGCCGTGGGAGTCAGGGGTACACTTCCCCATAGGGACCACCTTTTTGTTAAATATTGTCCAGCTCAGGTCCCTGGGTTACTGGGTTGCCCTTTTTATTTCTAAGGATCAAGTAGAGCATGGGTACTCACAAACATTTTGCCAGGGGCCAAAAAGCTCAATTTGCAATGTGACCGAGGGCCGCATTGAAGCCAGAAGGGTGGCGGTCGGGCGAGGGAGAGTCGAGGAGGATTGGCGGTAAGGAGGGTGTAGGGTAAGCGAAGCATATACATCTAGTGGATGAATTGAACAATGTGAAACCAGAAAACATGGGATTAATCCCGGCTTCCCGCTTTAGCAAATTGTGTGATCCTAGGCAATTGTTTTATTTCATTTTTTCTCCTTTTTCTTCATTATCACATATAAGAGGATCTTGAAATACATGACTTCAGGATGTGTGCTGTACAAAACCTTCTCCTCTGTTTGATTTAATAAACTATAATGTTGTTCACGTATAATAGGAACCCAGGTCGCTCAAAGAGTGCACAGAACAACTGACTTCCTTGTTTAGTACATCATGGTATTGTTGTCAGGGTGGGGTGGGGGGGATAAATGTTTCTAAATTAATGTGTGAAAACCACCACTTTTAAATTAATACTTCGCAATGCACCGATATACTCTGATGTACTAAGGTGAAAAGGAGGTTCTGCATGTTATTTAAATAAATTTTTGAAGAGACTTTGTCATATTTTTAAACTTTTTCTGGAAGATGTCTTTTAACATGATGGTATTCCTAAAGTTAAGTGGTGCAGGACACATTAGTTACGTCCTTTCTATAATTTCAATTAACCTTTAAAATGAAGTCTTGACTATTTATTGAACATCTTTTTCATGTTAGTGCTGAGTCGAGTAAACAGCAGCCCAGTTGTGCTGGAGACCAGGGGGCCGTATGTAAAGGTCAGGAGAACCGCATGTGGCCCCCGGGACGTATTTTGAGTATCACCGAAGTAGAGCAAGGTGACAAAGAAGACGAACAACCAAAAAAGTTAAAAGACAAAGAGACTAAAAGCGCTTAACAGAAAGTGTGCAGGTCCTGAATGGTCATATCCAGTTGATGTCCAACAAGCTGAGTAATTAGATACAGAGGTCCTTGATTTGGCAGATTGCAAATGTATTTTTGATGAGACTTAAAGAACATGAACAGATTAAAAGTTGAGACAATCGTTCCTGATGAAATACTGAACTGCGATTCAACTGAGTCAAAGATGTTAGGCTTCTCCAGGTATCCAATTGAAGGTTTAGGATTTTTCTTTTCGGTATCCCGTTGATGATGGGAGGATTCCTTTCCTGAACTAATCTTGAGTATATGAACAGAAACTGTTATTTGAACTTTGATATTTTCTTCATTGTTGATGTTGTCCCATAAAAATTTAGTGGTTAGATTGTTGATTTTTTTCTTAGTTTTTTTGTAGAAGAAACACGGCAAGTGGCAAGGAAATTTGCTGCAAAAATGTACAACAAGTCTTAGGGATTATGATATTAATATTAATTGTTGATTTATTTGTGGGTTATAGCCTCTGTCGGGTATACTTCACCTAAAATAAAAATTAAATAGACCTTAGAAGATGAGAGGAGTAAATGACATATTAAGTTATTGCATAGAGATAACTCTGTAGGAAATTGTTGAGAAAATGTTTATCTTAGGTTATTAGATGAATATTCAAAACCTATGGATGTACATGATTGTTATATCTGCATTTTTATGCCTGCATCTTCCGTTTAGGGGTGACTTTTCATCACATCCCACTGATCTATGCCAGGAGTTTCTTGAACTGTATGTTTCGAACTTGTACCTGTAGAGAGTGTGCCTCTTGTTATAGCCTTGTTTCCTTATTATAGAAGCAAAAACCTAGGGATAATATTTGCATACATCACACAAATTAACCAAACTACCAATGGTGTTAATAAATGTACATGTCGATTAGATAAAGGTGAGAAGGAGTTTGCATAAGAACTCAAAAAGCCGAAGGTGAGATTCAGTGAAAAGGTTGCGGAAGAGAAGAAGACGGAGCAAAAAAACAAAGAAGAGGAGGTTGGAAACTCGAAGATGCAACCAAGCATTAATCTTGATGAGTCAAAGAAGGGGAAATGAGTATGGTGTGGGAAAAGAGACAAAATGATAGCTCGCTAGTAGTGGTTTGGAGCGAATGTGAAGACAGTTATGTGGCAAACAATATGATTCTGATTGGCCGTGAGCCCATTATTAAGGGGATTTAATATGCGTGTAGAAAAACTGCCTATTTTAAACTCCCCCGTGACTGAGTGGGTGTCAGGAAACACCCTGGTTTCCAGGTTCACCCCCACTTTTTAACCCCATTTGTGACTGATAAGAAGTGGTGTAATGACTCTGAAATTGTAGGAATCTCACCTGAGTTTCCACAGGAACGTCACGGAATTTGAAGCATGGTCCACCACTTCTCCCTATCACCTATTGCGCCTGACCACGCCTAGGCTACAATGGTAATCAGGTGAAGAAACGAAACAAAACAAGGAAAGAAGGGGAAGAGATCCTTCAGTCGCCACCCAGTACCCTCAGGATGTCGTCTGAGTAAAGCAAAAGGCTGCAGATAGGAGGGAATCATTAAACACATGAGACAATAGACAATAGAATAACACATTCTTTTGTATGAATCTTTGTTATTTTCTTTCCTCTACCTTATTATTCCATTCTTCTTTTACTGGTTAGACAGGTGAACAATATAGTGTGAAACATGTGTCGGGTGCTAGAAAAAACAATGATACATGTATTAATAAAGAATAAATCATGGGAGAAGGAATCACTGTAATAGGTAAGTAGTATCCTATGCCCACCTATGAACCAGATGTGGTCTTGTAGTAATGTATAACAAACTGTCAAAGCAGGATTCAATAAATAACAAAAGGTATCCTTAACTTCAGGTATTTGTACCCTCTCTTTTCTCTCTTAATTGCCCCAAGTAAAGGGAAGGATGCCCACAACGCCCGAGCACAGAATCAGGCAAACGAGAGGTATAGCCACTAAAACAAGGAACATAAAGGGGCAGCGCAACGCGCTGTTACCGTAACCACGATAACTCGGTTGTGGTCTATTTCTTGTCTTCTCTTCCTTATGGCATCAGGAAAACATCGCAAAGGGGAGCGGAGAGACGAACAACCGTGAAGAGGAACCGCCACGCCAAACGCCGCCAAAGAGTGAAGGACGCGACGACCCGGAAGTGAACACAGGAGAGCGGAAATAAGTCCAAGAGCTTGAACGCGAAGCGCTGTTGCGTGAGGAAGGCTGGGTTTTCTCCTGCCTGGCCCGTCCTCACGCATGCGCGTCTCCCGCTGGCGGCCATAGTTGTAGTCCCGCAATTCCGGTTCGGCAATCGTGACAGAAATGCCCTGCTAAACAGGAATCAGTGCATCTGCTCTGACCCTTTAAAAGTGTATAGTTGATTGACTCCCACCAATCGGCATAGCTTAACTTACATGTACGTCCTTAGTTATGTAATCAGGGGTACCTGGGGCCTGTAAGTTAGAGTCACTCGTGGAATGCAACCCTAGTTGTGCCACCACAAGAGTGACAAAGTAAAACATGCCTCCCAGATTGCCACTGCAGGCTGGTAGAGGAGTTTTAACTGCTAACTCGACTTTGCCATTTGAGGTAATGGCAAAGCCCAAACCTGCCTTTGTAATATTTATGAGTAACCCCCACAGATGTCCTATCGAGTCCTAAGGCAGCGTGTGGTACATTACAAAGCAGAACCTGTGTTTTCAGGTTCTGGCAAAACCCTAAATTGTTGTTTTTACTGTAAGAAAGGCTGGTAGCCCCATGGGCAAGTACAGAGGTACAGGCTGACACTGCAGCCCTGCTAACTTCTGAAAAGGACTGCTGAAGTGAATACTTCAAGGTATCAAACGAACCAGTGCATTAAATCCCGATTTAATGGTTAAATCAAATTTAATTTCACTGGGGGGCAAAGTGTAACTTTAGCAAGTTTCCACTTTGGTTGCCCAAGGTTTCCAGTGTCCGTTTACAGTTACACACAAGGACTTTGCTCACAGACAACCTACTGCCCCCCTGGAGAGACATGTGAACGACTCACAGGGAAGGACACAATAGGGGTCTACCGTTGGAAGAGCTGTTGCCACTTGCAGGAGAGGGGAAACCAGTTGCCAAACCGTTTTTTGCATGAACTTATAGCTCTCAGGTAACCACACCTCTAAGGTGGGCTACCAAGCTCCACCCACCAACAGAAGGATCCCGACATCTTGGGAGTGGGCAGAATGGAGCACTCCAGGATAGCTAGATGCCACACTTTACAGGAAGTTATCGGGCAGGATGGAACCTAGTAGCACATTGGCTAGAGACTGTGACCTCCCCTAAGGGCACTTTCTGGGCATAAAAAAGGCACCCCTGGCTCCCATAATTCAGATCTCACTCAAACTGGAGAAGAGGGCCAAGGAAGAACTGCCCTGCTGACCCTGGACCTGGCAAAGAGAGTCTACACTGAAGTTGGACTGCCCCTGCTGTTCCCTGGTCTAGCTAAGGAAAAGACTGTGCTTGTTGTGTCCTGCTCGAGCAGAAGACATCCCCGGGCCCCAGCAAGAAGGAGAGACTCCAAGTGTTAGTTGGCTGAATTCCAGTTCGCAGCTCAGGGCCACAAAAGCTGAAGAAGCCTTCCTGGTGCGTTGGTAGCCGAGACAACCAGATCATTTCTCCCCCCTACCCCATGCAGCCTGAAGACCAAGACTCGATGCCATAAAGTTGCATCTGAGTCTGATGGACCCAGGAGAGCTGTCAGAGTGCAGTTTGGTTGCCTTGAAGGAGAGTTATCACAAAAAGAAGGAAACTGCTGACTATGTTGCTCCCAGTGACCAGTAGTCTAGTGGCAACTGGACTTTTGCTAAACCCGAGAGGACTTCTAGGAGCTATTAGGGACATCGACCCCCGGGGCCAAAGTTGCTCCACCAGGACTGTGGATGAGGAGCAGCCCCAAGAAGACCCAGTCGACCGCACAACTACTTCAACATCCTTGAAGCACCTTCAGCATCCTGTATCCTCCTGCATCAGGACCACTCCATAGAAGTTAATGGCAACTGGCCACTAATGCGAGAACTGGACTGGAGACTGCCTTCCTGGTGCAGGTAACTGTTTAATTGGACCTTGGTGGTCCCCCTGACTGGCTGCCTGCTGGAAGTGGTTGTGAGAAAGTGCCATCTTTCTTACATGGTATGCCCCCACTTTTTGCTGAATGGCTGATGTACTTTGACTGAGTGTGCCCTGGGCTCCTGCCAACCAGGTACCCAGGGCCTGTGTTCCTTCCCTAAAATTGCATTGATACCTACACCCAGTTGACATCCCTGGCCACAGGTCAGCCCCTGGTAAATGGTACCATGGGTACCCAGGGCACTGTGACCAGGGAAGGCCCTAAGGGCTGCAGCACTTGTTGTGCCACCCTTAGGGACCCTGCACCTTACACACACACACTGCCTTTGCAGGCTGCGTGTCTTGGTGCAGAACAAAAGTGAAGAGTCGACATGGCTCACATCCCTGTGTGCCATGCCTACAAGCCACTGCCCTGGCCTAGGTCAGCCACCCCTCTAGCTGGGTGCACTATGCCAGTGGTGAGGGCATAGAGGCATGAGCCCTGTGCCCTACAGTGCCCAAGTCCATTCTTGGGCATTGTAAGTGCAGTGCTGCCATTAAGAGTATATGGTGCTGGGAGTCTGTCATTACGAACTCCACAGCACCATAATGGCCCCACTGAAGACTAAGAAGTTTGGTATCAAACTTCTCAGCACATTAAACCCCCACTGATGCCAGTGTGGGATTTAATGTAAACGCACTCAGAGGGCATCTTAGAGATGCCCCCTGAAACCAACCCGACCTCCAGTGTCCGGACTGAGTGGCTGCCCAGGCTGCCACCACCAGACATGTTTCTGGACCCCTGGGTCGAGAGCCTCTGCTCTCAGGGGCCTGAAACAATGCACATCCCGGGACGAGGTGCCAAAGCCTCCTCCCCCAGGATGGGCAGGGGAGCTTCAAAGGCCTGCCGCCTTTGGAGTTTCCCCAGACCATTTGCTGCTTCCAGCAAACTGGTCCCCACTGGTTCTACCCCACTCCTGGCGGGAGAACCGGCGGGAAAACCAGAAGCAGGAAATGGGTTGTGCCCACCTCTGCCAACTCCACCCCTAAGGTGGGGAGGCGAGGTGAAGCACAAACTTCGAGTCCCCGCCATCTTGAGGATGGGGGACCTGGCCAACCAGGGACAGGCTCCTGCCCCCTCCCACTGGAGAGGAACAGAATAGGGGGTGTACCCACCCCAGGAAGGGACCCATTGGTCCCTGCCCTTACCTACCTGTAACCACCCCTAAATTTAGTATTTAGGGGCTCCCTGAACCTTCCTTCCGGAGTTCCCAAATCCGAAAACAAGAAGAGAAGACGAAGCAAGAAGACCAGCCGTGCAGCTGCTAAAAAGGAGGCGACAACAACTGACTTGGCCCCAGCCCTACCGGCCTGTCGACCTCTGAACCTGCTCCTGCGGAATCCCGGCCTCAGCAACCTCACAAACCCCGGAGGACCTGACTTCTGTGCTACAGCCTTCGACCCAGGGACTCCCACGAGCAGTGGTACTGCTCAAAAGAAAACCTACCAAAGACCCGGCCCTGGCACGGAGCCGCGAAACCTGCACACTCTGCACCCGCCGAGTCCAGCCTGTGCCTGAGTGACCAAAGACCTCGAGGACGACCCCCGGCGATTCTGACCTGGAATCCAGTGGCCAAGGACCCTCCTCGACGACCCAGACGACGCCTGCAGCCTCAGGACAAGGGACCCCTCCAACCGCGACCAGCAGGGGTAAGATTTCCCGACCTCAAAAGACACCCCTGCACCCGGCGCCTCACGGCCCCCTGTGCCCAACTCCTGGGTGTCTACCTATCCTCCAAGACCCCAACTTACCTCCTGAAGTGTTGGTCGTCCCTGAAGAATCACCGTCCCCGAGCCTGCAGCCTTTCTTCACCTTTCACGACCTCTATTGTTTAACATTGAGCGCCCGACGGCTCAAAGCACCCTGCACCCAGCCGCCCGAGTGCCCCTGGAAGTGCAACCTCTATCCTAACCTACTTCCCTACTTGCCCTGAGCAAGTGACCAGGAGCCCAGCTCCCACAGTCGCGTGGCCTGCTTGCCAGCAGCCACCAACCCGGGGCCCCCCGCCTGCCATAGGATAACATTGGGCCTTCTCACTCTGCACCCGGCCGCCCCTGTGCCGCTGAGGGTGTAAAAACTGTACTTACCTGATCCTGGGGGACCCCTGAGTCTTACCCAGAACCTTAACCCTGCCAGTCAAGTACTTACCCGAAATCCGATAACTCACTTTTCTTCCATAGGGTTCCATTGACTGATTTTCTGCGAAATTTCTTCTAAGTGTGGAGTTCTGAAACTTTAGAATATTCACCAAAAATCAACCGAGTCACGAAAACGAAAATACTCACCTAGTATTAGGAGGGGCCTCAGTGCTGGACCCGAGTGCCCAACACTGGCCCTAAAAGTAATCGCAACGTTACTTACCGTTAACTCACTCTTCCTTCATAGGGATCCATTGACTGGTTTTCTGTGAAATTTCTTCTAAGTGTCGATTTCTGTATTTTACAAATATTCTTTAAAAATCGAACAAACTACAAAAACGTAATTACTTACCTGTTTTAAGTAAATGTCCCAGTGCTGAACCTAGGAGTCCAGCACTGGATTACAAAAGTAACGTAAACATACTTTGCTTGTACACTGTATTTCCTTTCATAGGATAACATTGGTAATTTTATCCAGAAAAGTTTCTAAGTGTCAGCTTTTGAAATATAGTAATATTCTTCAAAAATCACTACAATAACCAAAACGCTTTTTCTTACCTGTTTACAGGAAGTGTCCCAGGACTGAATCCAGGATCCAGTCCTGTGGTTAGAAAAGTGCTCTGCAAAGTAATCAATTGTAATTAAGCATAATTTTCCATTGAGCTCAATGTTGCATTGAATTTGACCCTGTGTTGCCTCTTGCACCAACTGTGATTACCACTATCTAAAAAGTCTATTGCCTATCTGTAAGGTGAATAACCAAAGCATCTCATACTGAGAGAGTATATTTTGACCCTATTGTCGGTTCTAAAATAAAACAAGCATATATTTTTTATATACAAACCATTGGCCTAGAGTTCAGTTCTTGAGTGTGTGGCTTCATTTGCTGACTGAGTGTGTACAACAAATGCTTTACACTGTCCTCTGATACTGCCTTACTGCTCGACCAAGCTACCACTTTGGAGAGTAAGGTTATATCTAACTTTAGCCTCTGTCAACCCTCTGGGGGACTGTGGACTCTGTACACCCTGAACCTTACTTGGGTACAGTATATACAGAGCCACTTTCCTACATTGGTGGATCAGCGGTGGGATACAAACTTGCATTTGTTGGACTACTTGGTTACCATCTGATCACACGACAGAACTCTTAAATTGCCTTTAGAATTCTGATTTTTTTAATTGGCATTTCTTTTTACCAAATTACTAAAAGTCTTGTTAGGGCCTTGCTTAAGTCCCTGTAGCATCTTAGAAAATAAAAAGTCACTATAGCCAAGGTTAGAGGGGTTAGAATTTTTTTTTTAAAAATGTCTCAAGACAAGAACCCAGCTACTAGTGAAGATAATAATAACATACAGGAACTGGTTGAGGAGCTCGACCTCACCCCTTATCTTCATTTGTCTTTCAAAGAGATAAGGTCCTTATGCAAACTTAAAGATATACCAATGGGCCAGCATCCAACCAAACAAGGGCTCCAGGAGCTCCTGGCTGAGTATGCTAAAGCCCACCCCTCTGAGCATGGTGATGACCCAACAGAGGAGGAAAGGAATGAGGAGGATGGGGATGGTAACCCACCTCCATCACTTCCTAGGGAAGATAGGGTCCCTGCACCCTTAACTCCAAGAATAGACCTCTGGGGACCTAGGGGCCACCTAGGTGGTCCTGGTCCCAGAGAGGACACTGAGGATACCCTCAGTGAGGAGGACAACTTGTTAGCCAGGTTGGCCAAACGACTGGACCTAGAGACCAGACTCCTGGCTCTAGAGAAGGAAAGACAGGAGATGGGTTTAGCACCCATCAATGGTGGCAACAATACTAAAAATAAGGATAGGGAGGAAACTTCTGAACCTAAAATCCCCAAAGGGATTGTCCCTAAGTTTGAGGAAGGTGATGACATCACCAAATGGTTCACAGCCTTTGAGAGGGCTTGTGAAATAAGAAGAGTAAAGAAACCTCTGTGGGGGCACTCCTGTGGGAACTGTTCTCTGGTAACTGCAGAGACAGGCTTCTGACCCTCTCTGGGCCAGATGCAGGGTCCTATGACCTCATGAAGAGTACTCTGATTGAGGGATTTGGGCTCACTACTGAGGAGTATAGAATTAGATTCAGGGGCTCACAAAACCCAGACCCAGTCCTGGATTGACTTCGTGGACTACTCAGTAAAGACACTGGATGGCTGGTTAGCTGGACATAATGTGCATGATTTTTCTGGACTTTACAATTTGTTTATGAAGGAACACATACTAAGTAATTGCACAAATGAAAAGTTGCATCAGCATTTGGTAGACCTAGGTCTAATTTCTCCCCAAGAATTGGGAAAGAAGGCAGACCACTGGGTCAAGACTAGGGTGACAAGGACAACCACTGGGGGTGACCAAAAGAAGGTGGTCACCAAACCCCCCAGGGGAAAGGTGGTGAGAATCCCCAAGATAAAAAGTCTGAGTCTTCCAAAGGGCCCCAAAAACCTGTTCAGGGGTGGGTCCCAAACTACTCCCTATGTGCCTCAACCCTATAGGGGAAGAACTTTGATCCCTTGAAGGCCTGGTGTAATAACTGTAAGAAGTCAGGACACCTCACTGTAGACAAAACTTGCCCCCACAACAAAGCCCCTAAGGCACCCAGTACAGCTACTCCTGGGGCAGCAAGTTTACAGATGGGATCAGAAGTGTACCCTGAGCAAATCTGGGAACCCACTGAGGCAAGTCTGGTCTCCCTAGGGAAGTGGAATTTGCCACTGTAGCTGTGTGGCCACCCAACTTAAAGAAGTATTTGCAATACCCCTGGGTGAATGGAACTAGAGTAGAGGCTCTGAGGGATACAGGTGCCAGTGTCACTATGGTGAGGGACACACTGGTTTCCCCTGAGCAATACTTGATTGGGAAAACTTACCCAGTCACCAATGCTGACAGTGTCACCACTAGTCATCCCATGGCCATGGTGACATTAGGCTGGGGGGTTACTGGCCTGAAGCAGGTAGTGGTCTCTCCGAAGTTACCAGCTGCATGTCTGCTGGGAAATGATCTGGAAACCTCAGCCTGGGCAGAGGTGGAGCTAAAGGCCCATGCAGCCATGCTGGGCATCCCTGAATTGGTGTGTGTAAAAACAAGAGCACAGAGCAAAAGGCAGGGTGAAGAAATAGTGTTGGAGCCTGAAATGATGGCCCAGCCTACCAAGAGAAAAGGAAAGAAGACTGGCGGACCAGCTTCTACACAGTCACAAGAGCAGGACCCCTCTCCTCAGGGAGAGCTGTGCCAGGGACAGCAAGACTGTCCCACTCTTGAAAGCCTGAGGCAGCAAGCTGTTTCAGAAGCCAAGGGAGATGTCAGTGGTACCCACAGAGTCTATTGGGAAGAGGGATTACTGTACACTGAGGCAAAAGACCCCAACCCTGGAACCACCAGGAGAGTGGTAGTGCCCCAGAAGTACAGGGAGTTCCTCCTAACTTTGGCTCATGACATCCCCTAGCTGGACATCTGGGCCAAACCAAAACTTGGGAAAGGCTAGTTAGCCACTTTTACTGGCCCCAGATGCACCAAAAGGTGAAGGAGTTTGTCAGCTCCTGTGTTACCTGTCAAGCCAGTGGCAAGACAGGTGGCCATCCAAAGGCCCCCTGATACCACTACCTGTGGTGGGGTTCCCTTTGAAAGGGTAGGTGTGGACATAGTGGGTCCACTGGAACCTCCACAGCCTCAGGGAACAAATTCATACTGGTGGTAGTGGATCATGCCACTAGGTATCCTGAGGCTATTCCCCTTAGGACTACTACAGCTCCTGCAGTAGCCAAAGCCCTCATTGGTGTCTTCACCAGGGTAGGGTTTCCTAAGGAGGTGGTTTCAGACAGAGGTTCCAACTTCATGTCTGCTTACCTGACCCACATGTGGAAGGAGTGTGGGGTGCAGTACAAGTTTACTACACCCTACCACCCACAAACCAATGGCCTTGTTGAGAGGTTCAACAAGACATTGAAAGGCATGATCATGGGGCTCCCTGAAAAACTCAAAAGGAGATGGGATGTCCTACTACCATGCCTGCTTTTCGCTTACAGAGAAGTGCCACAGAAGGGGGTAGGTTTCTCACCCTTTGAACTTCTGTTTGGCCATCCTGTGAGGGGACCACTCTGTCTTGTAAAGGAGGGCTGGGAGAGACCTCTCCAAGAACCCAAACAAGATATAGTGGACTATGTGCTTGGCCTAAGGTCCAGAATGGCTGAGTACATGGAAAAGGCATCCAAGAACCTTGAGGCCAGCCAGGAGCTTCAGAAGCACTGGTATGACCAAAAAGCTGCACTGGTTGAATTCCAACCTGGGCAACAGGTATGGGTTTTGGAGCCAGTGGCACCAAGGGCCCTCCAGGACAGATGGAGTGGCCCTTACCCTATCCTAGAGAAAAAGAGTGAGGTCACCTACCTGGTTGACCTGGGCACCAACAGGACACCAAAAGGGTTATCCATGTGAACCGCCTAAAACTCTACAATGACAGGGCTGACATCACCATGCTGATGGTGACAGATGAGGAACAGGAAGCTGAGAGTGAACCTCTCCTGATCTCCTCTCCCACAGCCCAAAAGATGGGTCAGTAGATGGAGTTGTCTTTTCAGACACCCTCACTGCCCAACAGCAGACTGACTGCAAGCAAGTCTTGCAGCAGTATGCTGGGCTCTTTCCTTGACCCCTGGTCTGACAAACTGGTGTACCCATGATGTGGACACTGGTGACAGTGCACCTGTCAAAAACAAGATCTATCGTCAGTCAGACCAAGTTAAGGAAAGCATCAGAGCTGAAGTCAGCAAGATGCTGGAGCTAGGGGTTATTGAGCCCTCTGAGAGCCCCTGGGCTAGCCCAGTGGTTCTGGTCCCCAAACCTCATCAAAAGGGTGAAAAGAGAGAGATGAGGTTTTGTGTGGACTATAGGGGTCTCAACTCTGTCACCAAGACAGATGCACACCCTATCCCAAGAGCTGATGAACTGATAGACAGATTGGGTGCAGCCAAATACCTGAGTACCTTTGACTTAACTGCAGGGTACTGGCAGATTGGCATGGCCCCAGGAGCCAAACAGAAAACAGCATTCTCCACACCTGATGGGCATTTTCAGTTCACTGTTATGCCCTTTGGTTTAAAGAATGCCCCTGCCACCTTCCAGAGGTTGGTGAATCAAGTCCTTGCTGGGTTGGAGTCCTTTAGTGCAGCTTATCTTGATGATATTGCTGTCTTCAGTTCCACCTGGCAGGATCACCTGGTCCACCTTGGGAAGGTTTTAAAGGCCCTGCAAACTGCAGGCCTAACTATCAAGGCATCCAAATGCCAGATAGGGCAGGGCACTGTGGTGTACTTGGGCCACCTGGTTGGTGGAGGCCAGGTACAACCCTTACAGCCCAAGATCCAGGCTATCCTGGACTGGGTAGCTCCAACAACTCAGACCCAAGTCAGGGCATTCCTTGGCTTGACTGGGTACTACAGGAGGTTTGTGAAGGGATATGGGTCCATTGTGACTCCCCTCACAGAACTCACCTCCAAGAAGATGCCAAAGAAAGTAAACTGGACAGTCTGTTGCCAAAAGGCTTTTGACACTCTGAAAGAAGCAATGTGCTCAGCACCAATTCTAAAAGCACCAGATTATGCCAAGCAGTTCATTGTGCAGACTGATGCCTCTGAGCTAGGGATAGGAGCGGTCCTATCCCAGACCAATGATGAAGGCCAAGACCAACCTGTTGCTTTTATAAGCAGAGAGGCTTCTCCCCAGGGAGCAGCGTTGGAGTGCCATTGAGAGGGAGGCCTTTGCTGTGGTCTGGTCCCTGAAGAAGCTGAGGCCCTACCTGTTTGGAACTCACTTCCTAGTTCAAACTGACCACAGACCTCTCAGGTGGCTAATGCAAATGAAAGGAGAGAACCCAAAACTGTTGAGGTGGTCCATCTCCCTACAGGGAATGGACTTTGAAGTGGAACACAGACCTGGCACTGCCCATGCCAATGCAGATGGCCTTTCCAGGTTCTTCCACTTAGACAATGAAGACTCCATAGGGCAAGGTTAGTCTCATCATCTTTCGTTTGGGGGAGTTGTGTGAGAAAGTGCCATCTTTCTTACATGGTATGCCCCCACTTTTTGCTGAATGGCTGATGTACTTTGACTGAGTGTGCCCTGGGCTCCTGCCAACCAGGTACCCAGGGCCTGTGTTCCTTCCCTAAAATTGCATTGATACCTACACCCAATTGACATCCCTGGCCACAGGTCAGCCCCTGGTAAATGGTACCATGGGTACCCAGGGCACTGTGACCAGGGAAGGCCCTAAGGGCTGCAGCACTTGTTGTGCCACCCTTAGGGACCCTGCACCTTTACACACACACACTGCCTTTGCAGGCTGCGTGTCTTGGTGCAGAACAAAAGTGAAGAGTCGACATGGCTCACATCCCTGTGTGCCATGCCTACAAGCCACTGCCCTGGCCTAGGTCAGCCACCCCTCTAGCTGGGTGCACTATGCCAGTGGTGAGGGCATAGAGGCATGAGCCCTGTGCCTCTACAGTGCCCAAGTCCATTCTTGGGCATTGTAAGTGCAGTGCTGCCATTAAGAGTATATGGTGCTGGGAGTCTGTCATTACGAACTCCACAGCACCATAATGGCCCCACTGAAGACTAAGAAGTTTGGTATCAAACTTCTCAGCACATTAAACCCCCACTGATGCCAGTGTGGGATTTAATGTAAACGCACTCCAGAGGGCATCTTAGAGATGCCCCCTGAAACCAACCCGACCTCCAGTGTCCGGACTGAGTGGCTGCCCAGGCTGCCACCACCAGACATGTTTCTGGACCCCTGGGTCGAGAGCCTCTGCTCTCAGGGGCCTGAAACAATGCACATCCCGGGACGAGGTGCCAAAGCCTCCTCCCCAGGATGGGCAGGGGAGCTTCAAAGGCCTGCCGCCTTTGGAGTTTCCCCAGACCATTTGCTGCTTCCAGCAAACTGGTCCCCACTGGTTCTACCCCCACTCCTGGCGGGAGAACCGGCGGGAAAACCAGAAGCAGGAAATGGGTTGTGCCCACCTCTGCCAACTCCACCCCTAAGGTGGGGAGGCGAGTGAAGCACAAACTCGAGTCCCCGCCATCTTGAGGATGGGGGACCTGGCCAACCAGGGACAGGCTCCTGCCCCCTCCCACTGGAGAGGAACAGAATAGGGGTGTACCCACCCCAGGGAAGGGACCCATTGGTCCCTGCCCTTACCTACCTGTAACCACCCTAAATTTAGTATTTAGGGGCTCCCTGAACCTTCCTTCCGGAGTTCCCAAATCCGAAAACAAGAAGAGAAGACGAAGCAAGAAGACCAGCCGTGCAGCTGCTAAAAGGAGGCGACAACAACTGACTTGGCCCCAGCCCTACCGGCCTGTCGACCTCTGAACCTGCTCCTGCGGAATCCCGGCCTCAGCAACCTCCACAAACCCCGGAGGACCTGACTTCTGTGCTACAGCCTTCGACCCAGGGACTCCCACGAGCAGTGGTACTGCTCAAAAGAAAACCTACCAAAGACCCGGCCCTGGCACGGAGCCGCGAAACCTGCACACTCTGCACCCGCCGAGTCCAGCCTGTGCCTGAGTGACCAAAGACCTCGAGGACGACCCCCGGCGATTCTGACCTGGAATCCAGTGGCCAAGGACCCTCCTCGACGACCCAGACGACGCCTGCAGCCTCAGGACAAGGGACCCCTCCAACCGCGACCAGCAGGGGGTAAGATTTCCCGACCTCAAAGACACCCCTGCACCCGGCGCCCCACGGCCCCCTGTGCCCAACTCCTGGGTGTCTACCTATCCTCCAAGACCCCAACTTACCTCCTGAAGTGTTGGTCGTCCCTGAAGAATCACCGTCCCGAGCCTGCAGCCTTTCTTCACCTTTCACGACCTCTATTGTTTAACATTGAGCGCCCGACGGCTCAAAGCACCCTGCACCCAGCCGCCCGAGTGCCCCTGGAAGTGCAACCTCTATCCTAACCTACTTCCCTACTTGCCCTGAGCAAGTGACCAGGAGCCCAGC
The DNA here is from genome assembly GCA_963921515.1 of Calotriton arnoldi. Lineage (NCBI taxonomy): Eukaryota > Metazoa > Chordata > Amphibia > Caudata > Salamandridae > Calotriton > Calotriton arnoldi. Next base: position 312,554 of record CAWUFW010002099.1, read on the forward strand.
TCCACAGTCGCGTGGCCTGCTTGCCAGCAGCCACCAACCCGGGGCCCCCCGCCTGCCATAGGATAACATTGGGCCTTCTCACTCTGCACCCGGCCGCCCCTGTGCCGCTGAGGGTGTAAAAGCTGTACTTACCTGATCCTGGGGGACCCCTGAGTCTTACCCAGAACCTTAACCCTGCCAGTCAAGTACTTACCCGAAATCCGATAACTCACTTTTCTTCCATAGGGTTCCATTGACTGATTTTCTGCGAAATTTCTTCTAAGTGTGGAGTTCTGAAACTTTAGAATATTCACCAAAAATCAACCGAGTCACGAAAACGAAAATACTCACCTAGTATTAGGAGGGGCCTCAGTGCTGGACCCGAGTGCCCAACACTGGCCCTAAAAAGTAATCGCAACGTTACTTACCGTTAACTCACTCTTCCTTCATAGGGATCCATTGACTGGTTTTCTGTGAAATTTCTTCTAAGTGTCGATTTCTGTATTTTACAAATATTCTTTAAAAATCGAACAAACTACAAAAACGTAATTACTTACCTGTTTTAAGTAAATGTCCCAGTGCTGAACCTAGGAGTCCAGCACTGGATTACAAAAGTAACGTAAACATACTTTGCTTGTACACTGTATTTCCTTTCATAGGATAACATTGGTAATTTTATCCAGAAAAGTTTCTAAGTGTCAGCTTTTGAAATATAGTAATATTCTTCAAAAATCACTACAATAACCAAAACGCTTTTTCTTACCTGTTTACAGGAAGTGTCCCAGGACTGAATCCAGGATCCAGTCCTGTGGTTAGAAAAAGTGCTCTGCAAAGTAATCAATTGTAATTAAGCATAATTTTCCATTGAGCTCAATGTTGCATTGAATTTGACCCTGTGTTGCCTCTTGCACCAACTGTGATTACCACTATCTAAAAAGTCTATTGCCTATCTGTAAGGTGAATAACCAAAGCATCTCATACTGAGAGAGTATATTTTGACCCTATTGTCGGTTCTAAAATAAAACAAGCATATATTTTTATATACAAACCATTGGCCTAGAGTTCAGTTCTTGAGTGTGTGGCTTCATTTGCTGACTGAGTGTGTACAACAAATGCTTTACACTGTCCTCTGATACTGCCTTACTGCTCGACCAAGCTACCACTTTGGAGAGTAAGGTTATATCTAACTTTAGCCTCTGTCAACCCTCTGGGGGACTGTGGACTCTGTACACCCTGAACCTTACTTGGGTACAGTATATACAGAGCCACTTTCCTACAGTGGTCACCCAAATTAACTCTAAATAACTGCTTTGATCCTTCATGTAATTTTTTACTGAAAAAGTTTCATTGAATTTGACAATGCTTGTTCTCAGTTGAGTGAAAAGTCTTCATTTATTGTTTCTTTAAAAATCTATATCTCTGTAACCCTCCGGTGGATCTTTTTCGTTTTGGTGTACATAAAAATACAATCTATTTTTACAAATAGATGTTGGATTTCTTGAGAGTCATGTTTCTTTCACCTTCAGTTGTTTTGCTGGTGTTTAAATGCTTTACACTTGTTCCTTTGCTGAAGGCTGAATGCTCGACGCCACAGCTAACCCGGTTTGAAAAAAGAAGAGGGGTTGGAAGTGTATTACATGGTGAGTTCTCACAACCACCATATAATACATCTCATGTCCATAGAGTGGGCAGCTGCTATTTGGGCTCAGTGTTTTCTCGTGTATATCACGTGGATGCTATGAGTGAAAATAATAATAAAATTGTGAGGAGAGTGAGATGTAGTGCTGGGCAAGTGATAGAGAATATATTTGGTGATATGAATCCTACAGTTGGTATAGCTTTTAATGATGTGAAGATTAGAAGATTGTCTACACTGGTGGACATGTTGGCTACTAACACAGCAGGTGCTTTAACCAGCATTCACAAGAAATGAATGGCTATGCGAGCTATGGTTTTGCAAAACAGGGTAGTTTTAGATATATAATTAGCAAAAGACGGCGGAGTCTATCGCATGTTAAAGAGTCAGCAATGCTGCACGTATGTGCCTTATACCAGTAACCAGATTAACAGGTATGGTGTTAACATTACCAACATCACACTTGAAATAAACACTCTTGAAGAAACAGGTGTCTGGGAAATTGTTGGTTCCTGGTTTGTAGACATTGGGAAGGTGTTTTCAAAGTTTTTTTAATGGTTTGGTATGCTTAGTCAGATACTAACCCCTATCATTTTCATTTTAGTTTGCTTATTGGGTGTTAAATGTCTTATTTTCAATGGAAGGCTGAAATGTGGAAGTATTGAGAAGATGCCAGCAAAGAGAGGCAGAAAAAGGAAGTGAGAAGACATTGAATTGGACAATATCCGATCGAAGTTCTATGATGAGATGAAGGTGTTGGAAGAAGCAAGACACAAGAAGCTGAAATCATAGAAAACTGTAATGAAAAGGGAGCAAAGAGATGCAAATGATGAAGTGGTGTGATGATTTTTTTTAAAGTCATGGGGGGTTTGGTGTAGCGTTTTATTTAAAATGCATAGCAGAGCCAGAATCAAAATACGTTTAAGACAAGCAGAAAGTGCCAGGTAGACCTAGAAGATGTCTATTTTACAATCTGCAAGAGCTAAAAGAAACTACAGGGAAGTGCAGTCTTTGAGATGCAACACCGTGGCCATTTTGCATCAAATCAGTGATTTCAAGGGAAACCTTTAGATATGATTCATGGTGAGCTAGGCCTCAGCTAACTACGATTTATTAATAGTTTGTTATATATGTGATGCTTTTGCCAAAACACTACACAGAGAAAATACCTACATTTATTATAACCCCGTTGAAATTGGTACTCCTTTTATCGACCTCGGAAGGATGAAAGGCTAAGTTGACTCCGCCAGGCATCAAACTTGAGACCTACAGATCACATACAGATCTCAACAGCCAGATCTCAATTCGGTGAGCTCAATGTCCAGGCAACCAGGAACGTAAAACTGTAACATTGGGAGATTAGTGGCTCATTCACAATAAACGTCAACATCATAAGCAGTTCCATTTGCGCAATGTAAACTCCTTAAGGACACAATCGACAGCAATAAATTATTCTGGAAACAAAGGGTTACGTGCTGAGTTTAAACACCTTCACACCAGAAAGCCTTTGACTGCCCCACCCGAGACTTTAAAATGGAGCTGGGCAAACCTATATGCAAGTCATTACAATTATGGGCCTCTGCGGCCACGGTGGTATTATGGATTTGCCACATTCTCCCCATAATCTACCATCTGGTGCGACTTTTTAAGATTTAAAAAACCGTACTAACGAGGTGAAACTTTTGTCCAGCATAATTAATTTCGTGTTAAAATAAATACCCAAACAGTACTGCCACAGAATACGCCGCACTACCCCACATAACTTGTTTTACCTTGCTGCCTAATGTAGTCAATCTCAACCCTAACGCATAATTTGTCTATATTTAACCCGTCACAAAGAAAGACGGACCTCGCACTGGCAGGCCCATAAACTTTCATGTAATGAGAGAGAGAGAAAGAAAGAGGGGGAGGGAGACATGGCGAGACAGAGAGGAAAAGAGAGCAAGCGAGAATAAGAGAAAGACGGGGGAGAAAGGGAATCTGAGAAAGATGGTGAAAGACAGAAATAGAGCGAACGTAGAAAGACAGAACCAGAGGGAGAAAAAGAACAAGCGGCCGCGAACGAAAGTGAAAGCGCCAGGATGTCGAGACGGCAAGGAGAACGCGAACAGGCTAATGTAAACAAGCGCGCGCGTGTCCAATGCCGCCACATGCACGAGTGTGTGGAAAGGAGCTGACCAATTTCTAAATGTCATCTCCTAGTTCAGCGCATGCGCGCTGCCTAGGCGAGACCTAACAAAGGTGGCGGCACGTAAGTAGGAACAGTGCCCGGTGGCTTCAGGTGCATGCGTGCACCAAACGTTGTTGCATCGCACGCCAACGTCACTGTTCCTCCTGCTGCCTCTTCTCATGCCCCCAAGGTAACGGTAAGGGGAAGCACGTGCCATGGCTCCACAGCATCTGTCGGCATCCTCGTGGGTATTTTGAAGCAGGTAAGCCTCGTGCATGTATTGTGCTGCAGCAATGGTGCGTTTTTCAAAGTTCAAACAACTGCGCCTACGAAATGAAAATGAAAGCAATGTACTCACAGTTACCCAACAGCAAACAACGTTAAACCCTCGCACACTAATGGGGTTTAGCTGTAGCTTTGACAGAATTGCCACAAGTACAGCTGGAACCAATAGATCATTCCGTGTCATGTAACACCAGTGTAATCCTGACAAAATCAGCAATCGTCCGAAAGTGGGAACCGCTGGAGGATAATTGCACACAGAATACTTGACGCTGCTCGAACTCCAAAACAAACAGAGTCTTCTCCCAATATAACGCCGTGGCTGTGAGTTGAACAATGAGATAGCATACTTTTTCCTGTCAGACAACCCAGGTTCCTTAAACAAAACACAGCATGGCTGGTGAAGCACAGCACGCCAAAGCTTGTCACCACACAAATGGAACCCAAATCCTGTAAGAAAAGAAGCACGCCCTGGCTGGGGCTGTCCGATGTAGAGGACACTGGTGGGGCTGCAGGGCGTTCTGTTACTGTCTTGGCATGTATTTCTTAGCTCTCTTAAGTACCTTAGTAGTTGAATCGTCAATTTCTTATAGAAATCTTCATCACTTGCTTCAGATTACACGCATGGCTATGTCTCTAAATCGTCGCTAAAAATGTTATAATCAAAGTCTGGTATCCGAGTGTCCTTTAAGTTGATTTATTCAGATTTAGTTGCAGGTTGGTACATCCATAGGGAACAGCCCCACCGGGAGCAGCATGCCTGCTGCTTAGCCCATACTCCAACTGTCACAACTCACCTGACAGCCACCCCAAACATTCCATTCGTCATCAACACTCCAACATTCCACGCAGCACATTCACACTGGCTGAGCAGATAGGGGCAAAGCTACAGGGGAGATGCAAAAAAATCTAAACAAGATATAACAGTCTTCTTCTGCTTCAGTGGGCTCCCCTGCTTGCTCGGCGCCTGCTCTGACTCTCCTGCTTTTGGTGAGTCCTTTGGACCTTGCTGGTCCCAACGTTGCTCCTTCTTCACTTTCTACGCCTGTTGCAGCTGCCAAGGCTTGTTGGTGCTTCTGCCGGACACCGACCCCCTGGCTTTCGACTCCTGACGTGGAGCAGCTCGTGCATGACTCCTGGTCTTCCTCAGGGTCGCCTAGTCCTGATAGTTGCAGTGACAAGGTCACCGTCATCACTTCTGAACCGTCCGTCATCGGTGGACATTGCTTTCTGTGCCTCCTGGTCACCCCGAGTGGCATAGACACTGTCCCCTCTGCTTACAGGTTCTTCACTTCAAGTATCCAACCTTGGATTCCACCAGACTCTTGCACAGTCTTCTCCAGCAGCATCTTTTCTGAAATCCTCCATTGTGGTTTACGGCGGTTTCCAACGTCAATTCGCACCTATGCACCCAGCTTCCCTGGTGTAGGTATCCTGGTTCCTGGGGTATCCACAGGTGGGGTGACTCTCCAACCTTCTGTCTTCCACGGGATTTCTTCATGGTCCACCAGGAAGGGTCCTTCTTCTACAAAACTGCAACCGTGATTTCACCGTTGACTTCTATTGGACATGCAACTGTGTTCCCACTCTGCACACAGCCTCTGTGGGGTTCCTGGGTACTTACCTCGGATGGTTCCTTGTGTCCCCAGCTCCTCTGAGTCTCCTGGTCCAAGTCCCGACTACAGTCGCAGTTCGCATTCCACTTCTTTAATATATGGTTTGGTCTCCCCCTGGAGACCACTGTATTTTGTGCTTACTTACCTATTTGCAATTGAAGTATTATTGTGTATTTGTGTTTATATCTCCAGGTAGGAGATATACCAATGTGTTAGTGAGTGTTGTGTAATAAACAGACATTTTCATATATACACTGTGTGGTTCTTTTTCATTTACTCTACACTACATGATTAAACTGGTAAAACAAGCTGCTTAACACTCCTTCAAGATAAGACTGAAGGCTGTGCTCCACAGCTACCTGTTTGAAAGCTTTCAAAGGTTATCAAAGACCACTAAAATCACCATAAGGGTTGCCTGGATTAGTGCAAGGTGCTTCACTTAAATATGTGTGCACCATATACTGAGCCAGTCTCCTACAGACGCGATTCAGTCAGATTGCCTGTGCTTCAATATGTCAGTGTCGAAAATACATCCTCCCAACTATTATTTTGAAATCTCTTACTTACCTGCTCTAAAATGTTGGCATGTATGGTATGCATACATACCAACATTTCAATTAAGCCAAGTGGGAGATTATTGAAAAATAATCAGGAGAATGTATTTTCCCCATTGACTTCTATTGAAGCAAAGGCAATTTCAGGCAGAAGACAGACAAAATAAAGCAATTTTTGGCTTAAAAAATCTGAATTTTCCAGCCTGAATCGGGTCTATTGGGCTACATGGGTGTTGTATGTTGACGATGGAGTCTTTTGGGAAGGAAACTGTGATATTATCAAAGAGGAAGGTTAGTTTTATTAGAATGGGCATTTTTATTGTTTGTCCGGCATTAGAGGGTCAAGAGGAAGTTGTTCCACTTGCCAAGTATCATGTTGATTTCTTTCATTAGTCTGCCTGGACTAACTGCTCATGCATGTACGTGGGAAGCTTGGCAGCTGTGGTTGTTTCTTGTGAAAGAACAGAATGCCCTCACTCACTGTGAAGTTAGCCGCTGCCTGGCCCCCTGTCCCCAAGATGCACTCTGGAGAGGGAAGACAACTGTGAATGCCAAACAACAGACCCATAGCTGCCAGGTTTTCAGGTCCGTTGGTGTGACATTTCAATCAGTTTTGTATGTGCAGCATGCGTGACATTTCTATACGTAAGGAGTGACACTGTGAGTGACACTTTAACTCAATTATGTTCATGGAATGTGACATATTTCGAATGACAAAGAAATGGCCTTTTTGCACCGTGTAGCCAGAAGATGCTCCCCGCCATAAATAAAGTCATAGAAAGGAAGCTGTCACACAACAACCTTACAACTACACAACAAACAATGAGGCTCTCCTCAAGCTTTTCCCTAAAACAGAGCCTGTCCTGATGATTTCTCAGTGTTCTCTGCTGCTCCCAGCACTGGTTTCCGTTTATGAAAACGACAATATTCCAATGTAAAAGATGAGGACCCCGATTAAAGGGCCGGAGAGGGAGGCCCCGGGTCTTCAGTTGCCAGGCGTCCCTCAAGGTTCTATCCTGGCACCCACCTTGTTTAATCTCTACCTGGAACCTTTAGGGAACCTCCTAAGCAAATCTGGGATCCTTTACCATCTGTATGCGGACGACACGCAAATCTACCTTAAGGTGTCCTCCGCACACGATCTCTCCCTACTCAATTCTACCCTCAACTCTATTCACAACTGGATGTCAGCTCAACAACTCATTCTGAATCCCGCCAAAACTGAATTCCTCCTCCTCTCTACCTCTCTCTCACCTCCTCCTGTTCAATCTTGGATGGATCAGCTGAACCTACTCAATAACAAACCCATCATTGTCGACAGCGCTAAATCCCTAGGTGTCATTCTTGACAAAAGACTCAACCTAATCTCCCACATCAACTCTATTGCTAAGAACGCACGGTACCAGCTGCGCCTTCTGTGGGGGATCCGTCGGTTCTTCCCGGAGAATGACTTAAAAACCTTGGTACAATCTCTGGTTCTCTCAAGACTGGATTATTGCAATTCTCTTCTGACTGGCCTACCCAAATCCCACCTCTCCCCTCTCAAATCCATCCTCCATTCAGCAGCTCGCTTCATTTCAGGGTCCAAACAGAGCGACCACATCACTCCTATCCTGTCCTCTCTTCGATGGCTTCCGATCGAGGCAAGATCTATTTACAAAACTGCCTGCATCACACACAAAGCCTTACACACGTCCTCCCCTCGTTACCTGGCGAATAAATTGAAATTGTCCGGTGGCTCTCGCCCTTCTCGCAATGCGGAAAAGCTTCTGCTTGAGCCCCCCGTCTTCAAAAGGGAAAGATCGATGGCTCAATCCTTCTCTGGCAATGCAGTGAGGATCTGGAACTCGCTTCCCCCACTGCTCCGTGCCACCTCCTCTACCCGGATCTTCAAAGCTGACCTCAAGTCTCTTCTCTTCCAAAGACACTTCCAGAACTAATACTTTCGTTCTCAGACCCCTCTAGGAAGTTCGCTCGTCAGTGTAAAGTTGTACTTCTGTCTGTTCATTCCTTATTTTGTGTGTTGTGTTGGTTTTTATGTGCGTGTTCCCCTCATTACAAGTCCCCTGTGAAGTCACGCCCTCTCTACTACCTCAAGGAAGCTCTTCCACTATAGGAAATTCTGTATTCCAAGCCTATAGAAGTGCCTTCCCAGTGTGTTTTGAGTTACTGCCACTTATTTCAGTATTATGCCTTTAGTTGTATTTTGTACCCCATGTATCATGTATTTTGTACCCCATGTACCCCCTGCTGTATTCACGCCCTCTCTACTACCTCAAGGAAGTTCTTCCACGATAGGAAATTCTGTACTCCAAGCCTATAGAAGTGCCTTCCCAGTGTGTTATGAGTGACTGCCACTTATTGCAGTATTATACCTCTATTGTATTTTTACCCCATGTTTCATGCACACCTGTCACTTTTTCCTCTTGGAACTTATTCCTCTTTTTTTTTTTTTTTTTTTTGCACAATTGTCACTTTTCCTCATGCAATGTAACGCTTGCCTTTGTATTATGCTCATTTGTATCCTCCTCCTTATGTAATGGTGCTGTTCTTGTTGTGAAGCGCTCTGACACCCTCGGGTAATGTCCGCGCTATATAAAAACGCATAAATAAATAAATAAATAAATAAATAAATAAATAAATAGCCTGTGACACCTATCCAACATGGCGCCCGTGCACAGCCGCAGGGCTGTCACAGTCCCCTCTCTATGTCTATGTTCACAGTGACTGGAGTCTGACACTTGGCACCTTGCTGCGCATGCCCGAAGTAGGCTGTTCAGCCGCCGCGCCTGCGCACTCGTCTAACCGAGGGGCATGGTGGGAGATACCCGGCGCTAGGTGTGCACGTGAACTCCTCTGGCCTCGCGAACTCGCAGCCGGTAGCAGGGGGAGAACGCTCGTGACCCGTGACGTCAGCAGTTTGAGGAGAGCGCGAGCCCCCTCTTGACGTCAGAGCCGAGGTTCGAGCGGGACCGTGACGTCAGCCGGTGCCACCATGCCGAAGGCGGCGAAGCAGCAGCAGCCGGAGGAGGAGGAGTGGGAGGGAGAGGACGAGGCGCCGGCCGGGGTCAAGAAGGGCGCCAAGGAGGGTGAGTGCGGGCGGGGACGAGGGGAGGGCGGCTTGGACGGCCCCCCTCAGGGACATGGAGGGGCCCAGAGTGTGAGGTGTAGGGTCTGGGGCAGTGAGGGGGTGGGGAGAGGGCATTATTGGGGGCCAGATGAGGCTGGGATGGAAGACTGAGGTGGAGTGAGGGTAGATGCTGGGGGTCATTATTGAGGGACAGATGGGGCTGGGATGAAAGAGTGTGAGGGTGGAGTGAGGGTAGATGCTTGTGGCCATTGAGGGACAGACGGAAACTGGAGTAGAAGAGTAGGAGGGTGAAGTGAGGGGTAGGTTGAAGGGGTCATTATTGAGGGATAGATGGGGCTGGGATGGAAGAGTATGAGGGTGGAGTGAGGGTAGATGCTGGGGGTCATTATTGAGGGACAGATGGGGCTGGGATGGAAGAGTATGAGGGTGGAGTGAGGGTAGATGCTGGGGGTCACTATTGAGGGACAGATGGGGCTGGGATGGAAGAGTGTGAGGTGGAGTGAGGGTAGATGCTGGGGGTCATTATTGAGGGACAGATGGGGCTGGGATGGAAGAGTATGAGGGTGGAGTGAGGGTAGATGCTGGGGGTCATTATTGAGGGACAGATGGGGCTGGGATGGAAGAGTATGAGGGTGGAGTGAGGGTAGATGCTGGGGGTCATTATTGAGGGACAGATGGGGCTGGGATGGAAGACTGAGGCGGAGTGAGGGTAGATGCTGGGGGTCATTATTGAGGGACAGATGGGGCTGGGATGGAAGAGTGTGAGGTGGAGTGAGGGTAGATGCTGGGGGTCATTATTGAGGGACAGATGGGGCTGGGATGGAAGAGTATGAGGGTGGAGTGAGGGTAGATGCTGGAGTCATTATTGAGGGACAGATGGGGCTGGGATGGAAGAGTATGAGGGTGGAGTGAGGGTAGATGCTGGGGGTCATTTTTGAGGGACAGATGAGGCTGGGATGGAAGAGTGTGAGCTGGAGTGAGGGTAGATGCTGGAGTCATTATTGAGGGACAGATGGGGCTGGGATGGAAGAGTATGAGGGTGGAGTGAGGGTAGATGCTGGGGGTCATTATTGAGGGACAGATGGGGCTGGGATGGAAGAGTGTGAGGTGGAGTGAGGGTCGATGCTGGGGGTCATTTTTGAGGGACAGATGAGGCTGGGATAGAAGAGTGTGAGGTGGAGTGAGGGTAGATGCTAGGGTCATTATTGAGAGACAGATGGGGCTGGGATGGAAGAGTGAGGTGGAGTGAGGGTAGATGCTGGGGGTCAGTATTGAGGGACAGACGGAAATTGGAATAGAAGAGTAGGAGGGTGAAGAGAGGGGTAGATTGAAGGGGTCATTATTGAGGGACAGATGAGGCTGGGATGGAAGAGTGAGGTGGAGTGAGGGTAGATGCTGAGGTCATTATTGAGGGACAGATGGGGCTGGGATGGAAGAGTGAGGTGGAGTGAGGGTAGATGCTGGGGGTCAGTATTGAGGGACAGATGGGGCTGGGATGGAAGAGTGAGGTGGAGTGAGGGTAGATGCTGGGGTCATTATTGAGGGACAGATGGGGCTGGGATGGAAGAGTGAGGTGGAGTGAGGGTAGATGCTGGGGGTCAGTATTGAGGGACAGACGGAAATTGGAAAAGAAGAGTAGGAGGGTGAAGAGAGGGGTAGATTGAAGGGGTCATTATTGAGGAACAATTGGGCTGGGATGGAAGAGTGTGAGGTGGAGTGAGGGTAGATGCTGGGGTCATTATTGAGGGACAGATGGGGCTGGGATGGAAGAGTGTGAGGTAGAGTGAGGGTCGATGCTGGGGGTCATGTTTGAGGGACAGATGAGGCTGGGATGGAAGAGTGTGAGGGTTGAGTGAGGGTAGATGCTTGTGGCCATTGAGGGACAGACGGAAATTGGAATAGAAGAGTAGGAGGGTGAAGAGAGGGGTAGATTGAAGGGGTCATTATTGAGGGACAATTGGGCTGGGAGAGTGTGAGGTGGAGTGAGGGTAGATGCTGGGGTCATTATTGAGGGACAGATGGGGCTGGGATGGAAGAGTGTGAGGTAGAGTGAGGGTCGATGCTGGGGGTCATTTTTGAGGGACAGATGAGGCTGGGATAGAAGAGTGTGAGGTGGAGTGAGGGTAGATGCTAGGGTCATTATTGAGGGACAGATGGGGCTGGGATGGAAGAGTGAGGTGGAGTGAGGGTAGATGCTGGGGTCATTATTGAGGGACAGATGGGGCTGGGATGGAAGAGTGAGGTGGAGTGAGGGTAGATGCTGGGGGTCAGTATTGAGGGACAGACGGAAATTGGAAAAGAAGAGTAGGAGGGTGAAGAGAGGGGTAGATTGAAGGGGTCATTATTGAGGAACAATTGGGCTGGGATGGAAGAGTGTGAGGTGGAGTGAGGGTAGATGCTGGGGTCATTATTGAGGGACAGATGGGGCTGGGATGGAAGAGTGTGAGGTGGAGTGAGGGTCGATGCTGGGGGTCATTTTTGAGGGACAGATGAGGCTGGGATGGAAGAGTGAGGTGGAGTGAGGGTAGATGCTAGGGTCATTATTGAGGGACAGATGGGGCTGGGATGGAAAAGTGAGGTGGTGTGAGGGTAGATGCTGAGGGTCATTTTTGAGGGACAGATGAGGCTGGGATAGAGGAGTATGACGGTGGAGTGAGGGGTCGAGGCGGGGGGTCATTGAGAGACAGATGGGGCTGGGATGGAAGAGTATGAGGGTGGAGTGACGGGTAGATGCTGGGGGTCATTATTGAGGGACAGATGGGGCTGGGATGGAAGAGTATGAGGGTGGAGTGACGGGTAGATGCTGGGGGTCATTATTGAGGGACAGATGGGGCTGGGATGGAAGAGTATGAGGGTGGAGTGACGGGTAGATGCTGGGGGTCATTATTGAGGGACAGATGGGGCTGGGATGGAAGAGTATGAGGGTGGAGTGAGGGTAGATACTGGGGGTCATTATTGAGGGACAGATGGGGCTGGGATGGAAGATTATGAGGGTGGAGTGAGGGGTAGATGCTGGGGGTCATTATTGAGAGACAGATGGGGCTGGGATAGAGGAGTATGAGGGTGGAGTGATGGTAGATGATGGGGGTCATTATTGAGGGACAGATGTGGCTGGGATAAAAGAGTGTGAGGTGGAGTGAGGGGTTGATGCTGGGGGTCATTATTGAGGGACAGATGGGGCTGGGATGGAAGAGTATGAGGGTGGAGTGAGGGGTAGATGCTGGGGGTCATTTTTGAGGGACAGATGGGGCTGGGATAGAGGAGTATGAGGGTGGAGTGAGGGTAGATGCTGGGGGTCATTGAGGGACAGACGGAAACGGATAGAAGAGTAGGAGGGTGAAGTGAGGGGTAGATGCTGGGGATCATTATTGAGGGACAGATGGGGCTGGGATAGAAGAGTATGATGGTGGAGTGAGAGTAGATGCAGGGGTCATTTTTGAGGGACAGATGGGGCTGGGCTAGAGGAGTATGAGGGTGGAGTGAGGGTAGATGTGGGGGTCATTATTGAGGGACAGATGGGGCTGGGATGGAAGAGTATGAGGGTGGAGTGAGGGTAGATTCTGGGGGTCAGTATTGAGGGACAGATGGGGCTGGGATGGAAGAGTGTGGGGTGGAGTGAGGGGTAGATGCTGGGGGTCATTATTGAGGGACAGATGGGTCTGGGATGGAAGAGTGTGAGGGTGGGTGCTAGGGCCACCCTTCCCTGGGCCACTATTGGCCCCGGGGACCCCATCCCCCGAGGCTTGGCTATCCCCGGGGCTGCGGGGGGCCGTGTGCCCCCCAAATATTTAAGAAAAGCCCGGGGGGGGGGTGGCGGTCCCCGGGGCTTTGGGGGGCCTTGGAGGCCCCCGCACACATTTAAAAAAACAAGCCCCGGGGTTGGCGGTCCCCGGGGCTGCGGGGGGCCGTGTGCCCCCCGCAAATATTTAAGAAAAGCCCCGGGGGTGGCGGTCCCCGCCGCAATTACATTATGGCATGCCCCCGGGACTTGGCCCACCCGGGGGCTAAATAATAACGAAGCGCGGGAGGCCCTTCGGTTTTTTTATTTTCACGGCAGGATTCGCGGATCCTACGCAAATTTTGCCGATTAAAAAAAAAAAAAAAAAAAAATGATTTTTTCGGCCCTGAGCAGGCCTAGGGGGTCAGGGTGTTTCTACCCTGCCCCCTTTTCTTGTTTTTTTTAACGTTTTTTCTACTGTTTTCTTATAACACGGTTCTACCGAGTCACAATATGGCTGCCAACACTTCCTGGTTTGGAGTGTTGACAGCCAATTAGAATAAAGCTCGTGGTCGGAGGTTTTTTAAGTGAATTTCAAAGGTTTTTTAAATGCTAGTTTCTAACTATGCCTACAGAGGTAGGACATGTGAAGAAAGAAGAAAAAACGCACAGAACGAAGTCAAAGAAATGCAGAAAGAAGCAACAGAAGTCCACAAAGACGAACAAAAGTGCAGGAAGAAGCAAGACGTGCAGAAAGAACCAACAGAGGAGCAGAAAGAGGCCTTGTTGCAAAATCATCTTGTGCCCACAACTTTTTCAGACGGGTACTGGTGGTAACTGACTGACTAACCAGGCTTAGAGCCAGTGCTATGCTAAAAGACACTTATAATACAGTGAAAACACCTACATACACTAGGGAACACTATGCGTTGGGGTACCCCTGTGATTAGCATGACCTCCTCTGTAAGGCCGTAGTACATAATAGGGCAGGGGGATTAAAACTACCTCTAAGTCAGAGGTGCAGAAATATGCTACTTTAACTAGTAGTCACGTTTGCAGAGTGGTGGAGAAAGGGTGCTGGGCGTCCAACCAACGCTCAGGAATTCCGCTGCGTAGGACTTACAGGAGGTACCAGGAGGGATTCTTGGCCCCCAAACTCCCTCAGGACTAAATTGGACTTCATCCCCCATCCCGTAGTTTGCCACGAGGCATGTTTGCAGAGTGGTAGAGAAAGGGGACCATGGCCTCCGAAGATGTCTTAGCAATCCCACTGTGTGGGACTTACTGGAGGTAACAAGAGGGGTAGTTGGCCCCCAAGGACATCCTTGGGGGCCAACTCCCAAACTATTACCTCCAGTCAGTCCCACACAGCAGCACTAGTAAGTACTCGTACCGGGCCACGCCCACTTTGCCCACCATTCTACAAACGCGCTCCCTGGCACGCTCTTGGATGGGGATTGAAGTCCCCTTCACTGCTGGGGGTCCTGTAGTGGTCAACTAGCCTACCTTTTACCTCCAGTAAGCCCCACGCAGTGGGATTGGTGAGAGGTAGACAAAGGCCATGCCCCCTTTCTCCACCACTCTGCAAACACGCCCCCTGGCGCGTTGTAAGTTGGGGGATTAAGTCCCCTTGAATCCTGAGGGTCCCTGGGGTCCAACTAGCCCACCAGGTACCTCCAGTAAGCGCCACAGTGCTGCGTTGCAGAGAGGTGTAAAAAGGGGCGTGGCCTGGACCACCTCTCTGCAATGCAGGCCTGTGGCGCTTACTGGAGGCACCTGGTGGGCTAGTTGGCCCCAGGAGCCCTCAGGATTGAAGGGAATAATTCCCCAACTTAAACGCACCACAGGGCGTGTTTGCACACATGTCACCTCAGGCCCCGCCCCTCCCTTCACCACTGTGCAAACGCGCACCGTGGCGCGTTTTAAGTTGGGGGATAAAGTCCCATTGAATCCTGAGGGTCCCTGGGGTCCAACTAGCCCACCAGGTACCTCCAGTAAGCGCCACAGAGCTGCGTTGCAGAGAGGTGTAAAAAGGGGCGTGGCCTGGACCACCTCTCTGCAATGCAGGCCTGTGGCGCTTACTGGAGGCACCTGGTGGGCTAGTTGGCCCCAGGAGCCCTCAGGATTGAAGGAATTAATTCCCCAACTTAAAACGCACCACAGGGCGTGTTTGCACACATGTCACCTCAGGCCCCGCCCCCTCCCTTCACCACTGTTCAAACGCGCACCGTGGCGCGTTTTAAGTTGGGGGATAAAGTCCCATTGAATCCTGAGGGTCCCTGGGGTCCAACTAGCCCACCAGGTACCTCCAGTAAGCGCCACAGAGCTGCGTTGCAGAGAGGTGTAAAAAGGGGCGTGGCCTGGACCACCTCTCTGCATTGCAGCCCTGTGGCGCTTACTGGAGGTACCTGGTGGGCTAGTTGGCCCCCAGGGACCCCCAGTTTTGAAGGGGAATTAATTCCCCAATTTAAAACGCGCCACAGGGCGCGTTTGCAAAGTGTTGCTGGGAGGGGGCGGGGCCTCCGGCACGAGCACAGTCTTTTTTTTTTTTTTTTTTAAGAAGGGGGGGGGCTCTGTGACCCCCTTTTTCTTTTTTTTGGGCCCTGGGGACCCCATCCCCCAGGGCCTGACCCCTATTTTAATATTTATTTATTTTTAAATTGAAGGGGCCGTGAGGCCCCTTTCCCGAGGCCATTTTCAGCCCCGGGGACCCCATCCCCCGGGGAATGGCCAACATTTTTTTTTTATATATATATTTGGAGGGGGGCCGCTTGGCCCCCCTCCTCAGGCCAATTTTGGCCCCAGGGACCCCATCCCCCGGGGCCGGCCTTCTCCTTTTCTTTATTTTTTTAATATAGTGAAGGGGGGCTGTGTGGCCCCCCTTCCGTGGGCCAATTATGGCCCCGGGGACCACATCCCCCGGGGCCGGCCCTATCCGTTGGGGACCGTGGGGGGAGCCCCAATGCCCCCACGGTCCCGCCGGCTCCCGGCGTCCTGCAGGAGCCGGCATTGCTTTTCCACATGGTGAGCTGCTGACATGCAGCTCCCCGTGTGGAAAAGCAATCTGCTTTGCATTTTGTAAGCGAGAGCAGGTTTCCCTGCTCTCGCTTCCAAAATCCAAAGCAAGTTTGCGATGGCAGGGCGATAGCAAACAGCAGTGTCCCGGGGGTGGGCACCCCGGGACACTGCAGGAGCCGGCCCTGGGGGGTGGCGGTCCCCAGGGCCATCACGGGCTCCAGGAGGGGGGCCGCGTGGCCCCCCTACCAACGTGTGCACAGCCCCGGGGAGGTGGTGGTCCCCGGGGCTCAGGGGTCCGTAACGAACTCCTGTATTTACATAGTTAGTGCCCCGGGGAGGTGGCGGTCCCCGGGGCGTGTGGGGGGGATCGAGCCCCCTCACACAGGTTCATTTAAAAAAAAAAAAGCCCCGGGGTGGCGGTTCCCGGGGCTGCAGGGGGCCATGTGGCCCCCAAATATTAAGAAAAGCCCGGGGTGGCGGTCCCGGGGCTTAGAGGCCTTGGAGGCCCCGCACACATTTAAAAAACAAGCCCCGGGGTTGGCGGTCCCCGGGGCTGCGGGGGGCCGTGTGCCCCCGCAAATATTTAAGAAAAGCCCCGGGGGTGGCGGTCCCCGGGGATGCGGGGGCCCCCCTGGGCCCCCGCAATTACATTATGGCATGCCCCCGGGACTTGGCCCACCCGGGGGCTAAATAATGCTGAGCGCGGGAGGCCGCGCTTCGTTTTTTTTATTTTCACGGCAGGATTCGCGGATCCTACGTGAATTTTGCCGTTTAAAAAAATATAATGCTTTTTTTGGCCCTTGGGGTCCTTGTGGGACCCCCTGAGCAGCTCCCCGCGTGGAAAAGCAATCTGCTTTGCATTTTGTAAGCGAGAGCAGGTTTCCCTGCTCTCGCTTCCAAAATCAAAGCAAGTTTGCTATGGCAGGGCGGGAGCCGCGAGGCTCCCGCCTTGCCATAGCAAACAGCAGTGTCCCGGGGTGGGCACCCGGGACACTGCAGGAGCCGGCCCTGGGGGTGGCGGTCCCCAGGGCCATCACGGGCTCCAGGAGGGGGCCGCGTGGCCCCCCTCCCAACGTGTGCACAGCCCCGGGAGGTGGCGGTCCCCGGGCGTGTGGGGGCTCGAGGCCCCCCACACAGGTTCATTTTAAAAAAAAGTCTTGGGGGGTGGCGGTCCCCGGGGTTGCGGGGGGGCTGTGTGCCCCCCAAATATTTAAGAAAAGCCTCGGGGGGTGGCGGTCCCCAGGGCTTGGGGGGTCCTTGGAGGCCCCCGCACACATTTAAAAAAACAAGCCCCGGGGTTGGCGGTCCCCGGGGCCGTGTGCCCCCCGCAAATATTTAAGAAAAGCCCCGGGGGTGGCGGTCCCCACCGCAATTACATTATGGCATGCCCCCGGGACTTGGCCCACCCGGGGGCTAAATAATAACAAAGCGCGGGAGGCCGCGCTTCGTTTTTTTTATTTTCACGGCAGGATTCGCGGATCCTACGTGAATTTTGCAGTTTAAAAAAAATAAATGCTTTTTTTGGCCCTGGGGGTCCTTGTGGGACCCCCTGAGCAGGCCTAGGGGGTCAAGGTGTTTCTACCCTGCCCCCTTTTCTTGTTTTCCGCGTTTGTTTCCCTGTTTTCTTGTGACTCGGTTCTACTGAGTCACAAGATGGCTGCCAACACTTCCTGGTTTGGAGTGTTGACAGCCAATTAGAATAAAGGTCGTGGTCGGGAGGGTCCGCGGATCCACCGCGCCTCTAGATATCGAAACTTTTATTTTTTGGTTTTCTCAGCAACTACTGAACGGATTTACACCATTTAAAACAAGCATTGGCATAGCCAATAGGTCTCGCTTTTGGGACATTATAAGTGATTAGCCATGCAACACTTGATGTTGTTTAATGAAGGATATTGTGCTGGATAACTAAACACTTATAATGTCCCAAAGGCGAGACCTATTGGCTATGCTTTAGAGGACCTTATAAGTGTTTAGGTAGAGCTATTGACTTTGCTAATGTTTTTAAGCTGTTCTGTAGAGAAGTGTGGCTGCTGTGCAGCATGCTGAGAAGTTGTAATTAAAAAGTGTAAGAAGCACTGAGTGATGCTGTGGTGTCGTTGAGTGATGCTGTGCTGGCCCTTAGTTATTCAGCGGTGGCGTTGTGTGATGCTGTGCTGGCGTTGTGTGATGCTCTGGTGGCGTTGTGTGATGCTCTGGTGGCCCTGAGTGATGCTCTGGTGGCCCTGCAGAGTGATGCTCTGGTGGCCCTGCAGAGTGATGCTCTGGTGGCCCTGCAGAGTGATGCACTGGTGGCCCTGCAGAGTGATGCACTGGTGGCCCTGCAGAGTGATGCACTGGTGGCCCTGCAGAGTGATGCTCTGGTGGCCCTGCAGAGTGATGCTGTAGCGCTGCAGAGTGATGCTGTAGCGCTGCAGAGTGATGCTGTAGCGCTGCAGAGTGATGCTGTAGCGCTGCAGAGTGATGCTGTGGCGCTGCAGAGTGATGCTGTGGCGCTGCAGAGTGATGCTGTGACGCTGCAGAGTGATGCTGTGGCGCTGCAGAGTGATGCTGTGGCGCTGCAGAGTGATGCTGTGGCGCTGCAGAGTGATGCTGTGGCGCTGCAGAGTGATGCTGTGGCGCTGCAGAGTGACGCTGTGGCGCTGCAGAGTGACGCTGTGGCGCTGCAGAGTGACGCTGTGGCGCTGCAGAGTGACGCTGTGGCGCTGCAGAGTGACGCTGTGGCGCTGCAGAGTGACGCTGTGGCGCTGCAGAGTGACGCTGTGGCCCTGCAGAGTGACGCTGTGGCGGCCCTGCAGAGTGACGCTGTGGCGGCCCTGCAGAGTGACGCTGTGGCGGCCCTGCAGAGTGACGCTGTGGCGGCGCCGCAGAGTGACGCTGTGGCCGCGCCGCAGAGTGACGCTGTGGCGGCCCTGCAGAGTGACGCTGTGGCGGCGCCGCAGAAGTGACGCTAGTGGCGGCGCAGAGTGGCGCTGTGGCGGCGCAGAGTGACGCTGTGGCGCCGCAGAGTGACGCTGTGGCGCCGCGAAGTGGCGCTGATGGCGCCGCAGAGTGACGCTGTGGCGCCGCAGAGTGACGCTGTGGCGCCGCAGAGTGACGCTAGTGGCGCCGCAGAGTGACGCTGTGGCGCCGCAGAGTGACGCGGTGGCGCCGCAGAGTGACGCGGTGGCGCCGCAGAGTGACGCGGTGGCGCCGCAGAGTGACGCGGTGGCGCCGCAGAGTGACGCGGTGGCGCCGCAGAGTGCGGTGGCGCCGCAGAGTGATGCTGTTGCGCCGCAGAGTGATGCTGTTGCGCCGCAGAGTGATGCTGTTGCGCCGCAGAGTGACGCGGTGGCGTTCCTGAGTGACTCGGTGGCGTTCCTGAGTGACGCGGTGGCGTTCCTGAGTGACGCGGTGGCGTTCCTGAGTGACGCGGTGGCGTTCCTGAGTGACGCGGTGGCGTTCCTGAGTGACGCGGTGGCGTTCCTGAGTGACGCGGTGGCGTTCCTGAGTGACGCGGTGGCGTTCCTGAGTGACGCGGTGGCGTTCCTGTGTGACGCGGTGGCGTTCCTGTGTGACGCGGTGGCGTTCCTGAGTGACGCGGTGGCGTTCCTGAGTGACGCGGTGGCGTTCCTGAGTGACGCGGTGGCGTTCCTGAGTGACGCGGTGGCGTTCCTGAGTGACGCGGTGGCGGTGCTGAGTGACGCGGTGGCGGTGCTGAGTGACGCGGTGGCGGTGCTGAGTGACGCGGTGGCGGTGCTGAGTGACGCGGTGGCGGTGCTGAGTGACGCGGTGGCGGTGCTGAGTGACGCGGTGGCGGTGCTGAGTGACGCGGTGGCGGTGCTGAGTGACGCGGTGGCGGTGCTGAGTGACGCGGTGGCGGTGCTGAGTGACGCGGTGGCGGTGCTGAGTGACGCGGTGGCGGTGCTGAGTGACGCGGTGGCGGTGCTGAGTGACGCGGTGACGCTGCTGAGTGACGCTGTGACGCTGCTGAGTGACGCTGCTGAGTGACGCTGTGACGCTGCTGAGTGACGCTGTGACGCTGCTGAGTGACGCTGTGACGCTGCTGAGTGACGCTGTGACGCTGCTGAGTGACGCTGTGACGCTGCTGAGTGACGCTGTGACGTTCCTGAGTGACGCTGTGACGACGCTGAGTGACGCTGTGACGACGCTGAGTGACGCCGTGGTGACGCTGAGTGACGCCGTGGTGACGCTGAGTGACGCCGTGGTGACGCTGAGTGACGCCGTGGTGGCGCTGAGTGACGCCGTGGTGGCGCTGAGTGACGCCGCCGAGTGTTGCTGAGTGACGCCGCCGAGTGTTGCTGAGTGACGCCGCCGAGTGTTGCTGAGTGGCGCCGCCGAGTGTTGCTGAGTGACGCCGCCGAGTGTTGCTGAGTGACGCCGCCGAGTGTTGCTGAGTGGCGCCGCCGAGTGTTGCTGAGTGACGCCGCCGAGTGTTGCTGAGTGACGCCGCCGAGTGTTGCTGAGTGACGCCGCCGAGTGTTGCTGAGTGACGCCGCCGAGTGTTGCTGAGTGACGCCGCCGAGTGTTGCTGAGTGACGCCGCCGAGTGTTGCTGAGTGACGCCGCCGAGTGTTGCTGTGGTGGTGCCGCCGAGTGTTGCTGTGGTGGTGCCGCCGAGTGTTGCTGTGGTGGTGCCGCCGAGTGTTGCTGTGGTGGTGCCGCCGAGTGTTGCTGTGGTGGTGCCGCCGAGTGTTGCTGTGGTGGTGCCGCCGAGTGTTGCTGTGGTGGTGCCGCCGAGTGTTGCTGTGGTGGTGCCGCCGAGTGTTGCTGTGGTGGTGCCGCCGAGTGATGTTGTGATGGTGGTGCCCCTGAGTGATGTTGTGATGGTGGTGCCCCTGAGTGATGTTGTGATGGTGATGCTGAGTGATGCTGTGGTGGCGCTGAGTGATGCTGTGGTGGCGCTGAGTGATGCTGTGGTGGCGCTGAGTGATGCTGTGGTAGCGCTGAGTGATGCTGTGGTGGCGCTGAGTGATGCTGTCGTGGCGCTCTGCCCAACAACCGCAGTTAAAGGTATGTTGTGGCACAGGTCATGGCAGTGCACTCTATTCTATAATATAGGCCCAGGAAGTTAATTGTTTTGGAAATGCATGGACAAGGAGAGGGTACACTCATCAATGTATGCACCCCTAAATAAATGAAATGGACAGAAGAGCAGGTCTCACATGTGCCTGTGGTGTCCATGGTAAGACTCGTGCAGGGCCACTGAAATTTAAAAATTCTGCCTCTGCTGCGTTTTTCACATCATTACGGAACAGCTGTATTTGCCACATAAGTCACCATCTGCTACATAATTTGCACGTTAGAAAAATGTTTCTTGCTCATATGGAGCAAAATTTCCCCCACCCCCAAAAAATAAAAAACACATGCCTCGTAGTGACACTCTCTGCAAATCTTAACTGGTCACCTTACAGTTGCTAATTGCTGTAATCAGTTGCTATACTCGAACTAATGAGGTGCAATCTTTGTGCAGACAATTTTAATACGAGTTAAAATGGCAAAAAAGCAAAATAATACTACACACAATGTGCTGCATTATGCCTCATAATTTAGTCAATCATCCATGTTAATTTGGTCATGTACTACCACATAATTCCGGTGACCCTGGGCATGTGCGATATCTGAACGTACAACTCCACCATTATTGTTTCTTCACATAGGATTCTCACTCATACAGTCATGGCAGTATGAGTAAAGGCAGTGGCACTATGGTCTTGCACTTAAACGATTAATCCCATTAAAAGAGCCTCTTCTTTCTATGGTCTACAGATATAGGGCTGGAACGTGACTGTCTCACATCCTATTGCAACAATCCAAACTATTCTCATATATCATTCAACACAGTTATTAGACCCCAAAGACTTATTTCAATGCCCCCCCCGCCACTCCAGAAATGCAGAAACAAACTGTGCATAGAACACCAAATAATTCTATCAGCCAGGCACATGCTAATCATTTCTATATGGATTTCATTTTGGGAGGTAGGGTGACCGCCTCCCTCCAGATCATCTCTTTCATGTCCCAGATTTACGTAGGATAGTCTAATGCATTCGACTTGAAGTCTTGTATTGCTTCGACTGAATTAATTAAACTAATACATCTGAAATCAATGACTTGTAGCTGAAAAGTTTAGGACTGGAGACAGTGTTCGAAATGACCTAGAATGAGGTGGTCGCACTATTGGTAAGGTTTGCCACAGTGATCTGCACCCTTTCAGATTTTTTCTTTACCGCCCAAGAACTCTATTTAAAGCTCTAGCTCGGGTCTTTGGTTCAAGATAAACTCCTTCTTTTCTCACCTGTTGGTTTTTGCAGCGTTTACCCTCTCTTTCTTTGCAGAGGATCTTAGCAGGGCACCGCATATATGCTCTGCCATGATGCATCAGTGAGAGCTCACCCAAAGTAGGAGCAGGCGAGGCATTTTTAAATACACGTCAGACAAATGGAAGGTGGCTTGCATCTATATGCGGCCCTGTCTGCTTCAAAGGCTTCAGCTTTACTGAGCAGCAACATGAGTGGATCACCCCCAGACCCGCAGGGATGACACTCAACACTTGCCACACGGCAAACAGATATTTTCCAACCATCCAAAACAGACTTGGTATCCTCTCACCTGACCGGCCAGGGGATCGCTTTAGGTTCACGAAAGTGGTATAAAGAGATATTAAATGTGCAATGCAAGTGCCGCTATATAAGTAGTGGCGCCGTTTCTTTCTCATGTTGTTTGAACGTCCTGCAAGTATCTAAAGCAGCTCGTGAATGGCACTGGGGTCCTTAAGAACCATCAACAAATAACAGAAACAAATACGACGCCAGCATAGAGCAACAAGCAGATTAAGTGACGGCACTGCAAAAAACCTTGTGACCTGTCATGCACGAAGTAAACAAAAGACAAGAGAGGAGCGGGGCGAGCGAGCGCGGCAGCCTGGGCTTTTGAAAGCTGACCAGACGCTCGTGCGTCATGGCCTTTTCCCCGCACGGCCGGCATGTGTTTCCAATTATCGCGCCCGCGTCTGGGCACGATAATTGGAAACAGATGTCTGCCGCGCGCGTAACCGCAGGGAAAAGGCCCCCGCTTTGCGAATCACCCGAAACTCGCCAGTAGATAGTTATAGTTAGGACCTAGTTTCCATAGGAAAAGCGTTTTTTCTTTTCCCAATATCTTTGCGAAATTTTCAAAACTTGTGGCCCGCTCCGGTCAGCTCCTATCCTGAAAGTTTTGGGTGATTCGCAAAACGGGGGCCGAGAAAAAAGGGGGGTCCCAAAACGTGTTTTCTCCATGTTATTTTCCAAAGGAAACTTTAGACACGGCTACAGCTCGAACTGCTGAACGGAATTACACCAAATTTGGCAAAAAGGTAGCCCTTGGTTCAGAAAGAGACCTTTTTGTTAAATGGTGTAAATCCATTCAGTAGTTCCTGAGATATTCAAAAAATAAAAAGTTTCGATATCCTAACCCTCCGAGCACGAGCTTGGCTCTAATTGGCTGCCAACACTTCAAACAAGGAAGTGTTGGCATCCATCTTGTACCTCAGACGGAGGGACAAATAAGAGTGGTGGGCAGTGAATACAAGCATTGGCATCTCGCCAGGAAAATGTGAAAACTTTTGTGAAGTTCTTGCGCAGGTACTTGACTTTGGGTGTCTATTGTCTCGGCTTTCCAGCGGCGCTGGGAGTGCGCTCCCACCCTTTAACTTGAAGCCTCTCGGCAGCGTGGGGCTGACGGTGATAGAGTGCCGCAGTCAGCTCGCTCTCTCAGGCTGCCCCGGCAGCTTTTTCATAATATTATTGTAAGCGGCCATGAGAAGGGCCCGGACGCGCGCTAATTGGTAGGACACTAACCCCGGGGCGGGAGGCGGTGGTGGGAGCTGGGGATGGGGTTGCCGCGGAGACGCTGTCAGTCACGGGAACCCGATCCGGGAGTGGGCGGGACCCCTCCTCCCAGGGTTGACAGCTCCCTGGACTCATGGCGAAGCATATGCCAGACAACCACTAAGTGATTTTTCATCAAAACACTAGTGTCGACCCCGATTATCAATATTTTTACCAACACACTGAGAACGTGGAGCGCCTTGAGGCCATCCTACTGCGCTATAATGATATCAACCTGGAACCCTAGCGCGGAGAAACCCAGCGGGATGATAGCCGCAACGGACCAGAGACTGTACAAAGAGCTCAGGTGTTTAGCAAACAGCGCGCTACACAACATCCGGTAATATAGCACACACACATGAATGTATGATGATACAACGCGTACCATCACAACGCGGTATGTTACATCGTGGTCTTGACAGCGCAAGTCGTTACATCGACTTGCGCTGGTGTGCGCTAGACTTAGGAATAGTGTGAATTACTATTCCAACTCCAGTCTACGTACAGTAGGGAAGGTGTTGGAATAGTATTTCACACTATTCCTTAGTCTAGAGCGCCCTCCAGTGCAAGTCGATGTAACGACTTGCGTTGTGAAAACCACGATGTTACCATACCGCGTTGTAATGGTTTCGTGGTAAAGGATGTTTCCCACACACATTCGGATGAAGATACGGTTCCCTGTGCTGTGACATGCTATGTAGGGTACGAGAGTGCCGCACAGGTGACCCCTGCTGCATATTGACTCACAGGGAAGAGGTTTGGACTGACGAGCGCAGACCTTGGGCTCTTAGACCGCGTGAGAGTGGCAGGGCCACGAGAAAGGAAACCCGGGCGGACCGCCTCCGAGCCACCAACGCACCCCGATGTGCCCACTAATATTCTGGGCGGGCTTTCCCCGTGGAGCGGAGGCTTCTGTCGAAACATGGGCGCGTGTGGCAGCTCTCGTGTCATCATGACAGCTAGCAATGACGTCACGACAGCCTTCGATGGCTTCGTTACATCAACCCTTCATTCAGATCGCAAGCGTGTTTAATGGCACTGTAAATGTAAGGCACCATTTCATAACAGCGACTGATATAACTACTTCACAGTATCGCAACATTTATCAAAGCATTATGAAATTAACCCATATCACAACTGATAGTGATGACATAAATAATTCATTATATCACAACAGTTATCGACGAAATCATCAGAACAGAAATAATTATGTCACGCAATGGTATCTGTTATATCACAATAGTGCATTATTATATTGCAATAGTCATCAGTGGCATCATAGCCGTGATACTTCTATCTTACGGCTATCAATGACACCCTAACAGAAATTATTCATAGATCAGCAGCTATCGATGGCATCATAACGATCAGTGTCTATAATATCTAAACATGTGTCTTTGCAGTTAGGAACGAACCGAGTGCATGTGAGCGAGCGGCGTATGTTTATGAGTTTGGAATATATATTACGTTTACGTGTCTGTGTGCACGTGCAATGTGTGCCTATATGGGGTTGGGAATGGTGGTGTGTGCCTCTATGGGGTTGGGAATGGTGGTGTGTGCCTCTATGGGGTTGGGAATGGTGGTGTGTGCCTCTATGGGGTTGGGAATGGTGGTGTGTGCCTCTATGGGGTTGGGAATGGTCTGTGTGTGTGCTCGTGCAGTGCGTGGCTATATAGGGTTGGGAATGATCTGTGTGTGTGTGTGTGTGTGCAGTGTGTGCCTTTATGGGGTTGGGAATGGTCTGTGTGTGTGCTCGTGCAGTGCGTGGCTATATAGGGTTGGGAATGATCTGTGTGTGTGTGCAGTGTGTGTGTGCAGTGTGTGCCTTTATGGGGTTGGGAATGGTCTGTGTGTGTGCTCGTGCAGTGCGTGGCTATATAGGGTTGGGAATGATCTGTGTGTGTGTGCAGTGTGTGTGTGCAGTGTGTGCCTTTATGTGGTTGGGAATGGTCTGTGTGTGTGCTCGTGCAGTGCGTGGCTATATAGGGTTGGGAATGATCTGTGTGTGTGTGCAGTGTGTGTGTGCAGTGTGTGCCTTTATGGGGTTGGGAATGGTCTGTGTGTGTGCTCGTGCAGTGCGTGGCTATATAGGGTTGGGAATGATCTGTGTGTGTGTGCAGTGTGTGTGTGCAGTGTGTGTGTGCAGTGTGCCTTTATGGGGTTGGGAATGGTCTGTGTGTGTGCTCGTGCAGTGCGTGGCTATATAGGGTTGGGAATGATCTGTGTGTGTGTGCAGTGTGTGTTTGCAGTGTGTGCCTTTATGTGGTTGGGAATGGTCTGTGTGTGCTCGTGCAGTGCGTGGCTATATAGGGTTGGGAATGATCTGTGTGTGTGTGCAGTGTGTGTGTGCAGTGTGTGCCTTTATGGGGTTGGGAATGGTCTGTGTGTGTGCTCGTGCAGTGCGTGGCTATATAGGGTTGGGAATGATCTGTGTGTGCAGTGTGTGTGTGCAGTGTGTGCCTTTATGGGGTTGGGAATGGTCTGTGTGTGTGCTCGTGCAGTGCGTGGCTATATAGGGTTGGGAATGATCTGTGTGCAGTTGGTGGCTTTGGGGAGAATGGTCTGTGTGTGTGCGTCAGGTTAGCACCTATGGGGCTGGGAATGGTTTGTGTGTGTGTGCAGTGTGTGTGTGCAGTGTGTGTGTGTGCAGTGTGTGCCTTTATGGGGTTGGGAATGGTCTGTGTGTGTGCTCGTGCAGTGCGTGGCTATATAGGGTTGGGAATGATCTGTGTGTGTGTGCAGTGTGTGTGTGCAGTGTGTGTGTGCAGTGTGTGCCTTTATGGGGTTGGGAATGGTCTGTGTGTGTGCTCGTGCAGTGCGTGGCTATATAGGGTTGGGAATGATCTGTGTGTGTGTGCAGTGTGTGTGTGCAGTGTGTGTGTGCAGTGTGTGCCTTTATGGGGTTGGGAATGGTCTGTGTGTGTGCTCGTGCAGTGCGTGGCTATATAGGGTTGGGAATGATCTGTGTGTGCAGTGTGTGTGTGCCTTTATGGGGTTGGGAATGGTCTGTGTGTGTGCTCGTGCAGTGCGTGGCTATATAGGGTTGGGAATGATCTGTGTGTGTGTGTGCAGTGTGTGTGTGCAGTGTGTGCCTTTATGGGGTTGGGAATGGTCTGTGTGTGTGCTCGTGCAGTGCGTGGCTATATAGGGTTGGGAATGATCTGTGTGTGCAGTGTGTGTGTGCAGTGTGTGCCTTTATGGGGTTGGGAATGGTCTGTGTGTGTGCTCGTGCAGTGCGTGGCTATATAGGGTTGGGAATGATCTGTGTGCAGTTGGTGGCTTTGGGGAGAATGGTCTGTGTGTGTGCGTCAGGTTAGCACCTATGGGGCTGGGAATGGTTTGTGTGTGTGTGCAGTGTGTGTGTGCAGTGTGTGTGCAGTGTGTGCCTTTATGGGGTTGGGAATGGTCTGTGTGTGTGCTCGTGCAGTGCGTGGCTATATAGGGTTGGGAATGATCTGTGTGTGTGTGCAGTGTGTGTGTGCAGTGTGTGTGTGCAGTGTGTGCCTTTATGGGGTTGGGAATGGTCTGTGTGTGTGCTCGTGCAGTGCGTGGCTATATAGGGTTGGGAATGATCTGTGTGTGTGTGCAGTGTGTGTGTGCAGTGTGTGTGTGCAGTGTGTGCCTTTATGGGGTTGGGAATGGTCTGTGTGTGTGCTCGTGCAGTGCGTGGCTATATAGGGTTGGGAATGATCTGTGTGTGCAGTGTGTGTGTGCCTTTATGGGGTTGGGAATGGTCTGTGTGTGTGCTCGTGCAGTGCGTGGCTATATAGGGTTGGGAATGATCTGTGTGTGTGTGTGCAGTGTGTGTGTGCCTTTATGGGGTTGGGAATGGTCTGTGTGTGTGCTCGTGCAGTGCGTGGCTATATAGGGTTGGGAATGATCTGTGTGTGCAGTGTGTGTGTGCAGTGTGTGCCTTTATGGGGTTGGGAATGGTCTGTGTGTGCTCGTGCAGTGCGTGGCTATATAGGGTTGGGAATGATCTGTGTGTGTGTGTGCAGTGTGTGCCTTTATGGGGTTGGGAATGGTCTGTGTGTGCGCTCGTGCAGTGCGTGGCTATATAGGGTTGGGAATGATCTGTGTGTGTGTGCAGTGTGTGTGTGCAGTGTGTGCCTTTATGGGGTTGGGAATGGTCTGTGTGCAGTTTGTGGCTTTGGGGAGAATGGTCTGTGTGTGTGCGTCAGGTTAGCACCTATGGGGCTGGGAATGGTTTGTGTGTGTGCTCGTGCAGTCAGAGCCTATGTGAGGTTGGAAATTACCTGTGCGTGCGTGCAGTGATCTGTATGTGCACGTGCCGTCTCTCACCATCTACCTTTCTATCTGTATCTCTCTCTCTCTCTCTCTCTCTCATATCATCACCTCTCGATCTCTCCTCACCTTCTTGCGCAGCCTCACCCTTCCCTTATCTTCACTCCCCCTTCTCCACCTTCTATTCCACTCTCACTCTCCTCCCCACGGTCTACCGTCCACCCAGTTCTCCTTACTTTTTCCGTACTACACCCCCACTCCCCCCGCCTGGCCTTACCCCGCGGCTGGAAGAATGCGAGGAGCGGGTGCAACACGAACCACCTGCAGCCCGCCCTCTCTCTGCATCTCCTCAGCGGTTCCCTCCATCCCTCCCTTCCCGCCTCCTCCACTCCACTCTTCACAACATCTCACACTCTCGCCTAGCTCTCCTATTGCTGGGTGCACTCTCTTTTCTGGGCTGTCCGCCGCCCCCCCCTTTCAGGTCACCCCCATACCTCGCTCCATCTCTCTTTGTTCAGCTTTCTGCCCCCCCATCTCTTTCATAAGTGACTCTCATCTCCACTCCTCCCTCGCTTCTTCGCCTGTCTTCCTTTCCTCTGACATTCTCTTCTCACTCGGTTCCCTCTCCCCCTTCTCATCTCTTATCTTGCTTTCTTTCTCTTCCTATTCTTCTCCCTCTTACTCTTTTTCACTTTTCCTCCTTGTTTTCAAACTTGTCTACCCCTCCTCTAGCGCCCAGTGTCCCTTGACTTCCACAGTGGCCCCTCCTCCTCTGGATCTTCGCTCCGCCCCCCTCTACCCCGCACCCCGCCTGGGTGCTGGACTGCAGGAGTCCGCGCCCATCACCCGCCCGGTGGTCCCAAATCTTCAGCAGTCTTCCCTCTCCTCCTCTGCTCGTGTCTCCCCCCAGTACCCGCCCAGCTCTCACCGGTGGTCCCTTCTTTCTCCCACCGCCACCAGCCCCTCAACCCTCTCTTTATACGGCCGGAAAAGTCTGAGCAACGACGAGATGTATAAAAATATGAGTGACAAAACCATGAAAACACCATTAATAATAACTTTTCACAAGAATATTAATAACAATAACATTAACAGCAACATTTATTATTATTATTAACAAAGATAGCAGCAACTGATACCCTCCCGTGTCCCTCTCCGCTGAAGAACTGTAAAACCCCCCCCACCAGTAAAGGCTGGGGTGGGGGGAGGAGGGGGTGCTTTCTGAGTATCTAGCAGCACACGTACATTAATAGAAACTGTTACCATCAGAGGAAGAATAGAATAGCTGTCATTAGGATTGACGTGTTTTGTTTATCCACTTCTAATGTACACACACACATATATATATTCACTTAAAAAACCATAGGTTTCAGGCACGTTATAGTTGGAAATTAGCATTTAAAAAACCTTTGAAATTCACTGAAAAAACCATAGGTTTTAGGGAAAGTTATAGTTAGTTGGACATTTCACTCGTACAAAACCAGAGAAATTCCCCCATTGTAGTTAGTTCAGCTAACTATAACTCGCGCCCCCGCAATGCACTGCTGATAACGTCACATATTACATCACTCTTGACATGGTCAGTGACATCACTGATGACATTTTATTTCTTTATTTATTTTGAGTTTTATATAGCGCTGGCTAGACCCGGAGGTATCAGAGCGCTTTACATAATGTTCCAACAAAATTACATCAGTTACAAGTTACATCAGTTAACAAGAAAACATTTCAAGAGCGTTGGAAGACGAAATAAATGGAGCTTAGAAGGGCAAGGGGGTGGGGTAAAGGTGTAGGAGGGAGAAAGGATGGAGTTAGGATGGATAGGGAGACAAAGGAGAGTCTGCCCAAAGTCCGGCTGGGTAGGTGACGGCCGAGGGGGAAGTCCACAGCCCATCTCCTCTATAGCTATCAGGTAGCTCCACCGGGCCTCAGACAAGCGGCTAGGTCTCAATGAAAAAAAAACAATTAGAGAGCAAAGAGGGGGGATAAATGGAGTATAAAGGAGAAAGTGGGTGGAGTAAGGGGTAGGAGGGAGAGTACGAAGGAGAGACGAAGTAGGGTCTGCCCAATGTCCGGCTGGGTAGGTGACGGCCGAAGGGGTAGTCAACAGCCCATCTCCTCTATAGCTATCAAGTAGCTCCACCGGGCATCGGCCAAAAAGCTAGGTCTCCACGGTCAGAGGTAGGTTCACAGATTCGGTATCCTGAAGGGTAGGCCGGGTGGGGGAAGTGTTCGAGGAATGATCGGAGTCCGGTTTTGTTCTCAGAGGAATAGCACAACGTGATAGGGAACACTGTGGCAGCCATCTTGGGGTCAGGTAAGGGATTCTGACCTTGGAGTTCTAAACAGCCGGTTCCCATTTTAGACTTTCGCTCGAGGGGGGAATGTTGTGGGGGGTTTGTTGTGTAAGGGCGTAGGTTTGGGAGCGCCCCGAAGATACCGTAGCCCTCCGCGGTGGTAGACGGGGATGGCCCTAGCCACCATTTTCAGGTCAGGCACAGCCCAGAGAGGGCTTCTCGGTGGGCAAAATTGGCTTCCCCAGACCAGATCACTAATATATATATATATATATATATTCACTGAAAAAACCATAGGTTTTAGGGACAGTTATAGTTAGTTGGACATTTTACTCGTACAAAACCCGTGAAATTCCCCCGTTATAGTTAGTTCAGCTAACTATAACTCGCGCCCCCGCAATGCACTGCTGATGACGTCACATATTACATCACTCATGACATGGTCAGTGACATCACTGATGACATCACTGATGACATCTCAAATGACATCACTGATGACATCATCCAGTGACTGTGTGTTTCTGTAAAGTTTAAATATTTTTAATATATATAGGAAAAGACGTATTGAAGAATGAGTGGGTGTGTAAGTGTCTGTATGGATGATTTAGTAGGTGCGTGACTGACTCTATAAGTGAGTGATTTAACGTATCTTACTGAATGCATGGGTTAGTGACTAAACTGTGTGAATGTCTGTATCCGTCTGTTGGTGTGTAAGTGGATGCATGGATTTGCGAATAGCTACATGAGTGTCTATATGGGTTATTGATTGGTTCTATGAGTATCTGTATGGGTGCCTGAGTGTTTGTGTGGATGGGGTGTGTGCGACTGTGCATAGATCTGTGAGTGGGTGATTCACTGGGTGGATGGTTTGAAGAGTGCATCTGTGATAGACTGTATGGGTGGGTAAGTGTGTGTAAGAGAGTGTTAGTGAGTGAATGTATGTCCCAGTGGTACATGTGTGAGTAACTACATATGTGAAAGGCAGTATATATGTGTGTTGGAGTATATAAATAGCTATAGCGAGTGAGTGATTGTGATAGTGGCTGTATGGATGAGTGTGTGCTTGTATCAGTGATTGTATAAGAGCGTAACAATGTGCTAGTATTTGTATGATTAAGTGAGCTGGTGTGTGTATAACTGTATAGGTTAGTAAATGGCAGTGTGTTTAATTATTTGCATGACTGACTAGGTGTGTGAGTACCTCTATGGATGAGTGGCGGTGTTTGAGTGTCTATATAGGAGTAAGAGTGCATATGATAGTCCTGTACTGAGTGACCATAAGTATGAGTGACTGTACGGGTGAGTGAGTGGATGTGTGTGTGTAGACCTAAGAATCAGTGAGTGGGTATGTAGTTATTGGTGTTGGAGTGTCTATGGTTTTGCGAATGGCAGTCTGTAATTTAGATTGGGTGTATCAAAGGTTATATTAGGGTGTGAAGAGCTGCATCAGATTATCACGTGGATGATGTCATCAGTGATGTCATTTGAGATGTCATCAGTGATGTCATCAGTGATGTCACTGACCATGTCATGAGTGATGTAATATGTGACGTCATCAGCAGTGCATTGCGGGGCGCGAGTTATAGTTAGCTGAACTAACTATAACGGGGGAATTTCTATGGTTTTGTACGAGTGAAATGTCCAACTAACTATAACTGTCCCTAAAACCTATGGTTTTTTCAGTGAATTTCAAAGGTTTTTTAAATGCTAATTTCTAACTATAACATATCTGAAACCTATGGTTTTTTCAGTGAATTTCAAAGGTTTTTAAATGCTAATTCCTAACTATAACATGTCTGAAACCTACGGTTTTTTCAGTGAATTTCAAAGGTTTTGTAAATGACAATTTTTAAATGTATTAATTGTTATATTAATTTTTTTCATACTGATTTACTACATTTTTAGAAACAATTTTTTTTAACATATTTTATTTTTTAAATTACATTGTAATTACATTATACATTACAAAAATACTTTCTCAGAATGAATTACTTTAGTTTAAATACTTTGCACATAGGCAATAGACTTTTAAGTATAGTAGTTACAGTTGTTGCAACGGGCAACACATTTTCAAACACAATGCAACATTCAGCTCAATGTGAATTTCTAGTTAAATGCAATTAGTTACTTTATGGATTACTTTTCTAACCACAGGACTGGATCCTAGATTCAGTCCTGGTACATCTCCTGTAAACAGTTGAGTAAAAGCGTTTTGGTTACAGTCGTGATTTTTAAGGAATATTATTGTATTTTAAAAGTTGACACTTAGAAACTTTTTCTCATAGAATCACCAATGTTATCCTATGGAAGGAAATTCACTTAGCAGGTAAAAACTGTTATCGTTACTTTTTCTTACTCAGTGTTGGATCCTGGATACAGCACTGGTGCATCTCCTGTAAACAGTTGAAAGAATGCGTTTAAGTCATACAGGCGATTTTTAAGGAATATTTGTAGTTTGTGAAAATCGACACTTTGAAACTTTTCTGCTGAAAACCAGACAATGGATTCCTATGGAAGAAAATATAAGTTACTGGTAAGTACGGTTAAAATTACTTTTCAGGGTCAGTGCTGGGCTAAAAGATGCAGCACTGGGTTCTCTCCTGATAACAGGTGAGTAAATTGGAATTCGTACTTTGGTTGATTTTAGAGGAATATTATAAAGTTCCAAAACTCCACACTTAGAAGAATTTCCAAGTGAAACCAGTCAATGTTAGCCTATGAAGGAAATTCAAGTTACCGGTAAGTACGGTTAAAATTACTTTTCAGGACCAGTACTGGGCTGAAAGATGCAGCACTGAGGTCTCTCCTGATAACAGGTGAGTAAATCGGAATTCGTAGTTCGGCTGATTTTAGAGGAATATTTTAAAGTTCCAAAACTCCACACACAGAAGAATTTCCAAGTGAAACCAGTCCATGTTAGCCTATGAAGGAAATTCAAGTTACCGGTAAGTACGGTTAAAATTACTTTTCAGGACCAGTACTGGGCTGAAAGATGCAGCACTGAGGTCTCTCCTGATAACAGGTGAGTAAATCAGAATTCGGATTTCGGCTGATTTTAGAGGAATATTTGTATGTTTCAAAAATCAACACTTAGAAACTTTTTCAGCAAAAAGCAGGCAATGATATCCTATGGAAGGAAATTCAAGTTACTGGTAAGTACGGTTAAAATTACTTTTGAGGATCAGTACTGGGCTGAAAGATGCAGCACTGAGGTCTCTCCTGATAACAGGTGAGTAAATCGGAATTCGTAGTTCGGCTGATTTTAGAGGAATATTTTAAAGTTCCAAAACTCCACACACAGAAGAATTTCCAAGTGAAACCAGTCCATGTTAGCCTATGAAGGAAATTCAAGTTACCGGTAAGTACGGTTAAAATTACTTTTCAGGACCAGTACTGGGCTGAAAGATGCAGCACTGAGGTCTCTCCTGATAACAGGTGAGTAAATCAGAATTCGGATTTCGGCTGATTTTAGAGGAATATTTGTATGTTTCAAAAATCAACACTTAGAAACTTTTTCAGCAAAAAGCAGGCAATGATATCCTATGGAAGGAAATTCAAGTTACTGGTAAGTACGGTTAAAATTACTTTTGAGGATCAGTACTGGGCTGAAAGATGCAGCACTGAGGTCTCTCCTGATAAATCGGAATTCGTATTTCGGCTGATTTTAGAGGAATATTTGCACAATGGTGAAGGGAGGGGGCGGGGCCTGAGGTGACATCTGTGCAAACGCGCCCTGTGGCGCGTTTTAAGTTGGGGGATTAAGTCCCCTTGAATCATGAGGGTCCCTACGGGCCAACTAGCCCACCAGGAACCTCCAGTATGCGCCAGGGGCTGCGTTGCAGAGATGTGTAGAGAGGCCACACCCCTTTTACACCTCTCTGCAACGCAGCTCTGTGGCGCCTTCTGGATGTACCTGTTGGGCTAGTTGGCCCCAGGACCCTCAGGATTGAAGGATTTAATTCCCCATCTTAAACGCGCCACCGGACCTGTTTGCACACATGTCACCTGAAGCCCCGCCCTCCCTTCACCACTGTGCAAGCGCGCCCGATGGCGCGTTTTAAGTCGGGGATTAACTCCCTTGAATCCTGAGGGTCCCTGGGGTGCAACTAGCCCACCAGCTACCTCCATCCTGCCGATTTTTTTTTTTTTTTTTTTTTTTTTTTTTTTTTTAATTTATTTATTTATTTATTTTTTTATTTATTTTTTTGCCCAGGGGTCCTTGTGGGACCCCTGGAGCAGACCTAGGGGTCAGGGGTTTCTACCCTGCCCCCTTTGTGCGCTTGCGCACTTGTTTCTGTCCCTCGGTTCTACCGAGGGACAAAATGGCTGCCAACACTTCCTGATTTGGAGTGTTGACAGCCAATTAGCATGCAGCTCGTGATCGGGAGGGTGCGCGAATCCGACGCGGCCATAGATATATATGTACTTTTACTTTTGATTTTCTCAGCAACTACTGAACGGATTTACACCATTTAACAAAAGGGTTCTTTCTGAACCAAGAACTACCTCTTTGCCAAATTTGGTGTAATTCCGTTCAACAGTTCGGCTGTAGCCGTGTCTAAAGTTTCCTATGGAAAATTGCATGGGGAAAACGCGTTTTGGGACCCCCTTTTCTCGGCCCCGCTTGACGAATCCCCCGAGACTTTCAGGGTAGGAGCGGACCGGAGCGCCCCACAAAGTTTGAAAATTTTGCGAAGATACGTCAACCGGCAAGAGTTATTTCAAATAGAATGTCGCGGATTTCCTATGGATAATAGGTTGTAACTATAACTATCTATCAATCAATCAATCACGGCATTTATAGAGCGCGCTACTCACCCGGGAGGGTCTCAAGGCGCTGGGGGAGGGGGTAAGTTACTGCTCGAACAGCCAGGTCTTGAGCTGCTTCCTGAAGGCGAGATGGTCCTGGGTTCGCCGAAGGTGAGTGGGGAGGGAGTTCCAGGTCTTGGCCGCCAGGTAGGAGAAGGATCTTCCTCCGGCGGTGGTTCTGCGGATGCGTGGTACGGTGGCGAGGCGTGGCTGGTTGATCGTAGCTGGCGTGTGGGCGTGTAGAAGGACATGCGGTCGTTGAGGTACTTTGGGCCCAGGTCGTGGAGGGCCTTGTGTGCGTGGGTGAGGAGTCTGAACGTGATTCTCTTGCTGACGGGGAGCCAGTGCAGGTCTTTCAGGTGTACGGTGATGTGGCTGTGTCGGGGATGTCCAGGATGAGTCGTGCGGAGGCGTTCTGGATGCGCTGGAGTCTCTTTTGAAGTTTGGCTGTGGTTCCGGCGTAGAGGGTGTTCCCATAGTCCAGTCGGCTGGTGACGAGTGCCTGGGTGACGGTCTTCCTGGTTTCAGTGGGGATCCATCTGAAGATCTTGCGGAGCATGCGCAGGGTGTTGAAGCATGAAGATGAGACGGCGTTGACTTGTTTGGTCATTGATAGGGAGGAGTCCAGGATGAAGCCCAGGTTGCGTGCGTGGTCCGTTGGCTTGGGTGCGGTGCCCAGGGCCGGGGGCCACCAGGAGTCGTCCCAGGCGGAGGGTGATGAGCCCAGGATGAGGACTTCCGTCTTGTCTGAGTTCAGTTTAAGGCGGCTGTTCCTCATCCAGTCGGCGACGTCTCTCATCCCGTCGTGCAGGTTGGCTCTGGCGGTAGTGGGGTCGTTGGTGAGGGAGAGGATCAGCTGGGTGTCGTCGGCGTAGGAGATGATGTTGAGGTTGTGTCGGCGTGCGATGGCTGCGAGGGGGCTCATGTAGACGTTGAAGAGGGTCGGGCTGAGTGAGGATCCTTGTGGAACGCCGCAGATGACTTCGGTGGCTTCGGATCTGAACGGGGAGAGGCGGACTCTCTGGGTTCTTCCGGCGAGGAACGAGATGATCCATTCCAGTGCTTTCTCTCGGATTCCGATGTTGCTGAGGCGCTTCACTAGGGTGCGGTGGCAGACGGTGTCGAACGCCGCGGAGAGGTCCAGGAGGATGAGGGCAGCTGTTTCCCCGTTGTCGGTTAGGGTTCTGATGTCGTCGGTGGCTGCGATAAGGGCGGTCTCGGTGCTGTGGTTGGCCCGAAACCCGGACTGCGAGGGGTCGAGGGATCCATTCGTCTCGAGGAAGGCGGCAAGCTGTCTGTTGACGGTCTTCTCGATGACTTTGGCCGGAAACGGAAGGAGCGAGATGGGGCGGTAGTTCTTGAGGTCGGTGGGGTCCGCCGTTGGTTTCTTCAGGAGGGCGGTAAGCTCGGCGTGCTTCCAGCTCTCCGGGAAGGTGGCGGTGCGGAAGGAGGAGTTGATGATGTCCCGGAGATGGGGTGCGATGGTGGCGTCGGCTTTGTTGAAGACGTGGTGTGGGCAGGGGTCGGTTGGTGATCCGGAGTGGATGGAGTTCATCGTGCGGGTGGTGTCTTCGGTGTTGATCGGGGTCCAGTTGCAGAGGGTGGTGGTGGCGGGCATTGGTTCGGCGGTAGGGTGCGTTGTTTGTGCGTTGAAGCTGTTGTGTATGTCGGTGATCTTGCGGTGGAAGAACGCGGAGAGTGAGTTGCAGAGGTCTTGCGAGGGGTGATGTCGTTGTTTCCGGCGCTGGGGTTGGAGAACTCTTTGACGATGCTGAAAAGTTCCTTGCTGTCATGGGCGTTGTTGTCCAGTCGTTCTTTGAGTGCCGACTTCTTGGTGGCACGGATCAGCTGGTGGTGTTTGCGGGTGGCGTGCTTGAGGGCGGTCCTGTTGTCTGTGGTCTGGTCGAGTCGCCAGGTTTTCTCGAGAGTGCGGCAGTTCTTCTTGGATTCCTTGAGTTCGTTGGTGAACCAAGGGGTTTTCTTGCTTCCGGGTCTGCTGGGAGGGTTTTTAGTGGTGCGAGGTCGTCGGCGCAGGCGGTCAGCCACTTGGCGAGGTTGCTGGCTGCTTCGTTTGGGTCCGTTGTGTCGGTGGGTGTGTTCTGGCTGAGGGAGGCGGTGAGCTGCTCGGCGGTGATCTTGCTCCAGCTCCGGCGGGGAGCCTGTTGCGGGTGGTGGTGGGTCGCAGTCTTTCTGAAGCTGAAGTGGACGCAGCTGTGGTCGGTCCAGTGGAGTCCGGTGGCGTGGCTGAAGGAGATGTGCTTGCTGGACGAGAAGAGCGGGGTCAAGCGTGTGGCCGGCGTAGTGGGTGGGCGTGTTCACCAGTTGCTTGAGTCCGAGGTTGGCGAGGTTGTCCAGCAGGGCGGTGGTGTTTCTGTCGTTGTTGTTCTCCAGGTGGAAGTTGAGGTCCCCTAGGAGGATGTAGTCGGCGGAGGGCATGGCGTGCGGGCTGATGAAGTCTGCGATGTCTTCGCTGAATAGTGTGCGTGGTCCCGGGGGTCTGTAGATGAGGGTGCCTCGGAGGGTGGTCTTGGGGTCCGTGTGTATCTGGAAGTGTAGGTGTTCGGCGGCGGTGAAGGTCTCGTCGGAGTTAGTCGAGATGCGGATGGTGTTCTTGTGTACGATGGCGATGCCTCCTCCCGTCTGGTTGACGCGGTCCTTCCGGGTGATCTTGTATCCATCCGGGATGGCTATGGCGATGTCAGGCGCTGAGGAGGCGTTCATCCAGGTTTCGGTGAGGAAGGCGATGTCCGGTGCTGTTGCGTCGAGCAGGTCCCAGAGTTCCACGGCGTGCCTGTGGACGGAGCGGGTGTTCAGCAGGATGCATTTCAGGTGGTTGCTGCTGTTGCTCGACTTGGCGGAGGTGGTGCACGACAGGTGGCGACCGCCAGTAGATAATATATATATATATATATATATATATATATATATATATATATATATATATATATATATATATATATATATATATATATATATTCACTGAAAAAACCATAGGTTTCAGGCACGTTATAGTTAGAAATTAGCATTTACAAAACCATAGAAATTCACTGAAAAAACCATAGGTTTTTGGAACGTTATAGTTAGTTGGACATTTCACTCGTACAAAACCATAGAAATTCCGGCGTTATAGTTAGTTCAGCTAACTATAACTCGCGCCCCCGCAATGCACTGCTGATGACGTCACATATTACATCATTCACGACATGGTCAGTGACATCACTGATGACATCTCAAATAACATCACTGATGACATCATCCAGTGACTGTGTTTCTATAAAGTTTAAATATGTTTTATATATATGCCAAGGTGTATTGAAGAATGAATGGGTGTATAAGTGTCTGGATGGATGATTTATTAGGTGCGTGACTGACTGTATAAGTGAGTGATTAAATGTGTCTTACTGAATGCATGTGTTAGTGACTGATACAGACATTCACACAGTTTAGTTTGTCAGTTGGTGTGTAAGCGGTTGCATGGGTTGGTGAGGAGCTAAATGTGGATCTATATGGGTTATTAATTGGTTGTTTGAGTATCTGTATGGGTGCCTGAATGTGGGTGGGTGGGGGGGGGAGGTGTAACTCTGCATAGATGTGTGAGTGGATGATTCACTGGGTGTATGGGTTCAAGAGTCCATCTGTGAAGGGCTGTATGGGTGGGTGAGTGTGTGTATGGGTGGGTTGGTGAGTGAATGGATGCCTCAGTGGTACATGTGTGAGTAACTGCATATGTGAAAGGCAGTAATATGTGAATGTTGGAGTGTATAAATGACTATTTGTGAGAGTGAGTGATTGTGAGAGTGGTTGTATGGATCGGTGTGTGCTTGTATTAGTTATTGTATAAGAGTGTAACTATGTGTTAGTATATGTTTGAATAAGTGAGGTGGTGTGTGTATAACTGTACAGGTGAGTAAATGGGAGTGTGATTGATTCTTTGCATGACTGACTAGGTGTGTGAGTAACTCTATGGATGAGTGGCCGTGTGTGAGTGTCTGTATAGATATGTGAGTGCATATGATAATGCCGTATTGATGGCTGACTGCATATATGGGTGAATGAGTGGATGTGTGTATAGACCTAGGAATTAGTGAGTGGCTATGTACTAACTGGTATTGGTGTGTCTATGGTTTCGAAAATTATAGTCTGTATTTTAGAGTGGGTGTATCAAGGGTTATATTAGGGTGTGAGGAGGTGCATCAGATTTTCACGTGGATGTCGTCATCAGTGATGTCATCAGTGATGTCACTGACCATGTCATGAATGATGTAATATGTGACGTCATCAGCAGTGCATTGCGGGGGCGCGAGTTATAGTTAGCTGAACTAACTATAACGCCGGAATTTCCATGGTTTTGTACGAGTGAAATGTCCAACTAACTATAACGTTCCTGAAACCTATGGTTTTTTCAGTGAATTTCAAAGGTTTTTTAAATGCTAATTTCTAACTATAACGTTCCTGAAACCTATGGTTTTTTCAGTGAATTTCTATGGTTTTTTAAATGCTAATTTCTAACTATAACGTTTGTAAAACCTATGTTTTTTTCAGTGAAAAAAAATAAAAATATATATAGACATATTTATAAAAACTACGTTTACATGCTATTACAAGCTATGGCAGTTCCTCCACCTTGCACCCTACCGCCCTCTTTCCCACTCTCTCTTTCTGCTGGGAGTGGGCAGGGGACCTGCTTCTGTGCTGCCGATCAGAAATAAATAAATGACTTAAATTGTTTCAGACTTAGGAGGCACCTGTGAAAGGAGAGCATACCTTTTAATTGTGCTTTGGAGGTTGACCGGGCCTTTGTTCTAAATTATATCATTATGCTGGGATCGTAATACTGAGAAGGATTGAGAAGGGTAGTGGAGGGATAGAAGAGGGAAAAAGGTTTGCATTTATATAGCGCTTGCTACTCTGATGAGGTGTTGAAGCGCTTTTTCATTGAGTAGCATGCTACGCCGGAACCCAGAAAGGATTAGTGGTGAATTAGTATAGTGAAATATGAAATTAATTTGAGAGGTGGACATGTTAGTCTGGTATTTGGATTGAAAAGGTTAGTGGAGGCATCTTTTGGGGCTTATAGCAGTAGGAGGAGTCTTGGGATGAGTAAGAGGTGGTGTGATATATGCATTATTGGGCACACTGTATTTTAGCTCGTTTGACCCGGTCACCCACAGCTAAGGTAAAGGGTGAATGAGTTAGTCACTCCCCCAACCTGACCCTGAACCTAGCCTGCAGTGATAAGAAAAAGAGATCTTGCGCTTTTATGCGGGCTTGCGACTGCATTAAGCAACTACAACAGGCTTGTGACTGCATTGAGCAACCACAACAGAGCTGTGT
This sequence comes from Calotriton arnoldi, assembly GCA_963921515.1. Classification (NCBI taxonomy): domain Eukaryota; kingdom Metazoa; phylum Chordata; class Amphibia; order Caudata; family Salamandridae; genus Calotriton; species Calotriton arnoldi. The sequence goes on from CAWUFW010002099.1 coordinate 353,173, forward strand.
CTTCAAACACCACAAAGTCCTTGTGTGAGCGGTGATCAGACACCCGGAAAGTCTCCAAAACTGCCGATGTGTATTTGTGAACCCCGTTTTCTGCACCCACTGACTATATTTTCCCCTATTTAGTACAACACTCCATAACTTTTAAGTGAAGATTATATAGCAGAATTGCCCTGCATACAAATTTGTTTACATAAGATACGCTTACAACTTGTTTTTTTTTTTTTTTTTTAAACATCCACTTTAACACATCCTAGTTAGAAACAAAAAAAACGAAACAAAAGTAATATAAAGTAAAAAAAAAGTACCGGGATAAATAAATAATAAATTGAGTATATGTAGGGCTTGGTAACTCTGTAAACAACAGCAGGCGCTGCAGCAGGTTCACGACCTTGAGGGCTATTCAGCTGTGAATGTATAGCTACAACACACGACCTATATATCAGTATAAAGTGTACAGGAAAAGGTGCCCAAGGCCAGGAACCCTGCATCTGGGTGCAGCAGCCACCCTGCAGCCACACATGCGATCATTTATGGCACCTTTAAAAGGCCCCTCGGAGCCGAACCTTTTGGAAAAACATAACACCACAATAACCTGTTGAAGTATATAAAAACTTTTGGAGAGTGAGTGCAGCTTCTGTTTACATTGTTAGCAAGTGCTTATGGCTTAGGCCATACACATCTGTGTAAGACGTACAGGGCCTGGACATGTGTTTTGGAATTGAGATTTGGGGGGGGGAGTTTTATATAGCGCAACTACACCCGAAACTATGAGAGCGCTTTATATGAGCACCAGTTACGTTACAGAAAGGCAAATTTGTTTTTAGGGACAGGGACATTATTTGGCCAGAATGACAGGATGTTGAATGTCCCTGCCGAGACTCGAACCCTGCCAAGACTCGAACCCTGTTCCTCAGCTTCGAGGTTGGCCGCTGTAGCTGTTAGGCCACATCCCTTTCCCTGTCCAGATCGATGCTTCCTTTTACATTAGTACATGACATAAAAACTCAATGCATTATTTTTACTTCTTATGATGTGTAATTAATGTGCCTGTAGTAACATTTGCTACACGCAGGCTGTACGTAGTACTCTATAGCACACACAGTACCCTTTGGTCCAATAGCTCCCCCCCGCACCTCCGGTGGAACAACAAATGGTGCCCATGTACCGTGCCTTTTAAGCTTCGCCCCTGTTTGGTAAATAATGGGACTGAGCCAGGACTTCCGAGCACTGCTCCTTTGCTACCGCTTCTGAGCAGGGCTGCTGCACTTCCATTGGAGCAAACCGGGCACTACCCACCGTGCTAATACACTCTGAAACTGGCACTTCCCAGGAGGGTGGGCAGCCAACAAACACAAGCAGCGGAATAGGCTGCCCTAATCCTTGGACGGAGGCCAGCACTGACTGCAGTTATACTTGGTTTATTATTAATGTGGGCTGGCGGCTGTTGTGGTGTTGCTCAGCAGAGAGGCCATACTGTGAATGGGACTGAGCCAGGACTTCTGAGCGCTGCTCCTTTGTTACCGCTGAAGCAGCGGAATAGGCTGCCCAAATACTCGGACGAAGGCGAGCACTGACTGCCGTAATACTGGGTCTATTATTAATGGTGGCTGCGGGCCAGCGGCTGTGGTGGCGCTGCTAAGCAGAGAGGTCATACTGTGAATGGGACTGAGCCAGGACTTCCGAGCACTGCTCTTTTGCTACCCCTTCTGAGCAGGGCTGCTGTGGGCAGCCAACAAACACTGAAGCAGCGGAATAGTCTGCCCTAATCCTCGGACGGAGGCGAGCACTGATTGCTGTTATATTGGGTTTATTATTAATGGTGGCTGCGGGCCGGCGGCTGTGGTGCCGAGGCTGATTTTTGGAGCTGGGAAGGGAGCGGTGGGCTAACTCGCCCGGTCCTGTTTGGTCTTGGGTTCTGCCGGAGGAATAGTGGCAGATGGGTATGTTTTTTAGTTTGCCTTTGTTGGCGTCGCCTCTTCAGTTTGGAGGATGGTTTGCGAGCCGCTCGAGTTTCACCTTCTCTCGGACCCTGTTTGAGCCCTGAAAACACAGCCGCTCTCCCACTGCTTGTGAGCTCGGCAGAAGTTTCACTTCCTCTCGGACCCTGTTTGAGCCCTGAAAACACAGCCGCTTTCGCAGTGCTTGTGACCTCGGCAAAAGTAGCAGTCCGGTAGGAAAGACGAAGACGCGTACCCATGACGATTAGGAGCGGAAGTGTACGCGGTGCAAGTGCGAGACTGCCTATTACGTCTTATTTTTTTTTGTGGTTTTTATTCTACTTTGTTAGCTGAAATGTGTGAACAAACACTTTCATCTCCATATATATATTAAATTGAATTGGCCCTGGGACCTCTCTTTTATTTTAAGTCGATGCGAGGCACAAGATGGCTTCTAACACTTCCTGGTTTGAAGTGTTAGCAGCCAATCGGAGGCAAGCTTGTGCTCGGTGGAGGGCTCAGCCAATCAGATTGCTTAATTTTGAAATATCGATATCTGTAAATCTTTAGATATCTTAAACTACTGAACGGATTTACACCATTTAAAAACAAGCATTTGCAATGCAATAGGTCTCGCAATTGCGAGATTTTCAGCTATTGACATTGTAAATGGCAATGCTTTTTATTTATATGTTTAAAAACCTGCTTTAATAAAAGGCATTGTCAGTTACAATACCAATAGTTCAAAGTTTCAAAAATGCGAGACCTATTGCATTGCAAAAGAGTAAAAGAAAGCAGATCACCAAGTATCGCCACCACGAGTGTATAAACAAATTACAGGGTTTAGTAAAACAAAACCTCTAAAGTGTAAAATACAAGGACTGGAATCCACAGTTGCGCAAAAGCAAGTAGTTTAAACTCATAATAAGGAGTATTAAGACCTTAAGATGTAGTAAGACCTTTTTAAAGTGGAATACAGAAACGTTAGAATTCCCAATTTCCCCAATGTGAACATGTAAAATAAAATACATGAGCTAGTAAATACGTCTGTTAATCATAAAAAAAATCACAGAGCGTAGTGAAACCCTTGTAAAGCATAGCCCAAACATTTGGAGCTCTAGTATGAACATGTGAAAAAAATCACAGGGTGTAGTGAAAACAACTGTAAAGTGATACATAGACACTGAAGGCTCTCTCTGTATCACCAACATGTGATCAGCAAAATCCCAGAGAGAAGACCTAAAATTGATCGCCGCACCAAATAACTTACGCCTCAACGTGAGATTTGCTGATGAGTGATAGATTTTATAGGGATTATTGGGCCTGTGTGAGATATCGAGAAGGGGAGTTTAGTTTATTATCTGTACAAAAACCGCTCTTGGCAAAGTCAATATATCTCGCCTTTGCCCCTATCGACGTTGCTAAGATTGTAAGCCCTGCCGTACAGCATCCCTATTTGCTATAATGCATACCTAGCTCAAAAGAATAGAGTAATTTGCCTAGAACACTGTATCGCAGCAGGAGCACCTCAAATATGAGATGCGGTACATAGAAGAGTTTGGTGTGGCAGATGGAGGTGAGATATGCAGGGCTTTGAGTGGGGCAGGTCCCTCTGGGGCTCAAACCTGGCAGTAAATAAAAACTGACATTGAAACTGGTCCCTATCAGACCCAATGTTTAGTGGCGTAGCTAAGGGGGGAGTGGGCGCTTTTTTTGGGGGTGGCGGCGAGCGCAAGGTAAGTTTTACCCCCGTCTTACCTGCACAGGCCGCCACTGGGTGGCAAACTCAGGGATCGCCCCGGGCGGCAAACGCTGTAGCTACGCCACTGCCTATGTTCATGTCCTTAACTTTACCGGCAAAACACTGATCGATTTAAGAATGACTGTAAAAACAGCTAAGGTATTCAGGGTCAGACTGAACATAGAACAGGAGTAGTAAAACTATAACACATATCACTCCATGTGTCTGTCTGTTTGTCTGTACACAGACACACCCACCCGTTTCCTCAAACAAAGACCAACACTTCGGCGGACTCCAGGACTGCCCTGTCCACAATTTATCAATCCGTTATCGATCTGTCTTGTCAGAATCATGTAGGGAGTCTTCCCTATTTGTACCTAACTGTCTTACTACTGCTGTCATTAAACTGTACTATTCATATCTGTCCTGTCAGAGTCTTGAAGTGAGTGTGCCCTCTTTGTACCCAGCTGTGCTATCACTAGCATGTAGTTTGTATCTAACTGTCCTATTAGTATCATGCAGTTAACCCGCCCTATTTTTATCTGTCCTATCAGTATAGCGCAGTGAGCGGTCCATATTTGTACTTGTCTGCCCTCTTTAGTATTATGTGCTATTTGTAGCTAACTGTCCTATAACTGTTTTGGTTAGCATGTCCTATTAGTACCTCACTGTCCTATTAGTCATTTAGTTAGCACGCTGTATTTGTATGCAACTGTCCTATTAGAATCAAGGTCTTGGAGTGTTCTAATTACATCATGTAGTTGGCTGCTCTGCTCACTGCCCCACGCCGTCGATTTGTTTTATTTACCATGTGTGTGCCTAGCCGTGTTTCAGGAGTGTTTACGGCGCCCCCACAAGCATTTGCCCAGCCAGTACAGGTCCCATGGGCGTTCTTTGTTTCTATATATTCCATAAAGTTAAAAGGATTTACTTCGGTTCCCACCATTTGCAATTGATATATAAAGAACACAGAACGGGTAACTGTGTAATATTGTAATGTGCAGTTGTGGGACTTTTTTTTGGCTGCTGTGGGCCTGTTATGGTTGAATGTGTCGGGTTTTACTGTTGATTTCCTGATATTAAAACAGACATTACTGGCAGCAAGATGAAGCTCAGCAGTGTTTCATGCCTGGCGAACACTTATGCAGCGCCTCTACACAAGGTCAAAACTGCCCAATTTGCAAACATTGCCGCTTTTTTTGTTGTTTTCTACATCACCAATAGGGGGCACTTTTATTTTGGTTCCAGGGCCTATTTTCTTTCCCAGTTCGACCCTGTGTTTCTCTCTGTAATGTGTGTGTGTGTGTGTGTGTGTGTGTGTGTGTGTCCATACATATTCACTCATGCTCCATCTCTTGGGGGGGGAGAGAGGGGGAGGGGTGTGTGTGTGTGTGTGTGTGTGTGTGTGTGTGTGTAGATGGAGAGATATAGCGACACAGACAAATATATATGCTCAAATAAGTATGGATTTGTTATGTGTGTTTATATATAGATATATATGTGTACACACATCCTCGTAAGAGACAGTGAGAAAGGGCGCGTGAGCATGTATTGCTTCTGTCTATGCTCTGGCCTTTACATTCGCATCTCTCCCTCCGTGATTCTCTCCTCCGTCGTCCCGCCTCCCAGTCTGCCTCGACTGACCTCATTTAGTGAAGTACCCCCACCAGGCCCTCACCGGGGCACCCCCACAAGGCCCCCACCAGACCCCTTCTGAACTCGCCCAAGCCAGGAGTGCATAAGTCCCAGGGCTTGTAAAACACGAAATCGAGAGGCACCTATTTTATTAGATAGCTCCCAGAAGCTTGTCTATCCTTTATTGGGCGCTAGGTGTTTGTTTTAAGAGATCCCAAGGAAGCTGTTAAAAGGGGAATTTGAGTTTGCCATTAAGAAAAAGCGAAAAAAAGGGAACAGTTCAGTGAAGTCCGAAAAGCTCGAAAGAGAGAAGAAACCATGAGGACGCGGCTCGCTTTCTAGTCAGACAGAAACTGATTACGGAGAATAGATTCATATTAGAAACTTCGCGTCAGAGAATATTCCGAAGGGTCGATTGGAATCACTCCTTGTACCGGCACGTGCGAAAGCGCCAAGAGGTTATTTACTTTGTTTTTAGCACTCTATAAGAGCTTTCATGAAACTGAAACGTAATAAATGAGCACTGGTTTGCGGTGGTGGGACATGACGCAAGCCTCTCAGAGAAGGGGGGCTCGAGCGTGAGGCAAGGACACAACGTGAGGAGACGTAGCGCGCATGCGCTGCAACGCTAGGCGAGTGGGCGGGGCCTAAGGGAGACAGGGCGGTCACAAACCCCACTTCCAAAGAAACCAGACAGAAAACCAACGACAATACATCTCGCAAGCCAGCAGTGCATGCGCTGCAACACAGGCGAGACCTAAAAAGGAGATGGTGCCCTTGGATCTATTCACAATTTTCACAAATTGTTCAATGGGTGTGAGGTCTCTGGTTGCTGCCTCCCTTATATCCGCTCCCAGCACCCAATGCCCGAGTTGTGTATAGTGGTAGTGTTCCGATGCGGGAAGCTGAAAGTTTCTCCGACAATGCTCAAATGTCAGTATGTCCCAGTTGTGGAAGAGGTCAGACACAGTTAAACAGCCCCCATCCTTCCACGCATCGAATGCTCCTGGGTGTGAAGCAGGGGGAAGGCTGGGTTATAATGTATTGGTGTGTATGGGGAAGGGAAAGTGGTCCATGCTGCTGTATGAGTGACCTCGTCCCTGTAACTCTTTTGACAGGTCTCCCCAAGACCCACCTCAGCCCTCTGAAATCAGTTTTACATTCAGCGGCCTGTTTCGTCAATGAGATGAAAAGAAACCGCCATATCTCACCTATGCTTATCACTCCTTGCTGGCTACCCATAGAAGCCAGGGTGATATACAAGACTGCCTGTATGACCCACAAGTCTTTACATTCATCCACACCACCCTCAACAACACCCAGCCAGATGCAGCGTCCAACCTGGAGCAGGCCGTCCAGAACTTCTCCGACTGGATCACCAAAAGCGCCGACAAAGTCGACCCCATGAAACCCGCCAAAACCTGCAAAGCCTCAAGAAGAGCCAGCTGGAATACATCAGAACTGTCAAGCGCAACTGTAAATGACTAGAGAATCAATGGTGCACCACCAAAGACACCGCTGACCGAACCGCCTTCAAATCAGCCCTACCACCAGCGCATCAAGGACACCTAAAGAGACACCACTATAGACTGCATCGAATTAAGCGCCAACACCACAAAGGAACTCCTCAACATAGTCAGTGAGTTCTCCTACCCGGCAGCCATCGAGAACACAGTCCATCCTTTCCAAGAACTCTGTGACACCTTGTCTGAATACTTCCACAGAAGATAGCCACAATCTACAACAACTTTGACCCCTAACCTACCAACATCGTTTTCGACAACCTCGGCACACCCACGGAAACCACCCACTCAATCACCTCGTGGAATCCAATCACCACGCAGACCACTACAGCCCTCATTTCCTCCATCCACTCCGGAGCACCCACGGACCCCAGCCTACACCATTTCTTCAACCTCGGAACCCAAGAAATCAGTGCAGAACTCACCAGCATCCTCAACGCTCTATCACTACAGTGACCTTCCCCGAAGAATGGAAACATGCAGAGGTCAAACTGCTCCTGAAGAAACCCTCTGCCACCCCCAGTGAACTCAAGAATTACCGCCCCATCTTGCTGCTTCTGTACCCCGCCAAAGTCCTCGAAGGCCATCAACCACTAGCTCACCAAACACCTAGAAGAAAACAACCTGCTTGTCCCCTCCCAATCTGGCTTCCACTCAAACCACAGCACCAAAACACCCCTAATCACCGCCACCTACGACATCAAATCTCTCCTCGCTCGTGGTAAAACAGCAGCTCTGTACCTCCTTGACCTCTCAGCAGCATTCAACACTATATCCCATCACCCTCATCAACAGACTCAACCACATCGGCATCCAAAGAAACGCCCTCAAATGGATCGCATCCTTTCTCACGGGATGAACTCGGAGAATCCGCCTACCAGCCTTCACCTCCGAACCCAAGGCCATCGTCTGCGGCATCCCCCAGGGATCTTCCCTCAGCCCCACCCTCTTCAACACCTACATGACACCCCTCGCAGACATCATCAGAACCCATGGACTTAACATCATATCCTACGCAGATGACACACAACTCATCCTCTCGCTCACAGAAGACTTCTCCACCACCAGAACAGACTTTCACAGTGCCATGACCAGTGTCACCGATTGGTTGAGGACCAACTGCCTGAAGCTCAACTCAGACAAGACGGAAGTGCTGATCTTCGGCAAGAACACCTCCCCGCGGGACAGAAACTGGTGGTGCTCCAAGCTCGGCCCCACTCTCACACCCACAGACCACACCTGCAAAGTTGGCATAATCCTTGACAGCAAACTCACCATGAAGCACCAAATCAACGCAGTCTCCTCCCCCTGCTTCCACACCCTTCGCATGTTCTAAAAAATATTCAAGCACCAGGAAAACCGTCACCCCAGGCCCCCGTCACCAGCCAGCTGGACTGCGGGAACTCTTTCTACTCTGGCATCACCACCCAACTCCTCAAGAGACTCTAGACTATACATAACACAGCAGCCAGACTCATCCTGAACCTCCCCAAATCCACCCACATCATCCCCCCTCCCCCCACCTCAAGGACCTCCACTGGCTCCCCGTCCAGAAGAGATGCCAGTTCAAGCTGCTGACACGCCTACAGAGCCCTACATGACCAGGGACCAGCATACATTAACCACCGCGTGAACTTCCACCAACCCACCAGACACATGCGCTCCACCTCTCTGGCCCTCGCTCGCACCCTCTGCATCCACCGCAGCCACAGCGGAGGTCGCTCCTTCTCCTACCTCGCTGCGAAGGCCTGGAACGATCTGCACCTCCACCTACGAATATTACCCTCCCTGACGGAATTCAGGAGAGAACTCAAGACCTGGCTCATCGACTGAGCCCAACGATACTTCAGCCCCAGGATACCCTCTGAGTGAGGAGCAGCACTTTACAAATCTGATTGATTGATTCATCCACTCCTCGAAATGCTCATTTTCTAAAAAAAAAAAAAAGTGCCAGGGCCCTTATCAGGAGGCCACTCTAACTTGCACCACCCATCGCCCCTGCCAGTGCTGTCAATGATAGCACCAACACAACTACTAACTGTCGCACTCCTACAAGTGTGGCAATACAGACTATTATAGCTTTGGGGGTCCTAGAAGTATGGCTTGGGCGGCAATTAGTCCTTTTTAATATATATTGAATTAATAAACAACTGTTGTTGTGCTCAACTTTAAATTAGATAGCTCCACCATGTGGCAGACTGTCATAAGTGCTGGTGTTAACAATTAAGTGCCGGTGCCGAGCACCGGAAACCACTGGCTCAAATTAAGTACTGACTCCTTGCTACCAAGCGAACAAACTGTAGTTATTGGGACGCACCAGACCATCGCAAAATGCTGAAGGTATGTTGTTGGAGCCTCCGAACTTTAAAAAGGAACTACTCCTGGCACAATCTTTCTTGGTAGAGCGACAAGAATATGGAACTCCTTACCTCTGAAACTACACACCACCACCTCCTTGCCAATCTTTAAAACAGAGCTGAAAGCCCTTCTCCTACAAAGACATTTGTCCTGTTGTCCCCTTAGCCAACCTCCCCGATGATAATATACCCTCCCCCGAGACTGAGATTAACGGCACTTACTCTGTCTCACTTGACCTAACCTTGCTACTATTACTACCTATACAACCTACATCCTCTAACAGCTGTAAGCCCGAGCCTTTGTAACGATCGACATCCTATGTATCTACTTGCCACTTTGTGCCTTTTGTATTTATCGTAACTAGCAACTGTTTGTAACTTTGTATCTCTTGTAATGAAACAAGTTTTATTGTAAAGCTCTCTAATACCTTTGGGTAATGTCTGCGCTATATAAAAAGCACAAATAAATATATATTCATGTATTACGGAGGTACTTGGCCAAAAAATATCATTGCTGCAGGGAGGTGAGAGGGCGTAATAATGAGTGTTATGCAGAGTATGTTGTATAGTTTAGAATTTGAGATGAAATGATCATGCGTTCTACGTCTGCACATTTCTATACATGTTGCCAGAAGTGCCTGTAAATAAACTCCTTACACCAGACGCCAAACTGTCTCGCGTGCCCTCCAAGTTCACGGCAGAGTCCCCTCGCCGTTCATTAATCGCCCTATATTGATTTGGAATTAACGTGGTACATCCAGAGAAAAATCCCACTGGAACGCGTGTGGTTTTCAGGATGTAATCAAATTGACATTAAACAGCTAAATACTTGTTGCATTTCTTCCTGGGATCGAAAGGCTGCGACTGTGTAACCCCACCCCCCCACGCCGTCCTCCCCACCAGCACTGAATCAAAGGCACTAGGGTAAATAACAGAGGCGGCGGCCCAGCGCTAAGCTGCCAGGCAGCGCGCTCCCAGGGGCAGCTGAATAAAGCAATTAGCAGCTCCTCTGGAAGCCACGCCGCTGATCAGTGACACGTGCATGCGTCAATATCATTATCAGGTCAGAATGTCGGCAATGATGCTGATGTACGTTGTGTGGGTACAGTCTAGAACGAGTTAAGATTTAGTTTCATTTTAACCTCATACTAGAAAGGATTTTTCTGCGAGGTGTACTTATTCCAATCGAAGAGACCGTTCTTAAAAAATAAATAAACAAGCTGTCTCCGCGTGCACATCTCCTGTCCGCGCAGGCACAGCGAGCAGGAGGCGGGGAGGGACAGGAGATGTGCACGCGTACACATGACGTACGCGTGCACATCTCCTGTCCCCCTTCCGCCGAAAAACCGACGACAATGGATCTCGCCAAGGCGAGCAGCGCATGCGCTGCATCGCTAGGCGAGACCTAAAAAGCGTGCTTTCTGGACCAAGACCTTTCTCCCTGCCAAATTTGGCGTAATTCCGTTCAGCAGTTCGACCTGTAGCCTTGTCTAAAGTTTCCTATGGAAATTGCATGGAGAAAACACGTTTTAGGACCCCCCTTTTTTTCTCGTCCCTCCCTCCCCCCCCTTGACGAATCACCCCCAAACTTCCAAGATAGGAGCTGATCTGAAAAGAGGACCTTTTGGGAAAATTTCGTAAAGATTCGTCAAATGACACCAAAGTTATAAGCACATCAAAAAATTCTTTTCCTATGGAAACTAGGTCCTAACTATCTACTGGCGACCGCCAGTAGATAATATATTAAAAAGACAAAGGTTACAGGGACGTTATAAAACCAGTAATATTCAGCTGTTATAGTTAGCTAAGCTAACACTGAGCAACTATAACTCGCGGCCCCCGCAATGCACTGCTAATGACCTCACATATTACATCACTCATGACTTGGCCAGTGACATCACTGATGACATCGCTGATGACATCGTCTAGTGACTGTTTTAAAAAAGTTTGACTGTTAAATATATATACACCAAGGTGTATTGGTGAATCAGTGGGTGTATGAGTGCCTGTATGGATGATTCAGTGGGTGCATGACTGACTGTATAAGTGAGTGATTAGCTGTCTCAGTGAATGTATGGGTGAGTGGCCGGTTGTGTGAATGTCTGTATCAGTTGGTGCCTAGGTGGCTGTATGGGTGTGCGAGTGGGTACGTGAGTGGCTGTATTCGTGAGTGATTGGTTGTCTGAGTACCTGTATGGTTGTCTGAGTGTCTGTGTGGGTGGATGAGGGAGTGTGTGACTGTCTGTATGGATGAGTGAGTGGGTGAGTCAGTGGGTGTATGGGTTAGTGAGTGCGTGTGTGAGGAGCTGTATGGGTGAGTGTTTGTATGACTGAGTAAATAAGTGGATGTGTCAGTGGTATATGGGTGAATAACGGCTATGTTGAAGGCAGTATAGGTGAGTGATGGGGTATATGACTGACTGTATGGGTCAGTGAGTGAATGTGAGAGTGGCTGTATGGGTGATTAAGTGGCTGTGTGATTGATAGTTTGGATGAGTGAATAGGTGTGTGAGTAGCTCTCTGGGTGACTGACTCAGTGTGTGCGTGGCTGTTTGGGTGTATGAGTAGATATGTCGGTGGATGTATTAGTGGGTGGGTGTATGAGTTGGTGAGTGGATGTGTGTGTGTAGATCTATGAATCAGTGAGTGGCTGTGCAAGTACTGGTATGGGTCTGTGAATGGGTTTGTATATTGTGTGGGAGTGCGTGTATGAAAGGTTCTATGGGGGTGTGAGTGGATGCGTCAGTGATTCTGTGGATGATATCATCAGTGATGTCATTTAAGATGTCATCAGTGATGTCACTGACCATGTAGTGAGTGATGTAATATGTGAGGTCATAAGCAGTGCATTGTGGGGGCGAGAGTTATAGTTGGCTCAGCTAAGTGGAACTACTGATTTCACTGGTTTATTTGCGTGAAATCTGAGCTTAACTATAACGTCCCTGTAGGTTTTTTCAGTGAATTTCTAAGGTTATTTTAAAATTGTATTTCCTAACTATAACATTGCTGTAACCTTTTGGTTGTGGTATTACAACGATTAAAAAATCCACACACACAGAGGTAACCTGGATGTTTCTTGTGTGTTTTCTTTCCTTTAACGGGAGTTCAATGTCAGTGCTTGTATGCATTTTCATGTGTTAATTTGAGTCAGTTGCGGTCTATATCACGTTTTGTTTGTTGTTTTCACTGCTGAACGATAACAGACTCTGTGACGTTGTTTGTTGTACCTAAAGCTCCTTTTTCGGGGCTCAGTGATAGTGACTTTCAACACCTTGTGGTGTGTTCATTTTGATTGATGAAGGTGTATATGCCACGTTGAGCTGTTTCTTTTTCCTTTTTACTGCAATCAGCAAGAGCAATCCAACGCCTTTGTTTCTTCCTCTTAGGGGGGATTCAATGAAAATAGCTTACAAAGACTTTCATGTGTTTATTTAAGTTAATTCCGGACACTTTCATGTGGTCTTTTACACTAATCCCAATGTATGCCACGCTGTTTTGCATTTCACTGCAAATGGTGCCGACGCTCTGTAACATTTTATTTGTTTTGTTCCTTTGTTCCGCGGGACTCAATAACAGTCACTGTTGATTTAAATCCCCCCCCCCATTTCCAAATCACTGACCTTCCAATTCTCCATGGGTCAAGGTTTAAGGTTTGCCTAAATCTGCCCTAATTCCAAACATGACACCTTCCGCATGCACTACACACATCGGTCTGTCGTTTTTCTCTTCTGCGTTTCTGGACTTTCCTCTAACCCCTTCCCTTATTTTCATTACAGCCCTGACACACATTACTTTACAATAACCCTTTTGCTCATGTCCTGTTTCTTACTGCGCTGCACACCTGCAGAGTGATCTTTGCACCCGCACCCCAAGCAGTCTTTACCAGTAGTGCGGCGCTCCTCGCAGATCACTCTGTTAAACTTCCCAAAATTGCGCCAGTGCTTTTCTCTCCGTTTAGCTACTCGTTAAATTTACACAACCCAAGTCCCTCAATTGTCAACATAGTTTCTCTTGTGTCAACTTTCACCCACTCATTGACTGCTCTATGGCATTTGCTGCTATGATCTCACCCAATGAGGATTCACCCGAAACCACTGGATTAGTTCATGTGAACCAGAATCTGGTCCCCTTAAACCTTTTGTTGAAAATTCCCCCAAATTGTTGATGCAACCACATTTACTGACCACCACGCCTGAAACCGCAGGCTCTTGTAGCCTGAAGATGGCACCTTGTGACGCAAGCCAATGTGGTGGGTGTAGGCCCCATATAAATGGGAGACAGTGCAGAGAGGCTGGCTGTTGAGACAGACTGTGGGATATACCAGAGGATTCCGCTGTCCACCCACCAACTTCCCCCCCCACCACCATACTAGCAATAAATTGGCAGTGATGTAGTGCAGACCGACCTTTGCATAGTAGAAGAGCTGGACATGTTTGACGGCCCGTTACGCCGACAGAGCACCATACCAGTGAATCCTGGTCCATCTTTCCTCTCAAACAATCTAGTGGATGGGCTGGCTGGGAAGGCTTCTATTCTATTTTTAGTGTGCCCACAAAATAGCGCACACAGATTCTATTCCCCAGCTGGACATAGTCGTGTGCCCATTCAATCCAGAGCCCCTGGAAGACCACCCTAGGGTTTGAAAGGCAAGAGACATTCCACCATGGTGTGATGAGGAGTGAAAGGTGGTGGGTACAGGGGTGGCATTTAAAACGCGCACAGCCCAGGTTTGAAGGGAGGAGAGCAGGGCTGTTTGTCCAGGCTTGTTTACATTGCGGTTTGCAGAAAGTCATTTGGATCAAATGAAGACCCGTATCTGTTGGACAGTGGTGACAGGAAGGGGCGGCCTGATGCCAAGCCAAGAGGAAAGGGACAAATACCCCACATTATGCCTCAGGGAGCCCTGTGACTGAGTGTCCATCTAAACACTTGTGACACAAGAACCGCCCTAGGAAGGTAACTCTGCAAAGTGGGGATTAGTGTTTGTTTCCGGAGACAAGCTGCTGAACATAATAGACGCGTCACTGAAGATCTCTTATTGGTACTGGAGGCCGGCATGAAAACTGTTCACACACCACTGTCTCACAACGTATTACAACGATTAAAAAATCCACACACACAGAGGTAACCTGGGAATAGCAGGTATTCCAGAGGAAGCTGAGGGCAAGCGACCCCAAACCTTCATGGAGAAATGGATCTGCACCTCCCCTCGGCTGATGAATTCACTCTTTGATTTGGGATTGAAAGAGCCCATTGAGTGTTGATTCAGCAGAATCTTTGAGGCGCCCTTCAAGTCTGACAATGTTTACATTGCTTAGCTATAAGGACAGGCACACAATATTAAGAATGATGCATAGAATCGGGTTTTTGACGTTTCAGGCATCAAATACCTTGTTTTTTTCCGGATTACACCACACTGGTTCGGAGACAGCGTAAATCTTTTGATGAAGTTAAGAAAAAGAAGTAATGCAGTCATTCTTCTTTGATGCCCAGAGGAGGTCTGAGACCTGGTAGCAGAACTCACGAAGCTGACAAGCCCAAAGAACTTCAAAAACAATGTGCAGAATGCCCCAACAGAACCAGCTATTAGACGCAACTTAAGAGGCGAAGAACCAGGTAGGACAGCGAGTCATTTCATCTGCAGTAGAAAACGTGACTGAGGGAGAAACTGCGAAATGTGTCGGGATCTGTGACCGTGGATCGCAACGCAATCATGACCGGAGGGAGGCCCGTGCTGATGGCTCTCCGGATACAGGCTAAGGGTGCAGGTGAAGTTGTAACCAAGGATTATTAGCTTCCAATGTGACCTAAGATGGATTTCATTGGGCGCAAGGAAGTAGCAACAACCTCTGTGGGTGATTTATGCTCTACTCACTTAGTAGGCGGTGACTAGTTCAGTTGAGTGTTTCTTGCGTCTGTCAATGCCTGGACGCAGGGGGCAGTGAAAGATCATTTGTACATTTGGTTGCGGATAGTTGGAAATCTGTTGTGCGGAGGAGTGAGGCTGAGGGATTCAGGAGTTTTTTAGTTGGTTATGTATGATGACTGCGTTATGTTCAACTTGTTAAACATTTGCATATCAGGGGCAGAGGAAGGGAGGAGAAATGCAAGAGCTAGTTTTGGGGGGGGGGGGAGACCTGGAAATGTAGTGCAGAGTTGACCTCAACACCCTGGTCATGAGCTTGACCATAGGTGAGAAAACCCTGATTAAAATATTAACGTATAACATAAATGGCTTGAGGGATAAAATCAGAAAGTTGGGGGGTGAGGGGTAGCAGAACAATACCTTGAAAGTGTGGGACCTGACCCTGACTTGACCTTCCTCCAGAAATCCTTCCACGTGGGCACAAGTTGCGCTTTCTGGTGTCCAACCGCTATCTCACTGCTCGTGAACGCTTTTTCTGTTGTGTTGCTGTTCTGATAAGGAAGTCGACCTCCTTTAATGTTTTGTGAGTTATTGGTGATCCCAAATGCAACGTTCATATGGTTAGGAAACGGTGCAGATCGATGTGCACCATCTTTAGCTTGCATATGTCCCCAATGCCTCAAAAGTACTTTCTAGACAAATTGAGTACCCTGCTCCTGGTGAACCTGAGTAGACATGACTGTACTTGAGGGGGGATTTCCGTTTGTGAGTTTATGAACAGATGTCACAGTTTACAGGAAATCAGTGATACCCCAACGAAACTGCAACTCTTTACGAGAGCCCTATGGCTCACAGACTTCACCCTCGTCAGTGGCAGCGCTCCTGTTTGTCAGGCGCGGGTGAGTGCTCTTCTAGTCTAGGCCTATTTTTTTTTTTACCCTACTGAGATCTCACATATAGACATTAGAATCTGATGACCTGCTGGAAGGGTTTGCATGGGAACTGAATATGTGGCACCTGAAAGACAAAAGCACACGGTATAATCTGGTGGAGCCACACACGGGAAACAAAACTGCATGACCCTTGAGGGATGAGGGGAGTATATGGGTGGAAGGTTTTGTAAATGACTCAGAGGCTTCTGTTGACAAGAGAAATATCACCAGCCTTTGCAGGCGACTATAATGAAGTCCACTGGGCCAGTTGATTAAAAAGTGAGACACCTAAGGTGATCTTCTTTGAAGGGTTGAAAATCCCAGGAGTGGTGACCTGGGGGGGGGACATTACCGTAAAGGAAATTACAGAGGCAATAACACAGCGTCAAAAGGGGACGGTGCCAGAAGCGAGTGTTTTCAGTATGCAATTATTTAAATACTCAGCATCACACGTGGGTCATCACCTACTTCATATGTATAGAGAGGATAGAAAAAAATGATGGCCATCGCCTGATTTAAAATATGCCATAATTGTACATGAAGAGGTCACAACAGAACGTTCCTCCTGTCAATATCGCTTATCAATGTTGAAGCTAAAGTACTGGCGAAGGTATTGATTAAAAGGGCCTTCAAAGTTGTAACCGCCTGATACTTGTAGACCAGTCGGGCTGTGTGCCTCGATGGTTCATTAGGTTAAACATGTAGACTCTGTAATTAGCCGCACAAAGTAATAGGTCTTTTGACACTGAAAAGCTGTTTGATTTAATTTTCTGAAATTTTCTGCTCTGAGTACTTGAATGCATTTGGTTTGGTGCTGAATTCCTGCCATGGGTAATTATGCTCTATACAGAGCCCACAGCAGTGGACTGAGTCAATCAGTGTTATCTCTGCTGTTCGAGTCGGGGAGCGGAGTTCGATCTGGTTGTTGGGCCGTTTATGCGCTGGGCTAGTACCGCAGCAAGAGGGCCTGGATTTGAGCTTGAAGGAGTAGTAGATAGAACGTCACTGTATGCTGATGACGTCCTCTATTTGGTAAACCCTATACACGGCTATGTACACTGTTCATGGAATGCAGAGAAGTCTTAGCTCCAGGTAACCTTTCTGTAATTGTGCAGTCTACAAATAACCTTAAATAAGAAATCAGTACTCTGGAGATAAGATTCATTGGTCTAAGTCCATTATGCTGGCAATAAACACCTGGTTGGTGCAGCTGCATGGGTAGGGACATCAGACTAACGAGGAAAGAATTCAAGTGCTCGAGTATAGAAGAAACTTGGTCTGCGACCACAGCTTAAATGTAGCTCTGACAGCCTTTCTGGAAGACGTGAAGTGATGGTAAAAACTGCTGCTTTCCATGATGAGGTGGGGGCAGACATCTTCAGCATAATCTCCTTGTCCATATACGTTCTGTAAACATCCTGTATGTTGTGCCTGAGGCCTTCTTTAAAAAGTTGAACTGGAAGCTGAGATCCCTGTTATAGGATGGTGAATCTCCGCTTATTGTTCTGGCCTCGTTTTCTATGACTGACTGTAATGGAGTAATAGGACTTCAAACATTTAACAATGTCACTGTCCACTCTCCTGGTGCTCAATCACCGAACTACCCAATCCTGAAGACCCTTCAACTCAGTTACAGAAATAAGCCATCACTGCCTACTGATACTGGAGCAGTGGGCACTTGGAAGGATAAAATCACAAAGGTGCCCCTGATGGGCAGGCAGTTGGTGAAGGAAGCTGCAATTCTAAACTGTTTTAGCGCCCCCACCCCTGGGGGTTACACATCTGCACCTCAAAGGTGGCTTCTCCTTTGAAGCCTGCCTTTTGGGGCTAACACCCAAGTGGCTTCCCCCAGGAGGGAGGTGACACCTCGGTGGCCTGCAATCACTCATTGGTCTCTTTCCCGAGAGTCATTTGCTCGTCTCTCCAGGAGGACAGAAGGCTGTCTCATGGAACAGGCTTCATGTGTGCCTGTTAAGGCACAGAAGTTTTAAAGGCAACAGAGTGGCAGCTTTGCTGAAGCTGCACACTGCAACAAGTTACATTAATTTTGACTTAAGATAAAAGTCGGGCTTAATGTAACGAGTTGTTTGATACCTTGGAGTGCCCACATTGGTCTCACCGTTCAGGAGTTAGCACAGCTGAGGGTTCAGCGTGTAACCCTGTACTCGCCAATTGGGTGACCAAGTCTTTCCACAATAAAAATACCTGCATTTTTTTGCATTTTTACTGTCGGAACATGTAAATTACAAGTCCTGTCGGACGTTTGGAGAAGAGTGGGCAGGAGTCGCGGTTCCCACAGGATCTGTAGCCCTTCGAGTAGCATTGGCTGACCTCTCCTGACCTCCACAACGGTGGCTGCCGTGTGAATCCAGAAGCTCCCCTTGACTGCGACCGGCTCCGGTAAGAAGACTCCGACGTCGAAAGGCATCTCTGCACCCAAAGCCCCTGGGCCTTGGTGAGCTGAACCGACTGTGCCCCTACGACCCCCGTACACCTCTACTTATCTCTGCTGTCGTTGGTCTCCCTCCTGCAACCTCCGTTGCGACGCCTGCAGCCAAACCGAATGCTCATTGAAAAGCATTGTGTCCCCGACTCTGAAATTGCACCTGGCCGCCCCTATGCCACTGGAGGTGTACATTAGGTGCTGCTTTGTGCCCCCCTGTATGGCTCCTTACCCCATAAGCTGGGCCCCTGCATCCGATTTACCTACCTAGAAGCAGTGTGGCTCCGAGCACCCCCCAGTCTCCAATGAAATGCATTGGGACAAACTCCGATTTTGACCTGTGCACCGGCCGCCCCGTGTCACTGGTGGTGCAGTGTTGGTACTCACCTGACCCTAGCTGACCTTGGGTCCTGAAGACTGGAATTGTAAGTGTCGGACTTGCCTGTTAAACCACATTATTGTTCCCTCCATAGGAGAACAGTGAACTGTGCAGAATTGTTCAGAGTGTCGACTTTTAAAAGTATTTATATTATTATTATTTATTTATTCGATCAATAACATGATCATACACAAGACAAAAAAAACTCATGCATGCATAATAATTTCATCAATAAAAAATACATACAAAATGTTAAAAAAGACACCATTCAAACAGTCATATGTGACATCCAAAAGTAGGATTACGAATTTAGCACATGTTCATGAATTAAAAAGATTTGCGTTTTTACAAATATAAAATGACTAAAAGTCATTAGGTCTCGCGCCTAGCGTTGCACTGCGTAGCAGTGCTCGCGCAGCGCGAGACATTTAGTAGGTGAAAAACGGGGATTCAGCACTGACCTAGGAATCGCACACGCTTGTGCGTGTGCGATTCCTTTTGGGCCACGCTATTGGCCTTTGCGTGCGTCTTTGTATAAAAGACAGCACGCAATTGGCCAAAGGCGGTCGCATTGCTCCGCCCATGGCCTATCGGTGTCTATTACGCGCACCGATGCCATGTGGTTTCAATTATCGTGCCCAGACACGGGCACGATAATGGAAACCAGATGGTTCGCTGTGGCGCGCGCGTGCGCACCACTCGAGGGCGTGTTTTTAAAAAAAATTTTTTTTAACAATAGCGATCGCTTTTCCGATCGCTTTCACTGCCGCTTGTCTAGTTTTCGTTTCAAGGAGGCAGTTTCAGCCGTATGTGCTTTTTACACCGCTGCCTTGTTTCCAGATAGTATCTGAAATAAGTTTCGCAGCTGCTTTTAAAAGTATTGAAGTATTATGCATTGCACTATGTTCACTATGTTCACACAGTATAAAAATGTCTGCCCCATCTTTAGGCCGCTCCTCGGACTTCTGTGAGGCAGAACTCCCGTGTTTTCTGCTGACTGTCTTTGGCGTGGATGTACGGAGGAATGTTTGATTACAGTGTAACAGGTTTGGTGGCGAACTCCAGATAAATGTACACCACGCACGCAAAATGTTCCTTTGGGCATTCAGTTCAGCTATTTGCAGCGGTGGAGGGCTCTGCTCTTCGATGTACTTCCTGACGGACTGCTAAGTTTGAAGTGCCTGTCTGGCACAGGTTGCTCTTTTGAAACTTTCTTAGATTTTTCACTGAGGAACAGTGCCGATGCCAACAATGAGAATAGCACTGATGATCCCAATGGGACTAGTGCCGATGCCAACAATGAGAATAGCACTGATGATCCCAATGGGACTAGTGCTGATGCCAACAATGAGAATAGCACTGATGATACCAATGGGACTAGTGCTGATGCCAACAATGAGAATAGCACTGATGATACCAATGGGACTAGTGCCCATGACAACAATGAGAATAGCGCTGATGATACCAATGGGACTAGTGCCGATGCCAACAATGAGAATAGCACTGATGATACCAATGGGACTAGTGCTGATGCCAACAATAAGAATAGCACTGATGATACCAATGGGACTAGTGCCCATGACAACAATGAGAATAGCACTGATAACCATGGGACTAGTGCCCATGACAATGAGAATAGCGCTGATGATACCAATGGGACTAGTGCCGATGCCAACAATGAGAATAGCACTGATGATAACAATGGGACTAGTGCCCATGCCAACAATGAGAATAGCACTGATGATACCAATGGGACTAGTGCCGATGCCAACAATGAGAATAGCACTGATAACCATGGGACTAGTGCCGATGCCAACAATGAGAATAGCACTGATGATAACAATGGGACTATTGCTCATGACAGCAATGAGAATAGCACTGATGATACCAATGGGACTAGTGCCCATGCCAACAATGAGAATAGCACTGATGATAACAATGGGACTAGTGCCGATGCCAACAATGAGAATAGCACTGATGATAACAATGGGACTAGTGCCGATGCCAACAATGAGAATAGCACTGATAATAACAATGGGACTAGTGCCCATGACAACAATGAGAATAGCACTGATGATAACAACGGGACTAGTGGTGATAACAATGAAAATAGCTCTGATGATAACAATGGGACTAGTGCTGATGACAACAATGAGAATAGCACTGATGACAACAATGAGACTAGTGCCGATGACAACAAGACTAGTGCCGATGACAACGAGACTAGTGCCGATGACAACAATAAGAATAGCGCTGATGATAACCGGACTAGTGCAGATGGCAAAACTGCATGATTAAGAGACTGTTACTCAGGGTCCGCACTGCTCATTCATAGGAGACACTGTCCTGGACTCACATGCCTCTCATCAGTGTGCACACTGGTCTTTAACCATATTCCTCCAACAGATTCTAGCACATTATTACAGGTTAATATGTTCCTTGTGAGGCCTCCTGACTCCTGCCATTGGGATTTAAGTTCTGCCACTATATTGATAAAAATTCCAGTGCTGGAGCATTGTGCTGTTGGTAACACGAAGCCATCTCGTGCTTTACCTGTACTTGTTTGTTTTTTGTGAGTAACGTTAAAGGAGCCACTATGCGCCTTGGAAAGTGCTTTTCGGTAACAACAAGCATTTGCAATGCAATAGGTCTCGCATTTACGCAAGTTTGACCTATTGGCATTGTAAATGACAATGGCTTTTATTTATGTTTCAAAAACCAAAACATAAATAAAAGGCAATGTCATTACAATAAAAATAGCTCAAACTCTCGCAAATGCGAGACCTATTGCATTGCAAATGCTTGTTTTTAAAAGTGGGGAGCTATAGCATTTATCCTACATCGTTTTTTGAACTCGACCCTCCGTCTGGGATTTTTCTATGGGTATCCTTTAGTGGAGCTTAAGGGGCCACTTTAGACCTCTGCCACCAGGCATAGGGAAGATATCTAGATATAGTAAAAACAAGCCATTTGGTCGTATCCGAGCTAAATACACGAAGGGCATCTGAAGGACAAGAGACTGACAACAGTCGACATGCAGGAATGATCCATGTTTTCCTCAGATTAGCATATGCAGGACAAAAAAAACATAGTGTTCGATAGTTTCTATAGTGGAGGTACAGGACGGACGCATAGCGGTTATATTAGTGTTTGCCCACCTGCTTCCCATGGCATTCAGGGGTACGGTGCCAAAATCTAAATTGTATGTAAAGTGCTCGTGTTTGGGCTAGTTCAACATCGTCCATTTAAGTATCAAAGTAAAACAGCATTTTACATTTAGAAAACTTGTGGTTAAAGTGCCAAGTGACCTGGATTCGGTGCCAGAAGATCGATAAAATTCCAGTACATTATTTTTAGCTGTAGTAACGTTTTTTTGTAATAGACTGCGGGTCGTCCCACATATTCCCCAGCCCCAACTTAACCACTCTTTAACTTTTTCAAACCATGGCAAGAGACCTGATTTCCTTTGGAGGATTAATAGTTCCTCCACAGCATCCTTTACTGGTACTTGATAATGCTAGTCCAAAGTCTTATCCAAAACGTAAGTACCTTTAAGACCGCAAAATGGGAAATGGACTTTAGACCAAGATCGAAGGATTAGGGTAATATGGGTGTGTTCTTTGGTAGATTTAAAAGGGCTCTTAAAAATTTATTTTCGGTAACTTCTAGTTGATTAATATGCTCCAGACCCCACAGTTCAGCCCCTTAAAGAGCCGCGCCCAAACCTTTGGCCCTATGAATTTCTAGTGTGGGAGAGTTTGGGCGAAAAGCTGAACGTTTGACTCTTTTTACAATTGCACAATCCACGTGCTGAAGACTCAAGACACTTTTCTGGATTTGGGGAGACCATGCCAGGTTGTCACTAATTCTGACGCCCAAGTAATCAAACTCCTTGACCTGTTCTAGTAATTGAGCATCGAGCCTTACTTTCCCCTTAGTGGATTTGTAAGGATTAAAAACCATGAACTTTGTTTTCGAGCAATTGATTTTAAGGCTCTCGACTTTACAAACTGTGGCAAATTTGTTTAAAACATTTTGAATGCCCAGTGGGGTTTTGATATAGGCAACTTGTCGTCAGCAAATAAGAGGGACGGTATTAACTTACCTCCCAATTTATATTTAAAAACGTACCTTATTGCGAAGATCTTGGACTTAAAATAATATACAAACAAAGCTTATTTTTCTAAAATTGGTGTGGATCTCCTTTCTGAGTAGTATGCCCAGTATTGGTCACTGTTGTGCAATAAATGTCTTGCACTCCTCTGTGTTAGGCCTGAGGCTGCCCCCCCACACTACCACTAATAGAGCACTTTGGGTTTTACATTGAGCCCTGTACACTTTTGAGGAACCCCTGAACTTTGAGCGCGGTATAACCATCTAGTGGCTTACCATATACAGAGCCAGCTTCCTACAAAGATGTAGTAGTCTCAGATGTGTTGCCTGTGTGCCACATCACCATAAATGCAGATAAAATGAGCGTTCACTCCAACGTGATGGTGGAAGAGGACCTTTTTAGAACTCCCTCGTGCAGGCGTGCACTCAGGCTCTTGGGTAGATATTTATTTTGTACTTTGAGGACTTGAGCAAACTGCAGAGGCAGAAAGTACCATTCATTCTGAAATTCCCACCAAGTCCCTTAGAAATCTCCAGTGAATGACTTGGGCATAAATACCATCTGTACTGACATTCTTGTTCTCAGTTTGGCCTAATTTGTTCAGGTGGTGCATCTCTGCCACTAAAATATGTGGTAAAGTGATCTTGTAACAAAAGCTTCTAAAGTTTCCAACAGCGGAGTTGTTGATGGTCTCCTGACGTTGAATGCAAAGATGCTTTCTTAAGTGTGTAGGTCTGATTGCAGATCAGAGTGAGCAACTTAAGAGTGGTTAGTGTTGGAGGCTGCTTTTTATGTGTTTATCTAGTCCCATCCTTCCACGTTCACTGCCTTTGTCCTGGTTTCTGCCATTAACCTGGTGGAATTCTGCCACTTTTTTGCCTTCGTCCTGGTTGCGACACGTTGCCTTTATCCTGGTTGCATGTCACTGCCTTTGCTGCCTTTTGTGCTGGTCCCATCCCACCGCCTTTGCTGCCTTTTGTGCTGGTCCCATCCCACCGCCTTTGCTGCCTTTTGTGCTCTTTGCATCCCACTGCATTTGCTGCCTTTTCTCCTGGTCACATCCCACCGTTGTCCTATTCGCATCCCACCTCCGTTGCTGCCTTTTGTCCTCTTAGCATCCCACCGCCTTTGCTGCCTTTTGTCCTCTTCGCATCCCACCGCCTTTGCTGCCTTTTGTCCTCTTCGCATCCCACCGCCTTTGCTGCCTTTTGTCCGATTCGCATCCCACCGCCTTTGCTGCCTTTTGTCCTCTTCGCATCCTACCTCCTTTGATGCCTTGTGTCCTAGTCGCATCCCACCTCCTTTGATGCCTTGTGTCCTAGTCGCATCCCACCTCCTTTGCTGCTTTTGTCCTGGTCGCATCCCACCTCCTTTGATGCCTTGTGTCCTAGTCGCATCCCACCTCCTTTGCTGCTTTTGTCCTGGTCGCATCCCACCTCCTTTGATGCCTTGTGTCCTAGGTGCATCCCACCGCCTTTGGTCCTTGTCCTGTTTGCATCCCACCGCCTTTGGTCCTTGTCCTGGTCGCAACCTACCACCTTTGATGCCTTTTGTCCTGGTCGCATCCCACCACCTTTGCTGGCTTTTGTCCTGGTCGCATCCCACCACCTTTGCTGCCTTTTGTCCTGGTCGCATCCCACCACCTTTGCTGCCTTTTGTCCTGGTTGCATCCCACCACCTTTGCTGCCTTTTGTCCTGGTCGCATCCCACCACCTTTGCTGCCTTTTGTCCTGGTCGCATCCCACCACCTTTTGTCCTGGTCGCATCCCACCACCTTTGCTGCTTTTGTCCTGGTCGCATCCCACCGCCTTTGATGCCTTTTGTCCTGGTCGCATCCCACCACCTTTGCTGCCTTTTGTCCTGGTCGCATCCCACCACCTTTGCTGCCTTTTTGTCCTCTTTGCATCCCACCACCTTTGCTGCCTTTTGTCCTGGTCGCATCCCACCACCTTTGCTGCCTTTTGTCCTGGTTGCATCCCACCGCCTTTGCTGCCTTTTGTCCTGGTCGCATCCCACCGCCTTTGCTGCCTTTTGTCCTCTTCGCATCCCACCGCCTTTGCTGCCTTTTGTCCTCTTCGCATCCCACCGCCTTTGCTGCCTTTTGTCCTGGTCGCATCCCACCACCTTTGCTGCTTTTGTCCTGGTCGCATCCCACTGATTTGATGCCTTTTGTCCTGGTTGCATCCCACCACCTTTGCTGCCTTTTGTCCTGGTCGCATCCCACTGATTTGATGCCTTTTGTCCTGGTTGCATCCCACCACCTTTGCTGCCTTTTGTCCTGGTCGCATCCCACCACCTTTGCTGCCTTTTGTCCTGGTTGCATCCCTCCACCTTTGCTGCCTTTTGTCCTGGTCGCATCCCACTGATTTGATGCCTTTTGTCCTGGTCGCATCCCACCGCCTTTGCTGCCTTTTGTCCTGGTTGCATCCCACCACCTTTGCTGCCTTTTGTCCTGGTTGCATCCCACCACCTTTGCTGCCTTTTGTCCTGGTTGCATCCCACCACCTTTGCTGCCTTTTGTCCTGGTCGCATCCCACCACCTTTGCTGCCTTTTGTCCTGGTCGCATCCCACCACCTTTGCTGCCTTTTGTCCTGGTCGCATCCCACCACCTTTGCTGCCTTTTGTCCTGGTCGCATCCCACCACCTTTGCTGCCTTTTCTCCTGGTCGCATCCCACCACCTTTGCTGCCTTTTGTCCTGGTCGCATCCCACCACCTTTGCTGCCTTTTGTCCTGGTCGCATCCCACCACCTTTGCTGCCTTTTGTCCTGGTCGCATCCCACCACCTTTGCTGCCTTTTGTCCTATTCGCATCCCACCACCTTTGCTGCCTTTTGTCCTGGTCGCATCCCACCACCTTTGCTGCCTTTTGTCCTGGTCGCATCCCACCACCTGTGCTGCCTTTTGTCCTGGTCGCATCCCACCACCTTTGCTGCCTTTTGTCCTGGTCGCATCCCACCACCTTTGCTGCCTTTTCTCCTGGTCGCATCCCACCACCTTTGCTGCCTTTTGTCCTGGTCGCATCCCACCACCTTTGCTGCCTTTTGTCCTGGTCGCATCCCACCACCTTTGCTGCCTTTTGTCCTATTCGCATCCCACCACCTTCGCTGCTTTTGTCCTTGTCCTGGTCGCATCCCACTGCCTTTGATGCCTTTTGTCCTAGGCGCATCCCACCACCTTTGCTGCCTTTTGTCCTGGTCGCATCCCACCGCCTTTGCTGCCTTTTGTCCTGGTCGCATCCCACCACCTTTGCTGCCTTTTGTCCTGGTCGCATCCCACCATCTTTGCTGCCTTTTGTCCTGGTCGCATCCCACCATCTTTGCTGCCTTTTGTCCTGGTCGCATCCCACCATCTTTGCTGCCTTTTGTCCTGGTCGCATCCCACCATCTTTGCTGCCTTTTGTCCTGGTCGCATCCCACCATCTTTGCTGCCTTTTGTCCTGGTCGCATCCCACCATCTTTGCTGCCTTATGTCCTGGTCGCATCCCACCGCCTTTGCTGCCTTATGTCCTGGTCGCATCCCACCGCCTTTGCTGCCTTTTGTCCTGGTCGTATCCCACCGCCTTTGCTGCCTTTTGTCCTGGTCGTATCCCACCGCCTTTGCTGCCTTTTGTCCTGGTCGTATCCCACCGCCTTTGCTGCCTTTTGTCCTGGTCGCATCCCACCGCCTTTGCTGCCTTTTGTCCTGGTCGCATCCCACCGCCTTTGCTGCCTTTTGTCCTGGTCGCATCCCACCATCTTTGCTGCCTTTTGTCCTGGTCGCATCCCACCATCTTTGCTGCCTTTTGTCCTGGTCGCATCCCACCATCTTTGCTGCCTTATGTCCTGGTCGCATCCCACCATCTTTGCTGCCTTTTGTCCTGGTCACATACCACCACCTTTGATGCCTTGTGTCCTAGTCGCATCCCACCACCTACGCTGCTTTTGCCTTGTCCTGGTCACATCCCACCACCTTTGCTGCCTTTGTCCGAGTCGCCTGTCATTGCCTTTGCTGCCTTGTCCTGATTGTAGTCTGTCTGTCGTGTCCTGGTTGCATCTCAAAATGGTGTTTTGTGTGCTCGGTCTCAATTTTGCACTTCTTAAGGGCTTATCTCACCTTCGGCCAGTCCCTTATCAGGTCTTACCCTGTTGATTCTGGACATTTTCGGGGCCAGATTTCTGTCCAGAAGTGATCCATCATTGTTCCTACCCACACCTTATCGAAGTCTGCACCTGCCCTGTTCCTTCCCACACCTTCTTGAGGTCTGCTCCTGCCCTTTTCCTACGTGTACCGTCTCAAGGTCTTCTCGTGCCCTGTTCCTACCCTCATCTTCTTGAGGTCTTCTCCTGCCCTGTTCTTACATGCACCATCTCAAGGTCTGCTCTTGCCCTGTTTCTACCTGCACTTTCTTTAGGTCTGCTTCTGCCCTGTTCCTACCCGCACCTTCTCAAGGTCTGCTCCTGCCCTGTCCCTGCATGCACATCCCTGAGGTCTGCTCCTGCCCTGTTTTTACCAGCACCTTCCCATAGTGTGCTTCAGCCCTGTTTTTATGCGCACCTTATCGAGGACTGCTCCTGGTCTGTTCCTACCTGCACCTTTTCGAGGTCTGCTCCTGCCCTGTTTTTACCCGCACCTTCTCGAGGTTTGCACCTGCCCTGTTTGCACCGTGTTGAGGTCTTCACCTGCGCTGTTTTTACCCTCACCTTTACAGGGTCTGCTCATGCCCTGTTTTTACCCGCACCTTTTCGAGGATTGATCTTGGCCTATTTTTACCCACACCTTCTAGAGGTCTGCTCCTGCCTTGTTTTTACCCGCACCCTCTTGAGGTCTGCTCCTGGCCTGTTTTTATCCTCACCTTTTTGAGGTCTCCTTCCCTGTTCCTACATAAACCTTCTCGAGGTCTGCACCTGCCCTGTCTGCACCGTGTTGAGGTGTGCTCCTGCCCTGTTTTTACCTGCGCCTTCTCGGTCTGCTCCTGCTGTGTTCCTGCCCGCACCTTCTAGAAGTCTGCTTCTAACCTGTTCTTCACTGCACCATCTCAAGGTCTCCTCCTCCCCCGTTTCTACCTGCCCCTTCTCGAGGTATGCTCCTGCTCTGTCCTACATGCACCTTCTTGAAGTATGCTCTTGGCCTGTTTTTACCCACACCTTCTTGAGGTCTGCTCCTGCCCTGTTCTACATGGATCTTCTCAAGGTCTGCACCTGGCCTGTGTTTACCTGCACCTCAAGGTCTGCTCATGCCCTGTTCTGCATGCACCTTCTCGAGGTTTCCTCCTGCGCTGTTTCTTACTGCACCTTGTTGAGGTCTGCTCCTGCCCTGTTCTACATGCACCTTCTCAAGGTCTGCTCATGCCCTGTTCTTGTATGCACCTTCTCGAGGTCTGCTCCTGCCCTCTTCTGCATGCACCTTCTTGAGGTTTGCTCCTTCACTGATTCTTCCTGCACCTTTTTGAGGTCTGCTCCTGCCCTGTTCTACATGGGCCTTCTCAAGGTCTGCACCTGGCCTGTGTTTACCCGCACCTTCTCGAGGTCTGCTCCTGCCCTCTTCTGCATGCACCTTCTCGAGGTTTGCTCCTGCACTGATTCTTCCTGCACCTTGTTGAGGTCTGCTCCTGCCCTGTTCTACATGGGCCTTCTCATGGTCTGCACCTGGCCTGTGTTTACCCGCACCTTCTCGAGGTCTGCTCCTGCCCTCTTCTGCATGCACCTTCTCGAGGTTTGCTCCTGCACTGATTCTTCCTGCACCTTGTTGAGGTCTGCTCCTGCCTTGTTTCTTCCTGCACCTTGTTGTTTGGTCTGCTTCTGCCCTGTTCTACATGGACCTTCTCGTTCTGCTCCTGCCTTGTTTCTTCCTGCACCTTGTTGTTTGGTCTGCTTCTGCCCTGTTCTACATGGACCTTCTCGTTCTGCTCCTGGCCGCTTACCTGCACGCTCTCAAGGTCTGCTCCTGCCCTGTTCTTACATGCACTGTCTCAATGTCTGCTCCTGCCCTGTTCTTACTCAGACCTTCTCGAGGTCTGCTCCTGCCTTGTTTTTACCCGCACCCTCTTGAGGTCTGCTCCTGGCCTGTTTTTATCCTCACCTTTTTGAGGTCTCCTTCCCTGTTCCTACATAAACCTTCTCGAGGTCTGCACCTGCCCTGTCTGCACCGTGTTGAGGTGTGCTCCTGCCCTGTTTTTACCTGCGCCTTCTCGGTCTGCTCCTGCTGTGTTCCTGCCCGCACCTTCTAGAAGTCTGCTTCTAACCTGTTCTTCACTGCACCATCTCAAGGTCTCCTCCTCCCCCGTTTCTACCTGCCCCTTCTCGAGGTATGCTCCTGCTCTGTCCTACATGCACCTTCTTGAAGTATGCTCTTGGCCTGTTCTACATGGATCTTCTCAAGGTCTGCACCTGGCCTGTGTTTACCTGCACCTCAAGGTCTGCTCATGCCCTGTTCTGCATGCACCTTCTCGAGGTTTCCTCCTGCGCTGTTTCTTACTGCACCTTGTTGAGGTCTGCTCCTGCCCTGTTCTACATGCACCTTCTCAAGGTCTGCTCATGCCCTGTTCTTGTATGCACCTTCTCGAGGTCTGCTCCTGCCCTCTTCTGCATGCACCTTCTTGAGGTTTGCTCCTTCACTGATTCTTCCTGCACCTTTTTGAGGTCTGCTCCTGCCCTGTTCTACATGGGCCTTCTCAAGGTCTGCACCTGGCCTGTGTTTACCCGCACCTTCTCGAGGTCTGCTCCTGCCCTCTTCTGCATGCACCTTCTCGAGGTTTGCTCCTGCACTGATTCTTCCTGCACCTTGTTGAGGTCTGCTCCTGCCCTGTTCTACATGGGCCTTCTCATGGTCTGCACCTGGCCTGTGTTTACCCGCACCTTCTCGAGGTCTGCTCCTGCCCTCTTCTGCATGCACCTTCTCGAGGTTTGCTCCTGCACTGATTCTTCCTGCACCTTGTTGAGGTCTGCTCCTGCCTTGTTTCTTCCTGCACCTTGTTGTTTGGTCTGCTTCTGCCCTGTTCTACATGGACCTTCTCGTTCTGCTCCTGCCTTGTTTCTTCCTGCACCTTGTTGTTTGGTCTGCTTCTGCCCTGTTCTACATGGACCTTCTCGTTCTGCTCCTGGCCGCTTACCTGCACGCTCTCAAGGTCTGCTCCTGCCCTGTTCTTACATGCACTGTCTCAATGTCTGCTCCTGCCCTGTTCTTACTCAGACCTTCTCGAGGTCTGCTCCTGCCCTGTTTCTTCCTGCACCTTGTTGAGATCTTTCCCAGCGCTTTTCCTACCCACACCATGTCGAAGTTTGTTCCTGCATTTTCCTACCCTTCTCGAGGTCTTCTGGTGCCCTATTTGTTTCTCCTCTGCCATCTTGAATTTCCTGACTGGATCAAGTTCCTGCCTAATTTCTGTCCCCAATTGTTATTATCGTTCCTCATTATGCCTTATGTGGATGTCTGATCTTGCTTCATTCTTCCATTCCTAGCCACCCTCTCCTCCCCTTCCCAAAATAAGCTTTGTTCTGCTGCTTCTCCCCTTTTCACATCCCATACTGCTTAGTTCTCTTGTAGAACCTAGGAATGAGTAAATATTCTACATAAATGATGGAATTTTATTTTTGTCGAAGATGGAAAGTTTTTGGGCAGCTGTGTTGATGTGGAAGCTTTCTCCCACCCTGGAATGTTGTGAGGTAGGATAATAAAGCAAAGCAGGATGTTAGAGCAGTTCTGCTCTTTTCTCATTGTACAGTTCCCGTTGCCTCATCTCCCACCAAACCACCCCCCGCATACTGTTCAGTGCAGGGATGGTTCGGTGGGAGGAGGGGGCTGGCCTTTGTTCTGCTGTTTGCTGAATCGGCAGGGCTACAGCCAGCTCTGAATGCGTGGATGGTACCTTCGGAAGTGAAGGGGACCTGGGCCTGCTGTCATGCAATGAGGGTGGGGCACTTGTGTCTTCATGAGTTGTTAGTGCTAAGTGGAGAAAATAGCCCTTTATTGAAAGAAGCCCGGGGTCTTCTGCAGGTTAATATTGCACCTGTTGCAGGGAGAATATGTGCTACCTGGAGTTTTTGCATATGACGTGGTGGTCTAGGTAAATATTTCCTTTACCTCAGATTTGTTTGATATTAGCTTGACTAACAACATAGTTTGAGTTTATCATAAAGGTATTACTGTGCGACTAATGCAGTTTTTAGTATGACCTTATTCGATTCATTCTTTTTGCAGAAAAGGTGATCAAGAAAGGGAAGAAGGACAAAAAGCTGAAGAAATCGGTAAGACCTCAGACGTTACTGTGTGTCCTTGCATGCGAAGGGGAGTTGTTGGCCACTTGTTGTTAATGTATAGGGGCAGTAAGCAGCAAGAAGTGAATGTGTGCCTCAGCGTTTTTCCTGGTTGACTTATGACAGAATGTTGTCATAGACCATTGTTTTTTCCCCCCCGACAGTTTTTTGAAGAGTTGGCCGCTGATGATAAGCAAGTCATTGTGGAGGAGACGGCTGCGAAAGAGAAGGAGCAGCAGCTGCAGGTAAGTTGGGCCAGGCTTTGGCCTCAGTCATGTCTCTTTTGACTACCTCATGGGTGGCCTTCTGTCAAAGACTCCATTATGTTTTTCTTCCCAACAGCAGAAGAAGAAGCGTGACAAGCGGAAAGGCAAGAAGAAAGAGGAGGATGAGGAGGAGCAGCTGGTGGTGGATCGGATGAAGAAGCTTTCAGTCCAGGCCAGTGATGAAGAAGGTGAGTGTTGAAAAGTGTCTATTATTGATCAGTGTATGCACTCAGAAGGGTTTGATGATTCTGTGGGAATTACTGATCTGTCTGAGCTTGGCACGCCTTGGGCTGGTGCAGGTAGATTGAAGTTTTTATTGGTATTTTTAAACAGTAGACCAATCGTTGCTCCACGATCTGATACCATTACATGAAGCATTTAAACACGTATTTATGCAGGACTTAGGACTGAAAATGAATTATCATAAGTCCTATACTATGACAGTTGGCTCGACAAAGAATAAGAAATTAAAAGCACACTGTATCAATGATCATTGTTTAGGAAAAGTGGACAGGTTTTGTTACCTTGGTATTCTGTTGGACAACCAACTGACTTGGGGACCACTGATTAAAGCACATATACAATCCCTTAATAGGGTAGCTCGTGGGATAAATTCCTTTAGTAGACGTTTAGGACACAGTCATATTAAATCTGTTTTACATCTTTAGAATGCAAAATTTGTTCCCATGGTGGCGTTTGGTGTGGAAATCTGGGGATACAAACCTTGCCATTTAATTCAAGTTGCTGAAAACGAAATTTTTAGAAAGCTAATAAGAATTCCCCAGAGTGTCCCAGAGGACATAGTTCATGAAGAAATGGGAGCAAATGTTATGACTGATTCTATTCGACTTCGTCTAGTACTTCTTTGGTTTATATGGCTTAAGGGTGAACTGGAATTTAACAGAAGGATTGTGATTGATTGCATGAATTTGGAACTAAGTCATCGCATTCCATGGTTGTTACGTTAAAACAACCCTGGGGGTGTTGTGTAAACCTCAGTTGTTCAGTACCCCAGAGCTAATTAGTAAATCAGACATAGGTTGGGTGTAAGAGGTTTTTAGATTAACTACTCATGAAGCTAGGCTACAAGTAGCTTAACCCAAAGATAGTTATAAGCACCTTATGATGGTGAAATCCATGAATAAAATGGAAATGTATTTAACCTTGGACATGGCCGCTCATCATAGTAGACTGTTAACTTCCATTTAAATCTGTTTCCACAGCTGTTGATGGGGTGGCATAAGCCACTAGACTGTCTTTTTTGCACAACTTACATGATTTCTGCACTAGACACTTGGCATATTTTTTTTATTCACCCTAACTGGTCAGCCTTAAGATGAAAGTACATTCGCCCCCTTTTTGCTCCTCTGGATTTTTATCAAGCGAGGCCTGCTTTAACTTTACTTGCAACTTCTGGATTCACCAAAAACCTGTTGCTTTTTATCTCGGTTTTTGGCAGGGGTGTATTTTGCTAACCAACGAAATTAACTGACAGTGAGCTGTTTTGTAAATGTACTGTTCATGTAGACTGGTTAAACTGTGATTCGATCGATGGTTTGAGGCGGCCCTATTATTCCTCCTTATTTGGCGGACCCTTATATGGAGGTTTTTGTTCGGTTTTATTAAGATGAGCCCCGACACCCTTTTATACAGTATTTAAGATGTCTTTTGCTGCATTTGTTTTTTTTGTAATGTATTTTTATCTTATCAAAGGTTGCACTTTAAACAGTTGCTGTATTTTATTTTAATTTAGATATATCTGTGAGTGTACTTTTGACACTAGACTAATTGTTTTATTTTTTTATGTGCTTTTATGGCCATTGAGGCCGAATAAAGAATTTATTGATTGATTAAACATGCACATAATCGTAAATTAATCATTCGTGGAGGCAGTCCCAAACCTTTTGGGACTTGAATTGGCAGATAATTGTGTTGGCTACTAGAAAACACAAAAGAAGAAAGGATAGAAACGCAAGTCTGAGAATAGCAATGGGTGCAGAGGGGAAAATGTTTGCCACGCCTTGCTGGGTGGGTTGGGTGGGGCGGGGGGGTTGCTCATGCAATATATTGCTCACCGGCAGGTTTCTGTTCAGTGGCAGTGGTAAGTGGATGTGCTCCGTATAGCGAACCCTTTGTGCATAACGCCGGATATCTCCCAGCACACCATATGTACACCATCATGTCAGTTAAACTACTTGTCGTCAGTTCGCTTATTAGGTTAATAATGCATTAAAATGATATCCCTTTATAGTCAATCAGTTAACCAGTACCAATAAAGGGGTGTTCTTCGCTTTAGACCCAAGCCTCAAACGAGTCTTAGATGGAAGTTTCAGAATGCAAATGTGGGCCACGTTTCTTCAAGACAGAGAAGAAGGCCATGCCTCAATGAGTGGTTGGAAATTGCAGTGTGTTTGGCTCAGTAATTTGGTCTGTTTGCTATCCATCCTCACTTCTATCTCCCTTTGTGTATTTTCAGACGCGGCTCCACTTCCTAAAGCTGGAAAGAAAAAGAAGGTACAGGTATTTCTTGTCAGTGGTGGGCAATCTTACTCCATGCGTACAAGTGCGGTCTTTAGTGGGAATTCTCCGTGCAGCGCTTGTGGGTCTAGAGATGTTGCAGGTTTCTGTATGCGCTTCATTAAAAGTACCCTTCATTTAAACACAGTTACCCACCACCTGTCGACTCTCACAGGCTGGGAGGGCAGAAGGAGGGTCAGTTAGCTTGCACAATAGCAAAAAAAAACAAGGGAAAGCGGGGGGTTCCTGCTTAATAGGTCAGGACACAGTTGGAGTGTGATGTGATTCAATCGTATCTGGATGATTGAAAATGCCCATTTTCACACCCTGCTACGTATTATAATAGGGTAGATGTTGCCCGCATAGGATGCTGGGCTCACCCACATATATGTAGCGTGCTTCATCACCAAGTCTGCTCCTAACCATGGATTGCATCCATAGCGAGCTTCACAAATACATTGAAGCAATGATGAATGGTCTAAGTGTATCAACACTTAATGGGCTCGATTAGGATTAAAACTGTGTAGTGGTTGAAGGGGGTTTTATTCGAGATGCTCCCCGTCCCAAGATTAAAAGCTGTAGTTCAACCTGAAGAGGGTGACTATGGTCCTTTGTGGTCAAAAGACGAAACATGTTTCTGCTCTTCCAAAAAAGTAGCATAAAAGACGTCTGGGGAATAGAAAGACTCCTACATTGTGTGAAACTACTGTCCTGTGCCAGTCTGTGTATAAATCGCAACATACTAGGTTGGTTATTTGCTTTGCACTGATCTAATGACCTGTAGTAAAAGTTTAAAAAAGACATTGCCATATGTAGAATAAGACAATTATTTGTGTTGCAGTCCACTGAAACCGAAGAAACAATCATATTTCGTTATGTGCTGTAACTTAGAAGGTGGCAATTGGCGCAGACACTCATGTATAGTACCAGCCTTGCTGAATAGTCGTCACTTTTTTGTGAGAAAAGTCTGGGCAGGCATATATCTTTTTGTTGCATAAATGCTTACTGGGAGTACTAGTGCACTGCACTGTGCAGGTACGAGGAAACTTTTTTGGGAAACATCGCTGGCAGATAGGTTTCTGCATATATATATTTTCGATGTTGCGGGGGTGTTAAGGTACTACTAGTCAATACGATCCAAGCAATTATTCTTCAACTGGCTGATTTGCAGAGGCACTGCGTCCATGAAGCAGACTGTAGCTAAGTGGATAGTGTTTTGTTGAGTAATATGTTGCCAGGAGGCAAATAAACCTAACTCCCTTCCCACCAGAGGGAAAACTACTTCTGCTGCTTTCGTAGGAATGGTCTCATTCTAAATAGAACGGCTACCTGACCAAAAGCATTCTTTCGTTTTTAACATTTCTAATTGAATTATTTAGAAAAATAAAATGTTACATTAAAATTAGGTGTAGTGTTACTGTGTAAGGTCTTGTCCTTTCATAGAGCAGCTAAAACTTACCAATACTCATCACCACACCTTAAATTAAATACATTTTTAACTGGGACACTAATATCTAATCATAAGAGTTAACCATGTACCCGTAACACCTACACCTCAAACCATTAACCATATACCCAAAACCCTGCACTTTCTTACCCACACCTTTCATATGTAGACTATGCCTGTGAGGCGATGGGTTCTGGCAATCCAATGCACCCGTATTTTTCACTTTTTGGTCATCTGGTTATTGGCCTTTTTACTGTCACTGAGCCTCACCCATAGTAAACACATGGTAAATGGAATACACATGGTTACCGCCTGTGTGCCTTTTAAGATGAGGCTGCTGCGGCACAGCAAAGGCAAGGAGCACTTGGCGTGGTACACATGAACACGTGCGGTCTGCATGTGTGACCCTTGTCGTGCGCACGTGTTCTGGCGCAGAGGGAATCTGCAGAATATTGACCTCTTGGGAAAGTCTGTGTGGTTCACTGTCTTGTTTGCAGTGAAACTCCATAATACAGCTATGGGGAAGACTGCCCTAGGGTGCAGCTTCGTTCCCTTTGGCCTACAGAGTCCAGTGATGTATCGAAATCAGGATAACCCATGTGAGACAATCCAATCTGCAAGTTCAAATATATCTGTACACATTATGGGTCAACCAGAATTGTTGTATTTCTCTGGTTCAGCTCGGGATCAGAGCCCAGGCTTTTTTGTCACCCTGCTGTGCCATGTTAATTACATTTCTCTACAGCAGCAGGAACAAAGGGAGCAGTTAACGGTGCTTCACTCAGCTCCTGAGTAGGGAAGGGGTGGGGTGAAATGAGCTGTATCAAACACCCGGCTGTCACTACCAAGGATGTGCCTGCCCAACCCCACTGAACAAAGGAGGGAGCCCAGACCTCTGGAGCTAACACAGGAGGGGTCTCCTTTTGAAGATTTGATAGGAAAGGCCCTGGCTGTGATGCCAGTGAGGGGCAAAGCTGAGGCCCCTGAGGAGTTGTGACTTGAGACTCCTGGAGGATGCCATTTTGAACTGTCTCTGCATGCTGTGAAGGAGGATTGGGACAGGGGTGTAAAGGTGACGTGGCACCCTATTATTGGCCAAGTATGCTTGACTTCTGGAACCTTCCACTCCCTTTAAAAAACAACTCTTGCACAAAGGGTGACTTTCTTTTGCCTGGTGTTTTCTGCACTTCCCCTTGGACCGCACTGGACAGCTGGAGGGAGGAACCCCTAGATGCCCAGAAAGGACTAAGGACTCTGCCCAGTTGACCCTAGGACCAGTAGGTCTCCCGAAGGGCCAGTGAGGCTGCCCCCTTACACCTGCTGAGGACCAGCTTTGGGAAAATCCTTGACTTTTGTGCCCGGAGATAAAGACCAGGAAGATGGCTGGAGCAGGGAGTCAGGAGGAGCAGCTCTCCGTGGAGTACACCGCTTTTGAGGTGAGGTTTGCTGCAACTGCCCCTGGTGGCTAGAGATCGCCACCAGGAGTAAAATGAGCACAAGACTTTCCGAATCCGCCCAATGGGGCCCAAGTTATGGCCATTTTAAGGTCTGTGACGTTTGACCACTTTCCGACAAAGGAGTGCCTGGGGCTCCGCTCCCTCCTAAAAATTCCCCCGGAGTGGGCCTGGGGCGTTGGCACAATAATTAATTATTTATTTATTTGCACCCATGGAGGGGCCATCAATTTTTCTGGGGAGTGGGCATGTTGGGCCCCCTTTTCAGTCTCTTTTGGCACGGGGACCCCATCCCCCTGGTCTGATGCACATGGAGGTGCAGGCCATGTGGGAGCCGGTGGGTCAGTGAGGAGGTGGTCTTCCTCGACTGCCCTCCAACTATGAGGATGCATGGGTGTGTCCAGGTAGAACCAAGTACCTCCCTGTCCCCCCAAAAACATAAAACAAGAGAAAACCGATGCACGCTGTTAAAGTATTGACTGCTCTTGCTGGAGCACCCCTTAATGCCCAGCAGGACTTTTACATTTGCACATCCGTCACTCGTAGTGGCCCCAGGATGGCAGGGGCACCACCAGCATGCTAAAGGGAACATTAACGGGCTGCAGGAGTGCAGCAGCTCCCCCCTCCTCCCCCAAAGAATGTTTTTATAGGACTGGCCCTATGTTTCCTGAGCCATAAAAAAACGGTTCCCTTTGGAATTTCATCAATGTTTTAAAACGCACCTAAGGCTGGAGCTTTGTCTCTACGTCTGAGAGTGCAGCGCCCTCCAGGGGCTTGTTCTATGGTTGCATTTATTATGGCCTGAAGAGGTTTAAATAAAGAATGTGTGCACAACACCCACTAGGGGCAGAGTCTATGGCTGCATGTTATGTGATCAAAAATGCGATTGTTTTTACGATTGCATTTTCATGGCTGGAAGTTTGCAAAAGGCACAGACGCATGGTGTGCTCATTTTAAAATGTTTTATTGTTTTAATAGCGTTGGCAGTCGCAGTGATGTGCTTCTTTAACAGAAATAAGTGCATTTCTACCTGATGATGATTATTGATGATGGCATTTACAACTGATGATTATTATTGGTGATGATCATTACTGATGATGATTGCACTTACAACTGATGATTATTGATGATTATTGATGATTACATTTACAACTGATTGCTATTGATGATTATTGATGATGGCATTTACAACTGATGATTATTATTGATGATGGTGATTACTGATGATGATTAGTACTGATGGCGATTGCATTTACAAACAAAACCATGTCTTTAACATGTGGTCTGCTCATCTTGAACCTTTGACCAAGTCAATATACTGGCGTTATATGTTTGAGTGACCCCTTTAGGAGGTCAAAGGTGATTATACGATGTCATCTATGGTATTTTACGTCCGCCCGTGTACCTGCTTGTAAATTACTGCGTAGTATTTAGTTGTGGGTGTAGAATACACGTTCTTTTCCTTTTTCTAAAGAAAAAGCACTGACTGGACTATCATTTATTGAGTGTTGCTATTGCGTGCCAGCAAACGGTGGTTACTAGCCCACACAACCTCCCCTGCGTAACCTGGACTGCTCTGCTTCGCTACTCTGAAAGAGTCGAGCACTACAATGGGGTGCTTGGTTCCCAGTAAGAGGAAATTGTGCTCCTATTACTCGTGCAGGCCACACGATTAATAACCCAATTCCCTACCCTCTGCTTCTGAGCGAGGTTTGCCAAGACGAGCCTCCGGTATTATTGCTCCAGATTGGAAAAATGGGCTGTGGTACACAGACCATCAGCGCTTCTTTACATGTTTCCACCTCAAGCTGCCCTTCAGTCCATTCTGATTAGATGGTGCTGTGTCCTAATCTCTGAGGCTGCCATATACGTGCCTGGAGATTGAGCGGGGACCCCTTGAGCTCCTTTCAGCTGCCACCTGAGGTGGTTGAAGTCATTCTTTCAGCAACTCACCCCTTGACGAAATTGACTTACTCTTAGAGATTGGGCAACTTTTTTGCATGGTGCGCACAACGTAGACCTCTTACAGACTAAACTGTCTCAAATCCTGCAATTCGCACTTTTCGTTGCTTGCAGTGGTTCGGCGATTGGCACTGTCAAGGATTATCTGGCTGCATTGTCCTTGTTCCTCTATCTGCCAGGTCAGCCGCCCCTTTTCAAATCTTCGATTTTCATGCCTTTTCTAAAGGGCTAACAAATCCTTATCCTCCCACCCCCTTTGTTGTGTCCTGTTGGGTTCTTAATTTGGTTTCAACTTTTCTTACGGGCACTCAGTTTGAGCGCTTGCATAGTTGTCCTTTAAGGCTGTTACCTTTGAAAACGGTGTTTCTAGTGGTAATAACTGCAGCCAGATGAGTGAGGGCCCTACAGGCTCTTAGCTCCCGTCCCCCCTTGCCTCTTTTTACCTTGACCAGTTGGTGTTGCAAACCAAGGCTGCTTTTCTGCCAGAAGTGGTAATTCCTTTCTGAGTCCGTCCGTCACCCTTCTGACCTATCTCGGCCCCATCCCTTGCAGGAGGAGGCGTGGTTGCACAGGTGGATGGTCAACTACAACCTGGACCGTACCAAGGATACACAGCTGGATGACCAGCTCTCCGTGGGGTGCTGTGGTGTGAAGAAGGGTAAAGCAGTGCTGACAAGGACTCTTTTGAGGTGAATCAGTCTCTGCATCAAAACTTGCTACGCTTTGGTGAAGAAGGACCCACCTGAAGCAATCCGCCCATTCCATCATGGCTAAATCTACTTCTTTTCTCTTGCAACACGAGTCCCAGTTGCAGATACCTGCATGGCAGCTATATGGGCATTTTTCCAAACCTTCGCCAAGCATTGCTGCCTGGATTCTGAAGTGCACAGAGATGGTCATTTTGCCAGATCCATTTTGCAGGATTTCATGATCTAACCATCCATCAATCCTCCTCCTATTCTACAGATGAGGAATCTGCAGGTAGCAATATCCATCCAAAGAAAAATGTACTCACCCACGGTATTGAGCTTTCTGGTGGATACGCTATCTACCTTCAGATTCCTCAGCGGCCCGCTCACCTCCCTGTTTGATGGATTGTTATAGGGAAAGTAAATTATACCAATACTATATTTTGGTACTACAGCACTCTGTCAATGTCAATCTGTCTGCTTGCCTCAGTCGGTGGCGTGTGGGGAGGAATCAATGGAAGCTGGTGCTGTTGCACCAGGATGGACTCTACATGGCTTTATCATCTGATGCCACTTTTGCGGTCTGTACGAAGCCTGGGCCGTGCTGGGTACGAGAGATCTGTTTGCGGATCCAGTCAGATGCCTGGGATTATTCTACAGGTGAGATCTGCCAGAGGAAAGAGTATCCATCAGGAGGGTGGTTACCGCATGTAAGTAATATTTTCTTCTTGCTTAGACCCAGGACTGTCTTCTGAGCCAGGTACCCGGAAAGACAAGCACATAAGGAGGTACAATAGTGTATAAAACAAACAAACAATGCGGCTGACCAAGGTTCAGCACATCAAATCCCCTGTACAAGTGTATAAAATAAGAGCCTGTGCAACTACTTCCAGAGTGTACCGCACTTCCACTCCACTGGCAATCAGAAAATTGTTTTTATAAGAAAGGGAGGAAGGTGCACCAGATCAAAGTCCATACGCTCCAAATGTATCCAAAAAATATATCTTTATTGTAATTGCAGATTAAAAGTTGAACATCAGCCAACGCGTTTCGTTCCAATCCTGGAACTTCATCAGGGCTGAAACAAACATAATAACAAACAACATATAACTACCAAATCACATAAAAATCACATAGAAAAGACGAGCACATAAATAGTGCAATAGTGTAACCTGCACATAATTAGTGCATTGACCAAAGTTTTTGGCAAGAAAAGGAGAACTTTCTGAATGATCATCAAGAGAAAGCAGGTAGAAGTAAGCTTGTTAAAAAAGGGCGCAAACTAGAGCTGCCAATGACAAATGATGCTCATGTTGTGAGCTGTCGTAGAGGGTGAGAGGCAGAGAGGGGCCTAAGATACCTGGGCACCAACCAGCGGTCCACAAAAAGGAATTAAGAAAAACCAACATTTACATCTTCTCGCCATTTAAAGACCGAGAGTTCGTTTTCATCCATTTTTAAATAAGTCATAAACTGAGCCGAAAGCATCTGCTCGTCTCCCCTCCCCTATAATTTAAGAATTGAACTGTCATCCACTTAGGCAGAAAATCAGAAGCCAGAAAAGTGAATAAGGTTAGCCATTGGTGAAACATATAAATTAAACAGCAGTTGCCTGAGTGCCGAGTCTTGGGGCACACCAGACGGGCAAAAGCTGCCATGGGAAACAGCCTGGGAATGATGAGACAGAAAAGAGTTAAACCAGTTACATACGAATTCCTTGACTGTAATGCCCAACAGCTGATTTAGCAGAATGTCACAGGACACAGTGTCAAAAGCCGCCTACAAATAAAGAATTAACGCAGCAGCGCGTGTCCAGAATCATGCAGATGCCGTTACTGACCATTGGAGCTATGGTTTCAGATTGCTTTGCAAACCAGATGGAAAAGGATGTAAAAAGTAATGGCCTTCAGGGTACAAAGACAGTTGAACATTATCAACGTGTTCATTGAGTTTAGCTGTCAATATAAGAGCCTGCTGATGAGATGAAGATTCAAAAGACTCGTTAAATAAAGAACAAGGGTTCAAAAATGTTGACTCATCTGGGCATCTTTTCTTCATCTTTTCTTCATCTTTTCTGTTTTTTCTCCTAATGGTAAAAAAATACCACTTGAAAGGGTGTTGAGGGAATCCCACAGGTCCCCAGAAACATTCTATTGCTTATGTAGACATAGCAGTTACCTGTGATGGAGAACTGAGATGACAGGAAATAAGCATTTTTAGGTTTATGATCTGGAACCCAACTAAGATGAACTATGTCTAAATCTTCCCAGTGTGCTTTTCACTCTGTTTGGTAGAACATTGTGCGAGGACGGCGTTACTGATGAGGTCTTGGACCAGCGACACCTGGTATCTGATACTGGCCTCTGCACTTGCGCATTGTATGATCTCTCGGAGAATCGTCTCATCTCCGTGCTCTCCATTGTAGATGCAACTGTACAGCATGTTGTCTTACGTCGTGTCCTAGGTATGTGTCCTGTAGTTTGCTCTGCACACACATTCTATGCCTCTGCTTCAACCATGGTTACTGTAAACTGCTCTATTGCTTCTTGGAATTATGTCCATGCTACATGACATGCCAAAAATAAAGCTGCTGCTTGATTTAATTTCACTGACCTTCCTCTTAGGGAGGTAATATCTTTGCTGCCCTGAGCCAGAGTCAGAGTGAGGAAGAAGATGACGAGGACACAGAGGAGAGAAAGCCTGCCAAAGTTGACAAAAATAAAAAGGACAAGGTGAGTCTGTACATGTTGGAATGGAGGAGCATTACCAGAGGTGGGGGAGGCACGAAAGGGGAGTTTCTATACCACGCAGCACAGAGGGTGCTAATAATGGACAAAAAGTTCAAAATAAAAAATTAGAATCCGATACCTGATCATTAGGAATAAAACGCAGTTTCCCTCTTGTGGTATTTATTGTTCATTTCCATTCGTACTTCATTGTTGCCTCCACACACCCATCTACTTGCGACACGCGTTTAGAAA
The DNA here is from genome assembly GCA_963921515.1 of Calotriton arnoldi. Taxonomy (NCBI): domain Eukaryota; kingdom Metazoa; phylum Chordata; class Amphibia; order Caudata; family Salamandridae; genus Calotriton; species Calotriton arnoldi. The sequence goes on from CAWUFW010002099.1 coordinate 395,648, forward strand.
TCTCGGTTTGTTATTCAGTCATTCAATTCTTTTCGTATACTTATCTTTATATCAATGTAATTTAACAATTCAAGTAGAGCTTTCGTGCATTATGTACAATGCAGTGTACTCTGACATGGTTAATTTTCAAATATTCTGTGTGCCACACAGTGTCTCTCTTTCCTTCATACTATGAATACTGACGCCTTAATTACATTATTACATCATCTGACATTTATCTGTAAAACAAATTGACAAACTGTGTCTGCCTCTGGAGTGGGTTCAACTCCAAAGTCCTGATCGGTGTTATGGTCTGTGGAAAGCCGCACATGTCCTTTTGGTGCATGCATGTGTCCTCTTTGGAATGGCTCCTAGTGAAACGGCTGTCCAGTAGCTATCGAGGTACTTGGTTGATGTCACAGTTCCCTTCAGTGTTGAGCTCTGGCAGCACATGCAGCAACATTGGGGACACAGTTATAGGGCGACATGGATCTTATGTTTAACCCACCATTCATCCACAATGTTGTTGCTGTTGTGCTTCAAATGTTTTATTAAACCGTGTCCCCACTAACAACTTTTTTACTCGCTGAGGGTGGGAAATAGTCTGACCTTTAACACACTAATCACAACTGTTTGGGCTGCGTTTACAACCAGTGTTCCACTTCCTGTTAAGACCAGAGTTGAAGGGGATCTCTCTCTCGGTCATGACCATTCTTGTATCCTTTCCCATGTCCGTAAATGAACCACCCAGCTCGAGCCTTTGCATAACAACGAACTGGAACTGTATGCGTAGGCTTAGTGATGCGTGTCAAGCGATGTATGTAAGAGTTTTATTAAAGATATGCTTTTGAATCTTTGCAGAGAATGCCAGCCCGGCACCTTCTTTTTTCATCTCTTGTACACTGTGTCACTCCACTGCTGTGGTGGCACAAATCCCTTGTGTGCCAGGATTCATTTGTCTTTTAAAAATGCTTTATTTGTTCCTTCTGTAGATGCAACACTATGGATGATGAGGGTGGCGAGATAAAGCATGTAATATATGATGATTGCATGTTCTTTTGTAATGTAAAATAGTCCCAGATGCATGGCACTGCAGGTGGTGAGCAGGCAGCGCTCCGCTTGGGGGTGCAAGTACCCATTTTATATTACCCACTGGCAGTCACTAATGGGTAGTTAGGTCAGCATTTCCATAGGAAATGCCTTTTTGATTTGCTAACAACTTCAGCGCCGTTTGATGAATCTTCACGAAAGGTTCATATTAACGGAACTAAAGAACTGCCAGTCCATTGTAGCCATCACTTGTTGGTGGAGGCACAAGACTGGCAGCTCCTGTTGCATCTTCACAGAAGATGGCTTTTGGGCGCTGGTGCAAGAACAAGCCCACATAAGTCTAAAACCTTTGCGGCTAGAGCAGTGACTTAAGCAATACTGAAATCGGTACAACCGCTGCTGTCAAGAGGGCCCTGGAGGTTTGAAGTCTCCAGACTTACCAGTCCCTCATGGGCAGATAAAGCCACCCCAGCAGTGTACGTAGGACAAGGATGGCTGACTTCGACAGGTGTACGTGAGTGTGCTCCTTGATGCATTTCCTATAAACAATAGCTGATGCCCATGTTGTTCATTGCCTTGGTGTGTTCCTTGATGCGTTTCCTTTGAAGGATAGCTGGTGCCCTTGTTGTTCATTGCCTTGGTGTGTTCCTTGATGCATTTCCTTTGAAGGATAGCTGGTGCCCATGTTGTTCATTGCCTTGGTGTGGTCCTTGATGCGTTTCCTGTGAAGGATAGCTGGTGCCCTTGTTGTTCATTGCCTTGGTGTGGTCCTTGATGCGTTTCCTGTGAAGGATAGCTGGTGCCCTTGTTGTTCATTGCCTTGGTGTGTTCCTTGATGCATTTCCTATAAACAATAGCTGATGCCCATGTTGTTCATTGCCTTGGTGTGTTCCTTGATGCGTTTCCTTTGAAGGATAGCTGATGCCCATGTTGTTCATTGCCTTGGTGTGTTCCTTGATGCGTTTCCTATAAACAATAGCTGGTGCCCTTGTTGTTCATTGCCATTACATGTTCCTTGATGGGTTTCCTATAAACAATAGCTGGCGCCCTTATTCATTGCCATTGCGTGTTCCTTGATGCATTTCCTTTGAAGGACAGCTGGTGCCCTTGTTGTTCATTGCTTTTGCGTGTTCCTTGATGCGTTTCGTATAAACCATAGCTGGTGCCCTTGTTGTTAATTGCCTTGGTGTGTTCCTTGATGCGTTTCCTATAAACAATAGCTGGTACCCTTGTTGTTCATTGCCTTGGTGTGTTCCATGATGCATTTCCTATAAACAATAGCTGGTGCCCTTGTCGTTCATTGCCTTGGTGTGTTCCTTGATGCGTTTCCTTGATGCGTTTCCTATAAACAATAGCTGGTGCCCTTGTTCATTGCTATTGCGTGTTCCTTGATGCGTTTCCTGGAAACAATAGCTGTTGCCCTTGTTGTTCATTGCTTATGCGTGTTCCTTGATGCGTTTCTAAAAATGATAGCTGGTGCCCTTGTTCATTGCCATGATATGTTCCTTGATGCGTTTCTTATAAACGATAGCTCGGGCCCTTGTTGTTCATTGCCTTGGTGTGTTCATTGATGCGTTTCCTGTAAACAATAGCTGGTGCCCTTGTTCATTGCCATGGTGTTCCTTGATGCGTTTCGTATAAATGATAGTTGGTGCCCTTGTTGTTCATTGACATTGCATGTTCCTTGATGTGTTTCCTGTGAAGGATAGCTGGTGCCCTTGTTGTTCATTGCCATTGCGTGTTCCTTAATGCGTTTCCTGGAAACAATAGCTGTTGCCCTTGTTCATTGCCATGGTGTTCCTTGATGCGTTTCGTATAAATGATAGTTGGTGCCCTTGTTGTTCATTGCTTGTGCGTGTTCCTTGATGCATTTCCTTTGAAGGACAGCTGGTGCCCTTGTTGATCATTGCTTTTGCGTGTTCCTTGATGCGTTTCGTATAAACCATAGCTGGTGCCCTTGTTGTTAATTTCCTTGGTGTGTTCCTTGATGCGTTTCCTATAAACAATAGCTGGTGCCCTTGTTGTTCATTGCCTTGGTGTGTTCCTTGATGCGTTTCCTGTGAAGGATAGCTGGTGCCCTTGTTGTTCATTGCCTTGGTGTGCTCCTTTATGCGTTTCCTATAAACAATAGCTGGTGCCCTTGTTGTTCATTGCCTTGGTATGTTCCTTAATGCGTTTCTTATAAACGATCGCTCGGGCCCTTGTTGTTCATTGCCTTGGTGTCCCTTGATGCGTTTCCTGTGAAGGATAGCTGGTGCCCTTGTTGTTCATTGCCATTACGTGTTCCTTGATGCGTTTTCTGTGAAGGATAGCTGGTGCCCTTCTTGTTCATTGCCTTGGTGTGCTCCATGATGCGTTTCCTATATACAATAGCTGGTGGCCTTGTTGTTCATTGCCATTGCTTGTTCCTTGATGCGTTTCCTGTGAAGGATAGCTGGTGCCCTTGTTGTTCATTGCCATTTCGTGTTCCTTGATGCGTTTCCTGGAAACAATAGCTGTTGCCCTTGTTCATTGCTTTTGCGTGTTCCTTGATGCGTTTCCTATAAACAATAGCTGGTGCCCTTGTTGTTCATTGCCATGGTGTGCTCCTTGATGCGTTTCCTATAAAGGATAGCTGGTGCCCTTGTTGTTCATTGCCTTGGTGTGTTCCTTGATGCGTTTCCTGTGAAGGATAGCTGGTGCCCTTGTTGTTCATTGCCTTGGTGTGTTCCTTGATGCGTTTCCTATAAACAATAGCTGGTGCCCTTGTTCATTGCCTTGGTGTGGTCCTTGATGCGTTTCCTGTGAAGGATAGCTGGTGCCCTTGTTGTTCATTGCCTTGGTGTGTTCCTTGATGCGTTTCCTGTGAAGGATAGCTGGTGCCCTTGTTGTTCATTGCCTTGGTGTGTTCCTTGATGCGTTTCCTGTGAAGGATAGCTGGTGCCCTTGTTGTTCATTGCCTTGGTGTGTTCCTTGATGCGTTTCCTTTGAAGGATAGCTGGTGCCCTTGTCGTTCATTGCCTTGGTGTGTTCCTTGATGCGTTTCCTGTGAAGGATAGCTGGTGCCTTTGTTGTTCATTGCCTTGGTGTGTTCCTTGATGCGTTTCCTTTGAAGTATAGCTGGTGCCCTTGTCGTTCATTGCCTTGGTGTGTTCCTTGATGCGTTTCCTGTGAAGGATAGCTGGTGCCCTTGTCGTTCATTGCCTTGGTGTTTCCCTTGATGCGTTTCCTGTGAATGATAGCTGGTGCCTTTGTTGTTCATTGCCTTGGTGTGTTCCTTGATGCGTTTCTTAAAAACAATAGCTGGTGCCCTTGTTGTTCATTGCCTTGGTGTGTTCCTTGATGCGTTTCCTTTGAAGGATAGCTGGTGCCCTTGTTGTTCATTGCCTTGGTGTGTTCCTTGATGCGTTTCCTGTGAAGGATAGCTGGTGCCCTTGTTGTTCATAGGTATTTCGCGCAATACTTTAAAAAAAATTGTCTATTTAAAATTTTAAATATTTATTTAGAATACTAATTAGATCCTTTTCCTTACTATATTTTGGCAAATAAAGCCGTATTTTGGAAAGTCATTACTTTGAGAACTTCATCTTTCTATAAGTCAGTGCGTAAGAGCATTTTTAGATACTATACAAGGTTTTGAAAGTAGCCTTTGTCCTTGAAATGCATTAACATTTGAGTTGCTTCATGTTCATGGATTCCGTCTTCACTACAATTTGTTTAGTTCTCTTCAATTTACAAATTGGATATTGTAAATTTCTTGTCCGGGATTAGTTGAACCGGCAGGTCAATGGAATTTGTTGCTGTGGGCTTTCCATGAATTCTACTTTGCTGTTTGTTCTTGATCACTCATAAATCTGTTAGGAACAACTATTATGTTATTGTGGATTTGTAGTGTAAAGTTGTCAGTATCGAGGTTTTTATCCAGAAAAGTATGAAGGGCACTAAGGACCTCTGACTAATCCTTACCAGACTAGGAGGATGTCACTCATCTAATGTCCCTGAAAAGTGGATTTGTCCCCTCTGTTGAACATCCCAGGCATGCTGTTTCTCAGAACATCCTTTAAATATGTTGGGGTAATAATGAAGCAACCCTAAAACCCATGGCAGTTCCTCTTTTCTGATTGTACAATTGGGGAGTGGTGAAGATAAGCTGTCCTCTTAAACAGTATTAATTGAGAAGATAATATGGGCAACCTGCCCAGACACAACTTTTCTGCTTCACTTAAGATGGAGCAAGCAACAGTGTGAATCAAGAGTTTGTTGCCAAAACAACAGATGGACATCCTTCAGCAAAATGTCACGAGGGGGAATAAAAGAGGAGGGGTGGAACAAATTGAAGTCCTAAAAACCACTAAAGAAGATAACAGAATACCAAACGAGATCAAGCTGGTCAAACAATATCAGTAGATGGGCTCAAGAGAACCTGAAGAATGGTGCACAGAGGTGCAGGGCACGCACAGAAATGAGCTCTGGAAGCGTCCCTCTATAAAGCTTCCCTTGGTGCACAGAGATGCAGTGCACGCACAGAGATGAGCTCTGGAAGCGTGCCTCTGTAAATCTTCCCTCGGTGCAGTGCACGCACAGAGATGAGCTCTGGAAGCGTGCCTCTGTAAATCTTCCCTCGGTGCAGTGCACGCACAGAGATGAGCTCTGGAAGCGTGCTTCTGTAAAAATTCCCTCGGTGCACAGAGGTGCAGTGCACGCACAGATGAGCTCTAGAAGCGTGCCTCTATAAATCTTCCCTTGGTGCACAGAGGTGCAGTGCACGCAGAGAGATGAGCTCTGGAAGCGTGCCTGTGTAAATCTTCTCACGGTGCAGTGCACGCACAGACATGAGCTCTGGAAGCGTGCCTCTGTAAATCTTCCCTTGGTGCACAGAGGTGCAGTGCACGCAGAGAGATGAGCTCTGGAAGCGTGCCTCTGTAAATCTTCCCACGGTGCAGTGCACGCACAGAGATGAGCTCTGGAAGCGTGCCTCTGTAAATCTTCCCTTGGTGTACAGAGGTGCAGTGCACGCACAGAGATGAGCTCTGGAAGCGTGCCTCTGTAAATCTTCCCTTGGTGCAGTGCACGCACAGAGATGAGCTCTGGAAGCGTGCCTCTGTAAATCTACCTTTGGTGCACAGAGGTGCAGTGCATGCACAGAGATGAGCTCTGGAAACGTGCCTCTGTAAATCTTCCTTTGGTGCACAGAGGTGCAGTGCACGCACAGAGATGAGCTCTGGAAGCGTGCCTCTGTAAATCTTCCCTCTGTGCAGTACACGCACAGAGATGAGCTATGGAAGCGTTCCTCTGTAAATCTTCCCTTGGTGCACAGGGATGAGCTCTGGAAGCGTGCCTCTGTAAATCTTCCTTTGGTGCACAGAGGTGCAGTGCACGCACAGAGATGAGCTCTGGAAGCGGGCCTCTGTAAATCTTCCCTTGGTGCACAGAGGTGCAGTGCACGCACAGAGATGAGCTCTGGAAGCGTGCCTTTGTAAATCTTCCCTCGGTGCAGTGCGCGCACAGAGATGAGCACTGGAAGTGTGCCTCTGTAAATCTTCCCTCGGTACAGTGCACGCACAGAGATGAGCCCTGGAAGCGTGCCTCTGTAAATCTTCCCTTGGTGCACAGAGATGAGCTCTGGAAGTGTGCCACTGTAAATCTTCCCTCGATGCAGTGCCCGCACAGAGATGGGCTCTGGAAGCGTGCCTCTGTAAATCTTCCCTCGGTACAGTGCACGCACAGAGATAAGCTCTGGAAGCGTGCCTCTGTAAATCTTCCCTCGGTGCAGTACACGCACAGAGATGAGCTCTGGAAGCGTGCCTCTGTAAATCTTCCCTCGGTGCACAGAGATGAGCTCTGGAAGCGTGCCTCTGTAAATCTTCCCTTGGTGCACAGAGATGAGCTCTGGAAGGCGTGGGGTGTGTTGGCAGCGAAAGTAAGTCGCTTGCCATTGCTGCCTACAATTGCTGGTTTTAATGCTAAATTTTGCACATCGCTCATCTTAAGCTGCTATTTTACTAACGTGATTTTAGACTCCCAGACGCTGCTACTGACCCTGCGGTGCCCGTATGTAAGAGCGGGCCCGCTGTGATACGGGGTCAGCGTTCTAGTCTCTGACTCGGCCTACAAAAACGCACACTGGCGCGACCGCGCCGAAGGCGCGCCAAAGGCAAGCCCGTCTGCGCCCGGAGCGCGACCAGCGCCAGAACCCCTTCCCATTTTATCAGACATACTTATACGCGAGACGAAATGATAGCGCTGAATCGCGGTGAGTGTCCAAAACCCTTATTACTATTGGATCAGTCTAATTATGGTCCAAAACGCTGTACCTTTTGTGGGCTATCGACTACACTTACTCCGGTTAAGTGTACAGACACCACTTATGATAGGAATAATAATAAGTTAGAGGCCAGTCTGACAAACAAGGCCTTCTATCATACCAATGATCCTAACAAGGAAAAACTAATTCCTAAAACCCCGTGTAAGGCGCCCAATGTAATAAGCTGTATTTTATTAAATACAAGATCCATGCCAAAACATAAATATGAATTAGAATGTTTAATATCAGCTGCCAACCCAGACCTGGTATTCCTCACGGAAACTTGGGCATCTCCTTCCTCCGAACCAGACTGGAATATTGCTTTTCCAGCCGGCTACCTAGTGGCTCAAGTTGATAGGACAGGAGCCAAAGGAGGGGGTATAGCACTGATCTACCGCTCACACTTTAAGGTGAGTTTCAGGTCTGAACCCATGTTGGAGGCAGGGGCCATGTCTTTTAGTGTAAAATACAACAGCCACAAACTCCTACCCGGACTATTGATATATAGGCCGCCAGGGACAAGAGCTCCTTTTATTCGATCAATACAGACCTTCCTGGAATCATGCCTAGACACTGCCACGTTCACAGTATTGGGGGACTTTAATTTCTATTTAGAAGAAAATAACAACCCAGACTCCTCCAATCTAATTGACAACATGGCTGGCAGTGGGATGAGCCAGATTGTGTTCGAACCCACTCACCAAGCAGGGCATACGCTGGACGGTATTTTTACCAGCAATGCACACATAGAAGTGGAACATGTGCGACCTGTACCTTGGTCAGATCATGCCGCAATCCATTTTAAAGTCAACACAACCCTATCTACCAGCGGCCGCAGGGAAGGCCCATTGTCAGTCAAATCCCGCCCTTGGAAACACTTACGAGATGAGCTGATTACAGCCCTAGCAAATAAACTCCCCACTATAGCTGACGCTAATATTGGGGCCAGTAACTTTGAGAAATGGATCAGTCAGGCGGTAAATGTACTGGCCCCAGAAGAAACGAAGCGACCAAAGAGAAGGCTAGCTACGTCCCCATGGTACACAGCAGAGCTCAGGTTAATTAAAATTAAATGTAGACGCAAGGAACGTGTCTGGAGATCTGACTATAGTATAGAGCACAGGAATGAATATAACAAAACCCTGGAGGAATATAAAATTGCAATAAAACAGGCAAAGATGGTGTACTTTACCAATAAAATTCAAGAGCCCACTAACTCCTCCAAGGAACTCTTCAAAACTGTATCAACCTTAGCCAAGTGCCCACGCGACACGATGTTCGCACCTGATCAAAACTTTGTAGATAATTTGGCTCTATTTTTTCAGAAAAAAGTCCAGACAGTCTACATAGAACTCGAGAACACGCTAGCAAATACAGGGAAGGACAATAGAGAGCCGAGTGAGGATCCTCTGATACAGCACAGCTTGTCTCGGTTCTCACTGTTGAATGAGAAACAGGTTGTCAATCTTCTTACACAAACCAAGTCCGGCTCCCCTCTAGATCCATGTCCCCCTTATATACTACACTTGGTCCCAGAAGAGATAAGTGTATTCTTGACCCCTCTTCTTAATGAGATAACCACATCTGGGGTCTTTACACAGATATGGAAAAAGGCCAGTATCAGACCCATCCTGAAGAAAGAATCACTAGACCCCCAGGACACCTAGCACTATCGCCCTATATCCTGTCTCCCATTGCCCTCCAGAATCTTAGAGAAAGCCATGAATCTGGAATTGATGGAGTATTTGGATTCCAATAATATTCTGGACTCCTCACAGCATGGCTTCAGATCACGGCACTCAACTGAGTCCGCATTGATAATGGCAACAGAGGAGATCCGCAAGGTCATGGACGAAGGAGGTAGAGCTGTTCTAATCAGACTAGATCTAACATCCGCGTTCGACACCCTAAACCATAGGGTTTTACTGCAGCGGCTGAAAGCAGTGGGTGTCAAGGACATAGCTCTAACCCTACTCGCGTCCTTACTAGACTCAAGGGTTCAACAAATTCATTGGGACGGCATCAAGTCAGCAGAGTTCCACCTCCCATGTGGGGTCCCTCAAGGATCAGCCTTATCCCCCACGCTGTTCAATCTGTACGTGACACCACTGGCTAAACTGATAAAAGATCAAGGTCTAGTGTTAGTGTCGTACGCAGACGACACTCAGCTAGTGATGTCACTGACGCACAGCGCGGAAGTAACAGCAGAACGATTCCGTAACTGTCTCACAAGACTGATGGCTTGGATGAACACAAATTATCTAAAGCTTAACACGGAAAAAACCGAGGTAGTAGAGTCTGGCCAAAAACCCTCAATCTGGAATCACCTATGGTGGCCTCCAGAAGCTGGCACCTGCCCTGTCCCTGTGCCTAAGGCAAGGAATCTAGGCTTCATGATTGACAAGGATTTAACACACACCTCACAAATTAATCAAGTCACCTCGGCCTGTTTCTTCACGATCAAGGTCCTACGGAAAATACTTGTTTATTCCTTTCTCTTTAAGGAAAACGGTCGTAGGAGCCTTGGTTCTGTCGAGAATCGACTACTGCAATGCACTGTATTTGGGAGCTGGGGCAAGACAGTTTTCCAAACTTCAGTCATTGCAGAATGCTGCCGCAAGAATACTGCTGGACCTACCCAAACATCATCCGACGTCTAGTGGCATAAGGCAGCTTCATTGGCTTCCAGTCAGAAGACGTGTGGATTTCAAGGCCTTGTGCCTAGTACATAAAGCTGTGTACGGAGGAGGTGCGGCGGATATCCGACCCCTCTTCCCTCCGTATGTGCCCACTCGTGCACTAAGGTCTGGTAGCTTAGGGCTAGTATGCCTCCCTAAGATAAGAAGAGTCCGATGGGGAGGAAAGGGATTCTCATTCCAAGCGGCGAAGCTATGGAACTCCCTCCCCACACAGTTACGACTACAAGCCAACAGGATTCTGTTCAGGAAAGCATTAAAAACCTGGCTCTTCACAAAAACCTAGGTTTTGTGACCCAGCCCCACCCTCATCCTCGCTTAGCGCGAAGACGCCTCGGCAATAGTGCGCTTAATAAATAATTCAGTCAGTCGGAAGCGTGCCTCTGTAAATCTTCCCTTGGTGCGCAGAGATGAGCTCTGGAAGCGTGCCTTTGTAAATCGTCCCTCGGTGCAGTGCACGCACAGAGATGAGCTCTGGAAGCGTGCCTCTGTAAATCTTCCCTTGGTGCACAGAGATGAGCTCTGGAAGCGTGCCTCTGTAAATCTTCCCTTGGTGCACAGAGATGAGCTCTGGAAGCGTGCCTCTGTAAATCTTCCCTCGGTGCAGTGCACGCACAGAGATGAGCTCTGGAAGCGTGCCTCTGTAAATCGTCCCTCTGTGCAGTGCACGCACAGAGATGAGCTCTGGAAGCGTGCCTCTGTAAATCGTCCCTCTGTGCAGTGCACGCACAGAGATGAGCTCTGGAAGCGTGCCTCTGTAAATCTTCCCTCGGTGCAGTGCACGCACAGAGATGAGCTCTGGAAGCGTGCCTCTGTAAATCTTCCCTTGGTTTGCTGAGTACAGTATGCTTCGTTTTTTGCTTATTGTCAGCCACTAGCGGTCACTCCTCTTCAAATTTGTCAGCTGGGGATCGTCAGCTGTCTACTCCTTAAGTGTGTCCAACTTCCTTTTCCAGTACAGTACACTTATCCTCTTGGCTCTGTAAAGCCAGCCTACTTTCCACAGGTGAAAGAGGTAAGCACCCAGTATTTGCACTATCCTTCCTGGACACATAGGTAATCCAATTTATAAGGATTAGTTGGAAAATGCACTATGTAAACCCCAAGCTTGGTGTCAAACTGAATTGTGAGGAGGGTCTCTACTGCTCCCTGGCTCACGCCTTAGTGTCTGCGGGCCAGATATTGTGCGATGGATGCTGCAGATGAGGGATGAGTGCACGCCAGTCGTGAGGCGCAATGCAGGGATTTTATGTTTGTGTTACTTTAAGAAGCTTCTCTGTAAGCGTCTGATACTGTGAGAAGCCATTTTATCAGTACCTTGCTCTGCAAGAAGCCCCCTCTGTCAATGTTCAGTATTGTACCAAGCCACCTCCACCGTTGTGGTTCAAAACGCGCCTTCTGCCAGTGTCTAGTTGTGTAGAAAGCTCTTTTTGTGAGTACCTGTTACTAAAAGAAGACCCTTCTCAGTGCTCTGTCTCTTGACAGGGGGCGCTTCTTACAGTACTAGGCAAACACAAGGAGATGATGGACGGAGCGCTGAAACGTTTCAGACACTCTCACCCCCAGTCACAGATCTGGGTTGAATCCATCATTGTTCTTTAGCTCACTTTGCCGCCCCAGTTCAGACCCAGCCGTATGCAAATCAGTCTTGACCCTGTTCCTCGTGGGAACAGTCCAGCCAGAACTGCCAAGCCAGGTCTTCCCTGGACAGAAAACAAGCATCATGGGGCTGGTTTCGGGGTAACACCCCTCATCAGCCAGGCTTCTTACAGTACTAGGCTCTGACAAAAGGAACATCTTACTGCATCAGACAGTGATCGAGGGGGCTTTCATGCAGTACCAGTGTGTGGTACTGAAAGAAGCCCCCTCAGTCAGTGTCTGGTAGTGTAAGAAGCTCCTTCCTCAGTGCCTGGTACTATACAAAGCCCCCTCTGTCAGTGTCTGGTACTGCAGGAGGCCCCCTCTGTCAGTGTCTGGTACTGCAGGTGGCCCCCTCTGTCAGTGTCTGGTACTGCAGGTGGCCCCCTCTGTCAGTGTCTGGTACTGCAGGTGGCCCCCTCTGTCAGTGTCTGGTACTGCAGGTGGCCCCCTCTGTCAGTGTCTGGTACTGCAGGAGGCCCCCTCTGTCAGTGTCTGGTACTGCAGGAGGCCCCCTCTGTCAGTGTCTGGTACTGCAGGAGGCCCCCTCTGTCAGTGTCTGGTACTGCAGGAGGCCCCCTCTGTCAGTGTCTGGTACTGCAGGAGGCCCCCTCTGTCAGTGTCTGGTACTGCAGGAGGCCCCCTCTGTCAGTGTCCGGTACTGCAGGCAGGGCTGGACTGGGCAACGAAACCGGCCCTGGCAAACTGCTCCGCCGGCCCCCCTGGGGGAGAGGGGGGGTGCGGACGAGCTATTTGCTAGGGCCGGTTTCGGCCGATTTTGTTACAGGGGGCCGATATTGCCGGCCCCCGGTAACAAAAACAGCCCCCCAGGGGGCCAAAACCGGTCCCATCCTGGCAGCCCACCCGGGAAACGCCCGGTGCCCGCTACGGCCAATCCGGCCCTGACTGCAGGAAGCCCCTCTGTCAGTGTCTTGTACTGCAGGAGGCCCCTCGGTCAGTGTCTGGAACTGAAAGAAGTCCCTCGGTGAGTGTCTGGCACTGAAAGAAGCCCCTCTGTCAGTGTCTGGCACTGAAAGAAGCCCCTCTGTCAGTGTCTGGCACTGAAAGAAGCCCCTCTGTCAGTGTCTGGCACTGAAAGAAGCCCCTCTGTCAGTGTCTGGCACTGAAAGAAGCCCCTCTGTCAGTGTCTGGTACTGAAAGAAGCCCCTCTGTCAGTGTCTGGTACTGCAAGATTCCCCCACTGTCAGTGCCTGGTACTGCAGGAGGCCCCCTCTGTCAGTGTCTGGTACTGAAAGAAGCCCCTTGGTCAGTGTCTGGTACTGAAAGAAGCCCCTCTATCAGTGTCTGGTACTGCAGGAAGCCCCCCTCTGTCAGTGTCTGGTACTGCAGGAAGCCCCCCTCTGTCAGTGTCTGGTACTGAAAGAAGCCCCTCTATCAGTGTCTGGTGCTGCAGGAGGCCCCCTCTGTCAGTGTCTGGTGCTGCAGGAGGCCCCCTCTGTCAGTGTCTGGTACTGCAGGAGGCCCCCTCTGTCAGTGTCTGGTACTGCAGGAGGCCCCTCGGTCAGTGTCTGGTACTGAAAGAAGCCCCCTCTGTCAGTGTCTAGTACTGAAAGAAGCCACCTCTGTCAGTGTCTAGTACTACAGGAAGCCCCCCTCTGTCAGTGTCTGGTACTGAAAGAAGCCCCCTCTGTCAGTGTCTGGTACTGAAAGCAGCCCCTCTGTCAGTGTCTGGTACTGAAAGAAGCCCCCTCGGTCAGTGTCTGGTACTGCATGAGGCCCCCTCGGTCAGTGTCTGGTACTGCAGGAGGCCCCTTCTGTCAGTGTCTGGTAATGCAGGAGGCCCCTTCTGTCAGTGTCTGGTACTGCAAGAAGCCCATCTGTCAGTGTCTGGTCCTGCAGGAGGCTCCCTCGGTCAGTGTCTGGTCCTGCAGGAGGCTCCCTCGGTCAGTGTCTGGTACTGCAGGAGGCCCCTTCTGTCAGTGTCTGGTACTGCAGGAGGCCCCTTCTGTCAGTGTCTGGTACTGAAAGAAGCCCCTCTGTCAGTGTCTGGTACTGAAAGAAGCCCCTCTGTCGGTGTCTGGTAGTGCAGGAAGCCCCTCTGTCAGTGTCTGGTACTGCAGGAGGGCCCCTCTGTCAGTGTCTGGTACTGAAAGAAGCCCCCTCTGTCAGTGTCTGGTACTGAAAGAAGCCCCCTCTGTCAGTGTCTGATACTGAAAGAAGCCCCCCTGTCAGTGTCTGATACTGAAAGAAGCCCCCCTGTCAGTGTCTGGTACTGCAGGAAGCCCCCTCTGTCAGTGTCTGGTAGTGCAGGAAGCCCCCTCTGTCAGTGTCTGGTACTGCAGGAGGCCCCCTCTGTCAGTGTCTGGTACTGCAGGAGGCCCCCTCTGTCAGTGTATGGTACTGCAGGAGGCCCCCTCTCTGTGTCTGGTACTGCAGGAGGCCCCTCTGTCAGTGTCTGGTACTGCAGGAGGCCCCTCTGTCAGTGTCTGGTACTGCAGGAGGCCCCTCTGTCAGTGTCTGGTACTGCAGGAGGCCCCTCTGTCAGTCTCTGGTACTGAAAGAAGCCCCTCGGTCAGTGTCTGGTACTGAAAGAAGCCCCTCGGTCAGTGTCTGGTACTGAAAGAAGCCCCTCGGTCAGTGTCTGGTACTGAAAGAAGCCCCTCGGTCAGTGTCTGGTACTGAAAGAAGCCCCTCGGTCAGTGTCTGGTACTGCAGGAAGCCCCCCTCTGTCAGTGTCTGGTACTGAAAGAAGCCCCCTCTGTCTGTGTCTAGTACTACAGGAAGCCCCCCTCTGTCAGTGTCTGGTACTGCAGGAGGCCCCTCTGTCAGTGTCTGGCACTGCAGGAAGCCCCTCTGTCAGTGTCTGGTACTGAAAGAAGCCCCTCTGTCAGTGTCTGGTACTGCAAGATTCCCCCACTGTCAGTGCCTGGTACTGCAGGAGGCCCCCTCGGTCAGTGCCTGGTACTGCAGGAGGCCCCCTCGGTTAGTGTCTGGTACTGAAAGAAGCCCCTCGGTCAGTGTCTGGTACTGAAAGAAGCCCCTCGGTCAGTGTCTGGCACTGCAGGAGGCCCCTCTGTCAGTGTCTGGTACTGAAAGAAGCCCCCTCTGTCTGTGTCTAGGACTACAGGAAGCCCCCCTCTGTCAGTGTCTGGCACTGCAGGAGGCCCCTCTGTCAGTGTCTGGCACTGCAGGAAGCCCCTCCGTCAGTGTCTGGTACTGAAAGAAGCCCCTCTGTCGGTGTCTGGTACTGAAAGAAGCCCCTCTGTCAGTGTCTGGTACTGCAGGAGGCCCCTCTATCAGTGTCTGGTACTGCAGGAGGCCCCCTCTGTCAGTGTCTGGTACTGCAGGAGGCCCCCTCTGTCAGTGTCTGGTACTGAAAGAAGCCCCCTCTGTCAGTGTCTGGTACTGTAAGAGACTCCTTCCACATGCCTGGTGCTGAAAGATGCCCCCTCTGTCAGTGTCTGGTACTGCAGGAGGCCCCCTCTGTCAGTGTCTGGTACTGCAGGAGGCCCCCTCTGTCAGTGTCTGGTACTGAAAGAAGCCCCCTCTGTCAGTGTCTGGTACTGCAGGAGGCTCCCTCTCTGTGTCTGGTACTGCAGGAGGCCCCCTCTGTCAGTGTCTGGCACTGAAAGAAGCCCCTCTGTCAGTGTCTGGTACTGAAAGAAGCCCCTCTGTCAGTGTCTGGCACTGCAGTAGGCCCCTCTGTCAGTGTCTGGCACTGCAGGAGGCCCCTCTGTCAGTGTCTGGCACTGCAGGAGGCCCCTCTGTCAGTGTCTGGTACTGCAGGAAGCCCCTCTGTCGGTGTCTGGTACTGAAAGAATACCCTCTGTCGGTGTCTGGCACTGCAGGAGGCCCCTCTGTCAGTGTCTGGCACTGCAGGAGGCCCCTCTGTCGGTGTCTGGTACTGAAAGAAGCCCCTCTGTCGGTGGCTGGTACTGAAAGAAGCCCCTCTTTCGGTGTCTGGTACTGAAAGAAGCCCCTATGTCAGTGTCTGGTACTGCAGGAGGCCCCCTCTGTCAGTGTCTGGTACTGCAGGAGGCCCCTCTGTCAGTGTCTGGTCCTGTAGGAGGCCCCCTCTGTCAGTGTCTGGTACTGCAGGAGGCCCCCTCTGTCAGTGTCTGGTACTGCAGGAGGCCCCCTCTGTCAGTGTCTGGTACTGCAGGAGGCCCCCTCTGTCAGTGTCTGGTACTGCAGGAGGACCCCTCTGTCAGTGTCTGGTACTGCAGGAGGCCCCCTCTGTCAGTGTCTGGTACTGTAAGAGACTCCTTCCACATGCCTGGTGCTGAAAGATGCCCCCTCTGTCAGTGTCTGGTACTGCAGGAGGCTCCCTCTCTGTGTCTGGTACTGCAGGAGGCCCCCTCTGTCAGTGTCTGGTACTGAAAGAAGCCCCCTCTGTCAGTGTATGGCACTGAAAGAAGCCCCCTCTGTCAGTGTATGGCACTGAAAGAAGCCCCCTCTGTGAGTGTCTGGCACTGAAAGAAGCCCCCTCTGTGAGTGTCTGGCACTGCAGGAGGCCCCTCTGTCAGTGTCTGGTACTGCAGGAAGCCCCTCTGTCGGTGTCTGGTACTGAAAGAAGCCCCTCTGTCGGTGTCTGGCACTGCAGGAGGCCCCTCTGTCAGTGTCTGGCACTGCAGGAGGCCCCTCTGTCGGTGTCTGGTACTGAAAGAAGCCCCTCTGTCGGTGTCTGGTACTGAAAGAAGCCCCTCTGTCGGTGTCTGGTACTGAAAGAAGCCCCTCTGTCGGTGTCTGGTACTGAAAGAAGCCCCTCTGTCGGTGTCTGGTACTGAAAGAAGCCCCTCTGTCGGTGTCTGGTACTGAAAGAAGCCCCTCTGTCGGTGTCTGGTACTGAAAGAAGCCCCTATGTCGGTGTCTGGTACTGCAGGAGGGCCCCTCTGTCAGTGTCTGGTACTGCAGGAGGGCCCCTCTGTCAGTGTCTGGTACTGCAGGAGGCCCCCTCTGTCAATGTCTGGTACTGCTGGAGGCCCCCTCTGTCAGTGTCTGGTACTGAAAGAAGCCCCCTCTGTCAGTGTCTGGCACTGCAGGAGGCCCCTCTGTCAGTGTCTGGTACTGAAAGAAGCCCCTCTGTCGGTGTCTGGCACTGCAGGAGGCCCCTCTGTCAGTGTCTGGCACTGCAGGAGGCCCCTCTGTCAGTGTCTGGCACTGCAGGAGGCCCCTCTGTCAGTGTCTGGCACTGCTGGAGGCCCCTCTGTCAGTGTCTGGCACTGCAGGAGGCCCCTCTGTCAGTGTCTGGCACTGCAGGAGGCCCCTCTGTCAGTGTCTGGCACTGCAGGAGGCCCCTCTGTCAGTGTCTGGCACTGCAGGAGGCCCCTCTGTCAGTGTCTGGTACTGCAGGAGGCCCCTCTGTCAGTGTCTGGTACTGCAGGAGGCCCCTCTGTCAGTCTCTGGTACTGAAAGAAGCCCCTCGGTCAGTGTCTGGTACTGAAAGAAGCCCCTCGGTCAGTGTCTGGTACTGAAAGAAGCCCCTCGGTCAGTGTCTGGTACTGAAAGAAGCCCCTCGGTCAGTGTCTGGTACTGCAGGAAGCCCCCCTCTGTCAGTGTCTGGTACTGAAAGAAGTCCCCTCTGTCTGTGTCTAGTACTACAGGAAGCCCCCCTCTGTCTGTGTCTGGTACTGCAGGAGGCCCCTCTGTCAGTGTCTGGCACTGCAGGAAGCCCCTCCGTCAGTGTCTGGTACTGAAAGAAGCCCCTCTGTCGGTGTCTGGTACTGAAAGAAGCCCCTCTGTCAGTGTCTGGTACTGCAGGAGGCCCCCTCTGTCAGTGTCTGGTACTGCAGGAGGCCCCCTCTGTCAGTGTCTGGTACTGCAGGAGGCCCCCTCTGTCAGTGTCTGGTACTGCAGGAGGCCCCCTCTGTCAGTGTCTGGTACTGCAGGAGGCCCCTCTGTCAGTGTCTGGTACTGAAAGAAGCCCCCTCTGTCAGTGTCTGGTACTGTAAGAGACTCCTTCCACATGCCTGGTGCTGAAAGATGCCCCCTCTGTCAGTGTCTGGTACTGCAGGAGGCCCCCTCTGTCAGTGTCTGGTACTGCAGGAGGCCCCCTCTGTCAGTGTCTGGTACTGCAGGAGGCCCCCTCTGTCAGTGTCTGGTACTGAAAGAAGCCCCCTCTGTCAGTGTCTGGTACTGCAGGAGGCTCCCTCTCTGTGTCTGGTACTGCAGGAGGCCCCCTCTGTCAGTGTCTGGCACTGAAAGAAGCCCCCTCTGTCAGTGTCTGGTACTGAAAGAAGCCCCCTCTGTCAGTGTCTGGCACTGCAGTAGGCCCCTCTGTCAGTGTCTGGCACTGCAGGAGGCCCCTCTGTCAGTGTCTGGCACTGCAGGAGGCCCCTCTGTCAGTGTCTGGCACTGCAGGAGGCCCCTCTGTCAGTGTCTGGTACTGCAGGAAGCCCCTCTGTCGGTGTCTGGTACTGCAGGAAGCCCCTCTGTCGGTGTCTGGTACTGAAAGAAGACCCTCTGTCGGTGTCTGGCACTGCAGGAGGCCCCTCTGTCGGTGTCTGGCACTGCAGGAGGCCCCTCTGTCGGTGTCTGGTACTGAAAGAAGCCCCTCTGTCGGTGTCTGGTACTGAAAGAAGCCCCTATGTCAGTGTCTGGTACTGTAGGAGGCCCCCTCTGTCAGTGTCTGGTACTGCAGGAGGCCCCCTCTGTCAGTGTCTGGTACTGCAGGAGGGCCCCTCTGTCAGTGTCTGGTACTGCAGGAGGCCCCCTCTGTCAATGTCTGGTACTGCTGGAGGCCCCCTCTGTCAGTGTCTGGTACTGAAAGAAGCCCCCTCTGTCAGTGTCTGGTACTGCAGGAGGCCCCTCTGTCAGTGTCTGGTCCTGTAGGAGGCTCCTTCCACATGCCTGGTGCTGAAAGATGCCCCCTCTATCAGTGTCTGGTACTGCAGGAGGCTCCCTCTCTGTGTCTGGTACTGCAGGAGGCCCCCTCTGTCAGTGTCTGGTACTGAAAGAAGCCCCCTCTGTCAGTGTATGGCACTGAAAGAAGCCCCCTCTGTGAGTGTCTGGCACTGAAAGAAGCCCCCTCTGTGAGTATCTGGCACTGCAGGAGGCCCCTCTGTCAGTGTCTGGTACTGCAGGAAGCCCCTCTGTCGGTGTCTGGTACTGAAAGAAGCCCCTCTGTCGGTGTCTGGCACTGCAGGAGGCCCCTCTGTCAGTGTCTGGCACTGCAGGAGGCCCCTCTGTCAGTGTCTGGTACTGAAAGAAGCCCCTCTGTCGGTGTCTGGTACTGAAAGAAGCCCCTCTGTCGGTGTCTGGTACTGAAAGAAGCCCCTCTGTCGGTGTCTGGTACTGAAAGAAGCCCCTCTGTCGGTGTCTGGTACTGAAAGAAGCCCCTCTGTCGGTGTCTGGTACTGAAAGAAGCCCCTCTGTCGGTGTCTGGTACTGAAAGAAGCCCATATGTCGGTGTCTGGTACTGCAGGAGGCCCCCTCTGTCAATGTCTGGTACTGCTGGAGGCCCCCTCTGTCAGTGTCTGGTACTGAAAGAAGCCCCCTCTGTCAGTGTCTGGTACTGCAGGAGGCCCCCTCTGTCAGTGTCTGGTACTGCAGGAGGCCCCCTCTGTCAGTGTCTGGTACTGCAGGAGGCCCCCTCTGTCAGTGTCTGGTACTGCAGGAGGCCCCCTCTGTCAGTGTCTGGTACTGCAGGAGGCCCCCTCTGTCAGTGTCTGGTACTGAAAGAAGCCCCTCTGTCAGTGTCTGGTACTGCAGGAGGCCCCCTCTGTCAGTGTCTGGTACTGAAAGAAGCCCCTCTGTCAGTGTCTGGTACTGCAGGAGGCCCCCTCTGTCAGTGTCTGGCACTGAAAGAAGCCCCTCTGTGAGTGTTTGGCACTGAAAGAAGCCCCCTCTGTGAGTGTCTGGCACTGAAAGAAGCCCCCTCTGTCAGTGTCTGGTACTGAAAGAAGCCCCCTCTGTCAGTGTCTGGCACTGCAGGAGGCCCCTCTGTCAGTGTCTGGTACTGCAGGAAGCCCCTCTGTCGGTGTCTGGTACTGAAAGAAGCCCCTCTGTCGGTGTCTGGCACTGCAGGAGGCCCCTCTGTCAGTGTCTGGCACTGCAGGAGGCCCCCTCTGTCAGTGTCTGGTACTGCAGGAGGCCCCCTCTGTCAGTGTCTGGTACTGAAAGAAGCCCCTCTGTCAGTGTCTGGTACTGCAGGAGGCCCCTCTGTCAGTGTCTGGTACTGAAAGAAGCCCCTCTGTCAGTGTCTGGTACTGCAGGAGGCCCCCTCTGTCAGTGTCTGGCACTGAAAGAAGCCCCCTCTGTGAGTGTTTGGCACTGAAAGAAGCCCCCTCTGTGAGTGTCTGGCACTGAAAGAAGCCCCCTCTGTCAGTGTCTGGTACTGAAAGAAGCCCCCTCTGTCAGTGTCTGGCACTGCAGGAGGCCCCTCTGTCAGTGTCTGGTACTGCAGGAAGCCCCTCTGTCGGTGTCTGGTACTGAAAGAAGCCCCTCTGTCGGTGTCTGGCACTGCAGGAGGCCCCTCTGTCAGTGTCTGGCACTGCAGGAGGCCCCTCTGTCAGTGTCTGGCACTGCAGGAGGCCCCTCTGTCAGTGTCTGGCACTGCAGGAGGCCCCTCTGTCAGTGTCTGGCACTGCAGGAGGCCCCTCTGTCAGTGTCTGGCACTGCAGGAGGCCCCTCTGTCAGTGTCTGGCACTGCAGGAGGCCCCTCTGTCAGTGTCTGGCACTGCAGGAGGCCCCTCTGTCAGTGTCTGGCACTGCAGGAGGCCCCTCTGTCAGTGTCTGGTACTGAACGAAGCCCCCTCTGTCAGTGTCTGGTACTGAAAGAAGCCCCTCTGTCGGTGTCTGGTACTGGAAGAAGCCCCTCTGTCGGTGTCTGGTACTGAAAGAAGCCCCTCTGTCGGTGTCTGGTACTGAAAGAAGCCCCCTCTGTCAGTGTCTGGTACTGTAAGAGACTCCTTCCACATGCCTGGTGCTGAAAGATGCCCCCTCTGTCAGTGTCTGGCACTGCAGGAGGCCCCTCTGTCAGTGTCTGGTACTGCAGGAGGCCCCTCTGTCAGTGTCTGGTACTGAAAGAAGCCCCCTCTGTCAGTGTCTGGTACTGCAGGAGGCTCCCTCTCTGTGTCTGGTACTGCAGGAGGCCCCCTCTGTCAGTGTCTGGCACTGAAAGAAGCCCCCTCTGTCAGTGTCTGGTACTGAAAGAAGCCCCCTCTGTCAGTGTCTGGCACTGCAGGAGCCCCCTCTGTCAGTGTCTGGCACTGCAGGAGGCCCCTCTGTTAGTGTCTGGTACTGCAGGAAGCCCCTCTGTCGGTGTCTGGTACTGAAAGAAGCCCCTCTGTCGGTGTCTGGCACTGCAGGAGGCCCCTCTGTCAGTGTCTGGCACTGCAGGAGGCCCCTCTGTCGGTGTCTGGTACTGAAAGAAGCCCCTCTGTCGGTGTCTGGTACTGAAAGAAGCCCCTATGTCAGTGTCTGGTCCTGCAGGAGGCCCCTCGGTCAGTGTCTGGTACTGCAGGAGGCCCCCTCTGTCAGTGTCTGGTACTGCAGGAGGACCCCTCTATCAGTGTCTGGTACTGCAGGAGGCCCCCTCTGTCAGTGTCTGGTACTGTAAGAGACTCCTTCCACATGCCTGGTGCTGAAAGATGCCCCCTCTGTGAGTGTCTGGCACTGAAAGAAGCCCCCTCTGTGAGTGTCTGGCACTGCAGGAGGCCCCTCTGTCAGTGTCTGGTACTGCAGGAAGCCCCTCTGTCGGTGTCTGGTACTGAAAGAAGCCCCTCTGTCGGTGTCTGGCACTGCAGGAGGCCCCTCTGTCAGTGTCTGGCACTGCAGGAGGCCCCTCTGTCAGTGTCTGGCACTGCAGGAGGCCCCTCTGTCAGTGTCTGGTACTGCAGGAGGCCCCTCTGTCAGTGTCTGGTACTGCAGGAGGCCCCCTCTGTCAGTGTCTGGTCCTGCAGGAGGCCCCCTCTGTCAGTGTCTGGTACTGCAGGAGGCCCCCTCTGTCAGTGTCTGGTACTGAAAGAAGCCCCTCTGTCGGTGTCTGGTACTGAAAGAAGCCCCTCTGTCGGTGTCTGGTACTGAAAGAAGCCCCTCTGTCGGTGTCTGGTACTGAAAGAATCCCCTCTGTCGGTGTCTGGTACTGAAAGAAGCCCCTCTGTCGGTGTCTGGTACTGAAAGAAGCCCCTCTGTCGGTGTCTGGTACTGAAAGAAGCCCCTCTTTCGGTGTCTGGTACTGAAAGAAGCCCCTCTTTCGGTGTCTGGTACTGAAAGAAGCCCCCTCTGTCAGTGTCTGGTACTGCAGGAGGCCCCCTCTGTCAGTGTCTGGTACTGCAGGAGGCCCCCTCTGTCAGTGTCTGGTACTGCAGGATGCCCCCTCTGTCAGTGTCTGGTACTGCAGGAGGCCCCCTCTGTCAGTGTCTGGTACTGCAGGAGGCCCCCTCTGTCAGTGTCTGGTACTGAAAGAAGCCCCTCTGTCAGTGTCTGGTACTACAGGAGGCCCCCTCTGTCAGTGTCTGGCACTGAAAGAAGCCCCCTCTGTGAGTGTTTGGCACTGAAAGAAGCCCCCTCTGTCAGTGTCTGGCACTGCAGGAGGCCCCTCTGTCAGTGTCTGGCACTGCAGGAGGCCCCTCTGTCAGTGTCTGGCACTGCAGGAGGCCCCTCTCAGTGTCTGGCACTGCAGGAGGCCCCTCTGTCAGTGTCTGGCACTGCAGGAGGCCCCTCTGTCAGTGTCTGGCACTGCAGGAGGCCCCTCTGTCAGTGTCTGGCACTGCAGGAGGCCCCTCTGTCAGTGTCTGGCACTGCAGGAGGCCCCTCTGTCAGTGTCTGGCACTGCAGGAGGCCCCTCTGTCAGTGTCTGGCACTGCAGGAGGCCCCTCTGTCAGTGTCTGGCACTGCAGGAGGCCCCTCTGTCGGTGTCTGGTACTGAAAGAAGCCCCTCTGTCGGTGTCTGGTACTGGAAGAAGCCCCTCTGTCGGTGTCTGGTACTGAAAGAAGCCCCTCTGTCGGTGTCTGGTACTGAAAGAAGCCCTTTCTGTCAGTGTCTGGTACTGCAGGAGGCCCCCTCTGTGTCTGGTACTGCAGGAGGCCCCCTCTGTCAGTGTCTGGTACTGCAGGAGGCCCCCTCTGTCAGTGTCTGGTACTGCAGGAGGCCCCCTCTGTCAGTCTGGTACTGCAGGAGGCCCCCTCTGTCAGTCTGGTACTGCAGGAGGCCCCCTCTGTCAGTGTCTGGTACTGCAGGAGGCCCCCTCTGTCAGTGTCTGGTACTGCAGGAGGCCCCCTCTGTCAGTGTCTGGTACTGCAGGAGGCCCCCTCTGTCAGTGTCTGGTACTGCAGGAGGCCCCCTCTGTCAGTGTCTGGTACTGCAGGAGGCCCCTCTGTCAGTGTCTGGTCCTGTAGGAGGCCCCCTCTGTCAGTGTCTGGTACTGCAGGAGGCCCCTCTGTCAGTGTCTGGTACTGCAGGAGGCCCCCTCTGTCAGTGTCTGGTACTGCAGGAGGCCCCTCTGTCAGTGTCTGGTACTGCAGGAGGCCCCCTCTGTCAGTGTCTGGTCCTGCAGGAGGCCCCCTCTGTCAGTGTCTGGTACTGCAGGAGGCCCCCTCTGTCAGTGTCTGGTACTGCAGGAGGCCCCCTCTGTCAGTGTCTGGTACTGTAGGAGGCCCCCTCTGTCAGTGTCTGGTACAGAGAGAGAGAAAAAAAAAAAAATGTAAGTCCGTTTTTATATAGCGCAGCTACTCACCCTTACGGGTCTCAAGGCGCTGGGGGCCGGAGTGGAAATTAAGTGAGCTATTGCCCAGAGTCACAAGGTGCTGAGCTGCCGCCGGAGCCGGGGATCGAACCGTGAACCCTGTGCTCCGAAGTCAGCTGCCCTGTCCGCTGCACCACACCTCTCCACCCCTCTGTCGGTGTCTGGTACTGAAAGAAGCCCCCTCTCAGTGTCTGGCACTGTAAGAAGCTCCTTCCTCAGTGCCTGGTACTGTACAAAGCTCCTTCTGTTGGTGTGTTAACGTGGTGTGAGCTCCCCCTTCAATGTTTCGAAGTTGCTGTTTTTTAAGTATTTTTAGTCATGAAATATGGCAACTGTCTGTGTTGATCCATAAAAAGCCTCATCTGGTCATGCAGATGCGACCCACCAGACGTACCCTTCCCGAGTGTCTGCCCAGCCAGGGTCCCGCCCATCAGGTGCTCTCATCTCCCTGGCTGCTGGTTTTATTGGGCACCACTTTTTTCTTCTCTGAGTGAACTAATCTCCTTTCCACAGGCTTCTGTCTCTGACGATGAGGACGATGTGGGCAAGAAACTGAACAAGAAGAACAAGAAGCCAGAGAAGCCCAATGTGACTCCAAAGGTGAGCGAGGTTCACTGGTGCTGGACAAGTTCACGGCCGCCTGAGCCTGCCCCCTGCGCGGCCGCCTGAGCCCGCGCCTGCCCTCTGCACGGGCAGTCTGCCTGCGCCTGCCCTCAGGGGCAGTCTGCCTGCGCCTGCCCCATCTGATCCCCCCAGCACGGCCTTCTAAAGTAGTGGTGGCTGTCTCTAGGGCACGTATCTGTGAGTGAATGATCCAGTTACACTGTTCATATTACACAGTCAGAAGGTGCATTGTACCTGGCCAGAGGAGCAGATGATGAAAGATGATGAAATAGTGAGGGAGGGTGGAGAGGCGAGTTAGACTTGGCCTCGCATTGTTTATTGAATTCCAGTTTGCTTGTCTGCCTCTGGAAGATGTGCTGTTGCTGGGCTCGTAGTGAATGGCGGTGTTGCTTGTCTGCTTCTTGTCTGCCTCTGGAAGATGTGCTGTTGCTGGGCTCGTAGTGAATGGCGGTGTTGCTTGTCTGCTTCTTGTCTGCCTCTGGAAGATGTGCTGTTGCTGGGCTCGTAGTGAATGGCGGTGTTGCTTGTCTGCTTCTTATCTGCCTCTGGAAGATGTGCTGTTGCTGGGCTCGTAATGAATGGCGGTGTTGCTTGTCTGCTTATCTGCCTCTGGAAGATGTGCTGTTGCTGGGCTCGTAATGAATGGCGGTGTTGCTTGTCTGCCTCTGGAAGATGTGCTGTTGCTGGGCTCGGAGTGAATGCGGTGTTGCTTGTCTGCCTCTGGAAGATGTGCTGTTGCTGGGCTCGTAATGAATGGCGGTGTTGCTTGTCTGCTTCTTGTCTGCCTCTGGAAGATGTCCTGTTGCTGGGCTCGGAGTGAATGGCTGTCTTGCTTGACTCCTTGGTGGCACGGCCCACTGGTCCCAGCAGCACAGTTGCATTTATGAAGCACTCCGTTGGATATTTTCGTTACAACTCCCTGCTCTTGTCTCGCACGTTTCTGGAAGTAGAGTGAGCCTTGAGATGGCAGCTCTGTTTGGGACCCAGCTTCCTCCAGCCATCATCACTGCCTCACACTAATTTTGACGTGAGCGCCGTGGTTCGCAGATCTTCCTGGAGCCTGGTGGTTATTTCTTTAATAGTTATCACCCAGAAGGCCATGTTTGTGTGCAACTTCAACACTTAAACTATGTCATAAAGGCTGATGGGTTCACAAACTAACATTATTGAGGTACAGGTTTATGTTTATACATTTTTAGAAAGTTTGCTTGGTGCTTGAGGTTGTGCTTCTATATACAATTGGGTTTCACCCTCGGGTACCTAGTATGACTGGTGTGTTTCTGCTTTTACTCTAATAGGACTCTACTGAGGAGAATACGAAAGCCAAGAAGAATGATTCTGGCAAAGGCAAGAAGGTGAGCGCTTCTGGTCATTGAGCTCTGACGGGAGAAACGTCAAACTCCCTGTCGCGGTGTGCTCTCTATCTGAACAAGGGTGGAAGGCTCAACTGCGGAATACTTGGCAAATGGGTTAATTCCAAAAGAACAAGTACGTAGGATACTTAAAGAAGGTAAATCGAGCAACGGAGCGCTGTACAAACGTGGGAGATGGAAGAAGGGACAAAGGTGCAGTCACTCATTCAATGTCTAGCATGATAGTTCAAGAACTGATGAACCTTGTGCTACATTTGACATGCACAATCCAGCATTTCGTCAGTATCACTCCAGCTACCAGTAACATGCTGTACTTTCTCCTCACAGGGCGGGAAGACCGTTTCAGTCTCTGATGAATGCTCGAGTGAAGAAGAGATGCCCAAAGAGAAGAACAAAGGCAAGGTGAGTGCCATCTTCTCTCCCTCTCTGTGAACCGAACACCCTTTTGCTTGCTTGCAGGAAACTTAGGGTGTGTGAGATGTTTTGTTCCACAGATTCTTTGTTTCCACACAGACCAGAATCCGTTTAAGTGTCATGTTCATGTCCATGTTAGCTGCCATTAAAAAGTTTAATTTGTGGGAAAGAGTTCTATTTGGGCTTTCTTAATATTAATCAGTGACCGAACTTTTACAAACTGTCCACTGCCTGTCCCCGTTGGACAGCAACTCGAGGTGCTGTGCCCAGGTTTGTTGTATTGCTCCTGAGCCTGGAACTCCTGGCAGATTGGCTTTGGCACAGATGCTAGAGGTCTTTCCCCCTACACCCTAATTCTACTTCTGCGGCTGTATGTGTTTGAAGTTAGCCGATGTGTACATCATTCTGTGTCCTTGTAGGATCAGAGATGCTATGGCTCTCCTGCAATGTGAAACTCCTGGCAGATTGGCTTTAGCGCAGATGCTAGAGGTCTTTCCACCTACAGCCTAATTCTACTTCTGCGGCTGTATGCGTTTGATGTTAGCCGATGTTGACATCATTCTGTGTTTCCTTGTAGGATCAGAGTTGCTATGCGTCTCCTGCAGTTTGAAACTCCTAGCAGATTGGCTTTGGCGAGCCAGATGCTAGAGGTCTTTCCCCCTACAGCCTATGCCTTCTTCTGCAGCTGTATGCGTTGAGAGGAATGCTGAGGTGGGGGGCCTGGGAGGGGATAAAGCTGAAGTGAGAGGGCCCCTTATCGATGTCAGTAAGGCCAGTATGTGGGGCATGGCATTGAGAGGAGAGGTGAGGGGCCTTGGGAAGGGACTAAAGCTGAAGTGAGCGGGCCCCTTATCAATGTCAGTAAGGCCAGTGTAAGGGCCTTGGCGTTGAGAGGAATGCTGAGGTGAGGGGCCTTGGCGTTGAGAGGAACGCTGAGGTGAGGGGCCTTGGCGTTGAGAGGAACGCTGAGGTGAGGGGCCTTGGCGTTGAGAGGAACGCTGAGGTGAGGGGTCTTGGCGTTGAGAGGAACCCTGAGGTGAGGGGCCTTGGCGTTGAGAGGAACGCTGAGGTGAGGGGTCTTGGCGTTGAGAGGAATGCTGAGGTGAGGGGCCTTGGCGTTGAGAGGAACGCTGAGGTGAGGGGTCTTGGCGTTGAGAGGAATGCTGAGGTGAGGGGCCTTGGCGTTGAGAGGAATGCTGAGGTGAGGGGCCAGGGGAGGGGATAAAGCTGAAGTGAGAGGGCCCCTTATCGATGTCAGTAAGGCCAGTATGTGGGGCATGGCATTGAGAGGAGAGGTGAGGGGCCTTGGGAAGGGACTAAAGCGGAAGTGAGCAGGCCCCTTATCAATGTCAGTAAGGCCAGTGTAAGGGCCTTGGCGTTGAGAGGAACGCTGAGGTGAGGGGCCTTGGCGTTGAGAGGAATGCTGAGGTGAGGGGCCTTGGCGTTGAGAGGAACGCTGAGGTGAGGGGCCTTGGCGTTGAGAGGAATGCTGAGGTGAGGGGCCTTGGCGTTGAGAGGAACGCTGAGGTGAGGGGCCTTGGCGTTGAGAGGAACGCTGAGGTGAGGGGCCTTGGCGTTGAGAGGAACGCTGAGGTGAGGGGCCTTGGCGTTGAGAGGAATGCTGAGGTGAGGGGCCTTGGCGTTGAGAGGAACGCTGAGGTGAGGGGCCTTGGCGTTGAGAGGAACGCTGAGGTGAGGGGCCTTGGCGTTGAGAGGAACGCTGAGGTGAGGGGTCTTGGCGTTGAGAGGAACGCTGAGGTGAGGGGCCTTGGCGTTGAGAGGAACGCTGAGGTGTGGGGCCTTGGCAGTGCTATGTACATGGGATGAGAGGGCTCCTCAGTCTTGAGTAGTGAAAAGGTGAGCAACCTTGTCTGCAGGAGGAGATGTCGGGTGATACTGCTTGGGCAGTGCAGGTACGCACCAGGGCCTCTCCGGGTGAAGATCTTTGCTGTTTGCAGCAGTATTTCTGCATCGGAATGCTGAGCATTGCTAGAGACCGAGCATGTACCGTTTGTAGTGTTTGAAGAGCAGTAGAAGCCCAGGATTAGGTGGGCTTGCAGGCCACTTGCTGCGCGCCCTTTTCTGCATCTCTTGCATGCCTCTCATTTGGGTCTCTCTCGATTTCAGAAAGCTGCTAACAAGACTGTGACGAAGCCGCTGCCTCCTCAAGGCTCTGATGACGAGAAAGAAGGAAAGAAGGCCAAAGGCAAGAAGACTAAAGAGGTAGATCAGAAAGGAAACTGAAGCAGCACTGGAGTATTTCTGAGACTGAGGGGATCGAGGTGCAGTCTAAAAGATCTCAGATGGATGACTTTGAGTACCATGTGAAAATGCGTAGTGCTGCGTTTTGGAAAGGGGAGAGAGTGCAGTGCAGCAGGGAGAGTGGTGAATACAGTATAATGAGAGCTCTAAGGCCAGTAAGGTGACTCTCTCTGCACTGGCAGAGCAGCCCTGTGCTGCTGAGTGCGTGAGGAATCCTGCATTGGGCACTGAAAACACACTGGCCTGTGTTTCCTAAGAGTGTGACCATTGAAAATCTTCACGGCGGGAGCAGACTAGCAGTCAACGGGAGGAGCACCAACCTTGAGGAAAGTGTGACTACGGGGGTCTCTCCTTGCCAGTTTTAGCATTGGTTAGGGGTAAACTCGTACAACAGAGTACAGTCGAGGGGATACCTCGGAGCCAGAACGAGTGGTTCTTACACCCTCTTATCTCGGAATACAAGGTGAGAGATAAACATACATATATACTCTGGGACCGGCAGAATCCTGAGGAAGGCCGGCATGACCCCGAACGAGGGGCGCATACACACGGCTGAAACATGTGGACGATTTGGCAGTAAGGAGGGGTGCAATGAGCACATTACATCTCCCAATCACCACCATCCTTCACGTTTTTAATCCTGGCCGGAGGGTCCAGGAATAAAGTATAGGCACAGCGACACCTCCAAGCTAGTTTTAATCTACACTGCACTTTCACTTCCGGTGATCCCAGTAACTTTAGACTTCATTGTTTTTCTTTTATGTTGTGTTTGTCTTCCCCTACCCTAGTGCTCCACCCCAGGCGTTGGCTGCAGGGGTGTTTGGTAGCAGCCCTATGATGAAGCATGTCACACAACTGTGTGAGTGAGGGCAGTATTAAGACACACTGCACGTGCCACCACAAAATAGAGACACGTTTTTTATCATTCCCTACTCCTTCAGGTGTAGTAAAGTATTGTCAGGGGGTCCGGAGTAGGTGAGTCCGTTATCCTCACCCCTCCTCTTTTGTGTGAATCATTGGAAGGTTGAACCAACTTTTAAAAATGTGCAATTTTATTGAAAAAAATCTTCTGTTTCATATGATTCTCTTAGGATATTTATTTAGGAAAGCACTAGAAACCGAAGCATTCTCAAAGACAATTGTAGGATCGGAGGGGTTACGTGGTGATGCGCTGGTGTAGCAGGAGTGTCTGCACTTGGTGTGAGTCCAGGACTGAGTTTGTAGGTTTGCATCAGCTGGCAGAGCTGCAAGGTGTGAAAGTAGCTCAGGTGGTTGGGGAGGGGTCATAGAATCAGATGTTTTCTTGCCCTATAGAAAGAGCGAAGGTAGTACAATGATGTGGGGGAAATCAGTCAGTAATAGCATTACTCTGGCAATGTACGGAGGTCTTTGTATGCCCATGTGTTAAGGTCTTTGCTGACTTACAGTGGCCATATGCCACCTTGTAAAACAGAGGTCGGTCTTCACATCCTGGTGGAATTTGTTTAATCTCCTTGCAGTCTCCGATGCTTTGAGAAGGACGCCTAATGCTTGAAGGCATCTGGCTGGATGGATTATCAGTTTGTTTAGATAGTATGACCTGATACGTGGGTGAGTGGTGATGCTGAAAGACCTTAGAATTATTTCCTGGAGTGCCGCATATCCTTCATACATTGAAAGCTAGAGTAAGGTTTTCTAAACTGGTTGCTGCTGTCCCTTCATTGCAGACTGAAATGTGCCCACAACTCACTTAGAAAAGAAAGTTGCACTGCTTAGGTCTGTGCTTCCCATGAGACTGATCCCTCAGACCCTAAAGTAAGAACCATTGAGCACCTAACACCTCTCCCTTTCAGAGAAGGCAAAAATTTCGAATTTCATGTACTCCACGGGCAAGTCCCTGAGTTACCTTTACAGCTGTAGGATCAAAGGAGCTGGTGAGCAAAATAAATCCTCATAATCCATCAGAGGTTTCAGGAGCTTTGTCCAGCAAATGACACTGGCGCTGCTGTACAACATGGCTTAAATCATTGACAAAACCAATAGATCTCTCATTGGCTTGACCAGTGGGTTTTTTTCTTCTTCTTTTGGGTGTCGACTAGTAGGCGAGTCTCTCTCCACTGCCCACGACTCACCCCGATGCTCCTGTGAGTTGTTGCCATCTTCAGGTTCTTTTTTCTGCCGTTGGGTCTGTAGCCAAGGTCCATAACTCCTGGTCAAGAGCACCAAAGGTTTTGCGGACGGTGCCAAAAAAAGCATCAAAAGAACACCATTGTCATCGGTGAACAAATCTGGGGGGAAAGACACGCAACGCCTCTGAAAACCACAGGACACAAACGGGATGATATTGGCAGTGGAACTCTGCTCAGGCCTCAAAGGAATGGAAAATACCCCTTTTAGATTTTGCCTCAGAGGCCATCACAAAGTAACGCACCAGGAGTGGAGTTTGTGCCTGTCTAAGACCATCAGATGGAGAAGTGTTGAGTATGTACAGACTCTATTCACCAAAACCTTTTGGTAAGGGAACAGGAAAGATTGTGGCATTATGTCATGTCATAACCAAGCCACTCCCAATAGTCCTTTAAGGACTTCAAACTCTCCAGTGGCAAGAATTAATTGAAGATACCATTGTTGCCCAGGGAGATCAGGAGTCAGACGTCAAACATACATCACAGATAGTGTGCCTTCCTCTGTGTCCTCCCCGTGTAAGAAATCTGAAAAAAAGCACAAGACTCTAGTGGTACCTACCGAGACCCTCTGGGTCGGAATCACAAAGAACATCCTCGATACCGAAACAGAAGTTACTCGAAGGCAGAGTAAAAAGAACACCATGGACCTAGAATAAAGGACACCACTGAAGGCACACCTTCTCAACCAGACTCGATGCTGAAAAGCAGTTACAGCTTGGTAAAGGACTAGGAGCCGAAGAAGGCCCTATCGACCCCAAAAAGGAGGGTAGAATGGATGGTCAATGCCGAAAAATAGAGCTCGACATAGAAAAGAAAGGGCGCAAGCTATAAGCCAGAATCGTGCTTCTACCGAGGAAAAACAACTTTGACGGATTCCTTAAGGGATTCCTAATTCCACAAAAACCAACGAGAGAGAAAGTATGAACAGCAGCAGCAAGAGCTTGAACCTCCTCTAATGCTGGAAGAAAGAGGAGGGACAGGAGAAGTTCTACAAGGAATTTTGTTGCTGACACAACACAGGAGCTAGACACAGACTCCCCAGAGGAAGGAGGCCATTCATATCCCTCTATGCCTTCACCACTAGATGACCTCTCCATGTATAATGGTCTAAAGAAGAGAGTAGCTCCTATAGAATCAAGCGAGAAAAGGAACAGGCAGAAGCACGTTTCTTACTAGAGACATTACTACCCGCACAGAGAGATAATGTTTCTACGCATCCTACCCAGCATAGTTGCTGGAAAAGGAATCGTTTTCGGATTCTGCATCCTCTAAGCTGGTAAGAGTAAACAAAAAGTATAAACCATCCAACCAAGCCCAATGTACATTGAATCTAGTACACCAGCAGACTCAGTTTCCACGGCCAGGAAAAAGTCCAAGTCCAAGAGGAGAGCAAATGATTTGACACAGAGGCAAATAAAATAGGGAGATCTCTGGTGACTCAGTGGAGGGTTGCAAATTGAAACGATCTCCTATACAGCTACAGACACCAACAGTGGAAGGAAATAGAACTGATGCAGCACCTCCCAGGTCATGGCAAGAAAAGGGCCATGAGGTCATACCGGAGGGCAAAACGATAGCAAACACATGTGTCAGATCTGCTCAGGGTGCTGCAGAAACCACAAGCAGACCGGTGTGCGCGGGCCCCATGCTCAGTAGGCAACATACTCTTGACAGGAGTGAGCTTATTCGGGCCGGCTGTGGACGAGTAGCTACAACAAATGGAGAACAGGGACACAGCCAAAGCTATGTCTGTCTTGCAGTTCAGGGTTCCTAGTTACTGAGCTCACTAGGAAGCCAAGTGGCTTGGATCCTTCCACACTTTGCCAGCAAAAATGCAAACAACGCAAATTGCCATGGGCCACAGGTCTGGCACATTAGGGCAGTTTAAATAGCAGTAAAGGCAGCCTTTTTAAGGGAGAACAAGAGGCAGGGGTCTGATCCCCAAAGGGTCAACATTGACCTCAAAATGAAGTTGCACAAGGGGTCTCACAACAACTAACATCAGCTGAGCGCTAACGAAGAGGTTTTCTACACGAGTGGATAAATATCTCCTCGGAGAAATAGATAATTTAATATAATACATTATTGCATAGAATTGGGACACAACACATCGTACAAAGTAACAGAACTCGAGCTCCTACAGCAAGAAGTAGAGGAACTGCTACAAAAGCAGACCTTACAGGGAGTCCCACCTATGGAACGCATCAAAAGGACGTACGCCTTTTATTTCCTGGCCCCAAGGCAAAACCAAAACCTGAGGCCAATCCTTGATCTGAGACGCCTCAACAAATATGTAAAGACCCGAAAGTTCAGAATGACCACGCTCCAAGAGGTGATACACATACTAGCATAAGGGGGACTACAAGGCGACCATAGAAGTCAATGATGCCTATTTTCATATAGCGATGAACAATCGCAGGAAATCTCAGGTTTGTGGTAAACAACTCGCATTATTAGTTCAAAGTATTATCCTTGTTATAAAGTCTGCACCAAGACTGTTTATAAAATGCCTTGCGCTGGTGGCATTTCACTTAAGAAGGGGGATACCCCTACCTAGAGAACTGAATGTTAAAGTTGAGCTCCATACATATGTGCAGGGGCAGCAGAAGGAAGTAAAACACACCTTTTTAAAGGGTTGGGTTTCGTGCTAAATATGGAGAAATCATCCACAAACCCTAAGAAACTGATGTTTCCTAGGGCCAATCTTCAGCTCTAAAAATGGGAGAGCTTTTCCAGTGCAGCAGAGGATAACTGTACCAACAAAACGAGCTCACCTCTACCAGAAAGTACAGTCTCTGAGAGTGATAATAGGGACACCAGCTAAACAAATTCAAGACACCTGGGCTACGATCCCGATATTTCACTCTCTGACGTGGGTCTCAGTAGGAGCAGTGTTGAGGCTTCTTGGCCTTGATAGTTCAGCCTCTGTCGTTGGTCGCTGTAGGAGCAGCATTGCAGTTTCTTGACCTTGCATCCTGCATTATGCTTGTGGAATACGCCATATGGCATATACAGACTCTGCAGTGGGATCGGTAGTTACAGTGGACTTCCCATCAAGAAAACCTGTCTCACTCCTTCCAAGTTTCGAAGGAGAATGCGAAAGACCTGCAATGGTTCCAGGGTAACCACAATTGGACCTCTATAAACAGCTTTTGACTCACTAAACCTTGTATAGAATCCATTTACCAACAGTAGTGCACTTACTGACACTTCTCAACAAACTGTATATGTTCGGGCATGTGTGGCTGTAGTTGCACATGCTTTGCATACTCCTGCCATCTAGTGTTGGGTCCGGATGTGTGCAAGCTGTTTATCTTCGAATAAGTGTTTCGAGTCACGAGGTAAGGTGACTCCTCCTCTTGGTAATAGTGCACATGGGCATCGACTCCATTGTTAGATATTTCTCTTTCCGCCATCGGGTTCGGATGTGTATTACGGCGCTCCGGTTCAAGACCATTTTCGGGATACTTTTGCTGCGTAATCCATTCTATCCTCGTCGGTATTGTTTCGAATGTGTTTTCCTCCCTTGCGTATTAAAATTCGGAAGAATCTCATTCGTTGGGTCGGAACGTTCCGATCTCTGCTTCTGGCCTCACCTGTCCAGGCTACCTTACTCCGATTCAACTCCATTGGTGCTACTCTGCTGATGGAACTGACTCCGTTTCGATTCTGCCCCCCAGTGCCATTCTAAGTACCCACGGACCGACCTTCATGAGGTCTGCAATTTGTGCTTATCCCCCGAGCACAGAGAAGAAAATGGTGAAGCCTGTCTGTCGTTTCGATCAAAAAAGACCTTGCAGGTTTCCACCCAAATAATTTTTGATATCACTGTTGGACCTTTACCTGGTTCTCAATACTTGATGTGAACCCCATTCAAACCAACTGTTGTCTGCGTCTTTTGACTCCAAATGTATTTTTCCTCATAGCAATAACATCAGCCCATCACATGAGTGATTTGTAGGCACTCTGTCCAGCAACCAGATGCCACCCTTTTTCCAGACAAGCTAATTTTCGGGACTAGAGCTACATTTATGCCAATTAAATTATATTTAAAAAGTGCTTCGCATATAAATCCAGAAAAGATTTATGCTGCAAAACTAAATGGTTATTTAAATGTAGGAATAGTTTTACAGCATGAAGACTTTTCTGGATTCACATTCTTAAGTTTCCACCCGTCTCCCCTAGAAGAGTCGCATGTTTTTAAAAATAGGCTTAAGAAGAAATAAACATAAGTTACGAAGCCCTAAAGATAGGCCTGGTCACCAAGGGTTAAAAATAATCTGAACATGGCAGCCACGTTTTGGATCTTCAGGGTCCCGTCAGATGTCATGGGAAGGTGTAGACCCCGCACTATACTGATCGACACCTAAGAGGCAAAAAAGACTTTACAAATCCAACTGCTAGGTGGTGGAATAATGCACAGCATGTCGCTTCAAACTGCAAAACTACTCCACTTAAGCAACCATTTAGTTTCTCTGCACCTTTTTTTCTCCTCCTTGATACGTCCTTTCTCCCCCTCCACCCTTTCTTCCCCTGTTAACTGGTTCATTATTTGCCTTGTCTATTTCTTCCTGACAAGACTCCTTAACATGGCACTGGTGAATGACTAGTGTTTTGGAGACGTTCATTTTATTTGTAAGGTTCCCTCTCCCTTCTCAATGGGTCCTTCATCACCATCTCTCTTGTGTTTTCAGGAGTTTGAGGTTTGTTTAGACCCAAAAATCTTTTTACAAAAACAAAATAAAGCAACTTAATCTAGGTACAGTACAGTAAAGTAAGCAAGTAAGGTGGTCTGTTGGTCGGGCAGCTGCAGATTGGAGTTTGAGCGACTCCACACCAGAGGCTTGTGTTGTTGTGGCTGCTGTGCACTAGAGCCAGTGGCAGCACGAAGAAAGGCGTTCCGTGTATTTTGATGCCAGCCATCAGTTGTCCCTGCTGCTCTGACCAATAATAACTTGAAATGTTAGGAACTCCGTGGGAGCGTTCCCACATGTTCTATACCTAGAGTCTTAATCCCGAGTGTCAAATATTAAGGAATGGTCTCACCATTTGTTTTAAGTAATGACATTCTTTCACAATCTCTTGCCTCCTGTTAAATAAAATGACCATGGTCCTACCTCTGTAGGTCGGTTCTTCAAGCAAATTCCTTATCTCAGTGGGTACCTGGGGGGAGTGGTTTTCTGCACAGTTTAGCAGGTTATACCCACCAAAATCTTCTATGCATTCCTTTGGGAAACTGGATTTTTGTTGCAGTACCCAACACAACACACCTTTTGCCTGGTAATTGATGCAACTTGGACCGTAGTGTACTAGCTTCCTGCTAATCAGGCCCTCAGTACCAGGGTTCTTTCCCTAAAAATGTACAATTGTTACCCAATCGGCAAACCCTTTAGCATCATCTGTAAGTCCCTAGTAAATGGTACCCCTGGTACCTATGGCCTGAGGTACTAAAGAGGGTCCCTAAGGGCAGGACCACAAATTGTGCCACCCTAAGGGACCCCTCAACAAGCACATGCACGACTGCGATTGCAGGCTGCGTGTCTTGGTGCAAACAAAAGTGACAACGTAAGTTGTCACACATCCTGCTTGCACTAGTAAGTCAACCTTACAGCAGGCCTGACAGCCCTGAGGAAGGCTGCTTGGTATTACGTTTGAGGGCATACCTGCATGAGCAGATATGCCCCTCTGCTGGCCAATTCCATTACTTCCAGTGCAAGTGACCAGAGAGACCATTTTAAGTCATGTGCTGGACACTAGTAAAATCGTGTTCCCCTGCTACATGATGGCTTCACTGAAGATAGGGATGTTTGGTACCAAACATCTCGTCTTGATCAACCCACACTGATGCCAGTGTTGGATTTAACAATATATGCACCCAGAGGGCACTTTAGAGGTGCCCCTGAACACCTTCCAGCCTCTGGCATGGTTGCTGACTGCTCTCTGCCAGCCTGCCACCGAGATGCTGTTCGGACCTCATAGGGTGAGAGCATTTGCTCTCAGTAGGCCCAGAACAAAAGCTTGTCTGGGAAGAGGGTGTGACACCCCCTCCCCACAGGAGGAGCTGCTGATTAGCCTTACTTGGGCGGCAAGCTTCAAAGAGCTGCCACATTTGGAATGTGGATCTGGCTCCACTTATAGGAGAGGAAGCCACCCTCCTTTGTCTAGGACCCCCTTGGTACCTGGACAGGTGGGAAAATTAGCTGGTCAGGTAGGCGTGCCACCCCCGAGCTAGTACCACCACTAAGATGGGCTGGAACTGAGGTTAGCACATTTTTTTTCTAGAAGTAGCCATCTTTGTGATGGCATACTTAGGAATTCTGGGACAGGGTTATGCCCACTTTCCACAGGAAGTGGTCATACAGGGGCGTAGACACCCCAGGGTCAGTGGCCCATTGGCTACTACCCTACACTCCCTTAACACCTTTAAATTCTGTATTTCGGAGAGTCCCTGGCACCAGAGAAGCAGATCCTGACTACTTGAAGAAGACGACTGAGGAGAAGAGTCGCACCCCTGCAAGAACAGAAGATCCAGCAACTGACTTTGCACTAACCCTGCCGCCCTACCTGCTGTCTTTTGCCAGTTGCACAAAATCCAGCTTGTCCTGCAGCTCCTGAGTCCCTAAAACCCAGGAGACCTGCCAGCACTTCACCTAGCACCAAGACCTCCTGTGAACAGCGGACCTGTTCAGATGAAACTCCAAAAGCAAAGACTCTAAGGCCTCCGGAGCTGCCAAACCCTACACTCAAAGCCACCACTGCACCCGTTGCCTCCGGCCCGAGTTGAAGTGGGCCACCGGTGCTAACAAGGTTCCCCAGTCCTCCAGAATTTGAGTCAATTGTGGTTTCACCCCTCTTGGACTCCCCGACGGCACCTGCAGCCCCTGCACACAGCCCTCCTCGACCACGACTGTTCCTGTAAGGAATACTCGCGGGTTCAGCCCGAATTGCTTCCTAGCCAGAGCCTGCAGCCTCTTTTTACAGAGACTGATCTCCATTGAATCGCATTGGGCTTACGATGCTGATTTGCACCCGGCCGCCCTTGCGCCGCTGGTGGTACTGTTGGTGCTGCCTTGGACCTTGCCCACCACTCACCGTAACTCCTGAAGATTGGTCCTGTAAGTCGATGTACTGTACCTGTTTGCAGAACGTTTGTTTCCTTCCATAGGACAACATTGCAGAACTTCGAATTGCACTGTCCACTTTTTAAAGTGAAAAGAATTTATATTTAAAAACGTACTTACATGAACGAGTTTTCTCAGATGCTTAAACATATATAAAGATACTTGCTGTTTTTATAAATTGGTGTGGGTCTCCTTCTTGAGCCGTGTTATCATTTAATGACTATTGTGTGTATTCTGCGAATGTCTTGCACTCCTCTGTGTTAATCCTAAGGCTGCTCGACCACACTACCTCCTAAGAGAGCACTTTGGAATTGCATAGAAAGCCCCTGTCCACTCATAAAGGAACCCCTGGACTCTTTACATAATATATCGAGTTATTGATTTATCACATAAAGAGCCAGCTCCCTACAATCCCTAGAATATACAAATCCAGAGCTGGAGGCATGGGCTTCTCCTCTGTGGTACCTAAACTGTGGAATGTGCTTCTGACTGTCTTCGGAACATGTCCTCAGATACTATGTCAAACCCATCTAAAAACTCATCTTTTTAAAGAATTGTGAATTTTATCTCTGCGCCTTTTAGACAGGAATGGCTACTCGTTCCGCTTTCTTGTACATGCAACGAGCGCCGGGACACTCTTGGTGCAGCAGCTGTTTGCACTTCATAAATTCCCATCTTTCATTCACTCATAGCTGGGCCAGTTGCACACTGAAGCTGGGTGTTTAGCTTATATGCAAGAGTCTGTTGCTGTTCTTAGCTGTGAATTAGCGTTGCATTGTTGATGCCAGTGTTTGCAGATCGTAGCACAGGTTTGAGTTTAAGTATCAGAAGGTGAGCAGAGCACTCACTGAGAAACCTGCAGGAGTCAGATTTACATCCTAGCCGAGCCCACAAAGCGTTTCGCCCTTCAGAGAATGCTACAATGAATACCGTTGTGCTGGGCGCTTTCATTTTAGTCTAGAAATAAACACTATAAAACAGAAGTGTCCATTGTATAGATTTCACATGCTCGAACATGTTAGTGCAGCAGATGCTCTTCAGAACAGGCGATGTATGTGGCTGTAAGCTATGAGGCATGTGAGGTGAGTGTGTGAGGAGCAAGGGAAGCAGAGCACAGAGTAGAGCGCAGGCTGCTGACGACTGCAGTAGATGGGAGCTCGAGGAGGGTCGTGGTGACTTGGCACTGCAGGACTTGGCAGACACCTCTTAATTTCTCCTTATCATTACAGAAACCTGTGAATAAGCCAGTGGAGTCTCCAGATTCAGAGGATGAAAGTGAAGCAAAGAAGAGCAAAGGACAAAAGAAGACGACTGCTCCGGTAACGAGGGGCAGGGAGTGTCGAGGGCAAGACTCTGGGCATGTGAGGCAGTGATTAGATTCGTGATTGATTAGATTGGGGATTAGAGGTGCACAAAGAGTGGGTGGTGGGGATGCTGTGAATGAAGCATAGAATACTTAATTGAGAGCTACAATTATGCGGCACATGTGGAGTGAGGCATCTCTTTGCATCCTGGCCGGTCAGATGTTATTGGAAGTTTCCTGTGCGAGTTCTGTTGTTTCTTTGTGTCCTCTGGGCCAGGGCTTTGGGCATTATTGCATTGTATTTTTTTTACCCTCTTTGGGTGCTTAATTTTCTATATGTAGTAAATATGAGCAGTCTGTGGTGTAGCTGGTTAGAAGCCCAGTAAATAACCAGCAGTAAAAGTGATTGTGTGGTCAAAGTAACTACTTACTCCAGTATTGGAGCTTTCATAGATTCCAATGCTTGGAATCATTCCCCGTCGTCGAGATGGGAGCCTCAGTAAATATATATACAGTAGTAAATAACCATTACAAAAGAGAAACAGGCCTAGGCCTAATCCCATTTTGTAGTCAGACCATGTCTTTTTGTAAAAGAGACCAAAAAAGAACCATAAGCCAATCAGAGCAGCCTCACCCTCTAGAACCTTGGTGAAAGAACCTCAGCGTTTAAGTCTTGTGCCACTTGTGGCAAAAAGAGGCTTTATGTGGAGGATAGGCATAAAGACTGCATATATTGCCTATACCCGGACCACAAGGCTGCGGAGTGCAAGATTTGCCGCACCTTCTCGACTAAGACTCTCCGGGATCGTGAGGGTCGTTTACTTACCTGGCTTCACAAGTTAAAGTTGAGGAAAGAGACCGTGTCCAGTGACAGTGAGGAGTCGTCTTCCGCCGTCTCATCCAGAAGGTCAGTCAAGAGGGGTAGGGGTTCCCCTTCATCATCTCTGGGTCACCCCTCTAAGGCCTCAAAAAAGACCCCGAAGGAGTCTGAGGACCAGAGTTCTATCAAATCTCCTCACTGCGGTGTAAAGGAGAGGGAAGGACTGTTATCTTCATCTGCGACTGTCCCAGGCAAAGAGAAATCATTGAAAAAGCCCTCTTCGCAATCTTCTGACAAAAGTTGTCATTCGTCGTCAATGCGCAAGCCCTCGTCGACGAAAGCGTCAAAATCGCAGGCTAAGGGTGCTCCTGTGTCGACTTCGTCTCTTTTTCCAGTGTCGACGGGCTCGTCGACGAGCACTTCCACAGCAACGTCGACGAAGATTTCGGCTACGGTTCCGTCGACCACTGTGGCGTCGACGACGAGAGTGTCGACGATGACGGCCACGACAGTAACGACGTCAGCAGGGGTGCTGCTTATCTCGTCGACGACCGGTTTGACGACGCCCATCGTTTCGTCGACGATCAGCTCGTCGTCGATGCTTCCGTCGCTGGTTCCAACTACATTCTCGTCGACGGTGCTTCCGTCGACGATGCCGTCGACGACGGTTTTTACCTC
Source organism: Calotriton arnoldi (assembly GCA_963921515.1). Taxonomy (NCBI): domain Eukaryota; kingdom Metazoa; phylum Chordata; class Amphibia; order Caudata; family Salamandridae; genus Calotriton; species Calotriton arnoldi. Next base: position 435,702 of record CAWUFW010002099.1, read on the forward strand.
CACGTCGACGAGACCGTCGTCGTCGACGGGGAAACTTTCAATTTTCATCAAGAGGAAAGAGATTGCGCCGGAGAGGCTGTCACCCAGGAAGGTGGATCCCTTACCACCTGCATTATTGTTGGAGGAGGAAGAGGACTCGGATGGTAATGAAGGCCAATTTGGCTATGCTAACAGCCCCTCTCAACTTCTGGTCAAATGTCAGGACACTGATTCTGAGGGTGATTACTATCATGAACGGACTAATCAACAACAATTTCCAGACCAGGAGAACGTTCAGCAACAGATGGTATCTGTCCCCACCTCTCTTTTAACGGACTTGCAGGGGATGCTTCTGGACTATCGTCGGAGGTTTTCTTCACATCCTCCGCAACCTATTCTCTTACCACAGCCTGTGCATACTCCTCAAGCCATGGTGATGGTTTCACCACCTCCATCTGCTCAGCCACTTACACAAATTCCAACGGAGGCAGTTCCTCAACTCCAGGATGTTTCCTCTGAGGAGGAAGAGGTGAACTTGTGCAGCCGGATCATGGAGAAGAGTGGGATGATTATGTGATCCCTGATCCCGCTTCTCCAGCTCCTGACCCGGTGGATTCCCCTCCTGCTGACATTGGGGGTTTTCACAAGTTAATGGAGAGGGCTTCGCTACGTTTCGAACTTCCTATGCCCTCCGTTCAGACGGAGTGCTTTCTCTATGATTTTAAGGAGCCGAGTAAGAGGATGGTACGCTCCATTCCCATAGTATCTCATGTGTGGGAAGAAGGGATAAGGACCATGAAAAATCCAGCTACGGTGGTCCCAGTCTTACCACGGCTAGACAAAAAGTATAAAGCCTCAGACGACAGCCCAGCTTCTTTGACTGGTCAACCAAAACCAGATTCAGTCATTTCCCAGGCAGCTCAGAGGAAATCGAAGAATCCTTCAGCACCTCTGACCACACCACCGGACAAGGAAGGTAGGCGCCTAGACAATGCAGGGAAACGATTTTCCTCTATGGCAAGTCTGGTGATTAGGGCGGCGAACGCACTAGCGATACTTGGATGATACGACCGCCAAATGTGGTGCGACCTTTCGCCTTATCTTGACCAGTTGCCTGATACTGCCAAGTCTGAAGCAAAGAAAATCCTACTTGAAGGGGAATTGACATCAGCGGAGATCATCGACTTTGCGATGGACATCGCTACCACAGCTTTCCGCTCCCTGGCAGGGGCGGCTGTGCTTCGTCGACAGGGTTGGCTAAAGGCAACGTGGTTCCGGCCAGAGGTTCAGAATAGGATCCTGGACCTCCCCTTTGATGGTGAAGCGTTGTTCGGCAAGCACATAGATGATGCCCTCCAGGACATTAAAAAAGACACTGAGACGGCTAGGTCATTGGGGACCCTTCAATACCGGAAAGTCCCTTTTCGTGGAGCTAGAGGCAGGGGTGCTCCTTCATACAGAGGATCCTACCAACAACAGCGATATTCCTCTTATGCTCCCGCATCCCAATCTTACCGGCCTTCTTACAACCAGAAACAAGGCCAGACATCGTCTTTCTCCAGATCAAACTTTAGGGGAAAACAGAATCGTCAGGGACGGGACGCCTCTAAGAGGCAATAGCGGCGACCTGGCTCTTTGCGCTGTTCCCTCCTCCTCCTCCAAGACATCTGTAGGAGGCAGGGTGTCTCGTTACCTACGCAACTGGCAACGGATTACAACAGACCGTTGGGTCCTAAACATCATTCAGAGTGGCCACACCCTGGAGTTCATACATCTACCACCATCCAGAGCCCCTACCGCCACCCCCATGAAACATCTGCGTCTCCTTCGGCTCGAAGTTCATCAACTGCTGATCATGGGGGCAGTAGAGCCAGTCCCTTTATCCCAGAGGGACAAGGGTTTCTATTCCAGGTTTTTCCTGGTAAAAAGACGTTGGACAAATGGCATCCTATTCTCGACCTCAGGGAGCTCAACACTTATCTCACAAAACAATCCTTTCGGATGGTGTCTCTCCAGGACATTCTGCGTCTTCTCAACACTGGGGATTTTATGGCCACTCTCGATCTCGAGGATGCATATTTCCACATACCCATCCATCCGGCCCACAGGAGGTTTCTTCGGTTTACAGTTGCCAAGAGCCATTTCCAGTTCAAGGTGCTTCCGTTTGGCCTTCGCTCGGCTCCGAGAGTCTTCTCCAAGGTGCTAGCACCGGTAGCAGCTTTTCTCAGGAAGCATCATTTCCAAGTCTTTCCCTACCTGGACGACTGGTTACTAAAGGCCCCGTCCAGGGAGGCAGCAGCGGAGGCGGTCGCCTCTTGCACCTGCCTCTTCTCCAATCTGGGCTTGACTCTCAACAGCACCAAGTCTTCTCTTCGCCCTTCCAGAAAGGTTCAGTTTCTTGGAGCGATTTTTAAACACATCTCTCAGCAAGGTTTTTCCCTCTCTAGAGCGACAAAGAAATCTAATCTCAATGGCCCATCTGGTGCGAAGAAAAAGTATCTTTCTGTTCGCCTCTACAAATCCCTGCTGGGGATGATGTCCTCCTGCATTCCCTTGATACCTCACTGCAGATTGCGAATGCGCCCCCTGCAGGAGCTCCTGGACTTGCAGTGGAAACAGGTGAGCGGATCCTTCAACGACAAGCTTCTGATCACTCAATACATGCGCCAGGCCATTCTATGGTGGACAAAAGAAAAGCATTTGTCCCGAGGTCTATCCTTCGTAAGCACTCCAACACCTCAAGTGGTAACTACGGATGCGTCACTAGAGGGCTGGGGCGCAGTATTGCAGGATCTGCAGGTCAGTGGTCACTGGCTTCCAGAACATCGCCTCCTTCACATCAACCTCTTGGAGTTAACAGCGATTCGTCTAGCTCTTCAAGCTTTCCTTCCAAGGTTGCAAGGTTTGTCGGTACTTGTCCGGACGGACAACACCACAGCCATGCACTACATCAACAAGGAGGACGGCACCAGGTCCCTACCCTTGTCACAAGAAGCCCAAATGATCTGGGAGTGGGCTATCCTTCTGAAAGCAGAACATTTGCCAGGAGTGCTCAACGACAAAGCGGACAGGCTCAGCAGGCTGAAGTCGGTCACCCACGAGTGGGAACTGGATCAGACAACGCTGGAAGGGGTTTTTCGCCGGTGGGGCAGACCTTCCATAGACCTGTTTGCCACACCAGAGAACAGGAAATGCCAGTTTTACGCCAGCAAGCTACACCATCGAGGGTCTCTGGGGAATGCGCTTTCGATAGCCTGGTCAGGCGCATTTGTCTACGCCTTTCCCCCCATTCCGCTAATTCCCAAGTTACTCAAGAAAATGAAAACGGAGCGGTGCAAGATGATCCTGATAGCTCCTGCCTGGCCGAGACAGTTTTGGTTCACCGAACTCCACCTTCTCTCCTTGGACCATCCTCTTCCACTGCAACCAATTCCACACCTCCTCACAATGTCTCAGGGCCAGATACTGCACCCAGATCCTCGCTTGTTACAGCTCTCAGCATGGCTCCTGAGCAGCGGGAATTTCTTCACTTAAATCTTCCAGAAGAGATTAAGGATGTTCTTTCGCAGGCGAGAGCTCCTTCCACGAACAGGACCTACCGCTTAAAATGGAAGCGTTTCAGCATATGGTGTCTAAGCAACAGTTTGGATCCTTTCTTATCACAACCACACCAGGTCCTTCCTTATTTCCTGTCCTTGGCTAAGGCAGGTTTGGCTCATTCCTCCATTAAGGTACACTTAGCAGCAGTTTCTCGTTTTCGACGTACGTCCTCTGGGCCTTCTCTTTGGTCAAGCAGAATTGTCAAACAGTTTCTTAAGGGCCTCTTCAGGGAGTTTCCGCCAGTGAAGCCTCCACCGCCTACGTGGCAATTAAATTTAGTTCTTTCTCAACTTATGAGACATCCATTCGAACCGATTCATCGAACAGATCTCAAGTTCCTCTCCTGGAAGGTGGCTCTGTTGCTGGCCCTCACTTCAGCCAGGAGAATAGGAGAATTACAGGCTCTTACAATTCAGGAACCCTTCCTTCAGTTCAAGAGAAATACCGTCATCATGAGAACTAATCCTAAGTTTATTCCTAAAGTACCTTCTTCTTTTCATCTCAACGAACGAAAAGCTTTAAGGATAACTTAAAGCTTTTTTTCCTCAGCCTACTTCGCCGGCTGAGAGAGCTCTTCACTCTCTGGATCTGCAAAGATGTTTGAAGTTCTACCTGGACCGAACAAAGTCCTTCCGCAAGTCTTCACAACTTTTTGTATCATACAGCGCTCCCCGCAAGGGGTTTCCCATTTCCAAACAGGGGATATCTCGGTGGGTTGTGAGCGCTATTCGATATTGTCACACAGCAGCGGGCAAACCCCTGGAGGGTAATGTCCGGGCACATTCGACAAGATCTATGGCAGCTTCAGCCGCCTTGTTTGCTGGTGTCCAGATCAAGGACATTTGTAGGGCTGCAACTTGGAGCAGCACTCACACTTTTACGAAGCACTACTGCCTGGATGCATCACTCCAAGACGACGCAGCGGTGGGACAGGCAGTCCTGAGGAACCTCTTCCAATAAGTGGTGAGCTTTCCCTTGCTACCCTCCTTCCTTCTTTTCTGTGCTTTATACACATTTTCTCTTGTTTATAGATGCACTAACTTATCTCTGCCTTTGGCTGTTTTAAAAATGTATTTAAACAATGTTTCTCAGACAAGTAATGTCTTATGGGAAATGTGTATGCTTACTGCTAGCTACTCTGATTCCAAGCATGGGAATCTATGAAAGCTCCAATACTGGAGTAAGAAAACAAGTTACTTACCTGTAACTTTGGTTCTCCAGTATTGGAAGCTTTCATAGATTCCCATGCGACCCACCCTCCTCCCCTGGGAAAGCTCAGCTTCTCTCTGTGTTATTTTTTTTTCACAACGTATACGAAAATCTGAGGAGCTGAGGTTTTTTCACCAAGGTTCTAGAGGGTGAGGCTGCTCTGATTGGCTTATGGTTCTTTTTTGGTCTCTTTTACAAAAAGACATGGTCTGACTACAAAATGGGATTAGGCCTAGGCCTGTTTCTCTTTTGTAATGGTTATTTACTACTGTATATATATTTACTGAGGCTCCCATCTCGACGACGGGGAATGATTTCAAGCATGGGAATCTATGAAAGCTTCCAATACTGGAGAACCAAAGTTACAGGTAAGTAACTTGTTTTCTTCTCTTAATAGATCTTTATAAGCAGGTAAAATGCAGTAATTAAAATTGAATTCTCCATCATGGGACGCTTCTCAGTGATAAAACACTAGAGTAATTCACACATCTGCCAAATCCCACAACACCTTTAAACAAACCAAGGTAGAGCGCAGCCTCTGTGACATGGCCTCACTCCCAACCGCATCTCCCGCCTCCTGTATCTCTTCCGCCTCCTTTTACTTTTACATCCTTTCTCAAACCTGATAAACTGTCCAACTGCGCCGTACCCAACTGCTGGGATTCCATATCTTGCACAGTATTCTTGGGGGGGGGGGGGGATTCATGTATAAACTAAATTTCATCGCAGTATAGTATCTTTCTTGTATTTGACTCCTTATTTACTTTGGTTATGTATTTCGAGTAACTCTAAAAAACATTTGAAGTAAGACTTTTGGCATGGAAAAAGGTGAGCACCCCGTAGATGAGATTCCAACCTAGAAAATGAATGGCATCCCACCATATCCTCATTCTCGACACAAACTGTGCTACTGGTGCCCCATTAGGGCTTCCTGAGTTGGCTGCTACCTTCCCATCTCCCTCCGTTTCAGAATTGTTTCATCTTTGACCTCTATTGTTGTCAAGTGTCCTTCAGTGGCAGGGAATGCTCATTTTAATCGAGACTTTCCTACTTGACCTTGAATAGCTCATTATGAAAAGATTGCAGGCCTTCCAGATCCGAGTCTCCAGGCTTGTAGCCTTGAACCACTTCAGTAGCCATCACTGGAGCACATGAGATGCTACTTGAGCCTCATCCTCATACTTTGTATTTGGCCTACGCTCTCGGGAAGCTTGCTTGGGTTGTGTACTGCAAAAGAAAGTTTGTTTATCCAATAAGAAAACTCAAAATGCCACCTAGAGCACTCTTAAGCGTCTTCTGAGGCACCATTACTGATTTGATGTTGTATTTCAACTATATTAGATGTGTTGTATGATTTGCAATTGGCTGATATGGCTTCCTTTGCCCTCGCAGCACGTTGGTGCCATTTTGGCAAAAGAGTTTGCATCTGTAGAACATCTACTGCGTATTGTAGCCCAAGTGCAAACTACATTTCCCATGAATCTGTGGGAGTTGTGTTCTGTTGAAATGGCAGTGGCCATTTTAAAGTTTACTTCTGGTTCACAGCGTTCTTGCTAGGCCATCAAGATGCTTGGTTGCTGCTGCCAGGATCTTACTCGCAGAACTCGTGAAAACCTTGGAGATTGTTTCTTTCCCTTGTGAAAGTGTCTAAAAGTTGAAGCTGAATGCAGATGCAAGTTCTAAGGATCTAACTTTATTAGTTTGAAAGGAGCTTGAAGAAATCTAGGATTTTTGTTGCACGTTTTTGCATTCTATGTTGCGTGAAGAAACCTAAAGTATCTGCTTCACCTAAAAAGAGTCTAGAAATATTTACAGTGCATATTTTGTTTTAAAGGTAATAGTGGTGTTAAGGCAAACAATTTCTAGTAGTATGAATAGGCTTTCCTGTTTTCAGTTTCCATTTTTGGTAAATTCTGGTGGGATTTTTTCAGTGTTTTCCACTGATTTTCAATACCTTAAAAAAACAGTGGTCATCCGTGGTTACACATTTTCACGCCATTGAAAACAACAGAGACAGTGTTTTTCTGGTGTTTATGGAACGATTAGCTTTTATTATTGCTTGCTTTCTGCACTGATAAGGCATGGTACGTACAGTGTAAAGGAGGTCCAAATACATTTGTACAAATTAAACTTATCGTAGTACACCATACAACACTTCTTCAGTGAGTCTTTGGTCACGCTCGCTCGCTCTTTCCTTCCCATGTAACCCTTTATCTGAGAAAAGGCCCTCAACATTGGCACTTGAGACGGGCAATGCCAAAACAACCAGTACACAATTTACTAACTCTGGCCACTGACATAGCTTCTCATGCCAATACTGGTGCGCCTGAAGATTGTGATTCTCTGGGACCGGTTCTGTAACATATACATTGAACTTGGTGCGTATGCCCTCCGAGTCATTGAAGCAGTCAAAAATGAAGCAGTACTTTTCAAAGTCCGGAAAAAATTCCCCTTTACGGAAAGGATCTAGAACTTATGCGAATTACTACAGTGAGGCCTAATTGACTTCAAATGCCATGGTTGGTGAAAGGACATTTTTGTGCATCATTGCGGTCCATTTCTCATGCATCGTAAAAAAAAAATTCCTGTATTGCTCCTCAACATTTCTTTGCTTACCAAGTGGCAAGCATTCTAACATGGAACATGTTGCAGTGCCAAAGTCACTAAAAGTGTTGCCCAGCCTTCTCTCAAGGAGCTGTTTCACATCTACACCAATCACATTGAACACTTGGTAGACCAGGGTGTTTTCAGACTCTAGATTTCTGATTATGTCCACTATAGCAGTAATGTTTTCCTGTAAAAATCTAAGAATGAAGTAAAGTGTACTTTTTTCACATCACTATCAATATGCGGCCGAATATTCTCACATTTCTTGCCTTTGGCATCATCACTAAGCAAACATCTGTAAACCGTTGCCACATGGTTAATATAGCATTCACAGCCTCTAGGAATGAGAATCACCGGCTAAATCACACAGTTGGGATGACTAGAATGGGCTACAAAGTCAATAGCATTCTTCATTAACTCTGAAGATTGTAAAGATGCTTTCAGCATAACATCTAGCAAGTGGCAAGGATCTCTTACAGGGAAGCACTTCAGCTCAGATATAAAGTTTTGACATATCATCACACAACGTTTTCATATACGTAGCTGAATCACTGCAAATACAAATAATATCATTCCAATATTTGTTGAACTTGGTAAGAACGTTTTACAGAAGCATTTTAAGTGATACTGCGTTCCATGTTTTCACCACTATCCCAGATGCTTGGTGACAGCACTTTTTTCACATATACCTGTCATTACACCTTGCATTGAATGTTTAAAGCCTGGGGTGTTTGGCAAGTCACCTACTAACTACACGGACTTGCTAGAAAAGGGAGCTGATGTAACAAAGGGTTTCACCCATCCTTTGTCTGTGGGTAAATGTGATGCTACATATTGGGAAAGATTCTGGTGAAACCATCCATAATACTTATCAGTGGAAGAATCAAACGTAGCCAAAATATGAAATATGATTTTGATATTTCCTGATTCTCTACAGTTTATAAAATAATTAAATAAGACCTCAAACATGCTTCTAAACCCTGCATCTCTAGACCAAAGACCACAAAACTGAAAAATGTAAAAGGAAGAAACAATATTTTAGTGACATCCCTAAACAACAAAACTCATGCAGAATAACGTTAGCCCAGTCTTACTTACTCCTACCTTATATAACAAAGTTACATTGTATTGGCACCTTCAGGAAGAAATCAAAATGACTTTCACTCTCCTTTTCCTTTCTTTGAATGGCATTCAGTTTGTAGTTGTTCAGGTGTTTTTTCAGTGCTTATGTTTTCACTGGTGTGGGCTATTTTCATTTTGGTGGGGTTTTATCAGTTATAGGTTTAAACCTAAAACAGGATAGCCTAAATATGAACTATATAATTCTGATGAATGTTAATGATACAGTTTAAAGAAAAGACAAACTTGAATGTGTCTTGCTACTACATAATATGACGATACTTCCCAAAAGTACTGTTCAAGATCTGGGATCACTGTTGTACGACAACATTATCTTGTCCCAGCTCATCCCCGGACGACTCCTAATTCTTCAGCAAACCTAGAGTTCATAAAAATATTCTGTTTGACAGGTTTGGGATATTAATAGTTATATAAACCTGGGAAGGACCACCATCTTGAGCAGCACCTTTGATAATTGAAGTTTACCCATTTTCCCATCATGTCCTGCAGCCCAGCAATCATTCGACCATAATTATCTGTTAGCACAATCTTCAGCTCTCCGCATATTTTAATCCCCAAGTAGTGTTCCACATTTTTCCTCCAGTGAAATGGAAAATTAACTGATTTTACTGAGTTTCTCCGAGCACCTGCTCTAAGTTCTGGGTTAGTGGTTGTCTGCCGCATAAAGGAACACCTGATAACCCTGTCTACCCAGCTGTAGGCCTAAGTGCAATGAGGACAGCGGACACCTCCCTGCATCACTGCAGTGCAGAGGTAGGCTTCCATTTACTCATACTCCCTGCCCTGGGTGAGGAATATATATATATTTTTTTAAATCAAGATCCAGTCAATTATATCCCCACTCCCGCCCCCCCCAGATCGCACCCTTACAAGGGAGGTGAACGGTGTGTTCATTACAGCAAGCCAAAAGCTTTTTCTGCGTCCAAGATCACCACTGTAGCATCCTGTTCCGTATCAGGCAGGTATACCATTGCAAAGAAAGTACGAAGGCTATATGCTGTTCAACGACCCAGTGTAAACCCAGACTGTCCTGCAGCACCAGACCCCTCATATATGGCCAAAGTCTCATGATTATAATTGTACCTAATATTTTTGTATGCCTGTTAATTAAAGTGAGTGGTCTTTATTTTTGTTTCGCGTCACATTGCCACCTAAGTCCCAGTCAATCGTGCCGGTCGGTACTGTTTATGGCCACGGGGCAAGAAGGGACCTATGAGTCTTGGCCAAAGGCGCTGGGGTAGTTTCCCTTTGATATCCCGGGTTCTATTCTTCTATGGGTCTGCAAAACCGTGCCAAGAACCACCCTTCAGCATTTGATTCTTGGTGGTAGCGATGGTGAGCAGCCACAGACTTCTCTGGGAGATAGTGTGGGGGGGGGGGGGTGCACAACCTCAGAACTCAGTCAGCTTTCAGCGCAATAATTATTGCCCAACTGTAGGAAAGTGGGTTTCTGTTGCAGTAACACCCCCCCTCCACTTTTTGCCTAACTACTGATGCACTTTGACTTGATGTGCCCTGGATCCCTGCCAATCAGGTTCCCAGGGCCTGTGTTCTTCCCCCAAAACTGTAACTTTTACACCCAATTGGCACTCTCTGGCCACAGATCAGCCCCTGGTAAATGGTACCACAGGTACCCAGGGCACTGTGACCAGGGAAGGCCTCTAAGGGCTGCAGCACTTATTGTGCCACCCTTAGAGGCCCAGTACATTTACACACGCACACACACACACACTGCCTTTGCAGGCTGCATGTGTTGGTGCATAACAAAGTGAAGTCGACATGGCACACATCTCTGTGTGCCATGCCTACAACCCACTGCCCTGGCATAGATCAGTCACCCCTCTAGCTGGATGCCCTATACCAGTGGTGAGGGTACAGGTGCATGAGCCCTGTACCCCTACAGTGTCTAAGTCCAGACATTGTAAGTGCAGTGCTGCCATTAGGAGTATATGGTGCTGGGAGCTTGTCATTACGAACTCCACAGCACCATAATGGCTACACTGAAAACTGATAAGTTTGATATCAAACTTCTTAGCACATTAAACCCACACTGATGCCAGTGTGGGATTTAATGAAAAATGCACACAGAGGGCATTTTAGAGATGCCCCCCTGAAACACGACCAGCCTCTGGTGGGTTCCCTGACTGATACACACCAGCCTGCCACCACGGGACATGTTTCTGGACCCCTAGGGTGGGAGCCTTTGCTCCCTGAGCCCAGAAACAAAGCCTTTCCTGGGCGGAGGTGTTCACACCTCCCCCAGGCCAGGAAGAGCCATCTGTGGCAGGGGAGCTTCAAAGGCCCCCTTCCTGTCTCCCCTCCTTTTCGGCGGAAAGACAGGCTGGAAAAACTAGCCAGCCCAGAAGGTGTACCCACCTCTGCCAACTCCACCCTAAAGTGGGGGAGGCGAGGTGAAGCCCTCTCTTCAGTGCCCGCCATCTTGCAGATGGCAGGCACTCCCCAATCAGGATTAGGGATTGTGCTCACTCCCCCACGTGGGGTGAGCACACCAAGGGTGTAGTCACCCTAAGGTTAGTAGCCCATTGGCTACTGACCTCGAGACCCCTAAAACGCCGCCTAAATTCAGTATTTAGGGGGCAGCCCTGAACCAAGAAGGCAGATTCCCGCAACCTAAGAAGAACAAGCATTTGCAATGCAATAGGTCTCGCATTACTGAAAGTTGAGCTATTGGTGTTGCAAATAATAATGCAACGCCAATAGCTCACACTTTTAGTAATGCAACACCGATTGCATTGCACATGCTTGTTTGCTAGTTGTGACCTGGCTGTAAGTGTCCGCAATAAACGGAAACCCAGCTGGATACAGCTACATCTTTTTACAGACTCATCAGACCATTGGGGTAAACACAGATACAGCTGTGAATGCAGCATGCAGCTGGAAATTAAACTCTTGTCAACAGACCCTTTCCCTTAAAAAAGCAAAGATGTACCTCGGAGCGTGTTATTAAGGGTCTTTTGGTCTGTCTGCCCTGCTCCTGCAGGGAGGGTTTGTGCAGGTGGCAGGGGAGGTGCGGGAATGCCAGGAATTCACAGGCAGCCGATAACTTCACTTTTTGCTCATTTCAAACAAGTAAGCTGAGGCAGGAGGGCTCCTGGATAAGAGGGGCGGGCAAACCTGAAAGATGGCCTTTGGCTAACACGCTTTTTCACAAAAAAAGCAAGACAATCTTCTGGATGCCTCCAAGAATCACCCAAAACGTTTCAAAGTAATCACAGACCAAACAACTCCACTTCCAGGGCAACGACACATGTCATGAGGCCCCATGCCCTAGAGGAAGTGCAAAGGCTTCCTGAATTTCTCTAAAATCTGTAGGCTCGGATGACCGCATTAACCTTCAATTATTTGTCTTTGAAGCATTTATAAAAAATTGCAATAAATACAGGAAGTTAAATAAGATGTAGTTAATTTCCCGGTGATTTTGACGGGCTAATCCCACGGAGCAAAGATATGTTTTCAATCACAACTGCACCATTTAGAAATGCCATTCCCATGCGTAATTCTATCACAGAAGCCGGAGTGCTAGCACCATATTGTAGAGAAAGAGGACGTAAATACAAACGCCTTTCATTTAAAAACAGTAGCGATGGCATTATTTAACTATGCATAATGCAAATATGTGTGTATTTTCTAAATTAAATTATTAAAGGGCCATCATGTGAACCATGCCTCAATACCTTTTTAAACCAAAGCTGAAATAATTTACAAAGGAACATTCTAGAATGTCTATTGTAGGAGATTGAAAGCAATGCTCGACTTGTTCAAATATTTATTTTTCTTTCCATTGGAGGGCCCCTTCAAATTGCCAATTTGTAATATAGTTATACAAAAAAACAATGCAGGTGTTTTAGAACAGAGTAACAAATTCCTAAAAATCTCAGCACTGTATCATGTGTAATGTAAAAAAATTAAAAGGCATTGTTATTTACAATACCAAAAGCAACACCTATTGCATTGCATAGCACGGTGTCCGTGAAGACGACGACGCGCTTATTAAAGTTTAAAAAAAAAAAAAAAAAGTGCGTTGGGGGACAGAGCATTGGCATAGCCAATAGGTCTTGCTTTTGGGAACTTAAAAGTTTTTAGTTATGCAGCACAATATCTTTGGTGCAACAGCATCAACTGTTGCATGGCTAAACACTTATAAGGTCCCAAAGGCGAAACCTATTGGCTATGCCAATGCTTGTTGAACCATGTCATCCACCCAACATGCACACACGACCACTACTTACTAAAACAACTTGCTTCTTCCCCTTTCAAATGCATTTCCATCTTTCTATCCCTACTCTAAAGTATACTAACACACAAGAAATCAAGAGCACAAACCTAACACAAGTAATGCACTACTAATTATACTACTACTTATAAAACTCTAATCTTGGGTTCCGGTCTAGCGTGCTTCTTGCCGCAAAGTGCTTCAACGCCTCGCAAGGGGTAGTAAGCACTATATAAATACAATTTACAGTGTCAGTGCGCAGGAGTGAAATGCCTTCACTGCCACACTGAAGGCTGCAGGGTGTTGACACGTGGGAAGTTTAAACAGACTGAACACCGGCAGGGCCCGGACAGACTATGTATATGTTATGCAATTCAAGTAGTATGGCTTACGCAGGCTGGTACTTAAGAACTGTCATCCAACACCAGTAATGAATGAATCTGTGAGAATAAGGCAGGTTTAGGGGGCCTGTTCTCCACACTTACACACATTGGATTGCCTTGCATAAGCAACAAATTGCATACGTCAACCACAGCATTCTCAAGACATGTTAATGAAGGCCCAATGGCAATTCATGCATAATCAACCGTACAGCAGTGGGTTTTGCATAATGCCTTTACAAAATAGCACTCGCACATATTTGAAAGGCTTCAATAATTTTGATAAGCAGAAGTAATAATAGAACAAGTTTGAGCTATTGACATTGCAAATAAGAATGCCTTTTATTTTTGTTTTCGTTTTTAAAACATAAATAAAAAGCATCGTCATTTACAATGCCAATAGCTTAAACTTGTGTAAATGCGAGACCTATTGCATTGCAAATGCTTGTTTCCTGGTTGACTTATCCAACCGAGTAGAACTCCTGAAGCTTCCCGCGTCCCAGTTCCTTTGACAACCCCCTCTCCCCCCTCCCTGAAAGGTGACTTTCATCTTGCAATTGCGCTTTCCGGTCTCATCTGTTTTAGGCCTTTTCAGGTATCCGTACTGTTTACATACCAGAAAGGAGGGGGTGGGGGCTACCGAGAGGAATGCAAGAGGGAGGAAGGGCGTGAAGACTAGCAAGGGGCTCAGGAGAAACAAGGGGCAGGGCGGATAGAAATAGAATAGTGGGTGGAATGCAGGGGCAGAAGAAACTGGACAGAATGCTTATACTGCCTGGAAAAGGAACAAGTATAAACAAGTGAAACAAGAGACTAATTGCTCAACTTTGGCAGAGCTGGATCGCTGCAATTTCTTTTGTAATGAACTAATAAAGATCTGTTGGTATGAATGGTACCCAGGGCACGCCAAAGCTCCACTAGGAAATCAATTAATGCAAGTGCTGCCCCGGGGGAGAAAATCAAACATCTCTATCACGCAGTCTTTACGAGGTCCTTATTCCGGCCATTAGTGTAGTGAAAGCACACACGTGAAGGGTAGCCGTGCGCTTCTGGACACCCTTTCGCCCGAGCACTGGCGCTGCGGTGTCAGCTTGCGTCTAGAGAGGACGTGCATGGTGGTCATAAGGAAGTTTCGGAGTCACTGAGGGGTTGCGTCGGCGGGTGGCAAGCGAGTAGGCGACGGAGTCAGGGTAGGGTGGGGGATGAAGAAGTGAGCCAGCTGGTTCGTCACTTTATTGGTGAGAGAATCATTTTACTGATCATCTCGTAATAAGGCTGCGAGCGGGTTAGTAATTCTAGCCAACCGTTGCGTATGTTCTGATTGCAAGGTCATCTTTACACAATAGTTGTGTACCAGCTGTGGTTTGTAACACGCACTTTCACGAGTGTACAAATAAATAACAAGGCACAGAGAGGCAAGAATAACATATTAAAGTACGGCGTCCTAGGAGTGGTGCCTTCTTGCGCGTGCGGCTGCAGGAACAAAACAAGCATTTGCAGGAGAGGCCAGCACTCACCGGTATCATCCTGGGTCCGTACTGCATTGATGCTGGCTGCGGGCCGGCGGTGCCGAGGCTGATCTTCAGAGCTGGGAAGGGAGCGGTGGGCTAACTCGCCCTGTCCCGTTCGGTCTTGGGTCCTGCTGGCGGATGGGTTTGTATTCCGTTCTCCTACCCTCGCCGCTTCCGTCTCTCCCGGGTGGTAGAGGCTGGCTCGCGAGCAGCTCCCGTAGCTCAGGTTTGGGGCGGGGTCAGCAGGAGGTTCCCACACTGCGTGCGAGCGACGAGGCATGAACGGGGGAACACAAACTAAAAAACTAAACAGTGGTGCGCGCGCACCATAGAGGAGCGGGGGGAGGAAGCGCGGCAGCGAGGCGAACGCGCGCTGCTGCGCGTGCTAGCCACCAGTGGGAATGGGAGGAGCAAAGGCGGGACATGCGCCCGCCTTTGCCCAATTGCGTGCCGTTTAAAAAAAAAAAAAAAACGCACGCTACAGCCAATGCCAGGCTTCAGAAAGCTAACCACACGCACGAGCGTGTGGTTAGCTTTCTAAAGCCCGTACAAGAGGTCTCGCGCTGCGCACTGGAACGCTAAGCGCGAGACCTAAAAAGGACGAAAGAAGACGACCAGCAGAGGAGACTGCAGAGAACAACTGACTTGGCCCCAGCCCTACCGGCCTGTCTTCAGTTTCCGGAGATCCTGCTCCAAAAATCGTCTTGTCCTGCAGCCAGCGACCTCCAGAACCCCTGGGAGGACTGACTGCCTTCAACAAAGACCAGATCTCCTGTGAACAGCATCCCTTTTCAAAAGAAACTCAGAAAACAGACTCTGAGCCTGCTGAGGACAAAGAAACCCGACGCCTGGAACTACCACTGCATGCGTCGCCTACGGCCCGATTGGCCCACCGGCCCCAGCGAGGTCCCCCAGCGCTCCAGAGTCCGAGTCTACCGTGGGTTGACCCCTCCAGGACTCCCCGACGTGGCCTGCAGCCTCTGCACGGATACCCCCCCAACCGCGAGTGGCCCGGTAAGTGAAATCCGACCTCAAAAGACAGCCCTGCATCCAGCCGCCCTGCGCCCTGGAGAAAGGAACCCGAGGTGCACCTACGTCCCCGAGCCCTCCAACTTACCTGCCCAGCTTTTGGGTCCTCCCGGAAGTTTTCCTGGACTCAGCCTGCAGCTAAAAACCAAAACCGAAAATCTCCATTGAAAACAGGGCACCCGAGGCCAAAACAGCACCCAGCCGCCGCTGCGGGTGCACTTTGGGTGCTAAACCGGATTCCCCTTTGCCCTGAACCTAACACCAGGAGCTTGGCTCCCACAACCAAGTGGCCTGCTCGTCAGCAGCCACCAACCGGAGGCCCACTATTCCCCACTGGATAACATTGGGCCGCAACACTATGCACCCGGCCGCCCTAGTGCCGCTGAGGGTGTAACGAGAGTGCATCACTGACCCTGGGGGACCCCTGAGTCTACCCCCAGTACCTCAACTCCCACTACCAAATACTTACCTCAAAACCAATAACCCTATTTTCCTCCATAGGATAACATTGACTGTTTTTCTTGGAAAAGTTTCTAAGTGTGGAGTTTGAGACCTAAAGAAATTCTTTAAAATTACACTGTTTGACAAAAACTATTTTACCTACCTGTTTGCAGGAAATGTCCCAGAGTAGTATCCAGGCCTACTACTCTGAGTAAGAAAAGTAATCCAAAAAGTAACTTACCTGGTATTTTACTGAAAACCCATTCAAATCTATATACTGTATTTACAAATCATTGCATTTCTCTGAAACAATACTGTAAGTCAAACCCAAGTACATTTGTTTTGATAATCAAGTTTATTCGCATTTGAGATAATAAAACATACAAAGACAGCATGAAAGTGCACAATGTATCAAATCCATCAACGGCAGACAACAGGAGACCCGGCCTAAATGTAAGGCCCTTGAACAGACCACCTCGTGTAAAAGCAATGTAGCGATATGAGAGAAGAGTAAGCACAGAACTCAAAACAGTAGATTGAGCCATTTGCCCCAAACCCTTTCAAATTTTTCAGGACATCCCCGGGCCTCGAAGAGGGGTTCCTCCTGGGCCGCGCACCAGTCCACTCCCCGTCGCCACTTACGTATGGTAGGAGGTTTGGCCTGTGTCCAAGCTGCTGCGATATCTCGCTTGGCCACCGCCACCGCAGTGCCCAAGAAGCGTTTATCGGCTCTAGAGCCGTCCAGGCCATCAAATACTCCCAGGAGAAGGCATAAAGGATCATGAGGGACCTGCCACCCCAGAGTCTGCGTGAGCTCCGATGCCACACCTGACCAGAATGGAGCGAGACCAGGGCACAGCCAGACCATGTGGTAAAAATCGGCCGGGACGTGGCCACATCTTGAACACTCTGGGGAGGGGCGTAGTCCCGCCCTGTGTAAGCACGCGGGGGGGTAAGGTATGCCGTGTGAAGGTAGTAAAGTTGGATGAGGCATAGCTTAGAGGAGGTCGTCAGAGTTTTGGGGGCCATAAGGGCGTCTCGCCAGTCTGCTTCCTCTAGGGGGCCCAACCATCCCTCCCAGCGGGTTCGCAGCGCGTCTAAGGTAGTAGGGCCATTGTTCACAAGGGAGGGGTAGATCCGCGACACCCCCCCTCTACCCAGGTTTCCCATCATGACCTGGGCTTCTAGCGGACTAAACTCGTGGAGCGAGGTGCCTGGTGAAATATGCGTAGTGAGGGCGTGACGGAGTTGCAGGTACTTGTAAAATTGGGTGGCGTGAAGGGAGTGGCGCTGCTGCAGGTCGGAGAAGGCCCTGACATGGTCTCCCACCCAAATGTCCCCAAGGAGTGAGATCCCTACCCGATCCCATTGCCGAAAGCCCTGAAGAGCTGATGCTTCACGCAGCCATGTGCCGTACCAGAGAGGCGTATGTTGGGTAAGCCTCTTGTCCCATCCCGTATAACGCAGAGCAGAGTGCCAAGCCGTTAGAACCGCCCTAGTGATGAGTGGAATAGCTTGTGGAATGGGGGCACCGTACAAGTAGGCTTGGATTTGTGGGAATTCCATGGTTCTAAGCTCGGTTCGATAAGCCGGGTCGGACCAGCCTCCAGCGAACCAATCGTGGACGACAATGAGTCTAGTGGCCAAATAGTAGAAATGGAGGTTGGTCACACCCATTCCACCATCAAAGCGAGGTATTCGGCAGCGAGCCAAGGCCATACGCTGTCTTCCGCCTCCCCATAAGAACCTGGTAAGTACCCCATCAAACTCACGGAACCAACTACCCGGGAGGTGAAAGGTGATATTTTGAAGAATGTATAAAAAACGGGGGAGGATCATCATTTTAAAAAGTGCCCCTCGTCCAAGGGGGTTGAGTGGGAGGGATTGCCAAAGCTTAAGGTCGGCTTTGGCTTTCGTGACCAAGGGTGTCTGGTTGAGAGCCCATTCCAGCTCTGGAAGGAGGGTCACCCAGATCCCAAGATATTTAAACGATTGCCTCCGTAAGGGGATGTTAGATTGCCAGTCGAAGCATGCTCTCGAGGGATGGAGGGGGATCAGAGTGGACTTTGCCGGATTGAGCTGTAGGCCCGAGACGGTCTCAAAAGCCTGAAACACCTCCAGACAACGTGGGCCGGAATTTTCCGGGTCGGCCAAGAAAAGGAGAACATCATTCGCATATAGGGCAATTTTATCGACCTGGTCTGGGTCCCAAGACCACCCTCGGATCTGGGGATCATTACGTATGAGGCAGGCCAGGGGCTCCATCGCCAGCGCGAATAAGAGTGGCGAGAGGGGGCACCCCTGACGGGTGCCTCTTCGGATGGAAAACTCCTCCGAGAAGGCACCATTGGTCAGGACTCTTGCCTTGGGGCTGGAGTACAGGACACGGATGAGGCGCCTAAAATGGGGGCCGAATCCCATCGTGATAAGAATGTCCTCTAAGTAACTCTTGTCAACCGTATCGAAGGCCTTCTCAAAATCAATGAGAAGCAGGGCCAGGTACGGGGTGATTAGATGGCGTTGGGCCAAGGCAAGGTGGAGGCGCCGTATGCAGTGCCGAGTTCCGCGGGCAGGCATGAAGCCACATTGGTCCGGGTGGATCAGTTGATGCAACAAGGGTTGAAGACGTTGAGCCAGGACAGTGGCGTAGATTTTCATTTCGGTATTAATGAAAGAAATCGGGCGGTAGTCCGCACAGGAGAGAGAAGGTGGCTGGGTCTTTGGAATGACCACAATAGTGGCCACGTCAGTCTCCGGGGGGAAGGAGCCCGACTCGACCGCATGTTGGAAGAGGTCGACCAGGTGGGGGACCGGTAAGTCTCTATATGCCGCGTAATACTCTTGTGGGAAACCGTCTGGTCCCGGTGTCTTCCCAGAGTGCAATAAGGAGATCGCTCAATGTAGCTCCTCGGGGGTAAAGGGAAGGTCGAGGTCCGCCGAGTCTGTCTGAGCGAGGCAAGGGAGTTGGGCCTCCGCTCGCTCCAGTAAGTCAACCAAAGAGGTGCCAGGGGGCCGAGCTGAGTAGAGCTGAGCATAGTAACCCGCGAAGGCTTGGGCAATAGCTCGCGAAGTACAGTGGTGGGTACCCGTGGCATCACAGATTTCAGGGATAATTCTGTTGGCCTTGGGGGTAGGAGACCAAATTGTGGAGGAGCTTACCATTTTTGTCACCCCACCCGTAGACACGGGCCACGGAGGAGCGCCACAGCATCTTAGCAGAGTCCAGGGAGATCTGACGGATCTCGTCCCGGATCATCGTGAGCTGTCTAGCAGGGTGGGCGTCATCCGTGTCTCCAAGGGTCAACTCCAGCCGCGTGGCCTGCGCCTCAAGCTGGGTCAGGCGAGCAGTCTGCGCCGCTCGTTTTGCGTGAACCAGACCTCTGGCCACGCCACGTAAGGTAGCCTTACCGGCCTCCCATAGTGTGCCTGGAGAAGGGACCGAGCCTTGGTTGGCAAGAAAGTATTGTCTCAACTCTACTGCGAGCGCATCTTTGAACTCCGTGTCCTGCAAGAACCACGCGTTCAACAGCCAAACCGTACGCACCCCATCAGTGGGACCTCCCAAGCGGAGGGAAATGGCGGAGTGGTCTGAGATTCCACGGGGAAGAATAGAGACATCAGAGACCTGTTGGCAGTCGGTGGCCGGGAGGAGAATCAAATCGATTCGGGAGCGGTGTGGTGGGCCGCGGAAGTGAGTGAACTGCCTCGCACGGGGATTCCAGATCCTCCAGGCGTCACACAGACCAAGGGCAGTTGCCCAGTCTGACAGCCGTTTAGAACAAGCTAGGCGCGATGGGGAGGGGGCACCCGTCGTATCAAGGGACGGCTGCATAACTGCGTTAAAGTCGCCCCCAATTATCGTCTGACCCTGGGGCAGGGCGGAGATTACCTCAGTAAGATGGTGGAGAGTAGAGGGAAGCGTGGCTGGAGGGATGTATGTTGATAGCAGGTTGAGGACCTGTCCTTCAAGCCTACCGGACAGGGCCACATAGCGGCCGTGCGTGTCAGTCGTCACGTGTACTGGGATGAAGGGGAGACCCTTCCGGGTCAGTATAGCCACCCCCCCCCGAGAGCCTCGTGTGAAACCGGAGTGCCAGACCCTGTCGAACCCGTATCGGGCGAGAAAGGAGCAGTATGTTCCCAGGAGGTGTTTCTCCTGAAGGAGGAGTATATCGGGCGCTTGGCGTTGGGCGCTCTTGAGGACTGCTGTGCGTTTGATACGATCTAGCAAGCCATTTACGTTCCACGACAAGACGTGGAGGGATCTACCGCGAGCGGGCATCGGAGGAGCAGTTGGCGCGGGGGTAAGAAGAACTAGGGGGACCTGGGTCCCAGGCGGCGCGACACATTGTAACTAGGATAGGGAGATGTGGCTTGTGCAGGGCGGTATGTCCCTTGTCGATGGTGATGGCGTGTGCGTGTGGTGAGCTGTCATTAAGAACAGAAAACAACGATTTAAACAAAGCCGAAAATGAGAGAATCCGGAGGGCAACGGCCCCAACCCCACCCAACACCCCACACCCTATACTTCCGAGATTGAAGCATCTGTCGCCCTGAAAAGAAAAAAATTAACAATAACAGTAACAAAGAGCTAAGCTAAAACGTTTAGCAGGGCAGTTCGTGGCAATGATGGACCCCTCCATGTAGACGGATGTCAGTGTCATCAGCTGCTTAACGGAAAAAAGTAACCAAAGAGTTCTGCCTCAAGTCCAGCCTCGCGGGCCTCTGCTGTTCACATTTCGGTATCTTCGCCAGAGCCACGGAGTGCAGGACTTCTGGATAGGTCGGAGTCCGATAAGACAGGGCGGAGTGTCCCAGACGGATCGGGCCATGGCTTAAGTTTATCAGAGAATTGGCTCGGTCGTGGTCATCAAGAGCTGGAAGAACCACCTCAGAGGAGATCAGTAGCTGGGACCCAGCGCCTGGCGAGCGTGAGGACCCCGCCCCTCCGGTCCCCCTCCTGCGGGACCGATGGTGCCTCCGCTACGGCTTGGGAGGAGTCGAGCGTGACCAAGGAGATGTCGATGAGGCGGGGGGGGGGGTAGGGGGCCGGGACCGTAATGGACGTTCCTCCGTGAGCCAGGTCCAGGCCGCTTGTGGGGTATCAAAGAAGATTGCTTTGCCTTGAAAGACAACTCGGAGACGGGCCGGAAAGTGAAGACCATATCGCAGTCCCAAGTTGCGGAGCTTTTGTTTGACGTCCGTGTAGGTACGACGTTGGGCCTGTACTCCAAGTACATTTACAATTGCAATACAACTGTGTTGGAAAGTGGGTTATTGGTAGGGGCAAATGTAGGTCTGCCACTGGCAATAAGGCCACTAACACATGATAGGACTCAGCATAGGTCTTAGAAAAGTATTCCTATGCTCAACCCTTGGTAACGTGGCTGCGAGCAGACAGGCTTAACTTCAAAGACAGGTATGTAAAGCATTTAAAAACACAATTTCAGTAAATAATTAGGACACAACACAAAATAAAAATCCAACACCAATTTATAAAAATAGGTAATATTTTATCTTTTAAATTACACCAAAACAAAAAAATTCCACTGTAGGGAACCAGAGATATGAATTTTTAAAGATTAGTCACTTTCTAGTGCTTGGAAACCAACAGTGCCCCTTTTAGTCATTTCGTTTTCTCTGACCGGGACACACCTTTAGAAATTGTTCTGAAGAATTTTTTCACCACTGTGTTGTGCCGCCTTCTCCAGCAGGCGGGGTCCAGTTAGAACTCCTTCCTGAAGTTCTGCTTGCGGGTCCCAAAGTATCCAACACACAATCCAAGGTTCTGGAATCTCCAAGAGGGTCCTTGAAAGTGTGAAACTTCAATTCCGCAATCCACTTGAACAAAACCCTTACAAATCCACTGGTACTCCAGGCTGGGAATTCTTTGTGGGGACGTCCAGGTGAGCTCTGTTAACCTGTAGCTTGCAGGGAGTCCACTCTTTAGTTCTTTTGCAGCAAGGTAATCCACAGGGCTGCAGTTTCAGTTGGTGCAGTCTTCAGAGGTCAGGCCTTAAAAATCTTTGCACAGCAAAACTTCTCAGCAGGGCACTTCTTGCTTCAGTAAGTTTCAAGCAGCAGATCTGGAGGGCTCTGCCCCTCTCAGATACTTATTCAAAATTCTCTGGGTCAAGCACCAGGTCACTTCTGACCAACGAGAGCAGGGTAACTCATAGTTATGACCACATCCTGTAGAGTGTGGCATTATTTTGTCCCAGAGTGCACCAATCTTCCAAATTCATAATGGCTGATTTTGCAGCAAGGAGGTAAGAGCTGGCTAAACACACCCCCTGGGATGGCTTATCTCCATGGACTCTCCCCCTACCATCTGCACATACCTTCCTTAAGCCTAGCCCTGACTCTGGGTCAAGAGTGTCAGAGTGAAACTGAAACCCAGGCCTCCCCTCTGCCTTTGAAGAGCATGGTTTACGACTCCACCCCCTGGCCTGGCATTCCTATAGACCAGCACACTGCCCTCCCAGCAGAGTGGTTAACCCCAGGGGCTCTTTATCACCTCTCCAGGCAGCCTGGCTAATCCACTTAACTCTGACCAATCAGGGCAGACCACTGGAAGGCTGAATTTGGACTTACAAACAAGAAAGTCTTATAACTTCTTGTATGTACACTTTAGGAGAAATTGAACAATATAATATTGTTGGATTTACTACTACCATTCTGGGAAGTCTTTGAATGGTCCGGCTAGTCCTCTCCTATCAATATTTATTAATCAATAACTTCCTACCATGTTAACCTATGGGCCAAGGGGTTTGCAATGGGGAAAATGACTTGGGCCAGTTTTCTAGCACCAGGGCTTATAAAAACGTATTTTATAAGTATTTCCCTAATTTCTACAGGACCCCCACCCCCTGTGCAACTAGGGGAGACCTTGGGGGTTCTGAATCTGCAGAAATATTGCAGATCCTCCTTACCCAGTGCTCCTAGCATCAAAGTCGAATTTGAGCAGCACTTTAACACAATGTGGGGAGCGAAATGTGAAATTTCACTTTACCCAGGCATATAAAAACTCATTTTATTTGGGTGTACCTTATAGATAACTGACCCCCCACCCCTGGGATACCTAGGGGAGACCCTGGGGGTCCCTAATATGCCAAAACATTGTAGGTTTTCCATTTTTAAGTGCCCCTACCACCAAAGTCGAGTTTGGGCACAATTTACTGTTTAAAAGCAGTCCTGGCACCCAGTGCTGCTTTTAAACTGACCTCAGGCTTCAGCAGTGCACACATGCAGGTGCAGAAAAGCTGCTGGCCTCTAAACTGCCATGCCCCAGGGTACTGGGGACTTCTAGGTAGTTTCAATCCCCCTGCCCTATTATATACTAGGGGCTTATAGGGTAGGTCATGTCAATCACAGGGGTACCCCACCATACCATTGTGTACCCTAGTGTATGTAGGTGTTTTAACTGTATTCTAATGTGTTCCTTTCAGCTCAGCCCTGGGCCTGGTTAGGCAGAGCCCAGGGTCAGTCAAAATCAGTTACCACCACCAGCATCAGTCAGCAAAAAGTTGGGGGGTGCCCAGGGCACAGGATGACTTTGCAACAAACTGTATGACATTATTAATATTATTATAAATTTATAAAGCGCAACAGCTACCCAAAAAGGGTTTCCCGGCGCCGACAAAGACTAGAGGAAGAGGTGTCAGCTTAAATTAGCTACTAGTTAAAAAGACCGTTTCATTCCGGATAGTTAAGGGAAGTGCGTTCCATAATAAGGGACCAAGATATGCGAAAGATCTGCCGCCCATCCGAGACAGTTTAGTTCTTGGCACAACAAATTTCTCTTGGGTCGATGAACGAAGACACCGTGAGGGCACATATGGGCTGACCAAAGACTGCAGATAAAAAGGAGCAGTTCCCACCTTGATTTTAAACATGTGGCTCAGGGCTTTGAACTTAATTCTGTTTTCAACCCTGAGCCAATGGAGATCCCGCAGATAACTGGAAACAGAAGCAAATCTGGGGACCCTGCACAGTAATCTTGCCGCAGCGTTTTGCACCGTCTGCGAGTCACTACCTTGTTAGAACCAAGGTAGAGAATGTTTCCGTAGTCCAGTCTCGAAGTAATCAGAGCCTGGACTACTGTTCTGAGTTTGCTGGGGCAACATCCATAAAATCTTTCTTAGCCACTTAAAGATGGTAAAACATGTGGAAGACTCTTTGGTTGCTTGATGGTGCATCGTAAGCGAATCGTCAATAATAACGCCTAAATTGCAGACTTGGCTGGAGGGCTGAGGAAGTACTCCCATTTCACTGGGCCAATGTTGTGGGCCCCAGAGATCTTTGTTATTACCCAGAATCAAGACCTCCGTCTTCTCTCCATTGAGTTTTAGGTAGTTGTTTTGCATCCATGATGCAATTTTACCTAGGCCAAGCTGAAGGAGGGAGGGCCCGGCCTCGCTTTCCATGGAGAGAGAGAAAATGATTTGGGAGTCGTCCGCATAAGAAAACAAGGACAGTCCAGCCTCCTCCGCGACGTCAGCCAAAGGTCGCACATACAGGTTAAAAAGCATTCAGCATTTATTACTGTAAAGTATTTATTGCTTACCTGTACCAGGCTTGCTTGGTTCTAGAAAATAAAATAACTAAAAGAATATTTTTATACAAAAACAATTGGTTTGAGTTCAGTCTTTGAGTGTGTGAATTCATTTGCTGACTGAGTGTGTACAACAAATGCTTAACACTGTCCCCTGATACTGCCTTTCTGCTCGACCATACTACCACAAATAGAGAGTAAGGTTCTATCTAGCTTTACCTCTGCCTACCTTTGGGGTTCCACTGGACTCTCTGCACACTATACCTCACTTTGGTATAGTATATACAGAGCCAGCTTTCTACACCAACCCATTCTTTACTTTAGTAAAAGAAAAGTACTTTATTCTGCACACTTAAAATGAATCTCTCCACAGAACAGGTAGCAGGTAAACATAACACACTACCCCACCTTGCCCCACTCCCCTGGGTGTTCCCAGTCTCCCTCCCCATGGTAATTCTAGGCAGGGATCTCCCTGGGGTTTACAGTTTCTCTTGAACACGTACGAAGACTCTGGTGCAGATTACCCTTTCATTTAGTACATAGCGCTCAGTTAATTAAAAAAGTTCCCTGTTAGCACAGTACAAACATCAGAGTCCTTTCCCTGTGGCTGGTGGAGATCTACAGCACCCGTCTCCCTTTGCTCCTGCTTCTGGGAGAATATGCACCAGCTGGAGGTACGGCCTGCGATTGTCCTTGCAGACGAGTGCGGACTGGACGATGCAGATAAAGGTCCAGTGCATGTGCTCCTTGGGGCACGCAGATCATTATTTACAGTCTTTCTTCTGGTGGACCCATACACCATTGGGGTCTATCTGCTTTTGTGCTCTCTGGACAGCCCCATCTCCTGCAGGGTCGGCAGGCTCGTTCCGTCTCGCATCCGGCAGGCAGTCTTCTAGGCACATCAGGTTAGCGTAACAGCTTCTTCTGATGAGTATTTCCAACTGCAGATTCCTCTCCTTTTGAATACTCTATAGCTGCCTCACTGGATCCAGAATACTTTGCAGCAGTGCTTCTGTGTGCCAAGAGGTGGCACCGTATGGCTCCACATTGGCTCCGAACCGCCCTCAAAGTGACGGAGCGGAACCACATAAATGCGCCACCCTTGCGTGCTGCCATAAGTTCCTTTCTTTCTGCGCCTTCCTGTCAGGAGCTCCACTCGCAACGTTTGTCGGTCTTTTGATGATCCTCAAATGTTTTTATGGTTTGTTAGTGAACCACTTAGCTCCCCAAAAACTATTAGCTTCAAGCCGTGCTGCAACTGCAGGAAACAGCTGTCAGTCACGGACCCGCGCAACCAAATTATAAGGCAGTGTTGATCAAATTATGCAGCAACAGAAGGCAAATTATGTAGTGTATTGTGGCGCATTTTGTGATAGTTGTCAATATTTAGTCATTTTAACACGTTAACACTGTCTAAACAATGGTTCCATCTCATTAGTAGACCAGAGTATGATCCCCTCAGTGTAAGATAAAAATCACAAATTGCGCATACACTCGGTCTCCCTGACTTACAAATGAAAGCCCCTGTAACATGATCATGGCTTATTCGTAGATACCTTAGCAGTGGAGCTGGGGTTGCAGGCAAGTCACTTCAGAGTTCATCTGGCTGTGTTTGGAGTAGGTGCTGCTTAACCAGGAGTTAAACCAGCAAGGATCGATGTTGTATGGCCTTGCGTAAACCAATAAGAGAGCCGATAGATGATCAGGCCTTAAGGTGGCAAGGCAGAGTGTGCATGACTGACCGCAGCCTGATAAGGCAGAGGGTGCACGATCCAACTGTAGCCCGATGAGGCAGAGATTACATGACCCAACTGTAGCCCGATGAGGCAGAGGGTCATGACCCGACCGTAGCCCAATGAGGCGGAGATTATATGACCACACCGCAGCCCAATAAGGCGGAGTGTGAACGATCCAACCATAGCCAGATGAGGCAGAGGGTGCATGATCCAACTGTAGCTCGATGAGGCAGAGTGTGCATGACGAGACCGTAGCCCTATGAGGCAGAGGTTGCCTGACATGACCGTAGCCGATAGATGATCAGGTCTTAAGGTAGCGAGGCAGATGATCAGGCCTTAAGGTAGCGAGGCAGAGTGTGCATGACCCATCCGCAGCCTGATGAGGCAGAGGATACACGACCCAACCGTAGCCCAATGAGGCAGAGGGTGCTTGCGACCGTAGCCCGATGAGGCAAAGGGTGTCTGACCAGACCGGAGCATGATGAGGCAGAGTGCTTGACCTTTTTGCAGCCCTATGAAGCAGAGTGCATGACCTGACCGTAGCCAAATGAGGCAGAGAGTGCATGACCTGATTGACTAGTAGGGTGGCGAGGCAAGGGGGGCGGGGGCTGACAAGGAGTTAGGCCAGTGAGGAAGAGAGTGCATGACCAGACTTCAGTCCGGTGAGACAAAGGGTTCATGTGACCTGTTGTGAGGCTGATGTGGCAGAAGGCAGCATGAGCAGGTGTTAGGACGGCGAGGCAAATAGGTGCATGACCAGGTGTCAGCGTAGCGAGGCGAGTGGGTGCATGACCAGGTGTTAGGGTGGCGAGGTGAATGACTAGGTGTTAGGATGGCGAGGCGAATGGGTGCATGACCAGGTGTTAGGGCGCCGAGGTGAGTGGGTGCATGATCAGGAATTAGGGCGGCATTGTGAATGGGTGCATGACCA
The DNA here is from genome assembly GCA_963921515.1 of Calotriton arnoldi. Classification (NCBI taxonomy): domain Eukaryota; kingdom Metazoa; phylum Chordata; class Amphibia; order Caudata; family Salamandridae; genus Calotriton; species Calotriton arnoldi. The sequence goes on from CAWUFW010002099.1 coordinate 463,053, forward strand.
AGTGTTAGGGCGGCAAGGCGAGTGGGTGCATGACCATGTGTTAGGGTGGCGAGGCGAGTGGGTGCATGATTGGGTGTTAGGGTGGTGAAGTGAATGGGTGCATGACCAGGTATTAGGACGGTGAGGCGAGTGGGTGCATAACCAGGTGTTAGGACTGCGAGGCGTATGTGTGCATGACCAGGTGTTAGGACTGCGAGGCGAATGTGTGCATGACTAGGTGTTAGGATGGCGAGGCGAATGGGTGCATGACCGGGTGTTAGGACTGCGAGGCGAATGTGTGCATGACCAGGTGTTAGGACTGCGAGGCGAATGTGTGCATGACTAGGTGTTAGGATGGCGAGGCGAATGGGTGCATGACCAGGTGTTAGAGCGCCGAGGTGAGTGGGTGCATAATCAGGAATTAGGGCGGCATTGTGAATGGGTGCATGACCAGGTATTAGGACGGTGAGGCAAGTGGGTGAATAACCAGGTGTTAGGACGGTGAGGCGAGTAGGTGCATGACCAGGTGTTAGGGCGGCGAGACGAGTGGCTGCATGACCAGGTGTTAGGGCGCCGAGGTGAGTGGGGTGCATGACCAGGTATTAGGACGGTGAGGCAAGTGGGTGCATAACCAGGTGTTAGGACTGCGAGGCGAATGTGCATGACCAGGTGTTAGGACTGCGAGCCGAATGGGTGCCTGATTTTTGTAACAACCAGCTAATGATGTCACACCATTTGGAGTTGGTATTTCTAGCCATGTTTGTTATTGTGAGATGTTCTAGCACTGCTAGTTTGTATAATCATTGCTGTTGTCTTCACTTCAGAGTAAATATGCTCCATCCGAGGAGGACGACGACGATGTGGACATGGAGGAAGATGATGAGGATGGAGCAACAAAAAAGACAAAGTCTGGAGACCTGGTAAGAGGGCGTACAGTGCTTGCTGTGGAAAGTGGTCTCAGTGTAGCAGGAAGTGGCCTCAGTGTAGCAGGAAGTGGCCTCAGTGTAGCAGGAAGTGGCCTCAGTGTAGCAGGAAGTGGCCTCAGTGTAGCAGGACCCCCATGTAAAGATCCGGTGGAAGTGTCATCCTCTAGAAGGTTGGTGCAGCTCCAAAGCTCAACAGCTAGGGACCGGTGGGTTCTCTGCTTCCCAGAGAGTGGGTGGATAGGAATTACTTTTTTGTTTCTGGGCGTTGTGCACCAGGGGGCCGAGATGTGCTAAGACTATGCACTTGTCTGTGAACGACAAGCATGCTGTTTGTGATGAAGAGCTGTCTCTGCAGGACATTCACCGCAGCTTGAGTCTTCTCGTTCAGCTGCTGGGTAGGTGGGACGGTCACAGTTGTGGAATACAAGGGTGTCCATCATTTAGACGTTTCTCCACGGGCGCTCCTATTTGCTGCTAAAGTATCCCTGGAAGCAAGACCCGACTTCCAGATGCTATTTTGGTCGAGAGTAAATGAATAAAATGTGTTGGTTAATTACTGTTTAAAATCATTGTACTGGATCGAACAAAGGTGCTTTTAAAGGAATGCGACAGTCCACTACAAGGCACTGAGGTACATGTAGTGTGATTTCTAAGAAGGAAATATTTGCCTTAACCACCTAAAAACAAGCATTGGCATAGCCAACAGGTCTCGCCTTGGGGACCTTATAAGTGTTTAGCCATGCAACAGTTGATGTTGTTGCACCAAGGATATTGTGCTGCTTAACTAAATACTTATAAGGTCCCAAAAGCGAGACCTATTGGCTATGCCAATGCTTGTCTCTTGTCTAACGTGCGCCCCCGTCCGACTGTTTCTTGGCACAGTATAACAGATGTTTATTACACCTCAAAGGTACTCATTCGATCAGCCTCAGGAGGATGAAAGCCTGAGTGGCCCCGCTGTGACAATGGGGTCACACACAGTCCCACTGTCCGCTGAGCCATCAGCCCCTTAGGCAGGGAAGGCCTCTCCGGATACTTGCATTTTCCATGTATTTGTTTTACTTTGTCTTGCATTGCTCAAGTTGTGGTGAAATAAAAAGGGTGCCGAGAAGAAAGCTGCGGTGCTTGGCTATACGGCCCACCCTTGAGAAGGGCCTTGGGTGAAGAGAGACTTTTGCATTACCTTTCCCTGGAAGGGGGGGGGGGCATGCCCCAGCCCGTGGGCACACACCTCCCCCATCTGTCATCCTACCCCTCAGGGCCTCAGTGGCTAGGCCTCTTCACAGGACTTCAAGCTAATCCCGCGGCTCCTGCCTGTGACAGGTCATTGTTAAACACCCCTTCCCTTTTCCACCCCCTCCCCATTGTCATGAAAACGTGACTGCAAGGAAACCCCCTCCCTTCTCACCACAGCCAGCAGCAGCTCCCAGAGCCATGTAGGCTGTTTTCTGAGGTTTGGAAGAGTTGCTGACATGACACCATGCCACATGACACCGGCTTTCGTGTCACAAATCTGTGCATTCTGGAACTTGTAGTATTCGGTTGCTTCACTTAAACCAGCTGGTTAAAGTGATCTGTGAACAGTGATTTGTTAAACGAGAGCACACGACTGCCCTTCGTTGCACATCCTGAGTTGGCCTTTGTTAAGTTTTTGGGGCTTGGAGTTGTGTTCTGCGGGTACTCAAACACACATGGCAAGTAAGGATCACTTGTGTCCTTCCGTGTCTAGTGTGTGTAATGGCGGGAGTGTCCGTGGTGCTCATAAGAGCTCTCTCTATCAAATCGCAGACTCGACAGGTGAAAACCGATTAAAAGGGCACGGGCTGGAGCAGAACCCCCAGGGTGGACCAAGGAACCAGGAGACCTGGACCCAAATCTCAACTTCCCCATTCTAGGTGACCAAACTGTGTGCTCTTGGGCACCTCATGCCCGTTTTCGTGTCATTTATCTGCCAAAGGCGGCGGCTCTTAGAAACAGAATACACACACACACCACATCGAGCAATCAAAGAAGTGTCAAATTTTCATTGATTAAGTGAAACGGTGATAACTCCCGCCCTCGCTTCTTTGCATCTAGCGAGTGAGAAAACTCAGTGACGCGTTTATTCACTCTAGAGACCAGGTGTCGTGGGATTCAATTCTGGCAAAGTCAACTCCGAGTTTGTCTTCTGGGTCCGCTTTAACTAGCGCAGCTGAAAGGGGCATATGCAACAGCTTTTACTCACAGCGCCACACAATGATACCTATACAAAATGGTGTCTGCGAAGCATATGTACAACACTCTGGGACAGTAAGCCTCTTAGATGCCCCTGTAAGGGACGAAAGGCTGGGTCAGCGGGATTAAACGTTTAACCTCCTGGGGACAGACAGACACATCTATAGCGGAGCGCAACCGACTGAGCTGCATACAACTAAACACGTGTCAATGGGAGAGCATGAAATTTGCACTTTTCAACCAAATGTAACTAAGACACTGAAAAAAGAAAGGAGAATAGGACAGAAAAGATATATTTGCAATTTTGCTGTAGGCTCAGAGAAATCTGTTAGCGACCAGACAACAACAGGATTTACATAGCGCTTGCTCTCGCAGCTCTGGCGTCTCCTGGCGCTGTAAAATAACAGGTGTCGCTACCACTACCCCTAATCACCAGAATGGCTCCTGGAGACGAATAAGCTTGCAGTGGCTGGTTACATTCTGCCTGCTGCACCCTCAGCGGGGTCCGGGGCTGACACATTCTACACATGGCTGGCTGGCCCAGCCTGAGGGGGCGTGGGGGGAGGGGGCAATAAGTGATCCCATCACAGAGCCGAAACAAAAGGAAAGTACCAAAAGGAAGGGAAACCGTAAGACCATGAAAAGAAAACAGCAGAAAGCTGCCAGCCCCCCTCCCACCCATGCTGGGAAGCAAACCGTACCCGCACAAGCCAGGGACACAATGCATGGCACCCTGCCAGACACAGCCCCTGTGCCCACACTGGCTCTCTGCAGTGACTCTCCACAGAACAATCTTTCACAGTCCCATCACAAGACAAGAGGCGAGTCATAACAACCGGAGTCCTAAATAAATGCTACCAAGTTACCAGCCTGGTGTCTGTGCGGACAACGCGACACTGGTCCATTCTAGAATGTCCATTTAAAGGCACTGAAATCACTCGGAGGACATCAGAAAATGTTTTTTTGCTTTAAAATGTAAAAAAAAATGTTAATTTTGCCGTTTTTCCGACCCAAAATGTGCCTATTGAACAGTGTTGGAGCGAAGCACATTTAAATGAATAAAGTCACAAAACCACGAGAAACAGTAACATTTTTTGTAGATATTACAAGTTGCTTCGGTCTGTTGTAAGCAGCACACGCAGTCACAAAACAGAGAGGGTTTAAGTGTATGCTAATTAATTCAAACAATATGAAAGACCTTTACAAAACAATGTATGTAAAAAGCTGTTAAATGCATCCGTACACTTGTATTAACATCACTAGTAACTCTACGGAAGAAACATGGAAAACAAGCATTGGCCGCGCGGCCGTGGAAACTGACACGGCCGCGCAGCCGTGAAAGTGAAAGTAGCGGGTTTTGGGAGTGCAGACAGTGGCTTTTGCTGGCGACCAGCTTGCGTTCACGCGAGCGTCCAGATGGCGAGGGAAGCCATATGGCGCCTGATCGCGCGTGCACGCTCGCGTGAACGCAGGCTAGTCGCCAGCAAAAGCCACTGTTTGCACTTCCAAAACCCGCTTACTAAAAGTCTCGCCAGAGCAGCGTATGCGCGCTGGCTCAGGCGAGACCTAAAAATCTCCGAATGTGCTGAGTAATCAGCTGAGAGAAATGCCTGAATCCGAATGTGCCGAGCAGTCTGAGGCCTTTGTTTCGGGGTCGTGAATTCACAGGTGGACACTTCACTTGGTGTGTGCTGCTGTTTACTTCTAGTGTCCCAAGAGCACCGATACTGCGACTGAAACCAAGTATCTCCTGTGGTGTGTGTTACGGTCCAGGGCTACAGCAGTCTAAGCTTCCTTTAGGGGGTGAGGTGTGGAGACATACATACACAGTTTCACATATTAAATAAAACTCACTGTCCAGGGTAGTAAAGGAGAGCAGTCTAAGCTTGCTGGAGGCGGTGGGGTGAGGGACATGCATACACAGCGGTGGAGGCAGTGGGGTGAGGGACATACATACACAGCGGTGGAGGTGGTGGGGTGAGGGACATACATACACAGCGGTGGAAGCGGTGGGGTGAGGTACATGCTACGCAGCCTCACACATTAAATAACACTCGCTGATCTCACTCTCCAGTGTAGTAAACTAGAGAAGTCTAAGCTCATTCGAGGAGGTGGTTGGAAGGAAAAATTTACGTATTAAGTAACACTCAGTAAAATCACTATCCAGGAGGAGTAAAGTAGAGCAGTTTATGCCTAAAGTGTAAAACAAGAGCTGGCTGTGAGAGGCACTTGTTAGCACAATGCATCATGGGTATGGGGAGCTCGGGGAATCTTAAAGAGAGGATTCCTTTTCACAGCTTTCAATGCAAGCCTATCAGGATGCTCCTTTTCATGCATGTTAGGCAGAGTTTAAGCCGTTTAGCACCTCGGATGCTGCAGTGCAGACTTAAAGTTGTCTCTAGCGACTGATCGCCAACCTTTCTTGCTTTGGATATTCTTACAATGGGTGCTGCCCTTCGTATGGACAGATTTACTTTTGCTCCATATGATTATAAATCTATGAAACAATTCATTAAAATGAACACTGCAGCTGAGAATTATTCTAGCATTTGACTATCAATGAAGATCATAGGATGTTCAAGTATGTTTTTTTAGTATGTGGTCTGTAGATCACATGCTCTGCACACTCCCTACGTCCAGTAGGGGCAAGTTGTGTTTTTTTCTTTCTAAAGAAGCGTTTGGTCACAAGATGCCTCCTAACCCCACCCTTCATCCACAATACGCCATGGCAAAGGCTTCCCCTTAGAGTTTTTGTATTCCGCTGTCGGATGCGGTTGTTTCTTTTTGAGCTCCAGGATTGCCAGGCAACATCAGGACACCGTTCGACACCAGGCAGCATCCGTACTTCAGGCTCGACCAGGATCTGGGAGACCTGCTATACTCATATGAGAATGAGTGTGGAAAGGATAGCTGGTTGGGTGCACATCCTTCCAATTCTGACCAACTGTAATGCTGAATTTTCATGTTCAGACCATCATCCATTGTGTGACGTTTGTCTCCAGACCACAATAAATTCTCTAGTGCTGTCTTCAAGGCGTTCAAGAAAAAAAAGTCATTTGGGTACAGAAGAGTGTCACTGGTCACATTGCAAAATACAGCAATGGGACCCGTTGGACCTGGGCAGCACTTTGGCTCGTAGGGACTCGAGGAACAGAGCTGTGATCGGGAAGAGCCCTCTGTACTGGCACCTGATCATTCAATGGATAGTTCCAGCACCATCTCCTTGGGTCGTTCCATTGTGGAGGAGGAAGAACACTCCGGGACCGACCCTCCGGGGTTCAGCCTCAAAAATACACACACGGAGGCTGAACACTGCTCAGGAGGCGGTCGGGCATCAGGCCCAGGACACAGCCAAGAATATCTGCTATCTGGCCACAGTCTGTGAAAAACCCTGCTGCCAAGGGCCATCCTCTGTTCCAGAAGAGCCTCGAGCCAAGTGCCAGTCAAAAAGCCACCAGCCAAGCCCCAGAGCACTGTGCCATCACTATGGACGCTGAAGCTGGCAGTGAGTGCTGAAAAGCCCTCAATGCCTGGCTTGGCGTCTAGTGAGCGCTTGTGCGCATAGAGCTGGCAAAGAAGTGGATGTAAAGCAAAGGAGGCTCGCCCTCCAAAACAATTCTGGTCTGCGCTCATACACCACAGGAGCACGACCCCACTCCATTGAAGAATAGGATGATTGTCTTTGAGAAGGCAGTCTCTGAAGAACTCCAAGCATGCCACATGTCTAGGAAGCCCAAAGAGCTAGGGCATCCACCAGGAACTCAACTGCCACTTCCCAGCCCAAGGCCACCACCATTACAGTCATGCATGTCCCCATCACCACAGGGATTGCCCCACACATTCTCTGACTGATCACGATAGCATGATGTAGGAAGCTGGCTCTGTATATACTATACCAAAGTGAGGTATAGTGTGCACAGAGTCCAGTGGAACCCCAAAGGTAGGCAGAGGTAAAGTTAGATAGAACCTTACTCTCTATTTGTGGTAGTGTGGTCGAGCAGTAAGTGTGAGAAAGTGCCCTCTTTCTGCATGGTTGCCCCCACTTTTTGCTGAACTGCTGATGTACTTTGACTGAGTGTGCCCTGGGCTCCTGCTAATCAGGTACTGTAAGAAACTGGCTCTATATATACTACACCAAAATGAGGTACAGTGTGTATAGAGTCCAAGTGTCCCCAAAGGTAGGCAGAGGTTAAAGTTAGATAGAACCTTACTCTCTAATAGTGGTAGCTTGGTTGAGCAGTAAGGCAGTATCAGAGGACAGTGTTAAGCATTTGAGGTACACCCTCAGTCAGCAAATGAATTCACACACTCAAGAACCGAACTCAAGGCCAATTGTTTTTGTATACAAATGTACTGTTTATATTTAGAACCAAGCCAGCCTGGCACAGGTAAGCATTAAATACTTTTTAGTAATAAGATACTGGATATAGAACAGTTTGAAAATGCAATAGAGATTGTACTTTGTTTGATTTACAGGGGAGCAGTAGTATGCAACACTTAGCAAATGCAATACTTTGAAATGAATAGGCTTTTTCAGTAAATTACAGGTAAGTTACTTTTTACGTTACTTTTCTAACTCAGTGCTGGATACCTAGATTCAGCACTGGGACATTTCCTGCAAACAGGTGAGTAAACACGTTTTGGTTATTTGTGCGATCTTTAAAGAATATTTTTAGGTTTCAAAACTCCACACTTAGAAACTTTTTGGAGAAAAAGTGTCTGTTATCCTATGGGAGGAAAAAAGGTTAACGGTTCACAGGTAAGTAAACGACTGTGGGAGTTAAGGTTCTGGGGTTAGACTCGGGGATCCCCCAGGGTCAGTTATGCGCTGTTGTTGCACCCTCAGCGGCACTAGGGCGGCCGGGTGCAGAGTGTTGAGGCCCAATGTTATCCAATGGGGGATAGGGGGCCTCCGGTTGGTGGCTGCTGGCAAGCAGGCCACTGGGTTGTGGGAGCAAAGCTCCTGGACTTTAGCTCAGGGCAAATGGGGAAACAAAGTAGCACAAAAGGTGCACCCTCAGCGGCACTGGGGCCGCCGGGTGCAGAGTGCTGTTTCGACGTCGGGCGCCCTGTTTTCTATAGAGAACTTCCGGTTTGCAAAAGCACTGCAGGCAGGGAGACGAAGGACTTCTGGGTGCGACCACCACTTGGAGAGGTAAGTTGGGGAGTTAAGGGTTGGTTAGGCACCGTCGGTTTGGGCACACAAGGCCGTGGGGCGTCGGGTGCAGGGGTGCCTTTTGGGGTCGGATCTTCTTACCAGCTCCTGGTCGCGGTTAGGGGGGCCTTCTGGATTTAGGCTGCAGGCGTCTGCTGGAGGCTTGAGGCAGGTCAGGGGTCGCCGGATCTCGGTTCAGGATTGCTGGGGTGACCTCCTCGTGGTGTTTTCCACTCGAGCTCGGGCCGGGTTCAGCGGGTGCAGAGTGGGCTGGTTTCGCGGTCTCTGGCTGGCACCAGAAGCTGCAGTTTGAATCTCCCGTGAACACCGGACTTGTTCAGTCTTTGAAGTGAAGGCAGGCAGGTCCTCCAGGGTTTTTGAGGTTGCTGGCTGCAGGACACACCGGGATTTCACAGGAGCAGGTTCAAGGGGAGACGGGCCTGTAGGGCTGGGGCCAAGTCAGTGGGCGTCGTCCTCTTGTTAGCTCTGCACGGCTCTTCGTCCTTCTTCTTATCTTCTTTTTTTGTCGTTTCTGGATCTGAGGAAGTAAGGTTCAGGGTGCCCCCTAAATGCTAAATTTAGGGGCGTTACAGGTAGGTAAAGGGCAGGGACCAATGGGTCCCTTCCCTGGGGTGGGTACACCCCCTATTCTGCCACTCTCCAGTGGGAGGGGGGCAGGAGCCTGTCCCTGGTTGGCTGGGTTCCCCCATCCTCAAGCTGGCAAGGACTCGAGGTTGTGCTTCACCTCGCCTCCCCCACCTTAGGGGTGGAGTTGGCAGAGGTGGGCACACCCCTCTTCCTCACTTATTTTTCCCGCCGGTTCTCCCGCCCAAAGTGGCGGGTAGAACCAGTGGGGACCAGTTGCTGAAAGCAGCAAATGGTCTGGAGAGGCTCACAAAGGCGGCATGCCTTTGAAGCTTATCCTTCGTGAACCCTGCCCATCCTGGGGGAGGAGGCTTGGCACCTCGTCCCAGGATGTGCATTGTTTCAGGCCCCCGAGAGCAGCAGCTCTCGACCCAGGGGTCCAGAAACATGTCTGGTGGTGGCAGCCTAGGCAGCCACTCAGTCAGGTCACTAGAAGTTGGTCGAGTTTCAGGGGGCATCTCTAAGATGCCCTCTGTCATACATTTCACATTAAATCCCACACTGGCATCAGTGTGGGTTTAATGTGCTGAGAAGTTTGATACCAAACTTCCCAGTCTTCAGTATAGCCATTATGGTGTTGTGGAGTTCGTAATGACAAACTCCCAGCACCATATGCTCTTAATGGCATTACTGCAATTACAATGCCCAGGAATGGACTTGGGCACTGTAGGGGTACAGGGCTCTTGCACCTGTACCCTCACCACTGGCATAGTGCACCCAGCTAGAGGGGTGACTGATGTATGCCAGGGCAGTGGTTTGTAGGCTTGGCACACAGGGATGTGTACTACATTTCCAATCGCACAGCTGATCGGTAATAAATTACAAACTCCTCTTGTTCAATAATCCTTGTTTATTCCATAATTTCCATGATTAATCCAGCTCTTCTTTGCTATACACGATAAGGCTGTCGGCCATCCCCATTTTTTCAAATGAAGCAATTATGCCTATCCAGGCCTTTTACTGCGTCACGTGGGCAACTCAATTCATGTTAGAGGGTGGCACGATAGGGGGTGTATCCACCCCAGGGAAGGGACCCATTGGTCCCTGCCCTTTACCTACCTGTCTCGCCCCTAAGTCTAGTATTTAGGGGGCACCCTGAACCTTGCTTCCTCAGATCCAGCCTGACAACAAGAAGAAAAGAAGGACCGAACAGCCGTGCAGCCAGCTAACAAGAGGAGGACGCCCACTGACTTGGCCCCAGCCCTACAGGCCTGTCTCCCCTCGATCCTGCGAAATCCTGGTGTGTCCTGCAGCCAGCAACTTCAAAAACCCCGGAGGACCTGCCTGCCTTCACTTCCAAAGACTGCTTCTCCCGTGAACACCGGATTTGTTCAACTGCAACCTCTGGCAGCAGCGGAGACCGCAAATCCAGTCCACTCTGCACCCGCCGAACCCGGCCCGAGCTCGAGTGGAAAAACACCCCGAGGAGGTCACCCCGGCCATCCTGAACCGAGATCCGGCGACCCCTGACCTGCCTCATGCCTCCAGCCGACGCCTGCAGCCTAAATCCAGAAGGCCCCCTAACCGCGACCAGGAGCTGGTAAGAAGATCCTACCCCAAAAGGCAACCCTGCACCCGACGCCCCACGGCTTTGTGTGCCCAAACCGACGGTGCATAACCAACCCCTAACTTCCCAACTTACCTCTCGAAGTGGTGGTCGCACCCAGAAGTCCTTCGTCTCCCTGCCTGCAGTGCTTTTGCAAACCGGAGGTTCTCCATTGAAAACAACAGGGCGTCCAACGTCGAAACAGTACCCTGCACCCGGCCGCCTCAGTGCCACTGAGGGTGCACCTTTGTGCTACTTTGTTTCCCATTTGCCCTGACTCTAAACTCCTAGGAGCTTTGTTCCCACAACCCCGTGGCCTGCTTGCCAGCAGCCACCAACCGGGAGGCCCCCTGTCCCCCATTGGATAACATTGGGCCTCAACACTCTGCACCCGGCCGCCCTAGTGCCGCTGAGGGTGTAACAAGCGTGCATCACTGACCCTGGGGGACCCCTGAGTCTAACCCCAGAACCTTAACTCCCACAGTCAATAAATTACCTTTGAACCGATAACTTGTTTTTTCTCCATAGGATAACATTGACAATTTCCTTCCAAAAAGTTTCTAAGTGTGGAGTTTTGAAATCTAAAAATATTCTTTAAAAATCGCACGAATAACCAAAACGTGTTTACTTACCTGTTTGCAGGAAATGTCCCAGTGCTGAATCTAGGTATCCAGCACTGAATCTAGGTATCCAGCACTGAGTTAGAAAAGTAACGTAAAAAGTAACTTACCTGTAATTTACTGAAAAAGCCTATTCATTTCAATGTACTGTATTTGCTAAGTATTGCAACCTGCTGCATTCCCTGTAAATCAAACAAAGTACAATTCCTATTGCATTTTCAAACTGTTCTACAATCAGCAGCTTATTACTGTAAAGTATTTAATGCTTACCTGTGCCAGGCTTGCTTGGTTCTAAAAATAAAACAGTATATTTTTTCATACAAAAACAATTGGCCTAGAGTTCAGTTATTGAGTGTGTGAATTCATTTGCTGACTGAGTGTGTACATCAAATGCTTAACACTGTCCTCTGATACTGCCTTACTGCTCGACCACTCTACCACAAATCGAGAGTAAGGTTCTATCTAACTTTAACCTCTGCCTACCTCTGGGGTCACCTGTACTCTATCCACACTATACCTCATTTTGGCGGTGTATATATAGAGCCAGTTTCCTACATTAGTGGATCAGCGGTGCGATATACAACTTGCATTTGTTAGACTACTTGGTTACCACCTGATCACACGACAGAATTCTTAAATTGCCTTTAGAATTCAGATTTTTTCAAATTAGCATTTTTGCAAAACTACTAAAAGTCTTGTTAGGGCATTGCTTAAGTCCCTTTAGAATTTTAGAAAATAAAAAGTCACTATAGTCAAGGGTAGAGGGGTTAGAACTTTTTTTTGTTAGAATGTCTCAAAATAAGAACCCAGCTATTAGTGAAGATAACCATGATGACATACAGGACATGGTTGAGGAGCTTGACATCACCCCTTACCTTCACTTGTCTTTCAAGGAAGTAAGGTCCTTATGTAAAATTAAAAATATACCAATGGGCCCCCATCCAACCAAACAAAAGCTCCAGGAGCTAGTGGCTGAGTATTCAAAGGCCCACCCCTCTGAAAATGGTGATGACCAGTCAGATCCAGAAGGAGGTGAGGAGGATGGAGATAGGTGCCCACCTCCGCCACTTCCTAGGGAAGAAAGGAACCCTGTTCCCTTACTTCCAAGAATCAACCCATGGGGACCTAGAGGCCAGACAGGTGACTCAGGTTCTGGTGAGGACATTGAGAACAGCCTCAATGAGGAAGACGTATTTTTAAAGAACAATGGTCAGATGAGCAACTGGCCGGTAGCTAGTATTTAGTCGAGAAAATGCTTCGCAGCCTGTACAGAGAGGAGGAGGGAGGAGAACGACGATGAAGGGACACTAGGCTGTAGGATGACAAGACATTTATTACATCATAAACGCTATATCATCCACACATTTTTCAGGATCTAGTCCTGGTGCTCACACATTGGTGAAGGCGTGAAAGGTGAAAGCGCTGGTGACTTAAAATACATCACATTGACAACATAGCAAACTCGAATGAATTTTACAGTTGGAGTTTTGGTTGATTGACGGCGCTGATCTTATAATTTAGAGATCGCCATCAGACTAGTAACTGCATGAGCAAGTAGAATCTGAATGGCGGGAACTGCTACGCTCTGCATGCTTTGAAGCCTGGCAGTGTCTCGAGATTTGCAGATAATTAGATTAGCATGCAGAATTCGGTTCGCCGAGGCACTGCAAGGACGGCCTGCTGGATCAATCTGCAGATTGATCCAGCAGGCCGCCCTTGCAGTGCCCGTCGCCTGCTTGAAATCACCGGAGGAGACCCGGTATTCTGCCTTTAATCTAATTTTCTACCAAGTCTCGGGACACATTGCCCGGAACCCTTAAAGTAATTACCGGAACGTAGCAGTTCCCCGCCATTCAGATTCTACTTGCTCACACGGTTACTCGTCCTGATGACGGTCTCTAAATTATAGAGATCGAAACGCCTGTCGACCTATTACAACCAAAACTCCAACTGTAAAAATTCATTCGAGTTTTGCTTATGTTGTCAATGTGATGTAATTTTAAGTCACCAGCACTTTTTCACCTTTTCACGCAACTTCACCCAATGTGTGAGCACCAGGACTAGATCCTGAAAAAATGTGTGGATGATATAGCGTTTATGATGTAATAAATGTCTTGTCATCCCTACAACCTAGTGTCCCTTCATACGTTGTTTCTCCTCCTCCTCCTCTCTTGTAACACGAGAGCTCAGACGTAAAGCATTTTCTCGACTAAATAGTAGCTCTGGCTACCCGAGGACCAGTTTGGCCTCATCTTGACCATTGTTCTTTAAAAATACGTATACCACCCCAGGTCGTACCGTTGGGGTTCCCTTGTTCGCTAAAAATACTCAATGAGGAAGACAGCCTTTTAGCAAGGCTGGCCAAAAGACTGGATCTAGAGTCCAGACTCCTGGCTCTAGAGAGAGGAAGAAAGGAGATGGGTTTAGCACCCATCAATGGTGGCAGCAATCAAAATAATAAGGATAAAGAGCAATCTTATGATCCTAAAATCCCCAAAGGGATTGTCCCTAAATTTGAGGAGGGTGATGACATCACTAAATGGTTCACAGTCTTTGAGAGGGCTTGTGACATGAGAAAGGTGAAGAAACCTCTTGGGGGGAAACTCCGGTGGGAACTGTTCTCTGGTAACTGCAGAGACAGACTCCTGACCCTTTCTGGGCCAGATGCTGGGTCTTATGACCTCATGAAGAGAACTCCGATTGAGGGATTTGGACTCACCACTGAGGAGTACAGAATTAGATTCAGGGGGCTCACAAAACCCAAAACCAGTCCTGGATTGATTTTGTAGACTACTCAGTAAAGGCACTAGATGGTTGGTTAACTGGACACAATGTGCATGACTTTACTGGAACTTACAACTTGTTTATGAAGGAACATATTTTAAATAATTGCTCGAATGAAAAGTTACATCAGCATTTGGTAGACCTAGGTCTAATTTCTCCCCAAGAATTGGGAAAGAAGGCAGACCACTGGGTCAAGACTAGGGTGACTAAGACAACCACTGGGGGTGACCAGAAGAAAGGGGTTACAAAACCTCCCCAGGGGAAAGGTGGTGAGAATCCCCAAGATAAAAAGTCTGAGTCTTCTAAAGGGCCCCAAAAACCTGCACAGGGGGGTGGGTCCCAAAACTCTTCCCAATCTGGTCCTAGATACAGGGGGAAGAACTTAGATCCTGCAAAGGCCTGGTGTAACAACTGTAGAAAGTTGGGACACTTAACTGGAGACAATGCTTGCCCTAGCAAAAAGGCTCCTAGTCCTACAGCTATTCCTGGTGTAGTCAGTCTCTAGATGGGATCAACAGTGTTCCCAGAGCAAATCAGGTTGCACACTGAAGCAGTTCTAGTTTCAGAGGGGGAAGTTGAGTTTGCCACTGTAGCTGTGTGTCCGCCCAACTTAAAGAAGTACTTACAATACCCTTGGATTAATGGAACTAGGATAGAGGCTCTGAGGGATACAGGTGCCAGTGTCACTATGGTGAGAGACACACTGGTTTCCCCTGAGCAATACTTGATTGGGCATACTTACCCAGTCACCAATGCTGACAGTGTTACCACCAACCATGCTATGGCTATGGTGACATTAGACTGGGGGAAGGGGGGTTACTGGCCTGAAACAGGTAGTGGTCTATCCAAAGCTACCAGCTGCATGTCTGCTTGGCAATGACCTGGAAACCTCAGCCTGGGCTGAGGTTGAACTAAAAACCCATGCAGCAATGCTGGTTATCCCTGAATTGGTGTGTGTAAAAACAAGAGCACAGAGCAAAAGGCAGGGTGAAAAAGAAGTGTTGGAGCCTGAACGTATGGCCCAACCTTCCAAGAGAAAAGGTAAGACTGGGGAACCAGCTTCTGTTGAGCAAAAGGAGAGGACTAGGACACTCCAGAGGGAACTGAACCTATGGAGCTTGACCCTTACCAGGTTGAATTCTTGGGTCCAGGGGGACCCTCTAGGGAAGAGCGGTGCCAGGGGCAGCAGGACTGTCCCACTCTTGAAAGCCTGAGGCAGCAAGCTGTTTCAGAAGCAAAGGGAGATGTCAGTGGTACCCACAGAGTTTATTGGGAAGAGGGATTACTGTGCACTGAGGCAAGAGACCCCTAACCTGGAGGTACCAGGAGATTGGTAGTGCCACAGAGGTACAGGGAGTTCCTCCTAACTTTAGCTCATGACATCCCCCTAGCTGGACATCTGGGCCAAACCAAGACTTGGGTGAGGCTAGTTAGCCACTTTTACTGGCCCCAGATGCACCAAAAGGTGAAGGAGTTTGTCTGCTCCTGTGTTACCTGTCAAGCCAGTGGCAAGACAGGTGGCCACCGAAAGGCCCCCCTGATACCACTGCCTGTGGTGGGGGTTCCCTTTGAAAGGGTAGGTGTGGACATAGTGGGTCCACTTGAACCTCCCACAGCATCAGGGAACAAATTCATTCTAGTGGTAGTGGATCATGCCACTAGGTACCCTGAAGCAATTCCACTTAGGACTACTACAGCTCCTGCAGTAGCCAAGGCCCTCATTGGTGTCTTCACCAGAGTAGGGTTGCCTAAGGAGGTGGTTTCCGACAGAGGTTCCAACTTCATGTCTGCTTACCTAAAACACATGTGGAAGGAATGTGGGGTGCAGTACAAGTTTACTACACCCTATCACCCACAAACCAATGGCCTTGTTGAGAGATTTAACAAGACATTGAAAGGCATGATTATGGGGCGCCCTGAAAAACTCAAAAGGAGATGGGATGTCCTCTTACCATGCCTGCTTTTCGCTTACAGAGAAGTGCCACAGACGGGAGTAGGATTTTCCCCCTTTGAACTTCTGTTTGGCCATCCTGTGAGGGGACCACTCGTTCTTGTAAAAGAGGGTTGGTAGAAGCCTCTCCAAGAACCCAAACAAGATATTGTGTACTATGTGCTTGGCCTAAGGTCCAGAATGGGTGAGTACTTGGAAAAGGCATCCAAGAATCTTGAGGCCAGCCAGGCGCTTCAGAAGCACTGGTAAGACCAAAAAGCTGCACTGGTTGAATTTCAACCTGGGCAAAAGGTGTGGGTTTTGGAGCCAGTGGCACCCAGGGCACTCCAGGACAGATGGAGTGGCCCTTACCCTATCCTAGAGAAAAAGAGTGAGGTCACCTACTTGGTTGACCTGGGCACAAGCAGGACACCCAAAAGGGTTATCCATGTGAACCGCCTAAAGCTCTACAATGACGGGGCTGACATCACCATGCTGATGGTGACTGATGAGGAGCAGGAAGCAGAGAGTGAACCTCTCCCTGACCTCCTCTCATACAGCCCAAAAGATGGGTCAGTAGATGGAGTTGTCTTTTCAGACACCCTCTCTGCCCAACAGCAGACTGACTGCAAGCAAGTCTTGCAACAGTATGCTAAGCTCTTTTCCTTGTCCCCTGTCTGACAAACTGGTGTACCCATGATGTGGACACTGGTGACAGTGCACCTGTCAAAAACAAAATCTATCGACAGTCAGACCAAGTCAAGGAAAGCATCAGAGCTGAAGTCAGCAAGATGCTGGAGTTAGGGGTTATTTAACCCTCTGAGAGCCCCTGGGCCAGCCCAGTGGTTCTAGTCCCCAAACCTCACCCACAGGGTGGAAAGAGAGAAATGAGGTTCTGTGTGGACTATAGAGGGCTCAACTCTGTCACCAAGACAGATGCTCACCCTATTCCAAGAGCAGATGAGTTGATAGACAAATTGGGTGCAGCCAAATTTCTAAGTACCTTTGACTTAACTGCAGGGTACTGCCAAATTGGCATGGCCCCAGGAGCAAAAGAGAAAACGGCATTCTCCACACCTGATGGGCATTATCAGTTTACTGTTATACCCTTTGGTTTAAAGAATGCCCCTGCCACCTTCCAAAGGTTGGTGAATCAAGTCCTTGCTGGGTTGGAGTCCTTCAGTGCTGCTTATCTTGATATTGCTGTCTTTAGCTCCACCTGGCAGGATCACCTGATCCACCTTGGGAAGGTTTTAAAGGCCCTGCAAACTGCAGGCCTGACTATCAAGGCATCCAAATGCCAGATAGGGCAGGGCACTGTGGTGTACTTGGGCCACCTTGTTGGTGGGGACCAGCTACAACCCTTACAGCCCAAGATCCAGGCCATCCTGGACTGGGAAGCTCCAACCACCCAGACCCAAGTCAGGGCATTCCTTGGCTTGACTGGGTACTCAGGAGGTTTGTGAAGGGGTATGGGTCCATTGTGACTCCCCTTACAGAACTCACCTCCGAGAAAATGCCCAAAAAGGTAAACTGGACAGTTAGTTGCCAAAAGGCTTTTGACACCCTGAAAGAAGCAATGTGCTCAGCATCAATTCTGAAGGCTCCAGATTATGCCAAGCAGTTCATAGTGCAGACTGATGCCTCTGAGCTAGGGATAGGAGCGGTCCTATCCCAGACCAATGATGAAGGCCAAGGCCAACCAGTTGCTTTCATAAGCAGAAGGCTTCTCCCCAGGGAGCAGTGTTGGAGTGCCATTGAGAGGGAGGCCTTTGCTGTGGTTTGGTCCCTGAAAAAGCTGAGACCATACCTGTTTGGGACTCTACACCCTCTGATCAGCCCCTTCCACCACATGGGAGGATGACAGCACTGCCCCCGGGATGGCTCTCGCTTGAGTCTTACCCTGCTAAATCAGTGGTTCCCGGTGAGACTGTAGCATATGATGCTGCCATTCAACACGCGCCCCAGCACCAGAGAGCAAAGCTTTAAGGAACCAATGAAGACCAGGACGGTCACTCATAGGAGAGAAAACATGCAAGGCTGCCTCAGAAGGCCCGTATACCTTCGGACTCTGCTGCTGCATACTGCTGGAAAGAGCGCTTCTATGCCTCTGACTCTGGTGCTGCGTACGGCTGGAAAGAGAGCTTCTATGCCTCTGACTCTGGTGCTGTTTATGGCTGGGAAGAGCTCTTCCATGCATGCTACAGGCGACACTTTGCCTCCAGACAGGGAGAGCCGGAAGATGGATGCTGCCGGAAAATGTGTGGACGTTGAGGCTGAAGCACAATAGGCACCATTGAGAGGGATGGAACAGTTGGTGAAACCTCTTCTGGTAGCTAACACGAAGCGCTAGGGGATTGGTGCCGGAAGGCAAGACTGTTTCTGGTGGTGTGCTCTAGATGCAGCAGACACTGCCTCTCGAGAGGTCGGTATGAGCGTAATCATGACCAGGCATGTGTGGCCTGGGGTATGCAGATTCCGTTTCGAAGTGCTGCAACATCTCATAAATGTCCCCCTCGATGTGGGGCATGTATGTGACTCTCATGTTAACTCCATGTTGGAGACAATATAAATTGAAAATCTAAAAGGGGGCACATCCCGGTAAGGTTATAGGTGTGCTCCAGCCTCAGCCTGCAAATTCAGAATTTCAACAACAACCAGCAAGAGCAAACACAAAGACTGCTACACCGCTGCAGTTCTCTCAAACTCTGCTGCCTCTTTTTCAGACCTAGCGTCCCTTAACTGTGAGAACAGTAATAAAACTGAGGGTGATGACTGTCTCACGTGTAGCCTTAGTAGTGCGTGCAGAACTGCAGAAAGAGTTCCTTACAGGAGTGTGATTCCAGTTAATGGTCACAAGAGGTGGTCCAGGGGGAAGATCTAGTGTTGGTAAAGGCCAAATGTGAAGGAGCTGTCAATGGAAGACGGTCAGAGCAACACAGCTGTGGGACAGAGGTGGCCGGCCTGCAAGGCTGTCATAGCAACACTAGGGTGGGGCAAAGGGAGCCTGCGTGCAAGACTGGGAGAGCAACACAGTAGTGGCACAGAGGAATCTGGTATGCAACCAAGGTGATAAATGCCCTAGGGAGTGTAAGAAAGTGGCCCTTTTTGCATGGTTGCCCCCCACTTTTTGCCTAATGTTGATGCTCTTTGACTAAGTGTGCCCTGGGTTCCTGCCAACCAGGCACCCAGAGCCTGTGTTCTTTCCCTAAAACTGTACTGTTGCAAACCCCAATTTGGCAACTCTCTGGCCACATGTAAGTCCCTTGTAAAAGGTACCAAGGGCCCTGTGACCAGGGAAGGCCTCTAAGGGCTGCAGCACCTATTGTGCCACCCTTAGAGGTCCTGTACCTTAACACACACACACACTCTGGGTGTGGAAACAAAGCCCATCCTGGGCAGAGGTGCCAAGCCTCCTCCACCAGGATGGGCAGGGTCCTCGAAGGGGTAGCTTCAAAGGCATGCCGCCTTTGTGAGCTGACCCAACCATTTGCTGCTCCCAGCAACTGTCCTCCACCGGTTCTGCCCCCACTTAGGGCGGGAGAATCGGCGGGAAAACCAAGTGAGGTGTGCCCACCTTTGTCAACCCCACCCCTGAGGTGGGGGAGGCGAGGTGAAGCACAACTCAGTCCCCACCATCTTGAAGATGGGGGGGACCCAGACAACCAGAGTGAGGCTTATGCCCTCCACCCACTGGAGGTTGGCATAATAGGGGGTGTACCCATCCCAAGGAAGGGACCCATTGGTCCCAACCTGTACCTACCTGAAACGCCCCTAAATTTAGTATTTAGGGGCAACCCTGAACCTTGCCCCCCCTCAGACAAGCAAGAAGAAGGACCGAAGAGCTGTGCTGAAGGACGAAGAGGACGACACCAACTGACTTGGCCCCAGCCCTACTGGCCTGTCCCAACCTCGACCTGCTCCAGCAAACCTCAGCGTGTCCAGCAGCCCCCAGAAACCCGGAGGACCTGCCCTGCCTTCCCTATCAAGACTGTCTCCCATGAGCAATGGATTTGCTCACCAAACAGACTCTGGTTCCAGCCGGATTCTCGAGTTTGCACTACTCTGCACCCTACGCCCACGGCCCGAGTACGAGTGGCCCAACACCAAGAGGAGGTCTCCCCGGCGATCCTGACCTGGGATCCAGTGACCCCTGACCTGCCTCCAGCCGACTCCTGCAGCCTCTATCTGGAGGCTCCCACCGACCACGGCCAGGAGCTGGTAAGGAAACCTGATGCCAAAAGACACCCTTGCACCCGACTCCCCAAGGCCTTGGGTGGCCCAATCAATGGTGTCCAGGCAACCCCCAGCATCCCAACTTAACTCTCCAACCGGTAGTCGCCTCCAGAAAGTCTTCGTGCCAGAGCCTGCAGTGTTTGTTGTGACCAGAGAATCCCCATTGAAAACATCAGGGCACTCAACACCAAACCAGCACTCTGCAACCTGCTGCCCCTGTGCCGTTGTGGGTGCACCTTGTGTGCTACCTCGGAACCCCCTTTGCCCTGAGCTTAACCCTACGAGCTTTGCTCCCACATCCAAGTGGCATCCCCGTGAGCAGCCACCAACCGGAGGCCCCCTGCCCCCCATTGGGCCTCAACACTCTGCACCTGGCCGCCCTAGTGCCACTGAGGGTGCTCTTTGAGTGCATCCTTGACCCTGGGGGAACCCTTGTTCCAACCCCAGAACCCCAACTCCCAAAACCAAGTACTTGCCTTTAATCCGATAACTTAATTTCCTCCTATATGATTACATTGACTGCTTTTCTGTGAAAAAAGTTCTAAGTGTGGAGTTGGAAATTATATGAAAACTCAAACAAGTGCGTTTCAATAATAAATTGCATTACTTACCTTTTTCTAGGAAATGTCCCAGTGTGATATCTAGGCATACCACACTGAGTGAGAAAAGTAATCTGAAAAGTAATATAACAAATACTCGTAAAGTAACTGTACAGTAATTTCAACTGTTTCTGAACATTTGACCTACCTGTAACCAAACCAGTTGCATTCAACTGCATTATTCTTGAAAGTACTATTACACTTACCTGCACCAGGTCCTGCTTGGTTCTAGAAATAAAATGCAACCAAGAAATATTTGTATACAAAACAAATTGGTCTGAGTTCAGTCTTTGAGTGTGACATCATTTCTTGTCCGAGTGTGTACAATAAATGCTTCACACTACCCTCTGATAAAGCCTTACTGCTCTCCCACACTACCACAAATAGAGAGTAAGGTGCTATCTGCTTTTACCTCTGCCTACCTTTGGGGATCCACTGGACTCTGTGCACACTATACCTTACTTTGGTATAGTATATACAGAGACAGCTTTCTACAGGGAGCAGTTGTACTTGGAGTTGCTAAGTGGCTTAGCAGTGTCGAAGAAGTGGAATTTTGTGTAGGCCATGTATGCAGTAACCACGTAGCTTCAGAGGTTGAACGTTTGGATGTGGCTGTGCAGGGATCAGCAGTGTAGATCCAGGAGTGAGCCAGCTGGAACAAAGCAGTAAGCTGATTGGCCAAGCTCCTTCTGCAATAGTATGGGTTCTACTGATGACAGTGCATCAGATAGCGATGGTGAAGTCAGCAGAAGTGGCTCATTTTATGTTGGCCTTGGATGGATTGTCCAAGCGTGGGTAGATTTCCCCATGTTCTTCTTCTTTTATGTCGTTTTTGTCGCCTGATTGTGTTTGTTTCCTTGGCAGTCTGATGATGAAGATGAGGAAAGAGATGACAAAAAGGAGGAAGATGATCCTTATGCCAACATGAGCAAGAAGGAGAAAAAGAAGATGAAGAAGCAGGTGAGTCTCTGGACCTGGCCTTCGTACTAGCACTGGCGGTGAAGTGAACAGATGCATAGAGTTACAGGCAACTGTGTTGTGTGCACGCCAGAAGGCTGGTTCAAGGAACAGTACATGTGAGGATGAAGTGCACGGTTACGGGTAACATTAGTGGTCTTTAGCGCAGGGAAGGGCAAAGTGGTGGAAGAGACACACCATGTCCTTTCAAGCTCTCTCCTGACGCCATTCGTGAAGAAACCGTCCGTCTGTCCTTGTTGCACCCGTTCTGGTTCTTCCGTCTCTTCAGTAGGGGAGGGTGTAAGATTTGAAATGGCTGCCGATTGTAGGGTGCCTGTGGCTGGCCTCTGGCTGGTCACTGCTTCCCTCCAATCGACAGTCCGTGATCTCTCCATTTGAGAAAATTTGTTGGTGAATTGATGAACACAGCTGGTACTCTGTAAAGTGTTGAGATTCTTTGCTGAGTGAGAGCTGCAAAGGTGTCAGTTAGGACGTCTGCTCTTAGCTCCTGAATTCTCCTTTATGTAAACAAATTCTCTGATTCAAGGCTGTTAGACTGCCCATATGATGCACTGTACACTCGTCAAAGTCTCATTATATTTTCCATTACAGATTGATTATGAGAAACAGGTGGCAATGATGAAGCAAGCAACTGCAGAGGAGAATGACTTTTCAGTGTCTCAAGCAGAGCTATCCTCCCGACAGGCCATGCTGGAGAACGCCTCTGACATAAAGGTAAGCAATGACACTCCCTCCTTTTTTGCCTGAAAGTAAGTGTTTTCTTTGCCCCATTGGCATCCCCTGCACCAAATGATACTGCTTACCTTTATTCACGTCATGCACTTGCTGATCGTCCTTTTGTCTTCCAGCTTGAGAAGTTCAGCATCTCTGCTCATGGCAAGGAGCTGTTTGTGAATTCTGACCTGTATGTGGTTGCTGGCCGCAGATATGGGCTTGTGGGGCCAAATGGGTATGTTCTGCCCCGCTCCATAGTTCTTATCCCTCTGCCCGCGGTAGAGTAGAACCTTCACCCCTCTATGGCTATAAACCTTCCCCTGTGGATAGCTTATAGATCTTGTACTGTTGTGTGTGTGCATATCTGCTTGTAGTGTGTGCCCTCGATGGCTCATTGCGCTCTCCCTCGTAGCAATGAATTAATACTGAATTTTACTCCCATCTTTAACTGGTGTTCTGAGATTTTAAAACTCAAACTTGCTACACACATCGCAGTTGAGTTTCTCTTTTTCTTTCTCTCTTTCGCTCCTCTTGTACCCCCGAAGTATAAAAACAAAAAGTAATTATTGAACTTGCTTCTGAATCATCGCATCACTGAGCACTCCACGCCAGTGTATGATTTGTGCCTTCTGAACTCTGAGCACTGGCCATGAGTTCCAAGAGTGACGGTTCTGACACTGATCGTGAACTGCCAATGATCTCCCAAAATGACATTCCCAAATATGTTTGAGTGCTGGCCACCGTCTCCCAGAGCAGTTCAGAGCACTGGAATGTGTCCTGTCTGATTGCATCCGAATACTGACCTGTTTTTTTTGTCTCGCAGCAAAGGAAAAACCACTCTGTTGAAACACATTGCGAACCGTGCACTGAACATCCCCCCCAACATTGATGTGCTGCTGTGTGAGCAAGGTGAGTGCGGGCTTGGAACTGCCATGGGCTTCAGAAGAGTCTGACTGAGGTGCTGGGGAGCTGCCAGGTGATCGGACACAGGTCCGAGCTCTGTGTGAATCCTACCTGAAGGCAGGTGCTGCATGGGTCGATGTGGCCTCGATAAATGCCACATGTAATGTTTGGTGGAGCAGGAGCTGCGATGTCTTGGAAATCTCTGAAGATGGGGAGGGCTAAGGAGGTGCCACAGGTCTCGTGAGCAAATGGGGTCTTGACGTAGTTGCTTATGGGTGCTGAAGGCGATTTCTTTGCAATCAATGTATCTGGGGCCCAAGGATGTGAGACTTGTAACAGCTGATAACCAGGAATTCTGACGGGTTCCCTTGATATTATCTCCCTGCATCGTACTGCCTTTCTCTTTGGGTCTCTACACCCTGCCTCCCCGGTGTAGTCATTTACTCAGTCAGCATAGTCCTGCATAAACAGACCTCTCAGCTTGGCTTTGCCATAGTTCCCTTGTATTCTTACAACCACATTGTAGTTTTGGAAGTTTACTTTTGCCCTGTGTGATCAATTATTCTGGGATCTGCATGTTCTTCTGCTAGTGCGTCATATGTCTCCATGTCATCTCAATGTTCAGGCCTCTCTGCATATTTTTTTTTCTTTTCCAGAGGTGATTGCTGATGATACACCAGCTGTCCAGGCTGTTCTGAAGGCAGACACCAAACGCCTGAAATTATTAGAGCAGGAGAAGCGTCTCCAGGCCCGCCTGGAGAAGGGCGACGACAGTGCAGGAGATCGGCTGGAGAAGGTGGGTGGCACTAGAACAGGAGAAGTGTTTCCAGGCCCGCCTGGAGAAGGACGACGGCAGTGCATGAGATCGGCTGGAGAAGGAAGGTGGCATATCTAGTTCTTGTCTAGAGAAATCAGCAGAAAATGTGGTGTTGCGGCCACAGGGAGCATTAGGAAGACACAAGGATGTGCTTGTATACTAGCCAGAATGGTGTTATAGTTGAGACTAAGCAAGCATTTTACTTTAAGAAGTGAAGGATGTGGTCAAAAATGAAACCCCTTGTTTGTAGTATGTGTGGCTGTAGATACGCATACGCTACATATTCCTGCCATCTAATGTTGGGCTCAGACTGTTACACCTTCTTTTTTTTTATTTAGAAGAAGTGTTTTGAACTACCAAGATCACGGTGGCTCCGCCTCTGTATGTGAAAGCACATGGGTATCGACTCCAGTGTTAGATTGTGTTTCTCTGCCTTCTGGCTTGAACGTGCATTAACGTTGCTTCAGGTATTGACGTGTTCAACACTGACTGTCGCTACCCTGGAGCTCGTTGCCTTTCATTCACTGAGAAGACTTTTTGACAAGCCTATCATTCCTTCGACCTCCTCTGCTTAAACCGCCCAGGACATTATCCTCAAGTAACCAGGTCTTCTTGCCCTCAGGACACCCCGCCGTTCAAGGCAACACGTCTTCCTTGCCAATCCCAAAGAATGAGGATGCACAGAAGGTAATGAAACCGCCTGTCAAAAGAGGCCCTCAGTGCCACTCAAACTACCTCTGGGCTGACTACACGCAGTCTGTGAACTGTGCCCTCAGTGCCAACTACCTCTGGGCTGACCTCCACGCAAAAAGACCCTTTGGCATTGTTGAGACAGGCGTTGGGCCCACACTAAAATGTATCATTCATCCTCTGAGACGCCGGACATCTTCGGCGACGCAGACCTCCTCACCGCTGAAGATCTTCCTGCCCATCAACCCAATACTGTGATCATCAGTTTGTGCCCCTTGGTGTGAGAAAGGGCCTCTCTTGCATGCTTGGCCCCCATTTTTTGCCTGGATTTGATGTGGTTTCGATTGTAGTGCACAGGGTCCCTGCCAACCAGGTCCCCTGTGCCAGTGCTTCTTCCCAAAAACATATCCACAATTGACACTTCTTCTCCCTGTAAGTCCCTAGTAAGTGGTACCCTGGGTACCTAGGGCCTGGGAGCTGAAGAGGGTCCCCTGGAGCCCCCCTCACTAGGACCATGCCACTGCCCTTGCAGCTTGCATGCCTGTGAGGTGAAAAACGACAGTCAACCTGGTACCCTGTCTGGGTACCATGCCAGCCAGCACTGCCTGTAGGTATAGGTAAGTCACCCCTCTAGCAGGCCTTACAGCTCTAAGGCAGGGTGCACTATACCACAGGTGAGGGCATATCTGCCTCAGTAGATATACCCCTACAATACTTAAGTCAATTCTTAAATATTGTAAGTGCCAGGGAAGCCATAAGGAGTACATGGGCTGGAAACTCGACAACTCGAGTTCCCGAGCACCGTGATGGCTTCACTGAAACCAAGAGTGTTTGGTACCAAACAACTCCTTGTACTAAATCCACACTGATGCCAGTGTGAGATTTATTACCTCATATGCAGAGGGCACCTCAGAGGTGCCCCCTGAAAACCTACTGACCCTGGTGTGGGCACTGACTGGCTTTAGGCAGCCTGCCACACAAAGGCAGGTTTCTGGACCCCTAGGTGGAGAGCCTCTGCTCTCTGGAACCAGAAACAATGCACATCCTACGCAGAGGTGTCACACCTCCTCCCCCAGGATGGGCCAGCGCTCGTAGGGGAAGCTTCAAAGGCCTGTCGCCTTTGTAATGCGACCCCCACCCTCTGCTGCTAACAGGAGAAGGCAACCCCCAGTTTACACTCCCACTTTGGGCAGGAAAACCAGCGGGAAAACTCAGGAAGACTAGGTGTGCCGCCTCTGCCAACTCCACCCCTCGGGTGGAGGAGGCGAAATTAAGAACACTTTTCAGTCCCCTCCATCTTGAGGATGAGGGAACTCTTCCAATCAGGGCTAGGATTATGCCCCCTCCCACAGGAGGGTGGCATAACTGAGGATGTAGTCACCCCAGGTAAGGTGCCCATTTGCCCTACCTACCACTCCCCTAATGCCCCATACATTTAGTATATAGGAGGCTCCCTCAGACCTAGAAGCTAGATCTGCAATGACCTAAGAAGAAAGAAGACATCCCTGAAGCCAACCCTGCAGAAAAGCCTGAAGACGACTACTTCCTTGGCCCCAGGCCTACCGGCCTGTCCAACTTCGAAGAGCCTGCAACTAAAAGGCAACCAGTCTTGCAGCCAGCAACCTCTGAAAACCCTGAGAGGACTGCTGCCTTTGAAAAAGACTCCAGTCTCCCGTGGACAGCGGACCTGTCCAGAAGAAATCAACTCCGAGGACGTCTGTGCCATTTGGAACTGCGAGTCCTGACCACTCTGCACCCGACGCCTACGGCCCATGTCAAGTTAGCCCACCGACCCAGGGAAAGTCCCCCAGCGATCCGGACCTCGAATCTAGGGCTGGCTGACCTCCCCCGACCTCCACGACAATGCCTGCAGTGTGAATTTGAATGGTCCCTCCATCCGCTACCAGCCAGATAAGACGAAATTCGATGTCTAAAGGCACCCCTGCACCCCTCAGCCTTGGGTTTTGGGAAGCTTGACCAGCGGTGCCCCTGTTACCCCCAACTTACCTGTGCTGTCACTGGTTTTCTGCCTGCACCCTCCGGTTCGACGCCTGCAGCCTGTTTCCTAAAATAAGAAACTCTGTAGGATTGCACTGTTCACCCGATGCTGAAATTGCACCCTTCACCTGGCTGCCCCTGTGCCGCTGGTGGTGTATGTTTGGTGCTGCTTTGTGGCCCCCTCCCCCCGCTGTTGGTCCTAACCCCCAAAGCTTGGCCCCTACAACCGATCTACTTACCTGCGAGCAGTGTGGCTTTGAGCACCCCCTGTCCACCCTTGAAACGCGTTGGTCTGAACTCTGATTTTGACCTATGCACTCAGCCGCCCCTGTGCCGCTGGTGGTGAAGTTTTGATACTCACTTGACCCTTGCTGACCTTCGGTCTGAAGACTGGAACTGTAAGTTGCGTACTTACCTGGTTAACCCCATCGTTGTTTTCCTCAATAGGATAACATTGAACCATTCAAAAGTTGCACTGAGTCGACTTTTGAAAGTGAAAAGTATTTTTAATTAAAAACGTACTTAACTTATTGCGAAGTTCTCGGTCTTAACATAAAGTACAAACAAAGCTTATTTTTCTCTTTTCACTTTTGGGAACGTGCACGTTATAGCCACCTAGTGGCTTACCATATACAGAGCCCGCTTCCTACACTTGAAGTCCGAGAAAGTAGTAGTTCAAGGGGAAGAAGAGATGCCTGAGGACATCCCATCTACCTCTGTCGACCCCGGACTTGGTCTGAAGAGCACGCCGAGACTCGCAAGTAAGGTCGACAGCCCGAAACATCTTCTAAGACAGATATGCGGCTGCACTTTATAGCTAAGCACTGCCCCTGCAGGGACCGGCATGCATTATCCACCGCTCTCTGGTGCTTCACTGTTCTCAGGCTCTGGTAGACCCTAAAGCAAGCTGACTGTGTTGAGATAGGGTTCAGCCAAGAATCTCAACTCCCAGCGACCCACGAGTCCAAGACCAAATGTCGGTGCCAAAGTTTCGAAAGAGACTCCTCCATCGAGGCCTACAACACAGTTCTCTCTGGGGCTGTCGACAGCCAACGCGGAGGAGATTCCTATTCTAGAAAATCTCCAACAGGCAGGGCTGGACTGGGAACACAAAGCAATTCTGGCAATTTTGTCAGACCAGCCCCCGGGAGTTATTTTATTTATTTTATTTATTTATGCATTTTTATATAGCGCGGACTTTACCCGAGGGTGTCAGAGCGCTTCACAACAGGATTAGCAACATTACATAAGGAGGAGGATACAAATGAGCATAATACAAAGGCAAGCGTTACATTGCATGAAGAAAAGTGACAATTGTGCAAAAACAAACAAACCAAATACAAAAGAGGAATAAGTTCCAATAGGAAAAAGTGACAGATGTGCATGAAACAAGGGATACCAAATACAAATGGAGGTATAATGCTGCAATAAGTGGCAGTCACACATGACACACTGGGAGAGGCACTTCTATAGGCTTGGAGTACAGAATTTCCTATAGTGGAAGAACTTCCTTGAGGTAGTAGAGAGGGCGTGAATTCAGCAGGGGTACATGGGGTACAAAATATATGATACATGGGGTACAAAATACCACTAAAGGCATAATACTGTAATAAGTGGCAGTAACTCAAAGCACACTGAGAAGGCCCTTCTATAGGCTTGGAATACATAATTCCTATCATGGAAGAGCTTCCTAGAGGTAGTAGAGAGGGCGTGACTTCACAGGGGACTTAACCTGGGGGGAACACGCACATAAAAACCAACACAACACACAAAGTAAGGAATGAACAGACAAAAGTACAACTTTAAACTGACAGGCGAACTTCCTAGAGGGGCCTAAGACCGAACGGAGTTGGTGGGGCGGTGCCAGTGTGAAGCACTGCTTCTTTTGTTACTAGGGGCAGACAATACAGCAGCGCTGCAAAACCGTCCCCCAGCAACCGTCTCAAAACTGGGCCCCACCCTTCCAGCCTCCCGAGGAAACGCCCGGTACGGCCAGTCCGGCCCTACCAACATGAGCTGGATGCTCTCCAGCAGAGGACTTTAGCGCCCCAGACTACTCACACCCCACTGATGATCCTTGGTTATGACATGGATCCTCCGAGGGTCCCTGACCGTGACCATGTCCCTGTTAATGCTTCCTGTTTAGGGACACCATGGCCTGCTGTAGCGTTATCCAACATGCAGCCGCCCATCACATAGTGGATATACACGTCACCCCCAGAGGATGATGGCTTTTTGGTGAAGACTCTCCAGAACCGAATGTTCCCAACAATATTTGCCCATGCTCAAGGGGATGGTAAAATATGCCTTTGAGCTCTTTACGGAGCCGGTGAAATCCCAGGTGGTAACACCCGAGGTTGGAAAAAAGTTCAAGCCGGCAACCCTCTGATGCACTCTAGCATGTTGCACCTGCCCGGTCGTTTCCACTATTCGGAAGAAAGCAGCAGCCCAGGCCACATGCGCCGCCCCTCCTCCTGGCAAGGAAACCAAACTTATCAACGCTGCTGGCAAGAAGGTAGTGGCCAGCGCTGCCACACACTGGGGCATCGCTAGTTCAGTAGGACTCCTGTCTTGGTACAACAGGGCACAGTGGGAAAAGAAGGAGGCTCTACTCCCACATCTCTCTGACCAATACCCAAAAGACGGGAGGAAATAGAAGGATGTGAGGTAATGGGGCGTATTACATGGTGTGGTTGTGCGACCTCGCTGTAAGAAAATGCCTTTTTGTATGGTCACCCATACGTTTTTGGACTGATGCGGTTTGTTTTTCGACTCTGAGTGCACTGAGGCCTGTTAACCAGACCTTAGTGCCAGTACCCTGACCCTAAAGTGTATGTCGAATTGGCCGTACCCAATTGGAGATGGCTAACTTACCTGCAAGTCCATAGTAATTGGTACCTTGGTACCCTGGACATGTAAGTTAAAGGGGTACCCCAGGGCCTGCAGCACTGTTTGTGCCACCCTGGAGGTCCCTCAAGTTAAACAAGTCCCCCAACCTGCCACTGCAGACTTGTAGAGTAGTCGTGCACTGCTAGCCCGACATTGGCATTGGAAACCATGGCAAACCCACCACTTTCCCAGACGTGTGTAAGTCACCCTCTGACAGCCTACTGAGCCCTAAATGCAGGGTGCAACATGTGACTCAGACAGGACATGTACTTTGCATGTCCTGGCAGAAAAACATGCAAAACTGCAGTTTTACTATGGTAAGGCCTGGTTGCCTAATTGGTGAGTACAGGGTTACACGCTGACCCCTCAGCTGTGATAACTCCTGAACGCTGTGACCACAGTAGGCGCTCCAAGGCATCAAACGACTTGTTACATTAAACCCGACTTGTATCTCAAGTCGAAATTAATGGAACTTGTTGCTGTGTGCAGCTTTAGCAAAGCTGCCACTTTGTTGTCTTTAAAACTCCTGTGCTTTCCCGGGCACACGTGGAGCCTTTTTCATGAGACAGCTTTCTGCCCTCCTGAAGAGACGAGCCAACGACTCTCAGGAGGAGAACAATGGTGTCATCTCCCTCCTGCAGTCGGAGCCTAATTTGTGCACGCGCAGACATGGTACACCACGGTGGCCGGTGCAAGCACTCCTCTCACGCAGATGCATCAAAGCACTCGCAGTACATGACTCCGTGCACACCCAGTACAATACTGACATCAGGAGCGCCGCTTCCCTACCACATAAGAGACAGCCGTGCAGTGTGAATACAGGCTTCTGTTTCACCCGCTGCTAACTTTGACCGTAGACATAGAGTAAGTAACTCCTGTGCCTGACCCAAGCGGATCTCAATTATTTGATACCATCTGCAGCCTCGAAAAGCAAACCGTTTTAATAGGGAACACAAAAATCATAGCTATTGACTTTCTAAAAGTTAGTGTTTGTTTATGTAGAAGATGCAACAGAAACCCCTTACATGCGTTTGAGGCAGTCGTGGAGATGGATGGATGGATTTGGATGACGAGGTGGAGGGGTGAGTGTGGATGAGTTGGTGCATGGATGGACAAATAGATTTGGAGGAATGTGCCCCTTTTTGACATGGTCACCCCCACTTTTTGCCTGGTATTTCATGTGATTTTGACTGGAAGTGTACTGGGTTTCTGCTAACCAGGTCCCTAGTGCCAGAACTCTTTCCTAAAACTGTACAATTGTTTCCCCCAGTTGGCAATACCTTTTGCACACCCTGTAAGTCCCTAGTAAATGGTACCCCTGGTACCTAGGGCCTGAGGTACTAAAGAGGGTCCCTAAGGGTTGCAGTACGAATTGTGCCACCCTAAGGGACCCCTCGACAAACTCATGCAAGACTGCCATTGCAGGCTCTGTGTTTTGTTGCAGACAAAAGTGAAAACACGACATGACACACTACCCTGTGTGCCATGTCCCCTACCACTGCATTCAATATTTGTACGTCACCCCTACCGCAGGCCTTGCAGCCCTAAGGCAGGGCGCCTTATATTACATGTGAGGACATTCCTGCATGAGCAGATATGCCCTGTGCTGGTCAGTCTCAATAATGCCAGTGCAAGCAAACAGGGAAGCCATGTATAAATACGTGCTGGACACTGGTGAAATAGTGTTCCCCAGCTACATGATGGCTTCACTGAAAATAGGGATATCTGAAAGAGACTATTAGTTATGGATTCCTTACCTTAGAATTACCCCCAGGCGTCAGACTGGATCTGGAGAATTTTTTCTCAGCACTACCCCTGCGCATCGGTAGGTGGTGTCGGTCGACTCCGCGTTCGTCGATGGCATCGTGGTCGCCGTATTGACGTCGCAGTATCTACTTAAACGCTGCCCCTGTGCGCTGACGTCAGTTCTCTCTTTTTCCGTGCCAGCCAGCGCAGATCCGGAGAGAACGGTACCCTTAGTCAATTTTTGACTAAACCTTTTTTCAACTTTTGTCGAAGTCTTTTTTCGGGTCTTCCGACTCCTGGTGCACGCAGGGATGTCCTGTCAAAGGACCGGCTTCAAGCCATGTGACTCCTGTCACAAACTGATGTCCGTCACGGATCTGCACCTCATGTGCCTTTGTCGTGCTCCGACTGTCGGGCCATGGCCCGAAGTCTTTGCAGGAGCGGTCCCGAAAGCTTCTGGAGGCCTGGCAGTCAACTCCGCGCCGCTCTAAGTCCCAGTCGAGAGGTAGGTCGCAAGACCTGTTGCGGAGCCACCACCACCATTCGTCACCGAAGTCTTCGTCTTAGTCTTCGGGTAAGTCGAAGCACAAGAAGAAGTCTAAGAAGCACCATCGCTCTTCGCCTTCTCCCCGTCCGTCGGCTGACGAGACGCGGAAGGTCGTCAACCTGCGGCTCCGCCTGCGGAGCCTGCTGGGTCAGCTCTTAGTTTCCCCCCTTCCCGGGAGCCGGAGTGACCCCTGCCCAACTTCGTAGTTTTTACGAAGTCCTCCACTCCATCTTTGAGCAACCGACTCCGCCGGCGTGCCTTCGGGCCCCGCGGACTTGGTTGGGGGCTCTAGGCCTTCGAGGCCGGCGACTTCTGTCCCGGCGCCGCAGGGCCCCCGTGGATCCAGACTGGATCCGGATCGATGCCGGTCGACCTCATGACACGTCCTCTGGTGTCGTGTTGTTCCTATATAACCTATACAGGATCTGCACGTTTGGATAACCTAAACTGTGGGATTGGTGGTAGACTGATTCCATGCACCCCCACCGCATATGTTAGCCTGTCTGTATCAGCTAGCTCAGTGCCACGAGAATCTCCTCTTATCGGGAGAGAATAGTTCTTGGCAACATCAGAACATGACAACCCTGATTCCTCAGAACCGTGGAAACAATATACTCCCTTTCGCTCAGTCACTCTTGCTCACTTAGTTTGTCTCAGAGATACACAGAATAAACAGCCTGGGCGTTTCAATAAGAATTTATTGAACAGTTGTTATTCTAGTGTAGGATAGATAAGCTGTAACGACCATTAGACAGTAGCAGTGATATATGATTAGAAGTACTACGAAAGTAAAGGGATGGTACAGTTCTACCATCTTGCAGTAATCATGAATATATACAAGTACATAAAACACATGATAGTAAATGTATACTCCTACGATGCCTCCCTAACTAGATGTACCTAAATGTACCTAGCATCTGTGTAGGTGTTATGCCAAGAATTCCTCTAGGTTCTACTCAACCCCATTGCCTGAGAATGAGAGAATATGGGACCCCGTCCTGGTCTCGAGTTGGACACCCCGCGAGGGATGTTAGACAACTGCGAGCTGGAGCGTCTGCATGCAGGAACCTCAGCGTCTCTGGTCAGTGTGTCAGCCGGGAAGTCTCGGTCTCCTCTCTCCTTCTAAGCAAGACATGATGTATATATACCCATAGGTCTCCCCAGGGGTCCTACCTTGCTGTGTTACTGTGTCGGCCTAAAGGATGACATCGGGCCTGAACTTTATACAGAGATATTATACAGGAGATGTTCGTCCTGCTGTCAGTCCTGCTGTGCTTCCAAGAAACCTCATAATGTATGAGATTCGAACTAGGGAAAAACCCGCGTTCTGAATGCAGTCGTATCTAGGTAAAAGGTCAGTCCCTAAGAACCGTTATGTATGTAATGTAGGGAAGAATATAGGTGAAAGGTTGCAATGTTACCTGCGCCTATATAGGGTACCTATATGGAATATAACACTGGCACCGATTCCGTTGGTGACACCGGCGCTGCCCGTGCCCCCGGCCGGCGTCGCCCCGATCCTCCCCTCGACCTAGAAACTGAGCCGCGCCGATGCCGGCAGGCAATTTTGTGCCTATTTTCTACCCTGGTGTCCCCCTTCGCCCTGACTGGCGGCCAGAGGATGAGGAAGAGGATTGGGAGGGGTCTGGAGACCCTATAACTGATGAACTCCAAGAACCGGACTGGAGAGAGGAGTTGGGTGATGCCAGTGGCCTTGACACATCGCCAGACCCTGGTATGCTTTCTCCCCCTACCGTGGCTACGGAGGAGGGAGCTTCCTACGCTGTGGTGTTGCATAGGGTGGCTGAGGCCTTGGGCCTTGAGCTTCCTACGGTGGCGGTCAGGACTAACCTCCTGACTGAGGTGCTTCAGCCAGCGGCAGCCTCTTCGGAGCCCCTGCTGCCGTTCAACGAGGCCCTCACGGATATCCTTCTGGGCACTTGGTCCAAGCCCAGCACAGGGGCCCCTGTGGACAGGTTGATCGCCCGATGCCACCGCCCGGATCCGGGCGACCCACTTTTCCTCTCCCAACGCCCTACCCCTGAGAGCTTGGTGGTCCAAGCTTCAACATCCAAAGGCGCGTTCCCTACTGCTCCCCCAGATAGGGAATCCAAGAAGCTGGATCATCTTAGGAAGAAAATGTTTTCTTCCGCCAGCTCAGGACTGCGGTCGGTGAACACTGCATGTCTCTTGGGCCGTTATTTCCACTCCGTGTGGGACTCGGTCGCGCAAGTGCTGCAACAGTGCCCGGAGGAGGCCCGGACTGTACTCTCCCGTGCGCTTGTCGAAGGGAGGGACACAGCAAAGTTCGCCATCCGCTGTCGGCTGGACACCGCCGACTCGCTAGGCAGGACGATTTCCAAGTCGGTAGCCTTGAGGCGCGACACCTGGCTGAGGTCCACTGGCTTTTCAGGGGATGTCCAATCGACACTTTTGGACATGCCCTTTGATGGCCGTCGCCTGTTTGGCGACAAAGCAGACAGCTTGCTTGAGCACTTCAAGGACTCTAGGGCTACGGCCAGATCCTTGGTGTGAGAAAGTGCCCTCTTGCTGTATGGTATGCCCCCACTTTTTGCTGAATTGCTGATGTTCTTTGACTGAGTGTGCCCTGGGGTCCTGCTAATCAGGTGCCCAGGGCCTATGTTCCTTCCCTAAAATTGCATTGAAGCCTAAACCCAATTGGCATCCCTGGCCACAGGTAGGCCCCTGGTAAATGGTACCACAGGTATCCAGGGCACTGTGACCAGGGAAGGCCCCCAAGGGCTGCAGCACTTATTGTGCCACCCTTAGAGGCCCTG
The DNA here is from genome assembly GCA_963921515.1 of Calotriton arnoldi. NCBI lineage: Eukaryota > Metazoa > Chordata > Amphibia > Caudata > Salamandridae > Calotriton > Calotriton arnoldi. The sequence continues at coordinate 497,767 of CAWUFW010002099.1, forward strand.
CACCTTTTCACTCACACACTGCCTGTGCAGGCTGCGTGTCTTGGTGCAGAACAAAAGTGAAGAGTCGACATGGCACACATCCCTGTGTTCCATGCCTACAACCCACTGCCCTGGCCTAGATCAGCCACCCCTCCAGCTGGGTGCACTATGCAAGTGGTGAGGGTACAGGTGCATGAACCCTGTACCCCTACAGTGCCCAAGTCCATTCTTGGGCATTGTAAGTGCAGTGCTGCCATTAAGAGTATATGGTGCTGGGAGTTTGTCATTACGAACTCCGCAACACCATAATGGCTACACTGAAAACTGAGAAGTTTGGTATCAAACTGTAGGAAAATAAGGTTCTGTTGCAGTAACCCCCCCCCCCCACTTTTTGCCAGACTACTGATGCACTTTTTCTTGGTGTGCCCTGGGTCCCTGCCAATCAGGTTCCCAGGGCCTGTGTTCTTTCCCCAAAACTAACCCAATTGGCATCTCTAGCCACAGGTCAGCCCCTGGTTAATGGTACCACAGGTACCCAGGGCACTGTGACCAGGGAAGACCTCTAAGGGCTGCAGCACTTATTGTGCCACCCTTAGAGGCCCTGTACCCTGACACTCACACACTGCCTTTGCAGGTTGCGTGTTTTGGTGCAGAACAAAGTGAAGCGTCGACATGGCACACATCCCTGTGTGCCATGCCTACAACCCACTGCCCTGGCATAGATCAGTAACCCCTCTAGCTGGGTGCCCTATGCCAGTGGTGAGGGTACAGGTGCATGAGCCCTGTACCCCTACAGTGTCTAAGTCCAGACATTGTAAGTGCAGTGCTGCCATTAAGAGTATATGGTGCTGGGAGGTTGTCATTACGAACTCCACAGCACCATAATGGCTACACTGAAAACTGAGGTTTGGTATCAAACGTCTCAGCACATTAAACCCACACTGATGCCAGTGTGGGATTTAATGAAAAATGCACACGGAGGGCATCTTTGAGATGCCCCCTGAAAAACGACCAACTACTAGGGCCTAGACCGAGTGTCTGCTTTCAGCTGCCACCACCAGACATGTTTCTGGACCCCTAGGGTGGGAGCCTACGCTCCCTGAGCCCTGAAACAAAGCCTTTCCTGGGCGGAGGTGTTCACACCTCCCCAGGCCAGGAAGAGCCATCTGTGGCAGGGGAGCTTCAAGGCCTGGCAGCCTTTGTAATGCGACCCCCAGCCTCTCCTGCTATCAGGAGCAGGCCCCTTCCTGTCTCCCCTCCTTTCGGCGGAAAGACAGGCGGGAAAACTAGCCAGCCGAGGAGGTGTGCCCACCTCTGCCAACTCCACCCCTCAGGTGGGGAGGCGAGGTGAAGCCCATTCTCCAGTGCTCGCCATCTTGCAGATGGCAGGCACTTCCCAATCAGGATTAGGGATTGTGCTCACTCCCCCACGTGGGGTGAGCACACAAAGGGTGTAGTCACTCTAAGGTCAGTAGCCCATTGGCTACTGACCTCAAGACCCCTAAAACCCCCCCTAAATACAGTATTTAGGGGGCAGCCGAGAACCAAGAACTCAGATCCAGAAACAACAAGAAAAGAAGATAAGGAGAAGGACGAAGAGCCGTGCAGAGCTAACAAGAGGACGACGCCCACTGACTTGGCCCCAGCCCTACAGGCCTGTCTCCCCTCGAACCTGCTCCTGCGCAATCCCGATGTGTCCTGCAGCCAGCAACCTCAAAAACCCCGGAGGACCTGCCTGCCTTCACTGCAACGACTGAATCTCCCGTGAACACCGGACTTGTTCAAACTGCAGCTTGGTGCCAGCCAGAGACCGCGAATCCAGCCCACTCTGCACCTGCCGAACCCGGCCCGAGCTCGAGTGGAAAAACACCACGAGGAGGTCACCCCGGCGATCCTGACCCGAGATCCGGCAACCCCTGACCTGCCTCAATCCTCCAGCCGACGCCTGCAGCCTCAATCCAGAGGACCCCCCCCTACCGCGACCAGGAGCTGGTAAGAAGATCCGACCCCAAAAGGCACCCCTGCACCAGACGCCCCACGGCCTTGTGTGCCCAAACCGACGGTGCCTAACCAACCCTTATCTTCCCAACTTACCTCTCCAAGTGGTGGTCGCACCCAGAAGTCCTTCGTCTCCCTGCCTGCAGCGCTTTAGCAAACCGGAGGTTCTCCATAGAAAACAGGGCGCCCGACGTCGAAACAGTACCCTGCACCCGGCCGCCTCAGTGCCGCTGAGGGTGCACCTTTTGTGCTACTTTGTTTCCCCATTTGCCCTGAGCTTAACCCTAGGAGCTTTGCTCCCACAACCCAGTGGCCTGCTTGTCAGCAGCCACCAACCGGAGGCCCCCTGTCCCCCATTGGATAACATTGGGCCTCAACACTCTGCACCCGGCCGCCCTAGTGCCGCTGAGGGTGCAACAACAGTGCATCACAGACCCTGGGGGACCCCTGAGTCTAACCCCAGAACCTTAACTCCCACAGTCTTTTATTTACCTGTGAACCGTTAAACTGTTTTCCTTCCATAGGATAACATTGACACTTTTTCTCCAAAAGTTTCAAGTGTGGAGTTTTGAAATCTAAAAATATTCTTTAAAAATCGCACAAATAACCAAAACGTAATTACTTACCTGTTTCAGGAATGTCCCAGTGCTGAATCTAGGGTATCCAGCACTGAGTTAGAAAAGTAACGTAAAAGTAACTTGCCTGTAATTTACTAAAAAAGCCTATTCATTTAAATGTACTGCATTTGCTAAGTGTTGCAACCTACTGCTCCCCTGTAAATCAAACGAAGTACAATTTCTACTGCATTTTCGAACTCTATTACAATCAAGTAACTTATTAATGCAAAGTATTTTATGCTTACCTGTGCCAGGCTTGCTTGGTTCTAAAAATAAACGGTATATTTTTATACAAAAACAATTGGCCTAGAGTTCAGTTCTTGAGTGTGTGAATTCATTTGCTGACTGAGGGTGTACCTCAAATGCTTAACACTGTCCTCTGATACTGCCTTGCTGCTCGACCAAGCTACCACTATTAGAGAGTAAGGTTCTATCTAACTTTAACCTCTGCCTACCTTTGGGGACTCTTGGACTCTATACACACTGTACCTCACTTTGGTGCAGTATATATAGAGCCAGTTTCTTACACAAACTTCTCGGCACATTAAACCCACACTGATGCCAGTGTGGGATTTAATGTAAAATGCACGACAGAGGGCATCTTAGAGATGCCCCCTGAAACTCGACCAATTTCTAGTGTCCCGACTGAGTGGCTGCTTAGGCTGCCATCAACAGACATGTTTCTGGACCCCTGGGTGAGAGCCTGCTGCTCTCGGGGCCTGAAACAATGCACATCCTGGGACGAGGTGCCAAGCCTCCTCCCCAGGATGGGCAGGGTTCACGAAGGGGAAGCTTCAAAGGCCTGCCGCCTTTGTGAGCTTCCCCAGACCAATTGCTGCTTTCAGCAACTGGTCCCCACTGGTTCTACCCCCCACTTTGGGCGGGAGAACCAGCAGGAAAAACAAGTGAGGAAGAGAGGTGTGCCCATCTTTGCCAACTCCACCCCTCAGGTGGGGGAGGCGAGGTGAAGCACAACTCCGAGTCCCCGCCATCTTGAGGATGAGGGGACCCAACCAACCAGGGACAGGCGCATGCCCCCCTCCCACTGGAGGGTGGCACAATAGGGGGTGTAAAGCAAAACCAAAGGGGATGATGGACGGAGTGTTGACTCAGCAAGAGAATCACGTTCAGACTCCTCACCCACGCACACAAGGCCCTCCACGACCTGGGCCCAAAGTACCTCAACGACCGCATGTCCTTCTACACGCCCACACGCCAGCTACGATCAACCAGCCACGCCCTCGCCACCGTACCACGCATCCGCAGAACCACCGCCGGAGGAAGATCCTTCTCCTACCTGGCGGCCAAGACCTGGAACTCCCTCCCCACTCACCTTCGGCGAACCCAGGACCATCTCGCCTTCAGGAAGCAGCTCAAGACCTGGCTGTTCGAGCAGTAACTTACCCCCTCCCCCAGCGCCTTGAGACCCTCCCGGGTGAGTAGCGCGCTCTATAAATGCCGTGATTGATTGATTGATTGATTGATTGATTGACAATACAATCACTCGCCCCCAGTCAACTGATCTGGGTTTAATCCATCATCATTCTTTAGCTCACTCCGCCACCCCAGTTCAGACATGGCCATATGCAAATCAGTCTGACCCTGTGCCTCATGGGAACAGTCCAGCCCGAACTGCCAAGCCATGTCTTCCCTGGACCGGAAACAAGCATCCTGGGACCGGTTTCGGGCTCACAGCCCTCATCAGCCAGGCTATCTTGAATCCAGTGGCGAAGTGAGCAAGGGACCCACGTCTGGGCATATCCTGCCAACTTAGGGCGAACAAAGCAAAACCAAAGGGAATGATGGACGGAGTGTTGACAATACAAGCACTCACCCCCCAGTCAACTGATCTGGGTTTAATCCATCATCATTCTTTAGCTCACTCCGCCACCCCAGTTCAGACATGGCCATATGCAAATCAGTCTGACCCTGTGCCTCATGGGAACAGTCCAGCCCGAACTGCCAAGCAATGTCTTCCCTGGGGGTGTACCCACCCCAGGGAAGGGACCCATTGGTCCCTGCCCTCTACCTACCTGTAACGCCCCTAAATCTAGTATTTAGTGGGCACCCTGAACCTTACTTCCTCAGATCCAGACAAGAAACAAGAAGAAAAGAAGGACCGCGCAGCAGCTAACAAGAGGAAGACACCCACTGACTTGGCCCAGCCCTACCGGCCTGTCTCCCCCTCGAACCTGCTCCTGCGAAATCCCGGTCTGTCCTGCAGCCAGCAACCTCAAAAACCCGGAGGACCTGCCTGCCTTCACTTCCAAAGACTGCTTCTCCCGTGAACACCGGATTTGTTCAACTGCAACCTCTGGCAGCAGCCGGAAACCCCACTCTGCACCTGCCGTCCACGGCCCGAGCTCGAGTGGGCAAACACCACGAGGTCACCCCGGCGATCCTGAACCGAGATCCGGCGACCCCTGACCTGCCTCAAGCCTCCAGCCGACGCCTGTAGTCTAAATCCAGAAGGCCCCCCTAACCGCGACCCGGAGCTGGAAAGAAGATCCAACCCCAAAAGGCACCCCTGCACCCGACGCCCCATGGCCTTGTGTGCCCAAACCAACGGTGCCTAACCAACCCCTAACTTCCCAACTTACCTCTCGAAGTGATGGTCGCACCCAGAAGTCCTTCGTCTCCCTACCTGCAGTGCCTTTGCAAACCGGAGGTTCTCCATTGGAAACATGGCATCCGACCTCGAAACAGCACCCGGCCGCCCTAGTGCCGCTGAGGGTGCACCTTTGGTGCTAATTTGTTTCCCCATTTGCCCTGAGCTAAAGTCCAGGAGCTTTGCTCCCACAACCCAGTGGCCTGCTTGCCAGCAGCTACCAACCGGAGGCCCCCTATCCCCCATTGGATAACATTGGGCTTCAACACTCTGCACCCGGCCGCCCTAGTGCCGCTGAGCGTGTAACAAGAGTGCATCACTGACCCTGGGGGACCCCTGAGTCTAACCCCAGAACCTTAACTCCCATAGTCGGTAACTTACCTTTGAACCGATAACCTGTTTTTCCTCCATAAGATAACATTGACATTTTTCTCCCAAAAAGTTTGTGTGTGGAGTTTTGAAATCTAAGAATATTCTTTTAAAATCTCACGAATAATCAAAATGCATTAGCTTTCCTGTTTGCAGGAAATGTCCCAGTGCTGAATCTAGGTATCCAGCACGGAGTTAGAAAAGTAACGTGAAAAGTAACTTACCTGTAATTTACTGAAAAAGCCTATTCGTTTAACTGTACTGTATTTGCTAAGTATTGCAACCTACTGCATCCCCTGTAAATCAAATAAAGTACAATTCCTATTGCATTTTCAAACTGTTCTACATTCAGCAGCTTATTACTGTAAAGTATTTAATGCTTACCTGTGCCAGGCTTGCTTGTTTATAAAAATAAAACAGTATATTTTTTATACAAAAACAATTGGTCTAGAGTTCAGTCCTTGAGTGTGTGAATTCATTTGCTGACTGAGTGTGTACATCAAATGCTTAACACTGTCCTCTGATACTGCCTTACTGCTCGACCACTCTACCACAAATAGAGGGTAAGGTTCTATCTAACTTTAACCTCTGCCTACCTCTGGGGTCACCTGGACTCTATACACACTGTACCTCATTTTGGTGTAGTATATATAGATCCAGTTTCCTACACTTGGGCCTTGCTACCACCTCGCGCCCCATGCAGTCTGCTTGTCGCCCCTTTCGTGGCTACGGAAGGGGGTGCCCCACCACGTTCCGCCCAGAGCCACAGGCCGGTGCAAGCTAGCCAGCCTCTGCGCGGCCGGGGACGTGGGATCCAGCGACGTGGGTCAGGGGGCCAGCGAGCGGGCCAGTCCACTAGTGCCCCCTCTGCAGCAGCTTCCAAACCTTCCTAGTCCGACCTTCAGGGCCACCAGTTGCTAGTGGGCGGCAGGATCCACCATCACCTCCCCCACTGGCACAACATCACGTCAGACAGGTGGGTTTTGCAAATAGTCCATCCATGCCACCTGCATCCCATTGCATGTTGGAGGATCACTTGGCCCTTCTCCGTCAGGAAGTTACGGCTCTCTTGGCCAAGGGAGCTATCGAGCGCGTCCCTGTCCCAGAAGTAGGTCGTGGTTGCTACTCCCACTACTTTCTGGTACCCAAGAAGGACAAAGGCCTGCGTTCTATCTTAGACCTCGGGGACGTCAACCGCTTCCTCCGGAAGGAGAAGTTCAAGATGTTGACTTTGGCTCAGGTCCTGTCTGCCCTCAACCCTGGAGACTGGATGGTAGCGTTGAACTTGCAGGATGCTTATTTTCACATCCCCGTCCTGCCTACCCACCGGCGTTGCCTACGGTTCACGGTAGGCCACGAGCACTTTCAGTTTACCGTGCTCCCCTTTGGCCTTACCAGCGCCCCATGAGTGTTCACAAAAGTGATGGAGGTGGTCGCAGCTCATCTGCACAGATCAGGGGTTCCAGACTTCCCCTATCTAGATGAATGGTTGTTGAAGGCGGGCTCGCCCCAGGCTGTCGTCTCCCACCTCCAGACTGCGGCGGACCTCTTGCATTCGCTGGGGTTCACAATCAATGTGCCAAAGTCGCACCTGACCCCTTCCCAGTAGCTTCTTTTCATCGGAGAGGTTCTGGACTCGGGCCTATCCTCCTGAACGGCGAGTCCGGGATATTCGGGCAATGATTCTGATCTTTCAGCCTCTATCCCGGGTTTCGGTCAGTATGACCCTGAGGCTACTGGGCCTCATGGCCTCCTGCATCCTGCTGGTAGGTCATGCCAGGTAGGCATATGCAGGCTCTGAAGTGGGACCTGAAGTTCCAGTGTGCACAGCATCAAGGGAATATGTCTGTCATCCAGATTTCGGCAGGGACTGCACATCAGTTGCAGTGGTGGCTTATGAACCAGGATTGGGTCCTGGGCAGATCCCTCTCCCTTCCCCAACCAGAGTTTACAGTAGTGACAGATGCGTCACTTCTGGGATGGGGCGGCCACATGGGAGAGGCAGAGATCAAAGGCCTCTGGTCTCCGGCGCAGTCCGGGCTCCACATCCACCTTCTGGAGCTCCGGGCGATTCTTCTGGCACTGAAGGCATTCCTTCCCTTTGTCAATGGAAGAGTAGTGCAGGTGTTGACAGACAATACTTCCGCCATGTGGTATTGCAACAAACAGGGCGGAATGGAGTCGTGGACCCTATGTCAAGAGGCCCTTCGCCTCTGGAAGTGGCTGGAACATCAGGGCATGTCCCTGGTGGTTCAACACCTGGCAGGTTCTCTGAACGCCAGGGCGAACTAACTCAGCCGTCGGTGCCTGATGGATCACGAATGGCGTCTTCACTCGGAGGTGGTGCAAGGTCTCTTTCAGCAGTGGGGAGAGCCTTGGTTAGATCTATTTGCCACCGAAGAGAACGCGCAATGTCAGCAGTTCTGTGCGTAGGAGTTTTCAAAGCGGCACTCGCTAGGCGACGCTTTTCGTCGCGAGTGGAGTTGTGGTTAGTTAGTTTATTAATCGACCAATAGCATGATCATAAAAACAGCATAAAAAAGATACAAATACACATTGTCCCATAGTACATAAGTAGAAAATCATTTCATCATGTTTTTGTTTTAAGACCTTGCTTAAAACAAGTATCAAATATACTAAAATATTTACTATTTACAATTCTAAAATAGCTATACAGACATGAAGAGACATATTTTAGGACATCCATGTAGGAAAGTGGGTTTCTGTTGCAGTAACCCCCCCACTTTTTGCCTGATAACTGATGCACTTTTCCTTGGTGTGCCCTGGATCCCTGCCAATCAGGTACCCAGGGCCTGTGTTCCTTCCCTAAAAACTGTACTCAGCCTAAACCCAATTGGCATCTCTGGCCACAGGTAAGCCCCTGGTAAATGGTACCCTAGGTACCCAGGGCACTGTGACCAGAGAAGACCCCTAAGGGCTGCAGCACTTATTGTGCCACCCTTAGAGGCCCTGTACCCTGACACACACACACTGCCCTTGCAGGCTGAGTGTCTTGGTGCAGAACAAAACAGAGAGTCGACATGGCACACATCCCTGTGTGCCATGCCCACAAACACACTGCCCTGGCATACCTCAGTCACCCCTCTAGCTGGGTTCCCTATGCCAGTGGTGAGGGCACAGGTGCATGAGCCCTGTGCCCCTACAGTACCCAGGCCCATTCCTGGGCACTGTAAGTGCAGGGCTGCCATTCCAGTATATGGTGCTGGGAGGTCGTCAGCACGTACTCCACAGCACCATGATGGCTGCACTGAAGACTGAGAAGTTTGGTATCAAACTCCTCAGCACAGTAAACCCACACTGATGCCAGTGTGGGATTTACTGTAAAATGCACGTCAGAGGGCAACTTAGAGTTACCCCCTGAACCTAACCTACAATCCACGTCTTGTCTGAGGGGCTGCCTAGGCTGCCACACAGCAGACATGTTGCTGGACCCCTGGGTAGAGAGCCATCCGCTCTCCCGGGCCTGCAACAATGCACGTCCTGGGTGAGGTGCTAGGCCCCCTCCCCCAGGATGGGCAGGGGGAAGCTTCAAAGGCATTCCGCCTTTGTGAGCTTCCCCAGACCACTTGCTGTACTCAGCAACTGGTCCCCACCGGTTCCTCCCCCATCCTGGTGGGAAGACTGGAGGGAAACGCCAAGGGAGGAAAGGGGTGTGCCACCCTCTGCCAACCCCACCCCTCAGGTGGGGGAGGCGAGGTGAAGCACATCTCCGGGCTCTCGCCATCTTGAAGATGGGGAGCCCTGCCCAATCAGGACTAGGCTCCTGCCCCCTCCCACAGGAGAGTGGCAGGATAGGGGTGTACCCACCCCAGGGCAGGGACCCATTGGTCCCTGCCCTTTACCTACCTGTAACGCCCCTAAATCTAGTATTTAGGGGCACCCTGAACCTTCCTTCCTTAGATTCCCGCAACCTAAGAAGAAAAAGGACGAAAGAAGACGCCAGGCAGAGGAGACTGCAGAGAACAACTGACTTGGCCCCAGCCCTACCGGCCCGTCTGCAGTTTCCAGAGATCCTGCGCCAAAAATAGTCTTGTCCTGCAGCCAGCGACCTCCAGAACCCCAGGGAGGACTGACTGCCTTCAACAAAGACCGGATCTCCTGTGAACAGCAGCTCTGTTCAAAAGAAACACCAAACAAAGACTCCGAGCCTGCTGAGGAGAAAGAAACCCGACGCCTGGAACCACCACTGCACCCGTCGCCTACAGCCCGAGTTCAAGTGGCCCACCGGTCCCAGCGAGGTCCCCCAGCTCTCCAGGGTCCGAGTCCACCGTGGGTTGACCCCTCCAGGACTCCCCGACGTCGCCTGCAGCCTCTGCACGGAGAACCCCCCAACCGCGAGTGGCCCGGTAAGGTGAAATCCGACCTCAAAAGACACCCCTGCATCCAGACGCCCTGCGCCCTGGAGAAAGGAACCCGAGGTGCACCTACGTCCCCGAGCCCTCCAACTTACCTGCCCAGCTGTTGGTTCCTCCTGGAAGTCTTCCTGGACCGAGCCTGCAGCTGAAAACCAAAACCGAAAATTTCCATTGAAATCAACAGGGCACCCGACCTCAAAACAGCACTCTGCACCCGGCCGCCCTAGTGCCGCTGAGGGTGCCTCTTTGGTGCTAACTTGGTCCCCAACGTGCCCTGAGCTTAACCCTAGGAGCTTTGCTCCCACAACCCCGTGGCCTGCTTGCCAGCCGCCACCAACCGGAGTCCCCCTATCCTCCATAGGATAACATTGGGCCTCAACACTCTGCACCCGGCCGCCCTAGTGCCGCTGAGGGTGCAACAACAGTGCATCACTGACCCTGGGAGACCCCTGAGTCTAACCCCAGAACCCTAACTCAAAAGACCGATTACTTACCTCGAGACCGATAACTCATTTTTCCTCATAGGATAACATGGACACTTTTTCTTCCAAAAAGTTTCTAAGTGTCGACTTTTGAAAACAAGAATATTCTTTAAAAATCGTACAGACTACCAAAACGTAATTACTTACCTGTTTTAAGTAAATGTCCCAGGGCTGAACCTAGGAGTCCAGCACTGGATTACAAAAGTAACGTTAAAAGTAACTTACCGGTGAATTGAATTTTCTTACATAGGGATCCATTGACTGGTTTTCTGTGAAATTTCTTCTAAGTGTCCACTTTTGAAATACCAAAATATTGCTTAAAAATCACAACAGTAACGAATTCCGAATTACTCACCTACTATCAGGAGAGACCTCAGTACTGCATCTTTTAGTCCAGTACCGACCATGAAAAGTAATTTTTACCGTACTTACCAGTAACTGGAAATTCCTCTCATAGGATATCATTGCCTGCTTTTTGTTGAAAAAGTTTCTAAGTGTCGATTTCTGAATCATACAAATATTCTTTAAAAATCGTACAAACTACAAAAACGTAATTACTTACCTGTTTTAAGTAAATGTCCCAGTGCTGAACCTAGGAGTCCAGCACTGGATTACAAAAGTAACGTAAACATACTTTGCTTGCAAACTGTATTTCCTTCCCTAGGATAACATTGGTAATTTTACCCAGAAAAGTTTCTAAGTGTCAACTTTTGAAATACAGTAATATTCCTCAAAAATCACTACCATAACCAAAACGCTTTTTCTCACCTGTTTACAGGAAGTGTCCCGGGACTGAATCCAAGATCCAGTCCCGTGGTTAGAAAAGTAATCCAAAAAGTAATCTATTGCATTTAACCAGAAATTTCCATTGAGCTCAATGTATAATTGTGTTTAAAATTGTGTTGCATATTGCAACAACTGTAACTATTGCATTCAAAAGTCTATTGCCAATTGAACAGTAGTTAACTAAAGCATCTCATTCTGAGAAAGTATATTTTGACACCCATTGTTGGTTCTAAAATAAAACAACTATATTTTTATATACAAACCATTGGCCTAGAGTTCAGTTCTTGAGTGTGTGGCTTCATTTGCTGACTGAGTGTGTACAACAAATGCTTTACACTGTCCTCTGATACTGCCTTACTGCTCGACCAAGCTACCACTTTAGAGAGTAAGGTTATATCTAACTTTAGCCTCTGCCAAACCTCTGGGGACTGTGGACTCTGTGCACACTGAACCTTACCTTGGTGCAGTATATACAGAGCCACTTTCTTACATTGGTGGATCAGCGGTGGGATACAAACTTGCATTGTTGGACTACTTGGTTACCATCTGATCACACGACAGAACTCTTAAATTGCCTTTAGAATTCTGATTTTTTCAAATTGGCATTTTTTACCAAATTACTAAAAGTCTTGTTAGAGCCTTGCTTAAGTCCCTTTAAAATTGTAGAAAATAAAAAGTCACTATAGTCAAGGGTAGAGGGGTTAGAACTTTTGTTAGAATGTCTCAAGAAAACAACCCAGCTATTAGTGAAAATAATAATGACATACAGGACATGGTTGAGGAGCTCGACCTCACCCCTTATCTTCATTTGTCTTTCAAAGAGATAAGGTCCTTAGGTAAACTTAAAAATATACCAATGGGCCAGCATCCAACCAAACAAGGGCTCCAGGAGCTCCTGGCTGAGTATGCTAAGGCCCACCCCTCTGAGCATGGTGATGACCACGCAGAGGAGAAAAGGAGTGAGGAGGATGGGGATGGTAACCCACCTCCACCACTTCCTAGGGAAGACAGGGTCACTGCACCCTTATTTCCAAGAGTAAACCTCTGGGGACCTAGGGGCCACCTAGGTGGTTTAGGTCCCAGAGAGGACACTGAGGATAGCCTTAGTGAGGAGGACCACCTTTTAGCAAGGTTGGCCAAAAGACTGGACCTAGAGACCAGACTCCTGGCTCTAGAGAAGGAAAGACAGGAGATGGGTTTAGCACCCATCAATGGTGGCAGCAATACTAAAACTAAGGATAGGGAGGAAACTTCTGATCCTAAAATCCCCAAAGGGATTGTCCCTAAATTTGAGGAAGGTGATGACATCACCAAATGGTTCACAGCCTTTGAGAGGGCTTGTGAAATAAGAAAAGTAAAGAAACCTCTCTGGGGGCACTCCTGTGGGAACTGTTCTCTGGTAACTGCAGAGACAGGCTTCTGACCCTCTCTGGGCCAGATGCAGGGTCCTATGACCTCATGAAGAATACTCTGATTGAGGGATTTGGGCTCACTACTGAGGAGTATAGAATTAGATTCAGGGGGGCTCACAAAACCCAGACCCAGTCCTGGATTGACTTCGTAGACTACTCAGTAAAGACACTGGATGGTTGGTTAGCTGGACATAATGTGCAGGATTTTCCTGGACTTTACAATTTGTTTATGAAGGAACACATACTAAGTAATTGCACAAACGAAAAGTTGCATCAGCATTTGGTAGACCTAGGTCTAATTTCTCCCCAAGAATTGGGAAAGAAGGCAGACCACTGGGTCAGAACAAGGGTAACTAGGACATCCACTGGGGGTGACCAAAAGAAAGGGGTCACAAAGCCTCCCCAGAAGAAAGATAGTGAACCCCTTAAGGATAAAAGTAAGGAGTCCCAGGCAGCCCCCAAAACCTGTCCAGGAGGGTGGGCCCAAAGACACCTCACAAACTAAACCAGGGTACCAAGGTAAGAATTGGGATCCCAACAGAATATGGTGTCACAACTGTCAGAAGTCAGGACACCACACCAAGGACCCTAGCTGTCCTAAAAACAAGATCCCTAGTACAGCCCCAGGGGTGACTAGTGTAGCCCCAGGAGTTGCCAGTGTAGCTCTGGAGGAAGGGTCCTCAGATGAGGAAGTCCTCCTAGCTTTCAACTGGAAAATGGGCCCAAGAGGTAAGCTGGAGATCCCAGAGGGGAGTAGACACTTCCACCGCCTACTGGTGAATGGAATCCCAGCCACTGCCCTGAGAGATACCTGTGCCAGTCACACTGTGGTGCATGACAGGTTGGTACTCCCACACCAGTATGTCCCAGGGGAATCAAGGAGAGTAAGGGCTGTCCCAGGGGGAGTCACTGTTAGGCCTGTGGCTGTAGTGCCCCTAGTCATAGCTGGGTCCCTTAGATGGAGAAAGGTGGTAGTCAGTAAAGACCTCCCCTTGATTGTCTCCTGGGGAATGACCACTTAGAGGTGGACCTGAGCCAAAGAGAGGCACTGGCCCAATGCCAGGCCTCACCCAAGAAACCTGGGGGGCTCAACCTGCAGTCAGTGCAGCTGAGCCCCAAAAGAGTAAAAAGGAACAGGGTAGGAAAGGTGGGCAACTGTTAGCCACAGTCCCAGAGGGCCAGGGAGATTCTATCCCAGTGAGGGAAAACTCCAGAAGTGGCCCTGGTAAAGCCCCCTAGCCAACAAGAAGACCTGACTAGTCAGGCAACTGTCCAGCCTGAGTTGGTGGCTCCTCAGCTGGCAGAACAAAGGGTGGAGGAAGGGTGCTCACTACAAAGTTTAGTGACCCCCCACCCTAAAGCAACAGGCAGACAGCCAGGACCCAAAGAGACCTGTAAGATAGCCCCTTCACTTGCCAGACAGGAGCTAAAGGTGTGGTTCTGGGCACTGACAGCTGTCAGCAGCCTCTGCTGGGTGTTAGCCTTCATGGCAGCCCTATCCTTGGCATGGTGGCCTAACCCCCTGCCAAATAACAAGCTAGGCCCCCTGACCCTATTGGTCATGGTGGGGTTGCTCAAACTGTGGGTGACCTCTGTGGGTAAGCTGGGCTTTGCCCTGGCTAAGTTAGACTTTGCAGAGGTGGGCACCTCTGAACCCAAACTTAAAAGATGGGGTGAAGACACTAAAGAGCAAGGAGAGGAGCTTTGGGAATTAGGTCCTGAAACTGATGAGGTAGGCCAGCTCCCCAAAGGGACTGACCTGGACAGAAGGATATAAGGCGGAGTAGGCCCTGCAACTTTCAAACCACTTCCCCAACTCTTCCTCGCCTGAAAGACTAGACAGGCTCTCCCAGCGTTGGCTGAGTCTCCTGGCCTTTGGGCTGGGGGGCTTGTGTAGGAAAGTGGGTTTCTGTTGCAGTAACCCCCACTTTTTGCCTGATAACTGATGCACTTTTCCTTGGTGTGCCCTGGATCCCTGCCAATCAGGTACCCAGGGCCTGTGTTCCTTCCCTAAAAACTGTACTCAGCCTAAACCCAATTGGCATCTCTGGCCACAGGTAAGCCCCTGGTAAATGGTACCCTAGGTACCCAGGGCACTGTGACCAGAGAAGACCCCTAAGGGCTGCAGCACTTATTGTGCCACCCTTAGAGGCCCTGTACCCTGACACACACACACTGCCCTTGCAGGCTGAGTGTCTTGGTGCAGAACAAAACAGAGAGTCGACATGGCACACATCCCTGTGTGCCATGCCCACAAACACACTGCCCTGGCATACCTCAGTCACCCCTCTAGCTGGGTTCCCTATGCCAGTGGTGAGGGCACAGGTGCATGAGCCCTGTGCCCCTACAGTACCCAGGCCCATTCCTGGGCACTGTAAGTGCAGGGCTGCCATTCCGAGTATATGGTGCTGGGAGGTCGTCAGCACGTACTCCACAGCACCATGATGGCTGCACTGAAGACTGAGAAGTTTGGTATCAAACTCCTCAGCACAGTAAACCCACACTGATGCCAGTGTGGGATTTACTGTAAAATGCACGTCAGAGGGCAACTTAGAGTTACCCCCTGAACCTAACCTACAATCCACGTCTTGTCTGAGGGGCTGCCTAGGCTGCCACACAGCAGACATGTTGCTGGACCCCTGGGTAGAGAGCCATCCGCTCTCCCGGGCCTGCAACAATGCACGTCCTGGGTGAGGTGCTAGGCCCCCTCCCCCAGGATGGGCAGGGGGAAGCTTCAAAGGCATTCCGCCTTTGTGAGCTTCCCAGACCACTTGCTGTACTCAGCAACTGGTCCCCACCGGTTCCTCCCCCATCCTGGTGGGAAGACTGGAGGGAAACACCAAGGGAGGAAAGGGGTGTGCCACCCTCTGCCAACCCCACCCCTCAGGTGGGGGAGGCGAGGTGAAGCACATCTCCGGGCTCTCGCCATCTTGAAGATGGGGAGCCCTGCCCAATCAGGACTAGGCTCCTGCCCCCTACCACAGGAGAGTGGCAGGATAGGGGGTGTACTCACCCCAGGGCAGGGACCCATTGGTCCCTGCCCTTTACCTACCTGTAACGCCCCTAAATCTAGTATTTAGGGGCACCCTGAACCTTCCTTCCTTAGATTCCCGCAACCTAAGAAGAAAAAGGACGAAAGAAGACGCCAGGCAGAGGAGACTGCAGAGAACAACTGACTTGGCCCCAGCCCTACCGGCCCGTCTGCAGTTTCCAGAGATCCTGCGCCAAAAATAGTCTTGTCCTGCAGCCAGCGACCTCCAGAACCCCAGGGAGGACTGACTGCCTTCAACAAAGACCGGATCTCCTGTGAACAGCAGCTCTGTTCAAAAGAAACACCAAACAAAGACTCCGAGCCTGCTGAGGAGAAAGAAACCCGACGCCTGGAACCACCACTGCACCCGTCGCCTACAGCCCGAGTTCAAGTGGCCCACCGGTCCCAGCGAGGTCCCCCAGCTCTCCAGGGTCCGAGTCCACCGTGGGTTGACCCCTCCAGGACTCCCCGACGTCGCCTGCAGCCTCTGCACGGAGAACCCCCAACCGCGAGTGGCCCGGTAAGGTGAAATCCGACCTCAAAGACACCCCTGCATCCAGACGCCCTGCGCCCTGGAGAAAGGAACCCGAGGTGCACCTACGTCCCCGAGCCCTCCAACTTACCTGCCCAGCTGTTGGTTCCTCCTGGAAGTCTTCCTGGACCGAGCCTGCAGCTGAAAACCAAAACCGAAAATTTCCATTGAAATCAACAGGGCACCCGACCTCAAAACAGCACTCTGCACCCGGCCGCCCTAGTGCCGCTGAGGGTGCCTCTTTGGTGCTAACTTGGTCCCCAACGTGCCCTGAGCTTAACCCTAGGAGCTTTGCTCCCACAACCCCGTGGCCTGCTTGCCAGCCGCCACCAACCGGAGTCCCCCTATCCTCCATAGGATAACATTGGGCCTCAACACTCTGCACCCGGCCGCCCTAGTGCCGCTGAGGGTGCAACAACAGTGCATCACTGACCCTGGGAGACCCCTGAGTCTAACCCCAGAACCCTAACTCAAAAGACCGATTACTTACCTCGAGACCGATAACTCATTTTTCCTAATAGGATAACATGGACACTTTTTCTTCCAAAAAGTTTCTAAGTGTCGACTTTTGAAAACAAGAATATTCTTTAAAAATCGTACAGACTACCAAAACGTAATTACTTACCTGTTTTAAGTAAATGTCCCAGGGCTGAACCTAGGAGTCCAGCACTGGATTACAAAAGTAACGTTAAAAGTAACTTACCGGTGAATTGAATTTTCTTACATAGGGATCCATTGACTGGTTTTCTGTGAAATTTCTTCTAAGTGTCCACTTTTGAAATACCAAAATATTGCTTAAAAATCACAACAGTAACGAATTCCGAATTACTCACCTACTATCAGGAGAGACCTCAGTACTGCATCTTTTAGTCCAGTACCGACCATGAAAAGTAATTTTTACCGTACTTACCAGTAACTGGAAATTCCTCTCATAGGATATCATTGCCTGCTTTTTGTTGAAAAAGTTTCTAAGTGTCGATTTCTGAATCATACAAATATTCTTTAAAAATCGTACAAACTACAAAAACGTAATTACTTACCTGTTTTAAGTAAATGTCCCAGTGCTGAACCTAGGAGTCCAGCACTGGATTACAAAAGTAACGTAAACATACTTTGCTTGCAAACTGTATTTCCTTCCCTAGGATAACATTGGTAATTTTACCCAGAAAAGTTTCTAAGTGTCAACTTTTGAAATACAGTAATATTCCTCAAAAATCACTACCATAACCAAAACGCTTTTTCTCACCTGTTTACAGGAAGTGTCCCAGGACTGAATCCAAGATCCAGTCCCGTGGTTAGAAAAGTAATCCAAAAAGTAATCTATTGCATTTAACCAGAAATTTCCATTGAGCTCAATGTATAATTGTGTTTAAAATTGTGTTGCATATTGCAACAACTGTAACTATTGCATTCAAAAGTCTATTGCCAATTGAACAGTAGTTAACTAAAGCATCTCATTCTGAGAAAGTATATTTTGACACCCATTGTTGGTTCTAAAATAAAACAACTATATTTTTATATACAAACCATTGGCCTAGAGTTCAGTTCTTGAGTGTGTGGCTTCATTTGCTGACTGAGTGTGTACAACAAATGCTTTACACTGTCCTCTGATACTGCCTTACTGCTCGACCAAGCTACCACTTTAGAGAGTAAGGTTATATCTAACTTTAGCCTCTGCCAAACCTCTGGGGACTGTGGACTCTGTGCACACTGAACCTTACCTTGGTGCAGTATATACAGAGCCACTTTCTTACAATCCATCCCTGGCACTTTTCACAGTGAGGCTTTCGATCTCTGCCAGTGGAGTTGTGGTCTTCAATAAGCCTTTCCGCCTATACCACTTCTGCCCCGAGTGCTGAAGAAGATCAAGCGCGACCGGGCTCAAGTCATTCTTGTGGCTCCGGACTGGGCACGAAGAGTCTGGTATCCCGATCTCTTGAACTTGGCGATCGATCCTCCGATCAGACTGCCCCTTCCGGAGGATCTTCTGTCGCAGCAGCAGGGGACGGTCCTCCACCTGAACCTGTCCAGCCTCCACCAACTTGCGTGGAGATTGAGCGGCGACAGTTGACAGCTTTCAACCTTCCTCCCGAAGTCTGTGACGTAATCTTGGCAGCCAGGCGTCCCTCCACTAAGACGGTATACGCCTGCTGGTGGAACAAGTTTGTGGCATGGTGCACAGCAAAGGCTGTGGATTCCCTTTCTGCCCCTCTTTCAGAGGTTCTCCTCTTTCTGCTTTCTTTAGCCCAGCAGGGCTCTGCTCTGGGCACTATCAAAGGCTACCTTTCGGCCATTTCGGCCCTCCTTCGCCTTCCAGATCAACTTTCTCTTTTCAAGTCCCCTATTGTCAATCGCTTCCTTAAGGGCATTACTCATTTCTTTCCTCCTATTCCTTTCGTAATGCCCCAGTGGGACTTGAACCTTGTTCTCGCTTACTTCATGTGCGTGCCCTTTGAGCCACTGCATAGTTGCCCTCTCAGACTCTTGATTCTGAAGACTGCCTTTCTGGTTGCCATTACCTCTGCTCGCAGGGTGAGTGAGCTCCAGGCTCTTTCTTTTAAGCCTCCTTTCCTTGCTGTGCATCCGGACAAGGTGTAGGAAGCTGGCTCTGTATATACTATATCACAGTGAGGTATAGTGTGCACAGAGTCCAGTGGATCCCCAAAGGTAGGCAGAGGTAAAGTTAGATAGCACCTCACTCTCTATTTGTGGTAGTGTGGTCGAGCAGTAAGGCTGTATCAGAGGACAGTGTTAAGCATTTGTTGTACACATTCAGTCAGCAAATGAATTCACACACTCAAAGACTGAACTTCAGACCAATTGTTTTTTTGTATAAAAATATTCTTTTAGTTATTTTATTTCCTAGAACCAAGCAAGCCTGGTACAGGTAAGTGATAAGTACTTTGCAGTAAATATACAGTTTGAAATGCAATTGTAAATGTACTTTGAAATTGTAAATGTACTTTGAAATTGTTACAGTTTGAATTACTGGTAATGCAATACTGTGAAATGCTGTACATATACTTTGTATTGACTTTGCAATGAAAATTACAGATAAGTTACTTTTACGTTACTTTTGAGATTACTTTTTAGATTACTTTTTCTACTCAGTGTGAAATGCCTAGATATCACACTGGGACATTTCCTAGAGAAAAGGTAAGTAAAATCAGTTTTGCACAATTGTTACTTTTTAGGTTTCCATACAAATCAACTTCACACTTAAAACATTTTTCAGAGAAACAGTCAATGGATTCCTATGGAGAGAAATGAAGTTAACGGTTACCAGGTAAGTAATCGGTCTTTGGAGTTGAGCTTCTGGGGTTAGAACAAGGGTTCCCCCAAGGTCAAGGATGCACTCTCGTTACACCCTCAGTGGCACTAGGGCGGCCGGGTGCAGAGTGCTGAGGCCCAATGTTATCCAATGGGGTATAGGGGGCCTCCGGTTGGTGGCTGTTGGCAAGCAGGCCAGTCGGCTGTGGGAGCAAAGCTCCTGGACTTTAGCTTAGGGCAAATGGGGAAACAAAGTGGCACCAAAGGTGCACCCTCAGCTGCACTAGGGCGGCCGGGTGCAGGGTGCTGTTTCGACGCTGGGCGCCCTGTTGGTTTCAATGGGGAACCTCTAGTTTGCAAAGGCCCTGCAGGCTCGGAGACGAAGGTCTTCTGGGTGCGACCACCACTTTGAGAGGTAAGTTGGGAAGTTAGAGGTTGGCTAGGCACCGTCGGTTTGGGCACACAAGGCCGTGGGGCGTCGGGTGCAGGTGTGCCTTTGGGGTCGGATCTTCTTACCAGCTCCTGGTAGCGGTTGGGGGGACATTCTGGTTTTAGTCTGCAGACGTCGGCTGGAGGCTTGAGGCAGGTCAGGGGTCGGCGGATCTTTAATCCGAATCGCCAGGGTGACCTCGTGGTGTTTGCCCGCTCGGACCGTGGACGGCAGGTGCAGAGTGGGGCGGATCCGTGGTGTCCGGCCGGAGCCAGAGGTTGCAGATGAACAAATCCAGTGTTCACGGGAGACAAAGTCTTTGTAGTTGTAGGCAGGCAGGTCCTCCGGGGTTTTCGATGTTGCTGGCTGCAGGACACACTGGGATTTCGCAGGAGCAGGTTCCAGGGGGAGACAGGCCGGTAGGGCTGGGACCAAGTCAGTGGGCGTCTTCCTCTTGTTAGATGCTGCACAGCTGTTCGGTCCTTCTTCCTCTTGTTGCAGGTTCTTGTCTGAGGAAGCAAGGTTCAGGGGTGCCCCTAAATACTAGATTTAAAGGCGTTACAGGTAGGTAAAAGGCAGGGACCAATGGGTCCCTTCCCTGGGGTGGGTACACCCCCTATTATGCCACCCTTCAGTGGGAGGGGGCATGTGCCTGTCCCTGGTTGGCTGAGTCCCCCCATCTTCAAGATGGCGTAGACTGAGAGTTGTGCTTCACCTCGCCTCCCCCACCTGAGGGGTGGAGTTGGCAGAGTTGGGCACACCTCTCTTCCTCACTTGTTTTTCCCGCCGGTTCTCCCGCCCAAAGTGGGGGTCAGAACTAGTGGGGACCAGTTGCTGAAAGCAGCAATTGGCCTGGGGAAGCTCACAAAGGCGGCAAGCCTTTGAAGCTTCCCCTTTGTGAACCCTGCCCATCCTGGGGGAGGAGGTTTGGCACCTCGTCCCAGAATGTGCATTGTTTCAGGCCCCAGAGAGCAGCAGGCTCTCGACCCAGGGGTCCAGAAACATGTTTGGTGGTGGCAGCTGAAAGCAGCCACTCAGCCTGGACACTAGTGGTGGGTTAGTTTTCAGGGGGCATCTCTAATGCCCTTTGTGTGCATTTTTCATTAAATCCCACACTAGCATCAGTGTGGGTTTAATGTGCTGAGAAGTTTGATACCAAACTTCTCAGTTTTCAGTGTAGCCATTATGGTGTTGCGGAGTTCGTAATGACAAACTCCCAGCACCATATACTCTTAATGGCAGCACTGCACTTACAATGTCTAAGAATTGTCTTAGACACTGTAGGGGTGCAGGGCTCATGCACCTGTACCCTCACCACTGGTATAGTGCACCCAGCTAGAGGGGTGACTGATCTATGCCAGGGCAGTGGTTTGTAGGCATGGCATACAGAGATGTGTGCCATGTCGACTCTTCACTTTGTTTTGCACCAGAACACGCAGCCTGCAAAGGCAGTGTGAGAGTGTAGTGGTACAGGTCCTCTAAGGGTGGCACAATAAGTCTGCAGCCCTTAGAGGCCTTCTCTGGTCACAGTGCCCTGGGTACCTGTGGTACCATTTACCAGGGACTGACCTGCGGCCAGAGATGACAATTGGGTTAGTTTTGGGGAAAGAACACAGGCCTTGGGAACCTGATTGGCAGGGACCCAGGGCATACCAAGTAAAAGTGCATCAGTAGTCTGGCAAAAAGTGGGGGGGTTACTGCAACAGAAACCCACTTTCCTACAACTACCCCCTAAAAGAGCATCTTGGGATTGCTAGAGCAAGCCCATGTTCACTGGTAAGGGAATACCTAGACTCTTTGCATGATATACCTCTTTTTGGTATATCATATAAAGAAGCAGACCATTTACAAGAAGAGTCTGAGGCAGTTCGCTATTGCACGTATCACTCTGTGGGTAATAAGTTACAATGAACAACAATGGTGCAAAGACCGGGGGAGGCAGCCCCTTTTGCCTCCCTGTAGGAAAAGCTAGCCCTTTCCTTATACAAATATAAAACTTCTGTGGTCCAGCACAACATTTCAGGGTACAAATTATACATTTTCCCACATTCATCTGTTATTTAACACGATGCACAGACTCCATAGATTTGTTCTGTAGAAATTTCTTTATTCATGCATGTTTATCTTCCTAGTTAGGATAAAATATTTTTTTTCTTCCTTATTTCAATTCAAATGTAGCCAGCGTGTTTCGTCATGAAGACTTCTTCAGGGCTTCATATGCAAGTTCCTTTAATTCAACCAATTTGATCTGGTGTTTTATTTGTTGGATATCCCTTGTACAAGGTAAATCATTTCGGCGGCGTGTTCCCAGGGAAAAAGCCTTTTTTTGGGGAATACGCTGCAGGATTATAGATGTAGAGTGAGCCATCATACTCCTGGTGTAGAGTGAGCCATCATACTCCTGGTGTAGAGTGAGCCATCATACTCCTGGTGTAGAGTGAGCCATCATACTCCTGGTGTAGAGTGAGCCATCATACTCATGGTGTTAATGCGATCTACATAAAGGACAGTATATTCCGTTTAACTCTTGCTGCGATCCGCAATCAAAAAAGCCAATTTTGTGACTTCATTTTTAAAACCAGCACGTGTGTCGGTGGATACCATAGAGATAGAGGTTGTAATTGATTTACCTTATACAAGGGATATCAAACAAATAAAACACCAGATCAGATTGAAGGTTGAATTAAAGGAACCTTGCAGTACTGCAGAGACTTACAGTAGGTTGGCTTATGCCAATTGGGTATAAGCCAATCAAACATACAGTTTTAAGATCGGGACCTATTCCCTGAGGTCTAGTTAGGACGCCTCAGTGCACTCTGGGTCGAAAAACCAGCAGCATCAATCCTAAACTTGGGGTGACCATACAAAAAGAGGCATTTCCTTAAAATTACAGAACTATATGTGGTACAAAATCTCATCTTCAATGATTCTCTTACAGGTCTATGAGGAGCTACGCGCAACGGGTGCTGCCTCTGCCGAAGCCAAAGCCCGCCGTATCCTTGCTGGTTTGGGGTTCAACCCAGAAATGCAGAATCGCCCAACAAAGAAGTTCTCTGGGGGCTGGAGGATGAGAGTCTCTCTAGCGCGGTATGTTGCATATGGCACCTAACCTGTCCGTTTCCGACGGTCGTTGCTGATCTGCCCCGCATATACACCTGGCTCGGTTAACAAAGTTTTATTGTCAACATGCATTTGTCTAAGGAATTCGTGATGAATAATTCTACCTGCAGGTTCCTCTTCTGTTAAATATCCCCTGGTGCCGGACTTGATCTGTAATCTTTTCCATAGCTTTTCAACGCTAGTAGGTGGCTCTGCTCTATCTTCATGCCGGAATCAACACCGCAGTAGTTAGCAACTCCAGCGCCTTGAGACCCTCATTGATTGATTGATTGATTGACACTGATGTCATTGGAGCCATAGAACATTGGCGTTCAGTCCCTTATTTCCACATGGATCCAGAGCTTCTCTCCTTGAATTTTTGTCACATTACAGTATTGTTCACAGAGAATGTTTCTCTTCAAATTTTTCCCGATGCAGTACTAAGGGAATGTCGCCTGCCAAGTAGCTGCAACTGTAATGTGCATATGTTTTGGGAAGAGGATGTTCGAGGCATGTGAGCTGTAGATCACATGCTTTGCATACTCCTGCCATCTAGTGTTGGGTCTGGATGTTTGCAAGTTGTTTTTCTTCGAAGAAGTCTTTCCAGTCACAAGGTAGGTGACGACTCCTTTCTGTGATATTGCGCATGGGCATGGACTCCATTGTTAGATTGTTTTTTTTCGCCATCGGACGTGAATTGCTGCGCTCCCGTTCGACACCATTTCTCGGGTTCCCCTCGGTGTGCAATCCACTTACCCTCTCCGGTATTGTTTCAATCATGTATTTCCCCTCTCCGCGTATCGTATTTAATACAAAAAACTATTTTCGATCGGGGAAACTTGTGGAAGGCAGTCAGGCCTACCCTCGTCGGTCCGCCTCGCAGTCGATGGAACGGACTCCATTCAAATTCTGCCCTCTGTGCCACGCGAAGTTCCCGCACACCGACTCGCATGAAGTGTGCAACCTGTGCTTATCTCTGGAGCACAACGAACAGGACTGCGACGCGTGCAAATCTTTCCGCTCAAAAAAGATGCTCCATGACCGTCTGGCTCAAAGTCACAACATGCAGAGCCAGAACACCGGTTCCACTCCGGACCTCTTGGGAGAAGATTCCGAACAAGAAACCGGCGATCCCATAGGAGCCGAGGAAGAACAAGAGGAGCCTATTTCGGTCTCCGAGTCCGGCTCCAACATGGATGAAGACATCCCGCAAGGTCAGCGTATCGTGAGTACCGTTCCTCCCTTGCCCCAAAGTCCAAGAAGGAGCCGAAGAAAAAGGCTCCGGTCCTACCTCTGCCTTCGGGCCATGGTCGGCACCAAGAACATGTTTCCAACGCCCTGCCTCCGGGCTCGCCACCGAAACATACGTCAAAGCCTCCCGGCTCGGGATCAAGTTGTCCACACTCGGGCACCGAACCGAAACCTTCGGGGTCGAAGCCGAAACCCATCTCGGGTCCACCTCCTTCGACGCCAAAACAGTCTTTGGAACCGAAATCCTCGGCACCCAAGACACCGGCACAGAAAACTTCGGCGCCAAAACATAAAGAAGCTCCAATACCATCCAAGGAGCCCCGTTTCGATGTCCCGCCTTCCAAACCGGACCCGAAACAAAAGGAACTGTACATCAACCCAAAAACTGGACATATTGCAACCAAATTGCCGCTCAAACGCAGATCTGACTCAGACGAAGCCTATCACATTCCTCTAAAGAGGAAACAAGTGGGTACTAACCCTTCTCCTCCTCCATCACCTCCTTCCCCGGAAACACAACCCTTGTTAATTACCCCTACTAATTCACCACCACCATATACACCTGATGATCAGGATGACGGGGATGGGGAAAGTGATCCTGCACCTGCAGACCCCTGGAAAGATTATAACCTAGATTCTCCCACAGGTAACGATCTGATCTTTACCCTACTAAACCTTCTCCTCCAGATGACAACATAGGCTACATAGAACCATTAAGCAGAGCTGCTGATTATCATGGGGTTCAATTACACAAAGAATCCCTAGAGGAGGATTTCCTTTTTGAAACCTTTAGTAGTTCTCAAAGATCCACTCACACACTCCCCATACTCTAGGGTATGCTAAGACTCGTGGATGACATATTTAAGGATCCTGTTCGGGCACGTATTCTCACCCCCAGGATAGACAAGAAATATAAATCTGCACCATCAGATCCAGTTTACATCAAGGGCCAGTTACCCGTAGATTCTTTAGTTGGTTCTAATGCCCGTAAACGGGCCAATTCTCAAATGTCAGGAGATGCTCCACATCCGGACAAAGAGTCTAAATAGATGCCTCTGTTAAAAGAGTAGCCTCCCAAGCTGCAAATTTCTGGCGTATTTCAAACACCCAAGCCTTTTTAGCCAGGTACGATAGGGCGTACTGGGACGAAATGGAGCAATTGCTCCAATTCCTGCCTGATGAGCACAAGTCCAAAGCTCAAGACCTAGTGCAAGAGGCAAAGCTCCTCTCTAACAATTCCATTAGGTGCGCGTTGGATGTGGCTGACGCTGCGGCTAGAGCCGTCAACACCAGCGTGCTACTAAGAAGGCATGCATGGTTAAGGATTTCTGGGTCTAAACCAGAAGTTCAAGCTTCTATTCTTAACACGCCCTTTGACAAACAACACCTCTTTGATCCTGTAGTAGACACGTCCTTAGAAAAAATGAAAAAGGACACAGACGTGGCTAAATCTATGGGAGCCCTACAGTCCCCTTCTGGCCGTGGTTCCTTTCGGCGCTCTTTCTATTGTGGGGGGTCCAAGAATACCTCCTCAGACACTGCCTCTCCACCGTACAAGGGCAACAATCAGCCCTCTGCTTCCGAGGGGGCTACAGAGGCAACAATAACAAAGGTAGAGGTTCCAACACTCGCACCCCCCCCCCCCCCCCTCCAATACCAAACAGTGACTTGCCTACACTCCCCCGATCATCTAACACCTGTCCGGGGGCATCTTTCACAATTCCTACCCGTCTGGCAATCAATAACTACAGACAAATGGGTGCTAGGAATGATCGGTTCTGGTTATTGCCTGGAGCTTACCAACAATCCTCCAAACATTCCTCCACGTTCACACACAATGTCACCAGACCATTTACACCTCCTCCAACAAGAGGGTCAATCTCTCCTTTTGAAAGCAGCCATAGAGCCCGTACCACTACAATATCAGGGGTCGGGCGTATACTCCCTGTACTTTCTCAAACCCAAAAAGGACGGTTCTCTCAGACCTATTTTGGACCTCAGAGAATTAAACCTTTACATACAATCAGATCACTTTCACATGGTGACGCTTCAACAAGTGCTCCCACTTTTACAACAGGGCTACTTTGTCTACTCTAGACTTAAAGGGCGCGTATTTCCACATTCCAATACATCCCGCTCATCGCAAACTTCTCAGATTTGTAGTAGCGGGGCAGCATTACCAGTTCAAGGTACTTCCCGTTCTTGGACGACTGGCTCATCAAAGCCAGTACGTACTGCATCTGTCTCCAGCACACTAACGTAAACGGTTGCTGCACCAACCGGGGTTAACAGTCAATGTGTTGAAGTCCCATCTTCAACCTTCCAACACTCAAAACTATCTAGGAGCCACTTTAGATACTCAAAGAGCTCTAGCCTACCCCAATGCAGCCAGAATTCGCCATATTCAGGCTCTAGTTCTTTTCAGCCCCCTCACTTACTAGCAGCTAGAGTGTATATGCAGCTGCTGGGAATGATGGCCTCTTGCATCATGATTGTTCCCCATGCCAGGCTTCACATGCGTCCCCTTCAGGAATGCTTAGCGAGTCAGTGGAACCAGTCGCAGGGTCTCTACCAACACTAGATCGGTTAAAACGTCCGTACTCAACGCTCTCTGCAGTGGTGGAACCCACAAAATTTATCAAAAGGACGGCCCTTTGTAGACCCCGTTCCACAGACAATGCTAACAGCAGATGCATCCTCACTGATTGGGGGCACATCTCTAAGATCACACAGTTCCAGGCCTGTGCAGTCAAAAGCAAAGAGCTCTCTGTAGGAAGCTGGCTCTGTATATACTATACCAAAGTGAGGTATAGTGTGCACAGAGTGCAGTGGAACCCCAAAGGTAGGCAGAGGTAAAGTTAGATAGAACCTTACTCTCTATTTGGGGTAGTGTGGTCGAGCAGTAAGGCAGTATCCGAGGACAGTGTTAAGCATTTGTTGTACACACTCAGTCAGCAAATGAATTCACACACTCAAAGCCTGAACTTCAGACCAATTGTTTTTGTATAAAAAATATTCTTTGTTATTTTATTTCCTAGAACCAAGCAAGCCTGGCACAGGTAAGGGATAAGTACTTTGCAGTAAATATACAGTTTGTAAAACAGTTTGGATTGCAATTGTAAATGCACTTTGTTTTGACATACAGTATTGTTTCAGAGAAATGCAATGATTTGTAAATACAGTACATAGACTTGAATGGGCTTTCCAGTAAAATACCAGGTAAGTTAATTTTTAGATTACTTTTCGTTATCAGTGTAGTATACCTGGATACTACACTGGGACATTTCCTGTAAACAGGTAAGTAAAAGCGTTTTTGTTAAATAGTACAATTTTAAAGAATTTCTTTAGGTTTTCAAACTCCACACTAAGAAACTTTTCATAGAAAAATAGTCAATGTTATCCTATGGAGGAAAATAGTGTTATCGGTCTTAGGGGTAAGTGTTTGGTAGTGGGAGTTGAGGTTCTGGGGTTAGACTCAAGGGTCCCCCAGGGTCAAGGATGCACTCTAGTTACACCCTCAGCGGCACTAGGGCGGCCGGGTGCAGAGTGCTGAGGCCCAGTGTTATCCAATCGGGGATAGGGGCCCTCCGGTTGGTGGCTGCTGACTAGCAGGCCACTTGGTTGTGGGAGCAAAGCTCCTAGACTTTAGCTCAAGGCAAATGGGGAAACAAAGTAGCACCAAAGGTGCACCCTCAGCGGCGCTAGGGCGGCCGGGTGCAGGGTGGTGTTTTGACGTCTGTTGCCCTGTTGTTTGCAATGGGGAACCTCCGGTTTGCAAAGGCACTGCAGGCTTGGGGACGAAGGTCTTCTGGGTGCGACCACCACTTCGAGAGGTAAGTTGGGATCTTGGGGGTTCGTTAGGCACCGTCGGTTTAGCCACCCAAGGCCGTGGGTCGTCTGGTGCAGGGGTGCCTTTTAGGGTCGGATCTTCTTACCAGCTCCTGGTCGCGGTTAGGGGGACCTTCTGGATTTAGGCTGCAGGCGTCGGCTGGAGGATTGAGGCAGGTCAGGAGTCGTTGGATCTTGGGTCAGGATCGCCGGGGAGACCTCCTCGTGGTGTTTGCCCACTCGAGCTCGGACCGTGGACGGCAGGAGCAGAGTGGTGCGGATTCGCGGTGTCTGGCCGGAGCCAGAGGTTAGAGATGAACAAATCCGGTGTTCACAGGACACCGTCTTTGTGGTTGAAGGCAGGCAGATCCTCCGGGGTTTTCGAGGTTGCTGGCTGCAGGACACACCGGGATTTCGCAGGAGCAGGTTCGAGGTGGAGACAGGTCGGTAGGGCTGGGGCCAAGTCTGTGGGCGTCTTCCTCTTGTTAGCTTCGGCACGGCTGTTCGTTCCTTCTTCTTCTTTTCTTGTAGTAGAGGAAGCAAGGTTCAAGGGTGCCCCTAAATACTAGATTTAGGGGCGTTACAGGTAGGTAAAAAGGTTGGGACCAATGGGTCCCTTCCCTGGGGTGGGTACACCCCCTATTATTTCACCCTCCAGTGGGAGGGGGGCAAAAGCCTTTACCTGGTTGGCTGAGTCACCCCATCTGCAAGATGGCGGGGACTGAGTTGTGCTTCACCTTGCCTCCCCCACCGGAGGGGTGGAGTTGGCAGAGCTGGGCACACCTCTCTTCCTCACTTGCTTTTCCCGCCCAAAGTGGGGGTTCGAACCAGTGGGGACCAGTTGCAGAAAGCAGCAAGTGGCCTGGGGAAGCCCACAAAGGCGGCACACCTTTGAAGCTTCCCCTTCGTGGACCCTGCCCATCCTGGGGGAGGAGGCTTGGCACCTCGTCCCAGGATGTGCATTGTTTCAGGCCCCCGAGTACAGCAGGCTCTCAACCCAGGGGTTCAGAAATATGTCTGGTGGTGGCAGCTGAAAGCAGCCACTCAGCCTGGACACTAGTGGTAGGTTAGTTTTCAGGGGCATCTCTAAGATGCCCTCTGTGTGCATTTTTCATTAAATCCCACACTGGCATCAGTGTGGGTTTAATGTGCTGAGAAGTTTGATACCAAACTTCTCAGTTTTCAGTGTAGCCATGATGGTGCTGTGGAGTTTGTAATGACAAGCTCCCAGCACTATATACTCTTAATGGCAGCACTGCACTTACAATGTCTAAGAATGGACTTAGACACTGTGGGGGTACAGGGCTCATGCACCTGTACCCTCACCACTGGCATAGTGCATCCAGCTAGAGGGGTGACTGACCTATGCCAGGGCAGTAGGTTGTAGGCATGGCACACAGATGTGTGCCATGTCGACTCTTCACTTTGTTCTGCACCAAAACACGCAGCCTGCAAAGGTGGCGTGTGAGTGTAATGGTACAGGACCTCTAAGGGTGGCACAATAAGTGCTGCAGCCCTTAGAGGCCTTCTCTGGTCACAGTGCCCTGGTACCTGTGGTACCATTTACCAGGGACTGACCTGTGGCCAGAGATGCCAATTGGGTTTAGGCTTCAATGCAGTTTTAGGGAAAGAACATAGGCCCCAGGTACCTGGTTAGCAGGACCTCAGGGCACACTCGGGCAAAGCACATCAGCAATTCAGCAAAAAGTGGGGGCAACCATGCAGAAAGAGGGCCCTTTCTCACAAAAACAATTTTCTTTTATTGCTCAAGCTGTTGTGATGTATCTGAGGCCTTCAAACGGCATTAGATACCCACCTCCTCATCCCTTGTCACAAAACATCGGGCATCTTCCGCTTCAACAAGTTGACTCCAGGAGAGAAAGCAACAAGAAGCCGTTTCTGTTGGCGCATGTCGGCTGCGGAATCGTATGTTGCTAAGCGATGCAGAGTATTCAATAACAGAAGGGAGCAGGACTTAATCAATCGGGTTTGTAAAGCGCACTACTCACCCGTTAGGGTCTCAAGGCGCTGGGGGGTGGAGGGGGTGTGCAGCTCCGTTGGGGTCATTCGAAGAGCCAGGTCTTGAGGTCTTTCCTGAATTGGTGCACTGTCTGCCTTCGCCGGAGGTGAGGGGGGAGATCGTTCCAAGTCTTGGCTGCAAGGTAGGAAAAGGACCTTCCACCCGCTCGGTGGTCGGCTGAGCGGATTTTTCTCTTGGGGGCACGGAAGGAGAGGCAGTTGTTGAGGTATTGTGGTCCGATGTTGTGGAGGGCCTTGTAGGCGTGAGTGAGCAGCTTGAAAGTTATTAGTCTTTCGACGGGCAGCCAGTAGAGGTCACGGAGGTGTTGGGTGATATGGTTGTGCCTTGGGATATTGAGGATTAGTCTGGCTGCCGTGTTCTGGACGTTTTTTTTGTTGATTCCGGCATAGAGGGCGCTGCCGTAGTCCAGTCTGCTGGTGATGAGGGCTTGAGTGACTGTTTTCCTGGAGTCGGAGGCTATCCATTTGAATGTTTTACGTAGTATGCTGAGGGTGTTGAAGCATGCGGAGGAGGCGGCGTTGATGTGGCGATTCATAGTGAGCGAGGAGTCCAGTATGATGCCGAGGTTACGTGCATGGTCTGTCAGGGTGGGTTGGTTTCTGAGGGCGGGGAGCCACCAGGTGTCGTCCCATGCGACGGTGTGGAGCAGAGGATGAGGACTTCTGTTTTCTCGGAGTTGAGTTTCAGGCAGCTGTTCTTCATCCAGGTTGTGAAACACCCCACACTTATAGCGGTCACTCAAAAGTTATTTAGAAAAGAATGCTCTGCTTCCCACCTGTCCATCATCTGGGGAGCTGGAATCTTCAAACATACTTTTAACTTTGTTTTAATATCGGCCAAATCCTATGTTCTGTGTAAGAGTCATGATGCATTTTCAACAACTTCTGAAAATCTGAAATCCCCCCTCTCCCTGTGCCCCTTTTGCCTGCAACTCTCTCCTTGTGCCCCTTTCGCACGCATCTCTTTCCCCGTGCCCCTTTGGGTTAGAGGCTGCTCCCTTCATCTGTATTGGCCGATTATTTGATCTAAACAAGTTTTCTGCATGTTATAGTGCTTTATGCATGTTCTATATTGTGTGGATGTTGCTCAAAATGTAAGGCTGTTAGAAACTATACCCTCCCACCCTTGATTTACCACAAACCACTAGACCCTTCCGCCATTGATTTACCACAAACTTTGATGTCTTTAAAGATTAATGTAATGCATGGCTAAACACTTATAAGATTCCAAAGGCGAAACCTATTGGCTATTAAAATTAACATACTACCAACATAACAGCACAAACAATTACACATAGTAACAGTGACTTTATTTCTCTCTCTTACTAGCTCACACCCCTTTCTATCACTCTTACACACACTACTAACAACTCTAGCATATAGAGTTAACTAACAACCACTACAAGTAAACTAACAACACAAGTACAAACACACCACTACACACAAAAAACTTGGGTAGAAAATAATTTACGTTACACCACTAATGGCTCAAACATATCCTAATGCAAGACACATTTGCATTGCCAATGCTTGTTTAAATCTGCTTGTGGCCCTAAATTAGGCTATAACAAAATGCTGTGCGTATGTACTAGAGAATCTCGATTATGGGTAGTTCGCGGCGTACGGGGCTCGTGAGGATCGAAGCCAACCATCCAGACTATGCTGTTCGTTGCAGGATTTCCAACTATAGCAAACTGTAGTCGATCACAAAATTTTGTGGATTTATGTAGCATTGTGCGTCGTCCTACTGCGGAATGGAAAAAATAAACATTTTACCTAGCCCTGATCCTGGGTGAGTCTCCGCCCTCCCACCAATCATTGCAATTGTGTTTTTCTCTCTTCAGAGCCCTCTTCATGGAGCCCACCCTGTTGATGTTGGACGAGCCCACCAACCATCTGGACCTAAACGCTGTCATCTGGTTAAACAAGTGAGTCGACCCTTCGCACATTATTGGTTGAAGCAGCTAGCTGCTATGCAAGCAGATTTCATTGACTCACTCTCTCTTCCCAGCTATCTGCTGGGATGGAAGAAGACGCTCCTGATCGTCTCCCACGACCAAGGATTCTTGGATGACGTGTGTACCGACATCATCCATCTCGATAGCCAGAAGCTGTTCTACTACAGAGGAAACTACAGTAAGAAGTGATCACCAGAGCTTCCGGGAGGATGGGGGAGGAGCATAGGAAAGGGAAGTCCCCACTGAGTTTGGGAACTTGCTCTTATGTCCAGCTTCCTTAAGACCTTTTTATAGGATGTTCAGTCGTTGCATTGTAGGATGTTCAGTCGTTGCATTGTAGGATGTTCAGTCGTTGCATTGTAGGATGTTCAGTCGTTGCATTGTAGGATGTTCAGTCGTTGCATTGTAGGATGTTCAGTCGTTGCATTGTATCGGTGAAGGCCCACACCAGTGCATGACTGCAGTTGTCCATCATTGCTCTTGCCCTGTTTCTCAGATAATGTGCACCTCCTGAGTTAAAGGGCCGGAGCTTTTAATTGCATTTCTTCTGTGGAGCTTTCAGAATACTTGCGTCCCTGACCTCATGTATTGTGGCTCATCAGTGTTATGTCAATCTGATCTAAGAGGCGACACCGCTTGCGACCTTCTCTTTTCTCCTTTAGTGTCGAGACTGGGTATTACGAATGTTATTAGAAAATCAGGAAAATGATTGTGAGGAGTTTTAGGTGTCTGTGGCTAGAATTAAAAAAAGGTTGTGAATCTTTTTTCTGAAGGCCCATTTCCCAAAAACTTATTTTACAAGAAAGTATATTTGCAAAGAAAAATGCTGCACATTTTCCAGTTTGACGGGGAATGATTAGATGTAAATGATCTTGCTGAGTGAATGAGAATTTTGCATGGGGAAAGACTAACTGAATCTGGAAATCTAGTGAAGGGCAAACATCTGGGCCTTGTGTTGTGAAACTTCCATAGCTGCTCCGTTCTTGCTCCATCTGTGAGCTCCATCTTTTGTGGTTTTTGTCTCTTCTCCCCCTGTCTTCATATCCTCATGTGTTAAGTCGCCTGTCTGGCTGCCATGGATTCCTCGTATTTAATATTTAATTGAAACATGGAAGCGGGGTGCGATTGTGCTTCAGATGCGTTCACGTCTTCAGTTAGGCACTGCCATTTTGTGCCATTTACTTTGTGCAGACATTTTCCTATTGTCGTCCTCTTTTTCCTTACTCGCTTGTGTCAGTTTGTGTCACCTTAGTCCACAGGCCTCTTTCTTCCGACCCTAGTGTCTGATACTATGGATGTCTGTCTGCAGGGCTCTTTCTATTGCCTAATGTCGTTCTATATTATGCCTTATGCAGACATATTTCTCCTTATCCCTGGTGTCTAGTTGTAGGACTCTAAGGGTTCCTCTGTACAAATGCCAATTCATTGGGTGTGTTTTTTAAACATGGCTGGCTCTGCAGCCTATTTCTTCC
The DNA here is from genome assembly GCA_963921515.1 of Calotriton arnoldi. Classification (NCBI taxonomy): domain Eukaryota; kingdom Metazoa; phylum Chordata; class Amphibia; order Caudata; family Salamandridae; genus Calotriton; species Calotriton arnoldi. The sequence continues at coordinate 531,305 of CAWUFW010002099.1, forward strand.
TTATTCTGTCTGTTTCCGTGCATGCCTCGTCATGAGTTCTGTAATGCCTGTTGCATGAGACAATCTACAGGTCACTTTCCAATCACCTAGGGAGTGACTCTGGTTCAGTTTGTGTCCCTCCGTACACACCTTCCTACGTCCCCTAAAATCTGGTTTTGGATTCCAGACACCTTTAAGAAGATGTACCAGCAGAAGCAAAAGGAGTTGCAGAAACTGTATGATAAGCAGGAGAAGAAGCTGAAGGACCTGAAGGCAGGGGGCAAATCATCTAAGCAGGCGGTGAGTAGCGGAGATGGCGAAATAGTGCACTGGGTATAGAGAGGAGAAAGACCCTGTAAGCAGGCGGTAAAAAGCATAGCTGGTTAATTAGTGCACAGGGTATAGAGAGGAGAAATACCCTCTAAGCAGGTGGTAAGTAGCAGAGCTGGCGAAATAGTGCACGGGGTATAGAGAGGAGAAAGACCCTGTAAGCAGGCGGTAAGTAGCAGAGCTGGTTAATTAGTGCACAGGGTACAGAGAGGAGAAATACCCTCTAAGCAGGCGGTGAGTAGCAGAGGTGGGGAATTAGTGCACATGGTATAGAGAGGAGAAAGATACTCTAAGCAGGTGGTGAGTATCGGAGCTGGTGATTTAGTGCACAGGGTATAGAGAGGAGAAAGATGCTCTAAGCAGACGGAGAGTAGCAGAGCTGGTGAACTAGTGCACAGGGTATAGAGAGGAGAAAGACCCTCTAAGCAGGCGGTGAGTAGCAGAGGGGGTGAGTTAGTGCACATGGTATAGAGAGAAAGACCATCAAAGCAGGCGGTAAGTAGCAGAGCTGGTGAATTAGTGCACAGGGTACAGAGAGGAGAAAGATACTTTAAGCAGGCGGTGAGTAGCAGAGGTGAATTAGTGCACAGGGTATAGAGAGGAGAAAGAGCCTTTAAGAATGCGGTGAGTAGCAGAGCTGGTGAATTAGTGCACAGGGTATAGAGAGGAGAAAGACCCTCGAAGCAGGCGGTGAGTAGCAGAGGTGGTGAATCTGAAAGAGACACGTTAGTGATAGATTCCTTACCTTAGAATATCCCCAGGCGTCAGGCTGGATCCGGAAAGTTTTGCGTAGCAGTACCCTTGCGCGTCGGTAGGCGGCGTCGTGCGGCTCCGCGTCCGTCGTCGGCGTCGTGATCGCCGGGATGACGTCGCGGGCAGTACTTAGGCGCCGCCCCTGCGCGCTGACGTCAGTTCTTCTTTTCCGCGCCAGCAAGCGCAGATCCGGGAAGAGCAGTGCCCTGGTCAATTTTTGACCATTATTTTTGGTGATTTTTCACTGTTTTTTCCATCTTTAAGGTGTCGTAGGGATGCCCGGCTTCAAGCGATGCGGCGCCTGTGCGCGGATGATGTCCGTCACCGACCCGCATTGGGAGTGTCTCTTCTGCCTCGGCCGAGGCCACGACACCGAGTCTTGTCCCGAATGCCAGGCCCTCAACCCGAAAGCTTTGCGAGAGCGGTCTCGAAAGCTCCTCGAGGCCCGGCATTCGGCTCCACGGAGGCCCCGGTCGCGTGAGAGGTCCAGGGGTCGCTCGCGGAGTGCACACCGGTCGTCGGCGTCGAAGTCTTCTTCGTCCGGTAAGTCTAAGCACAAGAAGTCCAAGAAGCATCGTCGCTCTCGGACTTCGCCTCGCCGGTCTCGCGACTCGGCTGAGGCCCCTCCCGGCACCGTCCCCGCCCCGCGGCCCCGGACTTGCCTGTGGAGTCGCCCCGTCATACCCGCCCTTCCCGGGTTCGGGGCGGATCCGGCCAAGGTACAGGAGTTCCTGTCGGCCATGGCCCGCCTCTTCGGGCCTTCAGGCCCCTCCGGTGCGCCTTCGGGCCCCGCGGGCCCTGATGGGGTTGCTCCGGCGTCGCCGGCGGCTCCGGCGTCGCCCGAGCCTCCAGCCTCGATCCCGGCTCCGGCTCCGGCCCCGGCCTCGATCCCGGCTCCACAACCCCCATCGACGCCGGTCGACCTCACGACACCTCCGCCGGCGCCCGATGTCTCCGGTGCCGTTCTCGACGCCGCCCTGGGCTCCGGGCGGCGTCGTCCCCAGTTCCTTCCGGCTCCGGACATGGACCCGGAGCGACGTCGCTCGACGCCGGCTCCGGCGCCGATGGGACCTTGGGTCCCAAATGTCCCTCCTCCTCCTTATTTTGCACCAGAGGAGGACCAGGAGGACTGGGAGGGGTCTGATGACCCTCTGACGCGCAACTGTCAGTTTGATGAGGACTGGACAGAGAGTCTAGGGAGGCCAGTGGTCTGGATACTTCCCCTGACACTGGCATGCTGTCTCCTCCCGTGGCTACGGAGGAGGGGGCCAATTTTGGTACGGTGTTGCGTAGGGCTGCTGGGGCCTTACGTCTCCAGCTCCCTACTTTGACGGTCAAGCCTAACATCTTGACAGAGGTGCTTCAGCCGGCAGCCTCCTCTGCGGAGACTGTGCTGCCGTTTAACGACGCCCTCACTGACGTTCTTTTGGGCGCCTGGTCCAAGCCCAACACAGGGGCTCCTGTGGATCGGAACGTGTCACGACGCCATCGCCCTGCTCCGGGCGACCCCCTGTTTCTTTCTGTCCACCCCACTCCTGAGAGCTTGGTTGTCCAAGTCTCCGCTTCCCAAACCGCCTTCCCTACCGCTCCTCCGGATAGGGAATCCAAACGCCTGGATCAGTTTGGGAAGAAAGGTTTTTCTTCCTCCAGTGCTGGCTTGCGGTCCGTTAACACCGCTTGTCTTTTGGGCCGATATACCCACTCCCTGTGGGATTCGGTGGCGGATGTTTTGCCCCAGTGCCCTGAGGAGGTCCAGGCACTGCTTTCCGCGCCATTGCGGAAGGAAGGGATGCGGCCAAATACACTATCCGTTGTGGCCTTGACACCGCCGACTCGCTGGGCAGGTCGATTGCAACGACGGTGGCGCTCCGACGCCACGCCTGGCTGAGAACCACTGGTTTTTCAGGGGATGTCCAGAATACTCTCATGGACATGCCCTTTGATGGAGTCGGTCTTTTTGGGTCCAAAGCAGACCATGCGTTGGAGCGCTTTAAGGACTCACGGGCTACTGCCAAGTCCCTGGGCCTTACTGCTACACGCCCTCCGCTGCCTTCTGCTTTTCGCCCCTATCGTGGCCACGGTAGGGGCGCCCTTCACGTCAGCAGCCCAGCCACCGGCCCGCGCAGCAGGCGTCTTCGCGTGGCCGAGGACGTGGATTCCGCCGTGGCGGATCGGGCAACCAGCGTGCGGGTCAGGCCACCACCTCCAACCCGTCCGCGGCCTCCAAGCCCTCCTAGTCCCTCCTTTCAGGTGCACGGCACGCCAGTAGGGGGCAGGGTCCGCCATCACCTTCCCACTGGCGCACCATCACCTCGGACAGGTGGGTCTTGGACATTGTCCGAAGGGGCTACTCCCTCCCCTTCGAGACCACCCCCAGCCATGCCACCTCAATTCCACCGCATGTCAGGGGATCACTTGGTGCTTCTACAGAAGGAAGTCACGGCCCTCTTGACCAAGAGGGCCATCGAGCATGTTCCGACCCCAGAAGTAGGGCGTGGTTGCTACTCCCACTACTTTCTGGTGCCCAAAAAGGACAAGGAGGACATGCGTCCTATCTTGGACCTCCGGAACGTCAATCGCTTCCTCCGGAAGGAGAAGTTCAAGATGCTCACCCTAGCTCAGGTCTTGACTGCCCTCGACCCTGGAGACTGGCTGGTAGCGTTGGACTTGCAGGACGCATATTTCCACATCCCCGTCCTGCCGGCCCACCGGCGTTACCTTCGGTTCACGGTAGGCCCCGAGCATTTTCAGTTCACCGTGCTCCCCTTTGGCCTTACCAGTGCCCCTCGGGTGTTCACGAAAGTGATGGCGGTGGTCGCAGCTCATCTGCGCCGGGCCGGGGTTTCAGTCTTCCCTACCTCGACGACTGGCTGCTGAAGGCGGGCTCGTCCCAGGCAGTCGTCTCCCACCTCCAGACTACGGCCGAACTCCTGCACTCGCTGGGGTTCTCCATCAATGTGCCGAAGTCGCATCTAATTCCTTCTCCACAGCTCCTTTTCATCGGAGCAGTTCTGGACACGACGCAGTTTCGGGCCTCTCCTCCCGAACGGCGAGTCCGGGATATTCAGGCTATGATTCCAATCTTTCAGCCTTTATCCTGGGTTTCGGTACGGATGACCCTGAGGCTGCTGGGCCTCATGGCCTCCTGCATCCTGCTGGTCACTCATGCCAGATGGCATATGCGGGCTCTGCAGTGGGACCTGAAGTTCCAGTGGACGCAGCACCAGGGGCAACCTGTCCGATCACGTCCAGATCTCGGAGGGGACTGCAAAACAGTTGCAGTGGTGGCTCTCGAACCGGCAATGGGTCATGGGCAGATCCCTCTCCCTTCCCCAGCCAGAGCATACAGTTGTGACGGACGCGTCCCTTCTGGGATGGGGCGGTCACATGGGAGAGGCGGAGATCAGAGGCCTCTGGTCTCCGGCGGAGTCCCGGCTCCATATCAACCTTCTGGAGCTCCGGGCGATCCGGCTTGCACTCAAGGCATTCCTTCCCTCTGTCAAAGGGAAGGTAGTGCAGGTGTTCACAGACAACACCACCGCCATGTGGTACTGCAACAAACAGGGCGGGGTGGGGTCTTGGACCCTTTGTCAGGAGGCTCTGCGCCTCTGGACATGGCTGGAACATCAGGGCATGTTCCTGATGGTTCAACACCTGGCAGGTTCTCTGAACGCCAGGGCGGACGAACCTGCAGCCGCAGGTGCATGATGGATCACGAATGGCGTCTTCACTCGGAAGTGGCGCAAGGACTCTTTCTACAGTGGGGAGAGCCTTGGTTAGATCTATTCGCCACCGAAGAGAACGCGCAATGTCATCAGTTCTGCGCGTTGGAATTTCCAAGGCGGCACTCGCTCGGCGACGCTTTTCGTCGCGAGTGGAGTTGCGGTCTGTTGTACGCCTTTCCGCCTATACCACTTCTACCCAGAGTGTTGAAGAAGATTCGGCACGACCGGGCCCAAGTCATTCTTGTGGCTCCGGACTGGGCTCGAAGAGTTTGGTATCCCGAGCTACTCAATATGAGCATAGATCCCCGATCCGTCTGCCTCTTCGGGAGGATCTTCTGTCGCAGCAGCAGGGGACGGTCCTCCACCCGAACCTGTCCAGTCTACACCTGCTTGCGTGGAGATTGAGCGGCGGCAGTTGATTCCTTTCGACTTGCCTCCCGAAGTTTGTGATGTGATTCTGGCAGCCAGGCGTCCCTCCACTAAGGTGGTATACGCCTGCAGGTGGAACAAATTTGTGGCATGGTGCACAGCAAAGGCTGTGGATCCCCTTTCTGCCCCTCTTTCTGAGGTCCTTCTGTTCCTTCTCTCTCTGGCCCAACAGGGTTCTGCCCTGGGTACCATCAAGGGTTATCTTTGTGCTATCTCGGCCTTCCTCAGGCTCCCTGATCAGCCCTCCCTTTTCAAGTCCCCTGTTGTTAACAGGTTCTTAAAAGGCATTACTCACCTCTTCCCTCCTGTTCCGTTTGTAATGCCTCAGTGGGACTTGAACTTGGTTCTTACCTTTTTAATGTGCGCTCCCTTTGAGCCTCTGCATAACTGTCCTCTTCGTCTTCTGACTCTAAAGGCAGCCTTTCTGGTGGCCATCACCTCCGCTCGGCGGGTGAGTGAGCTCCAGGCTCTTTCTTGCAAACCTCCCTTTCTGTCTGTTCATCCGGACAAGGTTGTTCTTCGGACGCGTCCGTCCTTCTTGCCAAAGGTGGTTACTGCTTTCCACATTGGGCAGACCATCACTTTGCCCACCTTCTTTCCGCCTCCACATCCTTCCAGACAGGAAGAGAGGCTCCACCGTCTGGACCCAAAGCGTGCGCTCTCCTTCTATATCGACCGCACAAAACACTTCCGGGTGGATGACCAGCTCTTTGTTGGCTACGTGGGCGCCAAAAAGGTCGGGCGGTGCACAAGAGGACCATCTCCCGCTGGGTTACCTTGTGCATCAAGACCTGCTATTCTTTGGCCAAGAAGGAGCCTCCTGTTGGGCTACGTGCCCATTCCACCAGGGCAACGGCTGCTACCACGGCCTTGGGCCGCGGTGTTCCGCTGCCGGTTATCTGTCAGGCAGCTACGTGGGCCTCGCTGCACACGTTTACTAAGCATTACTGCCTTGACAGTCAGGTCCGGAGGACGGCTTCTTTGGCCGTTCTGTCCTCCAGGACTTCCTTGTCTGATCTTTGTTCGCAGACCCACCACCGGGGTTGGTATTGCTGGGGTATCTATTCTAAGGTAAGGAATCTATCACTAACGTGTCTCTTTCAGATGCACAAGTTACTAACTTGTGTAACGATATATCTGTAAGAGACAGTAGTTAGTGATAGATTCCTTACCGCCCACCCATCCTCCCCGTTCTGCGAACTGATTTCTAGGGTTAAGGACATCCCTTTCAGGGCCCTAGTATTTTTCAGACACCTGTGTCAGCTTCTTGCATGGCTCTGCGTTCCTGGCGCGGAAAGTCGTGTACAGAACTGACGTCAGCGCGCAGGGGCGGCGCCTAAGTACTGCCCGCGACGTCATCCCGGCGATCACGACGCCCGACGACGGACGCGGAGCCGCACGACGCCGCCTACCGACGCGCAAGGGTACTGCTACGCAAAACTTTCCGGATCCAGCCTGACGCCTGGGGATATTCTAAGGTAAGGAATCTATCACTAACTACTGTCTCTTACAGATATATCGTTACACAAGTTAGTAACTTGTGCATTAGTGCACAGGGTACAGAGAGGAGAAAGATACTTTAAGCAGGCGGTGAGTAGCAGAGGTGAATTAGTGCACAGGGTATAGAGAAGAGAAAGACACTGGAAGCAGGTGGTGAGTAGCAGAGGTGGTGAATTAGTGCACAGGGTATAGAGAGGAGAAAGACCCTCGAAGCAGGCGGTGAGTAGCAGAGGTGGTGAATTAGTGCACAGGGTACAGAGAGGAGAAAGATACTCTAAGCAGGCGGTGAGTAGCAGAGGTGGGGAATTAGTGTGCACGGTATAGAGAGGAGAAAGATGCTCTAAGCAGGTGGAGAGTAGCAGAGGTGGTGAATTAGTGCACAGGGTACAGAGAGGAGAAAGCCTCGAAGCAGGCGGTGAGTAGCAGAGGTGGTGAATTAGTGCACAGGGTACAGAGAGGAGAAAGACCCTCGAAGCAGGCGGTGAGTAGTAGAGGTGGGGAATTAGTGCGCAGGGTATAGAGAGGAGAAAGACCCTCGAAGCAGGCGGTGAGTAGCAGAGGTGGGGAATTAGTGCGCAGGGTATAGAGAGGAGAAAGACCCTCGAAGCAGGCGGTGAGTAGCAGAGGTGGTGAATTAGTGCGCAGGGTACAGAGCGGAGAAAGACACTGGAAGCAGGTGGTGAGTAGCAGAGGTGGTGAATTAGTGCGCAGGGTATAGAGAGGAGAAAGATGCTCTAAGCAGGCGGTGAGTAGCAGAGGTGGTGAATTAGTGCACAGGGTACAAAGAGGAGAAAGATGCTCTAAGCAGGCGGTGAGTAGCAGAGGTGGTGAATTAGTGCACAAGGTACAGAGAGAAGGATACTGTAAGCAGGCGGTGAGTAGCAGAGGTGGTGAATTAGTGCACAGGGTACAGAGAGGAGAAAGACCCTTTAAGAATGCGGTGAGTAGCAGAGGTGGTGAATTAGTGTGCAGGGTATAGAGGAGAAAGACCCTCGAAGCAGGCAGTGAGTAGCAGAGGGGGTGAGTTAGTGTGCAGGGTGTAGAGGAGAAAGACCCTCGAAGCAGGCAGTGAGTAGCAGAGGGGGTGAGTTAGTGTGCAGGGTGTAGAGGAGAAAGACCCTCGAAGCAGGCAGTGAGTAGCAGAGGTGGTGAATTAGTGCGCAGGGTATAGAGAGGAGAAAGACCCTTGAAGCAGGCGGTGAGTAGCAGAGGTGGTGAATTAGTGCGCAGGTTACAGAGAGGAGAAAGACCCTCTAAGCAGGCGGTGAGTAGCAGAGGTGCTGAATTAGTGCGCAGGGTATATAGAAGAGAAAGACCCACAAAGCAGGTGGTGAGTAGCAGAGGTGGTGAATTAGTGCGCAGGGTACAGAGGGGAGAAAGACCCTCTAAGCAGGCGGTGAGTAGCAGAGGTGGTGAATTAGTGCACAAGGTACAGAGAGAAGGATACTGTAAGCAGGCGGTGAGTAGCAGAGGTGGTGAATTAGTGTGCAGGGTGTAGAGGAGAAAGACCCTCGAAGCAGGCGGTGAGTAGCAGAGGTGGTGAATTAGTGCACAGGGTACAAAGAGGAGAAAGATGCTCTAAGCAGGCGGTGAGTAGCAGAGGTGGTGAATTAGTGCACAAGGTACAGAGAGAAGGATACTGTAAGCAGGCGGTGAGTAGCAGAGGTGGTGAATTAGTGCACAGGGTACAGAGAGGAGAAAGACCCTTTAAGAATGCGGTGAGTAGCAGAGGTGGTGAATTAGTGCACAGGGTATAGAGAGGAGAAAGACCCTTGAAGCAGGCGGTGAGTAGCAGAGGTGGTGAATTAGTGTGCAGGGTGTAGAGGAGAAAGACCCTCGAAGCAGGCGGTGAGTAGCAGAGGTGGTGAATTAGTGCACAGGGTACAAAGAGGAGAAAGATGCTCTAAGCAGGCGGTGAGTAGCAGAGGTGGTGAATTAGTGCACAAGGTACAGAGAGAAGGATACTGTAAGCAGGCGGTGAGTAGCAGAGGTGGTGAATTAGTGCACAGGGTACAGAGAGGAGAAAGACCCTTTAAGAATGCGGTGAGTAGCAGAGGTGGTGAATTAGTGCACAGGGTATAGAGAGGAGAAAGACCCTTGAAGCAGGCGGTGAGTAGCAGAGGTGGTGAATTAGTGCGCAGGGTACAGAGGGGAGAAAGACCCTCTAAGCAGGCGGTGAGTAGCAGAGGTGCTGAATTAGTGCGCAGGGTATAGAGAGGAGAAAGACCCACAAAGCAGGTGGTGAGTAGCAGAGGTGGTGAATTAGTGCACAGGGTACAGAGAGGAGAAAGATACTTTAAGCAGGCGGTGAGTAGCAGAGGTGGTGAATTAGTGTGCAGGGTACAAAGAGGAGAAAGACACTGGAAGCAGGTGGTGAGTGGCAGAGGTGGTGAATTAGTGCACAGGGTACAGAGAGGAGAAAGATACTTTAAGCAGGCGGTGAGTAGCAGAGGTGGTGAATTAGTGCGCAGGGTACATAGAGGAGAAAGACCCTCTAAGCAGGCGGTGAGTAGCAGAGGTGCTGAATTAGTGCGCAGGGTATAGAGCGGAGAAAGACTCTGGAAGCAGGTGGTGAGTAGCAGAGGTGGTGAATTAGTGCACAGGGTACAGAGAGGAGAAAGATACTTTAAGCAGGCGGTGAGTAGCTGAGCTGGTGAATTAGTGTGCAGGGTACAAAGAGGAGAAAGACACTGGAAGCAGGTGGTGAGTAGCAGAGGTGGTGAATTAGTGCGCAGGGTACAGAGAGGAGAAAGATACTCAAAGCAGGCGGTGAGTAGCAGAGGTGGTGAATTAGTGCACAAGGTACAGAGAGGAGAAAGACCCTTGAAGCAGGCGGTGAGTAGCAGAGGTGGTGAATTAGTGCACAGGGTACAGAGAGGAGAAAGACCCTTGAAGCAGGCGGTGAGTAGCAGAGGTGGTGAATTAGTGCGCAGGGTACAGAGGGGAGAAAGACCCTCTAAGCAGGCGGTGAGTAGCAGAGGTGGGGAATTAGTGCACAAGGTACAGAGAGAAGGATACTGTAAGCAGGCGGTGAGTAGCAGAGGTGGTGAATTAGTGTGCAGGGTGTAGAGGAGAAAGACCCTCGAAGCAGGCGGTGAGTAGCAGAGGTGGTGAATTAGTGCACAGGGTACAAAGAGGAGAAAGATGCTCTAAGCAGGCGGTGAGTAGCAGAGGTGGTGAATTAGTGCACAAGGTACAGAGAGAAGGATACTGTAAGCAGGCGGTGAGTAGCAGAGGTGGTGAATTAGTGCACAGGGTACAGAGAGGAGAAAGACCCTTTAAGAATGCGGTGAGTAGCAGAGGTGGTGAATTAGTGCACAGGGTATAGAGAGGAGAAAGACCCTTGAAGCAGGCGGTGAGTAGCAGAGGTGGTGAATTAGTGTGCAGGGTGTAGAGGAGAAAGACCCTCGAAGCAGGCGGTGAGTAGCAGAGGTGGTGAATTAGTGCACAGGGTACAAAGAGGAGAAAGATGCTCTAAGCAGGCGGTGAGTAGCAGAGGTGGTGAATTAGTGCACAAGGTACAGAGAGAAGGATACTGTAAGCAGGCGGTGAGTAGCAGAGGTGGTGAATTAGTGCACAGGGTACAGAGAGGAGAAAGACCCTTTAAGAATGCGGTGAGTAGCAGAGGTGGTGAATTAGTGCACAGGGTATAGAGAGGAGAAAGACCCTTGAAGCAGGAGGTGAGTAGCAGAGGTGGTGAATTAGTGCGCAGGGTACAGAGGGGAGAAAGACCCTCTAAGCAGGCGGTGAGTAGCAGAGGTGCTGAATTAGTGCGCAGGGTATAGAGAGGAGAAAGATACTTTAAGCAGGCGGTGAGTAGCAGAGGTGGTGAATTAGTGTGCAGGGTACAAAGAGGAGAAAGACACTGGAAGCAGGTGGTGAGTGGCAGAGGTGGTGAATTAGTGCACAGGGTACAGAGAGGAGAAAGATACTTTAAGCAGGCGGTGAGTAGCAGAGGTGGTGAATTAGTGCGCAGGGTACATAGAGGAGAAAGACCCTCTAAGCAGGCGGTGAGTAGCAGAGGTGCTGAATTAGTGCGCAGGGTATAGAGCGGAGAAAGACACTGGAAGCAGGTGGTGAGTAGCAGAGGTGGTGAATTAGTGCACAGGGTACAGAGAGGAGAAAGATACTTTAAGCAGGCGGTGAGTAGCTGAGCTGGTGAATTAGTGTGCAGGGTACAAAGAGGAGAAAGACACTGGAAGCAGGTGGTGAGTAGCAGAGGTGGTGAATTAGTGCGCAGGGTACAGAGGAGAAAGATACTCAAAGCAGGCGGTGAGTAGCAGAGGTGGTGAATTAGTGCGCAGGGTACATAGAGGAGAAAGACCCTCTAAGCAGGCGGTGAGTAGCAGAGGTGCTGAATTAGTGCGCAGGGTATAGAGCGGAGAAAGACTCTGGAAGCAGGTGGTGAGTAGCAGAGGTGGTGAATTAGTGCACAGGGTACAGAGAGGAGAAAGATACTTTAAGCAGGCGGTGAGTAGCTGAGCTGGTGAATTAGTGTGCAGGGTACAAAGAGGAGAAAGACACTGGAAGCAGGTGGTGAGTAGCAGAGGTGGTGAATTAGTGCGCAGGGTACAGAGAGGAGAAAGATACTCAAAGCAGGCGGTGAGTAGCAGAGGTGGTGAATTAGTGCACAAGGTACAGAGAGGAGAAAGACCCTTGAAGCAGGCGGTGAGTAGCAGAGGTGGTGAATTAGTGCACAGGGTACAGAGAGGAGAAAGACCCTTGAAGCAGGCGGTGAGTAGCAGAGGTGGTGAATTAGTGCGCAGGGTACAGAGGGGAGAAAGACCCTCTAAGCAGGCGGTGAGTAGCAGAGGTGGTGAATTAGTGCACAAGGTACAGAGAGAAGGATACTGTAAGCAGGCGGTGAGTAGCAGAGGTGGTGAATTAGTGTGCAGGGTGTAGAGGAGAAAGACCCTCGAAGCAGGCGGTGAGTAGCAGAGGTGGTGAATTAGTGCACAGGGTACAAAGAGGAGAAAGATGCTCTAAGCAGGCGGTGAGTAGCAGAGGTGGTGAATTAGTGCACAAGGTACAGAGAGAAGGATACTGTAAGCAGGCGGTGAGTAGCAGAGGTGGTGAATTAGTGCACAGGGTACAGAGAGGAGAAAGACCCTTTAAGAATGCGGTGAGTAGCAGAGGTGGTGAATTAGTGCACAGGGTATAGAGAGGAGAAAGACCCTTGAAGCAGGCGGTGAGTAGCAGAGGTGGTGAATTAGTGTGCAGGGTGTAGAGGAGAAAGACCCTCGAAGCAGGCGGTGAGTAGCAGAGGTGGTGAATTAGTGCACAGGGTACAAAGAGGAGAAAGATGCTCTAAGCAGGCGGTGAGTAGCAGAGGTGGTGAATTAGTGCACAAGGTACAGAGAGAAGGATACTGTAAGCAGGCGGTGAGTAGCAGAGGTGGTGAATTAGTGCACAGGGTACAGAGAGGAGAAAGACCCTTTAAGAATGCGGTGAGTAGCAGAGGTGGTGAATTAGTGCACAGGGTATAGAGAGGAGAAAGACCCTTGAAGCAGGAGGTGAGTAGCAGAGGTGGTGAATTAGTGCGCAGGGTACAGAGGGGAGAAAGACCCTCTAAGCAGGCGGTGAGTAGCAGAGGTGCTGAATTAGTGCGCAGGGTATAGAGAGGAGAAAGATACTTTAAGCAGGCGGTGAGTAGCAGAGGTGGTGAATTAGTGTGCAGGGTACAAAGAGGAGAAAGACACTGGAAGCAGGTGGTGAGTGGCAGAGGTGGTGAATTAGTGCACAGGGTACAGAGAGGGAGAAAGATACTTTAAGCAGGCGGTGAGTAGCAGAGGTGGTGAATTAGTGCGCAGGGTACATAGAGGAGAAAGACCCTCTAAGCAGGCGGTGAGTAGCAGAGGTGCTGAATTAGTGCGCAGGGTATAGAGCGGAGAAAGACACTGGAAGCAGGTGGTGAGTAGCAGAGGTGGTGAATTAGTGCACAGGGTACAGAGAGGAGAAAGATACTTTAAGCAGGCGGTGAGTAGCTGAGCTGGTGAATTAGTGTGCAGGGTACAAAGAGGAGAAAGACACTGGAAGCAGGTGGTGAGTAGCAGAGGTGGTGAATTAGTGCGCAGGGTACAGAGGAGAAAGATACTCAAAGCAGGCGGTGAGTAGCAGAGGTGGTGAATTAGTGCGCAGGGTACAGAGAGGAGAAAGATACTCAAAGCAGGCGGTGAGTACCAAGACAGGGCTGTAGTTTACAGGTCCTGGAGAGGGGGACGATAATGTAGGCAAGCAGTATTGAGCATGTGCAAGGCATTACTTTACAGGTCATAAAGAGGAGGCAGTGATGCGCACAGGCCAGGCCTTACTAATGGAGTTCCAGAAAGGGGGAAGCTTTTGCTCTGTGTGGGTGCTATGCAGCATAGGACACGCCTTACTGGACGGGCTATGGGTGGCGGGCTGAGTGGGTCACTTGACTGGTTTTGAAAAGCCTCGGCCAAATCCTACTGCACAAGTTATAGATGGCAGATGGGCACTCAAAGATGGAGATGGCCTGACCGGTTACAGAAGGGGTTGCTGACGAGAGGCGAGAAAGTCACTGAAGGCTTGAGCCAGATGCCTGGCTCTGGCCCAGGTCGAGGTCCTCTTCGACCTCAAGCCAGAACGAGCATGCCTTCTCATGACTTCTGCCCAGCTCTATCTCAATCTCCCCTGCCCGAGAGAGGATGCTTCCCAGCGCTGCACTTTTGATCAGCCCATCTGAACTGCTTCTTCTGCCCCCAGGAGAAAAACTAAAGTCTAGCCCTGCTGAACTGTGTGTGAAAATGCCTCTGCAGCTGTGCCCTGCACTTCACTTGTGTAGATGCCAAGACCCGTAACTTTCTGGTTTCTCCTAGACCTTTGTTTTGAAAATGCATGCAGTTGGCTTTCCTGAAACCTCCTCAAATCAGTTGCTTTGTACGTCCGGCGAAGCTGGAAAACATTCAAATGGTATACTCTGTTTTACATTAACTTGGTATTATTTTCTCTAGAAGCACTTTTTTTGTCAGCTTCTTAAGTGTTGATGTCGGCCAATAGCCGACCCTCGCACTAAATCCGCAGTGTGTATCGGCCATTGGCCGACACTGGGGCGGTATATAAAGGCCCCTCTGGTGTTCTGCACTAGAGAGAGTCCTTTATATTATTTTTATTGTATGGTACTATTTGAATTGAACACACGTTTCTTTGGGGAATTGCCTGTTGCTTGTGCAATAGCTGAGGGAGTTTTTCTTAAAACTGTGTTGGGAAATAACTAGATTGTCTCTATATCGTTTGTAGTACTACCCCTTTCAAGAATTAATAACCCAGTTACTGATAGTTGCCACATACTTCTAGGCGTCTTGTCTTTCAGAGAAAGCATTCTGCAATTCTGAGTTGAATGCTTTTATTTTGCAAATGTGGAGCACTTCATTTTGCCTCTGTATTCCATATTTGGTACCTGGATGTCTACTGCTGCAGTGTCTGTGTGGTGGTTACGTCTAAACAACATGAAGGACAACTTTTAGAAGCTTATGTACATTTGGGGAATAGTCAATTCAGGTAAAAAAAAAAAGCCTGCTTGTGGCTGTAGTCCATGTTTGTTACAAATTGAGTTATTGGTTGACTGGGATGTGAGCTCTGGTCAAGCAGCTACCACAAACCCGGTCTGTGTGAGGTACAAATCAACCCTAAATTAATCTGTGCTCAACCCTCTGGTATCTTGGCAAAGAGCAGTCTGGCTTAAGTTAGAGGCAATGTGTAAAGTATTTGTGCAACACTTCAAACAGTAATAAAGTGAAAACACCAGACAAAAAAGGATCCCACACCAAGTTTAGAAAAAATAGTACTTTCTTCAATAATAAAACAAGACGAAAACAACAAAAATCCAATCAGTAGAACTGGAGATATGCAATGTTAAAGATGATAGTGAAAATAGCGCCAAAAAGCACAAAATAAAACGCCAGCTGTGGGTTTCTGGTTGCTCCGGACCAGGGCAAAGTCACAAGTTCAGGCAGACGACGTTGGACCACTGGCCGGATAGAGGACCCAGTTAGGCCTGTTGAAGAGTTCCTTAAATCCTGGTTTGTGGAGCATTGCGAGGATCTGCGTCAGACATGCATCGTGCAGCCAAAGCATTGCGTCAGTTCCGAGGTGCAGCGAGGCTGCGATGCGAGGGCCTGCGTCGTCATCGAAGATCCTATCACAGGACTTGTGATGTGAAGTCCGGTGTCGAGGATGCGATGTGCAGTTGGGGTGATGTGTCGGTTCCGAGAGGCTGCGATGCAGAGCCTGGCATCATCATCGAGGCTGCTGTTGATGAGCGATGTGAGGGCTGTGCGCTGAGGATGTCTTGCGCAGCAGCGGTTCCAATGGGCTGCGATGGGATGCAGGTCTTTGCGACAGGTCCCAGTGCCCTTGCTTCGGTTTAGTTGGGGTTGTGCCGCGCAGCAGAGGAGATGCTTTGGTTCTGCTAGATCCACAAAGGCTGGCAGAGCACCTTAAGCCCACTTCCAAGGGTCCAGACTTACAGGTCACCCACGCCCAGATTGACTCATTCCAGTGGTGACGCCATAGAGGATATGCAGTCCAGTCATGCCTACCGTAACTCCATCTGATCAAGATGGAAGGCCTATTGATGCTCTGGGCAGAGAGTGAGTTCATTTGCAGCAATGTCTATTAAAGCAGCAAAAGCCCTGGTCACACAAGGCTGTTATGATGGGCGAATGTGGAGTGACACCACCTGCATATGGAACTCCTGACGGAGGAAACGAGCGCGTCGGCAAAGGTGATCATACGAGAACACGACAACGCATCAGCTACTCTGATGGATGCAGCTATGGAAGGTGCTAATGTGCTCTATCGCCAGCTATGAGGAGTTGCGGTCCTTTGGAGTCAAGAGTGCAATAAGATTGTCTTTTTTTGACAGTGGGTACAAGGAAGAGTGACATAGTCAGGAGTCCATGTATTTTAACTATCCAAAACAATTCATTAATATCAGTGCTAACCGTAGGAAACTGGATCTTTGTTGCAGTAGCCCCCCACCACCACTGTTTGCCTGGTATTTGATGCAACTTTGACTGAAGTGCCCTGGGTTCCTGCTAACCAGGTCCCCAGTGCCCGTGCTCTTTCCCCAAAACAGGACAACTGGTCACTTGATCCCCAAGTGATCAGGCCTTTAGTATCTCTGTAAGTCCCTAGTACGTGGTACCTCTGGTACCTAGGGCATAGGTACTAAAGAGGGTCCGTAAGAGCTGCAGCATATCTTGTGACACTCTAAGGGACCCACCACCAAACTCATACAGATTGCCACTGCAGGCTGTGTGACAAGGTGCTCTAAAAAGTGAAAACACGACATAGCACACACTAGTGTGCCATGTCCCCTAACGTTGCATGTAATATTTGTAAGTCAACCCTACACAGGCCTTATAGCCCTAAGGCAGGGTGCATTATATTACATGTGAGGACATACCTGCATGAGCAGATATGCCCCTGTGCTGGTCAGTTCAATTACTGACAGTACAAGTGAACAGGGAAGCCATCTTAAGGTATGTATTGGGCACTGGTCGAAATGAGTTTCCCAGCTACATAATGGCTTTGCTGAAACCTATAGTGTTTGATATCAAACTGAGTCCAGTGATGGATTTATTAATACATACACTCAGAGGGTACCTTAGAGGTACCACCCCCACCCCCTGAAACCTACCAGCCCTCTAGTGTGCTGGCTTACTGGTCCAGTCGAGCCTGCCACCACAGAGGAGTTTCTGACCCTCTGGTAGGTGACAACCCTGCTTTCAAAGGACAGAAATAATGCCTGCTCTGGAGAGAGGTGTTACCTCCTCCTCTAGGAAGGCTGCTAAATCAGCATATCCAGGCAGGAGGCTTCAAAGTCCTTTGCCACCTTTGATATGCGACGCAAGGCGTCCCTAGACTGGGGAGGTACCACCCCCTGCCCTGGACCAATCTGGTCCCAGGAAAGGCAGGTAAATAAGCTATGCAGGACGCATGTTGCACTGCAGGCTGGACACACTTCTACAGTGACCAGCCCAAAGTGAGCATGAAGTTAGGAATTCTACCATCTTGTGTGTAGTGAAATTAGGAATTCTGGGACAGGGTGATACCCACTCCCCAAAGGAAGTTGTCATCTAGGGGGTGTAGTGACCCCAGGGGTAAGTAGCTCATTGGCTACTACCCTTCACTCCCCTTAATGTACCATAAACTGAATATTTAGGGGACCCTCTGAAACCAGGACCTCGGATTTCGACGGGCACAAAAGGAGTGGCCAAATAAGACCGCTGTCCCGAGAACAGAGGAGAATGACTGACTTGGCCTCAGCCTGCCTGCTGTACCCGACACCCGTGGAGCAACTGAATCGTCCTGCCACTGTGCAGACTCCAAGAAACCCGAAGGGCTGACAGTGCTTCGCCAATTGCCAAAGAAACTCCCTTGTAGTAGAGGAGCTACTCCCCTGCAGCCTCGGGCACCAAAAAAGCAATGTCTGTACACCGACCTGCCGCTCACCGGTACAACCGACGCAGCAGACGCTCAGGAAGAGGTAACCGTGCTCTTACAGGTCAGATCCGCCCTCTCCAAGTGTGGGGACGCCAGGATCAACCAGAGCCGCACAACACCAGTACCTGGGGTACTGGACCCCTTGCAGCAGCCAAGGCTTGATATGTCTAGACCAGACACCAACGCTGAGGAGGACCGACGTGCGCATCAAGGGACTTCAAGGACACAGACCAACAACGAGAGTGGCCCAACTGCTCTGTTTGCCCCCCTCTGCAGAAACCGAAGACCAAGAGTGAGTCGCCGACTGCCGACACCTTAAAGTGCCTCTGCACCCTCACCCCACAGCCCGAGTCCGAGGGAGGTGACGGTGCCCACAGGGTCCTGAGACTCACTAGAGCCGTGCCCATCGTTCGGTCTGACCAGACTGGACTTCCATTCGCCTCCTGCGTCCTCTTTCTGCAGGCCCCTCTCCAACCTCGAGCGACTCCAGCACTGAGCCCGACGCCAAAAGACACCACTGCACCCGAGCCTCACAGCCCGAGGAGAACTGGACAAATAGTTTCCCCACGTGTCCGAGCTTCTCGAGGATCGAGCCCCCCAGTCCCAGCTTGCAGTCTCTGTCTGATCGGACTGTTCCCCATTGAAGTAAATGGGGCACCCGACACCGTAACTCACCACTGCACCCAGACGCCCCAGAGCCTTCCAAGGTGACCTGTTGGTGTGGCCTTGGAACTTGTCCCATTCTCACCTTAAGTCCAGAAGAAAAGTCCTGTAAGTTACTGTTAAGTGCCCTATTGCAGTATGTTTTTTTCCCCCATAGGATAACACTACCGCTCCCAAAAATTGCACTGTCAACTTTTTAAAACTGTAAAACTATCAAAACTCGAAAAGTACTTACCTGATTCCTATGATCTTGGTATCTAAATTCATATAAAAGTGTGATTTTTATAAATTGGTTTTAGATTTATTTGAGTGTCTCACTTACTGCCTTTGTGTGTACAATAAATGCTTAGCACTACCCTCTGATGTGCCTAATTGCTCGCCCACACTAACACAAAAGAGAGCATTTGGGGTGTCATTTGTGCCTCTGCAATTCCTTTGAGGTGTGCCTGGACTTAACACGGTGTACCTCTTTTTGGTCCACTATATAAAGAGCCCGCTTCCTACACTTACTTTGAAGAATAAGGCCATCGAGTGTCAGGAATATTTGTTACTGGTTCAGTCTGGCATAGAGTGATTCTGTCCACGTTCATTCCCAGGGGCTGTAAGGTGGCTTTGTCATGAGCAGCGTCCTAATGAACAGTGAAGAGTGGACTATACTTTAAATACATGCGTATGGACAGCGAACACAATCTGTTTGTGGGCTATACTATACATGCATGCATAGCGACAGTGAACACGAACTGTGAGTGGATTATACTATACATGCATGCGCACCAATGGTGAACACGATCTGTGAGCTGAGGACTATACTATATAACACGATCTGTGAGTGGACTATACTGTAAATGCATATGTACGGACAGTGAACACAATCTGTGAGTGGATTATACTATACATGCATGCGTACCGACAGTGAACACGATCTGTTTGTGGGCTATACTATACATGCATGCGCACCAATGGTGAACACGATCTGTGAGCTGAAGACTATACTATATAACACGATCTGTGAGTGGACTATACTGTAAATGCATATGTACGGACAGTGCACACAACCTGTGAGAGAATGACTGGTGCTTGTCAGTCTCCACTCCTTGTGTTTGAATGTGACTGAATAACAATGTGCACTGGTAGTTTGAAACGTCATTCCTTTTTTCCCCATTTTGAAGTTCATGTTAACTTGCTGTATTTTATAGTCTCATATCCATTCGTCTGCTACACCTCTTCTGTATGTTCCCAGTTTGTTAGTTGGACTTACTCAACCACTGTCTATTGTTGATGCAGTTGTACTGTTTAGCACAATACCATGAAGATTAATCAGCTGTTATCATTACTTTCTGATGTCTAAACATTTCATTTAATGTCTTTTGAATTGTTTCGAAAGGTACTTTATTATTAGAGGTTCCTACAAGTGCATCCTCTGGTCTTTGTCATTGTTTCATGGTGTTGAACATTCAGGTTACTTTAAATGAAATGAGGCGCTTACTATTGCAGCTCCTCTGCGATTACCACTATGAGACTTCTTATGTATATTCCATCCACAGGAGAAGCAGACAAAAGAAGCTCTGACGCGGAAACAGCAGAAAGGCCGAAAGAAGAACCCGGACGAAGAGGCAAATGAGCCTGCAGAGCTGCTGAAGCGCCCGAGAGAGTACACCGTGAAATTCACCTTCCCCAACCCTCCGCCACTGAGCCCTCCCATATTGGGCCTGCATGGTACGAGTAAACCTTGGCTTCAGACATGCAGTTACAGGCACTTACCAACATTCACCCACAAACCCACACACACACCCTTAACAAATCCACTGAATTCTCACCTTCTTGGCCTAATTCAAACTTGTGGTACAGCACGTGTACAAACGCACCTCGCGTGTACGGTGACCACCTCGCTCCAGGTAATTACACCACAGTCTCCAGTCCCGAACGTTTCACCTGCCAATAATTGGTTTCAAGTGTTAGTCCCATTGGTTCAGTGGAGTAAAAACAAGACTAAAATACCCAGAATTCATTAAACTATCGTACAAATCCATAATGACCTTGAGAGGCGTACACCCTTCTTCCATGTACTTTCACAGCCCGCAGATATCCATCCCTTCTTCCATGTACACAGTCACAGCCCAAACAGATCCATCTTTGAATCCTTCCATCCTCTGCCTTGTGGTACGAGTATGATTTGGCTCCAGACACACACAGAGACACACACTAGCCTCCCCCTTTAATATTTTCACTGAACTTTCACATTTCGGCCTGATTTAGAATTATGCTCACACACAGTCCCTGTGTAATAAATGCGCTGTGTCAAGGATTCATTTTGATTATCCCTTCCAGGCCGTCCAAGGTGTTATCTGTAAAATCACAAACATTCATGTGCACAATCCTATTTCCAACATGGAAACTGCACACCAGTATGCACACAGCCCTTCTAAATTAACTTCCTTCATCCATAACAGTCGACTCAATTTAGACGTGCCCTGCGGGCACACTGTGCTCCTCATATAGCCATCTGCAACTCCACACACATGCATGTTATTTGACTCATATACTCACAGCTGTATGAGCTACCTGCACACTACAACGTGCTGGGCAGTGTCCGAGACCTGTAATTCTAATAGATACGTCTTCATGCAGATTCCTCGCCTTTAAATATCTCAGGCACCAGACTGGATCCAGAAACCTTTCTTACTAGTAGTCTTTTTATTGACGAGCACAAGGTACAATATGTACATAATGCTAATAAAAGGAGCTGCAGGTCAGTAAAAGGTCAAGTTGAGTTTGGCAGTATCAATGCAAACTGTTACATTCGACATCATATGATTGTGGAACTACTGCTAGCACATTAAAATTAAGCCGCAAGCATCCTCTCGTAGTTAGCAGTTTAAGTTCAGAGTAGTATTGTCACATAAGAACTAGTGCAAGGTACAACCTATACATAGCAATGCTGATGTAGGGAGTTACATGCCAGTAGAGAATAATATTGAGCTGGCTAAGCTCAGAATAGCACTGGTACAAATTAACTGGTAAACACCGAGCAAACAAAATCTAAACAGGTCTCGGTCTATCTCTCAGTGGGAGTGCACACAGGGGGCAGTATCATCCAATAGGAAGGGGGAAAGACAGGCACTATGTCACGGATCTCTAGGGTAGTGGGAGGGGGCTTGTGTGGTATCTTCAATTGAAGAGCTAAGAGCTGGAGGGCCCTAAGTTTTGGAAGACTAAAGCATGTTAATTCTATGAGCATGAGGCATTGTATTAATGGCCTCCATTTGCGCTGGAATGTTTTGTCTCTATTAGTTTGTGAGAGAGACGCTCCATTTCCAAGAGGTGCCATACACGAGCTTCGAACCCATCCCAGAGCGTGTGGAGGGAGATCTCCGGGAGCGCATTGAGCTGGAAATAGTCGGTGATTCCTTTACGTATCTGCTCTGCATCTACAGGGTCGCGCAGGAGGTGCAGTGTCAAGCGTCAGTGTGGTGCGCTCCCAGGGTGGTTCGCCTTAGCAGGGGTGTAGAATTTAATAAAATAACTACTTGTCCATGGGGCAGGTTGCTTCATAAATCTACTTGTCCTGTAACAAAATCCACTTGTCCTTTTTGTGCCATGTAATGCAGCGACAAAAAATAGCAGCAATCTCATTATTTAAGAGCTCTGAAATAGCCTCTCTGATTCTGCCAGGGCTCCTTCCATAGTATGGGTTTGAATACTAGTAATTCCCATATGTTGCTACGTTTCCGCAGATCTACATACTGGGGCAGACGGTAATCGTAAGCAATAGTTCCAGGGTTGTAATGCCCTTTTGAGTCTGTTCAAACCTACTAACTTGCATGTTTTAAGGGTTTTCACCAACTCTTCTCTAATCTTTTCCCATACTGAGAAAGGTTGGAAATTTACTCCTAACAATGGCAGATATAAAACTTCTTCCAGGGTTGGGATAAAAGTGATTGGAAGGAAAGTGAACTTGCAACACTCAGATTTTAGCATGAGTAAATCTACACCTGCACATTTGCTCATGCTAAAATGCAGTTCACAAATATTTTCTAGGAGTATTCTTTCTTGGCCTACTTCTGTAAAGTCTTGTGAATTCACGAAAGCCGTATAGCTGCACTTAATGCAAGGACATAGGTGCACTTTTGAGACTTTATTTAATAATTGGGCCCCTAATTCGGTCTGGCGTTAACCATGACCTTTTGTGTTTATTAAAATTCTGTCTGTCTCTCTGTCTATCGGCTAGCTTCACTGTGAGTGACAGCATTCTGCTCTTTCACAAGGAACATATCGACACACAGTCGTTTTGTTCAGTGCCAGGAACTACTGTGGCAATGTGTGCTTTTTGAGACCAAAAACAATTTTTGCTTTTGCCAATGTTTGTTATAATGGTGAAGGCCCGGTAGCTCCCACACCAATAAGGTCTTACAAAAACCATGCCAAAACAAGTCACGCATTGACAAAACCAAAAGCTTGACCAACAATTTCAGACCTACTGGCTTTACCAATGCATGTTTATTTTTGTTTCCCATAATCTTATTAAAACTGGTTATTCTGATTTTCCATTATGAACATTTTTGGGAAATACTAGCATGCATCAACACATGTTACTAAATGAGACTCTAAAGAAATGTTACCTAAAACTTTACAGTAGTTTAGCAAAATGTTTTTGCATTTTGTTTGTGAACATTTTATTTTGAAAGTAAAGAATCATCAATCTTGCTTTCAAGCTTCTGCAAATATTTGCATCTAATCAGAGCATTCTGGGAGCGTTATACATAGCCTCATATTGCTAAACATTGAAAACGTGTGTACACATTTTTATACTGGAACCGCTGTCAGTAGTGCAGTCTGAGCTTACAACATTTACTTGGAGTGCTCACCCTTATAATAAAGGCTTTGCATTGATGAGCCATGAATACAAGTTTGAACAGCATTAACACATGGACACAAATATTACCTTAAATGCAGGCAATGCCCTTCCCTGATCCATAATGTGGTACTGTAAACTGGCAGCCAAAGGGTTTGTGCTGTAGGGGCTTGGGTCTACTTGTCCTAAGGACAAAATACACATGAAAACTGGTTGCCCTTGACCCCAAACAATATGTCCCGGGCGTCGGGCTATAGGAATTCCACATCCCTGGCCTTAGCATCCCAAGTAAGCTCTGTGTGTGCATGATCCGAGATAGAGATGTCTGAGAGTTCCACAGTACTTAGGCAACGGAGTAGGGAAGGGGTGACAAAGGCGTAATCTATGCAGGAGTAGGAAGCATGAACATGTGAGTAGAAGGAGTAGTCTCGCGTGTCAGGGTGCTTGAGACGCCATGCCTCTACAAGTCTGCGATCCTCTATGTCCCTCTTTAAGCACGGGGACATGGCCCCAGTGTTGTGAAATGTCGTTCCGCTTCGATCTAGTGAAGGGTCCCACACCAGGTTGAAATCTCCACAGACTGTCGTCGCCTTCCACTCCGTCGAGTTGCTCTTGCAGGATACTGGGAAGCATTTGGGGAATAGAGATTGAGTAGTGTCGATTTGCGTTGTCCCCGAAGTAGATGTAGGGAGAGGTAACGACTCTCCTTGTCGCTGACCTCCTTTACTAGTGAGGTATAGAAGCTTGCCCTGCAAAGAATGCCCACTCCAAGCGTCCTAGAGGCCGTGTATGCCCAGTGTCGCTTGGGGTATTTAGGGTGGGCCAATACGATGGCGATCGGCCCCCATTAAGTGGGTTTCTTGGAGCAAAAGGACATCTGGGTCATGCTGCAGGACATAGCGACAGATTTGCTTTCGTTTGTTTGGGGAGTTTAAGCCCCGCACGTTCAGAGAAATCAGTTTAAGGTCACCTAGGCTAGGCAAAGAGTCGGGGTGTGTGCATGAGATGTTGTGTGGGTAGGAGGGCGATTAAGCTTGATCGCGCAACCAGTCTGCAGTGAGGGGACCTAACCTTGCTCAGTTTCTTCCATCTACGGCGACAGCAAGCCTACGCGCTGGCACCCATCTTATCGATGGCTCGTCAATGGGATCATGCAGGGGTTCAAAAGTAAACCATGGGCCATGCCCCGTCCTCGCCACCCCCACAGGCAACAAGAGCGGCCACACACCGTTGCATCTGGCCCACAGCATAAAAGATGCGACCTACAACAGATAACATAACAGATAAACAACAGCAGACCAACAGGGTCCAACCATGACTTCATCTTGCAGAAGCCGGCACAGAGGCGCTCCTAACCCGCTGGAGGAGTCATCCTCCAGAAGATAAAGTTGTTGGGGAGCGGCCATCAGAAATCCACGGATGTGCCGAAGGCCAATCATTTTGGCTTCCCCGCATCTCCGAGGCCCCACCAGCACTGGCAGCAGAACGGGTAAAAAGAGATACAGTTGTATTTCAGCCTTGTGGAGACATGGTCATGCCAGATAGCATGTGGAGTCATAGGGAATGAGCAGTGGAGCGGGCAGGAGAGGTACTAGAGCTGAGAGTCCGTAAGTGCTGGATAATGTCATGCTTTGTTTCTTGTGAGGATAAGTCTTCCTGTCGTTTATCAGGCTGTCGCGGTGGGACTGTGGACCATTTAAGCTTGAGGTCTGGCCTTGAGTGGCTCAGAGGCAGAGAAGCACCCACTTTCTGAGAGTCGTCTGGGAGCCCCAGCAAAGTTTTGGCTTCTGCCAGAGATCGTAGTGAGCGGCGTTTGCCCTCCCATTGGAACAAGAGAGCGAAGGGGTGACCCCACTGGTAGCGAATTCCCAGGGCGCATAGCTTATCAGTGATAGGTTTGAAGTCACAGTGCTTCCTGAGGGTGATTGGGGAAAGATCTTGGTAGAGTTGTATCGTATGGCCTTGGAACGTAAGCTCAGTCTTGCCCCTGGGTGCCTGCATGTTCTCTTCCTTCTCCGTGAAGAAATGGACTCTGGTCAGGATATCTGGGGTGTTCTTCACATGACCATTAGCAATGGCAACCCAATGTGCCCTATCTAAAGCACGCGGGGATACATCTGCGTCCCTGTGAACTGCCTGGAGTAGCTCCGCTGTGAAAGACATAATGTCGGTCGCTCCCTCGTGGTATTCCCCGGATGCAGATGTTATTCCGGCTGCTCCTATTTTCTAAGTCTTCTTGCTTGGTTTGTAGGTCAACGTGCTGATCTACCAACGCGGTTACCTGTCGTCATAGCATCTCCTGATCCTCAGACCTGGCATCAACAGTCCGTTCAAGGTCGTCTACCCTTTCTCCTATTTTGGAGACATCCCTCCGAATGTCGCGCAGGCAAGATTTGAACTCATCTTTGAGGGAGGTGATATCTGTCTGAATTTCATGTAAGAAACAGTCCATGTACCCCCGAGTAATGGGGGCAGAGGTCACGTCCTCCGCCATTGGCTAATGTGCGGGGGGAGGGACTGCCGCCTCTGTCTGTGCGGCCTTCTTCCTGAGGGACATTACCGGGTTGTCTTTAGCTGCTTTGGAGCGTGTCATAGCGAAAAGGCCAGGCCGGTTGAGGTACTGCGGCACTCCACACTTCAGCCTACCCACTGTCGAGAGGCCTCTGTTCAAGGGAGTGGTGTGCAGTTCTCACACTCCCTAGATTCGCTGCAGCTGGGCGCGATGTCCACAAATCCCCCTAGGGTGTTGTGCTTTAGGTCGCTTCAAGCAACTCCGAGTGTAATCACCCCCATTTGTGGCGCTAGTCCGGAGTGTTTGAAAGCCCCCAGCTCAGAGTCCCAATGCTGAGGTAGGTGGGAAGTTATCTCTCTTCTGGCGCAGCCTTCTCCCACAATCTGCCCATTACAGCGGATTGAAGCATGTGGGGTCAGCCAACCGCCCTCCCCAGTTGAGCGCAGGAGAGCGAGTTAACGGCCCCTACCAGCGCCTGCGTGTTAAAGTTGTGCCTTTTGTGGGTGATCAGTACTTGAGAGGCGCGGGGCCCAGTCTAAAGCAGGCACCAGGTAGTCGATGCAGTCCTTTTCAAAAGGTCCTACCAGTTTGTCCCGGCTATGTATTGCCACCGCCCTGGAGCCTTAGGGTGTCCGGTCATTATCAGGCCTCTGGTCGCCGGCTCTGCCACCCTCACCTTTTTGTCCCAGGAGGCGGCCACAGTACGCTTCCAAACTGTGTTCGTACAATAGTTGGCCTTCCACCTTTGGCAGGTCCTGATGGGGTCCCATCGCTTACCGCCTCTAGATCCCGGGGCGGCCTCCAGCGTTGGCTCATCAAGTCTCTGGCACTCCGCTCTCACCTTGTGCTTTCAGCGCCAGGGGTATGTGCCTCCAGGCATCACAGGGGCCCGCCCACCCACCGGGCATCCAGGAGCGAGGGGCCTACTGATGTCGGGAGGCCTCTGCGGCGTCTCTGCCTTTAACTGATGGAAGTCCCTGGTGTCTGCCTTCCCTCGCCTGCTGCTTTCCGCAAGCCTATGTCTGGGGCGCCTGTCCCGCTCCTCCCTCTGCACTCACCGGCGAGGGCGTGTTACCTCTGTCCGCAATGCCGATCCACAGCAAGGACCCACTGCCGTACTCCAGGAAGTTGCGCGTAAGCTCATCTCCCTCCGGTGCCCAGTTCTTCAACGCTCGGGGGACAGGGGGTACATGTTCAGGTAGGGAGGTGACGGTCCAGCCCCTGAGGCCTCATTAGGCCCGCGCCGCGTCAGAGCACCAGCTGCTGCAACAGGGACTATCTTCGTTCAGCTGCAGGGGGCAGCCCTTTTCCTGGGGCTCATGTGGAGGCCCCCACCACTGTAAGCAGTACGGGGTGAGCCCCTGTCCGCGTCTCGAAGCAGCCCTCTCTTCCGAGGCGGCACGGCAGCCTCCGGAGATAAGATGGCGTCAGACACTTGCCATCACCGCTACAGGTCTCTCCGATCCTCCGGCTGCCCTGGGTTTCTTCGTTGCAGCTCCCAACCTTTCTAGACAGCTGCAGGGCAATGCGCGGAATCCACACGACTGTGGGATGGTGATTCAGTCGTCCCGCGGCGGCTGATAGCGGTTCAATGGGCCCCAGGGAGACGGAGAGCACGTCTTACTCCATTGCCCCCCCAGGCCACGCCTCCCAGGAAACTTTTCTCATAGCTCTTCCATGCCGTGGTGGCGCTGACTTCACATCAGCATATGAAACACCACCACTGACATTACTGGAGCCATAAAACCTCCACCCGTCGTCCTGCGCCTTCAATGCAGATCCTGGAGTTAGCTCGTTCATCGAATTCCTGTCAGGAATGTTTTCTTTTAAATTTGTTAGGTGCAATGCATTTGTCTCTTCCTCCCCACTCCTCCCTAAATGTTTAGGGTTTAAGCGCTGCAGAAACCGGTACGGTCAGATGCCTCTCACTGACCAGCGTGACATCTGCCTTTGGTGCCTTGGACCTAATCCTAACTCGAGTGAGTCGTGTCATAGCTGCACCCGAAGGCAGTAAACAAGAGGGAAGTGAAACGCTTCATGGGAAAAGCCAGGTATGACCAACGGAGTAAATGCTCAGGGTCTCCTGGGTCCCAGGCTTAGAAGTCATCACTGGAGAAAAGAGACACGCAAAAGAAGAGGCGCCATAGCGAGAGACATGGTGAGTCACCAGATGTTCTCCTACTCGAGTGGAGTAGTCTTGAGAACCACATTAATCAATCAATTAGGATTTGTAAAGCGCTGCTTATCACCCGTTAGGGTATTCAGGCGCTGGGTGTAGCTGCTGCTGGGCCTGATCAGTCAAACAGCCAGGTTTTTACCCCGTTTCTGAACACCTGCATGGTTGGGGAGGATATCCAGAGGTAATGGGGAGGTCATTCTAGGTCTTGACGGCCAGGTGAGAGAATGAGCGTCCGCCGCTCCTGCTTCGGCGGAAGCGGGGAGTGTGGGCGAGGGATGCGGAACGCAGATGTCTGATCAGTTGGTGGAAGTTCAGCCAGTGATTAAAGTAGGCTGGTCCTTCATTGTGCAGGGCCCTGTAGGCGTGGGTCAGCATTTTGAACTGGCACCTCTTGTGGATGGGAGCCATTGGAGTGTTCTGAAGTGAGGGGTGATGTGGGTTCGCCTCTGGAGGTCGAGGACGAGCCAGGCTGCTGCGTTCAAAATGGTCTGAAGTCTGTTCAGCAGCTGAGAGGTGACCCCAACATAGGTGTTGCCGTAGTCCCGGTGGCTGGTGACGAGGCCCTGAGCGACGGTGAACCTGATGCTGATGGGGAGCCACTTGAAGATTTTCGGGAGCATGCAGAGAGTGGGGAAGCAGGCATTTGGTAGAGATAGATAGCGATACCTCCCCTGGCCTGATACTGATAGCCCCTCCTCTTCACTCTCCTCAGGATCCATCTTCAGGGCCCACACATCGTTCTTGCTCCAGGCACGGATCTAGCGTTCTTTGCGATTGTAATGTTTGAGGTTTTCAGGAGATCTATGGTCTCTTTTAGGATGCTTTCAGTCCTCGCTGGACCTGTCAGAGTGCCGTTTGGACTTCCACTAATGGGGGTTCTCTGTGTCACTAGCCCCTTTCCTGCTCCTGCCTTTCCCTGCAGTGCAGCCTTCAATGTTCGCATCTGTAGCACACCATACGGCTCGTCTTCCCAGCTCCTGCTCCTCCAACTCTGATGGTACTATTACAGGCGTAGAGTCCTCTTTCTGAACCCAAGGAGATGCCTCTCAGATCAAGGCAGGAGGCTCAACGTTTGCTGGAGGTGCAGCAATAGAGGGAGACGAGGCACATGGCTCTAGCTACAGGGACACTATGCATACCGTGTGCGACATTGATTCCAATCTTTAGGATGAACCTAGGATAGATAACGATTCTAGTGACTAATAATTTTCCTGAACTTGAGATGTTGAATACATCCTGTCCTCCCTCCAGAAGTAGCCTCATGCCACACCGTGGCTAGGAAATCGACTGAAATCTTTGAGCTCCCACTCCCCTCTGTGTAAGCAAAAGTAAGCGTACATGGATGCCCCATCTTTCTACTCGGACAGTGGAACCAGTCGTGCATTTCAATGAGGCTTTATTAGATCCCCTCATAAATACTGGGGACAAAGCATCCTCTTCACAGGCAGTAAAGGGAACAATAGCCAGTCTTTATGGGCCCACACCAGGTGACCCAAGTTTTCGTTCTGACTAATCTTCACTTTAGAGCGTGGTGGTCCAGTCTTCCTGCGTTTCAAAGCTCTCCCGAGGAGAGCTCTCTGCATCTCTAGCATATAGGGGAATCTAAAAACCTGGGGGACAAAGGTAAGGTGTTTTCAGCTGGCAGCTTGACCCTAAAGTCCCCTAACGCAACATGTCACTCAGGGAGTGATACATACGCACCGTAGGATATGACGAACCCATTTGTCCTAAAGTCCTGAACGTGCTCGAACTTCTGCAGAGACACTTCTCAGAGATAGCCAGTGATGACGATACAGCTTTCTGACTGATCATCTAATCAGGTGTGGACACGTCAGACCCTGTAGCAAGGACTATGGGTTCTTCTATGGCATTGGCTTAGGACTTCTGGTTTCTCCTTGGATGTCCAGTTCAGTTCAGTGTTGTTTGACGACGCCAGACTGTTTAGGGTGAAGGCTGATTTGGCTTTTGAGCATTTTAAGGGCAACCGAGATATGGCACGCTCCTTAGGACTTCGGCATCCCAAACAAGATTGCCAACAGTTTTAGAAATTTCAGGGCTTCTCGCAGTCCTAGCAGCAACCCCAGAATTCACAGATTAGGCTTTATAGGACCCGTGGAAAAGGCAGAGGCTGCATCACCACACAGGCAGCCTCCTTTACCGTCCCACCTGGGAAGCAGCTGTATTTCGTCCTTGTTATAGCCTGTGAGAGTGGTTGGAGGCTGGGTAGCCTCCTTTCTACAGGCCTCGAAGACCATAACAAGGGACCAGTGGGTCCTTCAAATTAATGTTGAAGGTATTCCCTACCCTTCCATCAGGTCTCTCCCTCGATCCCTCCTCCACATTCCCGTCGGACAGACGAGCATCTCTATATTTTGCAACAGGAGGTGGCAGCCCTTCTGCAGAAAGGAGCAGTGGTGTTGGTGCAGAGCAGGAGATTGGTCAGAAGTGCCATCCTCAGTACTTCCTGGTCGACTAGAATGACGGTCTTTCTCCTGTCTTAGACCTCAGGGTCTTGAACTTTGACTCATTTTCTTCTGGTCCTGGAAGCTAAAGACGTGATGGTCTCTCTCGACTTACAAGATGCCTGTTACTGTATAGTGATCCTGAAGTCTCACAGGAGGTATCTGCGATTCATGGTAGGATCCACTTACTACCAATTTGCGGTCCTCCCCTTTGGCCTAAGATCGTCACCTCGAGTCTTTATGAAGGTGATGCCGCCCATCGCAGAAGGTCGGGTATTACGGTTATGGTCGACTGGCTGTGGAAAGCAGTGTCTGCGGAGCTGGTGTGGTGCCATTTGCAGCCGACAGCATCCCTGCTGTTCACCCATCATTGTTCCCAAATCTCACCTGGAGCCCTCTCAGCACTCTTGTTCATTAGGATAGAATTGAACACATCATCACTTCAGGCCTTTTGCCCTACTCCGAGGATCTGGGAAATTCGGGATAGGATTCTGTGAGTAATTGGGGTGTACTATATGGTGTGGTTGTGTGACCTCACTGTGTAATACACTTATTGTAGGAAGCTGGTGTAAGAAACTGGCTTTATATATACTACACCAAAATGAGGTATAGTGTGTATAGAGTCCAAGTGACCCCAGAGGTAGGCAGAGGTTAAAGTTAGATAGAACCTTACTCTCTAATTGTGGTAGAGTGGTCGAGCAGTAAGGCAGTATCAGAGGACAGTGTTAAGCATTTGATGTACACACTCAGTCAGCAAATGAATTCACACACTCAATAACTGAACTCTAGGCCAATTGTGTTTGTATAAAAATATATACTGTTTTTGTTTTTAGAACCAAGCAAGTCTGGCACAGGTAAGCATTAAATACTTTTCAGTAATAAGTTACTGGATATAGAACAGTTTGAAAATGCAATAGCAATTGTACTTTGTTTAATTTACAGGGGATGCAGCAGGTTGCAATACTTAGCAAATACAGTACATTGAAATGAATAGGCTTTTTCAGTAAATTACAGGTAAGTTACTTTTTACGTTACTTTTCTAACTCCGTGCTGGATACCTAGATATAGCACTGGGACATTTCCTGGAAACAGGTAAGTAATTACGTTTTGGTTATTCGCAGGATTTTTAAAGAATATCTTTAGATTTCAAAACTGCACACTTAGTTGTTTTTTGGAAGAAAAACAGTGAATTGAAATGAATAAGCTTTTTCAGTAAATTGCAGGTAAGTTACTTTGTACGTTACTTTTCTTACTCAGTGCTGGATACCTGGATTCAGCACTGGGACATTTCCTGGAAACCGGTAAGTAAATACGTTTTGGTTATTTGTGCGATTTTTAAAGAATATTTTTAGATTTCAAAACTCCACACTTAAAAACTTTTTGGAAGAAAATTGTCAATGTTATCCTATGGAGGAAAAACAAGTTAACGGTTCACAGGTAAGTAATCGACTGTGGGAGTTAAGGTTCTGGGGTGTTAGACTCAGGGGTCCCCCAGGGTCAGTGATGCACTGTTGTTGCACCCTCAGCGGCACTAGGGCGGCCGGGTGCAGAGTGTTGAGGCCCAATGTTATCAAATGGGGGACAGGGGGCCTCCGGTTGGTGGCTGCTGGCAAGCAGGCCACTGGGTTGTGGGAGCAAAGCTCCTAGGGTTTAGCTCAGGGCAAATGGGGAAACAAAGTAGCACAAAAGGTGCACCCTCAGCGGCACTGGGGCGGCCGGGTGCAGAGTGCTGTTTCGACGTCGGGAGCCCTGTTTTCTATGGAGAACCTCCGGTTTGCAAAAGCACTGCAGGCAGGGAGACGAAGGACTTCTGGGTGCGACCTCCACTTGGAGAGGTAAGTTGGGAAGTTAAGGGTTGGTTAGGCACCGTCGGTTTGGGCACACAAGGCCATGGGGCGTCTGGTGCAGGGGTGCCTTTTGGGGTCGGATCTTCTTACCAGCTCCTGGTCGCGGTTAGGGGTGCCTTCTGGATTTAGGCTGCAGGCGTCAGCTTGAGGCAGGTCAGGGGTCGCCGGATCTCGGGTTAGGATCGCCGGGGTGACCTCCTCGTGGTGTTTTTCCACTCGAGCTCAGGCTGGGTTCGGCAGGTGCAGAGTGGGCTGGATTTGCGGTCTCTGGCTGGTGCCAGAAGCTGCAGTTTGAACAAATCCGGTGTTCACTGGAGATGCAGTCTTTAGAAGTGAAGGCAGGCAGGTCGCCCGGGTTTCTTGAGGTTGCTGGCTGCAGAACACACCGGGATTTCGCAGGAGCAGGTTCAAGGGGGAAGACAGGCCGGTAGGGCTGGGGCCAAGTCAGTGGGCGTCGTTCTCTTGTTAGCTCTGCACGGCTCTTCAGTCCTTCTTATCTTCTTTCTTGTTTCTTGTCTGGATCTGAGGAAGCAAGGTTCTGGGTGCCCCCTAAATACTAGATTTAGGGGCGTTACAGGTAGGTAAGGGCAGGGACCAATGGGTCCCTTCCCTGGGGTGGGTACACCCCCTATCGTGCCACCCTCCAGTGGGAGGGGGGCAGGAGCCTGTCCCTGGTTGGCTGGGTCCCCCATCCTCAAGATGGCGGGGACTCGAGGTTGTGCTTCACCTCGCCTCCCCCACCTTAGGGGTGGAGTTGGCAGAGGTGGGCACACCTCCCTTCCTCACTTGTTTTTCCCGCCGGTTCTCCCGCCCAAAGTGGGGGGGGGGGGTAGAACCAGTGGGGACCAGTTGCTGAAAGCAGCAAATGGCCTGGAGAGGCTCACAAAGGCGGCAAGCCTTTGAAGCTTCTCCTTCGTGAACCCTGCCCATCCTGGGGGAGGAGGCTTGGCACCTCGTCCCAGGATGTGCATTGTTTCAGGCCTCCGAGAGCAGCAGGCTCTCGACCCAGGGGTCCAGAAACATGTCTGGTGGTGGCAGCCTAAGCAGCCACTCAGCCTGGACACTAGTGGTAGGTCGTTTTTCAGGGGGCATCTCTAAGATGCACTCTGTGTGCATTTTTCATTAAATCCCACACTGGCATTAGTGTGGGTTTAATGTGCTGAGAAGTTTGATACCAAACTTCTCAGTTTTCAGTGTAGCCATGATGGTGCTGTGGAGTTTGTAATGACAAGCTCCCAGCACCATATACTCTTAATGGCAGCACTGCACTTACAATGTCTAAGAATGGACTTAGACACTGTAGGGGGTACAGGGCTCATGCACCTGTACCCTCACCACTGGGATAGGGCACCCAGCTAGAGGGGTGACTGATCTATGCCAGGGCAGTGGGTTGTAGGCATGGCACACAGGGATGTGTGCCATGTCGACTCTTCACTTTGTTCTGCACCAAAACACGCAGCCCGCAAAGGCAGTGTGTGAGTGTCAGGGTACAGGGCCTCTAAGGGTGGCACAATAAGTGCTGCAGCCCTTAGAGGTCTTCCCTGGTCACAGTGCCCTGGGTACCTGTGGTACCATTTACCAGGGGCTGACCTGTGGCCAGAGATGCCAATTGGGTTAGTTTTAGGGAAAGAACACAGGCCCTGGGAACCTGATTGGCAGGGACCCAGGGCACATCAAGTCAAAGTGCTTCAGTGGTCTGGCAAAAAGTGGGGGGGTTACTGCAACAGAAACCCACTTTCCTACAGCTGGCTCTTTATATAGTATACCAAAAAGAGGTATACTGTGCAGAGTCCAGGTATTCCCTTACTCGTGGACAGGGGCTCTTCTAGGGGGTAGTGTGGCCGAGCAGCCTTAGGCTTATCAGAGAGGAGTGTTAGGCATCTGCAAAATACACACACCGTCAATAGATGATGCACACCACTCAATAAGGAGATCCACACCAATTTATCAAAATAACACTTATCTTTATATATATTTAGGCACCAGAATCCATACGATCAGGTAAGTACGTTTCAAGATAGAAATATTTGTCGTTTTTAAAAGTCGACACTTAGTGCATTTTTCAGAGGCGGCAATGTGATCCTATGGAGGAAAAGCAAATATTGTATACCAGTTCTTTTCAGCGACTTCAGAGACAAATCTCCTGGAATTAAGGTGAGTATGGAGCTAGGTCCAAGGCAGCACCAGCAGGGCACCTTCAGTGGCACTAGGGTGGCCGGGTGCAGCGGTGCAATACAGCGTCTGGTGCCCCGTTGAAGTCAATGGGGATTGTTCTGGTTACAAAGAGGCTTCAGGTTTGGACTGGGGGGCTAGTACGGCTGAACCTACAGGGGGGCTCAGGTCTTTCGATGCTCTGGGACGTGGGCGCACCTTTGGTCCTCTTCTCCTCAAGCCAGGGCGGCCTGGTGCAGAGGTGTCCTGAGGCATTGGGTTTTTGTCACTGGAGACGCGCAGTGAAGCGGGCCTGCACAAAGAGGCTGCAGGCGGCATCAGGAAGTCCTCAGCTGGTAAACCCAAAGTGGGCTTCAAGTCTGGAGGGTCTGGGGACCACACTGGCACCGTTGGCCCACTTCAGCTCGGGCCTTGGTGGCACAGGTGCAGTGGTGCTTTCGAGTGGTCGGTTTTGATGGTCCGGAGTCCTCGCAGCTCTTCTGGGGTGCCTGCAGGATGCAAGGGAGGTGCTCCGCTATCCACGGGAGTTCCTGGGACTTTAGTTGAATCCTGGAAGTCCTTTTGGAGGCACACGCAGCTGCAAGACAAGTCATCTTTGGCACAGTTGTCGAGGACAGCAGGCAGACCTGCAGGGTTGGCGCCAAGTCAGTTGCTGGTCTTCTGTTCTTGCATTTGCCACTCTTCAGTGTCCGTCTTCTTCTTTCAGGTCAGCAGGATCTCATTTCCTGTTGCCACGGTCTCCCCTAAATACTGACTTTATGGGCGTTAGGGGAGTGTAGGGTAGTATCCAATAGGCTACCTAACCCTGGGATCAGTACACCCCCTATATGACCACTTCCTGTGGGAAGTGGGTATAACCCTTTCCCAGAGTTCCCAATTCTGCCATCACAAAGATGGCAGACTCTTAAATTTCGATCAGGTAGCCCACCTTAAGGGTCAAATTAGCCTGAGGATGAACACGCCTTTCTATCTAATTTTCCCACCTGTCCTGGCACCAAATGGACCCTGGTCAGGTGGGGTGGGATGCCTTTGAGGGAAGCCAGATTTGCATACCAAAGACAGTGGCCTCTTTGAAGCCCCCTGCCTTGGAATGCAAATTTACAGGTCATCCTGCTGGAAGGGGGTGTAAACACCCTCTACCGGAGCAGGCTTTGTTTTTGGCCTTCACCCCTGGGGGTCAAACTCGTCTGTGGTGGCAGGCTGCTCAGGACCAGTCAGCCAGCACACTAGTAGTTGGTAGGTTTTAAGGGGGCACCTCTAAGGTGCCCTTTGGATGCATGTATTAATTAGTCCATCACTGGCATCAGTCTGGGTTTATTAATACGAGATGTTTGATACCAACAGTCTTTCGTTTCAGTAAAGCCATCATGTAGCTAGGGGACTCGTTTTACACCCGTGTCCATCACATGTATTTAAAAGGGCTTCCCTGGTCACCTGTATGGGCAGCAATTAAACTGGCCAGCACAGGGGCATATCAGCTCATGCAGATATGTCCACACATGCAGTATAGTGTTCCCTGCCTTAGGGCTGTTAGGCCTGTAGCAGGGCTGACTTACAAATATCACATGCAGGGTTAGTGATATGGCACACAGGGATGTGTCATGTCGTGTTTTCACTTTTATCTGCAACAGGACCCGCCGCCTGATATTTATTTGATATTTATTATTTGTAGAGTGCGGCAAATGCCCAAGGGCATGTCGGCGCTAGCGTCTGCAATGAAGAATGAAATGAAGAAAAGTTTCAAGGACCTTCCTGAAAGTCATCAGATTCAGCTGCCTCTCAGGTGCCAGGGAATCTGATTCTAGAGCTTACAGGTGGAATGGACAAAAACTTCTGCATCCCCAAGAGGATTCTGGGCACTCTAATTGTTTTGGACGATGCAGACCGAAGGAATTTTTCAGGGGAATATCTAGAGAATTTGTTTTTTAAATAAGCTGAGACAGTGAGATGGAGCCCTCTGCACAACGCTTTAAAAGCCACTCTCTTTTTAATTGGGAGCCAATGCAGCTCCTCTAGGGCTTTTGAGACGCAGTCAAGTTTCCTGATGTTTTTAATGAACCGTGCGGCTGCATTCTGCATCTGTAGTTTTTTGAGGGAGCCTGAGCTGCATGCCTATGTACAGGGCATTACAGTAATCCAGTCGTGATAAGACTAAGGCAGTGATGACAGTCTGCTGCAAATCTGGCGGGATGAAAGGTAGAATATTTTCTCATGTTTTTCAACTGGTAAAAACAAGTTGAAATCAGTTTGTTGGTCAGCTCTGCCAAAAATAACTCCAAGCTTTCTCGCTTTGCCAACTGGGCTAGGAAGAGGCCCTAGAGTTTGTGGCCACCAAGTATCACTCCAAAAGGAGGTGTCCTTACCGAAGAGGAGAACCTCGGTTTTCTCGGAGTACAGTTTAAGGCTGTGGCTACTCATCCAGCGAACTACTCCCCGCATACAGTTGTTGAACCGATGCACCACCTCCTCGATGTTGCTAGTGATGGATACCACAATTTGTGTCTCACCTGCATAGGAGGTGGTTGAAAAACGTAAATGTTAAATAATGTCAGGCTAAGTGATGACCTTTTGCGGGACGCCACACAGCAAAGAGAAAGATTGGAGATGAAGTCTCATAGGGAGACCGACTGCTCTCTTTCCGAGAGGAAGTAGCATAGGCGATCATATGCTAGGCCCCCGATTCTTATCTCCGCTAATCTTTGCTTCAGGACAGAGTGGTTCATCGTATCAAAGGCTGCGGAGAGGTTCAATAGGGCCAACGCACCCTTACCCCCGTTGTCCATAATCTCCCGAATTGCTTCTGTGGCTACAACCAGTACCAACTTGGTACGGTGAGCCTTTCTGAAGCCAAATTGGGCTCCATCCAGAATCTCATTCTGGTTGAGATATTCAGAGAGAGGCGCATTCAGATGTTTCTCTAAGATTTTCGCGGTTCGGGGGAGGAGTGATATGGGGTGGTAGTTCTTCTTCTCTTCATTGGGTTTTTTCAACCGTGACAATATGGAAACTTTTTTTCAATCTAGTGGGAAAATGCAAGTGTTGATAATGAAGTTTAGTAATGAGGTAAGTGGGGTAGTCACCGCGCTTACTACTTCCTGGAGGATTCTGAGTAGGCATGGGTCCGATGGGGCAACTGATTTAGTCTTTTTGGTTAGATCCGACACACTCTCTGTAGTGAGAGAGGGAAAATTGAGGAGCATCTGATAGTTCCGCTCCACAAGCTCATTTCCAGCATCATAGATGTTGCAGTCTGTGGTGGCATCGGGTCCCTTAGGGTGGCACAATGCGACCTTAGGGGACCCTCTTTTGTACCCATGCCCTAGGTACCATTTACTAGGGACTTACAGGGGTGCCAAAGGTGTTGGCGATTGGGGGAACAATTGTACAGTTTTGGTAAAGAGATCTGGCACTGGGGATATGGATAGCAGGAACCCAGATAACTTCCAGTCAAAATTGCATCGAATACCAGGCAAAAAGTGGGGGTGACAGTGTGAAAAGGGGGCACTTTCTTACACTTACCAACCCCTTTAGGACCAGTAGGCTTCATCTGCCAAACCCTCAACTGATCCTGTTTAGCTGCGGTGCTGAGCAGCAAGACCTACACAGAGGAACAAGTGTGAAGCATTTAAACATCACCAAAACAATTGAAGGAATCAACGAGACACTCCAATCCAACACAAGTGTATAAAAATAGACTGTATTTTTATATACATTTTAGAGAACACAATGAAAAAGATTCACTGAAGGGTTCCGGAAATATGGAATTTACAAGAAATAATAAATCAAAGCATTTCACTTAACTGTGAACAAGCTTTGGCAAATTCAACCAATTTGATACTTCTAAACATTTTCAAGGAAAACTTGGGCAAGGTTCAGTGGGGTAGAGTAACTAGGGGCGACCAACTCCAACAGGGAGCTAGCCATGGGGACCAGCAAGGTCCTCAAACGGTTATCTCCACAGAAGCAGTCCTTCAGCAGTACCAGGCACTTTATCCGCATTGCAATTGATTCCTATGGAGTGGTCCTGATGCAAAGGATGAAGGATGCTGAAGATGCTTTATGGATGCTGCGTCTACTCCTCGATCCCAGAGCTGGGTGATGGGATCCTGGTCACAGGACATCCCACAAAGTTCTCTTCAGGCTGGCAGAAGTCTACTCGCCACTAGACTACCAGTCGCTCAGTGTCGCAGTTACATTTGGATCCTTCCTTGGGAGATAACTTGCCTTCTGGGTGACCAAGAGGCACTGATGGCTCTCCCGGGTTCGGCAAACTTGGCTGCAACTTTCAGCAACCGGTCATGGTTCTGGGTGCTACACAGCGGCGAGGAGCAGCGGTCTGGGCTACCAACACAACCCAGTTGGCTTCTTGCTCTGTTCAGGCAAACAGGGGGTCAGCTAAATGACCTATGAAATCTCTGGCTCAGTTCTGGAGAGGACTTCTCACCAAGTAGGACACAGCAGACAGTCATTTCTCTCACTAGCCACCAGGTGTAGCAGGTGCAGACCACGATGGTGAAGCTTCTCCTTGCAGGTTCATCAGTGCAGCGGGGCAGTCCTCCTTTGGTCCTTGTAGGAAGCTGGCTCTGTATATGCTATACCAAAGTGAGGTATAGTGTGCGCAGAGTCCAGTGGATGCCTGTGGGAAGCTGGCTCTGTATATGCTATACCAAAGTGAGGTATAGTGCGCGCAGAGTCCAGTGGATGCCTGTGGGATGCTGGCTCTGTATATGCTATACCAAAGTGAGGTATAGTGTGCACAGAGTCCAGGGGATACCTGTGGGAAGCTGGCTCTGTATATACTCTACCAAAGTGAGGTATAGTGTGCACAGAGTCCAGTGGATACCTGTGGGAAGCTGGCTCTGTATATACTCTACCAAAGTGAGGTATAGTGTGCACAGAGTCCAGGGGATACCTGTGGGAAGCTGGCTCTGTATATACTCTACCAAAGTGAGGTATAGTGTGCACAGAGTCCAGGGGATACCTGTGGGAAGTTGGCTCTGCTCTGTATATACTCTACCAAAGTGAGGTATAGTGTGCGCAGAGTCCAGGGGATACCTGTGGGAAGCTGGCTCTCTATATACTCTACCAAAGTGAGGTATAGTGTGCACAGAGTCCAGGGGATACCTGTGGGAAGTTGGCTCTGCTCTGTATATACTCTACCAAAGTGAGGTATAGTGTGCACAGAGTCCAGGGGATACCTGTGGGAAGTTGGCTCTGCTCTGTATATACTCTACCAAAGTGAGGTATAGTGTGCACAGAGTCCAGGGGATACCTGTGGGAAGCTGGCTCTGTATATACTCTACCAAAGTGCGGTATAGTGTGCACAGAGTCCAGGGGATACCTGTGGGAAGTTGGCTCTCTATATACTCTACCAAAGTGAGGTATAGTGTGCACAGAGTCCAGGGGATACCTGTGGGAAGCTGGCTCTGTATATACTCTACCAAAGTGCGGTATAGTGTGCACAGAGTCCAGGGGATACCTGTGGGAAGCTGGCTCTGTATATACTCTACCAAAGTGAGGTATAGTGTGCACAGAGTCCAGTGGAACCTGTAGGAAGCTGGCTCTGTATATACTATACCAAAGTGAGGTATAGTGTGCACAGAGTCCAGGGGATACCTGTGGGAAGCTGGCTCTGTATATACTCTACCAAAGTGAGGTATAGTGTGCACAGAGTCCAGTGGAACCTGTAGGAAGCTGGCTCTGTATATACTATACCAAAGTGAGGTATAGTGTGCACAGAGTCCAGGGGATACCTGTGGGAAGTTGGCTCTGCTCTGTATATACTCTACCAAAGTGCGGTATAGTGTGCACAGAGTCCAGGGGATACCTGTGGGAAGTTGGCTCTGCTCTGTATATACTCTACCAAAGTGAGGTATAGTGTGCACAGAGTCCAGGGGATACCTGTGGGAAGCTGGCTCTGTATATACTCTACTAAAGTGCGGTATAGTGTGCACAGAGTCCAGGGGATACCTGTGGGAAGTTGGCTCTCTATATACTCTACCAAAGTGAGGTATAGTGTGCACAGAGTCCAGGGGATACCTGTGGGAAGCTGGCTCTGTATATACTCTACCAAAGTGCGGTATAGTGTGCACAGAGTCCAGGGGATACCTGTGGGAAGCTGGCTCTCTATATACTCTACCAAAGTGAGGTATAGTGTGCACAGAGTCCAGGGGATACCTGTGGGAAGCTGGCTCTCTATATACTCTACCAAAGTGAGGTATAGTGTGCACAGAGTCCAGGGGATAACTGTGGGAAGTTGGCTCTCTATATACTCTACCAAAGTGAGGTATAGTGTGCACAGAGTCCAGTGGAAACTGTAGGAAGCTGGCTCTGTATATACTCTACCAAAGTGAGGTATAGTGTGCACAGAGTCCAGGGGATACCTGTGGGAAGCTGGCTCTGTATATACTCTACCAAAGTGAGGTATAGTGTGCACAGTGTCCAGGGGATACCTGTGGGAAGCTGGCTCTCTATATACTCTACCAAAGTGAGGTATAGTGTGCACAGAGTCCAGGGGATACCTGTGGGAAGCTGGCTCTGTATATACTCTACCAAAGTGAGGTATAGTGTGCACAGAGTCCAGGGGATACCTGTGGGAAGTTGGCTCTGTATATACTCTACCAAAGTGAGGTATAGTGTGCACAGAGTCCAGGGGATACCTGTGGGAAGCTGGCTCTGTATATGCTATACCAAAGTGAGGTATAGTGCACGCAGAGTCCAGTGGAACCTGTAGGAAGCTGGCTCTGTATATACTATACCAAAGTGAGGTATAGTGTGCACAGAGTCCAGGGGATACCTGTGGGAAGTTGGCTCAGCTCTGTATATACTCTACCAAAGTGAGGTATAGTGTGCGCAGAGTCCAGGGGATACCTGTGGGAAGCTGGCTCTCTATATACTCTACCAAAGTGAGGTATAGTGTGCACAGAGTCCAGGGGATACCTGTGGGAAGCTGGCTCTCTATATACTCTACCAAAGTGAGGTATAGTGTGCACAGAGTCCAGGGGATACCTGTGGGAAGTTGGCTCTGCTCTGTATATACTCTACCAAAGTGAGGTATAGTGTGCACAGAGTCCAGGGGATACCTGTGGGAAGCTGGCTCTGTATATACTCTGCAAAGTGCGGTATAGTGTGCACAGAGTCCAGGGGATACCTGTGGGAAGCTGGCTCTCTATATACTCTACCAAAGTGAGGTATAGTGTGCACAGAGTCCAGGGGATACCTGTGGGAAGCTGGCTCTCTATATACTCTACCAAAGTGAGGTATAGTGTGCACAGAGTCCAGGGGATACCTGTGGGAAGCTGGCTCTGTATATGCTATACCAAAGTGAGGTATAGTGTGCACAGAGTCCAGGGGATACCTGTGGGAAGCTGGCTCTCTATATACTCTACCAAAGTGAGGTATAGTGTGCACAGAGTCCAGGGGATACCTGTGGGAAGCTGGCTCTGTATATACTCTACCAAAGTGCGGTATAGTGTGCACAGAGTCCAGGGGATACCTGTGGGAAGCTGGCTCTCTATATACTCTACCAAAGTGAGGTATAGTGTGCACAGAGTCCAGGGGATACCTGTGGGAAGCTGGCTCTGTATATACTCTACCAAAGTGCGGTATAGTGTGCACAGAGTCCAGGGGATACCTGTGGGAAGCTGGCTCTCTATATACTCTACCAAAGTGAGGTATAGTGTGCACAGAGTCCAGGGGATACCTGTGGGAAGCTGGCTCTCTATATACTCTACCAAAGTGAGGTATAGTGTGCACAGAGTCCAGGGGATACCTGTGGGAAGTTGGCTCTGCTCTGTATATACTCTACCAAAGTGAGGTATAGTGTGCACAGAGTCCAGGGGATACCTGTGGGAAGCTGGCTCTCTATATACTCTACCAAAGTGAGGTATAGTGTGCACAGAGTCCAGGGGATACCTGTGGGAAGCTGGCTCTCTATATACTCTACCAAAGTGAGGTATAGTGTGCACAGAGTCCAGGGGATACCTGTGGGAAGTTGGCTCTGCTCTGTATATACTCTACCAAAGTGAGGTATAGTGTGCGCAGAGTCCAGGGGATACCTGTGGGAAGCTGGCTCTCTATATACTCTACCAAAGTGAGGTATAGTGTGCACAGAGTCCAGGGGATACCTGTGGGAAGCTGGCTCTCTATATACTCTACCAAAGTGAGGTATAGTGTGCACAGAGTCCAGGGGATACCTGTGGGAAGCTGGCTCTCTATATACTCTACCAAAGTGAGGTATAGTGTGCACAGAGTCCAGGGGATACCTGTGGGAAGCTGGCTCTCTATATACTCTACCAAAGTGAGGTATAGTGTGCACAGAGTCCAGGGGATACCTGTGGGAAGCTGGCTCTGTATATACTCTACCAAAGTGAGGTATAGTGTGCACAGAGTCCAGGGGATACCTGTGGGAAGCTGGCTCTGTATATACTCTACCAAAGTGCGGTATAGTGTGCACAGAGTCCAGGGGATACCTGTGGGAAGCTGGCTCTCTATATACTCTACCAAAGTGAGGTATAGTGTGCACAAAGTCCAGGGGATACCTGTGGGAAGCTGGCTCTGTATATACTCTACCAAAGTGCGGTATAGTGTGCACAGAGTCCAGGGGATACCTGTGGGAAGCTGGCTCTCTATATACTCTACCAAAGTGAGGTATAGTGTGCACAGAGTCCAGGGGATACCTGTGGGATGTTGGCTCTGTATATACTCTACCAAAGTGAGGTATAGTGTGCACAGAGTCCAGGGGATACCTGTGGGAAGTTGGCTCTGCTCTGTATATACTCTACCAAAGTGAGGTATAGTGTGCGCAGAGTCCAGGGGATACCTGTGGGAAGTTGGCTCTGCTCTGTATATACTCTACCAAAGTGAGGTATAGTGTGCACAGAGTCCAGGGGATACCTGTGGGAAGTTGGCTCTGCTCTGTATATACTCTACCAAAGTGAGGTAAAGTGTGCACAGAGTCCAGGGGATACCTGCGGGAAGCTGGCTCTCTATATACTCTACCAAAGTGAGGTATAGTGTGCACAGAGTCCAGGGGATACCTGCGGGAAGCTGGCTCTCTATATACTCTACCAAAGTGAGGTATAGTGTGCACAGAGTCCAGGGGATACCTGTGGGATGTTGGCTCTGTATATACTCTACCAAAGTGAGGTATAGTGTGCACAGAGTCCAGGGGATACCTGTGGGAAGCTGGCTCTGTATATACTCTACCAAAGTGAGGTATAGTGTGCACAGAGTCCAGGGGATACCTGTGGGAAGCTGGCTCTCTATATACTCTACCAAAGTGAGGTATAGTGTGCACAGAGTCCAGGGGATACCTGCGGGAAGCTGGCTCTGTATATATGTAGGAAAGTGGGTTTCTGTTGCAGTAACCCCCCCACTTTTTGCCTGATAACTGATGCACTTTTCCTTAGTGTGCCCTGGGTCCCTGCCAATCAGGTACCCAGGGCCTGTGTTCCTTCCCTAAAACTGCATTACAGCCTAAACCCAATTGGCCTCTCTGGCCACAGGTAAGCCCCTGGTAAATGGTACCCTAGGTACCCAGGGCACTGTGACCAGAGAAGGCCTCTAAGGGCTGCAGCACTTATTGTGCCACCCTTGGAGGCCCTGTACCCTGACACACACACACTGCCCTTGCAGGCTGAGTGTCTTGGTGCAGAACAAAACAGAGTCGACATGGCACACATCCCTGTGTGCCATGCCCACTAAACACACTGCCCTGGCATACCTCAGTCACCCCTCTAGCTGGGTGCCCTATGCCAGTGGTGAGGGTACAGGTGCATGAGCCCTGTGCCCCTACAGTACCCAGGTCCATTCCTGGGCACTGTAAGTGCAGTGCTGCCATTTCAAGTATATGGTGCTGGGAGGTCGTCAGCACGAACTCCACAGCACCATGATGGCTGCACTGAAGACTGAGAAGTTTGGTATCAAACTTCTCAGCACAGTAAACCCACACTGATGCCAGTGTGGGATTTACTGTAAAATGCACAACAGAGGGCCACTTAGAGTTGCCCCCTGAACCTAACCTACAATCCACGTCTTGTCTGAGGGGCTGCCTAGGCTGCCACACAGCAGACTTGTTGCTTGACCCCTGGGTAGAGCGCCATCCGCTCTCCCGGGCCTGCAACAATGCACGTCCTGGGCGAGGTGCTAGGCCTCCTCCCCCAGGTTGGGCAGTGGGAAGCTTCAAAGGCATTCCGCCTTTGTGAGCTTCCCCAGACCACTTGCTGTACTCAGCAACTGGTCCCCACCGGTTCTTCCCCCCCCATCCTGGCGGGAAGACTGGCGGGAAACACCAAGGGAGGAAAGGGGTGTGCCACCCTCTGCCAACCCCACCCCTCAGGTGGGGAGGCGAGGTGAAGCACATCTCCGGGCTCTCGCCATCTTGAAGATGGGGAGCCCTGCCCAATCAGGACTAGGCTCCTGCCCCCTCCCACAGGAGAGTGGCAGGATAGGGGGTGTACCCACCCCAGGGCATGGACCCATTGGTCCCTGCCCTTTACCTACCTGTAACACCCCTAAATCTAGTATTTAGGGGCACCCTGAACCTTCCTTCCTTAGATTCAGCAACAACAATAAAAGGAAGAAGAAGAAGGACGAGAAGCCGTGCAGAGCTAACAAGAGGACGACGCCCACTGACTTGGCCCCAGCCCTACAGGCCTGTCTCCCCTCGAACCTGCTCCTGCAAAACCCCGGCGTGTCCAGCGGCCAGCAACCTCAAAAACCCCGG
This sequence comes from Calotriton arnoldi, assembly GCA_963921515.1. Classification (NCBI taxonomy): domain Eukaryota; kingdom Metazoa; phylum Chordata; class Amphibia; order Caudata; family Salamandridae; genus Calotriton; species Calotriton arnoldi. The sequence continues at coordinate 575,904 of CAWUFW010002099.1, forward strand.
AGGACCTGCCTGCCTTCACTTTCCAAGCTGTTTCTCCCGTGAACACCGGACGTGTTTGAACTGCAGCTTCTGGTGCCAGCCAGGAACCGCGAATCCCGCACACTCTGCACCCGCCGAATCCGGCCCGAGCTCGAGTGGGCAAATACCCAGAGGAGGTCCCCCCGGCGATCCTGACCCGAGATCCGGCGACCCCTGACCTGCCTCAAGCCTCCTGACGACGCCTGCAGCCTCAATCCAGAGGACCCCCCCTACCGCGACCAGAGCGGGTAAGAAAATCCGACGTCCCAAGGCACCCCTGCACCCGACGCCCCACGGCCTTGTGTGCCCAAACCAACGGTGCCCAACCAACCCTCTACATCCCAACTTACCCCTCGAAGTGGTGGTTGCTCCTGGAAGGTCCTCGTCCCCGAGCCTGCAGGGTTTCTTTGTCCCGGAGAATCTCCATTGAAATCAACAGGGCACCCGACCTCAAAACAGCACTCTGCACCCGGCCGCCCTAGTGCCGCTGAGGGTGCCCCTTTGGTGCTAACTTGGTCCCCAACGTGCCCTGAGCTTAACCCTAGGAGCTTTGCTCCCACAACCCCGTGGCCTGCTTGCCAGCCGCCACCAACCGGAGTCCCCTATCCTCCATAGGATAACATTGGGCCTCAACACTCTGCACCCGGCCGCCCTAGTGCCGCTGAGGGTGCAACAACAGTGCATCACTGACCCTGGGAGACCCCTGAGTCTAACCCCAGAACCCTAACTCAAAAGACCGATTACTTACCTCAAAACCGATAACTCATTTTTCCTCATAGGATAACATGGACACTTTTTCTTCCAAAAAGTTTCTAAGTGTCGACTTTTGAAAACTAAGAATATTCCTTAAAAATCGCACAAATAACCTAACCGAATTTTCTCAATTGTTTGCAGGAAAGGTCCCAGTGCTGAACCTAGTTGTCCAGCAGTGAGTAACAAAAGTAATTAAAAAGTAACTTACCTGTGAATTGAATTTCCTTCCATAGGATAACATTGGTGGTTCTTTGTGAAAAAGTTTCTAAGTGTCAACTTTTGAAATACAAGAATATTCTTTAAAAATCGTACAAACTACAAAAACGTAATTACTTACGTGTTTTAAGTAAATGTCCCAGTGCTGAATCTAGGAGTCCAGCACTGGATCACAAAAGTAACGTTAAAGTAACTTACCGGCTCACCTTCAAACTCCTCATCCACGCACACAAGGCACTCCACAAAACTGGCCCAGCCTACCTCAACAGACGACTCTTCTTCTACGTCCCCAACCGCCAGCTCCACTCCGCCGACCTCTCCCTCGCCACCGTCCCTCGCATTCGAAGAACAACCACCGGCGGCAGATCCTTCTCACACCTCGCCGCCAAGACCTGGAACACCCTTCCACTAAGCCTACGACAGACCCAAGACCTGCTGACCTTCAGGAGGCTACTCAAGACCTGGCTGTTCGACCAGTAGCATCACCCCCCCCCCCCCCCTCTCCCCAGCGCCTTGAGACCCTCGCGGGTAAGTAGTGCGCTCTACAAATTCTGTGATTGATTGATTGACCGGCGAATTGAATTTCCTTCCATAGGGTAACATTGACTGGTTTCACTTGGAAATTCTTCTAAGTGTCGAGTTTTGAGACTTTAAAATATTCACCTAAAATCAGCCGAATTACGAAAACGAATTTACTCACCTGCTATCAGGAGAGATCCCAGTGCTGGATCTTAGTGCCCAGCACTGACCCTAAAAAGTCATCACAACTGTACTTACCGGTAACTTGAATTTCCTTCCATAGGATAACATTGCCTGGTTTTTGCTGAAAAAGTTTCGAAGTGTCGATTTTGCAAACTTACAAATATTCGTTAAAAATCGCCTGTATAACAAAAACACATTCTTTCAACTGTTTACAGGAGATGCACCAGTGCTGGATCCAGGATCCAACACTGAGTAAGAAAAAGTAACGATAACACTACTTACCTGCTAAGTGAATTTCCTACCATAGGATAACATTGGTGATTCTATGTGAAAAAGTTTCTAAGTGCCAATTTTTAAAATACAATAATATTCCTTAAAAATCACACCTGTAACCAAAACGTTTTTACTCCACTGTTTACAGGAGACGTCCCAGGACTGAATCTAGGATCCAGTCCTGTGGTTAGAAAAGTAATCCAAAAAGTAATCTATTGCATTTAACTAGAAATTCCCATAGAGCTCAATGTATAATTGTGTTTGAAATTGTGTAGCCTATTGCAGCAACTGTAACCATTGCATTCAAAAGTCTATTGCCTATTGAAAGTATTTATCTAAAGCATCTCATTCTGAGAAAGTATATTTTGACACCTATTGTTGGTTCTAAAATAAAACAACTATATTTTTATATACAAACCATTGGCCTAGAGTTCAGTTCTTGAGTGTGTGAGACCATTTGCTGACTGAGTGTGTACAACAAATGCTTTACACTGTCCTCTGATACTGCCGTACTGCTCGACCAAGCTACCACCTTAGAGAGTAAGGTTATATCTAACTTTAGCCTCTACCAAACCTCTGGGGGACTGTGGACCCTGTGCACACTGAACCTTACTTTGGTTCAGTATATACAGAGCCACTTTCTTACAATATACTCTACCAAAGTTAGGTATAGTGTGCACAGAGTCCAGGGGATACCTGCGGGAAGCTGGCTCTGTATATACTCTACCAAAGTGAGGTATAGTGTGCAGAGTCCAGGGGAACCCCAAAGGTAGGCAGAGGTAAAGCTAGATAGAACCTTACTCTCTATTTGTGGTAGTGTGGTCGAGCAGTAAGGCTTTATCAGAGGACAGTGTTAAGCATTTGGTGCAAACACTCAATCAGCAAATGAATTCACACACAAAGACTGAACTTCAGACCAATTGGTTTTGTATGAAAATATCTTTAGTTATTTTATTTCCTAGAACCAAGCAAGCCTGGCACAGGTAAGCAATAAGTACTTTACAGTAATAATGCAGTTTGTAAACAGTTGGAATTGCAATGGTATAGCACTTTTGATTTGATTATAGTAGAGCTACTAGTAATGCGATGCTTTTGAAATACTGTATATATACTTTGTATTGGCTTTTTAGTAGAATGTTGAATAAATTACTTTGCAGATTACTCTGCACTGGGACATTTCCTGTAAACAGGTAAGTAAAAACGTTTTTATTTCGTTACAGTTTTAAAGATTTACATAGATTTTCCAGCTTTACACTTAAAAACTTTTCACAGAAAAGCAGTCAATGTTATCCTATGGAGGAAAATAGGGTTATTGGTTCAAAGGTAAGTGTTCGGTTGTGGGAGTTGGTATTCTGGGGGTAGACTCAGGGGTACCCCCGGGTCAAGGATGCACTCTTGTTACACCCTCAACAGCACTAGGGCGACTGGGTGCAGAGTGTTGAGGCCCAATGTTATCCAATGGGGGTAGGGTGCCTCTGGATGGTGGCTGCTGACGAGCAGGCCACAGGGTTGAGGGAGCAAAGCTCCTGGACTTGTCTACGGTTTGTAGTGGACGGCCAGCACTACCAGTTCAAAGTGCTCCCCTTCGGTGTGACTACAGCACCCAGGGTCTTCACAAAATGTCTCGCAGTAGTAGCAGCTCACTTGCGAAGACAACTCATTCATGTGTTTCCTTACGTCGACGACTGGCTCATAAAAGCCAAGTCACGCAGCGATTGTGTGCACCACACACACAAAACAATCCAGCTGCTGCACGACTTAGGATTCACAACAAACCTCACCAAGTCGCATCTTCAACCGACCCACGCCCAACAGTATCTAGGCGCTATAATAGATACTTCAAAAGCCCTTGCATACCCCAGTCCAGTCAGGATAGCCAGCATGCAAGCTCTCATAACACAATTTCAACCTCAACACTCACTACCAGCTCGAGTGTTCATGCAGCTAATAGGAATGATGGCCTCTTGCATTTTCATCGTACCTTACGCAAGACTCCAAATGCGTCCATTACAGGAATGTTTAGCACATCAGTGGAACCAGGCTCAAGGTCAGCTTACAGATCTGGTGTTGGTGGACAGACGCACACATCGCTCTCTGCAGTGGTGGAACACACAAAACCTTTCCAAAGGGCGGCCGTTCCTAGACCCGGTTCCACAGATAGTGCTAACAGACGCATCGCTCACCGGCTGGGGAGCTCATCTCTTAAACCATACCATTCAGGGCATGTGAACCCCTCAACAGAAACTGCTCCACATCAATCACCTGGAATTACTGGCGATTTTTCTCGCATTAAAATCATTCCAAATGCATCTCATAGGCAAAGCTGTCCTAGTTCGTGTGGACAATATGACAGTAATGTACTATGTACAAAAACAGGGGGGCGGGTGGGGGGAGGGCACACTCTCTGCAGCTTTCACGCCTAGCGCAAAGCATATGGAGATGGACCATTCCTCAAAAAATATACCTCTTAGCAGAACATCTCCCAGGGGTACACAATCAAATTGCGGATCTGCTCAGTCGTCAGAGACAGCAGATCCACGAATGGGAACTTCATCCGCAAGTTCTTCATCCGTTTTTTCAGATGTGGGGCCGCCCTTACATAGATCTCTTCGCCACACATTTAAACGCAAAATGCCCAAGCTTCGCCTCCAGGTATCCACACCCATTATCCAAAGGCAATGCGATATGGATGAACTGGTCAGGCAGATTTGCGTACGCTTTCTGCCTCTCCCGCTCATTCCATTACTGGTGCGCAAGCTCAAACAACAGTCTCTGACAATGATCCTGGTTGCTCCAACATGGGCCCGGCAACCATGGTTCACAACCCTGCTGGAACTCTCAGTAGTTCCACATCAAAAGTTGCACCTTTCTCCAAAGCTCCTCACACAGAACCATGGAGAAATAAGGCATCCAGCTCAACTGAACCTAGCGATCTGGCTCCTGAAGTCTTAGAGTTTGGTTACCTCAACCTTCCGTCAGACTGTATGAATATCATTAAAGAGGCTAGACGTCCTACCACTAAAGCCTGCTATGCAGCTAAATGGAAAAGATTTGTTATCTACTGTAATAACACAATCAATCCACTAGATGCCTCAATCCAAAACATTATTTGTTACCTCTTGCATCTACAAAAATGTAATCTGGCATACACATCTATACGATTACATCTTGCTGCTATAGCCGCTTACCTACAAAACAGACAACACTTGTCATTGTTTAAGGTACCTGCCATCAAAGCATTCATGGAAGGCCTTAAAAGGATAATTCCCCCCCGAGTTCCACCCTCTCCAGAGTGGAACTTAAACATTGTCCTTAACAGGCTCATGGGTCCCCCATTTGAACCTTTACATAAATATGAATTACAATTTCTCACATGGAAAGTAGCTTTCCTCGTAGCGATCACATCTCTCAGAAGAGTTAGTGAACTACAGGCATTAACCATACAAGAACCATTTTTGCAAATACATCACAACAAAGTGGTTCTTAGGACAAACCTTAAATTCTTACCAAAAGTCGTTTCTGCTTTCCACCTTAACCAGTCTGTTGAACTGGCAGTCTTTTTTCCTCAACCAGACTCAGTAGCAGAACGGGCTCTTCATACGCTTGACGTTAAAAGAGCTATCCTTTATTACATTGAAAGGACAAAAACTTTCAGAAAAACTAAACAACTTTTTGTAGCTTTTTCACCACCACATAAAGGCAATCCTATATCAAAAGTGGGAATTGCCAGGTGGATCGTTAAATGCATCCAGATATGCTACCAAAAAGCACATTATCCATTCCCCCTAGAGCGCATTCCACACGCAAACTAGGGGCTTCTATGGCATTTCTAGGGAACATTCCCATAAATTATATTTGTAAAGCAGCAACATGGTCTACACCGCACACTTTCACAAAACACTATTGTGTAGACGTGCACGCAAAGCAACAAGCTAGTGTGGGCCAGGCTGTATTAAGAACACTTTTTCAAACCACTGCAACAGATACAGGTAGCCACAGCTAAGGAGGTAACTGCTGTATAGTCTATGCACAAGAATACGATCTACAGCTCATATGCCTCGAACGGAAAATGCTACTTACCAGTATGCATCTGTTCTTGGCATGTAGAGCTGTAGATTCATATACGCCCACCCGCCTCCCCGGATACCTCTCTCTGTTGCAGTACTATCTTACTTAGATACATTACACATGGACGTCTCTTTCTATTTCTTACTAACTCCATCATAACCCTCCATGGCAAAACAATCTGGAGATGGAGTCGATGCCCATGCACACTATCGTCCTAAGGAGGAGTCACCTACCTCGTGACTACAAAGACTTCTTCCAAGACAAAAACAAAGTGCAAACATCCGAGCCCAACACCAGATGGCGATCTATGCACAAGTATACAAATCTACAGCTCTACATGCCAAGAACAGATGCATACTGGTAAGTAGCATTTTCCTTATGGTGCTGTGGAGTTCTTAATGACAAACTCCCAGGACCATGGCAGCACTGCACTTACAATGTCTAAGAATTGGCTTAGACACTGTAGGGGTACTAGGGCTCATGCTGCTGTACCGTCACTACTGGTATAGTGCACCCAGCTAGAGGGGTGGCTGAGCTATGCCAGGGCAGTGGGTTGTAGGCATTGCACACAGGGATGTGTGCCATGTTGACTCTTCTTTTTGTTCTGCACCAAAACACGCAGCCTGCAAAGGCAGTGTGTGTGTGTAAAGGTAACAGGCCTGCAAGGGTGGCACAATAAGTGCTGCAGCCCTTAGAGGCCTTCCCTGGTCACAGAGCCCTGGGTACCTGTGGTACCATTTACCAGCAACTGACCTGTGGCCAGAGTGTGCCAATTGGGTTTAGGCTTCAATGCAGTTTTAGGGAAAGAACATAGGCCCTGGGTACATGATTAGCAGGAGGCCAGGGCACACTCAGTCAAAGCACGTCAGCAGTTAAACAAAAGGTGGGGGCAATCATGCAGAAAGAGGGTACTTTCTCTCAGTCCTTCCAGTCAGTAGAGATCTAGGTTCTAGGTACCAGGTGTAGGAAAGTGGGTTTCTGTTGCAGTAACCCCCCCCTTTTTTGTCAGACTACTGATGCACTTTTACTTGATGTGCCCTGGGTCCCTGCCAATCAGGTTCCCAGGGCCTATGTTCTTTCCCCAAAACTAACCCAATTGGCATCTCTGGCCACAGGTCAGTCCCTGGTAAATGGTACCACAGGTACCCAGGGCACTGTGACCAGAGAAGGCCTCTAAGGGCTGCAGCACTTATTGTGCCATCCTTTGAGGTCCTGTACCACTACACTCACACACTGCCTTTGCGGGCTGCGTGTTTTGGTGCAGAACAAAGTGAAGTCAACATGGCACACATCCCTGTGTGCCATGCCTACAACCCACTGCCCTGGCATAGGTCAGTCGCCCCTCTAGCTGGGTGCACTATACCAGTGGTGAGGGTACAGGTGCATGAGCCCTGTACCCCTACAGTGTCTAAGTCCATTCTTAGACATTGTAAGTGCAGTGCTGCCATTAAGAGTATATGGTGCAAGGAGTTTGTCACTACGCACTCCACACCACCATAATGGCTACACTGAAAACTGAGAAGTTTGGTATCAAACTTCTCAGCACATTAAACCCATACTGATGCCAGTGTAGGATTTAATGAAAAATGCACACAGAGGACATCTTGGAGATTCCCCCTGAAAACCTACCCACCACTAGTGTCTAGGCTGAGTGGCTGCTTTCAGCTGCAACCACCAGACATGTTTCTGGACCCCTGGGTCGAGAGCCTGCTGCTCTCTGGGGCCTGAAACAATGCACATCCTGGGACGAGGTGCCAAGCCTCCTCCCCCAGGGTGGGCAGGGTCACGAAGGGGAAGCTTCAAAGGCTTGCCGCCTTTGTGAGCTTCCCTAGGCCAATTGCTGCTTTCAGCAACTGGTCCCCACTGGTTCTGACCCCCACCTTGGGCGGGAGAACCGGCGGGAAAAACAAGTGAGGAAGAGAGGTGTGCCCACCTCTGCCAACTCCACCCCTCAGGTGGGGAGGCGAGGTGAAGCTCAACTCTCAGTCCACGCCATCTTGAAGATGGGGGACTCAGCCAACAAGGGACAGGCTCATGCCCCCCTCCCACTGGAGGGTGGCATAATAGGGGGTGTACCCACCCCAGGGAAGGGACCCATTGGTCCCTACCTTTTACCTACCTGTAACACCCCTAAATCCAGTATTTAGGGGCACCCCTGACCTTGCTTCCTCAGATCCAGACAAGAAACAAGAAGAAAAGAAGGACCGAACAGCCGTGCAGCAGCTAACAAGAGGAAGACGCCCACTGACTTGGCCCCAGCCCTACCGGCCTGTCTCCCCCTCGAACCTGTTCCTGCGAAATCCCGGTTTGTCCTGCAGCCAGCAACTTCAAAAACCCCGGAGGACCTGCCTGCCTTCACTTCCAAAGACTGCTTCTCCCCTTCCAAAGACTGCTTCTCCCGTGAACACCGGATTTGTTCAACTGCAACCTCTGGCAGCAGCCGGAAACCGCGAATCCGCCCCACTCTGCACCCGCCGTCCACGCCCCGAGCTCAAGTGGGCAAACACCACAAGGTCACCCCTGCGATCCTGAACCGAGATCCGACGACCCCTGACCTGCCTCAAGGCTCCAGCCGACGCCTACAGTCTAAACCCAGAAGGCCCCCTAACCGCGACCAGGAGCTGGTAAGAAGATTCGACCCCAAAAGGCACCCCTGCACCCGACGCCCCACTGCCTTGTGTGCCCAAGCCAACGGTGCCTAACCAACCCCTAACTTCCCAACTTACCTCTCGAAGTGGTGGTCGCACCCAGAAGTCCTTTGTCTCCCTGCCTGCAGTGCTTTTGCAAACCGGAGGTTCTCCATTGGAAACAACAGTTCATCCGACGTCGAAACAGCACCCTGCACCCGGCCGCCCTAGTGCCGCTGAGGGTGCACCTTTGGTGCTAATTTGTTTCCCCATTTGCCCTGAGCTAAAGTCCAGGAGCTTTGCTCCCACAACCCAGTGGCCTGCTAGCCAGCAGCCACCAACCGGAGGCCCCCTATTCCCCATTGGATAACATTGAGCCTCAGCACTCTGCACCCGGCCGCCCTAGTGCCGCTGAGGGTGTAACAAGAGTGCATCACTGACCCTGGGGGACCCCTGAGTCTACCCCCAGAACCTTAACTCCCACTACCAAATACTTCCATAGGATAACATTGACTGTTTTTCTTGGAAAAGTTTCTAAGTGTGGAGTTTGAAAACCTAAAGAAATTCTTTAAAATTACACTGTTTAACAAAAACGATTTTACTTACCTGTTTGCAGGAAATATCCCAGTTTAGTATCTAGCTATACTTCTCTGTGTAAGCCTAGTAATCTCAAAAGTTACTTACCTGCTATTTTACTGAACAATCTATTCAAGTCTATGTACTGCATTTACTAAGTATTGCATTTCTCTACATCCATACTGTAAATCAAATCCAAGTGCATATAAAAAGTATCATTCAAACTGTATTTCAATTGCATTACTACTGTAAAGTACTTATTGCTTACCTGTGCCAGGCTTGCTTGGTTCTAGAAATAAAATAACGAAAAGAATATTTTTATACAAAAACAATTGGTCTGAAGTTCAGTCTTTGAGTGTCTGAATTCATTTGCTGACTGTGTGTGTACAACAAATGCTTAACACTGTCCTCTGATACTGCCTTACTGCTCGACCACACTACCACAAATAGAGAGTAAGGTTCTATCTAACTTTACCTCTGCCTACCTCTGGGGACTGTGGACTCTGTGCACACTATACCTCACTTTGGTATAGTATATACAGAGCCAGCTTCCTACACCAGGGGTGCCCTATTTATCTTCAGAGAATGTCTTTACAGTAGGATGAGGTTGGTAGCCAATGGGCTACCTCGTTCCCTCCCTACTGAAAGTCACTTACTGGGAAGTGTGGCATCTGACTGTCCCCGGATGCACCATTCTGCCCACTCCCAACATGGTGAGATCCCTCTCTTGACGCTCGGAGATCCTTAGACCTTAGCCCACCCCCATAGGTGTGGCTACCAAGGAGCTACATGCCCCTAGTAAAAACGGTTTGACAACTGGCTTCTCTTCTGTCCCCAGTTCCAGCCTGCCTGCCTAAACAATAGAGTGCCCCTCTCCTATGTTTGTTACCCATTTGCCCTTCAAAGGCAGCTTCTCCTTTGAAGCTCGCCTTTGGGCTAACAACTGTGTGTCTTCCTGCAGATGGGAGGTAACACCTCTCTCCCATGCAGGTCCCTATTGTGTCCTTTCCTGAGAGTCATTGGCATGCCTCCCCAGGAGTGCAGAAAGCTGTCTGCAGGACCAGCCCCATGTACATCAGTAAACAGGCCCTAGAAACCTTGAGCACCTAAAGTGGCAACTTCTTTGTTTCCTCCCCTCCTTTTCCTTTTGACGACCTACGCATACCTGCTTACATTGCCGACACCATGCCCTAGCTCACACACTCGTACTCGTCCACAATAAGATATGACAGAGACACGAAGGAAGTTTGAAATGTTTATTTAAACTATCGTGCTCTAGAATGCAGCATACGTGCCACAATCGGAAAACAACTGCCTAGCAAAAATACCATCAGCATTGTCAATAAACCGTATAATATGAAAAGCCCTGTCATATTATAAGACAGAATAGCCTAATCCCCTCCCCTCCTACAGAAGTAAATTGATTATGCATCCAAGATCTCTGGGTTTAACAGCAGCCCCCGTACCTTAGCATACACAGATGGACGTTCTACATCTCAGATACAGCCGTGATCTCTTTTTCTCTCTGTTACATTGCCGTGCGTACCTATAGGACTAGGTTTACATGTTCATAAACAACAGCTGCATTTCTGTGTTGTCTAGGTGCGAGTGCCTGACCAGAACAAAATAACAAGGGACATTGTTGTTTGACCTTGTCCGCTGTTCAGACTAAATCCCAGGAAAGAACAGAACGAGAAAACAACTGCAGGTTCCGTGTGAAAATATAACGTGGCACAGAAGCAAGTGTGTTTATATAGTAACATGTGCAAAGGATAATGAGGCCTACAACGTGCACAGTTAGGCTAACGTAGGGAAAAGTATAACGGGCCTGCGTAGAACACATGACAATACCTAGCAGCCTTGTCACACTAACTCTTCTTCCAGACCAGCCATTACTATTTAATCTGTCCTACAATTTGAGGGGCTTGACAAATAGATTTTCCGGTACCCCCTTTGTCATGCCTCAGTGGGGCCTTAATTTGGTTTTGACACTCTTGATAGGTTGTCCATTTCAACCCCTTCAAAGTTGCCAACTGCGACTTTTGACGTTCAAAACTATTTTCCTAGTTATTACTTCAGTGAGAGATGTCAGTGAATTGCAACCACTGAGTGTACACCCATCTTTTATTGGTTTTCGCCCAACAAGTTGGTCCTTCAAACCGGAGCTGCTTTCCTTCCTTTCCTCCATCTGGGTCCATCCATTACCTTTTACCCCCGCTATATCCCATCAAGGAAGAGAGGCTACACTGGCTGGTTCCAAAAAGGAGGTTTAGTTTTACAGTCACTGTAACAAAGATTTTAGGATTGATGACCAGATATTTGCAGGGGTACGCAGGCAACAGGAAACAAAAATGTGTTCTTCCACCCTCCTCCAGCTCATGTACTGTTTGGAAATCTATTCAAAAGGTGAAGAATCTGTAGATATTAGTGTCCCTAAGAAGAAAATATTTAGTTCCTTTGGTAATTCTGTTGGATACTCTATTCTGTCTCCAGATGCCTCACTGATCCCACCCTCCTCCCCATCTTGAAGGATGGTCATAAGCCATGGTAGTCAGGTTCCATATGGTCTTGCTGCACTGCGTGTCTACATTTGTCTTTCTCGTCCTTCTTCCTCGTTGACATAGAAACAATGGTTGGAGAAACTGATAGCCGGATGTGGGCTCAGCACTTAATGGCTTCAGTAACATCACAGTGGCACTGTTTCCAGCTCTGATGTGGGGCCAGTGCCCCTTCCCTATATCGAAGACACTTGGGGAAAGGTTCCGGAGCCAGTGAAGTGCCTAGGACATTTAAAAGGTGAATAATTCGAGCTTTAGGTAGAGTATCACCCGAAACTAGCTTTACTAAGGTAATTAACTTTTTCTGTTTACCCTCCCCTCAGAACATCAGATGCACAGATCTTGGACAGCTAAGCTGTCCCTTGTGTTACACTGAGGTTATGAACTTACTCTTGTCTTGTTTTGACCTGAAGATGTGATATTTCTCCTCAGTTACAGTTGTCTGCATTTTTTGTAAAACTCCCCTTTCCTCTTTGACAGGTGTTGACTTTGGCTACGAGAGTCAGAAGTTACTTTTCAAGAACTTGGAATTCGGTATAGACATGGAGTCTAGAAGTGAGTACCTTTCTGTCTGTTTGAAGTGAAGGTATGTGTAGGCAGAAACATCCTCTGTGATAAAGTGGAAGTGCCTTGAGAGAGTACCAGCCTTTGTGGTTGAGTTACCTATCACGAGTACTATCCTGCTTGGTGGAGATGAAGAGGTCTGTAGTGAGGCCATCTTTGATGGTTGAGGTGGTGTCCGTAATGAGGGCCATCTTTGATGGTGGAGGTGGTGTCCGTAATGAGGACCATCTTTGATGGTTGAGGTGGTGTCCGTAATGAGGACCATCTTTGATGGTTGAGGTGGTGTCCGTAATGAGGACCATCTTTGATGGTTGAGGTGGTGTCCGTAATGAGGACCATCTTTGATGGTTGAGGTGGTGTCCGTAATGAGGACCATCTTTGATGGTGTAGGCAGTGTCCTTGGTGAGTACCATCCTGCTTGGTTGTGGTGAACGGGTTTGTAGTGAGTGCCAAAGGAATGTTTGAGGTGTCCTTACTGAGTACCATCTTGCATGGTTGAGGGGGGTGTCTTTAGTGAGTACCATCCAGCCTGATTGACATGAAGATGTTTGTATTGAGTACCATCCTGCGTTGTGGAGATGTTCTTGGTGAGTACCATCCTGCGTTGTGGAGATGTTCTTGGTGAGTACCATCCTGCGTTGTGGAGATGTTCTTGGTGAGTACCATCCTGCATTGTGAAGGTGAAGATGTATGTATGTAGGGAGTACCATCTTGCATGTCTGAGAGTAGTCCTTCCCCGAGTACCATCCTTAGTGTTTGAGGGAGGTGTCTTTAGTGAGTACCATCCAGCCTGATTGACATGAAGATGTTTGTATTGAGTACCATCCTGCGTTGTGGAGATGTTCTTGGTGAGTACCATCCTGCATTGTGAAGGTGAAGATGTATGTATGTAGGGAGTACCATCTTGCATGTCGGAGTGGTCCTGCCCTGAGTACAATCATTTGTGGTTGAGGGAGGTGTCTTTAGTGAGTACTATCTGGCCTAATTGACGTGAAGATGTTTGTATTGATTACCATCCTGCGTTGTGGAGATGTTCTTGCTGAGTACCATCCTGCACTGTGGAGGTGTTCTTGGCGAGTACCATCCTGCATTGTGGAAGTGTTCTTGGGGAGTAGCATCCTGCGTTGTTGAGGTGAAGATGTATGAATGTAGGGAGTACCATCTTGCATGTCTGAGAGTAGTCCTGCCCCGAGTACCATCCTTTGTGGTTGAGGTAGAGGTCACCATTTCAGAACACTGCTGTGCTGGTCCAGGAAGTGGCAGTGGCCAGAATGTTGCAGACAGAAATGTTTTAACACCGAAATGTTTTGGCAGCAGATCAAACACTTTTTAATTTCATAATCCTGCCCATTTACACCAAAAACAACTTCAAACAGAAAGCGGTTTTAATGCATAGCCCTGAAGATTGTCAATGAACATTAGATCAGTACTGAAAACCATTTGTTTCAAAGCTTACAAAAATCACAATCTTCTATTAATCCAGTGTGTGGTGTGCAGTATAGATGCCTGAGGAACAGCCCAGATGTGGGGTGCACTGTGGACACCTGAGGCACAGCTCAGATGAGGGGTGCAGTATAGGCGCCTGAGGAACAGCCCAGATGTGGCGTACAGTGTGAACACCTGAGGTACAGCTCGGATGTGGGGTGCAGTGTGGACACCTTTGGAGCAGCTCAAATGTGGGCTGCAGTGTGGACACCTAAGGAGCAGCTCAGATGTGGGGTGCAGTGTGGACACCTGAGGAACGGCTCAGATGTGGCGTACAGTATAGACACCTGAGGAACAGCTCAGATGTGGGGTGCACTGTGAACTCGTGAGGAACAGCTCAGATGTGGGGTGCAGTATAAAGGCCTGAGGAACAGCTCAGATGTGGCGTGCATTGTGGACACCTGAGGAACAGCTCAGATGTGGCGTGCAATATAGACACCAGAGGAACAGCTCAGATGTGGGGTGCAGTATGAACACCTGCAGAACAGCCCAGATGTTGGGTGCAGTGTGGACACCCGAGGAACAGCTCAGATCTGGGGTGCACTGTGGACACCTGAGGAACAGCTCAGATGTGGGGTGCAGTGTGGACACCTGAGGAACAGCTCGGGTTTGGGGTGCACTGTGGACACCTGAGGAACAGCTCAGATGTGGGGTGCACTGTGGACACCTGAGGAACAGCTCAGATGTGGGGTGCACTGTGGACACATGAGGAACAGCCCAGATGTGCGGTGCAGTATAGACACCTGAGGAACAGCTCTGAGGGAGGTGCAGTGTGGACACCTGAGGAACAGCCCTGATGTGGGGTGCACTGTGGACACCTGAGGAACTGCCCAGATTTGGGGTGCACTGTGGACACCTGAGGAACAGCTCAGATGTGGGGTGCACTGTGGACACCTGAGGAACAGCTCAGATGTGAAGTGAAGTATAGACACCTGAGGAACAGCTCTGAGGGGAGGTGCAGTGTGGACACCTCAGGCAGCTCCAATGTGGGGTGCAGTGTGGACACCCGAGGAACAGCTCAGATGTGAGGTGCAGTGTAAACATCTGAGGAACAGCTCAGATGTGGGGTGCAGTGTGAACACCTGAGGAACAGCCCTGATGTGGGTTGCACTGTGGACACCTGAGGAACAGCCCTGATGTGGGGTGCACTGTGTACACCTGAAGAACAGCCCAGATGTGGGCTGCACTGAGGACACCTGAGGAACAGCTCAGATGTGGGGTGCACTTTTGACACCCGAGGCAACAGCCCAGATGTGGGGTGCACGGTGGACACCTGAGGAACAGCCCAGATGTGGTGTGCAGTGTGGACACCTGAGGAACAGCCCAGATGTGGGGTGCAGTGTGGACACCTGAGGAACAGCTCAAATGTGGGGTGCAGTGTGTACACCTGAGGAACAGCTCAGATGTGGGGTGCAGTGTGTACACCTGAGGAACAGCTCAGATGTGGCGTGCAATATAGACACCAGAGGAACAGCTCAGATGTGGGGTGCAGTATGAACACCTGCAGAACAGCCCAGATGTTGGGTGCAGTGTGGACACCCGAGGAACAGCTCAGATCTGGGGTGCACTGTGGACACCTGAGGAACAGCTCAGATGTGGGGTGCAGTGTGGACACCTGAGGAACAGCTCGGGTTTGGGGTGCACTGTGGACACCTGAGGAACAGCTCAGATGTGGGGTGCACTGTGGACACCTGAGGAACAGCTCAGATGTGGGGTGCACTGTGGACACATGAGGAACAGCCCAGATGTGCGGTGCAGTATAGACACCTGAGGAACAGCTCTGAGGGGAGGTGCAGTGTGGACACCTGAGGAACAGCCCTGATGTGGGGTGCACTGTGGACACCTGAGGAACTGCCCAGATTTGGGGTGCACTGTGGACACCTGAGGAACAGCTCAGATGTGGGGTGCACTGTGGACACCTGAGGAACAGCTCAGATGTGAAGTGAAGTATAGACACCTGAGGAACAGCTCTGAGGGAGGTGCAGTGTGGACACCTCAGGCAGCTCCAATGTGGGGTGCAGTGTGGACACCTGAGGAACAGCTCAGATGTGAGGTGCAGTGTAAACATCTGAGGAACAGCTCAGATGTGGGGTGCAGTGTGAACACCTGAGGAACAGCCCTGATGTGGGTTGCACTGTGGACACCTGAGGAACAGCCCTGATGTGGGGTGCACTGTGTACACCTGAAGAACAGCCCAGATGTGGGCTGCACTGAGGACACCTGAGGAACAGCTCAGATGTGGGGTGCACTTTTGACACCCGAGGCAACAGCCCAGATGTGGGGTGCACGGTGGACACCTGAAGAACAGCCCAGATGTGGTGTGCAGTGTGGACACCTGAGGAACAGCCCAGATGTGGGGTGCAGTGTGGACACCTGAGGAACAGCTCAAATGTGGGGTGCAGTGTGTACACCTGAGGAACAGCTCAGATGTGGGGTGCAGTGTGTACACCTGAGGAACAGCTCAGATGTGAGGTGCAGTATAGACGCCTGAGGAACAGCTCTGATGTGAGGTGCACTGTGGACACCTGAGGCAACAGCTCCAATGTGGGGTGCAGTGCGGACACCTGAGGACCAGCTCTGATGTGGGCTGCAGTGTGGACACCTGAGGAACAGCTCAGATGTGAGGTGCAGTGTGAACATCTGAGGAACAGCTCAGATGTGGGGTGTAGTGTGAACACCTGAGGAACAGCACAGATGTGGGGGTGCACTGTGGACACCTGAGGAACAACTCGGATGTGGGGTGCACTGTGAACTCCTGAGGAACAGCTCAGGTGTGGTGTGCGGTATAGAGGCCTGAGGAACAGCTCAGGTGTAGTGTGCGGTATAGAGGCCTGAGGAACAGCTCAGGTGTGGTGTGCGGTATAGAGGCCTGAGGAACAGCTCAGGTGTGGTGTGCGGTATAGAGGCCTGAGGAACAGCTCAGATGTGGGGTGCAGTGTGAACACCTGAGGAACAGCTCTGATGTGAAGTGCAGTATGGACACCTGCAGAACAGCCCAGATGCTTGGTGCAGTGTGGACACCTGAGGAACAGCCCAGATGTGGGGTGCACTGTGGACACCTGAGGAACAGCTCAGATGTGGGGTGCACTGTGGACACCTGAGGAACAGCTCAGATGTGGGGTGCACTGTGGACACCTGAGGAACTGCTCAGATGTGGGGTGCAGTATAGACGCCTGAGGAACAGCTCTGATGCGAGGTGCACTGTGGACACCTGAGTAAGAGCCCAGATGTGGGGTGCACTGTGGACACCTGAGGAACAGCACAGATGTGGGGGTGCACTGTGGACACCTGAGGAACAGCTCGGATTTGGGGTGCACTGTGAACTCCTGAGGAACAGCCCAGATGTGGGGTGCAGTGTGGTCAGCTGAGGAGCAGCCCAGATGTGGGGTGCAGTGTGGACACCTGAGGAGCAGCCCAGATGTGGGGTGCAGTGTGGACACCTGAGGCAACAGCTCCAATGTGGGGTGCAGTGCGGACACCTGAGGACCAGCTCTGATGTGGGCTGCAGTGTGGACACCTGAGGAACAGCTCAGATGTGGGGTGTAGTGTGAACACCTGAGGAACAGCTCAGATATGGGGTGCTCTGTGGACACCTGAGAAACAGCCCAGATGTGGGGTGCACTGTGGACACCTGAGAAACAGCACAGATGTGGGGGTGCACTGTGGACACCTGAGGAACAGCTCAGGTGTGGTGTGCGGTATAGAGGCCTGAGGAACAGCTCAGGTGTGGTGTGCGGTATAGAGGCCTGAGGAACAGCTCAGATGTGGGATGCAGTGTGGACACCTGAGGAACAGCTCAGATGTGAAGTGCAGTGTGAACACCTGAGGAACAGCTCTGATGTGAAGTGCAGTATGGACACCTGCAGAACAGCCCAGATGCTTGGTACAGTGTGGACACCTGAGGAACAGCTCAGGTGTGGGGTGCACTGTGGACACCTGAGGAACAGCCCAGATATGGGGTGCACTGTGGACACCTGAGGAACATCCCAGATGTGGAGTGCAGTGTGGACACCTGAGGAACAGCTCAGATGTGGGGTGCACTGTGGACACCTGAGGAACAGCTCAGATGTGGGGTGCACTGTGGACACCTGAGGAACTGCTCAGATGTGGGGTGTAGGAAGGTGGAATCTGACTATATGGTTGCCCCCACTTTTTTTTATGGTGTTTTGCTGGTTTATGACTTAGACTGGGGCCCTGAATAGAAGGATCCCAGTCCAACTATCTGCTTTCTCTGTAAAATGGTTTCCATGTGCCTTAGGCACATCTCTGATTGGAATCTGGAGTGCCCTTATAAGTCCCTAGTAGATGGTATACTATGTACCCAGGGCATAGGTACCTCAGAGGCCTGCCAGGGGCTGCAGCATGTATTATGCCACCCCTGGAAGGCCATCCAAACTGACACCACAGGTCTGCTACTGCAGCCTGGGTTAGGTGGTGCATGCACCCCTTACTGTGATATAGGCTACCTAGATCACTACATACATACACACATATAAACCTATAAGTCACTCCTATGGCAGGCCTTGTCAATCCTGAAGGCAGAGTGCATGGTTCCTATGTGAGAGGGTGCCCCTGCATGGGCAGGGCCCCTCTGCAGCGGTCGGAGACCCTTCTCTGATGCTGTTTGTAGTGCAGCCTGACCATATACTCTTAAGCGCATTATAACCTCGCGTTAAATGCTTACTTTGGGATGGCTGCACCAAAACATGTCGTGTTTGGTGTCAAACATCTTGGAATACTACCCCCCGCCAATTCTGGCGGCGGGGTAGCATTCCACCCTTCTAGAGGGAAAGACATGTTAACCCTGGCTTGCCCGGTAACTTCTTTCTAAAGCCCTGGCATCACAAAATGGATGCTGCTGCCACAGACACAAGTCTGGCCTCCTGCTGCTGGACGAAACTCCGGCAGGGGAGGCCTGGACAATAGGTTTCCTGTTGCAGGGAGGTGTGACCACCTCCCCAGACAGGATAATGTGTATTGGGGCTGGGCGGGAGCACTCTCTGGGTGCTTTGAAGTCCTGCACTGGGGGCACATTTGGTGTCCCTGTGCATACCCCAGTTCAAACCGGATCAGGGGCTTGCAGCCCCTGCTTTGGCGCGAACTGGACAAAGGGAAAGGGGTGTAGCCACCCCTCTGCCCTGACCCACCCATATGTGGGGCCACAGAGTAGTCCAACCCCTAAACTTGGTATAAGTATAGGAACCCAGTCCTTAGGACTTTAGATTATCCCTGGACGAAACTCTGAAACCGAATCCTGGACCTTCGACGCTCTACTCAAGACTAGAGGACAGAAGAATCTCCCTTGGGGTCAAGGAGTGACTCCCCTGCTTGGCAGGCACCAAAGACGCATCTGTCCGGTCTGCATTTCTGAAGCTCCCGTCGGACGCCGAAGTCTTCGCATCACCAGAGGTGGATTCTCAGACTTCCCCGAGGCTACCCTGAGTCCCCAGCAAAGCTGAGGCCCGTAGCTATCGTGGGTAACGTGAGACCGTGACCCCTGGACACCGAGCACATTTGCAAGTGCATCCTCTTCTGGGTCTCCCACGAAGTCGTGCTTTGGGCTCAGAGTAGCCCTAGCCTCCAGCACCAACTGCACCGAAGATCACTGGCCTCCACTCCACGAGTGTCCTGTGAGCCAGCTCCACGTGCGACGTCTCGAGGCACCTTCGCGGTCGCTAGCCCGTTGGCTAGTAGCCCTTCACGAAGGCCAATCCTTTCCTTCTTGGGCTCCCTGGTTGCTCCAGGCTTGCCCTCACTTACCCTTGCTGGGTGAGTTCCTCAGACCTTGCTGGTCTGAATCATCGACGATCTTCATCTTCACCGAGACTTGCCGTTGCCAAGGCTTGTTGGGTCCAATCCGGTCGCCGACGCCTCAGCACTCGACAGACATCGTGTACCAGCCCGAATCCTGCTCCTGGTCGCCGACAACGCCTCCCGGACCTCGTGGCTGAAGAGTCAAGACGACCGTCAACGCACCTGAAGCACCCGACATCGGTGGGCATCTGCTCATCGCCTTCCTGGTCACTGGCTAGTGACCCAGACTCTGTCCCCTCTGCTTTCAGGTTCTTCAGATCTCCGATCCACTCTTGGATCCACCCGGACACTTTCCACTTGGTCGCCAGCAGCACTTTGCAGCAGATCGCCATTCAAATCGACGACGAAACCCGACCCCGAAAGGCACCTATGCACCCGGCTTCCCTGGGTGAGGTAACACGAGTACTCCGGTGCTCCCGTGGGTAGAGACTCTATAAAGTCTTAGTTCTCAAAGGGTTTGCTCCAAGTCCTCCTTTAAGTGTCCCTTTTCTTTAATTTCCTGATCGCGACTTTCTCCATAGAAGTTAACGGCGTATCGCGGTTGTGTGTTTACACTGCACGCGTCCCCCGTGGGTCCCCTGTGTCACTACCTTGGGTGGTTCCTTGTGGTCCAAGCACTTCTAGAGGCTCTAGGCCTAGTGTCTAGCTCAGTCGTGGTTCTTATACCACTTTATTGGTATATGGTTTGGTACGCCCCTAGTGCCCAAACGTGTATTTGTGCTATTACTGTGTTAAAATAACTTATAACTTTTGTACTTCGAACTCTAGCCTCATAAAGAGACTAGAGGGCTGTGTTTAGCAATAAATACATATATTTTGAATATATACCTGGTGTGGTGCTCTTTCATTTGGTCACTCAAGAGATTATAGACTGGTAAAACAAGCTGCTTTACATTCCTTCAAGACTTAGCCTGAAGGCTGCTCTCCATAGCTACCACTAGGATAGCTTTCAATAAAGGTTGTCTTTAACCTATCTCCAATAAGGGGTTGTTTGGACTGGTGCAAGGTGCCCACTACAAATAGTGGACAGCATATACCAGGCCAACTTCTCACACGAGGTGCACTGTGGACACCTGAGGAAGAGCCCAGATGTGGGGTGCACTGTGGACACCTGAGGAACAGCACAGATGTGGGGGTGCACTGTGGACACCTGAGGAACAGCTCGGATGTGGGGTGCACTGTGAACTCCTGAGGAACAGCCCAGATGTGGGGTGCAGTGTGGACAGCTTAGGAACAGCCCAGATGTGGGGTGCAGTGTGGACACCTGAGGAACAGCCCAGATGTGGGGTGCAGTGTGGACACCTGAGGAACAGCTCAAATGTGGGGTGCAGTGTGTACACCTGAGGAACAGCTCAGGTGTGGGGTGCACTGTGGACACCGGAGGAACAGCCCAGATTTGGGATGCACTGTGGACACCTGAGGAACGGCTCAGATGTGGGGTGCACTGTGGACACCTGAGGAACAGCTCAGATGTGAGGTGAAGTATAGACGCCTGAGGAACAGCTCGGATGTGGGGTGCAGTGTGGACACCTGAGGAACAGCTCAGATGTGGGCTGTAGTATGGACACCTGAGGGACAGCTCAGATGTGGTGTGCAGCGTGGACACCTGAGGAACAGCTCAGATGTGGGGTGCAGTGTGAACACCTGAGGAACAGCTCAGATGTGGAGTGGGGTGCAGTGTGGACACCTGAGGAACAGCACAGATGTGGGGGCGCACTGTGGACACCTGAGGAACAGCTCAGATGTGGGGTGCAGTGTCGACACCTGAAGCAACAGCCCAGATGTGGAATGCAGTGTGGACACCTGAGGACCAGCTCTGATGTGAGGTGCAGTGTGAACAACTGAGGAACAGCTCCGATGTGGGGTGCACTGTAGACACCTGAGGAACAGCACATATGTGGGGGTGCACTGTGGACACCTGAGGAACAACTCGGATGTGGGGTGCACTGAACTCCTGAGGAACAGCTCAGGTGTGGTGTGCGGTATAGGGGCCTGAGGAACAGCTCAGGTGTGGTGTGCGGTATAGAGGCCTGAGGAACAGCTCAGATGTGAAGTGCAGTATGGACACCTACAGAACAGCCCATATGCTTGGTGCAGTGTGGACACCTGAGGAACAGCTCAGATGTGGGGTGCAGTGTGGACACCTGAGGAACAGCTCAGGTGTGGGGTGCACTGTGGACACCTGAGGAACAGCCCAGATGTGGGGTGCAGTGTGGACACCTGAGGAACAGCCCAGATGGGTGCAGTGTGGACACCTGAGGAAGAGCCCAGATGTGGGGTGCACTGTGGACACCTGAGGAACAGACCAGATGTGGGGTGCAGTGTGGACACCTGAGGAACAGACCAGATGTGGGGTGCACTGTGGACACCTGAGGAACAGCACAGATGTGGGGGTGCACTGTGGACACCTGAGGAGCAGTTCGGATGTGGGGTGCAGTGTGGACACCTGAGGAGCAGCCCAGATGTGGGGTGCAGTGTGGACACCTGAGGAACAGCCCAGATGTGGGGTGCAGTGTGGACACCTGAGGAACAGCCCAGATGTGGGGTGCAGTGTGGACACCTGAGGAACAGCTCAAATGTGGGGTGCAGTGTGTACACCTGAGTAACAGCTCGGGTGTGGGGTGCACTGTGGACACCTGAGGAACAGCCCAGATTTGGGGTGCACTGTGGACACCTGAGGAACAGCTCAGATGTGAAGTGAAGTATAGACGCCTGAGGAACAGCTCTGAGGGGAGGTGCAGTGTGGACACCTCAGGCAGCTCCAATGTGGGGTGCAGTGTGGACACCTGAGGAACAGCTCAGATGTGAGGTGCAGTGTAAACATCTGAGGAACAGCTCAGATGTGGGGTGCAGTGTGAACACCTGAGGAACAGCCCTGATGTGGGTTGCACTGTGGACACCTGAGGAACAGCTCGGATGTGGGGTAAAGTGCGGGCACCAGAGGTACAGCTCAGATATGGGGTGCACTGTGGACAACTGAGAAACAGCCCAGATGTGGGGTGCACTGTGGACAACTGAGGAACAGCTCAGATGTGGGGGCAGTGTGGACACCTGCGGCAACAGCCCAGATGTGGAGTGCAGTATAGACACCTGAGGAACAGCTCAGATGTGGGGTGCAGTGTGGACCCCTGAGGAACAGCTCAGATGTGCGGTGCAGTGTGGACCCCTGAGGAACAGCTCAGATGTGCGGTGCAGTGTGGACCCCTGAGGAACAGCTCGGATGTGGGGTGCAGTGTCGACCCCTGAGGAACAGCTCAGATGTGCGGTGCAGTGTGGACCCCTGAGGAACAGCTCGGATGTGCGGTGCAGTGTGGACGCCTGAGGAACAGCTCAGATGTGCGGTGCAGTGTGGACACCTGAGGAACAGCTCAGATGTAGGGGGCAGTGTGAACACCTGAGGAACAGCTCAGATGTGGAGTGGGGTGCAGTGTGGACACCTGAGGAACAGCACAGATGTGGGGGCGCACTGTGGACACCTCGGGTACAGCCCAGATGTGAGGTGCAGTGTGGACACCTCAGGTAACAGCCCAGATGTGAGGTGCAGTGTGTATACCTGAAGCAACAGCCCAGATGTGGAATGCAGTGTGGACACCTGAGGACCAGCTTAGATGTGGGGTGCAGTGTGAACACCTGAGGAACACCTCCGATGTGGGGTGCACTGTGGAAACCTGAGGAATAGCTCAGATGTGGGGTGCAGTGCGAACACCTGAGGAACAGCTCTGATGTGGGCGTGCACTGTGGGCACCAGAGGAACAGCTCGGATGTGGGGGCAGTGTGGACACTTGAGGAGCAGCCCAGATGTGTTGTACATCGGTAACGGGATTGAAGTCAAGAATGAGACATTGACCACTGCATGGAGGCAGAGTGCCGGAGGAGTCATAATGGTTGCATAGCTGAGCATAATCGATTAACCTGAACATCCCTTCATAGGAAGGGCAGGGCTATAGTTTAACGCTCTTGGTTAGTACTGATCCTAGACAATATAAAAGGTGTCTGTATGCTAGCAAGATGGCTGTGTTCTTCTGGTGTGATGTGCAAATCCCAAGTTCGAATCCCGTGTGAGCCAACTTCCCCTTCCATCATCCGAGACTACCATCCTGTGGTGTTGAGTTGTCTTTCGTAAGCGCCATATTTCTTGGTTAAGGTAGAGGTGCCTGAAACAAGTACTTTCCACTGTGATTGAGGTGGAGGCGTCTGTAGAAAGAACCATTCTATATAGTTGGAGTGTCTTGTATCCTTATTACGGTGTCTACATTGAGACTGAATCGGGTTAGTGTGAATGAACTCTTGTGATTAACATGGGGAGAGTGCATACTTTCATGAAGCGTGACCTGCTACCTGCCAGGGTATCAGGCAGACCTGCTCAGTGACCGGAACCTGCACTGATTTGAACCTAACTTTCATCTAATGCCAGGTCGCTCCGATTCACACTGGACACGGATCTCCCCCTCGAGGGAAACCCAGACAGCCTGGCTCCAGCACCATGAAGCCATTCCTCCCCAAAAGCGGTTTCAGAACTGCCTTTCAGGCCCGCGTGCTCTCAGATGTAGATGGTGGCATCAAGCTCTGTTCCACAGTCTCCCAGACTCTGCACTGGGCACCCACCCGATGAGGGCAATCCTACACATGCCTCAAGGGCTCGAAGAAGTATCACAATATAACCTCCACCCTCATTGAAATCCACTAGATCATGTTGCCAGTCAGAGCCATGTTCAAGTCAAGCTGCATCTTCTTAAGTTATAGCTTGCACGCCCTGCTTATTTGTTTGACAAGCACATCCTCTCCTATGGTTCTCGTCACACCCAAACCCAGACATACTTGAAATGAAGTGTAAAAAAAAGAAGAGGCAACAGGCCGCCTTCATTTATGCACCCAGATCTTCAACGACATCCCTGTATCTTTCAAGAGTGAGTGACCCAAAAGTGCTCTATTTTGGGAGAGAACTGAGACTTTCTTCTGTCCTGCATCACCATGAGGTAACCATCCACCTCCACAACTTAGCTTCTCCTATGATGACTCAATAGCGGTATTTTTGCCCTCGACCGTTAACAGGATTCTGCTGCCTTATGGCTAGGTTTGAGCTATACAGGTCCTACACGTGTTATGAGAATTTGAAGAGCGTGGTTAATCACCCGTGAGGGTATCCAGGTGCTGTGTAGGGCAGGCCTGAGGGGTATATACAAACATGCACCTTTAACCTGAAGGTTTGCTACGATCTTTAATGCATATATCTATACAGTCTTGTTGTGACGGTCTGTGTCTTTGATACAGTTTGGTTGATGCTGTCTTGAGTTTTTGTTATATCCTGATATTTACTTGGAAGGTAATTAATTATTCAGAATGTTTTCCACAGATGTTGATTTGTTCGTAGCAGGTGTTGCTGTTGACGCACATGCTGTGAATACTCTTGACATCAAGTGTTGGGCTCAGACGTTTGCAGGTTGTTTTTCTTCTAA
This sequence comes from Calotriton arnoldi, assembly GCA_963921515.1. NCBI lineage: Eukaryota > Metazoa > Chordata > Amphibia > Caudata > Salamandridae > Calotriton > Calotriton arnoldi. The sequence goes on from CAWUFW010002099.1 coordinate 601,014, forward strand.
GAAGTGTTTCGAGTCACAAGGTATAGTGCGACTTCTCCCTTTGTTGGCAATGTGCATGGGCACCAGCTCCATGTTAGATTTTGTTTTCCGCCATCCGGTTTGGACATGGACTGCTGGGGCTCCGAGTTCGAGGTGTTCCTCGTGCTCTCGTTTGGGACCAACCGGTGAATTTGACTCTGATACTCAGGGAAAATAAAACTGTCATAATTGTCTCCTTAGCGTCTTTGGGGCCATGTGACCCTCATCTTTTAGGACTTCTTTACACAGGGTGATGCAGCGGGTAACCTTCCAGAACTGTCCCTCGTGCCATACCAAGTTCCCCATGAGGTGTGTAACCGCTGCCTCACCCCGACAGCACCACATGCAAGGCCTGCCTTACCTTCCGCTTGAAGAAAAGTCTTTGGTGTCATGAAAAGAGAAGGTGGCACACCAAAAGATGCAGGGACAAGCCTCTGATGACGCCACAGACATCTTCAGAAAACACCCTTCACCTGATCGAGAGTGAAGATGCTGATTCTTCTGGCATTCCGCCCCACCAGCCATTGCCTAGCCCAGAGGCAACCTTTCCCTCCAACCCAGAGGTAGAATATCAGGAGGCTTCCCTCGTTTTCATGCCGTCCGATTCCTGGATAAAGGTGCAGCATTCTGGACCTCCACACCCCCCCCACGGGCTTTGGTCAGCACCGACCAAGGGCCTCAGAACGTGTAATGCTTCCTCCCACTTGCATTAACCTTTCGCCGCTGTCAAGTCTGAAGATATTCCACATGCCTCCAGCCCCTTCGATGCCAAAGGCCCTTTTAACACCATCTCCGAAACCTGCCTTGAAGCCACCATCCGCCCCGAAAACCTCTGTGGACCTGAGGACTCTGTCAACGTCAGACTCCGTTGGCGCCGTAGACTCCCTCAATAGAGGGCTCCTACGATTTGAAGCAACCCATCCTTCAGAGACTCCCTGAGGAGCTGGATGCAAGGTAGAAAATACTTTTCATCCTTCCCCAAACGGGGAAACTCTCAACAAAGCTATGTCTGCCCAAGCCTATGGAGACTTTGCCTCGGAAGAGTAAGCAAACTTTTGAGGAACTGCTTGCTTCGAAGCCCCTCCCAGCTCCTAAGCATAAAACGCAAGGACAGGGGCAACAGCCCCCTCCCATACCTTCCCCTACCACCACCACCTCCTCCTCCAGGGCCACCACGTCCTCCACCTTCGCCAGAGGATTTCCCACACTCTTCTTATGGGGGGTGTATTTGTATTTATTGAGTTTTATATAGCGCTGGCTGGACCCGAAGGTATCAGAGCGCTTTACATTATGAACAGCAGCAAGTTACAGCAATAATCAATTAAACATTTTACACGTACATTTCAAAGTGAATGCCAAATCATAGGCGGCAGAGAGGGAGAAGGGGGGGATAAGAGTAAGACTAGAAGGATAGATGGGGGAGGGGGGAGAGACCCGGAGGGGGCATAGGCAGAGCGGGCAGAAAGAGAAAGACGTTCAACTCAAGCGAAAAAAAAACATAGCAAAAAAAAAAAAAACACAAGGTCAGGGAACAGTAATTTGGAGACAGTTGGGTGGAATTAACAAGGATAGTGGACAAAATTCAAAGGGGGAGAGAGAAGGTAGAAAGGGATAAAAGTGATGTTATGAAAAGCGGGTGCGGGGATAGGAGGGAGCCAGGAGAGGGAGGATGGAGTAAGGCAGACCAGAAGGAGGGGGAAATACTTTGATGATCGTTGGAGTGAGAGCGGAGGGGAGGGTGGAAGGACATGAGTAGAACAAGATGGTGGGTCCAGGTGTAGGAAAGTGGGTTTCTGTTGCAGTAACCCCCCCACTTTTTGCCAGACTACTGATGCACTTTTTCCTGGTGTGCCCTGGGTCCCTGCCAATCAGGTTCCCAGGGCCTGTGTTCTTTCCCCAAAACTAACCCAATTGGCATCTCTGGCCACATGTCAGCCCCTGGTAAATGATACCACAGGTACTCAGGGCACTGTGACCAGAGAAGGCCCCTATGGGCTGCAGCACTTATTGTGCCACCATTAGAGGCCCTGTACCCTGACACTCACACACTGCCTTTGCAGGCTGCGTGTCTTGGTGCAGATCAAAGTGGAGTCGACATGGCACACATCCCTGTGTGCCATGCCCACAAACCACTGCCCTGGCATACATCAGTCACCCCTCTAGCTGGGTGCCCTATGCCAGTGGTGAGGGTACAGGTGCATGAGCCCTGTACCCCTACAGTGCCCAGGTCCATTCCTGGGCACTGTAAGTGCAGTGCTGCCATTAAAAGTATATGGTACTGGGAGTTTGTCATTACGAACTCCACAGCACCATAATGGCTACACTGAAGACTGGGAAGTTTGGTATCAAACTTCTCAGCACATTAAACCCACACTGATGCCAGTGTGGGATTTAATGTAAAATGACAGAGGGCATCTTAGAGATGCCCCCTGAAACTCAACCAACTCCCAGTGACCTGACTGAGTGGCTGCCACCACCAGACATGTTTCTGGACCCCTGGGTCGAGAGCTGCTGCTCTCGGGGGGCCTGAAACAATGCACATCCTGGGACGAGGTGCCAAGCCTCCTCCCCCAGGATTGGCAGGGTTCACGAAGGAAAAGCTTCAAAGGCATACCGCCTTTGTGAGCCTCTCCAGACCACTTGCTGTACTCAGCAACTGGTCCCCACTGGTTCTACCCCCTACTTTGGGCGGGAGACCCGGCGGGAAAAACAAAGTGAGGAAGAGAGGTGTGCCCACCTCTGCCAACTCCACCCCTAAGGTGGGGGAGGCGAGGTGAAGCACAACCTCGAGACCCCGCCATCTTGAGGATGGGGGGACCCAGCCAACCAAGGACAGGCTCCTGCCCCCCTCCCACTGGAGAGCGGCAGAATAGGGGGTGTACCCACCCCAGGGAAGGGACCCATTGGTCCCTGCCCTTTACCTACCTGTAACGCCCCTAAATCCAGTATTTAGGGGCACCCTGAACCTTCCTTCCTCAGATTCCCGCAACCTAAGAAGAAAAAGGACGAAAGAAGACGCCCAGCAGAGGAGACTGCAGAGAACAACTGACTTGGCCCCAGCCCTACCGGCCCGTCTGCAGTTTCCAGAGATCCTGCGCTAAAAATCGTCTTGTCCTGCAGCCAGCGACCTCCAGAACCCTGGGGAGGACTGGCTGCCTTCAACAAAGACCGGATCTGCTGTGAACAGCAGCTCTGTTGAAAAGAAACACCAAACAAAGACTCCGAGCCTGCTGAGGAAAAAGAAACCCGACGCCTGGAACCACCACTGCACCCGTCGCCTACAGCCCGAGTTAAAGTGGCCCACCGGTCCCAGCGAGGTCCCCCAGCGCTCCAGAGTCCGAGTCCACCGTGGGTTGACCCCCTCCAGGACTCCCCGACGTCGCCTGCAGCCTCTGCACGAGACCCCCCCCAACCGCGAGTGGCCCGGTAAGCTGAAATCCGACCAAAAGACACCCCTGCATCCAGCCGCCCTGCGCACTGGAGAAAGGAACCCGAGGTGCATCTACGTCCCCGAGCCCTCCAACTTACCTGCCCAGCTGTTGGTTCCTCCTGGAAGTCTTCCTGGACCGAGCCTGCAGCTGAAAACCAAAACCGAAAATCTCCATTGAAATCAACAGGGCACCCAACCTCAAAACAGCACCCTGCACCCGGCCGCCCTAGTGTCGCTGAGGGTGCCCCTTTTGTGCTAACTTGGTCCCCAACTTGCCCTGAGCTTAACCCTAGGAGCTTTGCTCCCACAACCCCCTGGCCTGCTTGCCAGCAGCCACCAACCGGAGTCCCCTATCCTCCATAGGATAACATTGGGCCTCAACACTCTGCACCCGGCCGCCCTAGTGCCGCTGAGGGTGCATCAACAGTGCATCACTGACCCTGGGAGACCCCTGAGTCTAACCCCAGAACCCTAACTCCAAAGACCGAATACTTACCTCGAAACCGATAACCTGTTTTTCCTCATAGGATACCATTGACACTTTTTTCTCCCAAAACGTTTGTCGACTTTTGAAAACTACAAATATTCCTTAAAAATCAGCCGAATAACAAAAACGCATTTTCTCAACTGTTTTCAGGAAATGTCCAGTGCTGAATCTAGGATCCAGCACTGAGTAAGAAAAAGTATCGATAACCTAACTTACCTGCTGTAAGAAAGTGGCTCTGTATATACTGCACCAAAGTAAGGTTCAGTGTGCACAGAGTCCACAGTCCCCAGAGGTTTGGCAGAGGCTAAAGTTAGATATAACCTTACTCTCTAAAGTGGTAGCTTGGTCGAGCAGTAAGGCAGTATCAGAGGACAGTGTAAAGCATTTGTTGTACACACTCAGTCAGCAAATGAAGCCACACACTCAAGAACTGAACTCTAGGCCAATGGTTTGTATATAAAAATATAGTTGTTTTATTTTAGAACCAACAATGGGTGTCAAAATATACTTTCTCAGAATGAGATGCTTTAGTTAACTACTGTTCAATTGGCAATAGACTTTTGAATGCAATAGTTACAGTTGTTGCAATATGCAACACAATTTTAAACACAATTATACATTGAGCTCAATGGAAATTTCTGGTTAAATGCAATAGATTACTTTTTGGATTACTTTTCTAACCACGGGACTGGATCTTGGATTCAGTCCCGGGACACTTCCTGTAAACAGGTGAGAAAAAGCGTTTTGGTTATGGTAGTGATTTTTGAGGAATATTACTGTATTTCAAAAGTTGACACTTAGAAACTTTTCTGGGTAAAATTACCAATGTTATCCTAGGGAAGGAAATACAGTTTGCAAGCAAAGTATGTTTACGTTACTTTTGTAATCCAGTGCTGGACTCCTAGGTTCAGCACTGGGACATTTACTTAAAACAGGTAAGTAATTACGTTTTTGTAGTTTGTACGATTTTTAAAGAATATTTGTATGATTCAGAAATTGACACTTAGAAACTTTTTCAACAAAAAGCAGGCAATGATATCCTATGAGAGGAATTTCCAGTTACTGGTAAGTACGGTAAAAATTACTTTTCATGGTCGGTACTGGACTAAAAGATGCAGTACTGAGGTCTCTCCTGATAGTAGGTGAGTAATTCGGAATTCGTTACTGTTGTGATTTTTAAGCAATATTTTGGTATTTCAAAAGTGGACACTTAGAAGAAATTTCACAGAAAACCAGTCAATGGATCCCTATGTAAGAAAATTCAATTCGCCGGTAAGTTACTTTTAACGTTACTTTTGTAATCCAGTGCTGGACTCCTAGGTTCAGCCCTGGGACATTTACTTAAAACAGGTAAGTAATTACGTTTTGGTAGTCTGTACGATTTTTAAAGAATATTCTTGTTTTCAAAAGTCGACACTTAGAAACTTTTTGGAAGAAAAAGTGTCCATGTTATCCTATGAGGAAAAATGAGTTATCGGTCTCGAGGTAAGTAATCGGTCTTTTGAGTTAGGGTTCTGGGGTTAGACTCAGGGGTCTCCCAGGGTCAGTGATGCACTGTTGTTGCACCCTCAGCGGCACTAGGGCGGCCGGGTGCAGAGTGTTGAGGCCCAATGTTATCCTATGGAGGATAGGGGGACTCCGGTTGGTGGCGGCTGGCAAGCAGGCCACGGGGTTGTGGGAGCAAAGCTCCTAGGGTTAAGCTCAGGGCACGTTGGGGACCAAGTTAGCACCAAAGAGGCACCCTCAGCGGCACGGAGTCTTTGTTTGGTGTTTCTTTTGAACAGAGCTGCTGTTCACAGGAGATCCGGTCTTTGTTGAAGGCAGTCAGTCCTCCCTGGGGTTCTGGAGGTCGCTGGCTGCAGGACAAGACTATTTTTGGCGCAGGATCTCTGGAAACTGCAGACGGGCCGGTAGGGCTGGGGCCAAGTCAGTTGTTCTCTGCAGTCTCCTCTGCTGGGCGTCTTCTTTCGTCCTTTTTCTTCTTAGGTTGCGGGAATCTAAGGAAGGAAGGTTCAGGGTGCCCCTAAATACTAGATTTAGGGGCGTTACAGGTAGGTAAAGGGCAGGGACCAATGGGTCCCTGCCCTGGGGTGGGTACACCCCTATCCTGCCACTCTCCTGTGGGAGGGGGCAGGAGCCTAGTCCTGATTGGGCAGGGCTCCCCATCTTCAAGATGGCGAGAGCCCGGAGATGTGCTTCACCTCGCCTCCCCACCTGAGGGGTGGGGTTGGCAGAGGGTGGCACACCCCTTTCCTCCCTTGGTGTTTCCCTCCAGTCTTCCCACCAGGATGGGGGAGGAACCGGTGGGGACCAGTTGCTGAGTACAGCAAGTGGTCTGGGAAGCTCACAAAGGCGGAATGCCTTGAAGCTTCCCTGCCCATCCTGGGGGAGGGGCCTAGCACCTCACCCAGGACGTGCATTGTTGCAGGCCCGGGAGAGCGGATGGCTCTCTACCCAGGGGTCCAGCAACATGTCTGCTGTGTGGCAGCCTAGGCAGCCCCTCAGACAAGACGTGGATTGTAGGTTAGGTTCAGGGGTAACTCTAAGTTGCCCTCTGACGTGCATTTTACAGTAAATCCCACACTGGCATCAGTGTGGGTTTACTGTGCTGAGGAGTTTGATACCAAACTTCTCAGTCTTCAGTGCAGCCATCATGGTGCTGTGGAGTACGTGCTGACGACCTCCCAGCACCATATACTCGGAATGGCAGCCCTGCACTTACAGTGCCCAGGAATGGGCCTGGGTACTGTAGGGGCACAGGGCTCATGCACCTGTGCCCTCACCACTGGCATAGGGCACCCAGCTAGAGGGGTGACTGAGGTATGCCAGGGCAGTGTGTTTAGGGCATGGCACACAGGGATGTGTGCCATGTCGACTCTCTGTTTTGTTCTGCACCAAGACACTCAGCCTGCAAGGGCAGTGTGTGTGTGTCAGGGTACAGGGCCTCTAAGGGTGGCACAACAAGTGCTGCAGCCCTTAGGGTCTTCTCTGGTCACAGTGCCCTGGGTACCTAGGGTACCATTTACCAGAGGCTTACCTGTGGCCAGAGATGCCAATTGGGCTTAGGCTGAGTACAGTTTTTAGGGAAGGAACACAGGCCCTGGGTACCTGATTGGCAGGGATCCAGGGCACACCAAGGAAAAGTGCATCAGTTATCAGGCAAAAAGTGGGGGTTACTGCAACAGAAACCCACTTTCCTACACAAGCCCCCCAGCCCAAAGGCCAGGAGACTCAGCCAACGCTGGGAGAGCCTGTCTAGTCTTTCAGGCGAGGAAGAGTTGGGGAAGTGGTTTGAAAGTTGCAGGGCCTACTCCGCCTTATATCCTTCTGTCCAGGTCAGTCCCTTTGGGGAGCTGGCCTACCTCATCAGTTTCAGGACCTAATTCCCAAAGCTCCTCTCCTTGCTCTTTAGTGTCTTCACCCCATCTTTTAAGTTTGGGTTCAGAGGTGCCCACCTCTGCAAAGTCTAACTTAGCCAGGGCAAAGCCCAGCTTACCCACAGAGGTCACCCACAGTTTGAGCAACCCCACCATGACCAATAGGGTCAGGGGGCCTAGCTTGTTATTTGGCAGGGGGTTAGGCCACCATGCCAAGGATAGGGCTGCCATGAAGGCTAACACCCAGCAGAGGCTGCTGACAGCTGTCAGTGCCCAGAACCACACCTTTAGCTCCTGTCTGGCAAGTGAAGGGGCTATCTTACAGGTCTCTTTGGGTCCTGGCTGTCTGCCTGTTGCTTTAGGGGTGGGGGGTCACTAAACTTTGTAGTGAGCACCCTTCCTCCACCCTTTGTTCTGCCAGCTGAGGAGCCACCAACTCAGGCTGGACAGTTGCCTGACTAGTCAGGTCTTCTTGTTGGCTAGGGGGCTTTACCAGGGCCACTTCTGGAGTTTTCCTCACTGGGATAGAATCTCCCTGGCCCTCTGGGACTGTGGCCTAACAGTTGCCCACCTTTCCTACCCTGTTCCTTTTACTCTTTTGGGGCTCAGCTGCACTGACTGCAGGTTGAGCCCCCCAGGTTTCTTGGGTGAGGCCTGGCATTGGGCCAGTGCCTCTCTTGGCTCAGGTCCACCTCTAAGTGGTCATTCCCAGGAGACAATCAAGGGGGAGGTCTTTACTGACTACCACCTTTCTCCATCTAAGGGACCCAGCTATGACTAGGGGCACTACAGCCACAGGCCTAACAGTGACTCCCTGGGACAGCCCTTACTCTCCTTGGATTCCCCTGGGACATACTGGTGTGGGAGTACCAACCTGTCATGCACCACAGTGTGACTGGCACAGGTATCTCTCAGGGCAGTGGCTGGGATTCCATTCACCAGTAGGCGGTGGAAGTGTCTACTCCCTCTGGGATCTCCAGCTTACCTCTTGGGCCCATTTTCCAGTTGAAAGCTAGGAGGACTTCCTCATCTGAGGACCCTTCCTCCAGAGCTACACTGGCAACTCCTGGGGCTACACTAGTCACCCCTGGGGCTGTACTAGGGATCTTGTTTTTAGGACAGCTAGGGTCCTTGGTGTGGTGTCCTGACTTCTGACAGTTGTGACACCATATTCTGTTGGGATCCCAATTCTTACCTTGGTACCCTGGTTTAGTTTGTGAGGTGTCTTTGGGCCCACCCTCCTGGACAGGTTTTTGGGGGGCTGCCTGGGACTCCTTACTTTTATCCTTAGGGGTTCACTATCTTTCTTCTGGGGAGGCTTTGTGACCCCTTTCTTTTGGTCACCCCCAGTGGATGTCCTAGTTACCCTTGTTCTGACCCAGTGGTCTGCCTTCTTTCCCAATTCTTGGGGAGAAATTAGACCTAGGGTCTACCAAATGCTGATGCAACTTTTCGTTTGTGCAATTACTTAGTATGTGTTCCTTCATAAACAAATTGTAAAGTCCAGGAAAATCCTGCACATTATGTCCAGCTAACCAACCATCCAGTGTCTTTACTGAGTAGTCTACGAAGTCAATCCAGGACTGGGTCTGGGTTTTGTGAGCCCCCTGAATCTAATTCTATACTCCTCAGTAGTGAGCCCAAATCCCTCAATCAGAGTATTCTTCATGAGGTCATAGGACCCTGCATCTGGCCCAGAGAGGGTCAGAAGCCTGTCTCTGCAGTTACCAGAGAACAGTTCCCACAGGAGTGCCCCCAGAGAGGTTTCTTTACTTTTCTTATTTCACAAGCCCTCTCAAAGGCTGTGAACCATTTGGTGATGTCATCACCTTCCTCAAATTTAGGGACAATCCCTTTGGGGATTTTAGGATCAGAAGTTTCCTCCCTATCCTTAGTTTTAGTATTGCTGCCACCATTGATGGGTGCTAAACCCATCTCCTGTCTTTCCTTCTCTAGAGCCAGGAGTCTGGTCTCTAGGTCCAGTCTTTGGCCAACCTTGCTAAAAGGTGGTCCTCCTCACTAAGGCTATCCTCAGTGTCCTCTCTGGGACCTGAACCACCTAGGTGGCCCCTAGGTCCCCAGAGGTTTACTCTTGGAAATAAGGGTGCAGTGACCCTGTCTTCCCTAGGAAGTGGTGGAGGTGGATTACCATCCCCATCCTCCTCACTCCTTTCCTCCTCTGCGTGGTCATCACCATGCTCAGAGGGGTGGGCCTTAGCATACTCAGCCAGGAGCTCCTGGAGCCCTTGTTTGGTTGGATGCTGGCCCATTGGTATATTTTTAAGTTTACATAAGGACCTTATCTCTTTGAAAGACAAATGAAGATAAGGGTGAGGTCGAGCTCCTCAACCATGTCCTGTATGTCATTATTATTTTCACTAATAGCTGGGTTGTTTTCTTGAGACATTCTAACAAAAAGTTCTAACCCCTCTACCCTTGACTATAGTGACTTTTTATTTTCTACAATTTTAAAGGGACTTAAGCAAGGCCCTAACAAGACTTTTAGTAATTTGGTAAAAAATGCCAATTTGAAAAATCAGAATTCTAAAGGCAATTTAAGAGTTCTGTCGTGTGATCAGATGGTAACCAAGTAGTCCAACAATGCAAGTTTGTATCCCACCGCTGATCCACCAATGTAAGAAAGTGGCTCTGTATATACTGCACCAAAGTAAGGTTCAGTGTGCACAGAGTCCACAGTCCCCAGAGGTTTGGCAGAGGCTAAAGTTAGATATAACCTTACTCTCTAAAGTGGTAGCTTGGTCGAGCAGTAAGGCAGTATCAGAGGACAGTGTAAAGCATTTGTTGTACACACTCAGTCAGCAAATGAAGCCACACACTCAAGAACTGAACTCTAGGCCAATGGTTTGTATATAAAAATATAGTTGTTTTATTTTAGAACCAACAATGGGTGTCAAAATATACTTTCTCAGAATGAGATGCTTTAGTTAACTACTGTTCAATTGGCAATAGACTTTTGAATGCAATAGTTACAGTTGTTGCAATATGCAACACAATTTTAAACACAATTATACATTGAGCTCAATGGAAATTTCTGGTTAAATGCAATAGATTACTTTTTGGATTACTTTTCTAACCACGGGACTGGATCTTGGATTCAGTCCCGGGACACTTCCTGTAAACAGGTGAGAAAAAGCGTTTTGGTTATGGTAGTGATTTTTGAGGAATATTACTGTATTTCAAAAGTTGACACTTAGAAACTTTTCTGGGTAAAATTACCAATGTTATCCTAGGGAAGGAAATACAGTTTGCAAGCAAAGTATGTTTACGTTACTTTTGTAATCCAGTGCTGGACTCCTAGGTTCAGCACTGGGACATTTACTTAAAACAGGTAAGTAATTACGTTTTTGTAGTTTGTACGATTTTTAAAGAATATTTGTATGATTCAGAAATTGACACTTAGAAACTTTTTCAACAAAAGCAGGCAATGATATCCTATGAGAGGAATTTCCAGTTACTGGTAAGCACGGTAAAAATTACTTTTCATGGTCGGTACTGGACTAAAAGATGCAGTACTGAGGTCTCTCCTGATAGTAGGTGAGTAATTCGGAATTCGCTACTGTTGTGATTTTTAAGCAATATTTTGGTATTTCAAAAGTGGACACTTAGAAGAAATTTCACAGAAAACCAGTCAATGGATCCCTATGTAAGAAAATTCAATTCGCCGGTAAGTTACTTTTAACGTTACTTTTGTAATCCAGTGCTGGACTCCTAGGTTCAGCCCTGGGACATTTACTTAAAACAGGTAAGTAATTACGTTTTGGTAGTCTGTACGATTTTTAAAGAATATTCTTGTTTTCAAAAGTCGACACTTAGAAACTTTTGAAGAAAAAGTGTCCATGTTATCCTATGAGGAAAAATGAGTTATCGGTCTCGAGGTAAGTAATCGGTCTTTTGAGTTAGGGTTCTGGGGTTGAGACTCAGGGTCTCCCAGGGTCAGTGATGCACTGTTGTTGCACCCTCAGCGGCACTAGGGCGGCCGGGTGCAGAGTGTTGAGGCCCAATGTTATCCTATGGAGGATAGGGGGACTCCGGTTGGTGGCGGCTGGCAAGCAGGCCACGGGGTTGTGGGAGCAAAGCTCCTAGGGTTAAGCTCAGGGCACGTTGGGGACCAAGTTAGCACCAAAGAGGCACCCTCAGCGGCACGGAGTCTTTGTTTGGTGTTTCTTTTGAACAGAGCTGCTGTTCACAGGAGATCCGGTCTTTGTTGAAGGCAGTCAGTCCTCCCTGGGGTTCTGGAGGTCGCTGGCTGCAGGACAAGACTATTTTGGCGCAGGATCTCTGGAAACTGCAGACGGCCGGTAGGGCTGGGGCCAAGTCAGTTGTTCTCTGCAGTCTCTCTGCTGGGCGTCTTCTTTCGTCCTTTTTCTTCTTAGGTTGCGGGAATCTAAGGAAGGAAGGTTCAGGGTGCCCCTAAATACTAGATTTAGGGGCGTTACAGGTGAGGTAAAGGGCAGGGACCAATGGGTCCCTGCCCTGGGGTGGGTACACTCCCTATCCTGCCACTCTCCTGTGGGAGGGGGCAGGAGCCTAGTCCTGATTGGGCAGGGCTCCCCATCTTCAAGATGGCGAGAGCCCGGAGATGTGCTTCACCTCGCCTCCCCCACCTGAGGGGTGGGGTTGGCAGAGGGTGGCACACCCCCTTTCCTCCCTTGGTGTTTCCCTCCAGTCTTCCCACCAGGATGGGGGAGGAACCGGTGGGGACCAGTTGCTGAGTACAGCAAGTGGTCTGGGGAAGCTCACAAAGGCGGAATGCCTTTGAAGCTTCCCCTGCCCATCCTGGGGGAGGGGCCTAGCACCTCACCCAGGACGTGCATTGTTGCAGGCCCGGGAGAGCGGATGGCTCTCTACCCAGGGGTCCAGCAACATGTCTGCTGTGTGGCAGCCTAGGCAGCCCCTCAGACAAGACGTGGATTGTAGGTTAGGTTCAGGGGGTAACTCTAAGTTGCCCTCTGACGTGCATTTTACAGTGCAAATCCCACACTGGCATCAGTGTGGGTTTACTGTGCTGAGGAGTTTGGATACCAAACTTCAGTCTTCAGTGCAGCCATCATGGTGCTGTGGAGTACGTGCTGACGACCTCCCAGCACCATATACTCGGAATGGCAGCCCTAGACTTACAGTGCCCAGGAATGGGCCTGGTACTGTAGGGGCACAGGGCTCATGCACCTGTGCCCTCACCACTGGCATAGGGCACCCAGCTAGAGGGGTGACTGAGGTATGCCAGGGCAGTGTGTTTAGGGCATGGCACACAGGGATGTGTGCCATGTCGACTCTCTGTTTTGTTCTGCACCAAGACACTCAGCCTGCAAGGGCAGTGTGTGTGTGTCAGGGTACAGGGCCTCTAAGGGTGGCACAATAAGTGCTGCAGCCCTTAGGGGTCTTCTCTGGTCACAGTGCCCTGGGTACCTAGGGTACCATTTACCAGAGGCTTACCTGTGGCCAGAGATGCCAATTGGGTTTAGGCTGAGTACAGTTTTTAGGGAAGGAACACAGGCCCTGGGTACCTGATTGGCAGGGATCCAGGGCACACCAAGGAAAAGTGCATCAGTTATCAGGCAAAAAGTGGGGGGGTTACTGCAACAGAAACCCACTTTCCTACACCTGCTAAGTGAATTTCCTCCCATAGGATAACATTGATGATTCTATGTGAAAAAAGTTTCTAAGTGTCGACTTTTGAAATACAATAATATTCTTTAAAAATCGTATCAAACTACAAAAACGTAATTACTTACCTGTTTTAAGTAAAGGTCCCAGTGCTGAATCTAGGAGTCCAGCACTGGATTACAAAAAGTAACGTTAAAGTAACTTACCTGCAAATTGAATTTCCTTCCATAGGATAACATTGGTGGTTCTAGGTGAAAAAAGTTTCTAAGTGTCAACTTTTGAAATACAATAATATTCTTTAAAAATTGTACCTTTAACCAAAACTCATTTACTCACCTGTTTTCAGGAAATGTCCCAGGGCTGAATCTAGGATCCAGTCCTGTTAGCCAAAGTAATCTGAAAAGTAATTAACTGCATTTTTACTTAAAAAGCCCATTCAATTGATATGTACTATACCTGCAATGTGTTGCAAACTGCTTACTTAAAACTGTAACCAAAACCAGTACAAGTTGCACTGCAATTTTGAACTGTGTTCATACAAGTAATTTACTACTGAAAAGTATTTTTATGCTTACCTGTGCCAGGCTTGCTTGGTTCTAGAAATAAAACAATAGTATATTTTTTTATACAAAACAATTGGCCTAGAGTTCAGTTCTTGAGTGTGTGGCTTCATTTGCTGACTGAGCGTGTACATCAAATGCTTTACACTGTCCTCTGATACTGCCTTACTGCTCGACCAAGCTACCACTTTCGAGAGTAAGGTTCTATCTAACTTTAACCTCTGGGGACTGCTGGACTCTGTACACACTGTACCTCACTTTGGAGCAGTATATACATAGCCACTTTCTTACACCAGGTCCGAGAGATCTGCGATGGTCTGCAACAAAATGGCTGGCGGGTCAAAAGTCAGAGGGACAAAAAGTCCACCATGCGAACCTGGGAGTAAGAATTAAGCCAAAGAGGGAAGAAGTCAAAGGAGAGTACACAGTTCCAGAGTCAATGGCAGGAGGCAGGGAGAAGAAGCGTGCAGGAGGCTCCCGACCACAGGGGCATTGGCGATGATAGTCCTCCGGGCGTAGCTCCCGCACCCCCATACCTGTAAAGGGCTCTCAGGTCAAAGAAGACGGGATCAAGGCGGAGTACCTCAGAGTGGACGGCCAGCGAGGCAGCAGCATGAGCTGGGAGTATTCTCCGGTTGGCAGACTGTAGGCGGGAAAGCGGGTACAACGGAGCAAACCGCGCCGTGGCACTCACCATCGACCCAGGAAGCGCTGCAGGTGATATAGCGTCGGGCCAGCAGTAACTTGCGACCTGGTGGGTAGAGGGACGGTACGGAAGAGTGGAATCTCGTCCCCGTTCAGACTGCCGCCTTCTGGAGCCATTCCGATGATGAAAGAGCTGTGTCCAGGCTGGTTTGAAGATCAGGCGTCCGCGGGTAATAGGTACGAGGGAAGCAGTAGAGGGAGAAAACAGAAGCCGGGGGACGTGGCCTGTCATGTCCCGATGTCCAGACGGGTAGGTGACGGCCGCAGGAAGACCTGGGCCAGGCTCATTAGCCGAACCAGGCGGCTCCACTGGGCATCAGCCATGTCGTCACGATGTCCCGAAAGTGTGGAGATCTCGTCCCCGGTTCAATCCGTCGCCATCCGGAGCCCACCGATGTTTTCAGATCTGCGCCAAGGCTGATCTTACATCGGCAGTCCATGGCGGTTCGTTCCGTGGGCAGTAGCAGAGGCGGAAAAATAACCGCAGCGGGACGAGGGATGCCATGTTCCGATGTCCGACTGGGTAGGTGTTGGCTGCGGGCGAAACCTGGGCCAAACACCTCTTTAGCCGAACCAAGCGGCTCCACCGGGCATCGGACATGTCCTCACGAAGTCCGCAGTCGGTTACGGGGAACATTACGGGGATAAAGAGGGATTATAAGCGAAAAAGGCATTCCCTGTCCGGGAGCTCCCGGCCGGCCATCTTGGATCACCAATGGGTGCTGCCCTTTCCATCCCACCGAACCCTTATGATGCTTTTTTGACTCTGTGCCCACCAATGACCCATGGGACTACTAAAATGTTGATCACCTGGGAAATCCAGATCTGGATCGCTACCCGGTAAGAGCATCCCCTCCCCCCGAAACCCCCCAACATATATCCCTCTACCCCCGCCAAACCCAGTATGGCTTGCCATGAGGTGATCCGAGGGGCTTCCACCTTCCAAAAGGAGGATATGCATATTCTCCAAGAGGAAGATGATTTCTTAGAGAGGACAGTACAGCTCCTCCCCGTGCTGAAAGGCATGTTGAAAGCCGCCACAGACACCTTCATTGGAACACATCCCCGGTACACAACACCTCATCTGATCTCAGATGAAAGTCATATAGCCTAGAGTAAAATGAGTAGTCTCTCTCCTGGCCATGGTGCACCCTCCACACATCCACCAGCCACAATACTCCATCCACTTCGTAATCCCCGTAGCCACCTTAAGAGCTTCAGTACTTTGCAATGGCGGCGTGGATCGGTCCAGGCATTTATCACTTAAACAATTATAATACCCCCTAATAGCATGGATCCTCCGGGCATCTTCCCCAGTTGTGCTGACAGTGTAGCATAGAACTAAGTTGTCATGGTTAAGATCAGAGACACAGCCACATAGTGCCTTGTGGCAGTCCACCTGGGCGTGCGTAGTAGAGAAGGGATTCCTTCTCTAACCCGGAAAAGTTCCCCCCTGGCGAAAGAGGAATATCCTGTAGCAAACACTTGGCTTCCTCCATGGTCCTTGCAAGCAAGAGGCTTCAAGTTAAGTGAAGTGTCTTCTGAATGAATGCTAAATATGTCCCTCGTCTGCTCAAATATTAATTGACTTTACGATGTTTTGCTGTCAACGCCAAACCTCTCACATTCCATGTAAAGAAAGGAACCTATTTTTCAGCTATACCATGTCTCTGCTGGTTCAAAATGTGTCCAGGTCCCCATTGAGGACCTGAGGTCAGCAGCATGCATCAGTCTTCAGAGGGTACTCTGTCACCATATCCAGCCCACTGGTCACTCCCAAAAATAGGACCAGCATCCAGATCCCCTGAGTAAAACATGGAACACAGAAAACCTAATCCAGCTTCCTCACCGCAAAGTAGAGCAGCAACGGCCCTCCCCCCCCCCCCCCCCAATTGTTTACTTCTAATGGCCTAATAAGCCTATCACCTGCCATGTGAAAGCGAGGCAATCCGGGGAGGGAGGGGGGAGTGTATCAGTAAGACAAAAATTGCATCCCCGTAATGTTCCGGGCTTGCACCACCTCTATTCAAATGACATATTGTCTGTAGCTTTGAGTCTGTTATTGTGTCTAAACTCTGTAGATGCTCTGTCCCCAATATCAGGTTGTCTATCATTTAAAAGTTTCAGGAGTAAATGTAGTAGTAATATGCACTCTGCGACCTGCAAGGCCACCGCCCCAAACCTCTCACTCCACTGCCCCTAGTACCTTCTCTTTTCAAGTCACAAGTCTTAGTCTTAAGCAATTCGAGCTGTGAGGTGTCGCAGCCCAGTTTTAGCTGCTGTTCCTTCTTTTGATTCCGACTAAATCAATCAAGGATTTATGAAGCGCGGCAAATCACCCACAAGACTCTCAAGGTGCTGGAGTTGCTGGCTGCTGTGGTTTTGATTCCGACATGAAGATAGAGCAGAGCCACCTACTGGCGTGGAAAAGCTATGGAAAAGATTACAGATCAAGTCCGGCACCAGGGGATATTCAACAGGTGAGAAACCTGCAGGTAGAATTATTCATCACGAATTCCCTAAACAAATGCATGTTGACAATAAAACATTGTTAATCGAGCCAGGTGTATATGCGGGGCAGATCAGCAACGACGGTCAGGAATGGACAGGTTAGGTGCCATATGCAACATACCGCGCTAGAGCGACTCATCCTCCAGCCCCCAGAGAACTTATTTGTTGTGCGATTCTGTATTTCTGGGTTAAACCCCAAACCGCCATGGATACAGCAGGCTTACGCTTCAGCAGAGACAGCGCCCGTTGCTCGTAGCGCCTCATAGACCTTCTCCAGCCGTCTGCCAATCCGATGTCTTACTGCAGTCCACATCTGAGGGTTCCCGCCGACCAATTGCAAACATAGCCATCACTGCAACCGACGTATCCTCCTCAGTTTGTGACATAGTCGGCCTTTTGACGTTTCCAACAAATGGTAGCCTCTCTTTACGTTCCTTTCTCCTTAGATGCTTGGGCTGCGAAGTCTGGTCAGTTCCCTTCAGGTAGGTTTCAAGCCAGTCCCATGTCTCTGATGGTTCAGTAAAGGTCATAGATTTGCCATCAATCATTACTTTTAAGTTTGCCGGAACTAATAATGCATATCGAAGTTCTGCTTCCCTTCATGCCCTCTTCGCTTATAGAAATTAGCCCCTCCTGAGCTGAACAGCAGCCATATAGTCCGGGTATATTGCCACAGAAGTGTTCTCCATCTTGAAGGGCGTAGGACTCCAAACCTTTTCTAATAGAATGTCCCTGTCTTAATAGTGGAAGAGCCTGGCTACTACTGGTCGAGGGAGACACCCTGGATTCGGCCTCAGGACAGGCTCTCTGTGCGCCACATGAAAAAGGCTGTAGGACCTTGGGGTGGCATATCTGTGCCCTCCATGCTCTCCGGCAGGACCACCACCCGCACATTATTGTGGCAGTTTCTGCCCTTGGAGTCCTCTGCTTTTGTGCTCCAGCATGCAGACTTTCTTCATGAGTTCAGCAATCTGTTGTTTTGTTGCATTACAAGCAGGGAGGATGTCATGTACGGAATTCTCATTGGATTTCTCTCTTTCCATTAATTTGTGGTGATCTGCTCGCAGCACCCCCACATCCAATGCCTCTGTGTCGATTTTCAGCCTAAGGGTCTCCTTAGAGCTCGATATGGCCTCTTGAATTTTGTTGAGTTTACTTTGGATTGTGTCTGGTAGTAAACGATTCTCCATCAACGAGGCTTATCCCACCCACAGCAGCTGGGCTATTTCAGCATGGGTACCCATCTCCTTGATCTGTCTCTGCTTTCTCATCATAAAGGTACTCAACTGTCATTCAAGGACGGGGTCATTAGCTGTTAGAATGAGGCACCAGTATCATAAGTGTGGCTGTATTGCGACCACAAGGGAGAGCAATACAGTGCCTTACTCTTTAATATCTGCATATGTACCGGGGTGATTTACCCACCACATTTAGGTACTACATAGGGCTCTCCAACCTTCTCTCTACCCGTCACTTGGCTGTTGTTGCTCCAGGCCTTCGTTTTAAATGGCCTCCTCATGACTGCTTTATTTTTCCATCCTTCCAACAGTTTACCCTCAACTGGACTAGGGCCTCTCACCGCTAATCTCCAGAGTGCTCTCTGGCCCTCAAGGCTGCAATGCCAGAAGCGCGTACAGTTCAACTGGAGGGCCCTGGCTGCAGTCACTCGGCCTGCTCTCCTGCGGTTGTGTTACGGACCGGGTGTGACGCCCCCCTGGTACTTCCTCAATCCTCCATCTTACATCATGTCCCGACAACATCTCTCGCCCAATCTGTGGTCTAATCCCGGGTTTCTAACCAATTGTTATCTCCTTTCCACCTTAACCAGACTATAGAGCTACCAGTCTTCTCCCAACCAGACTTGGTAGCTGAAAGAGCCTTACACACAATTGATATTAAATGTGCCTTCATGTACTACATCGATAAGACCAAACCTTTTCGCAAGACTCCGCAGCTCTTTGTTGCGTAAGCTAAATCTCACGTGGGCCGTCCTACATCTGAAGCAGGTATAGCCAGGTGGTTGATCAAGTGCATCCATACCTACTACCTCGAAGCCAAGAGAACCGTGCCTGTGCCGCCAACGCCACATTCCATCTGAAAAAAGGGAGTCACTATGGCTTTCCTCTGGAACATCCCTACAGATAGTTTGTAAAGCACCTACATGGCCGTCTCCACACACCTTTTTCAAACACTACTGTGTGGATGTCCTAGCATGCCAACAAACTAGGGTTGACCAAACCGTCTTAAGAACTTTGTTTCAAACATCTGCTCCATCTGCTGGCTGACCACCGCTTATGCGAGTACTGCTTTACCGTTTATGCGGAGCGTGTATATCTACAGCCGCACATGCTATGAATGGAGTATGATCCTTACCTCGTAAGCATCTGTTTATAGCATGGAGCTTACATGCATCCACCCACCCTCCCATGAGCCAGTAGTTGTTTCAGATATTTTCCTCACCCTTAACTCCTAATTTCTTGTACACAAGTACATGCAATGTCACCATACTGTTTCTACGTACTGCGCTAAAAACAATCTATCAACGGAGCCGGTGCCCATGTGCATTACCAGCTAATGGTAGGAGCCGTACCATACCTTATAACTCGAGAGACTTCTTTGAAGAAAATCAAGTTGCAAATGTCCAAACCTGACACTGGCAGCAGTATGTAGAGCGTGTGAATCTGCACCCCTGCATGCTATTGCTTACAAGGTAAGTAGCTCATTTTATTAGATCTTAGCGCGGCCTTTGATACTGTGTCCCACTCCATCTTGCTCGAAAGATTGACATCTCTGGGTCTCGAGGGAATGGCCTTAGCTTGGATAACATCTTTCTTAAAGGATCATACGTTTCAAGTCTTTTCGGCCAATGTTAAATCTGAGACGTGTGCTTTAAGCGGCTTGAGACCCTCACGGGTGAGTTGCCGTGCTATACAAATCCCTGATTGATTAATTGATAGATTTAACCTCTGGAGTATCACAGGGCCCATTGTCAGACATAGTGGAAAGCTGCGGCTTGAACCTTTTTTCCTACGCTGATGACACCCAAATTATCATCTTTTTCATCTGCACAGGATCATAGACCATCTGATCTAACCTGGGCTTGAGTCGAGTAGCGACTTGGATGAGTGCTAACTCTCAGGCTCAACGGTGATAAGACAGAGGTCATGGTCCTGGGTAGGAACCCCCAACTTTGGGGCCCCCCAACATTGGCCGGACTCCCTAGGATCTCTTCCTATTCTGTGCCCCAAGGTTAAGAACTTGGGCTTTCTTTTGGGCAAGAATCTCTCCATGAAGACTAAGGTGTCTGTCATCTCCACCTGCTTTGCTGTGCTTAAATGGATGAAGATGATTATTTGTACGATCTCCCAACCCGCCCAAAGGACTGTGATCCAGTCTCCGATCTCTTATCCACAGACTATGGCAACATCTTGTATTTTGGAATAGGTCAGGCGTCTATCCGACGCCTACAAATGGTCCAAAACTCAGGGGCTTGACTGCTGTTCCGGCTTCCGAAACACGCTTCAGTTTCACATCTTTTTTAAGCTTCATTGGCTTACTGTCACAAAACGTACTCAATTTAAGGTTCTGTGCTCTATGTTGAAGGATAAAGCCAGGATAGACCCACAGTATATTCGGGACCAAGTGAAACCCTGACCCCCTGCACGCAGTCGTAGATCTGCGAACCTGGCTTTGTGCACTGTGCCTAGGTTCCAATTGTCCCGGATGGGAGGGTGTTCGTTTGCAGTACTAAGTCCAAAACTGTAGAAGTCCCTTCCTGAGTCACTAAAACTGTACTTCCCTTTTGTCTTTCCGCAAATGTTTGAAGACTTGGTTGTACTATGTGGGTATTCTGGCCTCGTTTGGTCTAGCACTGGCAAACCCCTCTAGATCTGTCTGTATTAGGCTGGTCTTCTGGTTTCTCTTCCTATGCTTAGCGCCGGGAAGCCCTTTTTGGTAAGCTGTGCACTTTATAAGACTACAAATAATAATATCACGATCCAGCCTCTTGACCCATGATCTAGAATTTGGATCATTGGACATCTCTCCTAGCTGTAGAAAGATCGGCAAGCAGCCAGAACAGTTTCCACAGTTAAGACTCCTTCCTTAAAGTAGAAGAGATTTAGCTTTTGGGCTTCAGCAAACACCAGTCCCCTCTTCAGGTGTCTGCATGACAAATTATCTTCCTAGTTTTAACTGAGATACGCAGTGCACACTGAGTGTACCATGCTGTCTCATTCAGCCCCATCTGCACCGTTCATACTCTCCACCACAGTGGTGAGGGAATTCGTGCGAGGTCTGTTTCGTACGGATCTGCTCCGGCCTGGGAGCTAAATTCAGCACTAGGTCAACTGATCAGGGCACCATTAAAAACCTACATAAAGCACCCCTTCAGAGATTGTCATGAATGAGAGCTTTCGTATCAGCCATAACTTCAGCAGAGAGTGTCCGAGAGATTCAACCCTTCTCAGTGAAACCACCTACATAAAGCACCCCTTCAGAGATTGTCATGAATGAGAGCTTTCGTATCAGCCATAACTTCAGCAGAGAGTGTCCGAGAGATTCAACCCTTCTCAGTGAAACCACCTACATAAAGCACCCCTTCAGAGATTGTCATGAATGAGTGCTTTCAGTATCAGCCATAACTTCAGCAGAGAGTGTCCGAGAGATTCAACCCTTCTCAGTGAAACCACCTACATAAAGCACCCTTCAGAGATTGTCATGAATGAGAGCTTTCGTATCAGCCGCTATAACTTCAGCAGAGAGTGTCCGAGAGATTCAACCCTTCTCAGTGAAACCACCTACATAAAGCACCCCTTCAGAGATTGTCATGAATGAGTGCTTTCGTATCAGCCATAACTTCAGCAGAGAGTGTCCGAGAGATTCAACCCTTCTCAGTGAAACCACCTACATAAAGCACCCCTTCAGAGATTGTCATGAATGAGAGCTTTCGTATCAGCCATAACTTCAGCAGAGAGTGTCCGAGAGATTCAACCCCTTCTCAGTGAAACCACCTACATAAAGCACCCCTTCAGATATTGTCGTGAATGAGAGCTTTCGTATCAGCCATAACTTCAGCAGAGAGTGTCCGAGAGATTCAACCCTTCTCAGTGAAACCACCTACATAAAGCACCCCTTCAGATATTGTCGTGAATGAGAGCTTTCGTATCAGCCACAACTTCAGCAGAGAGTGTCCGAGAGATTCAACCCTTCTCAGTGAAACCATCCTACATAAAGCACCCCCTTCAGAGATTGTCATGAATGAGTGCTTTCGCATCAGCCATAACTTCAGCAGTGAGTGTCCGAGAGATTCAACCTTCTCAGTGAAACCACCTACATAAAGCACCCCTTCAGAGATTGTCATGAATGAGAGCTTTCAGGTATCAGCCATAACTTCAGCAGAGAGTGTCCGAGAGATTCAACCCTTCTCAGTGAAAACCACCTACATAAAGCACCCCTTCAGAGATTGTCATGAATGAGTGCTTTCGTATCAGCCATAACTTCAGCAGAGAGTGTCCGAGAGATTCAACCCTTCTCAGTGAAACCACCTACATAAAGCACCCCTTCAGAGATTGTCATGAATGAGAGCTTTCGTATCAGCCATAACTTCAGCGAGAGTGTCCGAGAGATTCCAACCCTTCTCAGTGAAACCACCTACATAAAGCACCCCTTCAGAGATTGTCATGAATGAGTGCTTTCGTATCAGCCATAACTTCAGCAGAGAGTGTCCGAGAGATTCAACCCTTCTCAGTGAAACCACCTACATAAAGCACCCCTTCAGAGATTGTCATGAATGAGAGCTTTCGTATCAGCCATAACTTCAGCAGAGAGTGTCCGAGAGATTCAACCCTTCTCAGTGAAACCACCTACATAAAGCACCCCTTCAGAGATTGTCATGAATGAGAGCTTTCGTATCAGCCATAACTTCAGCAGAGAGTGTCCGAGAGATTCAACCCTTCTCAGTGAAACCACCTACATAAAGCACCCTTCAGAGATTGTCATGAATGAGTGCTTTCGTCACTCAGCCATAACTTCAGCAGAGAGTGTCCGAGAGATTCAACCCTTCTCAGTGAAACCACCTACATAAAGCACCCCTTCAGAGATTGTCATGAATGAGAGCTTTCGTATCAGCCATAACTTCCAGCAGAGAGTGTCCGAGAGATTCAACCCTTCTCAGTGAAACCACCTGCATAAAGCACCCCTTCAGATATTGTCGTGAATGAGAGCTCGTGATCAGCCATAACTTCAGCAGAGAGTGTCCGAGAGATTCAACCCTTCTCAGTGAAACCACCTACATAAAGCACCCTTCAGAGATTGTCATGAATGAGTGCTTTCGTATCAGCCATAACTTCAGCAGTGAGTGTCCGAGAGATTCAACCCTTCTCAGTGAAACCACCTACATAAAGCACCCCTTCAGAGATTGTCATGAATGAGAGCTTTCGCATCAGCCATAACTTCAGCAGAGAGTGTCCGAGAGATTCAACCCTTCTCAGTGAAACCACCTACATAAAGCACCCCTTCAGAGATTGTCATGAATGAGCGCTTTCGTATCAGCCATAACTTCAGCAGAGAGTGTCCCGAGAGATTCAACCCTTCTCAGTGAAACCACCTACATAAAGCACCCCTTCAGAGATTGTCATGAATGAGTGCTTTCGTATCAGCCTATAACTTCAGCAGAGAGTGTCCGAGAGATTCAACCCTTCTCAGTGAAACCACCTACATAAAGCAACCCCTTCAGAGATTGTCATGAATGAGAGCTTTCGTATCAGCCATAACTTCAGCAGAGAGTGTCCGAGAGATTCAACCCTTCTCAGTGAAACCACCTACATAAAGCACCCCTTCAGAGATTGTCATGAATGAGTGCTTTATCAGCTCTATAACTTCAGCAGAGAGTGTCCGAGAGATTCAACCCTTCTCAGTGAAACCACCTACATAAAGCACCCCTTCAGAGATTGTCATGAATGAGAGCTTTCGTATCAGCCATAACTTCAGCAGAGAGTGTCCGAGAGATTCAACCCTTCTCAGTGAAACCACCTACATAAAGCACCCCTTCAGAGATTGTCATGAATGAGTGCTTTCGGTATCAGCCATAACTTCAGCAGAGAGTGTCCGAGAGATTCAACCCTTCTCAGGTGAAACCACCTACATAAAGCACCCCTTCAGAGATTGTCATGGAATGAGAGCTTTCAGTATCAGCCATAACTTCAGCAGAGAGTGTCCGAGAGATTCAACCCTTCTCAGTGAAAACCACCTACATAAAGCACCCTTCAGATATTGTCGTGAATGAGAGCTTTCGTATCAGCCACAACTTCAGCAGAGAGTGTCCGAGAGATTCAACCCTTCTCAGTGAAACCACCTACATAAAGCACCCCTTCAGAGATTGTCATGAATGAGTGCTTTCGTATCAGCCATAACTTCAGCAGTGAGTGTCCGAGAGATTCAACCCTTCTCAGTGAAACCACCTACATAAAGCACCCCTTCAGAGATTGTCATGAATGAGAGCTTTCGTATCAGCCATAACTTCAGCAGAGAGTGTCCGAGAGATTCAACCCTTCTCAGTGAAACCACCTACATAAAGCACCCCTTCAGATATTGTCGTGAATGAGAGCTTTCGTATCAGCCATAACTTCAGCAGAGAGTGTCCGAGAGATTCAACCCTTCTCAGTGAAACCACCTACATAAAGCACCCTTCAGAGATTGTCATGAATGAGAGCTTTGCAGTATCAGCCATAACTTCAGCAGAGAGTGTCCGAGAGATTCAACCCTTCTCAGTGAAACCACCTACATAAAGCACCCCTTCAGAGATTGTCATGAATGAGTGCTTTCGTATCAGCCATAACTTCAGCAGTGAGTGTCCGAGAGATTCAACCCTTCTCAGTGAAACCACCTACATAAAGCACCCCTTCAGAGATTGTCATGAATGAGAGCTCGATCAGCCATAACTCCAGCAGTGAGTGTCCGAGAGATTCAACCCTTCTCAGTGAAACCACCTACATAAAGTACCCCTTCAGAGATTGTCATGAATGAGAGCTTTCGTATCAGCCATAACTTCAGCAGAGAGTGTCCGAGAGATTCAACCCTTCTCAGTGAAACCACCTACATAAAGCACCCCTTCAGAGATTGTCATGAATGAGAGCTTTCGTATCAGCCATAACTTCAGCAGTGAGTGTCCGAGAGATTCAACCCTTCTCAGTGAAAACCACCTACATAAAGCACCCTTCAGAGATTGTCGTGAATGAGAGCTTTCGTATCAGCCATAACTTCAGCAGTGAGTGTCCGAGAGATTCAACCCTTCTCAGTGAGTCCACCTACATAAAGCACCCCTTCAGAGATTGTCATGAATGAGAGCTTTCGTATCAGCCATAACTTCAGCAGTGAGTGTCCGAGAGATTCAACCCCTTCTCAGTGAAACCACCTACATAAAGCACCCCTTCAGAGATTGTCATGAATGAGAGCTTGTCGTATCAGCCATAACTTCAGCAGTGAGTGTCCGAGAGATTCAACCCTTCAGTGAAACCACCTACATAAAGCACCCCTTCAGAGATTGTCGCGAATGAGTGCTTTCGTATCAGCCATAACTTCAGCAGTGAGTGTCCGAGAGATTCAACCCTCTCAGTGAAACCACCCTACATAAAGCACCCTTCAGAGATTGTCGTGAATGAGAGCTTTCGTATCAGCCATAACTTCAGCAGTGAGTGTCCGAGAGATTCAACCCTTCTCAGTGAAACCACCTACATAAAGCACCCCTTCAGAGATTGTCATGAATGAGAGCTTTCGTATCAGCCATAACTTCAGCAGTGAGTGTCCGAGAGATTCAACCCTTCTCAGTGAAACCACCTACATAAAGCACCCCTTCAGAGATTGTCATGAATGAGAGCTTTCTGTATCAGCCATAACTTCAGCAGAGAGTGTCCGAGAGATTCCAACCTTCTCAGTGAAACCACCTACATAAAGCACCCTTCAGATATTGTCGTGAATGAGAGCTTTCGTATCAGCCATAACTTCAGCAGAGAGTGTCCGAGAGATTCAACCCTTCTCAGTGAAACCACCTACATAAAGCACCCTTCAGAGATTGTCATGAATGAGAGCTTTCGTATCAGCCATAACTTCAGCAGTGAGTGTCCGAGAGATTCAACCCTTCTCAGTGAAACCACCTACATAAAGCACCCTTCAGAGATTGTCATGAATGAGTGCTTTCGTATCAGCCATAACTTCAGCAGTGAGTGTCCGAGAGATTCAACCCTTCTCAGTGAAACCACCTACATAAAGCACCCCTTCAGAGATTGTCATGAATGAGTGCTTTCGTATCAGCCATAACTTCAGCAGTGAGTGTCCGAGAGATTCAACCCTTCTCAGTGAAACCACCTACATAAAGCACCCCTTCAGAGATTGTCATGAATGAGTGCTTTCGTATCAGCCATAACTTCAGCAGAGAGTGTCCGAGAGATTCAACCCTTCTCAGTGAAACCACCTACATAAAGCACCCCTTCAGAGATTGTCATGAATGAGAGTGCTTTCTATCAGCCATAACTTCAGCAGAGAGTGTCCGAGAGATTCAACCCTTCTCAGTGAAACCACCTACATAAAGCACCCCTTCAGAGATTGTCATGAATGAGTGCTTTCGTATCAGCCATAACTTCAGCAGAGAGTGTCCGAGAGATTCAACCCTTCTCAGTGAAACCACCTACATAAAGCACCCCTTCAGAGATTGTCATGAATGAGTGCTTTCGTATCAGCCATAACTTCAGCAGAGAGTGTCCGAGAGATTCAACCCTTCTCAGTGAAACCACCTACATAAAGTTTGAATGAAACAAAATGATGTTTTTCGACCTATCCAAAATGTATCCTAAGGGTTCTCACTGCCTTCTTTTCATCCTAACTAGAAAATCCATTTGTCAACTTTTTGTCTATCAACTTTAAACTGCTGCTGACTTTATAGGCAGTAGTCATCGAGGCGTTTGAAGTTGATCATTTTCTTGTTTCTTATAGAAATGCACAATAGCAGCTGCCCTTTGTCAAAACAGGGCATATCACGGTGCATTACGTCATGCACCTCATTCTGCCATGTCCGAGCCGGACAACGTTTGCAACACTAGGTCGGAGCACATTCGTGTTGGCAACTGTAGCATTCTTTGCTAGAGTGCCCTTACTGGACATTTTCAGAGCAGCGACTTGGTCTTCAACCCATACCTTTGCCGGGCATTACTGTCTAGATGTCCAGACATCAGCCAAAATCGTGGGACAGGGGGTGCTATGCAACCGTTTTTAAATAAGATGTCTAATTTCTGCCCATGTTACAAAGAAGGTGCTCTTTTGGTGATTGCAGTTCAGGTGTGTGAATCTATGAAAGGCCTAGTATTGTAGTAGAAAAGGTGACTTAACTGCAGCTACGGGTCTGCAGGATGGGTATTGTTCATCGATTCAGAGGGTGCTGCCCTCTTCCCCGTTCATGAAGCTATTGCATGCCTCATTGCAAGTCTGGAAATATGAGAGTAGGCATCTGTAGGAGGGTTGAAACCCTGAGCCCCTCCACCTCATTGGCTACACCTTGGGTCATATAATGAGGTGGTTGGGCTATCTCTGGTCTATAAATGTTTATCCATGTATTTTCAACGTCAAATGCTGTATTGAAATACTGATATATTAACATAGACTACAGAGGGTTCCCTGTCTGACGTTGGGGAATAATTCAAGCATGTGAATCTACAAGATAGATTAATGCTGAAAAACTGTAGGTACAGGCAAGTATTTTTTTTTCTCTTCCTTGATCAGAATTTCTTCATTAAACTAATTAAATGAGCTATGGAACGTGTTCTTATTTATTGGTACTGTTGTTTGGTGTTGATATTCAAGTACCTAGATACCATACACTAGATTGTTTAGACTCTTGAGCTCAGCCACAGATCATCGCATGATTGAGTCCCTTCCAACCCACATATATGTATCCCTTTGTACCTGCCGGGATGTTCTCCAACAAGCAGTTGTCACATCCTAGCAGCCCCTGTCAGTGACTTAGTTGCAGCTTCCCCCCTTCTATCCATTCCTTTGGCACAGGATGCCTTTTCCTCCTCCTCTACCATTAGTACATTTTGCTCTCTCCCCCCCCACTCCTCTCCCCCATGCCTTCAGAAGTGCCTGCTCATTTCCCCTCTGTCCGTTGGGTACAGCCTGCTTTTTCACTCTGTGCCTGTAGTACAGCTTGCTTGTTCACTCTCTCTGCCTGCAGTACAGCTTGCTTGTTCACTCTCTCTGCCTGCAGTACAGCCTGCTTGTTCACTCTGTGCCTGCAGTACAGCCTGCTTGTTCACACTCTCTGCCTGCAATACAGCCTGCTTGTTTGCTCTCTGCCTGCAATACAGCCTGCTCTTTTGCCTTCCATGCCTTTCACTGTGCCCGCTCACTGATGCCTCCTGCTTTTCTCCCATGTGTGCTTCAGTACAGCGTGCTTGTTCCCTTAACGACTTCTGTCTGCTTCCCACACCTCCCTCTGTGTCTTTGGTACAGTGTGCTCGCCCATTCCCCCTCCAGGCTGCCTCCTTGTATGCTTGCTCCACATCGGTCTTCCTCCCCCTGTGTGTACTCAGTGCCTTGTATGTATCCTGCTCTGCTGCTTCCTTAGTTTACCGCCTTCTCCCTTTCACCCCCCTTCCTCTGTGATTTCTGTGCAACTGTCTTGTCCCCAAATGCTTCACGGAGAGTCTGCTAGACTCCTCTCACTCTCTAGGCCTTTGGTACAGTCTCATCCCCCGCACCTTGCGTAGCGCCTACTAGCCTAACCCTGTGTGCCTTCGGACAGCCTTCCCTCTCTTACATCAGTTACAGCTTGGAGTCTGCATGTATCCCTCTCTCTGCCATTCTACATAGTATGCTTTTATGTGTCCCAACCCATACCAGAGGTTACAGACCCCCACCATCACGCCCTCATTGTGCATTGACTACAACATGCTTGTATAACCCCCACACACATTCCCCAGGTGACATCACCCCCGCACTTCCTCCTCCTCCTGCTGCCTTGAGTACATCATGTTTGAATAAGCCTCACACACATGCCCCAGGTTATAGCTCCCCTCCCCCAATCCTCTGCCTGGTGCTTTGGGGACAGCATGTTTGTATATCCCTTCCACAGGTGCTCAAGGTTACCCCCCATATCATTGTCCTGGTGCTTTGGGTACTACATGTTTGTATATCCCTCACACACACGCCCAGGTTGCACCTACTCCTTCCCGTCGGACTTAAGGTTGTATTGATAGAGAACTAGGATTATAAGCAAGTGACGTTTCCTTCTCCATCTCCTGCTCATCCTATTTTGTTTCTCTTTTAGTCTGTATTGTGGGACCCAATGGTGTGGGGAAGAGTACCTTACTGCTCCTGTTAACAGGCAAGCTGAACCCGGTGAGTCCTAGTGGCAGACACAAGACCGCTCTTGTATCCTCCCGGTGTACATAGCAAGACAGACATGGATGCAGTTCAGACTCCTGCACGCACCAATGCTGTTCAGTCATGCACACGTACACAAACATGCAAGAATGCAGTTCACTCATGCACGCACATGAAGGCATGCACATGTACCAAAAACTGCATCCATGTTCTGCATGCATTCCAATGGCATGCCACAATGCCGTTCAGTAATGCTGACATACCAAGACATGTATCCATGTTATTCACAAGCATGCATGAATTCCAAGGCATGTACTTATGCTGTTCACAATCATGTGTCTGTACACAATCATGTGTGTGTACTAAGACATACTAACTTGTGCATACTCCTAGATTTCACACCGGACTGCAGAGAGCAAATCTTGCACACTGCCATGTAAACACTTTGTATTCCCTTGTGATTACACAAAGCCAAGGCCTGCCTGCTGTTTATATTTGGGTACACACCATTCCAATAGGCACGCAAAACACGAGGCTCTGACTTATAGAGGGTGACGTGCACAAAGCCAGGTCTAGGCGCTCAGTATGCAGACAGATGTGTCCAAAGCCAGGTTTTAGCGCACACTATGCAGACACACATAAAACATCTGCTGTGATGGTTTGTTCACTCCCTTAGTCTTCTTGAATGTCCACAAAGATGAGTACAGTTGAGGTAAGAATTGTCCCACTAAACAATGACACAAGATGCATCTGATGTGCCTGTTCCACATTGATGCAGGACCTAATGCTTCTTGGGGCAGTGCCTACTTAAGAGCACAAGTTTCCTGATTCTCGATTTGTGATTCTAAACTCCTCTCCATGCTGCACAGTCTCGCCATACATAATCAAGCTTGTCTGGTGACCAGAGTAGAGCTCTTGCCTGAAGTCACCCTCACTGCTGAAGGTATTGTTTCTCTCAGGTTTCTTCTTCGGCTAGCTTGAGTGTCATTTTATAGAGAAGGAAAGAAAGCTTGACTTAGTGTATTTACTGTGACATTATACGTCACCCTGGCACCTGACGTCTCAGATGCTCAGAGTTCTATATCATGTAGTCCTTGTGCTCACCCTGTCCATACATTGCCTCGCACATTCTTGTATTGTATGCACTGTGCACACACCAAGCCATGTGCTCACAAAGCAAAGCATTTTAAAAAGTTTGCACTCCGGATTGCACAAAACCAGGCTTGTGGTACCTTATCAATGCAACTTGTGCCTTTCTGCATGGGGTGTTTTTGTTAGCCACCACTACGCCACCGATACACCAATCGCGCCAAGTACTAAAACGCAGGGAGCTTTACTAACACATTCAGTAATACAAACTAGGGACTGTTCGTGCAAGCTATGGTGGCAACCTGTCCTTATAACACAGATTTTTTCCAATTTCTTTCTAGACAAAAGGAGAAATGAGGAAGAACCACAGACTGGTAAGTTTCTCTAGATTCTCTGTTGATACCTCTGCCCCTCCACCTAAATTAGCAGAAAGCTCCTACTGTCTGATGTCTCATTATTGGTTTTCATAGTACCTTCATTGTAATTCATTAACATTAAACACCTCTGCCTATATGCAAAGATGCTAGGTCACTCTATGAAGAAAAATGTTTGCTGCATGTGTAGCTGTAGAGCACATGCTGTGTGCACTCTTTCCATCGGATGTTAGCCTCGTGGCACTGGCACTACCCTGAAACCCACAATGCCTCAAGCTATAGACTGCATCTTCTGGTCATCTCGTATGTTTAAGCTGCGATGTTGATGCTGCGCGTCTGTTAAACTTTTTGATGCTGGAGAAACTGGCAAAACTTTGAGCAGGGCATTGACCATTACAAGAACTAGGACTGCCTCGGAACTAAGCGATCGAATGAAGCAGAGGATTGACCTCAATAGAAGCCACACTTAAGAACTGTGACTGCCTCGGAACCGAGCGATCTGATGAATCGAAAGATTCACCTCTAAAGAAGCCACATTTAACAACTGTGACTGCCTCTGAACCGAGCGATGTGCTTAACCGGAGGATTGACATCAATAGAAGGCACACCTCCATACCGAGGAACAGCTTAGAAATTTTACCTTGCACCGGTGCTGAAAACCACCTCAGCACTTAACCCTGACAACTATAGTTAGGACCGTTCGATGCCCAACATCTTCTTCGACGACTATTGAATCTCAAAGTCAAGACACTGGAGTGTTTTTGTCACCAAAACCAGCTTCTATGCTGAAAAAGCAATCTCCACTCCGTTCACTGATCCAACATAAAAAGACTCTGACCCTGATATCTGACCTCAGCCAGACACTCTATCAAGAATAACATTTACGTTCGAGGCATGTGTTCTGTAGACACACATGCTTTGCATACTCCTGCCATCTAGTGTTGGGTCCGGATGTTTGCAAGTTGGTTTTCTTCGAAGCAGTCTTTTAGTCATGAGGTAAGGTGACTCCTCCTTTCGGTGATAGTGCGCATGGTCATCAACTCCATCTTCGGATTATTTTCGGGTTCCGAAGTATATTGCTGCGCTCCGGTTCGAAACAGTTTCTCGGGTTCCCTTCGACCCACAATCTTCTCTACCTTGACAGTATTGTTTTCGTACGAGTTCCCACTTCTCCGCGCATCGTTTCAGCATCGGAAAGCTTCGTGGACGGCCTTCGAGGCCTAACCGTGCTCGGTTAGCTCTCCGTCGATGGATCGGACTCCGTTAAAATTTTTCCCTCTGTGCCACGTGAAGTATCTGCACACCGACTCACACGAAGTGTGCAACCTGTGCTTATTACCAGAGCACAAAGAAGACAACTGTGACGCTTGCAGATCGTTCTGATCAAAAAAGACTCTTAGCGATCGTCGGGCTCGGTGTCAGGAGATGCAGTATCAAAGCATCGAGGACACACCGGACATCTTCGGTGAAGACTCCGACCAGGAAGAGATCGAGGCATCCGCGGCAGAGGAGGAAGAAGCTTTCTCCTAAGATTCAAGCTCGGAACTTGAGATCGATCTCGACGCCGAGGAACTGCGGCAGGGTCAAGGTGACGGGAGTACCGACAACCCCTTGCCCCCACAAACTATTGTCAAAAAGCATAAGGCTTCGGCACCACCTCTGCCTTCTGGCCAAGGTCGGCACCGAGACGATGTTTCAGATGCCCCGCCCTCGGGCCCAGCACTGAAACCTTCAGTCAAGCCTTCCGGCTCTGTACCGAGTCGACAGAAGCCCTTCTCGGAACCGAAAGCCTCCGGTTCGAAGCACTAGCATGGCTCTGAGCCGAAATCACCAGCGCCGAAAGCCAAGCAGCCTTCAGAGTCGAAACCTTCAGCGCCGAAAAGTCAACCTTTGTCGGCACCGAAATTAGTGGCACCGAAAACTTTGGCACCGAAACAAAAAGACACTCTTTCGGATCCGAAAGCGGACATTGTTCCTTTAACTCCCAATCGAAACAAAAAAGATTGCATATTACCCCTGATACTGGTCATATCCACGTAAAACCACCTCAAAAACGAAAACTTCAAGATGAAAACACTTCTTACAAAATCCCCTTGAAGAAAAAGACTGTGGCTACAAGTCCTTTTCAGTTCCCCTCACCTCCAAGTCCAGCACCACAGTCACCACCTGAGAATCCTTTACAGATTACACTTTAGGATTCTCCTCAATCTCATCATGACGATGATGGATTGAGTGGAGAGGTGTGGTGCAGCGGCCAGGGCAGCTGACTTCGGAGCACAGGGTTCATGGTTCGATCCCCGGCTCCGGCGGCAGCTCAGCTCAGCACCATGTGACTCTGGGCAATAGCTCACTTAATTTCCACGACGGCCCCCAGCGTCTCGAGACCCGTAAGGGTGAGTAGTTCGCGCTTTACAAATACGGATTTAGATTTTTTTTTTAGATTTATGATGCAGATGATGGGGGTATAACTATCCCTGTAGATCCATGGACTGATTATACAGTGGATCCTCCAGGTGACACAGACTTGTTTCTAACCAAACCATCTCCTCCAGATGACAATATTTCACACCATGAACTAATTGCCAGGGCTGCACATTAGCATGGGGTAGAGCTCCACAAGGAATCCTTAGAGGAAGATTTCCTGTTTGAGACCCTAACATCTACACAAAGGTCATCACAATCACTCCCTATGCTTAAAGGCATAATGCGACATGCGTACAAAATTTTTAAAGACCCAGTCAGAGCCCGCATCTTAGCTCCGAGGGTGGACAAAAATATAAAGCATCTCCTACAGACCCCATCTTTATCAAAGGACAATTGCCTTTAGATTCCCTAGTGGTTTCAAACGCTCGTAAGCAAGCAAATTCTCAAACAGGGGATGCTCCTCCACCAGATAAGGAATTGAAGCTAATTGATGCCTCTGGCAAGCGCATAGCTGCTCAGGCAGCAAATCAATGGTGCATTGTAAACATCCAAGGCCTGTTAGCTAGGTATGACAGGGTACACTGGGATGAAACGGAGCAACTGCTCCAATATCTCCTAGATGAACATAAGGCTAAGGCACAAGATTTAGTAAATGAGGGTAAGCTCATTTCTAACTCCTCTATTCGCTGTGCTCTGGATGCTGCAGATGCCGCAACTAGGGAGATTAACACCAGCATCATGGTCAGGAGACACGCTTGGCTAAGAATTTCAGGTTTTAAACCTGAAGTACAACAATCAATTCTTAACACACCCTTTGATAAGGAACACCTGTTTGTCCCTAAAGTTGACCAGGAGTTAGAGAAGATGAAAAAGGACACTGAAGTCGCTAAATCTATGGGAGCACTTCAAAGTACATCAAACAGGGGTTCTTTTCGTCGCTCATTCTACACAGGAGGGTCGAAAACAGCATCCCCAGACCAAAATACCTCTACTTACAAGGGTAATAACCAATCCTCTCCCTCCAGAGGATTCTTTCGAAGAGGTTATAGAGGCAACAACTTTAAAGGAAGGGGTAAAGGCAACACACCTCGTAACTCCCCTTCCCCCAGCAAACAGTGACTTGGCCACGCTTCCCCCCGATTATACCACACCTGTTGGGGGAAGACTTCACCAATTCCTCCCCATTTGGAAAGCTAGAACGTCAGACAAATGGGTTCTTGGAATTATCCAACATGGTTATTGCCTGGCGCTTACCAGCAATCCCCCAATCATTTCACCTCGCTCTCGCAAGTTATCTCCAGAACACATACACTTGCTAAAACAAGAGGTCCAGTCCCTCTTACTAAAAGGGGCAATAGAGCCAGTTCCCATACAGTACCAAGTCTCGGGGGTTTACTCTCTGTATTTTCTTATCCCCAAAAAGGACTGGTCCTTAAGACCTATTTTAGATCTGAGAGAGCTAAACCTCTACATACTGTCAGAACATTTTCACATGGTAACACTTCAACAAGTGCTCCCACTTTTGCAAAAAGCAGACTTTGTCTACTCTGTATTTAAAAGACGCATATTTTGATGTTCCGGTTCATCCAGCTCATCGCAAATACCTATGATTTGTGATAGCAGGCAAGCACTACCAATTCAAAGTACTTCCCTTCGGAGTAATTGCAGGGCCCAGAGTCTTTACCAAATGCCTAGCAGTGGTCGCTGCGCATCTCAGAAGACAACAAATTCACATCTTCCCCTATCTAGACGACTGGCTCATCAAAGCCAGCTCTTACCAGCACTGGCAACACACACAGATCACAATAGATCTACTTCATCAACTGGGCTTCACCATCAATCCGCAAAAATCTCACCTGCATCTATCACAGATGCAGTCTTATCTAGGAGCTACTCTAGACAGTCAAAGCTCTAGCCTCTCCCGATGTAGCCAGAATACACAATATTCAAGCTACCATTCTACAATTTCAACCCAACCAAACATTAGCAGCCAGAGTGTTCATGCAACTACTGGGAATGATGGCGTCTTGCATCGCAGTTGTACCCCAGGCAAGGCTCCACATGCGTCCCCTACAAGAGTGCTTAGCACGTCAGTGGAATCAATCACATGGTCTATTAACCGATCTAGTGTTGGTAGACGGCCGCACCCATCGCTCTCTGCAGTGGTGGAACCCACAAAACTTATCATAGGCCGGCCTTTCATCGACCCTGTTCCAGAAATTGTGCTCACAGCAGACGCATCTCTAACAGGTTGGGGGGCTCATCTGAAAAGTTACACAATACAAGGTATGTGGAGCAACCAACACAAAACTCTCCACATCAACTATCTAGAGCTCTTAGCTGTTTTCCTAGCACTAAAAGCTTTCCACACTCACCTCATAGCCAACACTGTCGTAGTCCGGAAAGACAATATGACAGCAATGTACTATGTGCAGAAGCAAGGTGGAACACACTCTCTCCAACTGTCAACACGTGCTCAAGCCATTTGGAAATGGGCAATTCACCACAAGATTTATCTTCAGGAAGAACATCTCCCGGGGGTAAGCAATCAAATTGCCGATCTTCTCAGCAGGAGAAGACGACAAATCCACGAGTGGGAACTTCACCCCCAAGTTCTACTTCGGTACTTCCAAAAGTGGGGGTTTCCACAAATAGACCCATTTGCCACAGTCGAAAATGCAAAATGCCCATACTTCGGCTCCAGGTACCCACACCCATTATCAAAGGGCAATGCCCTATGGATGAACTTTATTTATTTATTTGTAAGGTCATATATAGCGCTGGCTAGACCTGGAGGTATCAGAGTGCTTTACATGAGCAGGAGCAGTCAAAAAGCAATAGTTCAGAGCAAAAAAAAAAAAGTCAAGAGCAAGCCCATCTCTCATTAAGTCAAGGGCGGCAGAATTCTGGGTGATTCACAGGTTATACACATTTAAATAATAAAATGGAGGTAACGACTCAGAGCAGAAAAGAGAGTATCAACAGAGAAGAACAAATTGTAGGGGGCAGGGGTATATGGGGGGGTGGAGAGCAAAAGATTTTTTTTAAAAAGGGAGAGTGCTGACAGACCGCTAAACAGTACAGAAGTTGGAGCTGCTAGGATAACAGCGCGACCAGGGAGAGCTAAGGTCGCGGTACACAGAAGGAAGAGCGAAAGGAGAGCCAGGTAAGCAGAAAGATAACCAATGCAGGGGAAACGGATAGCAAGGTCAAAAGAGTGATTATAGACTCCGATATTTGTTGAAGGTGATATTTTAGGTCTTTTTTAAAGCTGAGGTAGGAGGGGGTGCAGCGCAGGTCCCTTGGGAGGGCATTCAAGATGTTCGGGGCATTTTCAGAGAAGGAGAGAGATTGGGTGGTTTTCTTTTTAAGTAGCGGGGGGACGAGGAGGAGCACAGTGGAGCTTCTCATCAGTCTGGAGCAGCCCGCTTTTTTGAGTTTGTTTGTTAGGTCCGACGGGGATTGTTGGAGGAGAGCTTTGTGCGTGATGCTGGCAGTCTTATAAAAGCATCTTCCTTCGATGGGCAGCCAATTTAGGGATTTGAGGGCAGGCGTGATGTGGTCAAATCGTTTACAGTCGGTAATGAGCCCGGCCGCCAAGTTGAGCACAGCTCTAAGGGGGGCTAGGTGGACTTTAGGGGTTCCGGTGAGGATAGCTTTGCCGTAGTCAAGTTTAGAGAGGACTAGTGATTGTACGACCCATTTGAAGTGGTCTAGAGAGATGAAGGGTTTGATTTTCTTGAGGTGTCTGAGAGTGAAAAGTGCTCCTTTGGCAGAGTTATTTATATGGTCCTTCAGAGCCAAATTTTTGTCAAGAATTAAACCTAGGGATTTCGCCGAGTTAGTTAAGGTGAGCGGACAATTGAGTGCGTTGAGGTCCAGCCTTGGATGGGGAGTCGGTTGTTTTTTGGAGAGAAAAGAATCATTTCCGTTTTGTTAGGGTTCAGTTTAAGATGGTTGGAGTAAAACCAGGATTGGATCTTACTCAGGTTATTGTTTAAATGAAGTACATCAGTATGGGATTTGATCTTATAGTAGAGTTGGGTGTCATCAGCATAGAGGGGATAGTTGATTCCAGCTTGTTTCAAAATGAGAGTAAGGGGTCCATAAAGAGGTTGAAGAGAGAGGGGGAGAGAATTGAGCCCTGGGGGACAACCAGGGAGACGGGGGTAGGATTGGAGAGGCAGGAGTTGATTTTTATTTGTTGTGTTCTGTGCTGGCGGTAGGAAGTGAACCATTTGAGGAGCAAACCATTTAGGCCAGAGCGAGCTTTGAGCGATTCAAGTAAGGAAGAATGATTGACTGTATCGAATGCTGCAGAGAGGTCAAGGAGGATAAGAAGGCAGGCCTCTCCATTGTCTAGGGAGCTGTGAATGTCATCAACAATGTTCAGCAAGGCAGTTTCTGTGCCAGCAACCTTTCCTGAAACCGGATTGTAAGGAGTCAAGTAAGTTAAATTTGCCTATGTGGTTGTCCAGTTGAAGTGATACACATTTCTCAAGGGTTTTAACTAGAAGTGGGAGGTTGGAGATGGGTCTTTTCCCTGCGCTTTTCCGCCTCTCCCGCTCATTTCGTGGGTGGTTCAGAAACTCAGGCAGACATCTCACCCTAATTCTGATAGCTCCCACATGGGCTCGTCAACCATGGTACACCACCCCATTGGACCCGTCACTAGTTCCACATCAGAGACTACACTTAAACTCCAGCCTTCTCACACAGAGCCATGGAGAAATCAGACATCCAAATCCCAAAGAACTGAATTTAGCGATCTGGCTCCTGAAGTTATAGAGTTTGGTTATTTACAATTAGCACCAGACTCTATAAATATTCTAAAAGAAGCAAGAAAACCTACCAACAGGGCTTGCTATGCTGCAAAATGGAAAAGGTTTGCTATATATTGCAATAACAACAAAATCAATCCTTTAGATGCTTCTGTACAAAACATTATTTGTTACATTTGCAACAAACAGGTTTGGCTTACACGTCTATTCGTTTACATCTTGCACCATTAGCTGCGTACTTGCAGAACATACAACATCTGTCACTATTCAGAGTTCCAGTAATAAAAGCCTTCATGGAAGGCTTAAAAAGGGTAATACCACCAATGATTCCTCCTTCCCCAGTGTGGAATCTCAATAATGTTCTCACAAGACTCATGGGTTCACCTTTTGAACTATTACACAAATGCCCATTGCAATTTCTCTCATGGAAAGTTGCTTTCCTCATTGCTATCACATCACTGAGGAGAGTTGGTGAGCTAGAGGCATTAACGTTAGAAGAAGCTTTCTTTCAATTACACAAAGATAGGATAGTACTCCGTACCAACCCAAAATTCCTTTCCAAGGTAGTTTCTGCTTTTCATATAAACCAATCAGTTGAGTTACCATTTTTCTTTCCTCAACCTGATTCTGTAGCCGAACGTGCTCTTCACACACTGGATGTAAAAAGAGCTTTACTGTATTACATAGATAGAACAAAAGACTTTCGCAAAACCAAGCAACTGTTTGTTGCATTTGCTCCACCCCACAAAGGCACTCTTATCTCAGTCTGGTATTGCCAGATGGATTGTAAAATGCATTCAAACTTGCTATATTAAAGCTAAAAGAACTTTAATTATACCCCCTATGTAAGAAAGTGGCTCTGTATATACTGAACCAAAGTAAGGTTCAGTGTGCACAGAGTCCACAGTCCCCAGAGGTTTGACAGAGGCAAAAGTTAGATATAACCTTACTCTCTAAAGTGGTAGCTTGGTCGAGCAGTAAGGCAGTATCAGAGGACAGTGTAAAGCATTTGTTGTACACACTCAGTCAGCAAATGGTCTCACACACTCAAGAACTGAACTCTAGGCCAATGGTTTGTATATAAAAATATATAGTTGTTTTATTTTAGAACCAACAATAGGTATCAAAATATACTTTCTCAGAATGAGATGCTTTAGTTCAATACTGTTCAATAGGCAATATTTTAAAGTTTCAAAACTCCACACAGAAGAATTTCCAAGTGAAACCAGTCAATGTTACCCTATGGAAGAAAAGTGAGTTATCGGCTTTTGGGTAAGTACTCGACTGGCAGGGTTAAGGTTCTGGGATTAGACTCAGGGGTCCCCCAGGGTCAGGTAAGTACAGTTGTTACACCCTCAGCGGCACAGGGGCGGCCGGGTGCAGAGGGAGTAGGCCCAATGTTATCCTATAGAAGGCAGGGGGCCTTTGGTTGGTGGCTGCTGGCAGGCAGGCCACTCGGCTGTGGGAGCAAAGCTTATGGTCACTTACTCAGGGCAAGTGGGGAAGTCGAACAGGGTAGTGGGTGCACCCTCAGCGGCACTGGGGCGGCCGGGTGCAGTGGGCTTTTGGGCCGTCGGGCGCCCAATGGTTTTCAATGGGAAAGCTGCGTGACGAACAAAGGCTGCAAGCTCGGGGACGGTGATTCTTCAGGTGCGACCACCACTTCGAGGGGTAAGTTGGGAATCTGTAGGAAGGGTAGGCACCCAGGAGCTGGGCACAGGAGGCAGTGAGGCGCCGGGTGCAGGGGTGTCTATAGGCGTCGGAAATCTTACCCTCAGCTGGTCGCGGTTGGAGGGGGCCCAGGTTCTGAGGCCGCAGGCGTCGTCAGGATCGTCGAGGAGGGTCCTTGGGTGCTGGATTCTGGGTCACAGTCGCCGGGGGGACGTCCTCATGGTCTTTGTCCACTCAGGCACAGGCCGGGCTTGGCGGGTGCAGAGTGTGCTGGATTCGCGGGTCCTTGCTGGCACCAGGGGTAGGTTACTTGCTTTTGAGCAGTACCACTGCTCGTGGGAGGCCCAGGTAGTTAGTCACAAGGCAGTCAGGTCCTCCGGGGTTTTTGAGGTTGCTGACCACTGGAGACGCCGGGGTTTAGCAGGAGCAGGTTCGAGGGTCGACAGGCCGGTAGGGCTGGGGCCAAATCAGTTGGTGTCTTCCTCTTGTTAGCAGCTGCACGGCAGGTCTTCTTGTTTCTTGTTTCTTGATCTTCTTTCTTGTTTCGGAATCTGGATCGAAGGAAGGTTCAGGTTGCCCCTAAATACTAGATTTAGGGGCGTTACAGTTAGGTAAAGGGCAGGGACCAATGGGTCCCTGCCCTGGGGTGGGTACACCCCTATCCTGCC
The DNA here is from genome assembly GCA_963921515.1 of Calotriton arnoldi. Lineage (NCBI taxonomy): Eukaryota > Metazoa > Chordata > Amphibia > Caudata > Salamandridae > Calotriton > Calotriton arnoldi. Next base: position 641,109 of record CAWUFW010002099.1, read on the forward strand.
ACTCTCCTGTGGGAGGGGGCAGGAGCCTAGTCCTGATTGGGCAGGGCTCCCATCTTCAAGATGGCGAGAGCCCGGAGATGTGCTTCACCTCGCCTCCCCCACCTGAGGGGTGGGGTTGGCAGAGGGTGGCACACCCCTTTCCTCCCTTGGTGTTTCCCGCCAGGATGGGGGAAGAACCGGTGGGGACCAGTTGCTGACTACAGCAAGTGGTCTGGGGAAGCTCACAAAGGCGGAATGCCATTGAAGCTTCCCCCTGCCCATCCTGGGGAGGAGGCCTAGCACCTCGCCCAGGACGTGCATTGTTGCAGGCCCGGGAGAGCGGATGGCTCTCTACCCAGGGGTCCAGCAACATGTCTGCTGTGTGGCAGCCTAGGCAGCCCCTCAGACAAGACGTGGATTGTAGGTTAGGTTCAGGGGCAACTCTAAGTTGCCCTCTGTCGTGCATTTTACAGTAAATCCCACACTGGCATCAGTGTGGGTTTACTGTGCTGAGAAGTTTGATACCAAACTTCTCAGTCTTCAGTGCAGCCATCATGATGCTGTGGAGTTCGTGCTGACGACCTCCCAGCACCATATACTCTTAATGGCAGCACTGCACATAGTGTCCAGGAATGGACCTGGGTACTGTAGGGGCACAGGGCTCATGCACCTGTACCCTCACCACTGGCATAGGGCACCCAGCTAGAGGGGTGACTGAGGTACGCCAGGGCTGTGTGTTTGTGGGCATGGCACACAGGGATGTGTGCCATGTCGACTCTCTGTTTTGTTCTGCACCAAGACACTCAGCCTGCAAGGGCAGTGTGTGTGTGTCAGGGTACAGGGCCTCCAAGGGTGGCACAATAAGTGCTGCAGCCCTTAGAGGCCTTCTCTGGTCACAGTGCCCTGGGTACCTGGGTACCATTTACCAGGGGCTTACCTGTGGCCAGAGAGGCCAATTGGGTTTAGGCTGTAATGCAGTTTTAGGGAAGGAACACAGGCCCTGGGCACCTGATTGGCAGGAGCCCAGGGCACACTCAGTCAAAGAACATCAGCAATTCAGCAAAAAGTGGGGGCATACCATGCAAGAAAGATGGCACTTTCTCACACCCTAGAGCACATTCCACTCGCAAAATAGGGGCGTCAGTGGCCTTTTAAGGCAACATCCCTCTAGCTGACATATGCAAAGCAGCTACATGGTCTACACCACACACATTTACCAAACGCTATTGTGTAGATGTGTTAGTACGACAACAGGCTAATGTAGGCCAAGCAGTACTAAAGACACTGTTCCAAACAACTGCAACACCTACAGGTTAGCAACCGCTTGGGGAGCATACTGCTTTATAGTCTATGCAAAGCATGTGATCTACAGCACACATGCCTCGAACGGATAATGTTACTTACCCAGTGAGCATCTGTTGACATGTAGAGCTGTAGATTCACATGCGCCCACCCGCGTCCCTGTAGTTGTTGCAGTTCTTAACCATATACTCATACGCATGTACATTTCTATACTACACTTACTTAGTCCATTCTCACCCTCTTACGGGTAAACATTCTGAAGATGGAGTCGATGACCATGCGCACTATCACCGAAAGGAGGAGTCACCTTACCTCCTAACTAGGAAAGACTTCTTCGAAGAAAAACAATTTGCAAACATCCGGACCCAACACTAGATGGCAGGACTATGCAAAGCATGTGAACCTACAGCTCTACATGCCAAGAGCAGATGCTTACTGGGTAAGTAACATTATCCTTTTAGAGCCCAGCCAAAACCAAAAGACTCCCAGGGTCAGTGAGCTGGTATCCTGTTCACAGCACAGGGACACAAAAGCTGAGAAGCCCGCTGCGCCAAGTTGGTGACCCACAATCTTCAGCCAGCCACCGTGCAGCACCAGTGACCAGGACCCGATGCACAAAGTTGCACCGAAGTTCACTGGCCCTGGGGTGTCATCTAAATGCAGCTGGAATCCACAGAGGATGAGTTATTTACCCAGGAAGGATTGGCCTGTGAACTCAGTACTGGGCCACCGGTAGTCCGGTGGCGACTGGGCTTCTGCCAACACCAAGAGGAATTCATGGGACTTTGAGCCTCTGACCAGGACCGGTTCACCCCCCTTTGTGGACCGAGGAGTAGTCACAGCTAAACCCCTGTTGGCTGCATCGCATCCTCAGCATCATTTGAACATCTTCAGCATCCTTTATCCCTTGCATCAGGACCACCTCCATAGGAAAGCTCTGCAAGGGATAAAAGTGCCTGAAACTGACTGAGGACCTTGCTGGTCCCCCTCACTGGCCCCCTGTTTGAGTTGGTTGTCTAAAGTGGCTCTAAGTGGTGGCATTAACATAACATAACAGGTGTATTTGTAAAGCGCACGATTACCCGTAGGTGTCCTGGCGCTGAATAACAGATGTTTGTTACCCAACTCAATGGTACACATTTTATCGACCTCAGATGGATGAAAGGCTGAGTGGACCCGCTGGGATTTGAACCTGTGACCATGAGGTCGAACACAGGCCCCTGCAGTGGCTGCTTTAGTCCACTGAGCCACCAGACCCGGCTTACAACTAGCCTAAACTTTTTGATGAAAAAGTTTAGTTGAATTTGCCAGTGGTTGTTCACGGTCAGGTAAAATAACTTGATTACTATACTTGTAAATTCTATATTTCCGGAACCCTTCTGCGGATCTTTTTCGTTGTTGTGTCAGTAAATGCATAAAAATAGTCTTTTTATAAATTGGTGTTGGATTTCTTGTGTTGTCGATTTCTTCAATTGTTTAGATGCTGTTTACATACTTTGCACTTGGTCCTTTGCATAGGTCTTGCTGCTCCGAACCACAGCTACCCAGGGTTGAGCTAAGTTTTAACAAACGAAACCTACTGGTCCTAAAGGGGTTGGTAGTGTATTACGTGGCGAGGTCGCACAACCACCATTTAATGCACCCCATGACCTCACAGCAGCATACAGCTCATGAACCCAAACCTTGATTCTTTGGCGATTGCTGTCTGACAACAGCATTCACCTCCAAAATCCAGATTGATGGCCTTAAGAGACACACGCCGAAGGCAGCATAAAGCTTCCAGAGTCTCTCCCCCATGATGCATTCTAGGCTCATGAACCTCCACAAAACAAAGTAATGTTTTGTTTCTCCTCCTTCAGAAAATTGGCTTCTTCAACCAGCAGTACGCGGACCAGCTGAACATGGAAGAGACGGCCACGGAGTATTTGCAAAGGAACTTCAACCTTCCCTATCAAGATGCACGCAAGTGCCTGGGGCGCTTCGGACTGGAGAGCCATGCACACACTATCCAGATCTGCAAGCTATCAGGTACACGCAGAAAACCTATACATCTCCTCCCTTAATAGAAGTGATTTTGATGAATATCCATGGGTTTCGCCTACTGGTACTCACAAGGTAGATTCTTACTAGTAGGTACTTTTTACAGACTGATGCGTAAGTCGACTCCAAGTGCTAGGACAAGCAGAGTACAGTCTAGAGGGGCAGCCCTGGGTATCCCGCTAGGGACAGATATTCTTCTAAATCCAGCACTGTCAGGGTTATGGTACTTACTGTGGGCTTTGTTTACAGTCCAATTGCTCAACCGCCCCCTCACGTGAAAGCTTCATTTAATAAGAAACTTGACGTGGGGCCAGCTGATCCCAAGTCATGTTGGACATAAACTGAGCACCGTCTGTTTTAGGGAGATCCATGTGCTGTGAATGTGTGGCTGCTGTCAAATGTTCAAGTGGTTGAAGCACCAGTGGGACCTGGTGCAAGAACGGCGGTACCGAGCAGCTTCGATTTAGGGTTATATTTTGTCATCTATAATACTTTGAGGTTGAGAGACACTCTTTAACCTGTCCTGGAATCGCGATCATCATCCTTCTCAAACGGAACACTAACCTCAGATGTAGGGTGAAAAATAAACTTGGCATTCTTCTCCAGCTGAACCACTGGTGGCATATGGCAGGTCAAGGTGGTGCAAGCTCTTCGTATCTGTTGTCGTGCAGTGTCTCCTGAAGCTTTCCACTCTTGTTTCTGTGAGCTATAAAGGGGCTGAAAGATGGGAGGGAGGCTGGAGACCTCGATACCCATTATAACAATTTGGGCACCTTGTGTTTGCTTCCCATGGTTCTGATCAAACCAACTTTTAATCCTTTCACTGCCTGACCTCCCCCACTCCGGTCTAAGCCTTTTTTAGGCTATTTGGGGTATTTTGCGCTTAGGTCTCAATAACGTTTTGTCCGCATAAGATATCTGCGCAAAATTTGCGTAATTTTTTCCAACATCCTGGGGAACCTAAAGGTACCCAGGATTTGTGGATTCTCATCGAGGGACTGAGAAAATAGCCAAAATATAGATACTTTTTGAGTTTTTGGGTGGGAAAATAGGAAAGAAATGCTCTGGATAAGTGGGTTTTTTTCATAAAAATGCATCTCCAAACGGTTTGCTGTGCTAAAGTCACCATCTTTCAGGAACATGCAGAGCTGAATCCGAAAACTTTATTTCTTACCACAGTGTTGCCATTTTTCAAAGAAGTAGCCTTTTTTTCGATATTTTTTTTTTTTTTTTTTTTTGTGCTTTCAACCTTCTACCAGTTTGTTATGGAAACCAGTGTGAAACCCCTGGGTGATCCAGGAAAAATGTATATATTTCTGAAAAGTAGACTAAATTCTAAATTTAGCATGGGGGTCACATGTGTAGATCCCTCAAGATTTTCCCCCAAAAACATAACTGTTGAAATAAAGAAATATGGAAAACGAGTAGGTAAAAACAATGTTTCCATCTGTAACTTCATCACAATGGCCGATTTACAAAAGTAGTGTACCATTATGTTGGCTAGACCCTTTTGGTTGTGGGGATATGTAGGGTGTGTAGGGTCTTCAAAAACCCGAGGTACCCAGAGCCAACATCTGAGCTGTCCTGTACAATGGTGTTTGTGTAGTGAGCTATGGAGATCTGAAAGAGACACGTTAGTGACAGATTCCTTACCTTAGAATATCCCCAGGCGTCAGGCTGGATCCGGAAAGTTTTGCGTAGCAGTACCCTTGCGCGTCGGTAGGCGGCGTCTCTGAATTTGAGGGAACCCGTGCTCGTATACGATTAAGAGGATATTTTTCAAAATGTGCTTTTTTTCTCACACACTGCCTTACATTTGGAAGGCACTAATGCAGTGAAATCCAATTAGTAAGAAAAAAAAATCCTACTATTCTATGCTCCCAAAATGTGTTCTGATAGAAAATGGTACCTCGCTTGTGTGGGTAGGCATAGTGCGCGGACAGGAAATGGCCCAAAACACAACATGAATGAATAACATTCTTACATTCAAAACTGACCCATTTTCTTTGCAAACTGGGTAGCTGTGGATTTTGGACCCTAACTCAGCTGGCACCTAGGGAAACCTAGCAAACCTGTACATTTTTTAAAGCTAGACACCTAGGGGAATCAAGAATGGGGTGACTTGTGCGGCTCTCACTAGGTTGTTTTACCTTGCAAACTTCAAATTTTTACAAAAAAAACATTTTCGGCACATTTCTGGGATGGAAAGTTCTGGAATCTGCAGGGAGCCATAAACTTCCCAGCATTCTCCTAATTCTTTGGATTAACAATGGTACCTCGCTTGTGTGAGTAGGCCTCTTGCCAGCAACATGAAAGGCTGCAAAATACGATGTGAAGCCCTCAACATTTCCTGTCACAAAAATGATCTGATTTGGCAATGGGGGTAGCAGTGTTATGACCAGGGATCGACAGCCACCCAGGGAAACCTACGAAACCCAGATATTTCTGAAAACTAGACGCCCAGGGGTGTGCAGGGTTGTATGCCACACATGTATCCCACAAAGGTGTCTTACCCACAGTGCCCTGCAAACCTCAAACTTTGCCTAACATTGTACATTTTCCTTGCATTTCTATGACGTAAACTTCCAGATTCAGCAGGAATCCGCAAGATTCCTAGCACCCAGCGTTCTCCCACTTGTCCTGATTAAAATGCTACCTCACATGTGTGGCTGAGCCTAGAGCTCGTGACGGGCAAGCAGCGATCCAAGGTCAGTGGGAGTCTTGCGGAGTGCCTCTCATTGACCCTGGTTTCTGCTGACTCTAGACGAAACTGAGCTGGGAGGGTCACAGTCAGATCAGATGTTGGGGGGAATAGTACTGTCACAGCACTGCAATGACAAGGGAGCATACACACTATAAAATTATCTCCTGAATGGTCGAGGTCTGAACAACAAGAGACAAAGTTCATGCTTCCCTCAAGCAGAGGGAATCCATACGGCACCGCTACAGGAGACACATCTGACTCCTGCTGAAGGCACCGATACAGGAGACGCATCTGACTCCTGCTGAAGGCACCGATACAGGAGACGCATCTGACTCCTGCTAAAGGCACCGATACAGGAGACGCATCTGACTCCTGCTGAAGGGTATGCCCTTCACAAACGCTGGTGGGGTCAAACATATTATACAGCATACTCTGTGTTCCAACACTGACCAGGCCTGGTTCTTGGATGACCTCTCCCAGGTGATTGCACCACATATGCCTCATGGGGGGGCGCTTGCATGCTCTGTCTCCAGGTGCTCCGACGGAACGCCTGGTAAGGAACGTCCGTGATTAGCAGTGGCACTGGAGAGTCGTGGACACTTTTTATGGTTACTCACCCCCACTCCTGCGATTACTCCAAGTGCTGCATGAACTTCATGTTCGTCTAGGCTCCTTCCTCTGCATGCCTGATGTCCGAGTGACGACTGTTAATTCTGAATACTTGGCCAGAACAATAACAGATCAGAATCCTATTGTTCTGACTCTGGCCTGAGTCAAGACTGTAGGAAGCTGGCTCTGTATATACTATACCAAAGTGAGGTATAGTGTGCACAGAGTCCAGTGGAACCCCAAAGGTAGGCAGAGGTAAAGTTAGATAGCACCTCACTCTCTATTTGTGGTAGTGTGGTCGAGCAGTAAGGCAGTATCAGAGGACAGTGTTAAGAATTCGTTGTACACCCTCAGTCAGTAAATTAATTCACACACTCAAAGACTGAACTTCAGACCAATTGTTTTTGTATCAAAAATATTCTTTTAGGTATTTTATTTCCTAACACCAAGCAAGCCTGCCACAGGTAAGTGATAAGTACTTTGCAGTAAATATACAGATTGTAACACAGTTTGGATTGCAATCTTAAATCTACTTTGATTTGATTACAGTAGGGTTACTGATAATGCAATGCTTTTTCAGAATACAGTACATATACTTTGAATGGGATTTTCAGTAAGATTACAGGTAAGTTACTTTTGGATTACTTTTCTTACTCCGAGTAGTATACCTGGATACTACTCTAGAACATTTCCTGTAAACAGGTAAGTAAAATCGTTTTTGTTAAACAGTAGAATTTTAGAGAATTTCTTTAGGTTTTCAAACTCCACACTTGGAAACTTTATCAAGAAAAACAGGCAATGTTATCCTATGAAGGAAAATAGTGTTATCGGTTTTAGGGTAAGTATTCGGTAGTGGGAGTTGAGGTTCTGGGGGTAGACTCAGGGGTCCCCCAGGGTCAGGGATGCACACTCGTTACACCCTCAGCGGCACTAGGGCGGCCGGGTGCAGAGTGTTGAGGCCCAATGTTATCCAATAGGGGATAGGGCGCCTCCGGTTGGTGGCTGCTGACGAGCAGGCCACTTGGTTGTGGGAGCAAAGCTCCCGGACTTTAGCTCAGGGCAAAAAACAAAGTAGCACCAAAGGTGCACCCACTGGGGCGGCCGGGTGCAGGGTGCTGTTTCGAGGTCGGGTGCCCTGTTTGCAATGGGGAACTTCCGGTTTGCAAAGGCGAACCTCCGGTTTGCAAAGGCACTACAGGGGTGGGGACGAAGGTCTTCTGGGTGCGACCACCACTTCGAGAGGTAAGTTGGGATCTTGGGGGTTGGTTAGGCACCGTCGGTTGGGCCACCCAAGGCCGTGGGGCGTCTGGTGCAGGGGTGCCTTTTAGGGTCGCATCTTCTTACCAGCTCCTGGTCGCGGTTGGGGGGGGTCCTTCCGGTTTGAGCACTCAGGCGTCGGCTGGAGGCTTGAGGCAGGTCAGGGATCACTGGATCTTGGGTCAGGGGGAGACCTCGTGGTGGTGGGCCACTTGGGCCATGGGCGTCTGGGGCAGAGTGGTGTAAACTCGCAGATCTGGAGTCTGGTGTTTGAACAAATCCGGTGTTCACGGGAGACAATCTTTGGGATTGCAGGCAGGTCTTCTGAGTTTCTTGAGGTTGCTGGTGTAGGAAGGTGGAATCTGACTATATGGTTGCCCCCACTTTTTTCCTGGTGTTTTGCTGGTTTATGACTTAGACTGGGGCCCTGAATAGCAGGATCCCAGTCCAACTATCTGCTTCCTCTATAAAATGGTTTCCATGTACCTTAGGTACATCTTTGATTGGAATCTGGAGTGCCCTTATAAGTCCCTAGTATATGGTATACTATGTACCCAGGGCATAGGTACCTCAGAGGCCTACCAGGGGCTGCAGCATGTATTGTGCCACCCCTGGAAGGCCATCCAAAATGACACCACAGGTCTGCTACTGCAGCCTGGGTAAGGTGGTGCATGCACCCCTTACTGTGATATAGGCTACCTATATCACTACCATTGCACACACACATAAACCTATAAGTCACTCCTATGGCAGGCCTTTACAATCCTAAAGGCAGAGTGCTTGGTTTTTTTGTGAGAGGGTGCCCCTGCATGAGCAGAGCCCCTCTACAGCGTTCGGAGTCCCTCCTCTGATGCTGTTTGTGGTACAGCCTGACCATATACTCTTAAGTGCATTATATCCTCGCAGTACAATGCTAACTTTGGACTGGCTGCACCAAAACATGTCGTGTTTGGTGTCAAACATCTTGGAATACTACCCCCGCCAATCCTAGCGGCGGGGGTAGCATTCCACCCTTCTAGAGGGAGAGACATGTACACACCGGGCTACCCGGTAACTTCTTTCCAGAGCCCTGGCATCACAAAATGGATGCCGCTGCCACAGACACGGGTCTGGCCTCCTGCTGCTGACAAACTCCGGCAGGGGAGGCCTGGACAATAGGTTTCCTGTCACAGGGAGGTGTAACCACCTCCCCAGACAGGATAGTGTGTATTGGGGCTGGGCGGGAGCACTTCCTGGTGCTCTGAAGTCCTGCACTGGGGGCACACTTGGTGTCCCTGTGCATATGCCAGTTCAAACCGGTTGCAGGGACTACCTGCCCCTGCTCTGGCGCGAAACTGGACAAAGGGAATGGGTGTAACCACCCCTCTTCCCTGACCCTCCCATAGGTGGGTCCCCAGAGTATGTCCAACCCCCTACCTTAGTATAAGTATGGGACCCCAGTCCTTAGGACTTTAGATATCCCTGGACGAAACTCTGCAACTGAATCCTGGACCTTCGACGCTCTACTCACGATTAGAGGACTGAAGAATCTCCCTTGGGGTCAAGGAGTGACTCCCCTGCTTGGCAGGCACCAAAGAAGCAATTGTCCGGTCTGCATCGCCGAAGCTCCCGCCGGACGCCGAAGTCTTTGCATCACCAGAGGTGGATTTCCAGACTTCCCCCGAGGCTGCCCTGAGTCCCCAGCGAAGCTGAGGCCCGTAGCTGTCGTGGGTAACGTGGAACCGTGACCCCTGGACACTGAGCACATTTGCAAGTGCATCATCTTCCTGGGCTCCCTCGAAGTTGTGCTTTGGGCTCCGAGTAGCCCCCGCCTCCAGCACCGACTGCACCGAAGATCACTGGCCCCCACTCCACGAGTGTCCTGCAAGCCAGCTCCAAGTGCGTCCACTCGAGGCTCCTTCGCGGTCGCTAGTCCGTTGGCTAGTGGGCCCTCCCGAAGGCAACTCTTCTGCTTGGGCTTCCCTGGTTGCTCCAGACGTGCCCTGGCTTACCCTTGCTGGGTGAGTCCCCCAGACCTTGCTGGTCTGCAACATCGTCCTTTCTTTGTTTCTTCGAGACTTGCCGTTGCCAAGGCTTGTTGGGTCCAATCCGGTCGCCGACACCGCAGCAATTAACAGACGTCGTGGGACAGCTCGAATCCAGCTCCTGGTTGTCGTCGACGCCTCCTGGACCTCGTGGCTGAAGAGTCAAGACGACCGTCAACCTACCTGAAGCACCCGACATCGGTGGGCATCTGCTCATCGCCTTCCTGGTCACTGGCTAGTGACCCAGACTCTGTCCCCTCTGCTTTCAGGTTCACCAGATCTTCGATCCACCTTTGGATCCACCCGAACACTTTCGACTTGGTCGCCAGTAGCACTTTGCAGCAGATCGCCATTGAAAACTACGACGAAACCCGACCCCGAAAGACACCTATGCACCCGGCTCCCCTGGGTGAGGTAACTCGAGTACTCCGGTGCTCCCGTGGGTATAGACTCTAGAACCACCTAGTTCTAAAAGGGTTTGCTCCAAGTCCTCCTCCAAGTGTCCCTTTTCTTTAAAATTGTAACCGCGACATTCCCCAAAGAAGTCAACGGCGGCTCGCGGCTGTGTTCTCACACTGCACACGTCCCCCGTGGGTCCCCTGTGTCACTACCTTGGGTGGTTCCTTGAGGGCCAAGCACTTCTACAGGCTCTAGGCCTTGTGTCTAGCTCAGTCGTGGTTCTTATACCACTTTATTGGTATATGGTTTGGTACGCCCCTAGGGCTCAAACGTGTATTTGTGCTATTACTGTAGATATTCGACTTGTAACTTATGTACTTCGAACTCTAGCCTCATAAAGAGACTAGAGGGGTGTGTTTAGCAATAAATACATATATTTTAAATATATACCTGGTGTGGTCCTCTTTCATTTGGTCACTCAAGAGATTATAGACTGGTAAAACAAGCTGCTTTACATTCCTCCAAGACTTGGCCTGAAGGCTGCTCTCCATAGCTACCACTAGGATAGCTTTCAATAAAGGTTGTCTTTAACCTATCTCCAATAAGGGGTTGTTTGGACTGGTGCAAGGTGCCCACTATAATTAGTGGACAGCATATACCAGGCCAACTTCTCACAGCTGGCTGCAGGACACACCGGGATTTCGCAGGAGCAGGTTCGAGGTGGAGACAGGCCGGTAGGGCTGGGGCCAAGTCAGTGGGTGTCGTCCTCTTGTTAGCTCTGCACGGCTCTTCAGTCCTTCTTTTTATCTTCTTTCTTGTCGTTTCTGGATCTGAGGAAGCAAGGTTCAGGGGTGCCCCTAAATACTAGATTTAGGGGTGTTACAGGTAGGTAAAAAGGTTGGGACCAATGGGTCCCTTCCCTGGGGTGGGTACACCTCCTATTATGCCACCCTCCAGTGGGAGGGTGGCATAAGCCTTTCCCTGGTTGGCTGAGTCCCCGCCTCCCCCCCCCCCATCTGCAAGATGGCGGGGACTGAGAGTTGTGCTTCACCTCGCCTCCCCCACCTGAGGGGTGGAGTTGGCAGAGGTGGGCACACCTCTCTTCCTCACTTGTTTTTCCCGCCGGTTCTTCAGCCCGAAGTGGGGGTCAGAACCAGTGGGGACCAGTTGCTGAAAGCAGCAAGTGGCCTGGGGAAGCTCACAAAGGCGGCAAGCCTTTGAAGCTTCCCCTTCGTGAACCCTGCCCATCCTGGGGGAGGAGGCTTGGCTCCTCGTCCCAGGATGTGCATTGTTTCAGGCCCCCGAGAGCAGCAGGCTCTCGACCTAGGGGTCCAGAAACATGAGTGTTTGTGGCAGCCTAGGCAGCCACTCCGTCACTACACTAGAAGTTGGTCGTTTTTCAGGGGGCATCTCTAAGATGCCCTCTGTGTGCATTTTTCATTAAATCCCACACTGGCATCAGTGTGGGTTTAATGTGCTGAGAAGTTTGATACCAAACGCCTCAGTTTTCAGTGTAGTCATTATGGTGCTGTGGAGTTCGTAATGACAAACTCCCAGCATCGTATACTCTTAATGGCAGCACTACACTTTCAATGTCTGAGAATGGACTTAGACACTGTAGGGGTACCGGGCTCATGCACCTGTACCCTCACCACTGGTATAGTGCACCCAGCTAGAGGGGTGACTGATCTATGCCAGGGCAGTGGGTTTTAGGCATGGCACACAGGGATGTGTGCCATGTCGACTCTTCACTTTGTTCTGCACAAAGACACGCAGCCTGTAAATGCAGTGTGTGTGTAATGGTACAGGGCCTCTAAGGGTGGCACAATAAGTGCTTCAGCCCTTAGAGATCTTCCCTGGTCACAGTGCCCTGGGTACCTGTGGTACCATTTACCAGGGGCTGACATCTGGCCAGAGATGCCAATTGGATTTTGGTTTCAATGTAGATTTAGGGAAAGAACATAGGCCCTGGGCACCTGATTAGCAGGAGCCCAGGGCACACTCAGTCAAAGCACATCAGCAGTTCATCAAAAAGTGCGTGCAACCATGCAGAAAGAGGGCACTTCTCACAGTTACCAAATATTGCTGGACCCGCTGCCTACAAAAGACCAAAGCGGGAAAACCCTACCCGCCCAATATACTGCTACAGTGGCTGTCCACCCTTATCCCAGTGATGCCCAGATTAGATACATGGGTGGAGCGAGGGTTTGGGGGAGAACTGCTATCCGTTGATGAGCTGAGGGACGACTTTGACATACCAGCAGCTCACTTCCTATTATATCGGGCAATAGTGGCAGCTATTAAACGCAGATGGCCAGGAGAACACGGAGAACCCAAACTACATCAGGGCTGTCACCTTGTCTTTACCACCTCAGGAGACATCAAGGCCATCACTGGCCTCTATCGTGCCTTTAGAACGTCTGTAGATGCTCCTCTAGATGCGTTGAAAGAGAAATTGGAGGGGAAGTGGTACCACCCATCACGGATGGAGACTGGGGAAAATATTCTACATAAATCGTACCAAAGATCACCAGGTAGACAATTGGCTCTTTGTGGGGTTCACTGAAGTGGAACAAAGGGACGGCTGTGCAGAAGAGAATCCTCTCCCACCGGAGTGAGCTCTGCATTAAGATCTGCCACACATCGGCTAAAAAGCAGCCTCCGGCAGGACAGCATGCTCAATCTACCAGGGCCAACGCTGCTGCACGCAGAGTCCCCATCCCGAACATTTGCCAGACGACTATGTGGGCGTCCCGCCATACATTCTCAAAGCAGTTTTGTCTGGACAGTCATGTTCGCCGAGAGGGGCACTCTGCCAGATCGGTCCAGCGGGCTTTCTGGTTTGAGTCCATTCAAAGCCCAACCTACAAATAGGTTCTGCTTTGGTATCTATTCCAAAGGTGAGGACTCTACAGCTAGAAGTCTCTATCAAAGGAACTAGTTACTCGCCTTTCTGGAAGTCGCTCACACTAGCTGCAGATTTCTCACCAACCCCCTGCCGTCCTCCCTGTTCTGTGATTAGACTCTATCCTTTAATAACATATGAAGTCAAGGAATCTGGATAGTGGTCACACCACTTTGCTTTTGTGGACATAGACAGTTTCCAAAGCAACTGACGTCCGCAGCGGGAATTGCGCCTGTATAGGCCCTGCAAGTCCTTTATGAAGCGTAACTGCATCAGTGCGGAGCTGCGCAGTGCCACCTACCGGCGCATAGAGATGCTACTGAAACGTTTCAGGATTCAGTCAGTCGCCTGAGGAATCTGCGGCTAGATGGACTTTACCAGACAGAGGGTTACTGAAGGTAAGTAAGTTGTGGCTGGAGGTTGGTATTCTCAGGATTATTGTGCTGTCTGGTATTTCTCGTCTATTTTTGTGGCTGGCATATGTGAAGTGCGGGTTTAATGTCAAAGGGATCCTGTGCATGTCTGTTATGTTACTGAGAATTTCTAAAGCGCACGTTCACCGGAAGATCTCTTGGCGCTAGGTAGCTGATGTGTCCTAATCCACCGTTACTGGTAAGTCTGTTTAAAGAGCCGTGTCTTCAAAAGTTGTCTGAATCTGGTATAGTTAGGGGTAGTCCTAAGCTCCAAGGGTTAAGTATTCCATACTCTAGGGGCAATAATGGAGACCCTACACCCTCCAGTCCTGTGTTTTTTATAAGTGGGGATGACCAGGTGGTGTAGGTGACTGGATCTCAGTTCTCTGGTGGGGTAGTCCTTGGTGATCCGAGACTTTATGAAGGCAGGGCAACTCAAATATAAGGCCTTAAAGACCGTACAGCTAACCTTGAACCTAGTCCTCTGCTCCACTGGCAACCAGTGAAGGTCACACGAGAGATCTGACCATCTCTGGGCAAGTGGGATATCAGCCAAGCTGCCTGATTTTGAATTGGCTGGAGCCTGCGCAGCAGAAATTTGGGGAGACCCAGATAAAGGGAGTTAGCATATTCAATTCTGGACATGACTAAAGCTATGATTACTTGAATCCGAGCTTCCCTCGTAAGAAAATTCCTCATCTTTTTTATGCGTCGCAGTTGGAAGAAGCAGGCCGAGGTCACTGCGCTGACCTGCTGCTTGAATGAGAGCTCATCGATGACGACCCCGAGGCTTTTTACTGCCTTTTTGGGTGTGGGGGGAGATCCCCTCTCGCTGGGCCAAAAGGTGGGGTTCCAGCGGACCACCTTATTCTTAGTGACGACTATCTCTGTTTTGTCCGAATTTAATTTCAAATGATTGCTGTTCATCCAGTCCTGGATGAACAGCATAGTGTCTTGAAATTGCTGTCTGGACGTGGAGCTATCATTGATCGTAAACAGCAATTTCATGTCATCGGCATAGTTAAAAATAATAACTTTCCTATTTTTAAGGGAATTGATCAAAGGCCGAATATAAACTTTGAAAAGATGGGGAGAAAGGGAGGAACTCTGTGGCACCCCACAGTTCAGTCGGACCTCTGCCGAGATGAAAGGGGGTAGCCTAACCGACTGGGAACTATCGCTCAGAAATGATATGATCCAATTCAGCGCCGCGCAGACCAGCAGCCTTAACCCGGTCAGCCAGAATAATGTGATTGACCGTGTCATAGGCTGCTGACAAGTCTAGTAGTACCAGGGCTTGTGTGTTACCCTTGTCTACTTCCTTGTGCATGTCGTCAACCACTGACGTGATCCCTGCTTCGGTGGAGTATGTGGGCCAAAATCCCGCCTGTCAGGGGTCCAGAAACTCTGACTTTTCTATAAATGCACAAAGATGGTGGGCTACATGTGCCTCCTGAATTTTTGCCAAGTATGGTAGAAGAGAGGCAGGGCGAAAAATTTTCATGTCTGTGGGGTCTGCTCCTACATGCTTTAGAAGAGGTACAATAACCGCTTTTTTAAAGGTTCTGGGGACCAACCCAGTATTTAATGGATTGATTAAGAAGTGGCAATACAGTGTCCACGAAGGAAGTTGCAATTTCTCTTAGGACCTTTGGGGGACAAATATCATTGGGTGAACCTGACTTGACTTTAAACAGCTAAGTCCTCTTGAGATATGTTGGGGAAACACACGATCGTTTGACTATTTATATCGCATGATGACTTGGTATAAGAGGAACTGGAGGGTATGCTCTTTTTAATAGCCTCAATCTTGTTCATAAACTCTGTGAGGGTGTGACGGGAGAGTCACTCTATCTGGGTTGGAAAGGTCTGTGACAATCTTGAATATCTCCTTAGTTTTATTGGGGCGTTCATGATTTTACTTGTAAAATAACTCACTTTGGTTTGCCTTAAGTGAGACTTGTACGTTTTAAGTTGCATGAGATACCTTGTTTTGAGTTCTGGCGAGTACTCAGACCACCGTTTCCTTTCTGCTCGTTGAAGATTAAGTTTAGCCAATTTCAGGTCCTCCGAGAACCATTTATTGGCTTTGTGGCCTCTTGATGAGATTGCGCTGTGAATTGGTGCATGGTGATTACTGATCTCCCTCAGCCAGCTTGTGACTTTATATTCATATCTTTTGATGTTGTACGTGGGGACAAGCGGAGACTTTCCTAGTTCCTCGCAGAAGGGTGTGAGGTTGACCCGAGCCCAGTTTCTAGAAATAATGGCAGGTCCGGTAAGTGGACCCATCCCCTTCGTCCAGAGCACTGAGAAAGAAATCAGGTGGTGGTCTGACCACCCACAAGGAGCTATACTCCGCTTCCTGACCTTTATTATGGGTCGGACGGTTTAATAATTGTTCCAGGTTCAGGTCACTAAGGGCACCGTTGAGGTCAACGGCTTGCTGCCCCCCTTTTTCCTCATTTGCCCAATAATTTAGATCTCATATAAGAAGAACTTTGGCGTGATATATAATTAGGGGCGCTATAGAATCTGCAAGGGCCTGAGCAAATCCCTGCATATAATTCGGGGGTCTATATAGCAGAACACAAGTGAAGGACGAGGTCGAAGACTCCTGATGGATTACTAGGTTTTCCACCAAGGGTAAGTCCAACGGGGACAGCTTAGCAAATCGGAGCTCTTTTTTAATTATAGCTGCGACGTGATAACCGCGCCCCCCCCCTTCCTTGTTGTCCTATTAGTTTGCAGGATGTAGTACTGATTGGGAAGGGCCGAGAGTATATCAGGGGTAGATTCCTCCGTGAGCCAAGTCTCCGTTAATAACAATATATCTGGGGACTGAGACTCCAGGAGGTAAAAGATTTAATCTTTGTGCTTTTCTAAGGCGCGAATGTTCAGGTAGATCACCCGAATTTCTGCCTGATTTCCCTCTTTTATTAAAGAGGTAAGACCGGTGGCCATATTGGTCTGTTGAGTGCTAAGATGGCTACCACACTCATGGGCCCCTTTTATTAGGGATACCAAAATACCTTGTTCCTTTAGTGACATTGTAAGTGGGCCCGAAATGGATTGCATCGCTTGGTTAACGGACAGGAGATCTTTCCTGGTGTACGTGATGAAAGGGGCATAATAACTGGCCCCTGGTCCCGGATGGGCGCAGAAGGGCTTGCCGTTGGCGCGCCGCCGGCATGCTCGTTGCGCAGTCGCTCCATGCGTCTCTTTATGTAGGTGTGGCAAGCTTCCTCCCCAGCCCACATCCAAACGGGATGCTGATTGGTTCCCCAATGGCCAATCAGCTGCACGCAAGTCCTGCTTTGCGAGCAACAACCTCGCCAGCAGATAAGTCAGGTAAGCCCCGAACAAATTCTAGCCTAGTCTGTGCCTAGAGTATGTTGACGGTGGTGGTTATTGAACAAGATTTCGCTCTATAGTTTGTGGACTGTTTAGGTCGAGACTCGAGTAGCGCGCAAGCGCTGCTCTGGCGAGACTTTAAGTTAGGGGTTTCAGAAAGCTGACCACACGCTCGTGCGTCATGGCCTTTTCCGTGCGGTTACCCGCAAGCAAAAGGCCATGGTGCACGAGCGTGTGGTCACGCCTGCTGCTCGCATAGCGCACAAGCGCGCGCGAAGTGCACAGCTGCCATCTGGCTTTCTACAGCGCGTGAATACCCTCCCCTACCCCCTCCTCCCACTCCCTCCTAGTCAGCTTCATTTTCCTTTCACTTTCGCGCCGCGCGGCCGTGTCACTTTCATGGCCGCGCGGCTATCAGCTTCATTTTTTTAAAAAAAAATTTTTTATTAACTTTCAGCGCGACGCGCACGCACCACTCGCGTCGCACCCCCTCCCCGCGCGTGCCTTCAAATGCTTGTTCAGCTGGCAATAAGCACACCGTGGAAAATACTCTGTGTTCAACAAAGTGAATATAGCGGCCATGTTGAAGCTGTGCGGTTTCTGCCTCACCGTGAACGAGTGTTTAGGCAGAAGAAGCAAAAAAATCTGTATTTATGATATTCAATGTCAAAAACGATTTTTCTTTTACTATTCCTGATAGACGCCAGTGGTTTAGCAAAACAAACGCACATTTCATTAGATTTTTCTTCTGGAGAGAAAGATGCGCATTATTCTTAAGTACTTAAGAATAGTAAAGCAGAAAAGGTTAGGGTACTTTGGCTGGATCAAGGGTTCTAGTTTTACTTTTGTGGCGAGGCTGTCGTCGTATGGCAAGCGTTGTCTGTCATGTAGCCGCGTAGTAGCTTTACACATCCTCGCTTAGCCCTCTCCTTTGTGTTCATTCTGTTTGTCCGAATTCTGTCTCCTCACTTTCTCCCCAAGCGTCTCCTTCACTCGGTGGCTGTAAACATAGAGAACGGACTGGCAGAGCCACTGTGGGGCCGCCGAGGTGAGCGGTGCCGGGACGAGCCATCGGCGCATGCGTGCCCGGTCGCCCCCTACCTGTCGTGTCCCCATTGATTTTACCCCACCCCCCTCCCTTAGTACCGGAGCCTGAGGCGGATATCGGGTAATTAGCAAGCCCCGCGAGCTAGGAGTCCGGGCGGCCCTAAACCCCCGTCGGCGCGTCGCCGCGACTGGGCCCATGGAGGAGGAGGAGACTGGGTCCGAGGCGCCGGGCTGGGAGCAGGCTCTGAGCCCCGAGCTGCGCCAGGGGATGTGTATCTTGAGGGACTTCTTGCTGGAGAAGAACCGGCCCCTGGTAGCGGCCTTTCTACAGGGGGAGACGGAGGAGGAACCAGGACTGCTAGCCATGGAGGAGGGCTTCCGTCAGGGGCGCTATCAGGACCTGGGCGACTTCGTAGCCGACTTCAGGCTCATGCTGGAGGGCTGCTACAGACTAAGAGGTGTGGAGCACTGGATGTCCAAGCAGGCCCAGCGGCTGGAGGGCATGCTGGAGCAGAAGTTGTCTCTCCTGTCCCGGTGAGAGTCCCACTTTTCATAGACGCACTGGCTGTGAACCCATCCCGCATACTCTCTGTTCATACCACTCACTGTGCCATCTGCTCGCAAAGCCAGTTAACCGTGTATTGATCTTTGCCTGCACACACCCACCCCGTCCATCTACATTTTCTTTATCGTTATCCAGAAGCGCATATCCCTACCCGTTCCTCTGTCTATCAGTTCAACCGTTCTTTGCTGCCTCCATCAGTTCTTCCACTGCTTACTGAAGCTGCTATGTGCACTTCCATCGTGTTGCAAACTGCCTCAGCCCTTCTCACGCTCATACCACCTTGACCGTCTGTGTCCACCCCACATTTTGAGTATTTGTCCCACCTGTATATTGTAATTACCCTTTTGTCCGTTCTCCACCCCCTCCATCCCTTTCTCTTTGTAGTTCACGTAGCTGCAAAAATGATGATGCAATTTCATTGTACATAACCGGTAGCAGACAAGGAAAGTTGCAGTTTAAGGGCTCTGGATATCAATGTTTTTTAAGTTTCCAGTGAACGGAATGCAAGGTCTTGCCAGATTGTCTTGGAAAATGTGTTCTTCACTTTTAAAAGGAAATAATTTGTTCATGTTTGTTCGGATCCGGAAGATTTGCGGGAGGTATACCGGGGCAGTGGGTGGAGTGAAGATCATGCGCTCAATTTGGTAAGGCTCAGGGGGCGTACAATTGTTTCAAATACTTTAAAAAAAATACATAATTTGAATAAATGATTGGAAAGTGTAACATCCTTGCACCAGTTGAGTGAGGATGAGTTTGAGTTAGTAGAGTTAGATGCGTTGGATAGTACTGTTTAAAGCAAATGGAGTCTGAATTTTGTAAGTATGCATTGGTATTGCCAGAATACACATTCACGCTTGGTTTCTTTGTAAACTCGGGTGATTTTATTATGCCTGTTGGTGCAGACGTGTTTAAGATTACACTAAAACGATGAAAACTTAGCAATAAATAAACTTTTAACGTCAGACATACCATGCAAAAAATACAAACACGTATATAGAAGAAACTAAGGGAAATGACAGGAATCTGCTCGTTCAGAGTGAATACCTTGGAAACAATTAGTTTGCTCGTTAGAAAAACAAACAAACAAAAAAAACGAATCTTGTTGTTGTCGTACAGTGAGCCAGTATTTGGGGGTAGATAAAGTTACTAGCACGCTGAAGGGAAAAAGGCTTTTGCATACGGAGGCGTACGAGCCATGGGAGAGTGATGGGTACTTGGATGTTTCTTGTCCTGTTCCACAGGTTGCTCTAATCTATCGACTAGTCTGTTAAGAGTTGCTGTAGTGTTTGAGGACGCGACCCAAGCGATCTTGCATGAAGCTATGCCACAAGCCAGTAGCGACAGATGTGTCTTATTGTGCCTAGAGATTTCGCATTTTGTGGTAAATCAGTGGGCACACTGTAATAATATTAGACACTCCATAACAGCTTTGCAGCATGAACTGTTCATGGCTTGATGTACTGAATCCTTGCCTATTTTGGCCAGTCTTCTGCCCATTGCGCTTCACCTGAGAATTTATTTTCGTTATCACGTTATCACTGTAACAGGTGCATGCTCAGTGGGGATTGCGAAGCTCCATGTAAGTTTGAACGTCTGCAGTTGTTTTACACTGAGATGTCGAGTGATCTTCGTACATTACTTATTCAACTTTTTTTTTTTTTTACGATACCTTTCAATAGAATTTTTACTCCAGCACGTAACATTTCATATTCCACTGACCTATGGTTCGTCAGTCAAAATATTCTTCCGGGGATAGGCACACTGTTTCAAGGCCTGATTTGAATCCTATAATTCACGTGATACCTTGCAACTTATTGTCAATCTATTGAATGCATATCAAGCAAGCTGGTTGACATCTCCACTTTCACTGGAAGTTGAAATGTGATGTTGTAGCTGTGATTTCCCTGCATTTCATGGTAACTAAGAGTACTATTATATAACGCTAAATGTGCACTTTTAAAAGGTTATGAGTGCAACCAAAATGCTGGTGTTGAATTTAGGAATAGAGGTTAAGTTGAAAACAGCACTATTTATCAATCTGTTGTAACCAAACAAATTCTTTACTTGCAGATCTGTGCTGTTTTCCACTGTGCTAAATAACTTATCCTGCAGTCCGAGTCACCATCATTTGGAAAGTATTACTGTCACTAGACTGCAAATGCCAAACCAGCATTGGCATAGCCAATAGGTCTCGCTTTTGGGACCTTATAAGTATTTAGTTATGCAGCACAATATCCTTGATGCAACAACATCAACTGTTGCATGGTTAAACACTTATACGGTCCCAAAAGCGAGACCTATTGGCTATGCCAATGCTTGTTTTGATTGGGGTTCTGCTGTCAAGGGGTTGCCTTTGTGTGTTGTATATACAATATGGTGGTGTAAAGTCAAGTGTCTTGTGCATGTGAATAGTAGACATGAAGGTGAGGTTCTGTTGCAAAATGATTATTGTTCATAGCTGGGGTTGTCTGTTTAGGGGTTGTATTGTGTTGATGGTTCCCACTTGTGGTTAGGGTTCTCAGTGTGAGGTTGTGTTGCTTTCCTGTACATTGCTATGGTTCACTTGCAAAGGAGGTTCCATCAATGGATGAGGGCTGTGTTGCCAAGGGTTGCCTGTACACTTTGATTTAACTTTTGAAAACTTTTTAGGTGGACAGAAGGCCCGTGTGGTGTTTGCTGAGCTCTCGTGCCGACAGCCAGATGTCCTGATTTTGGTGAGTACCAGAAATCCTCCAACCATTGATTAGGCGTGTGTTGGTATTGACAAGACTCAAGATGCTCTAGTCTCCTTCAGTATCTTCGTTTCATGATGTCATGGATACATTAAGATAGGATTCCAGACGTGTGAGCTGGAGAGAGCTCCTTCCTAGGGCTAATAAGCAGTTGTTGCTTGCCATAGCGCTACAGATACAGAACAGTGCTGCCTTTTTACAAGGTCTCAACAGTATAATCCCCCCTTCCATTGCCAGCTTCCTTCTAGCCAGTTGTTGTGTTATTGTGAAAGAATCCTACTGGAGCCGAACATGGCAGAAGCATTAAACGCTGGTAGTACTGGACTGCTAGTACTAGCAGAAGAATTAAACGCTGATAGTACTGGACTGCTAGTACTAGCAGAAGAATTAAACGCTGATAGTACTGGAGCGCTAGTACTAGCAGAAGTATTAAATGCTTATAGTACTGGACTGATAGTACTAGCAGAATAATTAAACCCTGCTACTACTGGACTGCTAGCAATAGCAGGAGTATTAACCACTGCTAGTACTAGACTGCTAGTACTAGCAGAAGAATTAAAACGCTGATAGAACTGGACTGCTAGTATTAGCAGAAGAATTAAACACTGCTAGTACTGGACCGCTAGTACTAGCAGAAGAATTAAACGCTGATAGTACTGGACTGCTAGTACTAGCAGAAGAATTAAACGCTGATAGTACTGGACTGCTAGTACTAGCAGAAGAATTAAACGTTGTTAGTACTGGACTGCTAGTACTAGCAGAAGAATTAAACGCTGATAGTACTGGACTGCTAGTACTATCAGAAGTATGAAACACTGCTAGGACTGGACTGCTAGTACTAGCAGAAGAATTAATTGCTGATAGTACTGTACTGCTAGTACTAGCAGACGTATTAAACACTGCTAGTACTGGCCTGCGAGTATTAGTAGAAGTATTGAACTCTGCTAGTCCTGGACTGCTAGCAATAGCGAAAGTATTAAACACTGCTAGTACTGAACTGTTAGCAGTAGCAGGAGTATTGAACACTGATAGTACTAGACTGCTCACACTACCAGATGTATTAAACACTGCTAGCACTAGCAGAAGTATTAAACACTGCTAATACTGGCCTTCTAGCACTAGCAGAAGTATTAAATACTGCTAGTACTGGACTACTAGTACTGGACTACTAGTACTAGCAGAAGAATTCAACACTGTACTATTCAACACTGCTAGCACTAGCAGAAGTATTAAATACTGCTAGTACTGGACTGCTAGTTCTAGCAGAAGAATTCAACATTGTACTGTTCAATGCTGCTAGCACTGGACTCCTACCTAGTGCGACATGTGCCCTCCAAAGGCTCCTTCCCCTTTGAAGCCTGCCTTTTGGAGCTTACACCCAAGTGGCTTCCTGCAGGAGGGAGATGACACCTCCTTGGCATGCAATCCCTCATTGGTCTTCTTCCTGAGAGTCGTCACGTCTCTCCAGGAGGGCAGAAAACTGTCTCGTGGAGCAGGGTCTGTGTGTGCCCGGAAGGCACAGGAGTTCTAAAGGCAACAAGGTGGCAGCTTTGCTGAAGCTGCACACTGCAACAAGTTACATTAATTTCGACTTGATATGCAAGTCGGGCTTAATGTAAGGAGTTGCTTGATACTTTGAATTGCCAACTTTGGTCGCACCTTTCAGGAGTTAGCACAGCTAAAGGAGTCGGTGTGTAATCCTGTACTCACCGATTAGGCAACCAAGTCTTTCTACTGTAAAGATAGTAGTTTTGCGTGTTACTGTCAGGCCTGCCAGAAGTGTAACTTACAAAGATGTACAGGTGAAGTCGTGGCTTTGCCATTCTTTCAGTGGCAGAGTCAGGCTAGCAGTGCACCACTGCTCTGCCAGTCTGCAATGGAGGACTGGGGGACTCGTTTTACTTGGGGGACCTCCAGGGTGGCACAACCAGTGCTGCAAGCCCTGGGGTACCTCACTAAATTACATTCCCTGGGTACCAGGGAATGTCTTATAGGTAAGTTGGCTATTTCCAATTGGGTGCTGCCAATTTGACATACACTTTAGGGTCGGGCCACTGGTTCTGACGTCTGATTAGCAGGACTCTGTGCACCAGCAGTATCAGCCAAAAACTTCGGGGTGACCATACAAAAGAGGCATTTCCTGACAGTAGACCTTCAGGATGCCAGCGGCCTAAACACTTGGCTAGATGTAGGCCTATCCTCTCCTAGCCTGACCATGGCCACTGGGGAATACTCCTCCTTCGACACAGTAATAAGGAGTGCAGCTTATTTCTGGACCTTGCCAAACCAACTCAGGAAGTAAACACTAAAGACTTACAAAGGTTTCCACCCCATGGCAAACAAGCCAAGAACCTCTTCTCACTTTTAACGAATACTTGGTGGATGTGCTGTTGGGTCTCTCGGTGAAAACACCCCACCCCCAGCGAATAGGAAGGTAGCATGGCGACAAAGGCCTGCTCCCGGAGACCCGGACTCTTTGCTACAGTGCCCCACTCAGGAAAGCCTAGTGGTACAAGCAATGACCAGCTGTTTAAACCCAAATTCGTTCCCTTCAACTCCACCTGACAGGGAATCTTAAGAGAATGTGGACATTTGCAAAACAAATGTTCTCCTCCACCTGCCTTGAGCTCAGATCGGTCAGTACATCATGGAATCTGGGCAGATATTCACACAAAGTATGAGATAAAGTGGCAGACATCTTGCCAGTTGTCCCTGAAGACATCCTTCCTACTCTACAGCAGCTGATCTGGGATGCACAGTATGTGGCGAAATATTCTATAAGATCTGATCTGGACACCACCGACTGTCTAGGGTAGGGCAGTCAGAACCAGTGTGGTGCTTAGGCGCCATGCTCTGGATTTGCTCCAGCGGCTTCTCCTATATTCAGCAAACGCTCATGGACATGCCTTTTGTTGGCTGTCAGCTGTCCAATGTGAAGGCAGACTCGTCCCTTGAACAATTTAGAGAAAGCAAGGCCACTGCCTGATCGCTGGGCTTACCTCTGCCGGTTGGCAGCTCCCCCAGCAGCAGCACTCATTTGGAGGCTTCGGAAGGGGCTGCCATCAGAGGCAACAACAATGTGTGTCTCAGCAACAGGCCTCCCACACCTTTTGGGGTAGAGGCCTTGAGAACTAAAGCATCCAGGCCCTCGGGGCAACGAGCTACCCAACCCCCAACTAGTCCACCCCCCCCCCAACCCTGCCCAACACCCAAGCAGTCACCACAAAACCGCTTTAATGTGTCAGCAGCCCAGGATCGCCCTGTATCCGGTTGTGCCACCTTTCACCTTCTCGAATGGAAGAGCATCACTTGTGATCTATGGGTGCTACAGATCATGGACAAAAGATGTTCCCTGCCCCTCCTGTCTTCTCCGCCCCATTATCCATCTCTGCCCTCTGAACTTCGTTCTACAGAAGGACAAATTCAACATGCTCAACCTGGCTGAGGTTCTGTCTACTATAGATTCAGGAGACCGGATAAATGGTGTTGGATTTGCAGGACACCTACTTTCACATTCCCATCCTGCAGTCACACAAGTGTTACCTGCGGTTTCCGGAAGGCCAGGAGCACACTCAGTTCTCTCTGCTCCCCTTTGCCCCTACTAGTGCACCTCAAGTGTTCGCCAAGGTGCAGCCCATCTGCGGAGGCTGGGACACCTCGACAAATTGTCTACTGAAGGCGAGCGCGCCTCAGTCATGAGCCACCTCAAGACGACGTCTAACCTGTTGACATCTTTGGGCTTTTCCATCAACGTGCCAAAGTTACACTTAACTCTTTCACAACAGCTCCCCTTCATCAAAGCTAGCCTGGATATTGTGTTCTTCTGAAATTCAGTCTGCCTAAGAGTCCAGGACATTCGAGCTGTGATGCTGGAATTTCAAACCTTGACCTGAGTCTGTGATAGGTCTGAGGCTTCTTGGTCTCTTGACTTGCAGATTCTGCAGTGGGATCTGAATTCTCAGAGTACATACAGGTGTTAGAGACTGAAAAGGCTCTGCAGTGGCTGCTGCTCTACTGCAGTTGGACCGGCGGCATACCCCACCCCAGAGCTAATGGTCATAACGGACACATCGTTGCCAGGTTAAAGCGGTATATTCAGGAGAGGTGGAGATCAGAAGACTTTTCTACATCAACCTACCTGTTTTGTGAGCAATTCGCTTGGCACCGAAATTATTTCTTCCGACTATCCAAGAGGAACGGATACAGGTTTCTAAGGACAAAACAACTGTCATGTGGTATTGCAACAAGTTCAGCAGGATGGTGTTGTGGGTCCTATGGAAGGAGGCTCCTGTCTCTGGAAGTGGCTAAATGCCTAGGGCATCTCCTTGGTCACCGAACACTTGGTGGGATCTTTAAACACTCAGCGGCCAAATTCAACCGATATTGGCTAGCGGATCACGAATGGCAGTTACTCAGAGGTGGCCCAAGCTGTCTGGCAGCAGCAGTTGGTTGGGCGCTGTGGCCTGATCTTTTTGCTACCACAGAGTGCACACAGCGTCAAAGCTTTTGTGTGCTCCCAAGGCAGTTCTCCCTGGGAGACACATTTCCTCTGATCTTGGTGTTGGGACTCCTGTATGCCTTGCTGCTCCTGCCCAGAGTACTGAAAAGAATCGGGAGAGACCGGGCCCAAGTCATCCTAGAGATACCAGACTGCACAAGCAGTGTGGGGTATCCGGAACTTCTGGTCATAAGCATACGTCCTACAGTCTTGCTGCCCCTTCAGGAGGACCCCCCGTCGCAGCAGAGCCTGGGCCCTGCACCTGAACCGATGTCTCCATGGGTGGAAATGGCACGGTGACAGCTGCTGTATTTCGATTTTACTCTCGAAGTGGTTGATGTCATCTTGGCAGCCAGGCATCCATTCTCAAAGAACTGTACATGCAGGACACTGGAAGACGTTTTTTGTCTGGTGTTCATTTCTTGACATCCAACCCTTGAATGCTAAGTTGATCAACTTCCTCTTGTTTGTCTTTCTCTGGCCCAGCAAGGCCTTCCTTTGTCCACAGTTTAATGTTTTTCGGTCTTTCTGTGATTACCAAATAAGCAATCCCTTTTCAAATCACTAGTGATGCGTTTTTTAAAAGGGCTAATCCACTTGTTCTCGCCAACACTTTTGTGATGCTGCAGTGGGACTTTAATTTGCTTCTCGCCTTCCTGATGTGGATTCCATTCTAACTGTTGTACAGTTGTTCTCTCCACCTTCTATCAAAACGGTGTTCCTCTTCACCAAAACATCTGCCCAGCGAGTGAGGGAATGTAAGACCTAGTTTGTGCAGCAACCATGTATTCCTTCTTCCTGGACAAGGGGCAGAAGAGGCAATGCTGTCACAGGTAGTCACGCCTTTCTATAGAGGGCAATCCATCACCTTTCTGGGTTTCTATGCTCCACAATTAACATGCAGGGGTGCGTTCTTCAGTCTCAAAGGAAGTGAGAACTCTAACAGGTGGATCAGTTGGTCCTGTCCGAGGGATCCAGGGGGGGGATCCGAGTGATCAGATCAAAGTGCCCTCACGCACTCGATGGGGTGTCATGCTTCATCATCGGGCCCTCCTCATCAGGCCAGTGCTGCAATGCCCGACGGGTCCCTCAGTGGGGGCTCTTTGGCGGAGATCTTTTGATCTTAAAGCCGTATGAGGAGTGCAAGTGAGGGGGTGTGAGTGTAGGGTGGTGTGATAGTTTAAAGAGTCTAAGGGGACCCCCAAAGGAGTTTTAACAGAATGGTGGTTCCCTTGACACAGTAAAAGCAAGAGAGCTATCGTGGGTAATAATGTACTGTGATAGCTTCAGTGCATGTTGAGTGAGTTCAACATGTTTCATGCCTCGATGCCTGGGGGTGTCAGTGGTATTTCATCAGGACCAGGTAAACACCTACTCTACTGAGGACTGGGGCCCAGTGAGATAGTGTAGGACCGCCACACAATTAGGTAAATACTGCACTGTAGGAAAGTAGAATCTGCTTTTATGGTTACCCCCCACTTTTTGCCTGGTTCTAAGCTGTTATTGACTAGTCTGACTGGGATCCTGCTAATCAGGACCCCAGTCTCTCTGCTTTCTACCTTAAACTGTTGTGCTTAGTACTTTGGTACACCTCAGATTGGATACTGGGGTACCCTTTTCAGGCCGTAGTGTATGGTACTAAGGTACCCAGGGCATAGGTACCCCAGAGGTCCCCCATAGGCTGAAGCATGCATTATGCCACCCATGGGGGACCATTCACAATGCAACTACAGGCCTGCCATTGCAGCCTGTGTAAGATGGTGCATTCACCACTTACAAAAGATATAGGTTCACTATATCTAAGGGTCACTGCACCTAAAACCTATGTCACCCCTATAGCAGGCCTTATCAATCCTGAAGGCAGGGTGCTTGGTTCTAAGTGTGAGGGTGCCCCTGCATGAGCAGGACACCACTACAGCCTATGGCGTTCTAACAAGTTGTAAGTGAAGCAGCCATGTACTAATATAGAGGGGCATTACGCGACCGCATGATGACCATCTCGAAACTGGCTGCAACGAATCCCATCATGTTTGGTATCAAACATGTTGGAATCATACCCCCACACCGTAAACGGTGTGGGAGGTATGATTTCAAGCACTGGAAGAGCCCTCCGTTAGACTCTGTGTTCCTGGTGCCAGCCTTCTAGACCCAGACAGCACAAAATGTCTGCTGTCGATCAGAGACACATTTCTGCACTCCTGCTGCTGAGCCAAGCTCGAGCAGGGGAAGGCAAAACAATAGGTATCCTGTCACAGGGAGGTGTGACCACCTCCCTGACAGGATTAAGTGTATTGGGACCAGGTGGATGCGCTTGCCAGCGCCACTAAGTCTGCATGAGGGGCACATTTGGTGTCCCCGTGCATAGTCCACTTCAAACCAGTCCTGGGAGCCGTTGGCTCCCGCTCTGGCGTGAAACTGGAGAAAGCACATGGGAGTAACCTCCCCCCTGTCCCGACCTTCCCCTGGGAAGGTACCCTGAATCAAACCAACCCTTCCCTAAGAGTACTTAAGGGCTTCCCTGTGGGTGGGTCCCTAGATTCGTCGTGGGACAAGATTCAGATCAGACACCACTTCTTCTTCTACCGTCCGGGGACGCTGGACTTCGTTTGGGCTCGACTTCATCTCCCTTCCAGTCTGCTGCATCGTCTGCGCCTGTGCACCATACAGCAACCTTCCAAGGCCTGTGGGCATCAAAAACACCTGAAGGAATCTCCCTTGGAGTGAAGGAGTCACTCCCCTGCATTTGTAGGCACCGCAACTAAGTCGACCGGTCTGCTGATCTTGAACTCCACCGGACTCCGAAAGGTTCTGCAACACAGGTGGTGGTTCTCCACAGCTCTTGAGGCCTGCCCTGCCCTCTCACAAGTTTGAGGCCAGTATCCCTCGTGGGGGCTGCAATAACCGAACCCCTGTGCACTGCGTCAACTTGCAGTTGCAAAGGCCTGTTGGCTTCCTTCCCAGAAGATCTTTGGGCTACAAGTAGCCCCAACCACGAGCATCTCCAGTGACCAGAACCTTCGGCCACACCACATTGTTGTGCATCGTGGCCTGCATCTTTTGGTGAGCTGCTTGAGGTCCTCTCTCGACTCCAGTGCCTCCGACCTGTGGGTCCATTTGAGGGTCACCTTTGTTTCTTTTGGGCTCCCCTGATTGCTCTGGGCCTGCCTTGACTCCCCTGCTTGTGGTGAGTCCCCTGGGCCTTGCTGGTCCCAACATTGCACCTTCTTCGACTTCTGCGTGGGTTGCATTTGCCAAGGCTTGTTGGTGCTCCCGCCGAACACCGACCCCTCCGCACTCGACATCCGATGTGGGACAGCTCGCATCCGGCTCCTGGTCGTCCTAAACGTCGCCTGGTCCTCTCAGCTGCAGAGTCAAGGTAATCATTATCTCCCCTGCAACACCCCACATCGGAGGGCATTCGTCTTCCAAGTCTCTTGGTCACTCCTGAGTGACATAGACCCTGTCCCCTCTGCTTGCAGGTACCTCTCATCTAGAATCCACCTTCGGATTCCACCGGACACTTTCTCCTTCTTCAGCAGCGGCACTGAAGTCCTCCATTGGGTTCGACGGTGGTTTCCGACACCGCTTCACACCTATGCACCCGGCTTCCCTGGTGTAGGTAACGTGGGTACTAGGGTATCCACCGGTGGGGTGGCTCTCCAGCCTTCTATCTTCCACGGGGTTTCTTCAGGGTCCACTGGGAAGGGTCCTTAATCTTTAAAAATCTAACCGCAACTTACACATAGACTTTTACGGAGCACGCGGTCGTGTTCCCACACTGCACCCACTCTCCATGGGTCCCTATCTACTTACCCTGGGTAGTTCTGTGGGTCCCCAGAACTTCAACATCCTCTCGACATTGTCCTGACCCGAGTCGAGGTTCTTATACCACTTTCTTAGTATATGGTTTGGTCCTCCCCCTGGGGCCCGCTGTGTGTTCTGTGCTATTTACTGTTTCTCTTTGGGGGGTGGGGGGGGGAGGGGTTAGTCGCTTGGCATCAAAGGCCGTCCTGTCCACCATCTGTGGAAGGCCTGTGCATGTAGTACTGCAGCAAACAGGGTTGGGTGGGATATTGGGTTATGTGACCAGAGGCTCCTTGCCTTTCGATGTAGCTGGACCATCGGGGTATTTCCTTGCTGGTAAACCACCTAGCAGGAACTGTGAATGCCAAGGCGGACAAACTCAGCTGCCGACCCCTAACCGATCACGAATTGCAGTTCCACCCAGAGGGTTATGTAGGGCATCTTTCAAGACTGGAAAGAACCCTGACTTGATCTTTTCTTCACTGCTAGGAATGCACAATGGCAGTGTTTGTTTGCACACTGGAGTTTCCAAGATGGCTCTCTCTAGGAGATGCATTCTGCCTAGAGTGGAGGTTGGGTCTCCTGTATGCCTTCCCGCCGCTACCTCTCCTGCCCCAACTAATGAAGAAGATTAGGAACGACTGGGTCCAAGACACTCCAGTGTCACCGAACTGGGCAAGGAGAGTGGGGTAAGCGGAATTTCTAGGCATGAGCATCTGTCCACCAATCAAGCTACCTCTTTGGGAGGATCTTCTGTCGCAGCAGCAGCAGGGAAGGATCCGGTGCCCGGGCCTGCACTTGTTCATCTCCATGCTTGGAGATTCAGCAACATTAGTTCACTACATTCAACCTCCGGCCTTAAGCCATTAGTGTTGTTGGTGAGATGCCCTTTGGTGAAATCAGTACACGCCAAATTGACTGGTTTGGTGTGGCACCCCTCAGACTGACCCACTACCAGCCAAACTCGCTAAAGTTTTAGTTTTTGTGCTGTCTTTAGCTTTGGGCATGGTTAAAGATAAGTTGTTGTTTTGTGGTGGCCGTATCGACATTCCATATTTAAATCACCTGCAGGGATGGTTTTATAGAAGGGTTTGCAGCATATTTTATGCCTATGAAACCTCAGCGAGACTTGAACTTTGTCCTCACTTTTCTAATGCTTCAGCCGCCTGCTGCGGTTTCTCACTCTAAAGACGGTCTTTGCCATCGCCTTAACATCGCTGGTACTAAGGACACAAACTTCTTTTCTATCAAAACTGGTCACTCCTTATAATGTCGGGCAGGCTATCACCCTCCCGGTATTCTGGGATCTGCCTTATTCCTCTAAAGAGGAAGAGGCTCCATATATTGATCGTACCAGGGAACATCATGTGGTCGATCAGCTTTTTGTTGGATTGTCTGGGGCAAAGAAAGGCAACTCAATGCAGAAAAGCACATATACATTTTGTAGGGAGCGTGATTGAACAATCTTCAAAAATTACTTTTGTATCAAAGTGTTTTTTGTTTTTTTTTAATCAGTCAGCTGCCAAAATAACTTTTTTTGTGATCAAATGTTTACAAGCCGATTCCTCATCAAATATCCACATCAATGTATTATTCACATCCTTTCACAATTTCGTTTCCTTGAGAAAAAAAAGTCCCAATCTACAAAGTGTTTCCAAACAACAGTGCAGAAAAAAACCATGTCCCACAGGATAATTCTAGTCATCAAAATCTGCTCCGCTACGCACTGCCTAAAACGCAGCCCCTAGAAGGCTCAACGGCTCATTCCACCAGAGCCAAGGCTGCTACCACATTGTTTGCACGTGGACTGTCCGTTATGAACGTTTGTCAGACTGCTACGTGGGCATCAATCCATGCGCTCACAAAGCACTACTGTTTGGACAGCCAGGTCCCTAGAGAGGAACATTTCTCCTGCTTGTTTTTGCAGATTTTTTGTCTCAGCCAGTACACAGACCCACCACCTGAGAGGTACTGCTTTAGTATCTATTCAAAAGGTGCGGCATCTGCAGTTCAAAGTATCCATCACAATTACATGTTACTTACGTTTGGCATGCTCTGGGGGATACTGGATCTAACCGCAGATTCTTCACCAACCCACCTGCCTCCCTGTTTTGTGAATTGGACTCGTCCATATAATAGATCCCACTTTTAGACATCTGCATTCTGGTCAAACCAATCTGTGGTTCATCTCTGCGTCTGGGAGAGAACACAACCTAGAAAGCTGCTGTCAGCGCGCATGAGGGAATCTTATATGCAGCTCTGCATGTCACTTCTGGAGCAGAATGACATCTGTGCAGAACTGCATGGCGCCTCCTACCAACATGAGATGGAATTGCTGGCGAAAATCTTCAGAGCAAGTCTGGTGCCTGGGGGCATTCACAAAGTGAGGAAACATTGGTTAACTGGAGTATCCGTCGGAGAGAGAGTTAGCGAAGTGACTTATTCATCTATCACACACTGCTTCTCTGCCACATCCCTCTGAGGAGGAGGAAAGGATTCATTGTCTGGACCCAAGGAGGACCCTTAGTTTCTGTATATATAGAATTAGGTAGCACTCTGTAGATGTCCAACTGTGTCGGATTTGCTGATGCAAACAAAGGGAATATTAGTCAAAAAACTAGCCTTGTCCAGATGGAATCATTGTTTGTGTAAAATGTGCTATGCCTAGGGCAGGTAAGAGCTTCTGGAGGGTGTTTAGGCTTATTCCACCTTTCACCAGGCATTACTGCCCTGGCTCCAAGGTCCAAAAGGAGGCTCCTTTTTCACGCTAAGTACTGCAGAACATTGTGGTGTGAAGTCCACTCCTCAGACTCTCCACCTTTTGGGAGGTCAGTTTGTATTCAATAGGCGAGGAATCTGCTGTTAAAGGTACCCATGAGAAGAACAAGTTACTTAGCTTCAGTAATGGTTGTCTAGTAGATATTCTGTCGAACGTTCCTCATCGCCTTTCCTTCTTCCCGTTCTGTGGAGTGGACTTCTAGGTTTAAATATGGTTCTGTGTTCGCTCGCACAATATTAAATCTAGAAGTCTGCATACTATCACTGAGGTTAGTCGGTCACTGAAGCTCTGCGTCTGAGGGCATGGAAGGATTCAGTTTTAAACTGATGTCGGCGCACATAGGTGGTGCCTATATTCCCCACTGTGATGTCACTTCCAGGGATGGATGAGCCCACTATGTATGGAGCCTAGTGGCGCCACCTAATGTTGTGCAGGTGCAATTGCTGAAAACGTTTCAAGATAGTCTGGTGCCTGGAGGTATTCAGAGAGAGAGGAATCAGCAGTTAGATGTAGTATCCACCAGAAGGAGCATTACCAAAAGTAAGAAACTTGTTCTTCAGTAGAGAACAATGAAAGCATGACCAGAATCGACAGAGCGGTGCATAGACATGGGCGTCACCTTATGTTGTGAAGTATGTTGAAAGAGGGGTGACCTGACTTAAGAATAGTATCCCCCGGTCACCACTTCAATAAGTCTTCAATTTTTCTCCTCTGAAAATCTTTGGTGAACTCTAAACTGTCTTACAGAGAAAAGGGCTGTAACACAAGGGCAGTAGGGCTTGTTGCCTTTAAAGTCAAGTTGTCTCTTGACAGTTAATCCTGGTTCTCTGCTTGAGACAGTTGAAACTGGTGGCAGAGTCTGAGTTGATTTCGTAACTGCATTTGCCTCAACATTGAGGGTCTTAAATGCATCAGTTTCTTCAGAGTGTACTGTCTTGATATTTTCTGCTTCAACACCCTTCTTGATGAGGAGGCGTGGTCTTCATAGCAGGATCTAAAACTACTTCCTCAGACACTGCGTCCACCTACAAGGGCTATAATCAACCCTCAGGTTCCAAGGGTTTCTATTGAGGCATTTACAGAGGAAACAACGGCAAGGGCAGAGGTAGAGGTTCCAATACACGTACCTCCCCATCCAATACAAAACAGTGACTTGCCCATAGTTCCCCCCGACCACTTAACACCTGCAGGGGGAAGACTGTCACAATTTCTACCAAAGTGGCAGTCAATTACAACAGACAAATGGGTTCTTCAAATTATCCATTCTGGTTACTGCCTGGAGTTCACCAACACTCCTCCAAACATTCCCCCAAAGTCGCACAGACTATCACAGGATCACCTATACCTTCTCAAATAGGAAGTACAATCACTGCTAATAAAACCTGTGCCACTTAAACATCAGGGGTCGGGCGTGTACTCCTTTTACTTTCTAATTCCAAAAAAGGACGGCTCTCTCAGACCCATATTGGATCTCAGAGAACTCAACCTTTACATACAGTCAGACCACTTCCACATGGTAACACTGCAACAGATACTGCCTCTTCTGCAAACGGGCGATTTTCTTTCTACTCTAGATTTAAAGGACGCCTACTTTCATATACCAATCCATTCGGCTCACCGCAAATTTCTCAGGTTTGTAGTAGCAGGTCAACACTTCCAATTCAAAGTGCTCCCATTCGGAGTCACCACTGCCCCCTGAGTTTTCACAAAATGTCTGGCGGTCGTAGCTGCGCATCTCAGAAGACAAAGCATACATGTCTTTCCCTATCTGGACGACTGGCTCATCAAAGCCAGCACATATCGGCAATGTCGCAATCACACTTCAGTAACCATTCAGCTGCTTCAGCAGCTAGGGTTCTCAGTCAATGTGTTAAAATCACATCTTCAGCCAAAAAACGTTCAGGATTACCTAGGAGCCACTCTAAATACTCAGAAGGCTCTGGCGTATCCCAATGCAGCCAGAATTCGAAACATTCAGGCGCTCGTTCTCAAATTTCAACCCACTCAGTCACTCCCGGCTCGAGTGTTTATGCAACTACTGGAAATGATGGCATCTTGCATCATGATTGTTTCCCACGCCAGGTTACACATGCGTCCACTTCAAGAGTGTTTAGCCAGTCAGTGGAACCAGTCTCAAGGTCTATTAACCGGTCTAGTGTTGGTAAGCGGCCGTGCTCATCGCTCTCTGCAGTGGTGGAACACACAAAACCTATCAAAAGGGCGGCCGTTCATAGACCCGATTCCACAGACGGTGTTAACAGCGGACGCGTCCCTCACTGGCTGGGGAGCTCATCTTCAACAACATACAGTGCAAGGGCTGTGGAGCAGGCAGCAAAAGATGCTCCACATCAATCATTTAGAGCTCATGGCAATCTTTCTAGCTCTCAAAGCCTTTCAAGATCACCTGTCTGGCAAAGCTGTGTTAGTCCGAACCGACAACATGACAGCTATGCATTACATTCAAAAACAGGGGGGCGATACTCTCTCCAACTGTCCCACTTAGCCCAGGACATCTGGAAGTGGGCTATTCACCACAACATTTATCTCCTAGCAGAACACCTCCCAGGAGTCAACAATCAGATTGCGGACCTCCTCAGCAGGCAGAGGTATCAAATACACGAGTGAGAACTTCACCTTCAAGTTCTCCACCTATACTTCCAAGCTTGGGGAGTCCCTCACATAGACCTGTTCGCAACACCCGAAAACGCAAAATGCCAAAGCTTCGCCTCCAGGTATCCACACCCGTTGTCCAAAGGCAATGCTCTATGGATTAACTGGTCAGGGATTTTTGCCTATGCTTTTCCGCCTCTCCCACTCAATCAATCAATCAAGCATTTGTATAGCGCGCTACTCACCCGGAGGGTCTCAAGGCGCTTGGGGGAGGGGGGTCCGCTACTGTTCGAACAGCCAGGTCTTGAGTTGCTGTGGGTTGGCTGCTGCGGGGGCCAGGGGGTTTGGCGCTGGGCGCGGTCCAGGCGCAGACGGGCTTGCCTTAGGCGCGCCTCCGGCGTGCCAGCGGCGCGGCCGCGCAGCGGCCGCCATTTATGGGGAGGTGGGAGGGAGGAGCAGCTGGGAGGCGGGAGGCAGGGGCAGCGAATGGGCAGTCAGGGGGGCGGGGACGCAGGGGACGCAGCGGCGGGAATGGCGAGAGGCAGCGAGGGGTACAGAAGGAAAAGTGGAGAGAAAGCGGACACAAATACGGGCACAATTCAAAATGGGGCAGCGAGGGGTACAGAAGGAAAAGTGGAGAGAAAGCGGACACAAATACGGGCACAATTCAAAATGGGGCAGAGAGGGGTACAGAAGGAAAAGGGGAGAGAAAGCGGACACAAATACGGGCACAATTCAAAATGGGGCAGCGAGGGGTACAGAAGGAAAAGTGGAGAGAAAGCGGACACAAATACGGGCACAATTCAAAATGGGGCAGCGAGGGGTACAGAAGGAAAAAAGGAGAGAAAGCGGACACAAATACGGGCACAGTTCAAATGGGGGCAGCGGGGGCACAAAAGGGAAAAGGGGAGACAAGCAAGCAATACGGGCACCGAGGCCACAAACGGAAGGGCGATCTTACCAGCAGCAGCAGCGGGCGGCCAGCACAGGCGGATCTGTGTGGTGGGGAGCGACCTACCTGGCAAGGACAAGGGTCGCTCACCTCACCGCGCAGCGGCCGCCATTTATGGGGAGGTGGGAGGGAGGAGCAGCTGGGAGGCAGGGGCAGCGAATGGGCAGTCAGGGGCGGGGCCGCAGGGGCGCAGCGGCGGGAATGGCGAGAGGCAGCGAGGGTACAGAAGGAAAAGTGGAGAGAAAGCGGACACAAATACGGGCACAATTCAAAATGGGGCAGCGAGGGGTACAGAAGGAAAAGTGGAGAGAAAGCGGACACAAATACGGGCACAATTCAAAATGGGGCAGCGAGGGGTACAGAAGGAAAAGGGGAGAGAAAGCGGACACAAATACGGGCACAATTCAAAATGGGGCAGCGAGGGTACAGAAGGAAAAGTGGAGAGAAAGCGGACACAAATACGGGCACAATTCAAAATGGGGCAGCGAGGGGTACAGAAGGAAAAAGGAGAGAAAGCGGACACAAATACGGGCACAGTTCAAATGGGGGCAGCGGGGGCACAAAAGGGAAAAGGGAGACAAGCAAGCAATACGGGCACCGAGGCCACAAACGGAAGGGCGATCTTACCAGCAGCAGCAGCGGGCGGCCAGCACAGGCGGATCTGTGTGGTGGGGAGCGACCTACCTGGCAAGGACAAGGGTCGCTCACCTCACCGCGCAGCGGCCCGCCATTTATGGGGAGGTGGGAGGGAGGAGCAGCTGGGAGGCGGGAGGCAGGGGCAGCGAATGGGCAGTCAGGGGCGGGGCCGCAGGGGACGCAGCGGCGGGAATGGCGAGAGGCAGCGAGGGGTACAGAAGGAAAAGTGGAGAGAAAGCGGACACAAATACGGGCACAATTCAAAATGGGGCAGCGAGGGTACAGAAGGAAAAGTGGAGAGAAAGCGGACACAAATACGGGCACAATTCAAAATGGGGCAGCGAGGGGTACAGAAGGAAAAGGGGAGAGAAAGCGGACACAAATACGGGCACAATTCAAAATGGGGCAGCGAGGGGTACAGAAGGAAAAGGGAAGAGAAAGCGGACACAAATACGGGCACAGTTCAAATGGGGGCAGCGGGGGCACAAAAGGGAAAAGGGGAGACAGTGGTTCGGAAACTCAGGCAAACATCTGTAACACTAATACTAGTCAGACCCCCCAGGATATTGCGGCATGGATTAGCAAATTTAGCGGCACAAATATGGAAATTTAGCGGCACAAATATGGAAATTTAGCGGCATTTTTGCGGCACTTTATTTTACTCATAATCATTCATTTTCAGCCTTAAATCAATGGAAACTGTTTTAGCAGAGTATTCAACTTTGAATAGGCAACCTGGGATATGGAACAGAGGAAGCAGCCCACAGGTGAAGGCTGTTATCCCTTGGAAATGCAATCCTCCATTTGCTTTAGTATAGGTTCTGAGAAGCCCATCAAAGATGGCCTGGTAGCATCCCATAGGAAATGGCATTCTAGAACCTACCTTAGTGTATGCTCTGGGGGTCCAGATTGGAGGGACAGGGAGATGCCCAAAGAAATTGAAATTATGCAACCAGTCACAGTATATGACCTGTGGAATCCACTTAGGAGCAGCAGAGGAGAAACTCATAATAAAGGAACTATACAACCGTGCAATACTTCAAGGCAAATCGCGAAATCCTGGAGGGTCTGGCTAGGGCTCCGACCGTTTATGTTTTCACGGGTGAAGGGGGCGGGGGCACAACGTTATAACATTTGCAATGTAATAGGACTCGCATTTACTGCGCGTCCAAGCTATTGACATTGTAAATGACAATGCCATTTATTTATGTTTTAAAAACCAAAACATAAATAAAAGGCATTGTCATTACAATGCCAATAGCTCAAACTTGCGTAAATGCGAGACCGATTGCATTGCAAATGCTTGTTTTTACTATTCTGCTAGGGTGACAGACATTTACACAGGACATGTATGGATGGATTTTGCTGCTGCTCTGTCCTCTCTCCACCACTTCCTTGCCGCCTGACAGTTTCCAGAGTGTGACTTCTTTTCACCTGATTTGCCCCATTGGGTTCACTGCCTGCCCGCTAAGTGTCCTGTTCTGGCCCCTTGTCTCCATGGTACCCATCACCTTCTGGAAAATGTCCTCCTCTCTTGATTTCTACCCGCGCCAGGTTCTGCCCTAAGGTGCTCGCTGCCATCCCACTCATTCCTGCCTTTGTCCTCATCTCATCTTCTTGTGCTGCCTTTTGCGCCATGATGCCCGACACCTTTCGTCCGCCTGGCCCTTACTTGTGCCAACTCTGTTACCAGGAAGCTTGCTGCCTGCCCTTCTCTCGCCTGCCACCTACATTTGTCATGTTGCCATTACCATACCAGTTCCTTCACTGGGTTTAGCTCCCAAGATGTCCTCTTTCTGCCCGAGTTTGCTATGATAAAGGCACCCTCTTAAAATGTGGAAGAAGCGTCTCCCATGAAACTTAGTCACCAGCAGTTACTGTCTAATTGTGCGCATTGCCGATTTCGCGGGCACTTTTGTAAAAATTGAGGCATTTTTACAAAAGTGCCGATTTTGCGGGCACTTTTGTAAAAATCGCGGCATTTTTACAAAAGTGCCGATTTCGCAGCAAACCGCGAAATCCTGGAGGGTCTGACTAGTAGCTCCAACATGGGCACGTCAACCCTGGTTCACAACCCTGTTGGAACTCTCTCTGGTATCACTCCAAAAATTACATTTGACTCCCAGTCTCCTCACACAGAGCCATGGAGAAATCAAACACCCAGATCCCAAACAGCTGAACCTTGCGATCTGGCTCCTGAAGTCAGAGTTCGGTTATCTCAACCTTCCACCAGACTGTATGAACATTATTAGGGAGGGCATAAGGCCTACCACAAGGGCCTGCTACGCAGCCAAATGGAGGTGTTTTGTCATCTATTGTAATAACAATCACATCAACCCCCTTGATGCTTCCATACAGAGCATACTGTCCTACCTATTACATTTGCAACAGTCCGCATTGGCCTATACATCCATCAGACTTCATCTTGCTGCCATAGCAGCTTACCTTCAAAATAGGCAACACTTATCGCTATTTCGAGTGCCTGTCATCAAAGCATTTATGGAAGGGCTAAAAAGGGTTATACCACCAAGACTTGCACCTGCCCCAGTATGGAATCTTAGCATAGTCCTCACAGGGCTAATGGGTCCGCCATTTGAACCCATGCACAAATGTGAACTACAGTTCCTTACTTGGAAAACAACTTTCCTCATTGCAATCACTTCATTGAGGAGAGTCGGTGAACTACAGGCACTAACCATAGAAGAACCCTTCTTCCAGTTACATAAAGATAAAGTGGTTCTTCGTACCAACCTTAAATTCTTACCTAAGGTTGTATCTGCATTTCACATCAATCATCCGGTTGAATTACCTGTGTTCTTCCCTCATCCTGACTCTGTTGCAGAACGAGCTTTACATACCTTAGATGTCAGAAGAGCTCTTTTGTATTACACTGAAAGAACAGTCATTTCGTAAAACCAAACAATTCTTTGTAGTTTTGCACCACCTCACAAAGACAATCCTATCTCCAAATCAGGAATTGCTAGGTGGATTGTCAAGTGTATTCAGATTTGTTATCAAAAAGCCAAAAGGACTCTTACAGTACCCCCTAGAGCACATTCCACTCGCAAGCTAGGGGCTACTATGGCTTTCTTAGGGAATATCCCTATTGCTGATATCTGCAAAGCTGCAGCATGGTCCACACCACACACATTCACCAAACACTATTATGTAGATGTGTTAGCAAGACAACAAGCTAATGTGGGTCAAGCCGTACTTAAAACGTTATTTCAGACAACCCCAACAGTTACAGGATAGCCACCGCTTCGGGGAGACTGCTGTATAGTCTATGCAAAGCATGTGATCTACAGCTCACATGCCTCGAACGGAAAATGCTACTTACCCAGTATGCATGTGTTCTTGGCATGTAGAGCTGTAGAATCTCATGCGCCCACCCACCTCCCGGGTACCTGTAACTGCTGTAGTTCTCTGTTTTACTAAACATACTTACGCATGGACATCTCTATTCTTTACTACTACTCCATTCTCTCACCCTCTGCGGAAAACAATCTGAAGATGGAGTCGATGACTGTGCGCACTTTCACCTAAGGGAGGAGTCCCCTACCTCGTGACTAGGGAAAACTTCTTCCAGAAAAACAAGTGCAAACATCCGGACCCAACACTAGATGGTGATCTTATGCAAAGCATGAGATTCTACAGCTCTACATGCCAGGAACAGATGCATACTGGGTAAGTAGCATTTTCCTTACCTTTGGTAACAACGCTCTTTTTGGTGGATACTCTAACCATAAATTCCCCACCGACACATCTTCCTCCCCATTCTATGGAATGAACTCACCTAGTCCATTCTAATAAGATTCCAATCTAGGAATCTTCACACTGGCACAATTTGAGTTCTAAGGGATCCTTGTCTGACGGTGCAGACAATGAGCAGAAAGAAACTAAGGTCAGGGCTCTAAGGTGACTGCTATGTAGAGGCTCGACAACGCTTTCCGGGTGGGATGGACTGGATGCGGAGCTGCATGGCGTCACCTACCGACGTGCAAGGGAATAGCTGAGAAAAGTGTACAGATCCGGTCTGGCACCTTGGGATTTTTACTAAATTAGTCACAAACTCACAGCTCTGTGTGTGTGTGTGTGTGTGTGTGTGTGTGTGTGTGTGTGTGTGTGTGTGTGTGTGCGTGCGTGCGTGCGTGTGTGTGTGTGTGTGTGTGTGTGTGTGTGTGTGTGTGTGTGTGTTTGTTTTTTCTCCTATTTAGGGTTTATCAATATCACTGCAGGTTCCTCACATTCAGAGAGCACGTTTTGGGTGGCTTCTGGATAAACTATTTGCTGGGATATATCTTGGAAAGCTGACTCATTCGGATATTGGTGTACTGCAGAATGCCAATCACATATGGCTTTCTATCGTATTTCACACCTCCTGCAGAGGGCAGTGGTCATGAGTTAGTGTAATACAGCACGTATGACTAGCATTCGAAGACTTGAGGGATGTTGAGGCCCTCCAGTGCATCATGTATGTGCAGTTTTGTGAGAGAGATGATAGACCTTCTTTAGTACGTATGTAAACTAGGGAGTTGTTCACTGGTTCTTTTTCTCTTCTCTAGGATGAACCTACGAATAATTTGGATATTGAGTCTATTGATGCTTTGGCAGAGGCTGTAAACGATTATAAAGGAGGTGAGTGGTCCTGTTAACCCCTTCGCTGCTAGGCCTTCCCCCCCCCTCTGCCAAGCCTTTTTTTGGCTATTTGGGGTAGTTCGCGCTTAGGCCCCTGTAACCTTTTGACCACATAAGGTATCCACGCCAAATTTGCGTCCTTTTCTTCCAACATCATAGGGATTCTAAAGGTACCCAGGGTTTGTGGATTCCCCTGGAGGGGACCCAGAAATTAGCCAAAATACAGCTAAAGTTTGGTTTTTGTAGGAAAAATGGGAAAAAAGTGCTGCAAATAAAAGCGTCTGGGTTTTTCCCTGCAAATGGTATCAAAAAGGGTTTGTGGTGCTGAAATCACAATTTTCCCAGCATTTAGGGAATGACACTTTTGTCAGAAAACCAAAATTTTTTACAGTTTTGGCATTTTTCTGGGACATAGCCTATTTTTGCTATTTTTTGTGCTTTCAACCTCCTTCCAGTTAATGGTAGAAATGGGTATGAAACCAATAATGGATCCTGGAAAGCTATACATTTTAGTAAAGTAGACAACATTCTGAATTCAGCAAGGGGTCATTTGTGTAG
This sequence comes from Calotriton arnoldi, assembly GCA_963921515.1. Lineage (NCBI taxonomy): Eukaryota > Metazoa > Chordata > Amphibia > Caudata > Salamandridae > Calotriton > Calotriton arnoldi. The sequence continues at coordinate 682,914 of CAWUFW010002099.1, forward strand.
ATCCTTCAAGGTTACTTTATAGAAACTAACAGTTAAATATAGGAAAAATTGAAAATTAGTTGAAAAAAACAGCCTTTTGTGTCAACGTTTTCACATGTAACTTCTAATTATGACAGCTCTTTGACAGCAATATACCGTTACATCCGCTGGACCTTACTGGTTGTGGGGATATATAGGACTTGTAGGTTCACCAAGAACCCGACGAACCCAGAGCCAAAAACTGAGCAGCGACTTGCAATGGTTTTTTATTATGTACCGGGTATATAGCAATTATTCTGGGAAAATGTATACATGGAAAAATCGGTATGAAAGACACCTATGTATTTCTGAAATGGGAACAAAATATAGAGTTTAGAAACAGTAGATATTTGCACATTTCCGAAATTGGGAATACTCATACTAGCATGAGAATTATTGGTCATTTTCAAAATGACTTCTTTTTACACAATGTCTTTCATTTGGAAGGCAGAAATGCATCGAAAGTCAATAGGTAATAACAGTTGCTTTACAAATCTGAATTACCCTAAGTCTCCCGATTAAAAATGGTACCTCACTTGTGTGGGTAGGCATAGTGCCCACGACAGGAAACGGCTCAAAACGCAACGTGAACACACACATTTTCACAATGAAAAATTTCCCTTTTTTTGCAAAGTGCCTAGCTGTCGTTTTTGAACCCTAACTCTGCCAGCACCTAGGGAAACCTAGCAAACCTATACATTTTTGAAAACTAGACACCCAGGGGAATCCAGGATGGGGTGACTTGACTGGCTCTCACCAGGTTCTGTTACCCAGAATCCCTTGCAAACCTAAACAAATGTAAAAAAAAAAAAACACATTTTCCTCACATTTCTGTGGTGGAATGTTCTGCAATCTGCGTGGATCCACAAATTTCCACCCACCCCGTGTTCCCCCAAAGTCTTCCGAGAAAAATGGTACCTCACTTGCGTGGGTAGGCCTAGTGCCCGCGACAGGAAACGGCGCAAAACGCAACGTGGACACACCACAATTTCACAGTGAAAAATGACCCTTTTTGGCAAAGTGCCTAGCTGTAGTTTTTAGGTCTCGCTGAGCCAGCGCATGCGCTGCGAGACATTTAGTTAGTGGCTTTTCAAAGTGCTACTACAATCTTTTCCTGGCCTCAAGCTTGCGTTCACGAGCGCGTGCACGCGCGCAGCCGCCATGTGGCTTTCATGGCTCATTAAGCCTTGCTCTCCCAAGCGCCTCGCTCTGCCCCTCCCCCACCACAGAGCGCGTCTCGCAGCTTGTTATCCTACGTCTCCCATCTCTTCATTTTCTCACCGCCCTACCACTTCTCTCCCCACTACCGTTCATCTCCTTTGTTCCTTTACCGCTTTTACGTCTCGCTCCCCTCGTTCTGTTTTTTATCACCACCTCTAAACCTGTCGCCTCTTCTTTCACCCTCTCGCTTCCCCCTCTCCTCTCTATTGAAGGCGTCCCTTCTGTCTCCCCTCCCTTGTGTCTCTCCCCTCCCCCGTGTCTCTCCCCTCCCCCCTCCTCTTGGCTCCGAGTGTTACTGATGCGCGCGGCGCACCCTGATCTCATGGCCTGTATCCGTCATGTCTCCCTGATGCACACTGTTTATTTCTGCAAGCAGTAAACTCGTGACACACACTGACCCTGGCAGGAGCGGGAGCCAAGCTCAGTCACACTCCACAATGCACTCACCCGTTGTGCAATCTGCCCACGTAGAAATTCACACTTTCGTAAATATCACAAGACAAGGGCTCCCCCTGCTGCACTCAGTCTGGCAATGTGAGCTCGAGAGCTTCAGGGGAACTATGCTGAACATGTCTAGATAGATGGAAGGGAACACTGGAAGACGAGAGAGGGAGACTGCAGTTGCCATTATCATTAGATGGTAGGGTGAGGTGTCATTAGGGCCACTGGAATTACACAGCAAGACAGCACCAAATTATGAAGCAAGGTTGACTAAATTATGTGTCAAGAAAAGACACATTCTGCGGTATTATGAGGCACATTTTTAAAATAGTATTACTTCTCCAATTTTTCATTTTTAGGTTGGCCGTCGCATTTTTCTATTTATTTGCTTTAGTAGTATTCACATCACGCCCCGCTTTAGATGTTTAAAGCTGCCGAGATTGCTACAAAAGTAAATACATGGAAAAAGTGGGCAGACGCCGCATTTCTTTTCCATTTATTTACTTTTGTAGCAATCTCGGCACTCCGCGCTTTAGCTTTAAGCTTCTAAAGCGGGGTGTGATGTGAAAATTACTAAAGCAAATAAATAGAAAAATGCGACGGCAGCCCGCCTTATAACAATTAATTACTTGTGTAGAAATTGTTTTCAAACAGGCGCCGGACACCCTTCATGTTTTAATAAGGTGGCCGCGCTGCCATAGTGTATTATTTATCAACACAGCGCCTGACGCCCTTTTTCATAGGCTGTTCAATACTCTTCTTTCTGTCTGTGCATTAAAAAGCCTTGGAATATGTCCGTAAATGTTTCCTAAAGCAAGCATGTATCCCTAAATCACACTGCATGACCCTGTGTGTAGTAATTGCTTAACTCTTCAATCCAGGATAATGTTCTGCATGGCTAAACAAACACTTAAAAGGTCCCAAAGGCGAGACCTATTGGCTATGCCAATGCTTGTTAACCCTAGCTCTGCCGGCACCTAGGGAAACCTAGCAAACCTATAAAAAAAAATTGAAAACTAGACACCCAGGGGAATCCAGGATGGGGTGACTTGACTGGCTCTCACCAGGTTCTAATACCCAGAATCCCTTGCAAACCTAAAAAATGGTTAAAAAAAAAACCCACATTTTCCTCACATTTCTGTGGTGGAAAGTTCTGGAATCTGCGTGGATCCACAAATTTCCACCCACCCCGCGTTCCCCAAAGTCTTCCGAGAAAAATGGTACCTCACTTGCGTGGGTAGGCCTAGTGCCCGCGACATGAAACGGCGCAAAACGCAACGTGGTCACACCTCAATTTCACAGTGAAAAATGACCCTTTTTTGGCAAAGTGCCTACCTGTAGTTTTTGAACCCTAGCTCTGCCGGCACCTAGGGAAACCTAGCAAACCTATACATTTTTGAAAACTAGACACCCAGGGGAATCTAGGATGGGGTGACTTGACTGGCTCTCACCAGGTTCTAATACCCAGAATCCCTTGCAAACCTAAAAAATTGTCCAAAAAACCACATTTCTGTGGTGGAAAGTTCTGGAATCTGCGTGGATCCACAAATTTCCTCCCACCCAACATTCCCCCAGGTCTCCCGAGAAAAATGGTACCTCACTTGCGTGGGTGGGTCAAGGACCCGCGACAGGCAAGGGCCCAAAACCTATTGAGGCGACATCAAAATTACCTATCACAAACCAACCTGGTTTTGCAAGGGAGTCCCATGAGTTTTTGGCCCGGGGCTCGGCGGCCATCTAGGAAACCTACCAAACCCACACATTTCTGGAAACTAGACACCCAGGGAGTCCAGCGAGGTATGGCTTGCGTGGGTCCCCCAACATTCTCCTACCCAGAATCCCCTGCAAACCTCAAATTTCGCTGAAAAAATCATTTTTCTCAAATTTCTTTGTGGGAAAGTTCTGGAATCTGCGTGGATCCACAAATTTCCTCCCACCCAGCGTTCCCCCAGGTCTCCCGATAAAAATGCGATTTGGGCCATTTCCTGTTGCAGCTCACTTGTGTGGGTAGGCATAGTGGCTGCAACAGGAAATGGCCCAAATCGCACTGTGGAGACTTCAAAATTACCTATAAGAAAACTACCTGGTTTTGGGGGGTGGGGGGCACCTGAGATTTTGGCCCCGGTATTGGCGGCCATCTTGGGAAAGTACCAAACACAAACATTTCTGAAAACTAGACACCCGGGGGAGTCCAATGAGGTATGGCTTGCGTGGATCCCCCAACGTTTTCCTACCCAGAATGCCATACAAACCTCAAATTTAGCTGGAAAAAAAAACATTTTCCACATATTTTTGTGTGGAATCACCGTGCTGGCAAAAATGTCCTACCCCACAGCGTTCTCCTTAGTGTCCCGAGTAAAATGATACCTCACTTGTGTGGCTGTCCAATGCAGAATTGGCTAAAAACTTATTTTTAAAAAAATGTAGCGCTTAGAATTCTCTGTGCTATACCCTTATTCGCTATGTTTTGGGCTCTTCCAAGTCACAGGCCCTTGCCCCACCCACACAAGTGAGGTATCATTTTACTCGGGAGACTCAGGGGAACATTTGTGCCGGCACGGTGATTCCACACACAAATATGTGGAAAATGTGTTTTTTTCCAGCTAAATTTGAGGTTTGCCTGGCATTATGGGTAGGAAAACGTTGGGGGATCCACGCAAGCCATACCTCATTGGACTCCCCCCAGGTGTCTAGTTTTCAGAAATGTTTGGGTTTGGTACTTTCCCAAGATGGCCGCCGAGCCCGGGGCCAAAATCTCAGGTGCCCCCCCCAAAATCAGTTAGTTTTCTTATAGGTAATTTTGAAGTATCCACAGTACGATTTGGGCCATTTCCCAAGGCCAAAAACTCATGGGACCCCACTTGCAAAACCAGGTTGGTTTGTGATAGGTAATTTTGATGTCGCCTCAATAGGTTTTGGGCCCTTGCTTGTCGCGGGTCCTTGACCCACCCACGCAAGTGAGGTACCATTTTTATCGGGAGACCTGGGGGAACGCTGGGTGGGAGGAAATTTGTGGATCCACGCAAATTCCAGAACTTTCCCACACTGAAATTTGAGAAAAAAGTGATTTTTTTTTTTCAGCGAAATTTGAGGTTTGCAGGGGATTCTGGGTAGGAGAATGTTGGGGGACCCACGCAAGCCATACCTCGCTGGACTCCCCCGGGTGTCTAGTTTCCAGAAATGTGTGGGTTTGGTAGGTTTCCCTAGATGGCCGCCGAGCCCAGGGCCAAAAACTCATGGGACCCCCCTTGCAAAACTAGGTCGTTTTGTGATAGGCAATTTTGATGTCGCCTCAATAGGTTTTGGGCCCTTGCCTGTCGCGGGTACTTGGCCCACCCATACAAGTGAGGTACCATTTCTATTGGGATACTTGGAGAAATGCTGGGGGGTTGGAAATTTGTTGTTACTTTCTGCAGCGTGAAAATTTGAGCACAATAATGCACAGAAAATGTCAGTCACATTTTGAGGTTTGCAGGACATTGTGGGTAAGATAACTTGTTGGGATCCACAAGAGAGACATCACCATGTACTCCCATGGGTGTTTAGTTTACGACAAAATCTACAGTTGGTAGGTTATTCTTAGATGAAATGTACACCTTGGCAGAGAGACAAAGATTACTGCACAGCCATCTATTCCTCAAGAGCACACACATACTGGTTGGATTTGGCACGAGGGCGAGTGATGGTTCAGTATATAAAATTTTATTAACGAGATTTCACAAAAATGAAATGCACTGTAAATAATTGAAAGGACAAAAAACTGAACCAATGACTCGCAGCTCGTGAGCTGTAAAGCCACGTCAAGGCACCAACCGCTTTGCAGGCCATTCACACACCTTTCATACATGATACACACAAGACCATTCACACCACCAGGCACAAAACCAACACATTACAACATTCACAAAAAGGGACAAGGTACATTCTGCTTGACAAAAACAGAAAAGAAAATTCTACACAACCACCTAGTCCTCAAACACATACTGGTTGGATTTGGCACGAGGGTGAGTGATGGTTCAGTTATATATAGTTGTATTAACCAGAGATTTCACAAAAAAGAAATGCACTGTTAATAATTGAAAGGACGAGAAACTGAACCATTGACTCAGCTCGTGAGCTGTAAAGCCAAGACAAGGCACCAACCTCTTTACAGGCCATTCATACACCTTTCATATGTGTGACACACACAAAACCATTCACACCGCCAGCCGCGGGCCCAGCACATTACAACACTCACACCAGCAGACAGCGCCATTCAAGGGCCCATCACTTTCACACGCCTACATTCCTGACACAGCAACCACACCAGCTCACGGATTGCGTGGAGTGGCGTTTGGCTAGCAGTGTGTGTAGTGACCAGCAGCTAGTCACTACTCGCACACCGCCAGCCAAGCGCCAGTCCACGTACACCGCCAGCCGAGCGCCAGTCCACGCACACCGCCAGCCAAGCGCCAGTCCACGCACACCGACAGCCAAGCGCCAGTCCATGCACACCGCCAGCCAAGCGCCAGTCCATGCACACCACCAGCCAAGCGCCAGTCCAAACACACCGACAGCCAAGCGCCAGTCCAAGCACACCGCCAGCCAAGCGCCAGTCCATGCACACCACCAGCCAAGCGCCAGTCCACACACACCGACAGCCAAGCGCCAGTCAATGCACACCGCCAGCCAAGCGCCAGTCCATGCACACCACCAGCCAAGCGCCAGTCCACGCACACCGCCAGCCAAGCGCCAGTCCACGCACACCGCCAGCCAAGCGCCAGTCCACGCACACCGCCAGCCAAGCGCCAGTCCAAACACACCGCCAGCCAAGCGCCAGTCCAAACACACCACCAGCCAAGCGCCAGTCCAAACACACCACCAGCCAAGCGCCAGTCCACGCACACCACCAACCAAGCGCCACTCCACGCACACCGCCATCACATTTAGGATTTTTTTATACAAATAAGAAAACGCAAACAAATTGCAAATAAATACAAATCTACTAACACAAAATCTGAAACGAAATACACTACACAAATGCCAACCTTGAAACTGAACAAAAAATATTAAACAATAGAGACCAGGCAGTTCACTTTACCACTCATGGATGCTCCCACAAATTATTTTGCGTGTGGTACATTCTAAAACAAGCAGGCACATACAGCCCAGGGTTAGAAGGACACTCGGGGCAGTACATACGAGTCTCCTTCCGCGTACCTCTTCGCCAACAGACTCTACATCTCCTACTGGGAAAGTCATTTGAGGGTGTGGGAGGAATGTGATCAGGAAAGTGGCGATCTTTCAATCTAGCCACATCCTCCACCACTCCAACTCTAGGAACACTTGCCTGTTCCACTAAAACAAGGCTGCCTATTACAGACTCATGAAACTTGGCAAAAGTCATCTTTGACTCCGGACAAGAATCCTTGAAAACAACAAAAGCATTAAAGGTTGCCAAGTGGAAAAGATGGATAGCCAACTTCTTATACCAAATGTAAGCCTTACGAAGAGCAGCGCAAGGTTCCAACCTCTGATCTACTCTGTCAACACCACCCATGTGCCTATTATAGTCTAAAATACTCACAGGTTTGCGCGCTTCAGCAACCTGGCCATAAACAGTCACAGGTGAAGTGCTTTCATCATGGATGGTAGACAGCATGTAGACATCTCTCCTGTCTGAAAACTTCACAGCTAGAAGTTCCTCGCAACGCAATGCACTGTCCCCGCACAAGCTTTTGACAAACAAGTTCTTTTGGGAAACCTTTACGGTTAGAGCGGATTGTGCCACAAGCAACAGTGTCCACTTTGGCCAATTCCCTGAACAACCGCACACCAGTGTAGAAGTTATCTACATATAAATGGTGACCTTTGTTAAAAAGTCCTCTACCAAGTTCCCACACAATTTTCTCAGTCACTCCAAAAGTGGACGGACAACCAGGGGGTTAATCCTGGATTCCTTACCAGTGTACACCCTGAAATTAGAGACATATCCAGTCCTACTGTCACACAGCATATACAGCTTAATTCCATAGCGTGCCCTCTTACTAGGAATGTATTGCCTAAAAACCAAGCGGCCCTTGAACAAGACCAAAGCCTCATCCACTGCTATTTCTCTCCCTGGAGCATAGATCTCAGAAAATCGATCTACAAAGTGATCAATGACAGGCCGAATCTTAAAAAGACGGTCACACTCGGGGTGATCTCGTGGCAACGCTAAACCATTATCGACAAAATGCAGCATCCGAAGCAGAAGCAAATACCTTTCACGACTCATGACTGCCAGAAATATAGCCGTTGCCATCAAGGGACTAGTAGACCAATATGAAGACATTGATGGCTTCCTTAGCAAGCCCATCAAAAAACTTAAACCCAAGAACTTCTTCATCTCTTCCAGATTTGTGGGAGTCCACCGGGTAGCTCTAGAATGGGGCTTAAGGCTGGCACTGTTGTCCCTCAAAAACTGTTCGGCATACAAATTAGTCTGCTCAACAATGTCTGCCAAAAACACATCGTCCATAAACAACTGAAAAAAATGTATCGGCAAAAAGTTTTCTGTATTCACTCTACACCCTGGAACACCAGTAAAGTCTGGCAATGCCGGCTGCACCATGCCTGGGGCAACCCAGAGGTTATCACTGCCAACTGGAAGCCTTGCAGCCCCAGGCTGCAACCCAGATGCCTTTTGCCGCACTATACCAACGGGAAGCCTTGCAGCCCAGATGCCTCTTGGCGCACTATCGGCACATCAATGTTATCCTCTAACACAGGCACTTCATCCGCACTAAGAGTAGATTCATCCACACTGAGAGTAGCTTCATCATCCGATGATGCCATGTGGAGAGAACTCACTGCCTGAATCTTCCCCTGCCTCCTCTGCCTCAGATGCAGAGTCAGTCTCTGAACCATGGTCAGAGGAAGACTCAAAAAGCATACCAACAACCTGCGGCGCAGTAATCCTGCGGCAAGCCATTATCCTTACTAAGAAAGGAGACTGCACAAACAAATCAACAACAACCAACACTGTGCAAAATAAGGAAGTAAAAAAGTGTGCCTTTATCACAAAGATCTATATACTCAAAAACTATACGATTCACTTGCAAGAGACCGCTACACTCACCAGCACCTACTCTGCAGAGACAGCAAAAACGATATCCCACTAGAAAGAAAAAAAACAAAACCAATTACTCACAAAACCACAAAATACACATCGAGCACAAATGCAAAAAGTTTTTGACACTCATAAAACAGAAGCCAAACATACTGCAATTATTACACCATTTGCAAAAAACACATTCATGCAGAGAAATGAAAAACATTTACATTGTACAAAAAAAAGTCTGTTACCAAACACATGCAACTACACAAACAGCAGAACCACCAGTAACGAAACCGCAACCTGGAACAGTCTAAAGAGCAAAAGCCTTGAACTAGAACAAAAAGGGAGAAATAAAGCATTAAAATTGCAATTCACAAGAAATAAAACAATTAAGATTATAACACGCTATGTCACTACCCAAATGGGGGCAGAAAGGCCAAATAAACGGGCAGATCTGCCCCCAGGGGGGGCAGAATACACATAAAAAAATATATGTCCCCTGGAAGCGACCAATTTATTTATTTTTAAATCCCTGGCTCTAGTGGGCTTCCCTCACCCCCCCCCCCCCCCCCCGGGCCAGAAACGCCAAAAAATGCAGGTGATCTGTCCCCAGGGGGGGGGGGCCAGAAAGGCCAAATAAACCGATCTGCCCCCGGGGGGGCAAAATATACTTTTAAAAAAAATATGGCCCCTGTAAGCGACTCTTGCCCAAGGGGTCGCTTCCAATTTAATAAAAACAAATTCCCTGGCTCTAGTGGGCTTTTCTGCCCCCCCTGGGGCCAGAAACGCCCCAAAAAATCAGGCGATCTGTCCCCAGGGGGGGCAGAATATACTTTTTAAATAATTTGGGCCCTGGAAGCGACCCTTGCCCAAGGGGTCGCTTCCAATTTCATAAAAAAACAATTCCCTGGCTCTAGTGGGCTTTTCTGCCCCCCCCCTGGGTCCAGAAACGGCCAAAAATCGGCTGATCTGTCCCCAGGGGGGGCAGAAAAGTCTTAAATAAAATTTCCCCCTTAGGAAGCGACCCTTGCCCAAGGGGTCGCTTCCTTTGCATCCAAAAAGACATCCCTGGTGTCTAGTGGGGCATTCCTGGTGCACGATCGCGACGCTGTGCGCGATCGTGCACCAGGAATGCCCTGCATTGAGACATCAGGGGAGAGGAAACACTGTTTCCTCTCCCCCGATGCCTCAAGGCATGCAGATTTGGCCCCCCGCCCCACCGGAGCACAAAGACTTACCCTCCTCCTTGGGACGCCTGGAAGCAAATGGCGTCCAGGCGTCCCAGCGCTTCCTGATGACGTCGGCGCGCGGTGACGTCACAGGATCGCCGAGGGGGGGTCGGGGGTGGCAGCGGAAGCTCTTCCGCTGCCATCCCCCTTGGTGCCAACATGTTGGGCTGCCCATGGGGGGGGAGCGCCAGCGCTCCCCCTCCCCCCCATGGGTGGGTGCCATGACGGAGCGGTTCCGTCATGAGCACAGCCCAACCGATGCTCATGACGGAACCGTTCCGTCATGAGCATCGAAGGGGTTAAGTAACTAGTATAAAGCTTATTTTATCCACCCAGAGAAATCAGACTGTAGTGTAGATTATTACTTATAAAAACTGTTTTTATTTGTGTGGTGTTTTAGAAAATATTTCAGATATATGAGAATGTTACTCAATATAAATATTTAAATAATTTCCTAATCCTGTTACTGTACGTGGAGTTTGATTTATGCACGGCTCGCCACGACTGTGTGGGGGAATATGTGGTTAGAAGTATTCATCAGAAGAATAGGTTACTTGTCTTCAGTAATCCTCTGACCGCATATTTGCCACCACCCTCCCTCCCTCCCCTCCATTCCGTGGAATGAACTTTTAGGATTTTATTAGGTTCCCAGTTAGATTTTACACACTGCCATTTTTCGAATCCGCTGGTGACATTTGGGGGCACACAGAAATTGATGTCCACATACAGGGCTGACTCCTGAATGGGGTTCGTGTTGTCACACCTGCGATGGATGGAGTCTCAACTGAGGCCTATGATACCACCTACTGGCACACACAAGCTGTTTTGTTGCCTTTGGCACGCCAGCAGCACATCCGCGCTCGTGTGCACATTAACTAGAAGGAGGTAGGAGAGGGCCCTGCCCCTTCTAAACAACTAGAACAGGCAAATGTGGAAGCGGAGCTCTGACTCAGTCGCCATGACATGTCTGCTCGTTCTGGTTACAAATTAAGTTCAGCCACATTAACCGTTTTTGAGAGGTTTGGACAACCTATATCTCAGCCCCCCTTAAAGTGACTCAGTGGCTAGCACAATAAAACTGTAAAAGCAATTTCAATTTCAGCCAACAGTAACAGTTTCAAAATGATTTAAAACCATAAGAATCTCAGCCTCCCTTAAGGATTGCAATGTCTGACATAGAAAAGCGCTAATTGCAGAGGTAAGGAGCAGCAAATAATTTGTGGTGCTTACTAAAAAAAGATGTTACTGGCATGCTGAACTCGGCATGACCTGTTCCGGCTCATAAAGCAGGAAGAACATCAGCAAAAGTGAGAATATTTCATGGCAGTTTTGGGGACGTTTCACAGTCTCGTACAGCATGAACCTAGGGTACCAGTGAACCCATAATTACCTATTTGATCGGTGAATCCACAGCTCATCCAGATATATTTTCCCTCTCCCTGCCTTTAGCATGTCCCCTCACATAATGAAGGTGATGGACTTCATTATGGGTTCTTGACAAACCTTTCACCAGGGACAGAGGCGCTCCAGTTGCAGTCTTCACTCCGGGGCATAGGTAAAAGTGCTATACACCAACAATAAATCAGTCTGTAATTCACTGGGTTATGTAAGGGTCACATTGTTTTGTTGGAGGGTATATTCTCTGCCCCATGTCATGACTTGAAGATTGATGTGCCTTTTAATTGTCACAATCCTCGTTAAAGAGAAGTAGTAGATTGAAAAAATACAACCTCCACGAATCGAGCACACGGGTGGCACGTTGGATACAGGCACACTTAATGTGCCCAGCATGTGACCAAGCTTCCCAGATTCCCTACTTCATAGTCTGGTAAGATCGAGTCAAGTAGGTAATAAAGAACAATGAGGAGCTCGTGTTCAGTAAGCACAAAGTAGAAAGTAGGGCAGTGTCGCCTTTCCTCCAGCCATGACTAGCCACCTGTGACCACAAGCTTATCAAGCACAGCCAAGTTTCCCAGTTTCTAGTTTCACATGCCATCCACATGACCTCACCCAGAGATGTAGAAGTGCATCTTTCTGATGCCCAGATCTTCATATGAGCGACTTGGCACAAAGAGAAACTAGAAACCAATAGTTTGAGTCTTGAGACAATACTGAGGCTGAGGGTACATCATAGATGCCTCCCAGTCTGTTGACCCTATTTTGCATTTAAAAAAATGACTAGTCCTTCTTTCAAGCGTTAAATAGCTTCCTAATGTGAATCTGTTAAATACCTGCCTTATGTGAATCTATTAAATAGCTGGCTAAAGTGTATCTGTTCAATAACTGCCTAATGTGAATCTGTTAAATGACTGCCTAATGTGAATCTATTAAATAACTGCCTAATTGAATCTGTTAAATAACTGCCTAATGTGAATCTAAAAGATCCATCCTGGAGAACTGCTGAGAGATGAGTAATCTATTCCTCCAGTCTTGCTGCTCTGCTTCATCCTTTCTAGCCCTGGCTGCAGCTCCCTTTCACTGTTTTGCTCTTTCCTTCCTAGCGGTGATCGTGGTGAGCCATGATGCCCGGCTGATCACAGAAACCAACTGCCAGCTCTCGGTGGTGGAAGACCAGTCGGCCAACCAGATTGAAGGTGACTTTGAAGACTACAAGAGGGAGGTGCTGGAGTCCCTAGGAGAAGTGATTATCAACAAGCCACGGGAGTGATTGTTCACAATGTGCAAACTGGCGGAGATGAGAGGGACAAGAACTGCCTCCTGCGGGGGCGAAGAAAGCTAAGCATACCCAACCAACATGGCAGACATGACCGCTGCTTCGCAGCCATTGCCTGGCATCTGCTGCATTCACACTAGTGGATTGTGCAAGTGAAGGAGGCTAAGCTGGGTGGGGGGAGCAACACGGGTTTATTTTTAACCTAATTCTGCGATGAAATAACAAGAAAGGGCAGGTAAATATATATTTATAAAGTGTTTTGTATCCGACTGCAGAGCTGTGTTTGGGTCTTGGCAAAGATTACCATGTGTCCAGCGACCCCACTAACGCTGAAATATTGGACTTCCATCATGTCAAGTATTAAAAGATGTGATTAAAAAATAAATATAACATGGAATGTCTGTTTTATTGAGAAATTAAAATGTTCTCCACAGCTGCTCATTCCTGGTCCGTGGTTTTCTTCACATATCTTTCAGCCACCTTCAATATCATTGATCACCAAACGTTTGATTTATTGGCTGTGTTAAGTGGAGATAGGGGGAATTGCACATTCTCAGATTACATCCTTTATTGCAGCCAACTAATTCTACTGGGTCCTCATAGCTCAGAAACCAAGACATTTGTTCAGGGTACTCCACACATCTCCCCTCTTTCTACAAGTTTATTTAGCTTGCACCATAGGCCTCTAGCACCTCTGTTTCATGAGTCTAAAGCTACTAAGTGTGTGTGTGTACATATATATGTTCACCTCAAAAACCAATGGTTACAGGGACGTTTATAGTTGGATTCAGATTTCACTCGTACAAAACCATAGGAATTTAGCAGTTGTAGGTACCTGGGTTAACTATAACTTATGCCCGCAATGCACTGCTTATGACATCACATATTACATCACTCATGACATGGTCAGTGACATCACTGATGACATCAAGAGAGCGTAAGTGTTTTATAAGAGTTATAAGAGTATTAAACATGTATACTAACCTACAAAAGTTAAATTAGTATACTAGGTGTACTACTAATGAATGATATTATTTTTAACATGCAATCTGAGTGTCTGTGTGTCTGTATCAGTGTGAGAGTAGGCATCTGAGTGGTTATATGGGTGTGAGTGGGTGCATCAGTGGCTGGGTGAGTGTGGGTTTTTGAGAAGCTGTGTGGTGTTGGTGTGAGTGGTTGTGTGTGTGTGGTATAGGTTTGTAAGTATGTCTGTAAATGGTTGTATAGGTGTGTGACGGTGTGTCAGTGGTTGAATGGATGTGTGAGTGGTTGTGGTGGTGTGAGTGGGTGTGTAAGTGGTTGTATGGGTTTGTAAGTGGGTGTGTGAGTGGTTGTATGGATGTGTGAGGGTGTATGGGTATGTGAGTGGTTGTGTGGGTGGTTGCATGGATATGTTACTGGATGTGTGAGTAGTTGTATGGGTTTGTAAGTGGGTGTGTCAGTGATTTTATGAGTGAGTGGGTGTGCGAGTGCCTGTATGGATGAGTGAGTGGTTGAGTCAGTGGTTGTATGTATGTGTGAGTGCGTGTGTGTGTGCGCCTGTATGGGTGAGTGTAGGAAAGTGGCTCTGTATATACTGCACCAAAGTAAGGTTCAGTGTGCACAGAGTCCCCAGTCCCCAGAGGTTTGGCAGAGGCTAAAGTTAGATATAACCTTACTCTCTAAAGTGGTAGCTTGGTCGAGCAGTAAGGCAGTATCAGAGGACAGTGTAAAGCATTTGTTGTACACACTCAGTCAGCAAATGAAGCCACACACTCAAGAACTGAACTCTAGGCCAATGGTTTGTATATAAAAAAATATATGCTTGTTTTATTTTAGAACCAACAATAGGGTCAAAATATACTTTCTCAGTATGAGATGTTCTGGTTAGCCACCTTACAAAATAGGCAATAGACTTGTTGGTGGTAATAATCACAGTTGGTGCAAGAGGCAACACAGGGTCAAATACAATGCAACATTGAGCTTAATGGAAAATTGTGATTAATTACAATTAATGGCTTTGTAGGTTACGTTTCTAACCACAGGACTGGATCCTGGATTCAGTCCTGGGACACTTCCTGGAAACAGGTAAGAAAAAGCGTTTTGGTTATTGTAGTGATTTTTGAGGAATATTACTGTATTTCAAAAGTCGACACTTAGAAACTTTTCTGGGTAAAATTACCAATGTTATCCTATGGAAGGAAATGCAGTTTGCAAGCAAAGCAGGTTTACGTTACTTTTGTAATCCAGTGCTGGGTTCTCGGGTTCAGCACTGGGGTATCTAGCTAAAACAGGTAAGTAATTACGTTTGTATCATTGGCACGATTTTTAAAGAGTATTTGTAAAATGCAGAAATCGACACTTTGAAACTTTTTCAACAAAAGCAGGCAATGATATCCTATGAGAGGAATTTCGAGTTACTGGTAAGTACGGTAAAAATTACTTTTCATGGTTGGTACTAGCCTAAAAGAGGCAGTACTGACGTCTCTCCTGATAGCAGGTGAGTAGTTCGGAATTCGTTACTGTTGTGATTTTTAAACAATATTTTAGTATTTCAAAAGTAGACACATAAGAAATTTCACAGAAAACCAGTCAATGGATCCCTATGGAAGAAAATGGAGTTAGCGGTAAGTAACGTTGGGATTACTTTTTAGGGCCAGTGTTGGGCACCCGGTCCAGCACTGGGGCCTCTTCTAATGCCAGGTGAGTATTTTCGTTTTCGTGACTCAGTTGATTTTAGGTGAATATTTTAAAGTTCCAAAACTCCACACTTAGAAGAAATTCCAGGTGCGAGCCAGTCAGTGTTACCCTATGGAAGGAAAGTGAGTTATCGGTCTTTGGGTAAGTACTCGACTGGCAGAGTTAAGGTTCTGGGCATAGACTCAGGGGTCCCCCAGTATCAGGTAAGTACAGTTGTTACACCCTCAGCGGCACAGGGGCGGCCGGGTGCAGAGTGAGTAGGCCCAATGTTATCCTATGGCAGGCAGGGGCCTCGGGTTGGTGGCTGCGGGCAAGCAGGCCACGCGGCTGTGGGAGCTGGGCTCCTGGTCACTTGCCCAGGGCAAATGGGGAAGTAGGTTAGGGTAGAGGTTGCACTTCCAGGGGCACTCGGGCGGCTGGGTGCAGGGTGCTTTGAGCCGTCGGGCGCTCAATGTTAACCAATGGCGATCATGGACGGTGAAAAAAGGCTGCAGGCTCGGGGACGGTGATTCTTCAGGGGCGACCAACACTTTGGGAGGTAAGTTGGGATCTTGGAGGATAGGTAGACACCCAGGAGTTGGGCACAGGGGGCCGTGGGCGCCGGGTGCAGGGGTGTCTTTTGAGGTCGGGAAATCTTACCCCCTGCTGGTCGCGGTTGGAGGGGTCCCTTGTCCTGAGGCTGCAGGCGTCGTCTGGGTCGTCGAGGAGGGTCCTTGGGCACTGGATTCCAGGTCAGAATCGCCGGGGGACGTCCTCAAAGTCTTGGTTCACTCGGGCACAGGCCGGGCTCGGCGGGTGCAGAGGGTGCAGGTTTCGCGGTTCCGTGCCAGGGCTGGGTCTTTGGAGTTTGTTCTTTTGAGCAGTACCACTGCTCGTGGGAGTCCCTGGGTTGAAGGCTGTGGCACAGAAGTCAGGTCCTCCGGGGTTTTGAGGTTGCTGAGGCCGGGGTTCCGCAGGAGCAGGTTCAGAGGTCGACAGGCCGGTAGGGCTGGGGCCAAGTCAGTTGTCGTCGCCTTCTTGTTAGCAGCTGCCCGGCTGGTCTTCTTGCTTCGTCTTCTCTTCTTGTTTTTGGATTCGGGAACTGAGGAAGGAAGGTTCAGGGAGCCCCTAAATACTAAATTTAGGGGTGGTTACAGGTAGGTAAGGGCAGGGGCCAATGGCTCCCTTCCCTGGGGTGGGTACACCCCCTATTCTGCTCCTCTCTAGTGGGAGGGGGGCGCAGGAGCCTGTCCCTGGTTGGCTGGGTCCCCCCATCCTCAAGATGGCGGGGACTCGAGTTTGGGCTTCACCTCGTCTCCCCCACCTTAGGGGTGGAGTTGGCAGAGGTGGGCACAACCCATTTCCTGCCTCTGGTTTTCCCGCCGGTTCTCCCGCCAGAAGTGGGGGTAGAACCAGTGGGGACCAGTTTGCTGGAAGCAGCAAGTGGTCTGGGGAAGCTCAAAGGCGGCAGGCCTTTGAAGCTCCCCCTGCCCATCCTGGGGGAGGAGGCCTTGGCACCTCGCCCCAGGATGCGCATTCTTTCAGGCCCCTGAGAGCAGAGGCTCTCGACCCAGGGGTCAGAAACATGTCTGGTGGTGGCAGCCTGAGCAGCCACTCAGTCCGGACACTGGAGGTCGGGTTGGTTTCAGGGGGCATCTCTAAGATGCCCTCTGGAGTGCGTTTTACATTAAATCCCACACTGGCATCAGTGGGGGTTTAATGGGCTAAGATGTTTGATACTAAACTTCTTAGTTTTCAGTGGGGCCATTATGGTGCTGTGGAGTTTGTAATGACAGACTCCCAGCACCATATACTCTTCATGGCAGCACTGCACTTACAATGCCCAAGAATGGCTTGGGCACTGTAGGGGCACAGGGCTCATGCCTCTATGCCCTCACCACTGGCATAGTGCACCCAGCTAGAGGGGTGGCTGACCTAGGCCAGGGCAGTGGCTTGTAGGCATGGCACACAGGGATGTGTGCCATGTCGACTCTTCGCTTTTGTTCTGCACCAAGACACGCAGCCTGCAAAGGCAGTGTGTGTGTGTAAAGGTACAGGGTCCCTAAGGGTGGCACAACAAGTGCTGCAGCCCTTAGGGGCCTTCCCTGGTCACAGTGCCATTTACCAGGGGCTGACCTGTGGCCAGGGATGCCAATTGGGTGTAGGTATCAATGCAGTTTTAGGGAAGGAACACAGGCCCTGGGTACCTGGTTGGCAGGAGCCCAGGGCACACTCAGTCAAAGCACATCAGCATCTCAGCAAAAAGTGGGGGCATACCATGCAAGAAAGATGGCACTTTCTCACACAACCCCCCCAAATGAAAGATGATGAGACTAACCTTGCCCTAGGGAGTCTTCATTGTCTAAGTGGAAGAACCTGGAAAGGCCATCTGCATTGGCATGGGCAGTGCCAGGTCTGTGTTCCACTTCAAAGTCCATTCCCTGTAGGGAGATGGACCACCTCAACAGTTTTGGATTTTCTCCTTTCATTTGCATTAGCCACCTGAGAGGTCTGTGGTCAGTTTGAACAAGGAAGTGAGTCCCAAACAGGTAGGGCCTCAGCTTCTTCAGGGACCAAACCACAGCAAAGGCCTCCCTCTCAATGGCACTCCAACGCTGCTCCCTGGGGAGAAGCCTTCTGCTTATAAAAGCAACAGGTTGGTCTTGGCCTTCATCATTGGTCTGGGATAGGACCGCTCCTATCCCCAGCTCAGAGGCATCAGTTTGCACAATGAACTGCTTGGCATAATCTGGTGCTTTTAGAATTGGTGCTGAGCACATTGCTTCTTTTAGAGTGTCAAAAGCCTTTTGGCAACAGGCAGTCCAGTTTACTTTCTTTGGCATCTTCTTGGAGGTGAGTTCTGTGAGGGGAGTCACAATGGACCCATATCCCTTCACAAACCTCCTGTAGTACCCAGTCAAGCCAAGGAATGCCCTGACTTGGGTCTGAGTTGTTGGAGCTGCCCAGTCCAGGATGGCCTGGATCTTGGGCTGTAAGGGTTGTACCTGGCCTCCACCAACCAGGTGGCCCAAGTACACCACAGTGCCCTGCCCTATCTGGCATTTGGATGCCTTGATAGATAGGCCTGCAGTTTGCAGAGCCTTTAACACCTTCCCAAGGTGGATCAGGTGATCCTGCCAGGTGGAACTGAAGACAGCAATATCATCAAGATAGGCTGCACTAAAGGACTCCAACCCAGCAAGGACTTGATTCACCAACCTCTGGAAGGTGGCAGGGGCATTCTTTAAACCAAAGGGCGTAACAGTGAACTGAAAATGCCCATCAGGTGTAGAGAATGCTGTTTTCTCTTTGGCTCCTGGGGCCATGCCAATCTGCCAGTACCCTGCAGTTAAGTCAAAGGTACTCAGGTATTTGGCTGCACCCAATCTGTCTATCAGTTCATCAGCTCTTGGGATAGGGTGTGCATCTGTCTTGGTGACAGAGTTGAGACCTCTATAGTCCACACAAAACCTCATCTCTCTCTTTTCACCCTGTTGATGGGGTTTGGGGACCAGAACCACTGGGCTAGCCCAAGGGCTCTGAGGGCTCAATAACCCCCAGCTCCAGCATCTTGCTGACTTCAGCTCTGATGCTTTCCTTAACTTGGTCTGACTGACGATAGATCTTGTTTTTGACAGGTGCACTGTCACCAGTGTCCACATCATGGGTACACCAGTTTGTCAGACCAGGGGTCAAGGAAAATAGCCCAGCATACTGCTGCAAGACTTGCTTGCAGTCAGTCTGCTGTTGGGCAGTGAGGGTGTCTGAAAAGACAACTCCATCTGCTGACCCATCTTTTGGGCTGTGGGAGAGGAGATCAGGGAGAGGTTCACTTTCAGCTTCCTGTTCCTCATCTGTCACCATCAGCATGGTGATGTCAGCCCTGTCGTAGAGTTTTAGGTGGTTCACATGGATAACCCTTTTGGGTGTCCTGCTTGTGCCCAGGTCAACAAAGTAGGTGACCTCACTCTTTTTCTCTAGGATAGGGTAAGGGCCACTCCATCTGTCCTGGAGTGCCCTTGGTGCCACTGGCTCCAAAACCCATACCTGTTGCCCAGGTTGAAATTCAACCAGTGCAGCTTTTTGGTCATACCAGTGCTTCTGAAGCTCCTGGCTGGCCTCAAGATTCTTGGATGCCTTTTCCATGTACTCAGCCATTCTGGACCTTAGGCCAAGCACATAGTCCACAATGTCTTGTTTGGGTTCTTGGAGAGGTCTCTCCCAGCCCTCCTTCACAAGACAGAGTGGTCCCCTCACAGGATGGCCAAACAGAAGTTCAAAGGGTGAGAAACCTACTCCCTTCTGTGGCACTTCTCTGTAAGCGAAAAGCAGGCATGGTAGTAGGACATCCCATCTCCTTTTGAGTTTTTCAGGAGTCCCATGATCATGCCTTTCAATGTCTTGTTGAATCTCTCAACAAGGCCATTGGTTTGTGGATGGTAGGGTGTAGTAAACTTGTACTGCACCCCGCACTCCTTCCACATGTGGGTCAGGTAAGCAGACATGAAGTTGGAACCTCTGTCTGAAACCACCTCCTTAGGAAACCCTACCCTGGTGAAGACACCAATGAGGGCCTTGGCTACTGCAGGAGCTGTAGTAGTCCTAAGGGGAATAGCCTCAGGATACCTAGTGGCATGATCCACTACCACCAGTATGAACTTGTTCCCTGAGGCTGTGGGAGGTTCCAGTGGACCCACTATGTCCACACCTACCCTTTCAAAGGGAACCCCCACCACAGGTAGTGGTATCAGGGGGCCTTTGGATGGCCACCTGTCTTGCCACTGGCTTGACAGGTAACACAGGAGCTGACAAACTCCTTCACCTTTTGGTGCATCTGGGGCCAGTAAAAGTGGCTAACTAGCCTTTCCCAAGTTTTGGTTTGGCCCAGATGTCCAGCTAGGGGATGTCATGAGCCAAAGTTAGGAGGAACTCCTGTACTTCTGGGGCACTACCACTCTCCTGGTGGCCCCAGGATTGGGGTCTTTGCCTCAGTGTACAGTAGTCCCTCTTCCCAATAGACTCTGTGGGTACTACTGACATCTCCCTTGGCTTCTGAAACAGCTTGCTGCCTCAGGCTGTCAAGAGTGGGACAGTCTTGCTGTCCTTGGCACAGCTCTTCCCTAGAGGGTCCCCCTGGGCCCAAGAGTTCAACCTGGTAAGGGTCAAGCTCCGGGGCTCAGTTCCCTCGGGGTGTCCAGGTTCTCTCCCTGAGGAGAGGGGTCCTGCTCTTGTGGCTGTGTAGAAGCTGGTCCCCCAGTCTTCTTTCCTTTTCTCTTGGTAGGTTGGGCCATCATTTCAGGCTCCAACACTATTTCTTCACCCTGCCTTTTGCTCTGTGCTCTTGTTTTTACACACACCAATTCAGGGATGCCCAGCATGGCTGCATGGGCCTTTAGCTCAACCTCTGCCCAGGCTGAGGTTTCCAGATCATTGCCTAGCAGACATGCAGCTGGTAACTTCTGAGAGACCACTACCTGCTTCAGGCCAGTAACCCCCCCCCCCCCAGCCTAATGTCACCATGGCCATGGGATGACTAGTGGTGACACTGTCAGCATTGGTGACCGGCTAGGTTTTCCCAATCAAGTATTGCTCAAGGGAAACCAGTGTGTCCCTCACCATAGTGACACTGGCACCTGTATCCCTCAGAGCTTCTACCCTAGTTCCATTCACCCAGGGGTATTGTAAATATTTCTTCAAGTTGGGTGGCCACACAGCTACAGTGGCAAACTCCACTTCCCCTAGTGAGACGAGACTCGCCTGAGTGTGTCCCCAGATTTGCTCAGGGCACTCTTCTGATCCCATCTGTAGACTGGCTGCCCCAGGAGTAGCTGTACTGAGTGCCTTAGGGGCTTTGTTGTGGGGGCAAGATTTATCTATAGTTAGGTGTCCTAACTTCTTACAGTTATTACACCAGGCCTTTAAGGGATCAAAGTTCTTCCCCCTATAGGGTTGAGGCACATAGGGAGTAGTTTGGGACCCACCCCCAGAACAGGTTTTTGGGGCCCTTTGGAAGACTCAGACTTATTATCTTGGGGATTCTCACCACCTTTCCCCTGGGGAGGTTTGGTGACCACCTTCTTTTGGTCACCCCCAGTGGTTGTCCTTGTCACCCTAGTCTTGACCCAGTGGTCTGCCTTCTTTCCCAATTCTTGGGGAGAAATTAAACCTAGGTCTACCAAATGCTCATGCAGCTTTTCATTTGTGCAGTTACTTAATATATGTTCCTTCATGAACAAATTGTACAATCCAGTAAAATCCTGCACACCATGTCCAGCTAACCACCCATCCAGTGTCTTTACTGAGAAGTCCACGAAGTCAATCCAGGACTGGGTCTGGGTTTTTGAGCCCCCTGAATCTAATTCTATACTCCTCAGTAGTGAATCCAAATCCCTCAATCAGAGTCTTCCTCATGAGGTCATAGGACCCTGCATCTGGCCCAGAGAGGGTCAGAAGCCTGTCTCTGCAGTTACCAGAGAACAGTTCCCACAGGAGTGCCCCCAGAGAGGTTTCTTCACCCTTCTTATTTCACAAGCCCTCTCAAAGGCTGTGAACCATTTGGTGATGTCATCACCCTCCTCATATTTAGGGACAATCCCTTTGGGGATTTTAGGATCATAGGATTCCTCCTTATCCTTATTATTGGTATTGTTGCCACCATTGATGGGTGCTAAACCCATCTCTTTTCTTTCCTTCTCTAGAGCCAGGAGTCTGGTCTCTAGGTCCAGTCTTTTGGCCAACTTTGCTAAAAGTTGTCCTCTTCCCTGAGGCTGTCCTCAGGGTCCTCTCTGAGACCTGAACCACCTAGGTGGCCTCTAGGTCCCCAGAGGTCTATTCTTGGAGTTAAGGGTGCAGGGACCCTATCTTCCCTAGGCAGTGATGGAGGTGGGTTACCATCCCCATCCTCCTCATTCCTTTCCTCCTCTGGTTGGTCATCATCATGCTCAGAGGGGTGGGCTTTAGCATACTCAGCCAGGAGCTCCTGGAGCCCTTGTTTGGTTGGATGCTGGCCCATTGGTATATCTTTAAGTTTGCATAAGGACCTTATCTCTTTGAAAGACAAATGAAGATAAGGGGTGAGGTCGAGCTCCTCAACCAGTTCCTGTCTGTCATTATTATCTTCACTAATATCTGGGTTCTTGTCTTGAGACATTTTAACAAAAAGTTCTAACCCCTCTACCCTTGACTATAGTGACTTTTTATTTTCTAAGATGCTAAAGGGGTTTAAGCAAGGCCCTAACAAGACTTTTAGTAATTTGGTAAAAAAATGACAATTTAAAAAAAAATCTGAATTCTAAAGGCAATTTAAGAGTTCTGTCGTGTGATCAGGTGGTACCCAAGTAGTCCAACAAATGCAAGTTTGTATCCCACCGCTGATCCACCAATGTAGGAAAGTGGCTCTGTATATACTGCACCAAAGTAAGGTTCAGTGTGCACAGAGTCCCCAGTCCCCAGAGGTTTGGCAGAGGCTAAAGTTAGATATAACCTTACTCTCTAAAGTGGTAGCTTGGTCGAGCAGTAAGGCAGTATCAGAGGACAGTGTAAAGCATTTGTTGTACACACTCAGTCAGCAAATGAAGCCACACACTCAAGAACTGAACTCTAGGCCAATGGTTTGTATATAAAAAAATATATGCTTGTTTTATTTTAGAACCAACAATAGGGTCAAAATATACTTTCTCAGTATGAGATGTTCTGGTTAGCCACCTTACAAAATAGGCAATAGACTTGTTGGTGGTAATAATCACAGTTGGTGCAAGAGGCAACACAGGGTCAAATACAATGCAACATTGAGCTTAATGGAAAATTGTGATTAATTACAATTAATGGCTTTGTAGGTTACGTTTCTAACCACAGGACTGGATTCAGTCCTGGGACACTTCCTGGAAACAGGTAAGAAAAAAGCGTTTTGGTTATTGTAGTGATTTTTGAGGAATATTACTGTATTTCAAAAGTTGACACTTAGAAACTTTTCTGGGTAAAATTACCAATGTTATCCTATGAAGGAAATGCAGTTTGCAAGCAAAGCAGGTTTACGTTACTTTTGTAATCCAGTGCTGGGTTTTCGGGTTCAGCACTGGGGTATCTAGCTAAAACAGGTAAGTAATTAAGTTTGTATCATTGGCACGATTTTTAAAGAGTATTTGTAAAATGCAGAAATCGACACTTAGAAACTTTTTCAACAAAAGCAGGCAATGGTATCCTATGAGAGGAATTTCGAGTTACTGGTAAGTACGGTAAAAATTACTTTTCATGGTTGGTACTAGCCTAAAAGAGGCAGTACTGACGTCTCTCCTGATAGCAGGTGAGTAGTTCGGAATTCGTTACTGTTGTGATTTTTAAACAATATTTTAGTATTTCAAAAGTAGACACTTAGAAGAAATTTCACAGAAAACCAGTCAATGGATCCCTATGGAAGAAAATGGAGTTAGCGGTAAGTAACGTTGGGATTACTTTTAGGGCCAGTGTTGGGCACCCCGGTCCAGCACTGGGGCCTCTTCTAATGCCAGGTGAGTATTTTCGTTTTCGTGACTCAGTTGATTTTAGGTGAATATTTTAAAGTTCCAAAACTCCACACTTAGAAGAAATTCCAGGTGCGAGCCAGTCAGTATTACCCTATGGAAGGAAAGTGAGTTATCGGTCTTTGGGTAAGTACTCGACTGGCAGAGTTAAGGTTCTGGGCATAGACTCAGGGGTCCCCCAGTATCAGGTAAGTACAGTTGTTACACCCTCAGCGGCACAGGGGCGGCCGGGTGCAGAGTGAGTAGGCCCAATGTTATCCTATGGCAGGCAGGGGGCCTCGGGTTGGTGGCTGCGGGCAAGCAGGCCACGCTGCTGTGGGAGCTGGGCTCCTGGTCACTTGCCCAGGGCAAATGGGGAAGTAGGTTAGGGTAGAGGTTGCACTTCCAGGGGCACTCGGGCGGCTGGGTGCAGGGTGCTTTTGAGCCGTCGGGCGCTCAATGTTAACCAATGGCGATCATGGACGGTGAAAAAAAGGCTGCAGGCTCGGGGACGGTGATTCTTCAGGGGCGACCAACACTTTGGGAGGTAAGTTGGGATCTTGGAGGATAGGTAGACACCCAGGAGTTGGGCACAGGGGGCCGTGGGGCGCCGGGTGCAGGGGTGTCTTTTGAGGTCGGGAAATCTTACCCCCTGCTGGTCGCGGTTGGAGGGGTCCCTTGTCCTGAGGCTGCAGGCGTCGTCTGGGTCGTCGAGGAGGGTCCTTGGGCACTGGATTCCAGGTCAGAATCGCCGGGGGACGTCCTCAAAGTCTTGGTTCACTCGGGCACAGGCCGGGCTCGGTGGGTGCAGAGGGTGCAGGTTTCGCGGTTCCGTGCCAGGGCTGGGTCTTTGGAGTTTGTTCTTTTGAGCAGTACCACTGCTCGTGGGAGTCCCTGGGTTGAAGGCTGTGGCACAGAAGTCAGGTCCTCCGGGGTTTTGAGGTTGCTGAGGCCGGGGTTCCGCAGGAGCAGGTTCAGAGGTCGACAGGCCGGTAGGGCTGGGGCCAAGTCAGTTGTCGTCGCCTCCTTGTTAGCAGCTGCCCGGCTGGTCTTCTTGCTTCGTCTTCTCTTCTTGTTTTTGGATTCGGGAACTGAGGAAGGAAGGTTCAGGGAGCCCCTAAATACTAAATTTAGGGGTGGTTACAGGTAGGTAAGGGCAGGGGCCAATGGGTCCCTTCCCTGGGGTGGGTACACCCCCTATTCTGCTCCTCTCTAGTGGGAGGGGGCGCAGGAGCCTGTCCCTGGTTGGCTGGGTCCCCCATCCTCAAGATGGCGGGGACTCGAGTTTGGGCTTCACCTCGTCTCCCCCACCTTAGGGGTGGAGTTGGCAGAGGTGGGCACAACCCATTTCCTGCCTCTGGTTTTCCCGCCGGTTCTCCCGCCAGAAGTGGGGGTAGAACCAGTGGGGACCAGTTTGCTGGAAGCAGCAAGTGGTCTGGGGAAGCTCAAAAGGCGGCAGGCCTTTGAAGCTCCCCTGCCCATCCTGGGGAGGAGGCCTTGGCACCTCGCCCCAGGATGCGCATTCTTTCAGGCCCCTGAGAGCAGAGGCTCTCGACCCAGGGGTCAGAAACATGTCTGGTGGTGGCAGCCTGGGCAGCCACTCAGTCCGGACACTGGAGGTCGGGTTGGTTTCAGGGGCATCTCTAAGATGCCCTCTGGAGTGCGTTTTACATTAAATCCCACACTGGCATCAGTGGGGTTTAATGGGCTAAGAAGTTTGATACTAAACTTCTTAGTTTTCAGTGGGGCCATTATGGTGCTGTGGAGTTCGTAATGACAGACTCCCAGCACCATATACTCTTCATGGCAGCACTGCACTTACAATGCCCAAGAATGGCTTGGGCACTGTAGGGGCACAGGGCTCATGCCTCTATGCCCTCACCACTGGCATAGTGCACCCAGCTAGAGGGGTGGCTGACCTAGGCCAGGGCAGTGGCTTGTAGGCATGGCACACAGGGATGTGTGCCATGTCGACTCTTCGCTTTTGTTCTGCACCAAGACACGCAGCCTGCAAAGGCAGTGTGTGTGTGTAAAGGTACAGGGTCCCTAAGGGTGGCACAACAAGTGCTGCAGCCCTTGATGATTTTGGGCATTTCCATCCTCAGGGTAATTGCAAGGGAGAACCATGGACTCTGCTCTCATCAGGAGACGATGAGAAAAAAAGTACTTGTCACAGCAGATTGCGCTCCAAGTCACCTCCATTAAGCATTTCAGATCGTTTTTCAATGTGAATTACGAGGAGAGACACTGGCACAGCCCCCACCAAGCAAAAGCAAACGGCTATCTCCTGAGGGTGGGCACCTCAGGAGATAGCAGGAACCAGCCCTAATGGCTCCAGGAGGGGGACCCCCCCTGTTTCAGTTTCCATGGGCTGGCCCCAGGGATGTGATGCTCCCCGGGACTGTATATGGCCCAGAGGGGGGCCGCGTGGCCCCCTCCCTTCTTTGCAGCTCTTTTCTGCCCTGGGGAGGTGGCAGCCTTGTAGTGTAGTTCCTATTTCCCTAATAGGCTCTGCGCATTGGAATAATATACCCTATAGGTTTGACATAGGACTGAGGTCAGTATGTCCCTATCGAGTATATTAAACTTAATTACTTTGTGCCAGCTAGCTCAGAGGCCACTAGAAACTCCTTGTAAACAAGAAGGGAGTAGTTTCTGGCAACCGCATAAACATGACAACTTTGTTTCCCTTTAGAATCGGAACACACTCCGAATCGTGGAAACAATAGATAACAGTTTCACTCAGCTAATCGTGCATGCTTAGTTTCTTCAGAGTTACACAGAAAGAAAAGACTGGCGTTTCAATAAAAGGGATTTATTGAACAGTCTTGTTTCTCGTGTAAGAGATATGAGCTGTTATGATCACAAGACAGTATGCAAGATATATAATGTACAGCGTAAGCAGTAGAAAGAAATAATACTGCGCTAGCATTATCTTTTAGCTATCGCACATATATTCATATACATAAATAACATAAGCTAAAAATGTGAGTACTCATACGATGCTTCTCTAAGCTAGTTTTACCCCAGTGTACCTAACCTAACCGTAGGGCAAGGTGAGAAGTAGGTGAAGTATTCTATAGTATGGTATACTAAGAGTCTGATATGCCAAGAGTCTCCCTCTAGGTTCTAGTCCGCTCCATACCTTGAGAATGAGAGGTGGGAATCTCTTTCGGGATCTTCGAACTTTAACGCCCCGCGAAGGGAGTCAGAACACTGGAAGCTGGATTCTCTGCGAGCAGGGATGACAGCGTCTCTTCTCAGTGCGTCAGGCTGGGACACGGGCTCCTCTAAAGTTGAGGTCTCCTCCTAACTTGCTTGGGCAAGGGAAGGTATATTTATACCTGGTAGGTGCCTTAGAATGTTAGCATTGACGTGAAGTCGGACAGAGGAAGACGTCAGGAATGAACCCTTAAGGAATAGTGGTTCATGCATAATAGATGAGTTCTTGGAGAAATCAATAATCCTGTGCTAGGGGAGCTCCCAAGAGCTTAAGGGTCTGGTTTCTAAGAACTCGCTGTGACGTTAGGGTGGACGGATGTCTGTGACCATGCCTGTATTTGGAGTGCATGGCTAATGCCTAAATAAGGACTGGGATTCTATGCCTATATAAGGGCAATGCGAATTGTGCCTATATAAGGACATGTTTCAGAAAAGCCTATATACGGACACCTAAAGCGGAATACAACACCCACTCCACTTTCGAATGAACGATAATACTAAATGCTAAACATTAAATTGAGTACCACATGTTGCTAAAAACATTTCTAAAAGCATATTAAAAGAAGTTTTAAAATAAACTGTAATGAATGCAATAGGTACTGTACATTTGAAAGCATTTTTTCATTCTAAGCATATATTATAAATTAAATGCAACATGAATGAATAAACAGAATATATACATACGAAATGGTTGACAAGTTTTCAAAAAATCAAGGCCATTTCATAACATGATGCTAAAAGGAAATTATAGTAAAATAAGGTGACAATGTGTCCCTGGAAGTATTCAAAGAAGTCTGTTTTATATGAATAGTTCTACTGTAAGCAGATTGAATTGCCATGTATTTTCAAAAAATAGAGAAAGAGAAAAAGTTCAATTTTAGGAAGAGTTCCAAGTTTTGTTCTGTTTTGAAAATATGGAGGCCAAATTTCTTTGCGTCCCTGGTACACTGTGCGCCGAATCAAAGTCAGTGTATGGGTCTGGTGTAAACATGAAATCATCTATTTCTGTAGACAAAAGATCGTCTACCGATGTCGGTGACAGTTGGAATACCTCATTTAGAAGGTTAACTGCACAGAGATGTGAAGCATCGCCTTCAGCATCGGATGCCGTAGCAATGTCCGCGTCCGTTGTTACCTGTGTGCCTGTTGATCCATCTCGTACCTCAGCAGCAGCAGGAAGCGTCTGTGAGATCTCAATGAATGCCGTCATCAGGATTGGTAGCCTTTGGGAACAACACAGAGCATGGGCCGTTAACGGGTCCAGCAGAGTATCGATATCCGTTGGCATGACTGATGGGAGTGTTAGACAGGTGTCTAGCACGCATTCTTCACCGCAAAGCAGGCACCGTAGAACAGGTAAGATGCAATCTTGCCAGATTGGTCTGAATGACAGAAACCATGTTGGATTAAGTTCCCGTAGACGAGGTATGCCAAAAAGTTGCACTATGCGCTCACGGCACTTCCGTTCTAGGAGAGCTTTCTCCACATCGCTCGGAGTGATGCCGGTGAATAGGCTTGCCATAGCGTAGTAGTAGGAATAGAAACAGGATTCCTGCAACAAGTGCTAGAATTAATGGCACACCACCAAACACCAAATGTGGAAGTTTGGGATGATTCCGAGGACTGCCTGGAAGGGTGCTAACAGTCCTGAACAGATGGTCTTAAATACATGTACAATCCCGCTCGTATCAGACATGTTTAAGATGCGTCCCATCATTTCTGCGAAATGTATAGGGCAGTTTGTACGAATTAAAGCCTGTATCTCAGCCGAAGTCCTTGCAATTTGTAAATCATAGGTTTCTTTGGCCGAGGTCAAAGGCACGGTCTGTTGCAAAAGCATGGCTTTCATTCTGCTTAAAGTATCAAAACGTATAAAAGAAACATTCAATGAAGGCCATAGAGGCGACTCCCTGACTGTCTCTGTTTGGGGGAACAATACTTGCATACAGCAAGTAACCCTGGAGTCGACTGTTACCAGATATGGGATTCCTGGCAACATGCCACAGCAACTCTGATCATTCAACATGAGGTAACTCCCATTAGAAAGTTGACCAAACGTCGGATTAATCACAGCAGCTGGTATTCCTTGCAGGTGACAGGATAAATTTGCCACAGAACCATTACAAGCCCCGTGCAAAGAAATGTCCTGACATATGAGAGAACCGCTTAATGCCTTTTCACAGTTTGTACTGCTTAGAAACACTTCACGATCCCCACTCCCAACATCTGTATTCGTAAGGTAAATCCCAGGATGTCTTAATGTATTCTTTACCCAACCTTTCATATTTGCCTGCTTGCATTTGTTTGAGGCAATACTGAAAATGAAAAGTCGAGACAGGCAGCGTTATTTTGCCATGGATAAGCCATTCTGTAGCTGGTTTTTCTGCCACTGTGAATGGTAATTTTTTCAGTTTTTCAATGCTCAGCACTGTATACTTTGTGCCAGTTCGATCTGTTTATCTGTTGGATTGTATTCCGAAAACAGAGACCACGTGTTGATAAAACGCCAAGGCACATAGCCCGCACGCAAAGATTGCAGCGTCCAGCCTAATAACATAACAGAAAGTAACTGAGATTGGCCTTGTTGTAACATGGCTAAATCTTGTTCCAGTATGTCAATAGCAGAGGATACAATGTTGTCCAATGAATAAATTCTGGATGACAAAGTTGTTAACCCATTGTCGACCACAGTGAGAGATTTCTCTAAGTTAATACGATCAAGTTCACGTATTCTTTCTGGGCCTCTGCCTGTGAAACCTTCCATACTTCATTATAAGCAGCATAAATGCCGGCATACATGAAACGTTTTTGACGCGGTTTTCTTGGTCCTAGCAAGAATTCCCTAAGGTCTGCGTCTTCTTTAAGTAAAGAGAAGTGTTGTTTCACATCTTCAAGTGTAGACTTTTGTAACCAGTCAAGGCACAATTTTCCTACACTGTATGTTGTTACTACCCCCGGATGTTGTCTTTGAACATATCGTGGGTCTGGCCTATGGATAGTAAAGCCCTGTGTTTTATTCAGGAATCTTTCTTGACAGATGTTTGTGTCTGTGGGCCAGATCAACCATTTTTTCCAATCAGGATTTGTTCTGTTTTGTAGTACTGTGTCTACTGTGACCGCTCCCTGTGTAGTGTTATTACTTGCAGGTGTTGGTACAGAAGGTGTGTTCATGTCTTTTATCTTGGCTTAAACCAAGGCAAGACGTTTGTTGCACAGTGTCATTCAAAAACATTATTTGATGTGGGATGATACAGGCTCTAAACAAAGCTTCTATCCCTTGCACTTGCCAATCTTTAGAACCTCAGACAGATTGTGTCGATTGTGTCTTTCCAAAAGTCGAATCCTTGTCTAGACAACTGGGTAATAAAGGCTGCAGAATAAATCTGTTTTGTATTAGTTAACATAATTTTCTGACCTGTTTTGTTTACATTCTTATAGAAAAATGTTTCTGGATCAGATGTATTGTACCCTGAAAAATATGGAAACTTATTTGCAAACGTTTTTGAACTACCCTTTGGAGGTGTAGGACAATGTTCCCATTGGTTAAATTTAAAAACATTTCTAGGTGTTGCAGATTTATGCAAGAAATGATGACCATAGTGGTTATAACAATATAGCTGTTCATAGACTGATGAACCCTCTAAGTATTCATTGTTAGAGAATGCAGCAGACCTTTCTAGATCAGACATATCATTTACAGTCTCAAAGTCCCAATCAGAATAGGTACTGGAGGTAATAAAATCACTTAATGAAATTTTAAATAAATGTGGAATGTTCAAAAGTTCCGTTGGGCCGAATACATCGAAATCGGTTTTGTCCCAAACTATACCATCCTGTATAGGAACGGCTGTTATGTTCACTGCTGACAAGTCTCTTGTTTCACGATGGGATGATTTGTGTGGTTTTAAAAGTAAGTTCACATTTTTACTTTCAGTGTCCAAACGGATGTATGTGCCATTTATAAGCATGCTAAGAGTCATAACCAAAGCTAGCCAAAACAGAAAGAAATGTATTCCAGAAATAATCCATATTCCAATCCATGTTGAAACCAGATAAGTCTTTCTCAGGAAATGAAAAAGGTCTTGTACTTGCTGTTTGAAAGTTTTTGATGCTGGCGTCGTTTCAGGTTCACTTGGATCCTCAGAAAACGTATCAAAGTTAATGAAATAGCCAGAAGCAGTTCGGTCAATTGTTGGGATTGCATCAGGATTTGTTGAAATCGCTGGAACCAGTTGATCACTTGTTACGTTGAAGTAGACAGGTGTATTTAGGCGAACTGTTACTTGAGTTTCAAGAGGGATGAGTTCCATAGCATTGTTGCTTAGTCCTTCATCTGTTACTGCTGAATTCTCGATGGTTATGAGTCTTTCAGTCTGAACCTCTTGGATGGTAGCGAGGGGAGTGCGTCTGCTACTAGGTCGGAGTCCACGAGGCCTACTATTTAGTATTGGCCACATACTGTGGTTTGATGAGGTCGATTGACACAAATCTTTTTTCCAGCAAGGGGCAGCAGAAGTACTGTTCTTGTTCCGTGAATGGCTAGGACAGGTACTGGTTGTCTGTAAGAAGGTCCAATTTCCTTCTTGTCCGCAATCTTCTCTCTGACTAGATCCCCAACTTTTGGGATCCAGACAGGCCTTGCTGGGACTGCCGGTTTTTCCCCAGTGGTGGTTGGCTTCAGGAACACGTTGCTTTGTTTCGATCTTGGTTCATTTAGATCCTGTAAAACAGCCAAACGATCTTTGATATCAAAGGGTTTATTTTCCACCACTGTGCCTTTACATTCGAGATCAGGAACCCACATTCTTGCCCCAAATAGGACCTCATATGGAGTGACCCCCCCACCCCGCCCCCCTAGAGAACTTCTTGGCAAATTATTTAATGAGCGTTGGACCCCATAAAGATGTTTGACCCACCCATCACTTGAACCTAATACTCTAGCTGTTATAGACTGCTTTATGTCCCGGTTTTTCCTTTCCACAACAGAATTTCCCTCATGATGAAACGGAGAGGAGTACCGCAATGCAACGCCCAAACTGGCCATGGCTTCTTTGTAAGCCCGAGAGCTAAACGCAGGGCCCTGGTCAGAATGTAGTGTGCCAATTGCGTATGTGCCGATAAAGACTCGCAAATCTTTAATAACAGTTCGAGCGTCAGCCGAGCGCTGAGGCCATATCCATAGGAACCTTGACTTAGTATTTGTGGGATTGCATTTGTCCATAGGGACGCCTGCGCGTAGATAGTCTAATGCTGTCTAACAATGGTGTCTGTACTGGGCAGGTTACTTCGTAGTCTGGTGTCTGATGGCGTTCTGCACTAGTCTGTCTATTGCAGTCTATGCAGTCATCGATGAAGATGTGAATTTGTGTATTCATTCCAAGCCACCAGTACATCTCTTTTAATGTTAATATTGTTTTAGAGATCCCTTGATGTGACAGACCCTCCCCCAGATGTGCTTCATAAATCAAAGCTGCTCTACGTTCCATGTTTGAAATTACCCTATCCCCCACTCCAGGAATTCGAGCAAAAGGAACGTTGTTTGTATAAATTACATAAGAGTACTTGAGTGGAAATTTCTTTGGTAACGCTGCACCACTGCCTTTGCTTGAAGCATTGACCGCTAACAATATCTCACTGTCTATTCTCGTTTTTGAACGAGTGATCGCAGCTACGGAAGCCGTCTGAACAGCCCCCTTTGGGGCTTCGTCAGCCAATGAATTCCCTGCAACGTGAACGCCATCACGTTGATGACTCAGCGTGTGTATCACGTGAGCTTTTGGTAGTTTGTTTTTTAACTGAACTACTTGTTCCCAAACCGTTTTATGCTTTATTGTGCCACCTTTTGCATCTTTGAACCAGTTTTCAAGCCAATTTTGTATATATTCATTATACGACTGAACACAGTAAAAAGAATCGCACACTATAAATGTGGGGAATTCGCGATCTGTACTTTCAAGTGCCAGTTTGAATGCTTGTAGTTCAGCTCTCTGAGCTGTACAATCTCATAGTGATTGCGTTTTAGTGACCATTGGTCTGAAGTTACCATCTTGCATGCGACCTTTAACGATTGCGCATGCTGCACTGTAAGCTTGCTTACTCCCTGTAGCGGGTTGTGCTGATCCGTCAGTGTAAATTATGAATTCGGACTGATTGAGAGGCAAAATTTCAGTGGGCAGAGGACATTCATGTTCATATTGCAGGAACGCTTGAGTTTTTAAATCAGGATCAAAAACATATTCAACATCTGTTGCAGCAAGAGAATTTACCCATTGTATCCATCTAGGATGTAAAGCTTTTGCATTTGGGATGCTCGCTTTTATGACCGCCTCTAAGGCAGGTACTGGGATTACAACAATAATGCGTTTTCCTTGAGCTAGAGCTCTTTGTTTTGCTACAGCGGTTTGAACTGCTGTCAGTATTTTTTCTGTTGAAGTGAAGCGCATTTCTGCTTGTGTATACAAATGTGATTTGTATGCCATTGGTACTTTTTCACCCTCATTAAATGTTAAATAGGTGAATCCGCACTGTCCCGAAATTATTCGGATCACTAAATTGCGTGTGATTTACGTGTTTGTAAGTGATTTGTTGCTAACATGTTCGCTTGGAGTGAACGCAAGAATTCTGTGTGTTCTTGTGTCCAATGTTTGATTGAAAAATCAGGTTTGATTAATTCGTAGAGAGGTTTAACCCTTTCTGCGTAATTTAGAATGTAAGTTCTTCCAAAATTTAGGAAACCCAAGATGGATTGTGAATTTTTCAGCGTTTTTGGAGGTTGGAGCAGCGCACACTTTTCTAAAAAGTTAGCTGCCAGGCTCTTGCCTTCACTTGAAAGCTCATTTCCTAGAAAAAGGACATTTGAGATGGGCAATTCTGGATTTTTTTAAAGTTGAATTTATAGCCCTCAGAGGCGAAGCCCAATATAATGGTACTCACCCTGTTCAAGTGCCTGTCTAGGTCCTCGTCTGTCAGATAGATGTCATCGACATATGACAATGCCTCATTATCATAAATTTGTAGTAACTCGGTTACCCTCGCTGAGAATAACCCCGGGCTGTTCTTGAACCCTTGTGGGAGTCGACAAAATTGACGCTGGGTCCCCATTATTGAGAAAGCTGTTAAGAACCTGCTTTCAGGTGCTATGTTTTGACAAAAGAAACCATTTGAAATATCCAATGTGGTTTTATATTTTTTACGCACAATGTTATTCATTAATGCTGTACTATGTGCATTTGTTACAGCAAACAAATGATGGACGGAATGCTGACAATGCAAACATTCTCCCCCAGTCAAAAGATCTGGGTTAAATCCATCGTTCTTTTGCCCACTACGCCACCCCAGTTTGGACCCAGCCATATGCAAATCAGTCTTGACCCTGTGCCCCATGGGAACAGTCCAGACCGAACTGCCAAGGCAGATCCTCCCTGGACTGGAAACAAGCATCCTGGGACTGGTTTCAGGGTATCTCACCCTTCTTCAGCCAGGCTAGCTTGAATCCAGTGGCGCAGTGAGCAAGGGACCCACATCTGGGCCTCATTATCATAAATTTGTAGTAACTCTGTTACCCTCGCTGAGAATAACCTCGGGCTGTTCTTGAACCCTTGTGGGAGTCGACAAAATTGACGCTGGGTCCCCATTATTGAGAAAGCTGTTAAGTACCTGCTTTCAGGTGCTATGTTTTGGCAAAAGAAACCATTTGAAATATCCAATGTGGTTTTATATTTTTTACGCACAATGTTATTCATTAATGCTGTACTATGTGCATTTTGCACTGCAAATGTTTTAGAACAAGTGTTCAAGTGTCTGTAATCCAAAACTAGACGATATGTATCGTCTGGTTTGGATACAGGAAACAAAGGATTGTTCATTGAGGAGGTGCATGTTTCAATCACCCCTTGGTATTCAAGTTGATCTAAGATCTCCCTGACCTGTTTTTTAGCTTCTTGCTTTATTGGGTACTGCCTTTGTGCAGTAGGTTCATTTTTTAACTGTATTTTATGGTGAGGTGAGTCCTCATCCCATCCTACATGATTTGTATATAATGCTGGGGTCTGGGCAACTGCCCATTTCCTGGCATAAGTATATTTTAGGTGAATTGGAATATGGTTGGAGAAGGCTGGCATAATGTCCTCGCCATGTAGACAAATTTTGGTGGCCAGTCTTTTTCTGCTAGAAGTATATCATAACCCCTTGAAAGTTTTTCCCAAAAGAGTACTTTCACTTGTCTTGGTATGTCTCCCTCCATTCGGAGTGTTATTTCATATAACTTTTGTGGAGTACTTACCCCGGTGTCTATAGTCTCTACTGTGATGTACTCATTCAAGTCCACTATCTCCAGAAGTTCCTTCAGGTTCTGGCGAGCTATTGTGACTTCTGCTGCACTGTCCAGCATTGTCTGAGCCCATTCTCCGTTCTTGAGTTGTGTTCTCAGTATTCTCGGCATGTCTGATCTTCAGACCTGCTACCTTCTTTTTTGAGAATTGAGGTTTTGATTTATTTTTCTGAACGGGTTTGTCATCTTTGGATTTCACGCGTTCTTCTCTATGTTCTGACCGTCCTCTTCTTTCCGATGTCTGTGACGATATCTGAAAGGAACGAGAGGAACGTGTATCAGTATCTTGATACCTGTCAGGTTTTCTTAAATTATCCCTATTCCTGAGGTTATACCTCCTTTCAGAGGGCTCCTTTTGAGGAGACCTACCTCGGTATTGAGAACGTGTCTCTCTGGAATTTTGCTTATTAGTTTCCCACTTCTTTTTAGAAGATGTAGGACTTTGTTTAATAGAGTCCTTCTCAGGACTTTCAGATAGTTTTGGCTTCAAAGGTTTTCCACCCAAACTATCTCTGCCTAATTCTGCATAAGATTGTTCTATTATTCTGGGTAGTTCATGTTGATGCTCTGTTACATCAAATTCCCTTAATCGTTGGCGGATCGCCACTGATGCTGCCTCCCCTTTAACCCTTTCCGTGCTCATGACGAGCTCAGCTCGTCATGCTGCGCGGTAGCGCTGTGCGCATGACGAGCTGAGCTCGTCACGACCCCACCCGCGATCGGAATGTCCAGCATACGAGCGGAATTCCGATCGCGGTCAAGGGGTTAATATTACATAATATTATTGTTGAGACCTGGTCGAAGTTTTTCAGTAATTTCATACCTAAATTCAGAGCAGGTTCTGCCCCGTATTCGTTTTGAATTTGTTTCAGGACATCTGGTATTACTGCAATTGACGGAACACCATGTGTTTTAGTGTAGATGGCAGCAAAGACTGAGCCCCAAGTGGTGCAGTCTTCCAGTTGTGGTGTGATCCCCATTGGTAAACAGATTGTTAGGATTCTGTGTTTCTCATAAGGGCTAGTATTAGGAAATACTGCTTCGATTTGTGTAATTTTTTGAGCTATCATGAATGGAATTTGCTCACGTTTTGTGGGCATTTTACCCATGACTGCGTGTAAAGTCTGTGGAGTAATTTTTAGTGTATTCCCCTGTGAGAGGTTTGATTTGGAATGGTCAATGGTGGTTGGACTGTGAAAGTCCGCATGACATATTGGACTAATTGTCTGTACATTTTTTATTAACTCTGTAAGTTGAGTAAGTAACTCCTCGCCTGACATTATATCGAGGTCAGGATGAGGAGTGTAGCCGGCTAGAATCGGCCATGTTGCTCCTGGTCTACCTAGTGGACCGAGCCTGGTAATGTTTCTGTGATGTTTTAGGACGCCTTTAAACCAGAGATGATGCTCCTGGTAAGTTAGTGGAATTTCAATATCCTCGAAAGGAATATATTCCTCTGGTGGTTCATCTTCCTTGTAGAAGTGAAACAGTCTTGTTACTGAATTTGATTCAGGGAATACTATCCATGAATAGAATACCTCTGTCTGAAAGGATTCGTGTGCCTCTATCACGAAAACTGCTCTACCACCTCTTGGTGGAAGGCCGTGTTTTATAAGTTTTAGAGTGATGGCTCTTCTTAAGTTTGGAGGGATGTCTATAATACCCTCCTCGGTTTCATTTAAACCTGTAAAGTTAAAAGCTGTTACGACTGGGTCAGCCGCAGCTACACCGTTCCCAGTGTCATTGTCCCCGTGTATGGACATTTGTTTTTTGAAAAATGTAGCACAAGTTTCAAGGAAACAAAAGATAAGGTTCACAATATTTTGGAACACTGTATCCTTCAACGTTGAACAAACCAAACAGCTAATATATAGGGTTTTTGTCCTATTTAGCTTTGGCGGATATTTAACCCTACCCACTCCAGACATCTTACGGAGTATGTGAGTAGGGGTCTCTGAGAAAAGCACGACTGAGTTACTCAGTATCTAGCGTTAAATTACTGCCTTACCAAACGGTTGGGCGCCATGTAGTGTAGTTCCTATTTCCCTAATAGGCTCTGCGCATTGGAATAATATACCCTATAGGTTTGACATAGGACTGAGGTCAGTATGTCCGTATCGAGTATATTAAACTTAATTACTTTGTGCCAGCTAGCTCAGAGGCCACTAGAAACTCCTTGTAAACAAGAAGGGAGTAGTTTCTGGCAACCGCATAAACATGACAACTTTGTTTCCCTTTAGAATCGGAACACACTCAGAATCGTGGAAACAATAGATAACAGTTTCACTCAGCTAATCGTGCATGCTTAGTTTCTTCAAAGTTACACAAAGAAAAGACTGGCGTTTCAATAAAAGGGATTTATTGAACAGTCTTGTTTCTCGTGTAAGAGATATGAGCTGTTATGATCACAAGACAGTATGCAAGATATATAATGTACAGCGTAAGCAATAGAAAGAAATAATACTGCGCTAGCATTATCTTTTAGCTATCACACATATATTCATATACATAAATAACATAAGCTAAAAATGCGAGTACTCATACGATGCTTCTCTAAGCTAGTTCTACCCCAGTGTACCTAACCTAGATGTAGGGCAAGGTGAGAAGTAGGTGAAGTATTCTATAGTATGGTATACTAAGAGTCTGATATGCCAAGAGTCCCTCTAGGTTCTAGTCGGCTCCATACCTTGAGAATGAGAGAGGTGGGAATCTTTCGGGATCTTCGAACTCTAACACCCAGCGAAGGGAGTCAGAACACTGGAAGCTGGATTCTCTGCGAGCAGGGATGACTGCGTCTCTTCTCAGTGCGTCAGGCCGGGACACGGGCTCCTCTAAAGTCGAGGTCTCCTCCTAACTTGCTTGGGTAAGGGAAGGTATATTTATACCTGGTATGTGCCTTAGAATGTTAGCATTGACGTGAAGTCGGACAGAGGAAGATGTCAGGAGTGAACCCTTAAGGAATAGCGGTTCATGCATAATAGATGAGTTCTTGGAGAAATCAATAATCCTGTGCTAGGGGAACTCCCAAGAGCTTAAGGGTCTGGTTTCTAAGAACTCGTTGTGACAGGGTGGACGGATGTTGGTGACCATGCCTGTATTTGGAGTGCATGGCTAATGCCTAAATAAGGACTGGGATTCTATGCCTATATAAGGGCAATGCGAATTGTGCCTATATAAGGACATGTTTCAGAAAAGCCTATATACGGACACCTAAAGCGAAATTCAACAGCCTCTGGGGCAATTACAAAGTACGAAGGGGGTCTGCGCTGCCCCCCTCTTCTATAATTTATAAGCCCCGGGGAGGTGGTGATCCCCGGGGCCTTAAAAGGCCTGAGGTGGGTGGCTGCGGGGCCCTCCAAATTAATAAATAATGCCCTGGGGAGGTGGCGGTCCCCAGGGTTTAAACTGGACTTGGGGAGGGGGGGCGCCTGTGACCCCTCCCCATCTGTTAATAAAATGGATGCCCCTGGGACCTGGCCCACCCAGGGGAATAAAAAGAAACAAATGCGAGAGACTGCGTTTGAGGTTTTTTTTTTTCCCCCAGCGGTTCTCAACTCTGTTATGATTTTGCAGCAAACTTTTTAAAATGCTTTTTCGCCCTGGTGGAGTCCCTTGGGGACCCCAGCACCAAGGCTAGGAGGTCAGAGTATTCCTACCCTGCCCCCTTTTTAGGTCTCGCCTGGCGTTAGCAGCGCGCATGCGCTGCTCTTCCCATGCGAGGGCTTCTTGTAATCGATAGTTTTGGAAGTGGAGTGTAGGCTCCGCCCCCTGTTTCCATTCACTAGCGTCATCGTGCATGCTAAACCCTGGCTTCCCATTGTTTGTGAGGCTTTTAAGTCCCTCCTGGTTACCACCCTGTCCACTTTTAGCCCCGCCCACCGGGACTGAATGCTTTACTTGCGGCGTGTTACTATCTCCTTTAATTAGAGGGTGAGGACTTTTTTTTTGTCATCCGGCTGGAGCGTGGCGCATGCTGTTTATTTAGTGTCATTCCGGCTTGTTATTTATTATTTTTTACTTTACATCTGAGCGCGGCGCCCACTTTAGGGACACCGCGCTCTGTTTGTTTATTTATTTATTTTATACCGGATGCCCACGCTCCGTTAAATATTCGCGCCTACGTTTCTGTTCTTCATAGCACTTAAATACCGCTACTTAATCAAGTATCGCTTGTGCCTGATTACGCAGAGTACAGCTGCTTTTCTGCAGCAAGTAAAGGCATTGCCAGAACAACGAGGCTTTTCAAGTGCTCCTCTCTAATCACTGCTGTTTATAGGGTGTGTTGCTGCAATAGGATTCTATCCGTCTTGAAGTTTACAGTCTCTCTGACTTTTACTACTGTAAAATCCTTAGCTGGGTATAAATTGCGGTCAGCGGCGAAGGTCCAGAGCTCGACGACAAAATATCTGGCCTTACATTCCAACTTTGAAAACAGGCGTGTGTGTGTGTGTGCGTGTGTGTGTGTGTGTGCGTGTGTGTGTGTGCGTGTGTGTGTGTGTGTGTGTGTGTGTGTGTGTGAGCTTTTGGGGTTCGGCGTGTCTGAGGACCGTACCTCTGTGTGTGTCACAGTGGTGATTAACTGTTCATGTGTGTGTGTGACAAAGAGAGATTGATTCTATCTGTCGGTGCCTGTCGTACGTGTTGGTAGAGTTCAGTGTCCTCCAGCCTGTGTGTGCAGGAGCAGTGATGAGGTGTGAGATGTTCTGCGCGTGCGTTTGTAGTGTTAAATGTGCCCTAGTATTCTTCTACTTGTGTTTTTGTGTACAAACTACACTGCTCAGGAATGTGATCACAAACAGGGGCTCATTGCCTGCTTTCACAATCCCCCTGCTAACTGCGCACCCCCTCCTGATGAAATGTGACCCATCCCTCCCCCACCAGCCGGGAGCGCAGCCTCGTAATAGGGCGCTCGGCAGCTGCCTGCCCTGCGTGGGTTAGGAGAGGCATCTGTGCACTTAACCCCCTCCCTGTCTCCTATTCTTTCTCTGTTACTTTCATCGCTTGCTATCGTTCTTCTTTTCTCTCTCCGTTCCTCTCACTTTCTGTCCCTCTCCTCATCTTTCTGGTACTCTCACCTCTTTCTTTCCCTCCCCATCATGCTGTCTCCCTCTACTCTCCTTCCTCGTCTCTTTCTCTCTTCTCACGTGTTCTCTTCATTTCTCGCTAGTCCTCTTCTTTCTAACTCCTTCTGTCAGTCTCTCCTTTTTCTTTTGGGTGCCCTTTTCACCCTCTCTGCCCCACACTTCTATGACACTCTCTTTGTCATCTTTCCTCTCCATCCTCTTCCCTCTTTTTTCTCTCCATTGCATATTGCATTATTTCTTTCCCAGTCTCTCGGTACTTTCCAACGCTCATTGTCTTCCCTTGTACTTTCTTTCTCCTTTATTTGTTTCGTTGTGTGCCTGTGTCCCTTGGTCTGTGTTGCTCCTCCGCCTCCCTCCCTCCCTCTCTTTCTTTTGCTCTCAGTTCTATTCCCTCTCTCCTCCCCCTCTCTTTGCTGTTCCGCTGCCCGTCTTCCCTTTTCTCTCGATCCCCACTTCTCTCCATTCTCCTCGGCCCATCTTGCTGCTGTCTCTTTCTTTCCCATATCTCCCCCTCTCTCTCGCCCCTTCTCTCTTTCTCCACATTCTTTGATTTCTCTTTGCTCTTCTTTCCGCGCTCACTTCCCACGCCCCTGTTTCCTCATTCTTCGCGGTCTCTTCACCCCGCTCTTGCTTCTGTCTTTCTCTCTCTCTCTCTCCTCTGCCTGGCTTTGTGTCAGTGGGAATGCTGTGATTTGGGAGCCAAGCTCGCCTGCTCAGTTTTTCCAGACCCTCATTTGGAAGGAAGAAAGTAGTGGAGAATGCCTGACCAAGAGTTAATGAACGCCTTTGCCTCACTTATGCTTCAGTCCTTCTGAAACAGACAGATGGAATCAGGAGCAGAAATCGAAGCTCTCAGCTGGCGGGGCCCATTCAGCAGTATCCTTACTTAACAAGCATTGGAAATAGAATAGGTCTCGCCTTTGATTAAGTTAAAGCCATTTGCTTTGCTAATGGTATTGTATTCTAGCTTTGCATTCTTTAGTGTATATTTGTGATATGTTGTAGTTGTATGTAGTTAGAATTGTTTTGTTAGCTGTGTAGTAGTTTAAAGCATAGCGTTAGTAGGAAAAGAGCCGTGTTTCAGATTTGGGAGGTGAATGAATAGAAGAATAGTATGTGTTAATTTCGTATAGTGAGGATTACAATAGCATGAGGCAGATGAAAGGGGCGAGGGGAGAGCAAATGTATCCACATATCACAAATATACAAATATACACTAAATGCAAAGCTAGAATACAATACCATTAGCAAAGCAAATGGCTTTAACTTAATCAAAGGCGAGACCTATTGCATTTTCAATGCTTGTTGTTTTATCTGATAGAGGCTATTAGTTATAGATTCCTTACCTTAGAATTTTCCCCCAGGCGTCAGACTGGATCCGGGGAATTTTTCTTCAGCAAT
Organism: Calotriton arnoldi; assembly: GCA_963921515.1. Classification (NCBI taxonomy): domain Eukaryota; kingdom Metazoa; phylum Chordata; class Amphibia; order Caudata; family Salamandridae; genus Calotriton; species Calotriton arnoldi. The sequence goes on from CAWUFW010002099.1 coordinate 724,767, forward strand.
AGGCCTCTGCGTCGGTCGACTGCGCGTCGTCGCTCTAGGCTCCGGTGCCTGATTCTGGGACGACTCCGCGCCTCCCCCTGTTTCTGGGAGCCGGGGTGTCCCCTGCCCAGCTTCGTGCATTTTACAAAGCCCTCCATTCCATCTTTGGGCAACCCGACTGCTGGCGCGCCTTTAGGCCCCGTGGAGCCAGTTGGAGTCCCTGGGCCTTCGATGGCGGCACCGCAGGGTCCCCATGGATCCAGGCCTGGATCTGAATCGACGCTGGTTGACCTTACTCGACCTTCCCCAGTGCCAACCGTGCCTCCCAGTGCCAACCGTGCCTCCCAGTGCCAACCGTGCCCCCCGCGCCAACCGTGCCCCCCGCTGACGCCGTCCCCATCTTTATCCCCGAGATGGACCAGGAGACAGATCGATGTTGGCCGACGTCTAATCCGACGCCGGAGGGTACTTTTGTGCCCTTGTTCATCCCAGGTGTTCCCTATCACCCTGAGGGTGGTGATCAGGCCTGGGAGGGGTCGCTGGACCCTTTAACAGACCAGCTGGAAGAGCCAGACTGGAGAGAGGAATTGGGTGATGCCAGTGGACTGGATACCTCCCCAGACCTTGACATGCTTTCTCCCCCTACCGTGGCTACGGAGAAGGGAGCCTCTTATGCAGTGGTGGTCCGTAGGGCAGCCGAGGCTTTGGGCCTGAAGCTCCCTACAGTGGCAGTCAGGACTAACCTGACAGAGGTGCTTCAACCGGCGGCAACCTCATCTGAACCCCTCTTGCCCTTAAATGAAGCCCTCACGGACGTCCTTCTGGGCACTTGGTCCAGGCCCAGCACAGTGGCTCCTGTGGAACAAACGATTGCTCGCCTCCACCGCCCAGCTCAGGTCGATCCCATTTTCCTCTCCCAACACCCTTCCCCCGAGAACTTTGTGGTCCACGCCTCTTCTTCCAAGGGGGCATTCACTTCTGCACCCCTGGATAGGGAATCCAAGAAGCTGGATCATCTTGGGAAGCGTATGTTCTCTTCCTCCAGCTTGGCGCTACGTCTGTGAATACCCCCATGCCTCTTGGGCCGCTATACCCATACAGTCTTGGATACGGTTGCGCAGGTGGTGCCTCAGTATCCGGAGGCGGCCCGGGCCATTCTCTCTCAGGCAGTGGCGGATGGGAGAGATGCAGCAAAATTCACAATCCGCTTGGACTGGACACCGCCGACTCTCTGGGCAGAACGATTGCCACGTCGGTAGCCCTTCGGCACTACGCCTGGCTGAGGACGTCTGGTTTTTCGGGGGATGTCCATTCAACTTTGCTGGACTCGCCCTTCGATGGCCATCGCCATTTTGGTGACAAGGCGGACTCCCCGCTCAAGCGTTTTAAGGATTCTCGGGCTACGGCCAGATCCTTAGGCCTCGCTGCGTCCTCCCATCCCCCACAGTCTGCCTTTCGTCCCTTTTTGTGGCTACGGAAGGGACACCCCACCACGTCCGACCCAGTCCAGCCACCAGTCCACGCAAGCTGCGTGGCCGCGGACGTGGAATCCAGCGATGCGGGTATGGTAACGGGTGGGCCAGTCCACCCTTTCCCCCCCTGCAGCAGCCTCCAAACCGTCCTAGTCTGACCTTTCAGGGCCTTCAGCGACCAGTGGGTGGCAGGATTCGCCATCACCTCGCCCACTGGCAATCCATCACGTCAGACAGGTGGTTTTTACAGATAGTCCGATGGGGCTACTCCCTTCCCTTCGAGACTACCCCCTTCCCTTCGAGACTACCCCTCCCACCAAGCCACGGTCTTTCGATCGCATGTCGGAGGATCATTTGGCGCTTCTCCACCAGGAAGTCTCAGCTCTTTCAGCCAAGGGAGCTATCGAGAGGGTAGCAGCGCCAGAGTAGGTGTGGTTGCTATTCAGGCTACTTTCTGGTGCCCAAGAAGGACGAAAGGCCTGCGTCCTATCCTAGACCTTGGGGCCCTCAACCGCTTCCTCCGGAAGAGAAGTTCAAAATGCTAACCCTGGCTCAGGTCCTGTGTGCCCTCGACCCTGGAGACTGGATGGTAGCGTTGGACTTGCAGGACGCTTATTTTCACATCCCTGCCAGCCCACAGGCGTTACCTATGGTTCACGGTCGGCCACGAGCATTTTCAGTTCACTGTGCTCCCCTTCGGCCTTACCCGTGCTCCTCGGGTGTTCACGAAGGTGATGGCGGTGGTCGCAGCTCATCTGCGCAGATCAGGGGTTCCAGTCTTCCCCTATCTCGATGATTGGCTTTTGAAGGCGGGCTCGCCCCAGGCGGTCGTCACCCACCTCCAGACTACAGCGGACCTCCTGCATTCGCTGGGGTTCACTATCAACATGCAGAAGTCACATCTGACTCCCTCTCAGTCACTCCCTTTCATCTGAGCTGTTCTGGACACAGTGCAGATTCGGGCTTATCCTCCCGAGCAGCGTGTCTGGGATATTCGGGCTATGATACCGATGTTTCAGCCTCTGTCCCGGATTTCAGTGAGCATGACTCTGAGGCTGCTGGGCCTCATGGCCTCCTGCATCCAGCTGGTAGATCAAGCCAGATGACACATGCGGGCTCTGCAGTGGGACCTGAAGTTCCAGTCGGCGCAGCATCAGGGGAATCTTTCCGACTACGTCCAGATCTCGGAGGGGACTGCACAGCAACTGCAGTGGTGGTTAACGAACCAGGATTGGGTCAGAGGCAGATCCCTCTCCCTTCTCCAACCAGACCTCACGGTGGTGACCGATACATCACTCCTGGGATGGGGCGGCCACCTGGGGAGGCAGAAATCAGAGGAGTCTGGTCTTCAGTGGAGTCCGGTCTCCATATCAACTTGTTGGAGCTCTGGGTGATTCGCTTGGCACTGAAGGCATTCCTTCCCTCCCTCAAGGGAAAGGCAGTGCAGGTGTTCACTGACAACACTACCGCCATGTGGTACTGCAACAAACAAGGCGGGGTGGGGTCGTGGACCCTTTGTCAAGAGGCTCTTCGCCTTTGGACATGGCTGGAACATCAGGGCATTACCCTGGTGGTTTAACACCTGGCAGGTTCTCTGAACGCCGGGGCGGACAAACTCAGCCGTCGGAGCCTGGTGGATCACGAATGGGTTCTTCACTCAGAGGTGGGGCAAGGTCTCTTTCAGCAGTGGGGAGTGCCTTGGTTACATCTGCTCGCCACCAAAGAGAACACGCAATGTCAATAGTTCTGCGCATTGGAGTTTCCAAGGCGGCACTCGCTCAGCGACGCTTTTCGTCAAGAGTGTAGCTGCGGCCTCCTGTACACCTTTCCACCTGTACCACTTCTGCCCCGAGTGCTGAAGAAGGTTAGGCGCAACCGGGCCCAAGTCATTCTTGTGGCACCGGATTGGGCACGAAGGGTCTGTACCCCGAGCTCCTGAGCATGGCCATCAATCCTCCAATCAGACTGCCCCTTCGGGAGGATCTTCTGTCCAGCCTCCACTTGCTTGTGTGGAGATTGAGCGGCGACAGTTGACAGCTTTTGACCTTCCTCCTGAAGTCTGTAATGTCATCTTGGCAGCCAGGCTTCCCTCCACTAAGACGGTATACGCCTGTCGATGGAATGAGTTTGTGGCCTGGTGCATAGCAAAGGCTGTGGATCCCCTCTCCACCCCTCTTTCTGAGGTTCTATTATTCCTTCTTTCTTTTGCCCAGCAGGGCTCTGCTCTGGGCACTTTTAAGGGCTACCTGGCAGCCATTTCTGCTTTTCTTCAGCTGCCAGATCAGCCCTCTTCGTTCAAGTCCCCTATTGTAAGTCGCTTCTTTAAAGGCATTATTCACCTCTTTCCTCCATCTTCTTTCATAATGCCTCAGTGGGACTTGAACCTTGTCTTGACTTATCTTCTGTGCACTCTCTTCGAGCCTCTTCACAACTGTCCTCTCAGGCTTCTTACTCTGAAGACTGCCTTTCTCGTTGCCATTACCTCTGCTCGCAGAGTGAGTGAGCTTCAGGCTCTTTTTTCTAAGCCTCCTTTCTTTTCAGTCCATCCGGACAAGGTGGTGCTCCGAACGAGACCCTCATTCTTGCCTAAAGTAGTCACTCCCTTTCACATCTGGCAGACTATTACTCTGCCCAACTTTTTCCCGCCTCTGCACCCTTCCAAGGAGGAGGAGAGACTCCACCGTCTTGACCCAAAACGTGTGTTGTCTTTCTACATTGACCGCACAAAGGAGTTCCGGGTGGACGATCAACTCTTTGTTGGCTATGTGGGTGCCAAAAAAGGTCGGTCTGTGCAGAAGCGTACCATCTCTCGGTGGGTAGTTCTTTGTATCAAGATATGTTACACTTTGGCTAAAAAGGAACCTCCAGTGGGGCTGCGCGCTCATTCCACTAGAGCTACGGCAGCAACCACTGCTTTGTCGCGGGGAGTTCCACTCATCGATATCTGCCAGGCGGCCACGTCGGCTTCTATGCTCAGGTTCACCAGACATTACTTCCTGGATAGTCAAGTCCGGAGGGACGGCTACTTTGCTTGTTCTGTCCTCCAGGATTTTCTGGTGTGAACTTGGTTCGCAGACCCTCCTCAGGGGATGGTATTGCTTGGGTATCTATTCTAAGGTAAGGAATCTATAACTAGTCTCTTTCAAATAAACAAGTAACTTACCTTCTGTAATGATGTATCTGTCATAGATTCCTTACCGCCCCACCCATCCTCCCCGCTCTGTGAACTGACTTGTAGGGTTAGGGACACCCTTATAGGGCCCTAGAGTGGCGCACCAGTGGTCAGTGTCTTTCATGGCTCTGCGCTTTTGGTGTGGAAAGTCGTGTCAGAACTGACGTCCGCGCAGGGGCGGCGTCTAAGTAGGCACCGCAACGTCATCCTGGCGACTACAAGACCGACGATGGACACAGAGTAGACCGACGCGCAGGGGTATAGCTGAAGAAAAATTCTCCGGATCCGGTCTGATGCCTGGGGGAAATTCTAAGGTAAGGAGTCTATAACTAATATACGTCTCTTACAGATACATTGTTACCGAAGGTAAGTAACTTGTTCTTTTGGGACTCTGCTAATGCCGAGTCCCAAGATGGCTTCCAACACTTCCTGGTTGAAGTGTTGGACCCCAATGCGATATCACCACGGGAATTGTCGGATCCACGGAGTATCCATGTCCCTAGATATGCAAATTTGTTTTTCCCTTATGTCAAAAACTACTGAACTGATTTACACCAGTTCACAAAAAGGTTGCTTTCTGGACCAAGAGCTACCTCCCTGCCAAATTTGGTGTAATTCCATTCAGCGGTTCGGGCTGTAGTCCTGTCTAAAATCCCTATGGGAAATTGCATGGGGAAAATGTGTTGTGGGACGCCCCTTTTTCTCGTCCCCCACTTGATGGATCACCCCAAAACTTTCAGCACAGCAGCTGAGCGTTTGTACTTATTTTGAACAATTCGTGAAGATTCGTCGACTGCCACCAAAGTTATTGACAAAAAAACTGCTTTTCCTATGGAAACTAAGTCGCAACTATAACTGGGTTATATATATATATATTCACTGAAAAAACCATAGGCTTTAGGGATAGTTGTAGTTAGTTGGACATTTCACTCATACAAAACCATAGAAATTCCCCCGTTATAGTTAGTTCAGCTAACTATAACTCGCGCCCCCGCAATGCACTGCTGATGACGTCACATATTACATCACTCATGACATGGTCAGTGACATCACTGATGACATCACTGATGACATCTCAAATGACATCACTGATGACATCACTGATGACATCATCCATGTGATAATTTCATGCATCTTCTCACACCCTAATATAACTTTTGATTCACCCACTCTAAATTACAGACTGCCATTCTCAAAACCATACACACTCCAATACCAATAACTACATACCCACTCACTGATTCTTAGGTCTACACACACACATCTACTCACTCACCCGTACAGTCACTCATACTTACAGTCACTCAGTACAGGACTATCATATGCACTCATACACCTATATAAACACTCACACACCGCCACTCATCCATAGAGGTACTCACACACCTAGTCAGTCATGCAAAAATTAATCACACACCCATTTACTCACCTATACAGTTATACACACACCAGCTCACTTACTCATACAAATACTAGCACATTCTTACGCTCTTATACAATAACTGATACAAGCACAAACGCATCCATACAGCCACTCTCACAATCACACTCTCACTTATAGCCATTTAAATACTCTAACACACATATATACTGCCTTTTACATATGTAGTTACTCGCACATGTACCACTGAGATATACATTCACTCACTAACATTCCCATACACACACTCACCCACCCAAGCAGTCCATCACAGATGCACTCTTGAAATCATGCACCCAGTGAATCACCCACTCACACATCTATGTACAGAGTCACACACACCCCACCCACACAAACACTCAGGCAGCCATACAGATACTCAGAGAACCAATCAATAACCCATATAGACACTCATGTAGCTATTCACAAATCCATGCATCCACTTACACACCAACAAACAGACGGATACAGACATTCACACAGTTTAGTCACTAACCCATGCATTCAGTAAGATACGTTTAATCACTCACTTGTAGAGTCAGTCACGCACGTACTAAATCATCCATTCAGACACTTATACACCCACTCATTCTTCAATACGCCTTTCCCTATATATATTAAACATATTTAAACTTTACAGAAACAGTCATTGGATGATGTCATCAGTGATGTCATTTGAGATGTCATCAGTGATGTCATTTGAGATGTCATCAGTGATGTCATCAGTGATGTCACTGACCATGTCATGAGTGATGTAATATGTGACGTCATCAGCAGTGCATTGCGGGGGCGCGAGTTATAGTTAGCTGAACTAACTATAACGGGGGAATTTCTATGGTTTTGTACGAGTGAAATGTCCAACTAACTATAACCATCCCTAAAACCTATGGTTTTTTCAGTGAATATATATTATCTACTGGCGGTCGCCAGTAGATAGTTATAGTTAGGACCTATTTTCCATAGGAAATCCGCGACATTCTATTTGAAATAACTCTTGCGTCGGATGACGAATCTTCGCGGAATTTTCAAACTTTATGGCCCGCTCCGGTCCGCTCCTACCCTGAAAGTTTCGGGTGATTCGTCAAGCGGGGGCCGAGAAAAAAGGGGTCCCAAAACGTGTTTTCCCCATTCATTTTTCCATAGGAAACTTTAGACACGGCTACAGCTCGAACTGCTGAACGGAATTACACCAAATTTGGCAAAGAGGTAGTTCTTGGTTCAGAAAGAACCCTTTTGTTAAATGGTGTAAATCCGCTCAGCAGTTGCTGAGAAAATCAAAAGTAAAATCACATATATATCTGGGCGGAGCCTAACCACACATGTCATCGTGAGATCTGATTGGCTGTCAGCACTTCATCCTTGAATTGCTGGCAGCCATCTTGGGACCAATATACATGATAGTACCCCATTGAAATGCATTGTAGTGAATCAAAGATTTTGAGGGTTACCAAAAGGAGAACTATAAAGGGTGATAACAGACTTTAGTTACATTAGAATTCATTTGTTGATGGTACCATACTAATTTCAGGAGCGCATCCCCCAACAGGACCTAGGTTTAATTATCAGATATCAAAGGTCAAAGAGCCATCTAACAAAGCAGTGCTATGGTCAGAAAACGGTCCCAATATTGACCCTCACTACAATGCTCTATTACCAATAATGACACGTACTACAAGATTCTAAACACTCCCCTCCATAAAGGGTCCTCCTTTCAATTATCATGCCCTGCCAGGTATAAAAGCATACTTTAGAACACCGACACAAGCAGCCATTCAAAAACCCATTAGGAGCGACCTGCTGGGATTGTCTTTGCTGCACAGGCCCACCAGCCCCAGAAGTTTAAAGCCAACAATGGACCAGAGCAGCTTCTCCCAGATTGACGCTGCCTGCTACACATTAATGGAGGTACGTAAATAAGGGGCTGTGTTACAGGCTTAAGAGTGTATGGGCTTATTTAATATGTTGATGCCTGTATATAAATGAACAGCGTTGCATTTTTAAAGGGTGTTTAACGCAAGGCATGAAGGTGTTTACAATGTTTTAAGTAGGGATTAAGGAGGTCTTGGGGCAAGCTGCTTAAGGTGAATAATGAGGGATGTAAAATATAGGTGTAATTTTAAAGTTTAACAATGCCTAGAAGTATTTTTACAATGTTACATACGTGTTTAGAGTCCCCAGAGATCGCAAAATTAACCCCAAACAATTTAACAATAAATAAAAACTGTTTAAGTACTCACCCATGGGTCGATCCTTGTGGCGCTGCTGGTGAAGGTTCTGTTGATAGCTGACCAGGGCCATTATGTGCGAGGCCCCAAAAATGTCGCAAGTCCGTGATGGGGTCATGGTCCCCTAATGGTTGGAGTGATGTTGAGGGTTGGGGCTATGGTGTTGATGTTGACCGGGAGGTTTTTAAAAAAAAAAAAAAAATAGAAAAAAATGTCCCCGAGCCCCCTTATGGTAGGCGCTGCTATGGGGCTGTGGTAGGGCCATGCACTGCTGAAGCCCAGAGCCATCGCTGGGCTCGTGAGGTCTCTGGGGGTTGGTGGCGCCCGTGTGCAGGGGCTTGAGGCCCCGTTTTTAAGCAATTAAAGGCCCGGAGCTCGCTTGTCATGGGCGCTGCTCCGGGGATCTGGTGCGGGTGGGGGCGAGGGTCCGTGTGGGCGCTCGGCCCATTTTGTTAAAATTAAAAGGCCCTGTTTTTTAAATTAAAGGCCCCGGAGCCCACTGAGCTCCATGCGGCGCTCCGGGGTGAATGCACGGCTGAGGTAGCTGCTCCGGTGGCGCCAAGGTGCGCAGGGGCTTGAGACCCGTTTCTTAAAAATAAAGGCCCCAGGAGCCCGCTTGCAAGGTCGGGGCTCCGGGGATCTGGTGCGGGCGGGGCGAGGGACCGTGTGGGCGCGAGGCCCGTTTCTTAAAAATGAAAGGCCCCGGAGACCGCTGCGCTCCATGCGGCGCTCCGGGGATCTGGTGCGGGCGGGGGCGAGGGACCGTGTGGGCGCGAGGCCCTGTTTTTGAAATGAAAGGCCCCGGAGACCGCTGTGCTTCATGCGGGGCTCAGGGGCTGTTTGTGTTGTTGGCGGTGGGGTAGGGATGGCGCCTGGGTGCTCGGGGGCTTGAGGCCCCGTTTTAAAAATGAAAGGCCCCGGAGCCCGCTTGTCATGGGCGCTGCTCTGGGGATCTGGTGCGGTCGGGGGCGAGGGACCGTGTGGGCTTGAGGCCCTGTATGCGGCGCTCCGGGGTTGTTGGGCGGTAGGGATTGGGGACAAGGATGGCGCCGGTGGCCGTTAGGCCCCTTTTAAAAGATAAAGGCCCCGGAGCCCACTATGCGACATGTGGGGCTCCGGGGTTTTGTGCTGCAGGGTGGGGGCCCTGAGGCCTAGGGCTCCGTTTGGGCGCGAGGCCCCGTTTTTAAAAATAAAGGCCCCGGAGCCCGCTTTGCACCAGGCGGAGCTCCGGGTGCATGGGTGAGGGTCCTGCGGCTTGGGGCTCCGTGTGTGGCGCTCGGCCCCATTTTTAAAAATAAAGGCCCTGGAGCCCGCTGAGCTCCACGCGGTGCTCCGGGGGTTTGTGCTGCAGGTTGAGGGCCCTGAGACCTAGGGCTCCGTGTGGGCGCGAGGCCGCGATGTTTTGAAGTTAAAGGCCCCGGAGCCCGCTTGCCATGGGCGCTGCTCCGGGGGTATTGTGCGGGCTGGGGTGGGGTGGGGGCCCTGAGGCCTAGGGCTCCATGTGTCCGCTTACCGCCGGCGCTCCTGGGGGTCTGTTGGAGGCGGTGTTACAGGGTCCCCCACGAGGCTCGTGATGGTGGCAGCATCATGGCTGCCAGGAGCTTCCCCTCAGCGGTTCACGAAGGAAGGCCCTCCCCTCTGTGATGACATCACGGTTGTGGAGGGCCTTCCTTCGTGAAACACTGAGGGAGCTCCCTGTAGGTATTCCCCCAAGGAAGTGCCTCCTAAGGGTGTGCAACAATGCATTAAGCAGCCGCATTGTAGGGTGTCACCAGGGCTTTAAATGGAAGCTTTTTCAATATTATATACACATCATAGTTGCTGCTTATTTATCTTATGCAACTAACAACCAGTGACAAAGCCAATAGACCTGCTGCTGTTACATGCTGGATCATATATCCGGATACAATGTTAGAAACAGGCCATGCAAAAAATAAATAAGTGTGTGTGTGTGTGTGTGTGTGTGTGCGTACGTGCGTGCGTGCGTTTGTGTTGTTACTATCCTTGTGGGGACTTGGGTGTGATAACACACTCACGCTGTGGGGACTTGATTGCACTGTGGGGACCTGAACCCAGGTCCCCACAAGGCAATGTCTTCTAAATAATAAAAAATGACTTCAGGAACATCTGTGTCAAATTTTACAACTTTTTAAAAAATTGCCTTGTGGGGACCTGTGTTTCATCAAGTGTGTTTATATTTCTGCTCAGCTCTGCCCCTGTAGACAGGAGGTGGTACTGCAGTCTTAAACACACTTTGCATTTAAACACACTTTGCTTATCAGAAACACACTGAAAGAGCAGACTTTTCTAAGGAAAAGATGCACAACCCGGTGTTTATCCAAATATTTTTCATACAAATTAACCCTTTCTCTATTGATTAAAGATTAAAATAAAATGTTATTTGCATGAAGTATTAAATGTAGACTTTTGTGTCTGAATATTCTTAGCGATTTTATAAATATTGCTCAAAGCAACTTGGATCAGTTTTGAATCCCAGAATACTTTTTTATTGACGTTTGATTCTTAATTGCAAAAAAAAAAAATTTATGGTGCACTACGCTGCAATACAATATAAATTGGTTTTATAATTTTTGGCAAATAACTTAAAGGGATCAATACTTCTTGTTACATTTTTAGGCTTGTGCCAGGAATTCAAAGTCTCTACGTTGCTTTGCCTTTGTTTAAATATTAATATGCATTATGGAATATGTTCTTTTAGATGATGGCTAGATGGGAAACACCCTTTACAATATTGCCTTTACCATGAAGCCTTTACCAAGCAAGTATATTTTTGTGACTTTACCATGCCAGCCTTTACCAAGCATGATATATATATGTATAGAAGTAAAGGATGGGAAGGGTAATTTTAGGGTTTATGCGTAAGGATGGTAATAGTAATTTTAGGGTTATCGGGTGGGTAGTTGTAAAGGGTGGTAAGGGTAATTTCAGGGCAGTATTTAGGGGTAGGTATTGGTGAAGGGTGGTTAGGGTAATTTTAGGGTTTAGGGATATATATATATATATACTGGCGATCACCAGTAGGTAGTTATAGTTAGGACCTATTTTCCATAGGAAAAGAGTTTTTTGACTTGCCTTTATCTTTGGCACCGGTCGACGGATCTTCACGAAGGTTTCCAAAAAAAGTGTCATAGTAAGTTTTGTTGTGCATGGGAAGATTCGGGGTGATCCGCTAAGCGGGGGCCAAGGAAAAGGGGGTTAAAAAAAGTGTATTTCCCCATTTTAATTCCCATAGGACATCTAGACAAACCTACAGCAACCGCTGGACAGAATTACACCAAATTTGGCAGAAAGGTAGATGTTGTGCTTTTTGTTATTCGGTGTAAATCCATTCAATCGTTTTTGGGAAATTTAAGAAGGTTTTTTTATATATCTCTGGCCGTAGATATTTTGCAATGCTTTCGCTATCAATCACAAATGTTCGTGCCAACAGGAATGCTGTGATTGGCTGGACACAACCTGAGCAGAAAGTTGCGGCTGCCATTTTACTGATCAGGAACGGTTCTGGGGCTGAAAATTTGTGTGAAAGCTATCATAAGGGATCAGGGTGGAGGTACTCTGACCCCATGTTTGGTGTTAGTGACACAAGTTATGTGTCCACATTTTTTTAAATCGCATGCGATATTTGCGATGACGACCCGACCGCCAGCACGGCCCCACCCCCTATGTACCGTCACGGGGACATCCCGGCTATCGACGTCTTCGCGAATATTAGTGAAAAAAATATATATATATATATATCTTTGTACACAATGCCGGTCACTGTCGCAGACTCATGTATGCACTCACAAACTCACTCAGACACTTATACACCCACTCAGACACTTATACATCCAGTCACATACCCACACAGATATGCATGCACTTACTCCTATGCCCCCTCAGATACTCATGCACCCCCTTACAGACTCACTCGGAGAGTCATGCACCCATGTACAGACCCACTCCGAAACTCACACACCCACTTACAGACCCACATATAGACTCATGCACCCACTCATATTCCCACTTACAGACTCTTACACCAACTCACAGACCCAACCAGGCACTCATGCACCCACTCACTGACCCACTGAGGGACTTAAACACCTAGTGACAGACCAATTCAGAGACTAATGCACCCAGTTAAAGAGCCAGTCAAAGACTCATACAGCCACTCAAAGACTTACTCAGAGACTCGCGCACTCTCTGACAGACCCACTCACAGACTCATGCACCCACTCACAGGCTCATGCACCCACTCACAAATCCACTCAGAGAGTAATGCACCCACCCGCAAACCCACACAGAGACTTATGCACCCCCTCAGATACTCACTCACAGACTCATGCACCCAGTCGCATTCCCACAGAGAGACTGATGCATTGTCAGAGCTGCTTTTGAGGTCTTACTACCGGAGCAGCAGCTGGATTCTGAAGCTTATTGGAATATCAGATGATAAACTAATGTTCACATGGAGCATATCCACAGAAAGGAGGCTATCCAATACATGGTACTTGCATGGGAGGCTGTATTATAAAAGGAGGGAGTAGCCACAGAGGGCAGAGCCATCCTTTAGATTATACTTACAGAGCACAGAGTATTGTCTTTAGTTTATTTCCAGGCAACTTGTGATTCTATAATACATAAACTGTGAACTGAGTCTCCTCTACATGTATGGGTACGTTCAGGTTATGAGTGGGTGTGCATGATGGAGCACGGTTGAGAGCTCTAGAGTTGGGGTTAAACAGTGAGAGCTTCTCACAGTCCCTGTTGGTGCCTCATAAGTGTATTCACACCACATATGCATCTAATAATTGGCCTCTCTACTGAGTGCACAGAAGAATGATAATCTTTTCTCGCGAAGTAATCCATGTCAGTGATACAGTCCCTTTTTAAATTTTATCTTTTACTTCATTTACATTTCCTAAGATTAGATGTATTTTCCAGAGGGCATATTTCTATATTTGTTTTCATGCAACATGTGATTCTTGTATAGTGCATACTACGAACTGTGTCACCTCTAGGTGTCTGGGTAAATTTGAGTTATGTTATGTACATGTACTCCTAACTGTACCTATGTGCAGCTACCACTACCTATACATTTGTACCTGTACTCTGCCCTATACTCCAGCATCCATAACCACATCAATAGCCTAGTTACCTTATCAAAGTACCTGAATCTCTTCCGACACCCTAGTAGCTCTAGCCATGTCTATGCCTCCTTGCAGTACCCCTTACTCGACTTTGATACTGCTACTCTTGCTAATAATGGGCTTCTCCTTTTCCCCCAGTATTGATACCCTTAGTTTTACCGTACGTCTTCTATCCTATTATATCCAAATATCACAACCTTTCTCTGTAACTTAGTATGTCTACACAAACCATAGTAGTTCTATCCCTGCCTAAACCCTACTACTTCAACTCTTGCCTTAACATCTGAATTTGCCAATACCCCAGTGCCTTTAACCCTGCCACTACCCTAGCATGCCACTCCTACCTACACCCTAGTATCTCTACTCATACACCATTGTACCTCTACCCCTAACTACATCCAAGTAACTATATTCTTGCCTATGCCTCTAGGTCGGTCTTCACCTTGTAGCTCTACTTGAGTTGTGCCCTTAGTATATTTCTACATCCCGTCCATTACGCCAGCTGTCTTTTCCAGTATTTCTTTATTTGATTTTCCTAAATAATTGGAGGACTTGGGTTTCCTCAATTCATCAAAAAGGAGGTTAGCTGCCCTTGAGTCATCAGGATGTGTTCTCCATTTTGTTTTTTCTCAACATTATTAATGTTAATATACAGGTGGTGGCAGGCCTCCATCTCTATCTCATCAGATTGGGGAAATACTGCAGAATGTTGTGCTCAATCATTAACACAGATCATGTTCCCGTACAGCCAGGAAAAATCTTGTTGTCTTCCTGTGCCTTGCTTCTCTTTTCTGTTGAGTGGCTGCACATAGAAATAGCCAATACATCTATTTTACGTTCTATATTTCCTGTTGTGCCATATCCGCTTCTTCTGAATCCTCCCTCTCTCTCTCTCTCTCTGTGTTCTTCAAACATCCCTCTTTCCCAAGTGCATGTGTGGACACGCAAATAAATACTTGTCACTCCACACAAATGCCACACATATTGGTTTTGTCAATGCTTGTTTACTTTTGTAAATGGAGAATATATAGGTCATTTTATGTTATGGGTGTGAATGGTGCTAAATGTCTACTGGGGCAAACGAGCACTGTGTTAGGTTGCTAGCTTGTTTAGCTATTCAGTGATGTGCATCAAGTTGAAAGAAATTTAGTTGCATGTATGTGAATCAATACGTGGTGAACAATATAAATGTACACAAACCAGAAAAGGGGAAGAGGCTATAACATACCGCACTTGACAGCAGAGTTTTTTATAAAAAATATAACAATTAATTCCTGTTGTTGCTGAGTGCAAAGAACCTAGGAGCACTCCCTTTACACTCCTAAATAGAGAAAGAATTCCTTAAAACATAACACATTAGGTTCAGCACCACATAAGTACGTATATCATAATGTATTAAATGATGTGTACACAAAGAAAAATCCAATTTGTAGATACGATCTTTTCTTGTATAAAAACTGTTCTTTATTGTGTTTTCATTAAAATCCACAAAGCCATAGCCAACGCGTTTCGTCTCACACAGAGACTTCTTCAGGGCGCAATAATAACTTGACAGTGATGACACGAATCAATTAGATATTCAAGTGTAAGATCCAAATGGCACCTTTAGTCCTGATATTTGGCAAGGTGACAGAAAAATAATTAAAACTCCACTCTTTTATGAGGAGTAGGACAAGAAGACGATTATGAGGGTCAGTATTGATTTTTCAACCATCAGCGTAATATGGTGCAACGCCAGATATGTAAAGCCGGTTCTTATGTAAATGCTCAAATTGGCTGTTCACGAACGTCCTCATATCCAAGAAAGCGGCATGGTGGCCGATCAAATCCGTGCAGGTCAGTTTCGAAAAAGAGACTACAGCTCTCAGGCTGAGCCGCACCCAGTATGCCTTGCTCCTAAAATTATTTTTTACATCATAACATTTGCATTCTTGTCTTGCATATTACTAAAACAGCCCCACAAGTGTTTCAATGAAAGGAAAACATCAGGGCTGGAAAATACACTCAAGTTTGACATGGGACAACTTCAATGCAATCCGTGCAGCTTGTGATTTCCTTTCTTATGTGTTCCTCTTTTACAGGTATTCCTGCTCACCATCCTCTGTCTGCCCATCCTCCCTTGATAGTTCCAGTGTCTCTATTTCTTTCAGAGTTCCATAGATTTCAACTTGCACAGTCCTCTCTCCTAGGCAGCTCATGTTTTTACTATGTGCATGTTTACCTCATTTCTAGGACTTCTCTAATATTGTTGGTCTTCCCATTCTCTCTTTCTCCTGTCTCTTCCTCTCCATGTATTTCTTTGTTTACAGTTATTTTTGTTGCTTTCGTTTTGTCTCCTGCTCCCTACTTGGCATTTATTTGCATGTCACCGATTTTTCCCCCTAAACTTTTGTTTAGTTACAAAACATGTTTTCCCGAATGAAAGGAAGTCTTTGTAATGTGGTTGCTAATCCAGTGCTCTATTTTGAAACAATCAATGACGTTTCGCTTTAAAACATGAAAAAGAATGAAAATACCTCCCATTGCTGAGTCTGTAAAAGTGTCTCATAAGTATCCCTTAGACAGTTTGCAAATTCTGACCCACCTGCATCCTAGACAGGCTTTAACAACGCAATAATTAATAGAAAAAGTGTGTGCTTATGCACACGGAATTTTGTAGAGCACTTGCAAATGCTATATTTCAATGTTCTGTCTGTGATTCTAACATTGCTCTGAGCTCGAGGCCGTGGTCATTGAGAGTCTCTCTTCCGTGCGCCTCGGCCTGTACTTGCTTCGGTCAGGGAATAAAGAGTCACATTCAATGCTGCTTTCCTGTAGGCTTCCTTTCAAGGTGCATTCCTTGCAGGACAGCCCATCCCCCACTCTGGGAGTTTTCATGCGCTTTAGGTGTGTCAGCCACAGGTCTCTTGTTATGCTGATTGACCTTTTCTGATGCGTGATCGCGCATTTACATTATGTGAGTGGACGAGCTGAGGTAGAGGCCCTGCTCTTGGTTTCCTTTCTGTTAACGGCGCTAATAAATTGTTTGGTGCTTCTTGTGCAATATGTTTTATTTATACATACTTTTTTGGCTTTTAAATAGGACGAAGAAAATATATTGCAGGATGAAATGCAATGTCGGGATTTGATATGTCTGCTTTGCCACGGCATAGTTTAAATTCCTGGCTTTCCCTATTTGAAAAGCATGTGCGTGTATGCAACTTGTATAATTTTTGTCCGTGACAATATTCTTCATGCTATTTAAGTTTTGTATAAAGCTAAACATTAATACTATTAGTGGGCAGCCTTCTCACATTTATATTGTTCACCACGTATTGATTCACATACATGCAACTAAATTTCTTTCAACTTGATGCACATCACTGAATAGCTAAACAAGCTAGCAACCTAACACAGTGCTCGTTTGCCCCAGTAGACATTTAGCACCATTCACACCCATAACATAAAATGACCTATATATTCTCCATTTACAAAAGTAAACAAGCATTGACAAAACCAATATGTGTGGCATTTGTGTGGAGTGACAAGTATTTATTTGCGTGTCCACACATGCACTTGGGAAAGAGGGATGTTTGAAGAACACAGAGAGAGAGAGAGAGGGAGGATTCAGAAGAAGCGGATATGGCACAACAGGAAATATAGAACGTAAAATAGATGTATTGGCTATTTCTATGTGCAGCCACTCAACAGAAAAGAGAAGCAAGGCACAGGAAGACAACAAGATTTTTCCTGGCTGTACGGGAACATGATCTGTGTTAATGATTGAGCACAACATTCTGCAGTATTTCCCCAATCTGATGAGATAGAGATGGAGGCCTGCCACCACCTGTATATTAACATTAATAATGTTGAGAAAAAACAAAATGGAGAACACATCCTGATGACTCAAGGGCAGCTAACCTCCTTTTTGATGAATTGAGGAAACCCAAGTCCTCCAATTATTTAGGAAAATCAAATAAAGAAATACTGGAAAAGACAGCTGGCGTAATGGACGGGATGTAGAAATATACTAAGGGCACAACTCAAGTAGAGCTACAAGGTGAAGACCGACCTAGAGGCATAGGCAAGAATATAGTTACTTGGATGTAGTTAGGGGTAGAGGTACAATGGTGTATGAGTAGAGATACTAGGGTGTAGGTAGGAGTGGCATGCTAGGGTAGTGGCAGGGTTAAAGGCACTGGGGTATTGGCAAATTCAGATGTTAAGGCAAGAGTTGAAGTAGTAGGGTTTAGGCAGGGATAGAACTACTATGGTTTGTGTAGACATACTAAGTACAGAGAAAGGTTGTGATATTTGGATATAATAGGATAGAAGACGTACGGTAAAACTAAGGGTATCAATACTGGGGGAAAAGGAGAAGCCCATTATTAGCAAGAGTAGCAGTATCAAAGTCGAGTAAGGGGTACTGCAAGGAGGCATAGACATGGCTAGAGCTACTAGGGTGTCGGAAGAGATTCAGGTACTTTGATAAGGTAACTAGGCTATTGATGTGGTTATGGATGCTGGAGTATAGGGCAGAGTACAGGTACAAATGTATAGGTAGTGGTAGCTGCACATAGGTACAGTTAGGAGTACATGTACATAACATAACTCAAATTTACCCAGACACCTAGAGGTGACACAGTTCGTAGTATGCACTATACAAGAATCACATGTTGCATGAAAACAAATATAGAAATATGCCCTCTGGAAAATACATCTAATCTTAGGAAATGTAAATGAAGTAAAAGATAAAATTTAAAAAGGGACTGTATCACTGACATGGATTACTTCGCGAGAAAAGATTATCATTCTTCTGTGCACTCAGTAGAGAGGCCAATTATTAGATGCATATGTGGTGTGAATACACTTATGAGGCACCAACAGGGACTGTGAGAAGCTCTCACTGTTTAACCCCAACTCTAGAGCTCTCAACCGTGCTCCATCATGCACACCCACTCATAACCTGAACGTACCCATACATGTAGAGGAGACTCAGTTCACAGTTTATGTATTATAGAATCACAAGTTGCCTGGAAATAAACTAAAGACAATACTCTGTGCTCTGTAAGTATAATCTAAAGGATGGCTCTGCCCTCTGTGGCTACTCCCTCCTTTTATAATACAGCCTCCCATGCAAGTACCATGTATTGGATAGCCTCCTTTCTGTGGATATGCTCCATGTGAACATTAGTTTATCATCTGATATTCCAATAAGCTTCAGAATCCAGCTGCTGCTCCGGTAGTAAGACCTCAAAAGCAGCTCTGACAATGCATCAGTCTCTCTGTGGGAATGCGACTGGGTGCATGAGTCTGTGAGTGAGTATCTGAGGGGGTGCATAAGTCTCTGTGTGGGTTTGCGGGTGGGTGCATTACTCTCTGAGTGGATTTGTGAGTGGGTGCATGAGCCTGTGAGTGGGTGCATGAGTCTGTGAGTGGGTCTGTCAGAGAGTGCGCGAGTCTCTGAGTAAGTCTTTGAGTGGCTGTATGAGTCTTTGACTGGCTCTTTAACTGGGTGCATTAGTCTCTGAATTGGTCTGTCACTAGGTGTTTAAGTCCCTCAGTGGGTCAGTGAGTGGGTGCATGAGTGCCTGGTTGGGTCTGTGAGTTGGTGTAAGAGTCTGTAAGTGGGAATATGAGTGGGTGCATGAGTCTATATGTGGGTCTGTAAGTGGGTGTGTGAGTTTCGGAGTGGGTCTGTACATGGGTGCATGACTCTCCGAGTGAGTCTGTAAGGGGGTGCATGAGTATCTGAGGGGGCATAGGAGTAAGTGCATGCATATCTGTGTGGGTATGTGACTGGATGTATAAGTGTCTGAGTGGGTGTATAAGTGTCTGAGTGAGTTTGTGAGTGCATACATGAGTCTGCGACAGTGACCGGCATTGTGTACAAAGATATATATATATATATATTTTTTTCACTAATATTCGCGAAGACGTCGATAGCCGGGATGTCCCCGTGACGGTACATAGGGGGTGGGGCCGTGCTGGCGGTCGGGTCGTCATCGCAAATATCGCATGCGATTTAAAAAAATGTGGACACATAACTTGTGTCACTAACACCAAACATGGGGTCAGAGTACCTCCACCCTGATCCCTTATGATAGCTTTCACACAAATTTTCAGCCCCAGAACCGTTCCTGATCAGTAAAATGGCAGCCGCAACTTTCTGCTCAGGTTGTGTCCAGCCAATCACAGCATTCCTGTTGGCACGAACATTTGTGATTGATAGCGAAAGCATTGCAAAATATCTACGGCCAGAGATATATAAAAAAACCTTCTTAAATTTCCCAAAAACGATTGAATGGATTTACACCGAATAACAAAAAGCACAACATCTACCTTTCTGCCAAATTTGGTGTAATTCTGTCCAGCGGTTCGTAGGTTTGTCTAGATGTCCTATGGGAATTAAAATGGGGAAATACACTTTTTTAACCCCCTTTTCCTTGGCCCCCGCTTAGCGGATCACCCCGAATCTTCCCATGCACAACAAAACTTACTATGACACTTTTTTTGGAAACCTTCGTGAAGATCCGTCGACCGGCGCCAAAGATAAAGGCAAGTCAAAAAACTCTTTTCCTATGGAAAATAGGTCCTAACTATAACTACCTACTGGTGATCGCCAGTATATATATATATATCCCTAAACCCTAAAATTACCCTAACCACCCTTCACCAATACCTACCCCTAAATACTGCCCTGAAATTACCCTTACCACCCTTTACAACTACCCACCCGATAACCCTAAAATTACTATTACCATCCTTACGCATAAACCCTAAAATTACCCTTCCCATCCTTTACTTCTATACATATATATATCATGCTTGGTAAAGGCTGGCATGGTAAAGTCACAAAAATATACTTGCTTGGTAAAGGCATGCATGGTAAAGGCTTCATGGTAAAGGCTTCATGGTAAAGGCTTCATGGTAAAGGCAATATTGTAAAGGGTGTTTCCCATCTAGCCATCATCTAAAAGAACATATTCCATAATGCATATTAATATTTAAACAAAGGCAAAGCAACGTAGAGACTTTGAATTCCTGGCACAAGCCTAAAATGTAACAAGAAGTATTGATCCCTTTAAGTTATTTGCCAAAAATTATAAAACCAATTTATATTGTATTGCAGCGTAGTGCACCATAAATTTTTTTTTTTTGCAATTAAGAATCAAACGTCAATAAAAAAGTATTCTGGGATTCAAAACTGATCCAAGTTGCTTTGAGCAATATTTATAAAATCGCTAAGAATATTCAGACACAAAAGTCTACATTTAATACTTCATGCAAATAACATTTTATTTTAATCAATAGAGAAAGGGTTAATTTGTATGAAAAATATTTGGATAAACACCGGGTTGTGCATCTTTTCCTTAGAAAAGTCTGCTCTTTCAGTGTGTTTCTGATAAGCAAAGTGTGTTTAAATGCAAAGTGTGTTTAAGACTGCAGTACCACCTCCTGTCTACAGGGGCAGAGCTGAGCAGAAATATAAACACACTTGATGAAACACAGGTCCCCACAAGGCAATTTTTTAAAAAGTTGTAAAATTTGACACAGATGTTCCTGAAGTCATTTTTTTATTATTTAGAAGACATTGCCTTGTGGGGACCTGGGTTCAGGTCCCCACAGTGCAATCAAGTCCCCACAGCGTGAGTGTGTTATCACACCCAAGTCCCCACAAGGATAGTAACACAAACACACGCACGCACGCACGTACGCACACGCACACACACACACACACACTTATTTATTTTTTGCATGGCCTGTTTCTAACATTGTATCCGGATATATGATCCAGCATGTAACAGCAGCAGGTCTATTGGCTTTGTCACTGGTTGTTAGTTGCATAAGATAAATAAGCAGCAACTATGATGTGTATATAATATTGAAAAAGCTTCCATTTAAAGCCCTGGTGACACCCTACAATGCGGCTGCTTAATGCATTGTTGCACACCCTTAGGAGGCACTTCCTTGGGGGAATACCTACAGGGAGCTCCCCTCAGTGCTTCACGAAGGAAGGCCCTCCACAACCGTGATGTCATCACAGAGGGGAGGGCCTTCCTTCGTGAAACGCTGAGGGGAAGCTCCTGGCAGCCATGATGCTGCCACCATCACGAGCCTCGTGGGGGACCCTGTAACACCGCCTCCAACAGACCCCCAGGAGCGCCGGCGGTAAGCGGACACATGGAGCCCTAGGCCTCAGGGCCCCCACCCCACCCCAGCCCGCACAATACCCCCGGAGCAGCGCCCATGGCAAGCGGGCTCTGGGGCCTTTAATTTTAAAACATCGCGGCCTCGCGCCCACACGGAGCCCTAGGTCTCAGGGCCCTCAACCTGCAGCACAAACCCCCGGAGCACCGCGTGGAGCTCAGCGGGCTCCAGGGCCTTTATTTTTAAAAAATGGGGCCGAGCGCCACACACGGAGCCCCAAAGCCGCAGGACCCTCACCCATGCACCCGGAGCTCCGCCTGGTGCAAAGCGGGCTCCGGGGCCTTTATTTTTAAAAAACGGGGCCTCGCGCCCAAACGGAGCCCTAGGCCTCAGGGCCCCCCACCCTGCAGCACAAAACCCCGGAGCCCCACATGTCGCATAGTGGGCTCCGGGGCCTTTATTTTTTAAAAAGGGGCCTAACGGCCACCGGCGCCATCCTTGTCCCCAATCCCTACCGCCCAACAACCCCGGAGCGCCGCATACAGGGCCTCAAGCCCACACGGTCCCTCGCCCCCGACCGCACCAGATCCCCAGAGCAGCGCCCATGACAAGCGGGCTCCGGGGCCTTTCATTTTTAAAAACGGGGCCTCAAGCCCCCGAGCACCCAGGCGCCATCCCTACCCCACCGCCAACAACACAAACAGCCCCTGAGCCCCGCATGAAGCACAGCGGTCTCCGGGGCCTTTCATTTTTAAAAACAGGGCCTCGCGCCCACACGGTCCCTCGCCCCCGCCCGCACCAGATCCCCGGAGCGCCGCATGGAGCGCAGCGGTCTCCGGGGCCTTTCATTTTTAAGAAACGGGCCTCGCGCCCACACGGTCCCTCGCCCCCGCCCGCACCAGATCCCCGGAGCCCCGACCTTGCAAGCGGGCTCCTGGGGCCTTTATTTTTAAGAAACGGGTCTCAAGCCCCTGCGCACCTTGGCGCCACCGGAGCAGCTACCTCAGCCGTGCATTCACCCCGGAGCGCCGCATGGAGCTCAGTGG
Organism: Calotriton arnoldi; assembly: GCA_963921515.1. NCBI lineage: Eukaryota > Metazoa > Chordata > Amphibia > Caudata > Salamandridae > Calotriton > Calotriton arnoldi. The sequence goes on from CAWUFW010002099.1 coordinate 747,364, forward strand.
GCTCCGGGGCCTTTAATTTAAAAACAGGGCCTTTTAATTTTAACAAAATGGGCCGAGCGCCCACACGGACCCTCGCCCCCACCCGCACCAGATCCCCGGAGCAGCGCCCATGACAAGCGAGCTCCGGGCCTTTAATTGCTTAAAAACGGGGCCTCAAGCCCCTGCACACGGGCGCCACCAACCCCCAGAGACCTCACGAGCCCAGCGATGGCTCTGGGCTTCAGCAGTGCATGGCCCTACCACAGCCCCATAGCAGCGCCTACCGTAAGGGGGCTCGGGGACATTTTTTTCTATTTTTTTTTTTTTTTTAAAACCTCCCGGTCAACATCAACACCATAGCCCCAACCCTCAACATCACTCCAGCCATTAGGGGACCATGACCCCATCGCGGACTTGCGACATTTTTGGGGCCTCGCACATAATGGCCCTGGTCAGCTAACAGAACCTTCACCAGCAGCGCCACAAGGATCGACCCATGGGTGAGTACTTAAACAGTTTTTATTTATTGTTAAATTGTTTGGGGTTAATTTTGCGATCTCTGGGGACTCTAAACACGTATGTAACATTGTAAAAATACTTCTAGGCATTGTTAAACTTTAAAATTACACCTATATTTTACATCCCTCATTATTCACCTTAAGCAGCCTGCCCCAAGACCCCCTTAATCCCTACTTAAAACATTGTAAACACCTTCATGCCTTGCGTTAAACACCCTTTAAAAATGCAACGCTGTTCATTTATATACAGGCATCAACATATTAAATAAGCCCATACACTCTTAAGCCTGTAACACAGCCCCTTATTTACGTACCTCCATTAATGTGTAGCAGGCAGCGTCAATCTGGGAGAAGCTGCTCTGGTCCATTGTTGGCTTTAAACTTCTGGGGCTGGTGGGCCTGTGCAGCAAAGACAATCCCAGCAGGTCGCTCCTAATGGGTTTTTGAATGGCTGCTTGTGTCGGTGTTCTAAAGTATGCTTTTTATACCTGGCAGGGCATGATAATTGAAAGGAGGACCCTTTATGGAGGGGAGTGTTTAGAATCTTGTAGTACGTGTCATTATTGGTAATAGAGCATTGTAGTGAGGGTCAATATTGGGACCGTTTTCTGACCATAGCACTGCTTTGTTAGATGGCTCTTTGACCTTTGATATCTGATAATTAAACCTAGGGCCTGTTGGGGGATGCGCTCCTGGGAAGGATGGACGGATGTTTCATAAAGAACCCCTGTACTATACAAATTAAGATGCGTGGGAAGCTTGGGACTGGCTGATTAGTTTTGCCTGTTCTCAACGGTGCTCTGTCAGGGTAACTGGCCTTTTGTTCTTGTGTTTTCACGTTGTGACTTGTGAGGCTAATGGGTAGTTTTCTGCCCCCAGCTACGGCCGGGATGCGTTTCAAACTGCAGCATCTGATTCTAAAGAAAGACCCTTTTAAAAAAAACTCTGCACCGTAAACCCTTGTGTTAGACAGCCCCAGATGTCCCGGGGCTGGTGGGGGCTTAAGGATGCCTGCTCAGACGCCAACTGCCAGCAACACAGCCCTCGGTTTTAAACAGACACACACATGTCACTTTTGGGGACACACGTCACTTTTAAGGACACAGCGAGGGGAGGGGGGACCTGTCACTTTTAAGGACACACATGTCACTTTTAAGGACACAGCTAGGGGAGGGGGACCTGTCACTTTTAAGGACACACGTCACTTTTAAGGACACAGCTAGGGGAGGGGGGACCTGTCACTTTTAAGGACACACGTCACTTTTAAGGACACAGCTAGGGGAGGGGGGACCTGTCACTTTTAAGGACATGAATGGTGATGGATGGTATCCGCTTATACTACTGACGTCACATATTACATCACTCATGACATGGTCAGTGACATCACTGTTGACATCACTGATGACATCTCAAATGACATCACTGATGACATCATCCAGTGACTGTGTGTTTCTGTAAAGTTTAAATATGTTTAATATATATAGGGAAAGGCGTATTGAAGAATGAGTGGGTGTATAAGTGTCTGAATGGATGATTTAGTACGTGAGTGACTGACTCTACAAGTGAGTGATTAAACGTATCTTACTGAATGCATGGGTTAGTGACTAAACTGTGTGAATGTCTGTATCCGTCTGTTTGTTGGTGTGTAAGTGGATGCATGGATTTGCGAATAGCTACATGAGTGTCTATATGGGTTATTGATTGGTTCTCTGAGTATCTGTATGGTTGCCTGAGTGTTTGTGTGGGTGGGGTGTGTGTGACTCTATACATAGATGTGTGAGTGGGTGATTCACTGGGTGCATGATTTCAAGAGTGCATCTGTGATGGACTGCTTGGGTGGGTGAGTGTGTGTATGGGTGTGTTAGTGAGTGAATGTATATCTCAGTGGTACATGTGCGAGTAACTACATATGTAAAAGGCAGTATATATGTGTGTTAGAGTATTTAAATGGCTATAAGTGAGAGTGTGTTATTGTGAGAGTGGCTGTATGGATGCGTGTGTGCTTGTATCAGTTATTGTATAAGAGCGTAAGAATGTGCTAGTATTTGTATGAGTAAGTGAGCTGGTGTGTGTATAACTGTATAGGTGAGTAAATGGGTGTGTGATTAATTTTTTGCATGACTGACTAGGTGTGTGAGTACCTCTATGGATGAGTGGTGGTGTGTGAGTGTTTATATAGGTGTATGAGTGCATATGATAGTCCTGTACTGAGTGACTGTAAGTATGAGTGACTGTACAGGTGAGTGAGTGGATGTGTTTGTAGACCTAAGAATCAGTGAGTGGGTATGTAGTTTTTGGTGTTGGAGTGTCTATGGTTTTGAGAATGGCAGTCTGTAATTTAGAGTGGGTGTATCAAAAGTTATATTAGGGTGTGAGAAGATGCATGAAATTATCACATGGATGATGTCATCAGTGATGTCATTTGAGATGTCATCAGTGATGTCATCAGTGATGTCATCAGTGATGTCACTGACCATGTCATGAGTGATGTAATATGTGACGTCATCAGCAGTGCATTGCGGGCGCGAGTTATAGTTAGCTGAACTAACTATAACAGGGGAATTTCACGGGTTTTGTACGAGTGCAATGTCCAACTAACTATAACTGTCCCTAAAACCTATGTTTTTTTCAGTGAATTTCAAAGGTTTTTAAATGCTAATTTCTAACTATAACGTGTCTGAAACCTATGGTTTTTTCAGTGAATTTCAAAGGTTTTTTAAATGCTAATTTCTAACTATAACGTGCCTGAAACCTATGGTTTTTTCTGTGAATTTCAAAGGTTTTTTAAATGCTCATTTCTAACTATAACGTGTCTGAAACCTATGGTTTTTTCAGTGAATTTCAAAGGTTTTTTAAATGCTAATTTCTAACTATAACGTGCCTGAAACCTATGGTTTTTTCAGTGAATTTCAAAGGTTTTTTAAATGCTAATTTCTAACTATAACGTGCCTGAACCCTATGGTTTTTTCAGTGAATTTCAAAGGTTTTTTAAATGCTAATTTCTAACCATAACATGCCTGAAACCTATGATTTTTTAAGTGAATTTCAAAGGTTTTTTAAATGCTAGTTTTTAACTATGCCAACAGAGGTAGGACATGTGAAGAAAGAAGAAAAAAACGCACAGAAAGAAGCAAAAGATGTGCAGAAAGAACCAACAGAGGAGCAGAAAGAGGCCTTGTTGCAAAATCATCCTGTGCCCACAACTTTTTCAGACGGGTACTGGTGGTAACTGACTCTGACTAACCAGAGCCAGTGCGCGTTTGCACAGTGGTGAAGGGAGGGGGCCTGAGGTGACATGTGTGCAAACGCGCCCCGTGGCACGTTTTAAGTTGCGGGATTAAGTCCCCTTGAATCCTGAGGGTCCCTGAGGCCTAGCTAGCCCCCAGGTACCTACAGTTAGGACCACAGAGCTGAGTTGCAGAGAGGCGTTCCGAGGCCACACACTTTTTTCACCTCTCTGCAACGCAACTCTGTTGTGCTTACTGAAGGTACCTGGTGGGCTAGTTGGCCCCCAGGATTCAAAGGGAATTGACTCCCCAACTTAAAACGCACCATAGGGCGTGTTTGCGCACATGTCACCTGAGGCCCCGCCCCCTCCCTTCACCACTGTGCAAACGCGCCCCGTGGCGCGTTTTAAGTTGGGGATTAGGTCACCTTGAATCCTGAGAGTCCCTGGGGCCCAACTAGCCCACCAGGTACTTCCAGTAAGCACCACAGGCCTGCGTTGCAACGCCTGTAACAAATTGTGCAGTTGTGTTTAGGTAGTGAAGAGGGTCGTGCAGGGGGTAGTGTTTTAGGGTTTAGGGTAGTGCAGTGGTGTTTGTGTAGTGTAGGGGTCATGCTGGGGGTAGATTTAGGGTTTAGGGTAGTGCAGTGGTGTTTGGGTAGTGTAGGGAGTCGTGCTGGGGGAGTGTTTTAGGGTTTAGGGTAGTACAGTGGTGTTTGGGTAGTGTAGGGGGTCGTGCTGGGGTTAGGGTTTTAGGGTTTAGGGTAGTGCAGTGGTGTTTGGGTAGTGTAGGGGATACTGCTGGGGGTAGTGTTTTAGGGTTTAGGGTAGTGCAATGGTGTTTGGGTAGTGTAGGGGGTACTGCTGGGGGTAGTGTTTTAGGGTTTAGGGTAGTGCAGAGGTGTTTGGGTAGCGTAGGGGGTACTGCTGGGGGTAGTGTTTTATGGTTTAGGGTAGTGCAGTGGTGTTTGGGTAGTGTAGGGGTTCGTGCTGGGGTAGTTTTTTAGGGTTTAGGGTAGTGCAGTGGTCTTTGGGTAGTGTAGGGAGTCGTGCAGGGGGTATTGTTTTAGAGTTTAGGGTAGTGCAGTGGTCTTTGGGTAGTGTAGGTGGTTGTGCGGGGGGTAGTGTTTTAGGGATTAGGGTAGTGCATTGGTATTTGGGTAGTGTAGGGGGTCGTGCTGGGGGAGTGTTTTAGGGTTTAGGGCAGTGCAGTGTTGTTTGGGTAGTGTAGGGGTTGTGCTGGGGGGAGTGTTTTAGGGTTTAGGGCAGTGCAGTGGTGTTTGGGTAGTGTAGGGGGTCGTGCTGGGGGAGTATTTTAGGGTTTAGGGTAGTGCAGTGGTGTTCGGGTAGTGTAGGGGGTCATGCTGGGGGTAGTGTTCTAGGGTTTAGGGCAGTGCAGTGGTGTTCGGGCAGTGTAGGGGGTCGTGCTGGGGGTGGTGTTTTAGGGTTTAGGGCAGTGCAGTGGTGTTCGGGCAGTGTAGGGGTCGTGCTGGGGGTGGTGTTTCAGGGTTTAGGGCAGTGCAGTGGTGTTCGGGCAGTGTAGGGGGTCGTGAAGGGGGTGGTGTTTTAGGGTTTAGGGCAGTGCAGTGGTGTTCGGGCAGTGTAGGGGGTCGTGGTGGGGGTGGTGTTTCAGGGTTTAGGGCAGTGCAGTGGTGTTCGGGCAGTGTAGGGGGTCATGCTGGGGGTGGTGTTTCAGGGTTTGGGGCAGTGCAGTGGTGTTCGAGCAGTAAAGGGGTCATGCTGGGGGTGGTGTTTCAGGGTTTAGGGCAGTGCAGTGGTGTTCGGGCAGTGTAGGGGGCGGTGCAGGGGATGGTGTTTCAGGGTTTAGGGCAGTGCAGTGGGTGGTGCAGGGGGTGGTGTTTCAGGGTTTAGGGCAGTGCAGTGGTGTTCGGGCAGTGTAGGGGGTCATGCAGGGGGTGGTGTTTCAGGGTTTAGGGTAGTACAGTGGTGTTTGGGTAGTGTAGGGGGTCGTGCTGGGGTTAGTGTTTTAGGGTTTTAGGGTTTAGGGTAGTGCAGTGGTGTTTGGGTAGTGTAGGGGATACTGCTGGGGGTAGTGTTTTAGGGTTTAGGGTAGTGCAATGGTGTTTGGGTAGTGTAGGGGTACTGCTGGGGGTAGTGTTTTAGGGTTTAGGGTAGTGCAGTGGTGTTTGGGTAGCGTAGGGGGTACTGCTGGGGGTAGTGTTTTATGGTTTAGGGTAGTGCAGTGGTGTTTGGGTAGTGTAGGGGTTCGTGCTGGGGGTAGTTTTTTAGGGTTTAGGGTAGTGCAGTGGTGTTTGTGTAGTGTAGGAGGTCGTGTTTTAGGGTTTAGGGTAGTGCAGTGGTCTTTGGGTAGTGTAGGGAGTCGTGCGGGGGTATTGTTTTAGAGTTTAGGGTAGTGCAGTGGTCTTTGGGTAGTGTAGGGGGTTGTGCGGGGGTAGTGTTTTAGGGATTAGGGTAGTGCATTGGTATTTGGGTAGTGTAGGGGGTCATGTGGGGGTAGTGTTTTAGGGTTTAGGGCAGTGCAGTGGTGTTTAGGTAGTGTAGGGGTCGTGCTGGGGGAGTGTTTTAGGGTTTAGGGCAGTGCAGTGGTGTTCGGGTAGTGTAGGGGGTCGTGCTGGGGGAGTGTTTTAGGGTTTAGGGCAGTGCAGTGGTGTTTGGGTAGTGTAGGGGTCGTGCTGGGGGAGTATTTTAGGGTTTAGGGTAGTGCAGTGGTGTTCGGGTAGTGTAGGGGGTCATGCTGGGGGTAGTGTTCTAGGGTTTAGGGCAGTGCAGTGGTGTTCGGGCAGTGTAGGGGGTCGTGCTGGGGGTGGTGTTTCAGGGTTTAGGGCAGTGCAGTGGTGTTCGGGTAGTGTAGGGGGTCGTGCTGGGGGAGTATTTTAGGGTTTAGGGTAGTGCAGTGGTGTTCGGGTAGTGTAGGGGGTCATGCTGGGGGTAGTGTTCTAGGGTTTAGGGCAGTGCAGTGGTGTTCGGGCAGTGTAGGGGTCATGCTGGGGGTGGTGTTTCAGGGTTTAGGGCAGTGCAGTGGTGTTCGGGCAGTGTAGGGGGTCGTGAAGGGGTGGTGTTTCAGGGTTTAGGGCAGTGCAGTGGTGTTCGGGCAGTGTAGGGGGTCATGCGGGGGTGGTGTTTCAGGGTTTGGGGCAGTGCAGTGGTGTTCGAGCAGTAAAGGGGGTCATGCTGGGGGTGGTGTTTCAGGGTTTAGGGCAGTGCAGTGGTGTTCGGGCAGTGTAGGGGCGGTGCAGGGGGTGGTGTTTCAGGGTTTAGGGCAGTGCAGTGGTGTTCGGGCAGTGTAGGGGGTGGTGCAGGGGGTGGTGTTTCAGGGTTTAGGGCAGTGCAGTGGTGTTCGGGCAGTGTAGGGGGTCATGCAGGGGTGGTGTTTCAGGGTTTAGGGCAGTGCAGTGGTGTTTGGGCAGTGTAGGGGGTCATGCAGGGGGTAGTGTTTCAGGGTTTAGGGCAGTGCAGTGGTGTTCGGGCAGTGTAGGGGTCATGCAGGGGGTGGTGTTTCAGGGTTTAGGGCAGTGCAGTTGTGTTCGGGCAGTGTAGGGGGTCTTGCTGGGGGTAGTGTTTCAGGGTTTAGGGCAGTGCAATGGTGTTCGGGCAGTGTAGGGGTCATGCTGGGGGTGGTGTTTCAGGGTTTAGGGCAGTGCAGTGGTGTTCGGGCAGTGTAGGGGGCGGTTCAGGGGGTGGTGTTTCAGGGTTTAGGGCAGTGCAGTGGTGTTCGGGCAGTGTAGGGGGTCGTGCTGGGGCTGGTGTTTCAGGGTTTAGGGCAGTGCAGTGGTGTTTGGGCAGTGTAGGGCGTTGTGCTGGGGCTGGTGTTTCAGGGTTCAGGGCAGTGCAGTGGTGTTCAGGCAGTGTAGGGGGTCGTGCTGAGGCTGGTGTTTCACGGTTTAGGGCAGTGCAGTGGTGTTTGGGCAGTGTAGGGGGTCGTGCTGGGGCTGGTGTTTCAGGGTTTAGGGCAGTGCAGTGGTGCTCGGGCAGTGTAGGGGGTCGTGCTGGGGGTGATGTTTCAGGGTTTAGGGTAGTGCAGTGGTGTTCGGGCAGTGTAGGGGGTCGTGCAGGGGCTGGTGTTTCAAGGTTTAGGGCAGTGCAGTGGTGTTCGGGCAGTGTAGGGGGTCGTGTTGGGGCTGGTGTTTCAGGGTTTTGGGCAGAGCAGTGGTGTTCGGGCAGTGTAGGGGGTCATGCTGGGGGTAGTGTTTCAGGGTTTAGGGCAGTGCAGTGCAGTGGTGTTCGGGCAGTGTAGGGGGTCGTGCTGTGGGTGGTGTTTCAGGGTTTAGGTCAGTGGTGTTCGGGCAGTGTAGGGGGTCTTGCTGGGGGTGATGTTTCAGGGTTTAGGGCAGTGCAGTGCAGTGGTGTTCGGGCAGTGTAGGGGGTCTTGCTGGGGGTAGTGTTTCAGGGTTTAGGGCAGTGCAGTGGTGTTCGGGCAGAGTAGGGGGTCATGCTGTGGGTGGTGTTTCAGGGTTTAGGGCAGTGCAGTGGTGTTCGGGCAGTGTAGGGGGTCGTGAAGGGTGTGGTGTTTCAGGGTTTAGGGCAGTGCAGTGGTGTTCGGGCAGTGTAGGGGGTCGTGCTAGGGGTGGTGTTTCAGGGTTTAGGGCAGTGCAGTGGTGTTCGGGCAGTGTAGGGGGTCATGCAGGGGCTGGTGTTTCAGGGTTTAGGGCAGTGCAGTGGTGTTCGGGCAGTGTAGGGGGTCGTGCTGGGGGTAGTGTTTTAGGGTTTAGGGTAGTGCAGTGGTGCTTGTGTAGTGTAGGGGGTCGTGCTGGGGGTAGTGTTTTAGGGTTTAGGGTAGTGCAGTGGTGTTTGTGTAGTGTAGGGGTCATGTTTTAGGGTAGTGCAGTAGTGTTTGGGTAGTGTAGGGGGTCGTGCTGGGGGTAGTGTTTTAGGATTTAGGTTAGTGCAGTGGTGTTTGGGTAGTGTAGGGGGTCGTGCTGGGGGTAGTGTTTTAGGGTTTAGGGTAGTGCAGTGGTGTTTGTGTAGTGTAGGGGTCGTGCTGGGGGTAGTGTTTTAGGGTTTAGGGTAGTGCAGTGGTGCTTGTGTAGTGTAGGGGGTCGTGCTGGGGTAGTGTTTTAGGGTTTAGGGTAGTGCAGTGGTGTTTGTGTAGTGTAGGGGGTCATGTTTTAGGGTAGTGCAGTGGTGTTTGGGTAGTGTAGGGGTCGTGCTGGTGGTAGTGGTTTAGGATTTAGGTTAGTGCAGTGGTGTTTGGGTAGTGTAGGGGGTCGTGCTGGGGGTAGTGTTTGAGGGTTTAGGATAGTGCAGTGGTGCTTGTGTAGTGTAGGGGGTCGTGCTGGGGGTAGTGTTTTAGGGTTTAAGGTAGTGCAGTGGTGTTTTTGTAGTGTAGGGGGTCATGTTTTAAGATGCAATGCTCCAATACCTGACCAGTCTGCACTACATAAAACTGCAAAAAAACTAAAAATAAAAAGTGTTTTGCACACTTTTGTCATTGGGCTATATGTGGGCTACATCTGGGTAATATTTGTGCTACATTTGGGCTCTTTTTTCTCTGGTGGCCATCTTGGAAGACTTCTTTGTTATGAAGTTTCCTAATTTCTTCATTTACTGCAGTCTCCTCAGTAGGAAATGCTTTCAGTTTTTACTTTGATTCCATCAAGAAGGCATTCAGATGTGTCTCACATCTGCCATAAATTCAGAATGTTAGCACTCTAGTTGCTCATTAGATCACTGGAGTAAAGCTACTGCTCACCAGGGAGTTAACTGGTAGTCTGCTGCTGGTATTGAAAGAGATTGTTTCAGTCTGCATGTCAGAATTTTCTAATGAAATAGAAGAGGATTTGAGATCTCACTTAAAACATGCCCTAATTTTTCTTTCTGCAGCACGAACCATAATTTCTATTTCAAAAAGAACCCCTCATTTTGTTCCTTTTTAAATTAAATGTTTTAAGTGTTACCAGTTTATTCCAATCAAGATGGCTTCAGGTGTGCCATAATTTTGTCATGAGTAAGGCTGTTAGCACTCTAGTTGTTCTTTAGAACACTCTGGGAAGCTGCAGTAGAACACAAAGACATCAACTGGCAGGCTGCTCCTGTTGAAATATAACCGGAAGATATTTGAGATCACACTTGAAATATGTCCTAATTTTTCTTTCTACAGCACTAACCATAATTTCTATGACAAAATGAACCCCATCATTTTGTTCCTTTTTAAATTAAATTGTTTAAGTGTTACCAGTTTATTCCAATCAAGATGGCTTCAGGTGTGCCATACTTTTGTCATAAGTAAGGCTGTTAGCACTCTAGTTCTTTAGAACACTCTGGGAAGCTGCAGTAGAACACAAAGGAATCAACTGACAGTCTCTGCCCTTGTTGGATGTACATGTTTTACTGAGAATGTCAGACTTCATTCTCACATGACTGAGAAAGATAATGTGAATTTACAGAAAATATGCTCTCATTTTAGCTTCTGGAGCACCTTCCAAACCTCCATGGGACAAGCATGAGAAAATAGTGTTCTCTCAAACATGATTCATGATATCCCAGCAGAAGTTTTATATATTTATATATATATTATCTACTGGCCGTCGCCAGTAGATAGTTATAGTTAAAACCTATTTTCCATAGGAAATCCGCAACATTCTATTTGAAATAACTCTTGCGCCGGTTGACGAATCTTCGCGAAAGCTTCCAACTTGTTGGGGCGCTCCGCTCCGCTCCTACCCTGAAAGTCTCGGGTTGATTCGTCAAGCGGGGGCCGAGAAAAAGGGGGTCCCAAAACGCGTTTTCCCCATTCATTTTTCCATAGGATCCTTTCATCACGGCTACAGCTCGAACTGCTGAACGGAATTACACCAAATTTGGCAAAGAGGTAGCCCTTGGTTCAGTGTCGTGCCTTTTGCTTAAATGGTGTAAATCCGTTCAGTAGTTTCTGAGAAAATCACAAATAAAATCACATATATATCTATGGCCGAGTAGGGTCCGCGTACCCTCCCGATCACGAGCTGCATGCTAATTGGCTGTCAACACTCCAAATCAGGAAGTGTTGGCAGCCATTTTATCCTCGGTAGAACCGAGGGACAGAAACAAGTGCGTAAATCGCAAAAGGGGGCAGGGTAGAAACACCCTGACCCCTAGGGTCTGCTCAGGGGGTCCCACAAGGACCCCTGGGCAGAAAAGCATTTTTTTTAACAAAATCGGCGGGATGCGCTTAGGGTGCGCGGATCCCGCCGAGGAAAAAAAAAAAGAAACAAGTGCGCAAAACGCACAAAGGGGGCAGGGTAGAAACACCCTTACCCCCTAGGTCTGCTCAGGGGGTCCCACAAGGACCTCCTGGGCAGAAAAAAGCATTTTTTTTTAAAAAAAAATCGGTGGGATGCGCTTAGGGTGCGCGGATCCCGCCGAAAAAAAAAAAACGAAGCGCGGTCTCCCGCGGTTCGTGGTTAATTGGCCCCCGGGTGGGCCAAGTCCCGGTCGCATGCGGGGGTTTATTATAAATTATATGGGGGGGCCTCTAAAGCCCCCCAAGCCCCGGGGACCGCCACCCCCCAGGGCTTCTTTTTTTAAATTTAAATCACCTGTGTGGGGGCTCCAGCCCCCCACACGCCCCGGGACCGCCACCTCCCGGGGCACTAACAAATTTAAAATGGGGGTCCGTTCTGGACTCCCGAAGCCCCGGGACCACCACCTCCCGGGGCTTTGCAGATGTGGGGAGGGGGCCGCGCGGCCCCTCCTGGAGCCCTTGATGGCCCTGGGGACCACCACCCCCCAGGGCCTGCTCCTGCAGTGTCCCGGGGTGCCTACCCCCGGGACACTGTAGTTTGCTATGACAGGACGGGAGCCTCGTGGCTCCCGTCCTGTCATTGCAAACTGCTTTGGATTTTGGAAGAGAGAGCAGGAAACCTGCTCTCGCTTCCAATATCCAAAGCAAATGGCTTTTCCACATGGGGAGCTGCATGTTAGCAGCTCCCCATGTGGAAAGCAATGCCGGCTCCCGCAGGAGGCGGGGAGCCGGCATGGTCCGTGGGGAGTTGGGGTCCCCCACGGACCCCAAAGGATAGGGCCAGCCCTGGGGATGGGGTCCCGGGGCAAGTAGTGGCCCGGGAGGGGGCCATGCAGCCCCCTCCCCAAAAATAATAAAAACATTTTAAAAAAATAAAAAATAAAGGCCTGCCCCGGGGGATGGGGTCCCCGGGGCAAAAGGAGGCTTGAGGAGGGGGGCCACGCAGCCCCTCCTTAAAAATTTATTTAAAAGTGTGGCCATGCCCAGGGGATGGGGTCCCCGGGGCCGGATTCGGCCATGGGAGGGGGCCACGCGGCCCCCTTCCCGTTTAATAAAAAAAAAAAAAAAGGGATAAGGCCCTGGGGATGGGGTCCCCAGGGCCCACAAATAGGAAAAGTAAGGGGGCCACACAGCCCCCTTGGGGAAAAAAACAAACAAAAAAACAAAAAAACGATCGGGCCGCAGGCCCCGCCCCTTACCACTCTGCAAACGCGCCCCTGGCGCGTTTGCAGATGGGGAGCAATTCCCCTTAAATACTGGCGGTCCCTGGGGGCCAACTAGCCCACCAGGAACCTCCAGTATGCGCCAGGGGCTGCGTTGCAGAGAGGTGTACAGAGGCCACGCCCCTTTTACACCTCTCTGCAACGCAGCTCTGTGGCGCTTTGGAGGTACATGGTGAGCTAGTTGGCCCCCAGGGACCCTCAGGATTCAAGGGACTTAATCCCCCAACTTAAAAGCGCCACGGGCGCGTTTGCACAGTGGTGAAGGGAGGGGGCGGGGCTTCAGGTGACATGTGTGCAAACAGGCCCCATGGCGCGTTTTAAGATGGGGAATTAAATCCCCTTCAATCCTGAGGGTCCCTGAGGGCCAACTAGCCCACCAGGTACCTCCAGTAAGCGCCATGGAGCTGCGTTGCAGAGTGTTGTAAAAGGGGCGTGGCCTCTGAACACCTCTCTGCAACGCAGCTCTCTGGCGCATACTGGAGGTACCTGGTGGGCTAGTTGGCCCCTAGGGACCCTCGGGATTGAGGAGGAATTAATTCTCCAACTTAAAACGCGCCACACGGCGGGTTTGCAGATATGTCACCTCAGGCCCCACCCCCTTCCTTCACCATTGTGCAAATAATCCTCTAAAATCAGCCGAACTACGAATTCCGATTTACTCACCTGGTATCAGGAGAGACCTCAGTGCTGCATCTTTCAGCCCAGTAATGATCCTGAAAAGTAATTTTAACCGTACTTACCAGTAACTTGAATTTCCTTCCATAGGCTAACATTGACTGGTTTCACTTGGAAATTCTTCTGTGTGTGGAGTTTTGGAACTTTATAATATTCCTCTAAAATCAGCCGAAATACGAATTCCGATTTACTCACCTGTTATCAGGAGAGACCTCAGTGCTGCATCTTTCAGCCCAGTACTGATCCTGAAAAGTAATTCTAACCGTACTTACCAGTAACTTGAATTTCCTTCCATAGGCTAACATTGACTGGTTTCACTTGGAAATTCTTCTGTGTGTGGAGTTTTGGAACTTTATAATATTCCTCTAAAATCAGCCGAAATACGAATTCCGATTTACTCACCTGTTATCAGGAGAGACCTCAGTGCTGCATCTTTCAGCCCAGTACTGATCCTGAAAAGTAATTTTAACCGTACTTACCAGGAACTTGAATTTCCTTCCATAGGATATCATTGCCTGCTTTTTGCTGAAAAAGTTTCTAAGTGTCGATTTTTGAAACATACAAATATTCCTCTAAAATCAGCCGAAATACGAATTCCGATTTACTCATCTGTTATCAGGAGAGACCTCAGTGCTGCATCTTTCAGCCCAGTACTGATCCTGAAAAGTAATTTTAACCATACTTACCAGCAACTTGAATTTCCTTCCATAGGCTAACATTGACTGGTTTCACTTGGAAATTCTTCTAAGTGTCGATTTTGAAACATACAAATATTCCTCTAAAATCAGCCGAAATACGAATTCCGATTTACTCACCTGTTATCAGGAGAGAACCCAGTGCTGCATCTTTTAGCCCAGCACTGACCCTGAAAAGTAATTCTAACCGTACTTACCAGTAACTTATATTTCCTTCCATAGGAATCCATTGTCTGGTTTTCAGCAGAAAAGTTTGTGTCGATTTTCACAAACTACAAATATTCCTTAAAAATCGCCTGTATGACTTAAACGCATTCTTTCAACTGTTTACAGGAGATGCACCAGTGCTGGATCCAGGATCCAACACTGAGTAAGAAAAAGTAACGATAACAGTTTTTACCTGCTAAGTGAATTTCCTTCCATAGGATAACATTGGTGATTCTATGAGAAAAAGTTTCTAAGTGTCAACTTTTAAAATACAATAATATTCCTTAAAAATCACTACTGTAACCAAAACGCTTTTACTCAACTGTCTACAGGAGATGTACCAGGACTGAATCTAGGATCCAGTCCTGTGGTTAGAAAAGTAATCCATAAAGTAACTAATTGCATTTAACTAGAAATTCACATTGAGCTCAATGTTGCATTGTGTTTGAAATTGTGTTGCCCATTGCAACAACTGTAACTACTGTACTTAAAACTCTATTGCCTATTTGCAAAGTATTTAAACTAAAGTAATTCATTCAGAGAAAGTATATTTTGTACTGTAATGTATAATGTAATTACAATGTAATTTAAAAAATAAAATATGTAAAAATAAATAGTTTAAAAAAATGTAGTAAATCAGTATCAAAAAAATAAATATAACAATTAATACATTTAAAAATTGTCATTTACAAAACCTTTGAAATTCACTGGAAAAAAAACATAGGTTTCAGACATGTTATAGTTAGAAATTAGCATTTAAAAAACCTTTGAAATTCACTGAAAAAACCATAGGTTTTAGGGACGTTATAGTTACAAATTAGCATTTAAAAAACCTTTGAAATTCACTGAAAAACCATAGGTTTTAGGGTCAGTTATAGTTAGTTGGACATTGCACTCGTACAAAACCCGTGAAATTCCCCCGTTGTAGTTAGTTCAGCTAACTATAACTCGCGCCCCCGCAATGCACTGCTGATGACGTCACATATTACATCACTCATGACATGGTCAGTGACATCACTGATGACATCACTGATATCTCAAATGACATCACTGATGACATCATCCACGTGATAATCTGATGCACCTCCTCACACCCTAATATAGCCTTTGATACACCCACTCTAAATTACAGACTGCCATTCGCAAAACCATAGACACTCCAACACCAATAAGTACATACCCACTCACTGATTCTTAGGTCTACACACACATCCACTCACTCACCCGTACAGTCACTCATACTTACGGTCACTCAGTACAGGACTATCATATGCACTCATACTCCTATATAGACACTCAAACACCGCCACTCATCCATAGAGGTACTCACACACCTAGTCAGTCATGCAAATAATTAAACACACTGCCATTTACTCACCTATACAGTTATACACACACCAGCTCACTTACTCATACAAATACTAGCACATTCTTACGCTCTTATACAATCACTGATACAAGCACACACTCATCCATACAGTCACTCTCACAGTCACACACTCTCGCTTATAGCTATTTATATACTCCAACACACATATATACTGCCTTTCACACATGTACCACTGGGACATACATTCACTCACTAACACACTCTTACACACACTTACCCACCCATACAGTCTATCACAGATGCACTCTTGAAACCATCCACCCAGTGAATCACCCACTGACACATCTATGCACAGAGTCGCACACACACCACCCACACTGTCATAAGGTTTCTGCACATACAGAGCTATGCACAGGATAATAGGACCTCGGAATATAGTGGTGAGCCAACCATAAACCTTAGCACCCAAAACCCCAACCCAACTAGCCTTAGCGTCCCATTAGCACCAATGTACCAATGATTAGACAACCCAGAACACGGTATCTCTCTCTCTCCGGACTCGCAGAGGCAAGAACACTCTTTCGTCACACTCGTACCTGTCCACAACGTGCGTAAGAAGAGAGACAGTATAGGTTAAAATGTTTATTTCAACTTACGTGCTCTAAGATACAGTACACGTGTCAGTACTATTATCATAATGCATATGAATAATATAATCAGCATGGTTACTACTCCATAGAATACAAACGGGGAAAGCATCTCATAAAGCAGTGGATATATGTCTAACTAACATTACCACCCTCCCCGTGCTGGAAGCTAGTTTATTATAAAAATAGAAGACCTCTGGGCTTTGACTAGCGAACCCCATACCTCAGTCTCTAGATGCAAAACTACATCAGCAGACAATCACAGCTCTTCTCCCTGGAAAGGTTTTCTCCAAGTGTGTCTAGCGCGCGCAAATCGCAATATTAAAAGCACACTAATTTCACCATGGCAGCTGTACATAGTGTTATGTCTAGGTGCGAGGGACTGGCCAAATCAACAAGACCAAGGAAACGTTGTTATTCGACGTTGTACATGTTGTGCAGACTGAGGCCCAAAGTGAACAGGAGAAAAGGTGAAAGATAGAAAATGCAGACAGCGCTAAAATAACATGGCAAGGGCAGAGGCCGATAAAACAACGATGTAAAGTAACGTGTGCAAAGAAAAGCAACATGGCAGACAGGTCTAAGGCAACCAAGGCAGGCCAGGAGGCCATAAACCACAAGACACCGTCCCCTGGACAGTCCATCGGCCAAGACAAAGGACGAAGACAGAGTTCAAAAGGACTGAGCAGTACAGACATGACCGTAGAAAAAAAACGTCAGAGAAAGGTAAAACAAAAATGTTCACCCAGCGCGGTAGTGCGCAGAGAGCGAAGGCCACATTAATCCATCAGGGTGTAAGTGCAGAAAAACGCAACACCTTCCAAGAGGACATCATTGGAATCGCCAGAAAACAGACGCCACCCAGTCCATGAGATCAAAGGAGCAGGGATGCTCCTCAGAGGAGGGAGCATCCAACAGCAATGCGGGACAGCTTGCGTGATATTCAATATAACTTTGCTGTAGGAGATTCTGAGCAGCCGCCCAGATATCCCATTGTGCCAAAATCCCCAGTGCAGCCGCACGCGTCATACAGCCAGCAACGGAACAGTCCTGTTCATGGGCCTCTAAGGGACCCACCAACTGAACAAAATCCGGAACAGACAACGACGAATTGGAGAGGCAATAATCCATGGTCCAGGTGAAAGGACAGCGGATGCAAGACATCACAGGTTGCACGCAAGTGAAATACGCAAAGCGAAAAGAAAGGGTATATGGTCGCCAATGGCAGAACGCCGAAACCAGCCAGGAGTCGCTCACGGAGCAGCAGGAGGCGTTCGGGATCGAGTAGGGCCCAACGAGGAGCAGCCATTGCGCAGAAAACAGACCAACAGCAGGACACCAGCCGCCAAGGCGAGGATCAATGGGAAGCCACCAAAGACGCTGGAAAAAATAGAATGAATGAACGCCGGTATCACACCGAAAATAGTTTGGAAGGTGGATACCAGGCCGGACCCCACAACCTTAAAAAGTGTACCAGACCCTCAGTGTTTGATGCGTTAAAAATACGATGAATTAACTCCCGAAATGTTGGGGGAGGTCAGTGTTCAAAAGGGCCTGTATTTCACTGTGGGTACTCGCCACCTGGAGAATGAATGTCTCCCGGGCGGACGTGAGCATAACCTCATTCAATAATAGTGCCTTTATTCTGCTCAACTTATTGAAATCTGCCTCCATGGTAGGAATGGAAGGCCAAATAGAGTTATCAACGATGTCGTGAGGGGGAGGAAAAAGCACATTCTTGCAGCAGACCACTCTGTGCGAAACCGTGACAATATAGGGAATGCCGGCTTGCAAGCCACAACAGTTCTCGTTATTCAAAAGTAAATAGCTACCATTAGCAAGCAAAGTAAAGGTAGGAGAAATAGCAGGAGCAGGAATACCCTTAAGCACACATGCAAGATTAGGAACGGAAACGCTACAAGCTCCGTGCAATTTAATATGTTTACAAATAAGCGAATGACCTACAGTTGAATCACAAGACTCCCCGTGAGAAAAACTTCCTTGCCGTCTCGGAGGCATTTATACATGAAAGGCAAGGACCAGAGTTCATGCAGGAAGGCACTACCCAAAGGCTGGAAACGGCCCACAGGATAATGCTTCATGCATGAGCTAAATTCAAACAAGGAAAAAGGTAAAGCGATAACCCCATGTACTAGCCCCACAGCAGAATCTAGTTCCGCTACAGAGAATGGTAAAGGATCCACTTTCTCGATATGTAACAAAGTGTAAGATGCATCTTTCATGGACATGAACTGCTGTTTTTCAGTCAAATTAAAAGGCAGAAATAAGGCAGTGGTGTTCAAGAAATGCCAAGGAACTTTGCCTAACTTAAGGGTTTGCAAAGTCCACGCAAACTGCATAACGGAACGTAATTGATTTTGAACATGATACAATACAGAAACATCATCTTGTACAATATCAACAACAGAGGACACAATATTCTCCAATGTGTAAATGCGGGAAGACAGGGTATTAATACTATTGTCAACAACAGCAAGCACCTTCTCCAAATTTGCTTGGTCTATTTCCCGAAGACGGGAAGCAGCTTCCATTTGTGACAGCTTCCAGAGTTCATTATAAGCTTCGTAAATGAATCTCTTTGGTCGTGGACCACGAGGTCCCAAGATAAAGTCGGACAGATCAATATTGCCTGCTAGGAGGGACAATTGTTGTTTAACAGAGTCTAGGGACGAATGTTGTAGCCATTGTTTACACAATTTACCAACAGAATATGTGGTGACAGTACGGGAATCCGAAAACCTCGGATCGGGCCTGTCCTGTTTGTAATCAGGAACTTAGCCATGAAAACGCAGTTGGCATGCATTAGACGATATGGGCCATACTAACCAGGGTGACCGAACCAGTGCAGAAACATTAAATGAGTTGTTCTGAAACAGAGCCTGCAAAGTCGCAAGGGACATATTAAAACGCAAGCTATCATTGGGAGAGCTCGACAAGGATGGGATGGCTGGCGCGTTTAATTGTTTAGTGGTAGCTAAACCCCAACACGTAGTCTGATAGATGGAAGCATTCAGAAACATAATTTGGGTCGGGATTAGGCAAGCACGGTGCAAGGCCTCGGTGCCCTGCACCTGCCAAGGCTTGGAGCCCCAAATAGACTTCAAATCCACAGTGTCCTTCCAGTACTCATAACCACCCACGGCTAAGGCACTCAAAAAGGAACCCGAATATAGCAATTTGGTGTGGGTCAACATGATTTTCTGAGTTAATGGGGCATTCAGTTTAAAATAATAGGACCCAGGGTTTGATCGATTGAAATCAGTGAAATAAGTAAATTTATTTCTAAGAGTCTGGGAGCTACCCGTTAAGGGGTTTGGGCAATGTTCCCATTGGGTGTAGTTGACAGGGCTACGTAGTGCACTCGGTTTGTGGAGAAAATGGTTGCCCCAATGCTGGTAGCAATACAAATCGGCATAATTCGCAGAATTCATATACAAATCCTCAGCATTAAAAGAAGCATAATATTTTAAATCAGCAAACAATGCTTCAACGGCATGCACATCCCAATCGTCAGAATGAATATTACTTTTTACTACATCACCCATCGAAACTCGAAGGACATTTGGTACATTAATAATTTCTGTCGGACCATGGATTTGAAAGTTTACCGCATCCCAAACGATGCCATCAGCAACTGGAAACGCTGAAATGTTCACAAATGTGTGGTCACGCTTCATGATGTGAGAGGAGGAATGTGGAGCCAAAGTTCCAGCAACACTGTTCACAGCAGAGCGTTCAGGTAAATAGTGACCATTTATGAGTAGAAAAAACACTGTGACAAAGCCAATGGACATGAACAAAAAAATCAAGAAAAGCACCAACCAGATGTATGTCCAGGGTGGAACCAAAAATTGTGTCTAAACCAGGATACAAAAAGACTGAATTTGGACGGGACAATTGACGAGGTGGAATCCGAGTCAAAAGAATAGCGTGTCGGGCTCAGTGGCGTTGTTGGTTGGTGTGCCACCGATTCTGTTGCGGGATAGGTATACTCGTTCTCGTCGATGCAGGGGACGACGTGGGGTTCGAATATATTTTCAGGCAAATCAACCATCTCCATGGTAACATCAGTGACCGTTCGGGCAGGAGTGCCTCGAACATATGTCCGATAAATGGCAGGACAAGAGACCGCTGGTGTAACACTATTCAGGATCGGCCAGATGTTGTAACTTGACATTGTCCACTGAGATGTATCTGTTCTCCTTGCGACCAGGAAGCGGTGGTAAGATGACCGTACGTGTTCCCTTCAAGCCCAGGACTGGAACCGGTGCACGATAAGAGGGGCCAAATTCTTTTTTGTTCTCCACCTTCTCTCGAACCAGGTCACCAATCTTCGGAAGCCAGCCGGCAACCGGAATCTGCAGAGCAGGGTCTGAGGCTGAAGGTAAATGTGCAATTGCAAGTTTGTCTCGGGCTTCTTGTAAGTCCTGTAACATAGTAGAATGGTTATCTACATCAAACTTGGCGGATTGCGCCGCCATGTCTAGACCATCAAGGTTAGGCACAAACATTCGTATGCCAAAGAGCATTTCGTATGGGGTCCGCCCACCCAGAGGTCTTCTAGGGAGATTATTAAGTGCACGTTGTACGGTATACAAGTGGGCCAGCCAGTTCCTGCCAGTACCTATAACTCTAGCTGTCAAGGATTGCTTTAAGTCACGGTTCATTCGTTCAACGATAGAGTTGCCCTCAGGCCTATACGGAGACGAAAATTTCACCCGCACCCCCAATGAACCCATTGCGTCCTTGTAAGCCTTAGAGGCAAACGCCGGACCTTGGTCAGAATGGAAGGTGCCGCATGCGAAAATTCCCACAAAGACACGCAAATCCCTGATGACATTTCGAGCGTCAGCACTCCTTTGTGGCCAGACCCATATGAACCGTGTGCACGAGTCCACCGCCACTAAGATATATTTGTAGGCAGTGTCTGAAGAAAATGGACCGCAGTGATCCAGGTAAACACACCCAAAAGGTCTGTTAGAAATGCCGAGCGAGGTCTGTGGTGGTCTTGTAACCGTGGAAGGCTTAATCTGTTGACAAACGTCACAGGAAAGCACTTAGGTACGGGTGTCTTTATACAACCCACGCCACCAGTAACGCTGCTGCAAGATGGAAACTGTTGCAGACACACCAGCATGTGCCGAAGCCATGCCTTCGTGCGCTGCCGTTATCAAGGAAAATCTGCGGTCCGCATTGGGGATCAGCCGATCACCAATGTCGGGTATTGTTACATAAGGAGCCTGTTCGGGACCTAACTGGTAAGAATATTTGGAAGGAAAACCCCTAGGGTAATTAGCACCTTCCTTTGTCGCAGCAATAGCTGCCAAGATATCGGTGTCTATCTTAGACATGGATCTCGTAACTGCTGCTACTAAACACGTGACTACTGCTGATCTGGCAGCTTCATCCGCCAGACCGTTACCAACAGCGTGTGCGCCCACCCGCTGATGGCCCAGGGTGTGAACCACCTGTGTGAGTGGCAGACGTCGTTGTAATTCTGCCACCCGAACCCAAAGCATTTTATGCTTGATTGTGCTGCCTTTAGCGTCTCTATAGTCGTTTTGCGACCAAAAGAACAGATTGTCATTGTAAGATTGCACACAGTAGTAAGAATCGCACACAATTAGAGTGGTCACATCAGGATTAACGAACTCAAGCGCAAGCACCAATGCGCGCAGCTCGGCCAATTGTGCAGTACTATCCCCGAGTGTCTGAGTGTGCACCACAGTGGATTTGAACTTTCCGTTCACAAAAGTACCTGCAACAATAGCACATGCGGCTGAATAAGCATGCTTGGATCCCGTGGCCGGTTGTGCCGAACCATCGGTGTAGATCACACAGTCGTAATCCTCAAGCGGCAGCAAAGACAGAGGAGGTGGATGAACGAATTCATACTGTAAAAACTCCTGAGTCTGAAGAGAAGAATCGAATATGAAAGTGACATCCGGAGATGTCAAAGAGGTTGCCCATTGAATCCAACGGGGGTGCAATGCCTTAGAGTTCGGTACACTTGCTTTTGTCACTGCCTCTAGGGCAGGATATGGTGTTACCACCAAAATGCGTTTTCCCTGTGCCAGTGCGCGCTCCTTTAGAATCGCCATTTGCACTGCTGTCAGAACTTTTTCCACAGATGAAAACCGCATTTCTGCGGAAGTGTACAGATGTGACTTGTATGCGATGGGTACTGTATCACCTTCGTTAAAGGTTAGGTACGTGAAACCCACTGCCCCTGGAATGATTCTAATCACCAGGTTTGTGTGGTTATCACGCGTCAAAAGGTATTTAGACTCAAGAAGGTCTGTCTGCAAAGACTGCAGAATGGAGGTATGCTCCGGAAGCCAGCAAGACTTCGAAAAAGTAGGTTGTATCAAGGCATACAGTGGCTTGATACGCTGGGCGTATTCGGGAATGTATGTACGTCCGAAGTTCAAAAAACCCAGCAAGGACTGAAGCTTCTTCAGATTAGTAGGAGGGCACAGGAGTGCACATTTCTCCAAGAAATGGGGGGCTAAGCCCTTACCTTCATTGTTGAGCTCGTAGCCCAAGAACAAATCGGTAAATTCAGCAATATGAGATTTGGCAAAGTTAAATTTGTAACCTTGAACCGCAAATTCAAGAATAATGCGGTCTACTCGGGTCAGATGCTGGAACAATTCGTCGTCCGTCAGATAAATGTCATCTACGTACGAACATGCGTCTGGATCGATGCCGTCTAACAAAGAGAAAACACGAGCGGCAAATACGCCTAGACTATTCTTGTAGCCCATAGGAAGACGCCTGAATTTGAACATTTTACCACCGGAAGTAAAAGCGCTCCATTGGCCACTCTCCGGGGCTAAGTTGTGCGTGTATAACCCATTTGAGAGGTCAAGTGTCGTTTTATATTTTTTACGAACAAGACTGTCTACTAGCGCAGAACTGTGGGTGTTTTGCACCGCAAAGGTCCGACAATGAGAGTTCAAATGCCGGTAATCCAAAACTAAGCGGTACGATCCATCGGGTTTAGAAACCGCGAAAAGGGGATTGTTCATAGGTGAAACGCAGGGTTCAATTACTCCCTGATATTCTAACTGAGTCAGAATTTCGGAAACGGGCCCTTTGGCTTCACGTTTTATGGGATATTGGGGTTGTGGCTGCGGTAGTGACTGCAAAGGTATTTCATGGGAGGGGGAATCGTCGTCCCATCCCACGTGGTTGCGGTATAACGCAGGAGCCAGGGACACAGCCCACTCAGCTGCAAGAGCCTCCGCTTTGTCCTTTGGGACATGTCGAGAAAGCTCGGAAGGATTACCTCCTCCCCGTTATGAGCAGCAAGAACGAATGGGGGTGGCCAATCCACCTCCGCTAACAAAATGTCATATGAAGAGGTTAGATTTTCCCAAAAAATCCCTTTAATTATGCGCTGTATAGCACCTTCGATTTGAATGACAATATTAAAAAGTCTGTCTGGGGGTGCCACCCTGGTGTCAGCTGTCTCGACAGTAATGAATGTTTCAGTTGCTGTCGCCTCCATATGAGGACGTAGTGCCTCCCGCACTATGGTAACTTCCGCGGCGCTGTCTAGGAGGGTTACTGCCCACGTCCAATTCAGGAGCCTCGTTCTCACCGTCTGTGGCATATTTCGCTGTTACAGCGGCAACTTTTTTCTTCTGAAATTGTGGTCGAAAACGTTGGAAGTCTTCTGCTTTTCCTCTGACTTGTTGTCGAGGTTGGTCTCGTCCCTGGGGAGCCTCTCGGTCCCTTCCTCTATCCTGGCGCTCTCCTCCGCCGAAATCTCACACCTCCTCCACCGGCCTGTGACGTAGTCTGTGCCTGTGAAGAACGAGGAGAACGCGCATCAGGGATCTGAAACCTATCCGGTGATTTAATTCTCGCTCTATCGCGTAAATCATAAGTGCGTTCAGAAGAAACTGAAACCGGGGATGCGCCTCTCGACCCCGGCTGCTTTTGTTGCTTACCCTGTTTTTTCAGCCTCCAGCTCTTTTTAGTGAAGACTGGTTTCTCATCTTTCTCAGATTGAGATTTGGTTTGTTGTTGTTGTTGCGATTGTATTTGCTGTTTTGCAAAAGGCTTGTTGCCCAGGCTATTTCTACCAATAGTTTTGTAAGCCTGGGTAATTATTTTTGGTAATTCGCGAGGCCTGTCCAATTCTGGGACCAGTGCCAAAGCGTTCGCTACTTGAAAGTTCACTGCATCGCCCTTGACATTCGCAAGGATCAGCTCAGCTACTACTTCAAACACTCCCACCAGTCTCATCCCTAATTCCACAGCCGCTTCAGGGCCATGTTCATCCTGTACTTTTTAATTACTGAGGGGAGAACCGTCATGGAAGGAGTACCAAAACATTTAGAATATACTGCTGCGAATACCTTACCCCAGTTGTCACATGCTGTCAACTCGGGAATTAAGTCTTTGGCAAACTAATCATTAGAATGCGGTCTTTATCCACTGGGGTAGTGTGTGGAAAAACTGCCTCCAACTGGTCAAATTTTTCTGCAAGCCAATAAGGAAAGTCGTCCTTATTTTGTGGACGTTTGCCCATCACTGAGTTCACCATTACAGGACTTATGGTAACTCCGGCCGCACCAGCTGGATGACCTGCAACTCCAGGAGGGACTCCTGGATGTTGCCTGTAACATATTGCACTAAGGCTCGATGCACACGCACCAAAGCCGAATACATGTTGCGCAGTTCCACGAGTGTAATTGTCATATATCGCGGATGTGGGGTGTACCCGGCCAAAACAGGCCAAGTGGCCCCATCAATAGATAAGGGGCCTAAACGAACCGTGGTAGTCGGTTGTGGGAGGGCGCCATCAAACCAAACACGGTGTTGCCACGCCGTGAGCGGTACCTCAAGACAAGAATAAGGTACATATTGATTAGGAACTGCAGTGGCTTGATATTCATGGAACAAATTATCAGTCCCATCCACTGCAGGAAAAGTGATCCATGAGTAGAACACCTCAAAGTGGAAAGCCGGATCGGCTTGTACCACAAAGATTAGGTCGACTCCGGTATCTGGCACTCCATACGCCCGTAAGTGCGTCCGGAGTGCTCCGCGGCTATGTGCCGCAATTTGAACAGCCATATCTGGCTAGAAATTGTCGACAATCTAACAGGAGGCAGCACAATTAGGGTTTTAATCTAGAAACCTTTTTTAACAACTTCAAGCTTGAAAGAACCTACAAAAACTTCAATATAGGAGGTATCACCGTCACACACGCTTCCGGAAACGTATGTGAGGGAGTTGTGGACAAGCACAAGTACTACTCAAGCGTCTCGCAGATAAGCAGCCCCACACGTTGGTCGCGCCATGTCATAAGGTTTCTGCACGTACAGAGCTATGCACAGGATAATAGGACCTCGGAATATAGTGGTGAGCCAACCATAAACCTTAGCACCCAAAACCCCAACCCAACTAGCCTTAGCGTCCCATTAGCACCAATGTACCAATGATTAGACAACCCAGAACACGGTATCTCTCTCTCAGGACTACGCAGAGCAAGAACACTCTTTCGTCACACTCGTACCTGTCCACAACGTGCGTAAGAAGAGACACAGTATAGGTTAAAATGTTTATTTCAACTTACGTGCTCTAAGATACAGTACACGTGTCAGTACTATTATCATAATGCATATGAATAATATAATCAGCATGGTTACTACTCCATAGAATACAAACGGGGAAAGCATCTCATAAAGCAGTGGATATATGTCTAACTAACATTACCACCCTCCCCGTGCTGGAAGCTAGTTTATTATAAAAATAGAAGACCTCTGGGCTTTGACTAGCGAACCCCCATACCTCAGTCTCTAGATGCAAAACTACATCAGCAGACAATCACAGCTCTTCTCCCTGGAAAGGTTTTCTCCAAGTGTGTCTAGCGCGCGCAAATCGCAATATTAAAAGCACACTAATTTCACCATGGCAGCTGTACATAGTGTTATGTCTAGGTGCGAGGGACTGGCCAAATCAACAAGACCAAGGAAACGTT
Organism: Calotriton arnoldi; assembly: GCA_963921515.1. Taxonomy (NCBI): domain Eukaryota; kingdom Metazoa; phylum Chordata; class Amphibia; order Caudata; family Salamandridae; genus Calotriton; species Calotriton arnoldi. The sequence continues at coordinate 773,083 of CAWUFW010002099.1, forward strand.
GTTATTCGACCTTGTACATGTTGTGCAGACGGAGGCCCAAAGTGAACAGGAGAAAAGGTGAAAGATAGAAAATGCAGACAGCGCTAAAATAACATTGCAAGGGCAGAGGCCGATAAAACAACGATGTAAAGTAACGTGTGCAAAGAAAAGCAACATGGCAGACAGGTCTAAGGCAACCAAGGCAGGCCAGGAGGCCATAAACCACAAGACAACACAAACACTCAGGCACCCATACAGATACTCAGACAACCAATCAATAACTCATATAGACACTCATGTAGCTATTCACAAACCCATGCAGCCACTTACACAGCAACAGACAGACGGATACAGACATTCACCCAGTTTAGTCACTAACCCATGCATTCAGTAAGATACGTTTAATCACTCACTTAGTCAGTCACGCACCTACTAAATCATCCATACAGACACTTATACACCCACTCATTCTTCAATACGCCTTTCCCTATATATATTAAAAATATTTAAACTTTACAGAAACACAGTCACTGGATGATGTCATCAGTGATGTCACTGACCATGTCATGAGTGATGTAATATGTGACGTCATCAGCAGTGCATTGCGGGGCGCGAGTTATAGTTAGCTGAACTAACTATAACGGGGAATTTCACGGGTTTTGTACGAGTGCAATGTTCAACTAACTATAACTGTCCCTAAAACCTATGGTTTTTTCAGTGAATTTGTAAGGTTTTTAAATGCTAATTTCTAACTATAACGTGCCTGAAACCTATGGTTTTTCAGTGAATATATATATATATATATATATATATATATATATATATATATTATCTACTGGCGGTCGCCAGTAGATAGTTATAGTTAAAACCTATTATCCATAGGAAATCCGCGACATTCTATTTGAAATAACGTTGGCGCCGGTTGACGAATCTTCGCGAAAGTTTCCAACTTGTTGGGGCGCTCCGGTCCGCTCCTATCCTGAAAGTCTCGGGGTGATACGTTAAGCGGGGGCCGAGAAAAAGGGGTCCCAAAACGCGTTTTCCCCATTCATTTTTCCATAGGAACCTTTAGTCGCAGCTACAGCCCGAACTCCTGAACGGAATTACACCAAATTTGGCAAAGAGGTAGCCCTTGGTTCAGTGTCGTGCCTTTTGCTTAAATGGTGTAAATCCGTTCAGTAGTTCCTGAGAAAATCAAAAGTAAAGTCACATATATATCTGGGCGGAGCCTAACCACACATGTCATCGTGAGATCTGATTGGCTGTCAGCACTTCATCCTGGAATTGCTGGCAGCCATCTTGGGACCAATATAAATGATAGTACCTCATTGAAATGCATTGTAGTGAATAGAAGATTTTGAGGGTCACCTAAAGGAGAACTATAAAGGGTGATAACAGGCTTTAGTTACATTAGAATTTATTTGTTGATGGTACCATACTAATTTTAGGAATTGTGGTGTATTCTAAGGTGATTTTACCATGTGAAAAACCTTCTGCTGGGATATCATGAATCATGTTTGAGAGAACTATTTTCACATGCTTGTCCCATACAGTTTTGGAAGGTGCTCCAGAAGCTAAAATGAGAGCATATTTTCTGTAAATTCACATTATCTTTCTCAGTCATGTGAGAATGAAGTCTGACATTCTCAGTAAAACATGTACATCCAACAAGGGCAGAGACTGTCAGTTGATTCCTTTGTGTTCTACTGCAGCTTCCCAGAGTGTTCTAAAGAACAACTAGAGTGCTAACAGCCTTACTTATGACAAAAGTATGGCACACCTGAAGCCATCTTGATTGGAATAAACTGGTAACACTTAAACAATTTAATTTAAAAAGGAACAAAATGATGGGGTTCATTTTGTCATAGAAATTATGGTTAGTGCTGTAGAAAGAAAAATTAGGACATATTTCAAGTGTGATCTCAAATATCTTCCTGTTATATTTCAACAGGAGCAGCCTGCCAGTTGATGCCTTTGTGTTCTACTGTAGCTTCCCAGAGTGTTCTAAAGAACAACTAGAGCGCTAACAGCCTCACTTATGACAAAAGTATGGCACACCTGAAGCCATCTTGATTGGAATAAACCAGTAACACTTAAAACATTTAATTTAAAAAGGAACAAAATGAGGGGTTCTTTTTGAAATAGAAATTATGGTTAGTGCTGCAGAAAGAAAAATTAGGGCATGTTTTAAGTGAGATCTCAAATCCTCTTCTATTTCATTAGAAAATTCTGACATGCAGACTGAAACAATCACTTTCAATACCAGCAGCAGACTACCAGTTAACTCCCTGGTGAGCAGTAGCTTTACTCCAGTGATCTAATGAGCAACTAGAGTGCTAACATTCTGAATTTATGGCAGATGTGAGACATCTGAATGCCTTCTTGATGGAATCAAAGTAAAAAACTGAAAGCATTTCCTACTGAGGAGACTGCAGTAAATGAAGAAATTAGGAAACTTCATAACAAAGAAGTCTTCCAAGATGGCCACCAGTGAAAAAAGAGCCCAAATGTAGCACAAATATTACCCAGATGTAGCCCACATATAGCCCAATGACAAAAGTGTGCAAAACACTTTTTATTTTTAGTTTTTTTGCAGTTTTATGTAGTGCAGACTGGTCAGGTATTGGAGCATTGCATCTTAAAACATGACCCCCTACACTACAAAAACACCACTGCACTACCTTAAACCCTAAAACACTACCCCCAGCACGACCCCCTACACTACACAAGCACCACTGCACTATCCTAAACCCTGAAACACTACCCCCAGCAAGACCCCCTACACTGCCCGAACACCACTGCACTGCCCTAAACCCTGAAACATCACCCCCAGCAAGACCCCCTACACTGCCCGAACACCACTGACCTAAACCCTGAAACACCACCCCCAGCCACGACCCCCTACACTGCCCGAACACCACTGCACTGCCCTAAACCCTGAAACACTACCCCCAGCATGACCCCCTACACTGCCTGAACACCACTGCTCTGCCCAAAACCCTGAAACACCAGCCCCAGCACGACCCCCTACACTGCCCGAACACCACTGCACTGCCCTAAACCTTGAAACACCAGCCCCTGCACGACCCCCTACACTGCCCGAACACCACTGCACTACCCTAAACCCTGAAACATCACCCCCAGCACGACCCCCTACACTGCCCGAGCACCACTGCACTGCCCTAAACCCTGAAACACCAGCCCCAGCATGACCCCCTACACTGCCCGAACACCACTGCACTGCCCTAAACCCTGAAACACCAGCCCCAGCACGACCGCCTACACTGCCCGAACACCACTGCACTGCACTAAACCCTGAAACACCAGCCCCAGCACGACCCCCTACACTGCCCGAACACCACTGCACTGCCCTAAACCGTGAAACACCAGCCTCAGCACGACCCCCTACACTGCCTGAACACCACTGCACTGCCCTGAACCCTGAAACACCAGCCCCAGCACAACACCCTACACTGCCCGAACACCACTGCACTGCCCTAAACCCTGAAACACCACCCCGTGCACGACCCCCTACACTGCCCGAACACCACTGCACTGCCCTAAACCCTGAAACACCACCCCCTGCACAACCCCCTACACTGCTCGAACACTACTGCACTGCCCTAAACCCAGAAACACCATCCCCAGCACGACCCCTATACTGCACGAACACCACTGCACTGCCCTAAACCCTGAAACACCACCCCTGCATGACCCCCTACACTGCCCGAACACTACTGCACTGCCCTAAACCCTGAAACACCACCCCCAGCATGACCCCCTACACTGCACGAACACCACTGCACCGCCCTAAACCCTGACACACTACCCCCAGCAAGACCCCCTACACTGCCCGAACACCACTGCACTGCCCTAAACCCTGAAACATCACCCCCAGCAAGACCCCTACACTGCCCGAACACCACTGCCCTAAACCCTGAAACACCACCCCCAGCATGACCCCCTTTACTGCTCGAACACCACTGCACTGCCCCAAACCCTGAAACACCACCCCCAGCATGACCCCCTACACTGCCCGAACACCACTGCCCTAAACCCTGAAACACCACCCCTGCACGACCCCCTACACTGCCCGAACACCACTGCACTGCCCTAAACCCTGAAACACCACCCCTGCACAACCCCCTACACTGCCCGAACACCACTGCACTGCCCTAAACCCTGAAACACCACCCCCAGCAAGACCCCTACACTGCCCGAACACCACTGCACTGCCCTAAACCCTAGAACACTACCCCCAGCATGACCCCCTACACTACCCGAACACCACTGCACTACCCTAAACCCTAAAATACTCCCCCAGCACGACCCCCTACACTACCCGAACACCACTGCACTGCCCTAAACCCTAAAACACTCCCCCAGCACGACCCCCTACACTACCCGAACACCACTGCACTGCCCTAAACCCTAAAACACTCCCCCAGCACGACCCCCTACACTACCTAAACACCACTGCACTGCCCTAAACCCTAAAACACTACTCCCCGCATGACCCCCTACACTACCCAAATACCAATGCACTACCCTAATCCCTAAAACACTACCCCCGCACAACCCCCTACACTACCCAAAGACCACTGCACTAAACTCTAAAACAATACCCTCCGCACGACTCCCTACACTACCCAAAGACCACTGCACTACCCTAAACCCTAAAACACGACCTCCTACACTACACAAACACCACTGCACTACCCTAAACCCTAAAAAACTACCCCCAGCACGAACCCCTACACTACCCAAACATCACTGCACTACCCTAAACCATAAAACACTACCCCCAGCAGTACCCCCTACACTACCCAAACACAACTGCACTACCCTAAACCCTAAAACACTACCCCCAGCAGTACCCCCTACACTACCCAAACACCATTGCACTACCCTAAACCCTAAAACACTACCCCCAGCAGTATCCCCTACACTACCCAAACACCACTGCACTACCCTAAAACCCTAAAACACTAACCCCAGCACGACCCCTACACTACCCAAACACCACTGTACTACCCTAAACCCTAAAACACTCCCCCAGCACGACTCCCTACCCTACCCAAACACCACTGCACTACCCTAAACCCTAAATCTACCCCCAGCATGACCCCCTACACTACACAAACACCACTGCACTACCCTAAACCCTAAAACACTACCCCCAGCACGACCCTCTTCACTACCTAAACACAACTGCACAATTTGTTACAGGCGTTGCAACGCAGGCCTGTGGTGCTTACTGGAAGTACCTGGTGGGCTGGTTGGGCCCCAGGGACTCTCAGGATTCAAGGTGACCTAATCCCCCAACTTAAAACGCGCCACGGGCGCGTTTGCACAGTGGTGAAGGGAGGGCGGGGCCTCAGGTGACATGTGCGCAAACACGCCCTGTGGTGCGTTTTAAGTTGGGGAGTTAATTCCCTTTGAATCCTGGGGCCAACTAGCCCACCAGGTACCTTCAGTAAGCACAACAGAACGCCTCGGAACGCCTCTCTGCAACTCAGCTCTGTGGTCCTAACTGTAGGTACCTGGGGGGCTAGTTGGACCCCAGGGACCCTCAGGATTCAAGGGGACTTAATCCCGCAACTTAAAACGCGCCACGGGGCGCGTTTGCACACATGTCACCTCAGGCCCCCTCCCTTCACCACTGTGCAAACGTGCACTGGCTCTGGTTAGTCAGAGTCAGTTACCACCAGTACCCGTCTGAAAAAGTTGTGGGCACAGGATGATTTTGCAACAAGGCCTCTTTCTGCTCCTCTGTTGGTTCTTTCTGCACATCTTTTGCTTCTTTCGGTGCGTTTTTCTTCTTTCTTCACATGTCCTACCTCTGTTGGCATAGTTAGAAACTAGCATTTAAAAAACCTTTGAAATTCACTTAAAAACCACAGGTTTCAGGCACGTTATAGTTAGAAATTAGCATTTAAAAAACCTTTGAAATTCACTGAAAAAACCATAGGTTTCAGGCACGTTATAGTTAGAAATTAGCATTTAAAAAACCTTTGAAATTCACTGAAAAAACCATAGGTTTCAGACACGTTATAGTTAGAAATTAGCATTTAAAAAACCTTTGAAATTCACTGAAAAAACCATAGGTTTTAGGGACAGTTATAGTTAGTTGGACATTGCACTCGTACAAAACCCGTGAAATTCCCCTGTTATAGTTAGTTCAGCTAACTATAACTCGCGCCCCGCAATGCACTGCTGATGACGTCACATATTACATCACTCATGACATGGTCAGTGACATCACTGATGACATCACTGATGACATCTCAAATGACATCACTGATGACATCATCCATGTGATAATTTCATGCATCTTCTCACACCCTAATATAACTTTTGATACACCCACTCTAAATTACAGACTGCCATTCTCAAAACCATAGACACTCCAACACCAAAAACTACATACCCACTCACTGATTCTTAGGTCTACACACACATCCACTCACTCACCTGTACAGTCACTCATACTTACAGTCACTCAGTACAGGACTATCATATGCACTCATACACCTATATAAACACTCACACACCGCCACTCATCCATAGAGGTACTCACACACCTAGTCAGTCATGCAAAAAATTAATCACACACCCATTTACTCACCTATACAGTTATACACACACCAGCTCACTTACTCATACAAATACTAGCACATTCTTACGCTCTTATACAATAACTGATACAAGCACACACACATCCATACAGCCACTCTCACAATAACACACTCTCACTTATAGCCATTTAAATACTCTAACACACATATATACTGCCTTTTACATATGTAGTTACTCGCACATGTACCACTGAGATATACATTCACTCACTAACACACCCATACACACACTCACCCACCCAAACAGTCCATCACAGATGCACTCTTGAAATCATGCACCCAGTGAATCACCCACTCACACATCTATGTATAGAGTCACACACACCCCACCCACACAAACACTCAGGCAGCCATACAGATACTCAGAGAACCAATCAATAACCCATATAGACACTCATGTAGCTATTCGCAAATCCATGCATCCACTTACACACCAACAAACAGACGGATACAGACATTCACACAGTTTAGTCACTAACCCATGCATTCAGTAAGATACGTTTAATCACTCACTTGTAGAGTCAGTCACTCACGTACTAAATCATCCATTCAGACACTTATACACCCACTCATTCTTCAATACGCCTTTCCCTATATATATTAAACATATTTAAACTTTACAGAAACACACAGTCACTGGATGATGTCATCAGTGATGTCATCAGTGATGTCATTTGAGATGTCATCAGTGATGTCATCAGTGATGTCACTGACCATGTCATGAGTGATGTAATATGTGACGTCATCAGCAGTGCATTGCGAGGCGCGAGTTATAGTTAGCTGAACTAACTATAACAGGGAATTTCACGGGTTTTGTACGAGTGCAATGTCCAACTAACTATAACTGTCCCTAAAACCTATGGTTTTTTCAGTGAATATATATATATATATATATAATATTAGTAAATTAAAAAAAAATTGAAAATCATAATAGAAATTAATATGAATATTTTAAATTGTTTTACATTATATATTTGTACATAATCATACACACATACATATATAGTGTGTCTTTGTTTATATAAGTATATATATATAGTTTTAAATATTATTTAAACATTTAATTTACTTTATATATATATATATAATAAATGATATTTATTTTTGTATGTAATTATTTTATATTAGTGTAAAACAATATTTTATTTTCGCTATTATTGTATTGTATTATTGTAGCGCTAGGACACAGCCAACGTAGCTGTGCACTTTACAAGTTATCTTATTATTTTATTAATTAGCTTTGTAAGTATAGGGAGACAATATTTTTACCATCGATATTTAGGACTCGATATTTGTGGTCTAGATATTGTGTCATAAATCCCTACTGGTCTGACACCATGGGTTTCTTCCATAGTGGTAGTGTCTAAAAAGGACAGTGAAGGAGCTGTACGCATCTGTGTTAATATGCGTCAAGCCAACAAGGCAATTGAGAGAGAACAACATCCAGGTCCACACATTGCTGATATGGTCACGCAGCTGAATGGTGCCAAAGTCTCTTCTCGCCTTGATCTGAACAAAGGATATCATCAATTGGAACCAGAACAGAATTGCAGGTACATTACTAGCTTTTCTACTCATATTGGTTTGTTCAGATATAAAAGATTACCTTTTGGCGTGTCAGCTGCATAACTTTTTCAAGATGTAATTAGCCGCATAATACAGCCTGTCACTTATGCTTTCAAATGCAGTGGTGATATATTGGTCTTTGGAGGCCACACAAAAAAACATGATAAAACTCTTACGCAAGTGTGCCGTTTACTAGGTGATGCAGGTATCACTTTGAATGCAGAGAAGTGTGAGTTCCACAAATCATAAATCACATATTTTGGCCATATTTTTGCTGATGGGGGAATTACTCCAGCTCCGGATAAAGTACAGGCTTTGTCAGCAACCTGTCCCCCACAAGTTGTTACCATGTTACGCTCTTTTCGTGTCCTGGCCAGCTACTGTTCTAGGTACATCCGTGATTTTGCCACAGTAAGTATGAAATGCTCCATTTCAATATTCACATGAATGTGAACAAAGCTTCAAGAAAACCAAACATGCAAAAGAGAATCAAACATGCAATTGAGAACGCCACTGAAATGGTCCACTTTGATCCAAAGCTTCACACAGAGGTTATTATTGACGCCAGCTCGGTTGGGTTGGGCGCAATCCTTGCCCAACACAATGGACATCCAAATGCTCAAAGGCGTACTGTGGCTTATGCTAGCAGACGTTTGTCACAAACTGAACATGCCTATTCACAACCGGAAAAAGAAAGCCTAGCTGTGGTGCGGGCTTGTGAACATTTCCACGTGTTTCTATATGGAAAGCATTTCACTCTTGTCACGGATCATCATGCATTGCTTACCATCTTTGGCAATCCTAAAGCCAAGATGCCCCCTTGCATTGAGAGGTGGGATTGTGACTGCAGTAAGATGACTACACGATTGTGCACCGACCAGGAAAAGATCGAAACCCTGCTCACTACTTTTCACGAGTGCCAGTACAGTGTCGTAGTACCACTTCCAAAACGCCTGAAGCCTACATTAACTTCATCGTAAAGTCCAGTAGACCTGCCGCTATATCAGTGGAACAAATCATTGCAGCCATGAGCATAGACAGTAATATGCTAATACTCTAAGACCTTATTGGAAATCAGTCTAAGAAACAGCACACTCGACCTCTTACAAATGACAGTGAATAACATGAATAACAGAAATTCAAAAATGTGAAAGATTAACTTTCTTTAATCCAGGGAGGTATCATCTTATGAGGTTCAAGAATTGCCGTACCGGAGAGTCTGAGACAGCAAGTCATTGAAGTGGCCCATGAGGGACATCATGAAATTGTCGCCACTAAGCGAGCTCTCTGAGACCGAGTTTGGGGGCATATTTACAAGGGAATGGCGGAGCATGGCGTTAAGCACAAAATGCTAACGCCACGCTCTCCCATTAAAAAAATGCAGGGATGACCCATATTTACAAAGAAACGGCACATCCCTGCATTTTCCCTAGCGCTGGTGCTAAATTAGGCTGCCTAGCACCAATGCAGGCACCCTTGCACCATAGTGCAAGGGTGCCTGCGTTGAGGGAATGATAGTTTATGTGCAGGAAGGTGTCTGTCCCTTCAAGCACATAAACAATCACAAATGGAGATTTGTAACTTCTATGTGTGCTGCATTGTGTAGCACACATAGACGTTGCAAAACGTCATTTTTTAAATAATTGTTTATGTACAGGAAAGGGCACCTTCCTGCACATAAACAATCATTCATGGCGTTTTTGCTCTTTCTATGTGTGCAGCACAATGCAGCACTCACAGAAACAATAAAAACGAGGAGAAATAAAGCATTTCTCCTCATTTCACCATGTTAATACCAGATTTTCCCTGGTCTTAATTTTGGCGTTGCCTCCTATTTACGCCGCCCTTGTAAATAGGGGGCAACTTGAAAATCAATGGGTGTTGCGGCAGAACGCCCACCGTGACACCCATTGCCCACCCTTTTCACACTAAGTATAGCGTGAAGGGGGCCTTATTCACAAGGCAGCGTTAAGCCACGTTAAGGGGCTTAACGCTGCCTTGTAAATAAGGTGAAGCCCATATCGCCACAGGGACATCGTTTAAAGTTTACATAGGGGCTTGTAAATATGCCCCTCGGTTTCCTCATCTTGATGAAAGAGTTGAAAGGGAATTAAAGGACTGTCATTTGTGCAACTGTTCATCTCCCAAGACAACTCGGCACCCATTGAACATGTCTGATCTTCCAATGCATGTGTGGGAGAGAATCGCTGTTGACTTTTTTGGACCTCTTGACAATGGACATCATCTAATGATAGTCGCTGATGAGTATTCTCGTTTTTCCTTGGTAGAAGACCTCTCATTTGATCACTCAGGAAAAAGTCATCAAGAGGCTAGATGGTATTTCTACAACATGGGGCGTTCCTTCAATTCTAAAGTCTGACCATGGCCCATCTTTCAACACTGAAGAGTTTAAAGACTTTCTCACTCACTTAAATGTCAAGCATTAGAAAAGCACACCTCTTCGGCCGCTCGCAAACAGCGTTGTTGAGTGTTTATAAGCACCCTCAAAAAGACCGCTTAGCGTGCTGCACTGCAAAAGCTTGAACTCAAGTCAGCTCTTCATCCTGCTCTTCGTGCATATCGGTCGACTCCCCACTCAATGGCAGGTGAAAATCCTTTCACCCTGATGTTTGGGAGAGCCATGAAGTCCAAGTTGCCACAATGGACCACTAAAAGAGTGACTTATGATGATGAACTTCGTCAAAGAGGTTCATGTCACAAACACAAAATGAAGAACTGTACAGACAAACGCTGATGTGCGAGGAACACTGTCTTTATAGGAGGAGACTGAGTCCTTGTCAGACAAACGAAAACACACGTCTAATGCTCCTTTTGATGCTGACCCACTGAGGGTTGTGACTATCAAAGGACACGTAGTGACTGTTCTACATCCTGGAATGTCCATTACACAAGATTCTTCACATTTCAAGAACCTGCCTCGACATTCGCCGACTGCAGATGTCAGAAGTGAGACTGTTCCACCTGAGAATCCTGACAGCCCAATGACTGCACCTGTATCTTTTTCACCAGTGCTAGTCATGGACACTTCTCCTGTATCTCTGCAGCCTCACATGATAAGATCTGGGCATTTGATTCGAGCACCAAGATGACTTATTGAAGAGTTATGATGTTTATGTGTATTATTTATACTTTTTATTTAACAAAGGGGGAAATGTAGTGTCTTGCGAACTAGAGATGACGGGATCCTTTTGGTTCCTGACGGACTCCAAAGAACAGTGACGTAAGCGTTCTGGTGTGGTTGGTAGAATGTTCAGTTGATGGTTACACACTGAGGAATAAAGACATGTAATACCACGCTCCGTGTGTGGCGTGATCCTTTACATGCTCCGAGGCTGGGGAGGACGCTACAGTGCTGTACTTGTATTTCCTTGTTACACGAGGAGTTCTCTGATCAGGCTGTTGCTGCAGATTATTTGCAGGGATCACAAGCCCTGCATGGACACCTGTCCTTGCTCTGCAGTGGGCGTGTCCATTGTCAGAGATGGGCGGGGGGTTGAGCTGCAGTGGGCGTGTCCATTGTCAGAGTTGGGCCGGGGGTTGGAAACATGAGACAGCCTGGTACTAGCAGAGTCTGCTAGATCACGGTACTGCCTGTGCCTCATGGCAGGATGAAGGGTGAGGATAGCCTGCATGCAGGATGCTCAGTATGACCTCAGGACACTCTCCTGTGAAGGTCACTCAGTCTGCTTCCTAAGAGGTGCTGTGAAGATTGAGTCTGCTGTAGTAAAGCACAGCAAGGAGATCTTATGACTTAAAGAAACGGCACGCGAATGAACAGCTTTAAAACTACAGTAGCGATGAGAGAGCATGATGACCTCAAGTCTAGAAAGTTAAAGACATTGAGAAAAAAAGCCTGAGTGCCCTGGTGGCGCTCCTTCTGTGGTTCATAAACCGGTTCTTGTTCTATGGTTTGTGGTCTGCATCAGGTTTCTGTTCTACTGGTTCTCATTCCTGTTCCATGTTTTTTTTCTTGTTGCCTGGTTTGTGGTCTGCATCAGGTTTGTGTTCTTTTTTTTTTTTTTATTTTTTTTATTTTTTTTATTTCTTTATTAAAAATTTTTTCCACATTTTCTTGCAAGGGTATCAGCACAAATACATATCAATCAAAAAGAAAATCAAAAGAAGATGCAAGGTTTGAAGGAAGGAAATAAATCACATAAACGGACAAATAATTAAAATAACATAATGAAAAAGAAAAAAATCATCAATTCGATTACAAAGACTCTAATCTAACCCATTAACAGAAATATATTTCATAGAGAGATTTACTTTGACCAATTTATACCAACATCACATTAAATTTGCCCCCTAGTTGGCTTTAATTATTCTTTTCCTTCCATTTTATTAGAGGAGCACAGATGCGCTGTCCCAGCAGCTTCGACTTTTTTCCCTTTCTTTCGTAAATTGCTCTCTCCATTGTATATAGAGAAAGTAAACGAGCAAGCCATTGCTGGAAAGTAGGGGGGAAAGGATCTAACCAAGCCGAGGCAATTTTAATCCTCAATACCGCCATAGCAACAAAAAGAAATCGATGTCCATATAAATAGCAAATAACAGAGGGGATGATGGACAGCCCTGCCGCGTCCCCCTCTGTATGTTAAAAGAGGAAGTATAATTGCCATTAACCTTTATTCGAGCCGAGGGGCCCTATATAACACTTGAACAGATTTAATAAACCCCTCCCCCAGCCCAAACCATCTCATAGCCTCCCAGAGAAAAACCCAGGAGACCCTATCAAATGCCTTTTCAGCATCTAATAACAATACGGCCATAGGGTCTCCTAAGATCTCCATTGCGTCAAAAGCGTAATCACCCGCCGTATGTGTTGCGTTGTTCCACGACCCATAATAAACCCGTGCTGACAGGGGTGAATAGTTTTTTTAAAAATGCCATTTAATCGCGTGGCCAAAATTTTGGAAAATATTTTAACATCACTATTCAGTAATGTGATTGGCCGATATAAACCCGGCTCCCTGGCTGGTTTGTCTTTTTTCAAAAACACAACAATATCTGCCCCTGCCCACGATTCAGGAGCCGGCCCCCCCTTCTGTGCAAGTAACATGACCTCTATTAAATCCGATCCAATAACATCTTTAAAAATCTTATAAAACTCCAGCGGAATCTGATCAGGGCCGACAGCTTTTCCAGAAGGCAAATCTTGCAGGGCACCCATTATTTCATCTTGAGAGAATCCGCTCTCCAGTTCCTCCCTGTCTATGGGATCTACCTTCTGAATAGGTACTTTATCTAAGTATTCAGAAATATCCTCAGATGCCACCGGTAAACCACAAGAGTATAGCTGGTGATAAAAAAGCCTGAAAGTCTCCCGAATCCCCGCTGCATCAGTAACAATCCTCCTCCCGGCATCATAAATTTCAGAAATCTGACCAGCAGACACTTTTTGCCTAGTTCTTACGGCCAAGGTGTGTCCCACCCGCTCATTAAATTCATAACAGTGCTCTTTTTTAGACATGTAGATCTCAGCTGCTCTTTTAGAAAGTGGTCCCCTGCCGCAGCCTTTTTATAGCCAACTGTAATAATATTCCATCTAGCACTTCCCCCTATTTATAGCCGTTACTAAGGCTTCCTCAAGCTTACTTAGATCCTGCCTTACTTCCAATTCCCTTAATCGCTCCTTTTTTTGTCGACGCAAGCTATAGCTTATTGTCTCCCCTCTCACCCCCGCCTTAAAAGCATCCCAGACAATTCCAACCCTAGTGCTCCCCCGGTTAAAATCCCAAAATTCCTTAATCCAGCCCTTCATATATGTAATATAATCAGGGTCATATAATAACCTCCGTTCGAAGGTCCATCCAACATTCTTTTTTTCCATCATCGAAAAGTTGACAGTCAAAACTAATGGGTTGTGATCTGAAATAATACGAGGGTACCTCTCGATCCCAAAATTAGTGATCCATTGCCTGGGCACAAAAAAATAATCCAGACGGGAAACAGCCTTATGTGGGGAAGAAAAAAAGGTACTACCTGCTTCAAAGGTTTTAGGTACGCCCATGCATCTACTAAACCATTGTTATAAACTAAATTAGATAGGGCAACACCCACCTTCCTTTTTCTCCCTAGGTACTTACTACCTGGGTCGCCCCATCGTACCCCCAAGCCATTAATGTTAAAATCCCCACTAATAATTATAGGAGCAGGCCAGATTGCCAAACCAGAATCTAAATTTTCTAGCAGCTCTGGATCATCACATGTTGAGCCGTATACCGAACAAAGTGTGAATTTAAAATTATTCAACAGACATTCAATCAGCACCCACCGACCCCATTGATCAGCTGATTTTCTGAGTACCTTCACATCATTCCTCCGGGTGAGGATTGCCACCCCCGGGTTCGCGAGCCCTGTGTAGTATATACCAATAATTTAAAGCCAAGTTGTTCCAATATACGCGCTCTGCAGCCCTCTATATGTGTCTCTTGAACACACAAGAAATCCGCACATACGGATTTCAGCCAAATTGCTGCCTTATTTCTTTTGGCCTGGTCATTAAGCCCACAAATATTTACTGTCACAATCCGCAAACTCATGTTTTAAGATTCCTGAATTCCCTACAGTTAACCCTACCTAAAATAAATTTCTCATATTTCATATTTTCATGCAAACTTGTCAATCGATTCATGTTAGATAACCAGCTAGAGCCAACTTGGATCCAACTATACTTTTCCTCCCCAAACCTTGCACCTTGAAGTATCTCCTGCTGTGCTGAACGCTTGCCTAACCACACCCCGAGCACCCCCCCACAGCCACCCCCAGCCCCCCCTACCTCCCATACAGGCAATTAGGTCAGGCATGACCTAGGTATGACCGCTGAGACTCCCTCTCCGACAGCACCCACCCCCTCCCCCCAAAGAAACCCCAAAAAAACCATACCGTGCCTAACCCCAGATAAACAGATCCTTATGTTATTCCAAATATAGTCCCAAGCCCTTTCTACCCAAGTTAAAAAAGGAAGTGAAAAAGGAAGAAAAAAAAAAAGGGAAAAAAAACCCCAAAGATATGCCACCACAATGACCATATCAATATCCATAGCCTCCTGTTGCAACAATAACAAATGGGACTTCAATGAACTGGCCTTATCCCGGTTTACCAGTTTACAGTAAGTATCAGTCCTTCCCTATGGCACCCCTTTCTGTTGCCTTATCCGCCAGCTTCCCCCCTTGTGCTTCAGTCACTTCCGTAAGAAAGTTTTGAGCCTTTATCTCCGAAAAAAACATCCTAACCCGCCCTCTGTGGATAACTTTAAGCCGTGCAGGAAAAGCAAAAAGGCTTCACAGCCCGCAACCTGGAAAGGGGTGATCATCTGGCGTAGCCTCCATCTCCGCTCGACCGTCGTGTGGCAAAAATCCGGGCGAGCGAAGAAGGAATGTCCCTCAAAGGTTCTTTTTGAATCGGGTCTGGCTCGATCTACAATTGCCTGCCTTAACAGGAAATTACCAACAAAAATCAGGATAGCCCTAGGTCGCTCCCTTGATTTTTAGCTGCATTCTTTTAAACATTGGAAAGCGATGAGCTCGTTGAACTTCTAGCTCCCAGTTCCATTGAGCTAGATCTGGAAAAGCTCCTTTCAGAAGCTTCACTGTAAAAGCCAGGATGTCCTCACCCTCCACTTTTTCCTCCAAGCCAAGGAGGCGGACGTTATTGCGACGCTGGCGGTTCTCGAAGTCTTCAAGTTTCCAGTCTATGTCTCGTGATTGTTTCTCCTGTGCAGCTTTAAAAACCTGCAATTTCTCAACCTCTTCCTCAACCGCAGCTGTTCGGTCTTCTACATGGGTTATTCGATCAGCCATATCAGAGCATAGTTTATTTGTTTTTCTAATCGCCCCCTGAAGCTTCATGGTGGCAAGTTGTGACCTCTTACTCTCTTGCCTAGCCTCCCCCTGCATTTGTTTCAGCGTCGAATAAAGTAACTCCATTGTTGGTATAGGAGGAATACTATCTAGATTATTAGCTCCGCCTGTACCCACTGCTTCGGGGGTATTACTCGAGCAGGCAGTCAATGTAGAAGCAGAGTAATCCCATTCCAGACGCCTACTGGCTGAGTCCGCAGATCTATCTTTTGTCCTAGCTCGTCGTCTAGAAATCGCAGAATGGTTATGATGCCTCTTCTGTGTGGCTGGGGATTCTTCTCCTGAAGCACTATCTTGCGATGTTTCCTGCTCACTAATCTGAGATGTATCCGAATCATCATTTAATGAAAAAAACTTATCTCCTTCAGGGGAGAGCACAGGAGCACTTGCCAAGTCGAAATAGTTCCTTGATCCCCCTGCTCACAAGGGATACTACTCAGGTTACCGGCATAACTCTCAGCAGTTCCCATATCCAGATGAGCTTGTGTGGTTATTATCATATGGCCTGGTAGTAACTGAGGATCCATTGCTGTTACACCGTTGTTTGCATTCACCAACACTGTTTCTGGGCTGTCACCCAAGTCACCAGGATCGACAGTTCCATCCTCACCCTCAACCAAACTGCTGATGTGACTGGGTGCAATGCCAGACACCGACACATAGCTCCCCCCATCCATCTCCAAGACATCAAGTTGGCCATTAGGTTCTTTTCCCTCCGATTGCCTTATACTACTCATATCCAGATCCACCACAGTATTTTCCCCGTTCTGAGGCAGAAATTCGGAGCGGAAACTACATGTCCCAGAATGCATCGGGTCGGCAGTAGGGAAACCCGTCTCCTGAATGCGGGTGTTTACATCCATCGTCTGAAGGGAAACTTCATTTCCAGGACACAGTGTTAGAGCTGAAAGGTCAGCTCTAACACTGTGTCCAGGTTTGTGTTCTACTGGTTCTCATTCCATGGTTTGTGTTCTTGTTGCATGGTTTGTGGTCTGCGTCAGGTTTGTGTTCAACTGGTTCTCATTCCATGGTTTGTATTCTTGTTGCATGGTTTGTGGCATGCATCAGGTTTGTGTTCTACTGGTTCCCGTTCCATGGTTTGTGTTCTTGTTGCATGGTTTGTGACTGCATCAGGTTTGTGTTATACTGGTTCCCGTTCCATGGTTTGTGGTCTGCATCAGGTTTGTGTTATACTGGTTCCCGTTCCATGGTTTGTGGTCTGCATCAGGTT
This sequence comes from Calotriton arnoldi, assembly GCA_963921515.1. Classification (NCBI taxonomy): domain Eukaryota; kingdom Metazoa; phylum Chordata; class Amphibia; order Caudata; family Salamandridae; genus Calotriton; species Calotriton arnoldi. The sequence continues at coordinate 790,383 of CAWUFW010002099.1, forward strand.
TGTGTTCTACTGGTTCCCGTTCCATGGTTTGTGGTCTGCATCAGGTTTGTGTTCTACTGGTTCCCGTTCCATGGTTTGTGTTCTTGTTGCATGGTTTGTGGTCTGCATCAGGTTTGTGTTCTACTGGTTCCCGTTCCATGGTTTGTGGTCAGCATCAAGTTTGTGTTCTACTGGTTCTCATTCCAAGGTTTGTATTCTTGTTGCATGGTTTGGGCGTGCATCAGGTTTGTGTTCTACTGGTTCCCGTTCCATGGTTTGTGGTCTGCATCAGGTTTGTGTTATACTGGTTCCCGTTCCATGGTTTGTGTTCTTGTTGCATGGTTTGTGGTCTGCATCAGGTTTGTGTTCTACTGGTTCTCATTCCATGGTTTGTGTTCTTGTTGCATGGTTTGTGGTCTGCATCAGGTTTGTGTTCTACTGGTTCCCGTTCCATGGTTTGTGGTGTGCATCAGGTTTGTGTTCTACTGGTTCCCGTTCCATGGTTTGTGGTCTGCATCAGGTTTGTGTTCTACTGGTTCTCATTCCATGGTTTGTATTCTTGTTGCATGGTTTGTGGCGTGCATCAGGTTTGTGTTCTACTGGTTCCCGTTCCATGGTTTGTGTTCTTGTTGCATGATTTGTGGTCTGCATCAGGTTTGTGTTCTACTGGTTCCAGTTCCATGGTTTGTGGTCTGCATCAGGTTCGTGTTATACTGGTTCTCATTCCATGGTTTGTGTTCCCGTTCCATGGTTTGTGGTCTGCATCAGGTTTGTGTTGTACTGGTTTCGGTTCCATGGTTTGTGTTCTTGTTGCATGGTTTGTGGCGTGCATCAGGTTTGTGTTCTACTGGTTCTCATTCCATGGTTTATGTTCTTGTTGCATGGTTTGTGGTCTGCATCAGCTTTGTGTTCTACTGGTTCCCGTTCCATGGTTTGTGGTCTGCATCAGGTTTGTGTTCTACTGGTTCTCATTTCATGGTTTGTATTCTTGTTGCATGGTTTGTGGCGTGCATCAGGTTTGTGTTCTACTGGTTCTCATTCCATGGTTTGTATTCTTGTTGCATGGTTTGTGGTCTGCATCAGGTTTGTGTTCTACTGGTTCCGGTTCCATGGTTTGTGTTCTTGTTGCATGGTTTGTGGCGTGCATCAGGTTTGTGTTCTACTGGTTCTCATTCCATGGTTTGTGTTCTTGTTGCATGGTTTGTGGTCTGCATCAGGTTTGTGTTCAACTGGTTCCCGTTCCATGGTTTGTAGTCTGCATCAGGTTTGTGTTCTACTGGTTCTCATTCCATGGTTTGTGTTCCCGTTCCATGGTTTGTGGTCTGCATCAGGTTTGTGTTCTACTGGTTCCGGTTCCTTGGTTTGTGTTCTTGTTGCATGGTTTGTGGCATGCATCAGGTTTGTGTTCTACTGATTCCTGTTCCATGGTTTGTGGTCTGCATCAGGTTTCTGTTCTACTGGTTCTCATTCCTGTTCCATGGTTTGTGTTCCTGTTCCATGGTTTGTGTTCTTGTTGCATGGTTTAAGGACTGTCTTGTATTCTTGTTCATTGATTTGTGGACAGGTTTTGTGCCCTTCTACTTTGTTAATTGGTTTGTGTCCCTGTTACAAAGTTTGTGAACTGGTAGATGTTCCTACCCCTGGGCTCATGTCCCTGGTTTGTTTTCCTGTTCTGTGATTCGTGGACTGGTTAATGTTGCTGCTCGTTGATTTGTGGACGGGTTTATGTAAAGAAGACACTTGTGGCAAGTGAGTAGAAAAGTAGGCAGTTTGTTCGGAAGAGAGGAGCCCTCGTCCGCGACTGCTCCCAGTCCGGTGACCCCCCCTCCCCACTCAACTGACCACTAAACAGCTGGAAGAGGCTCCCTGTAGTGGTAGACCAGAGCGTGGGACAGTACATGAAACAATACAGAATTAAGGTGCACATGCATCAAAATAGACACTAGCGGTTCTTTAATTGTGATTTTTAAAGAATTGCAATTAAAGAATCGCTATTGCCTATTCATGTAGGAATCACACAAAAAATTGCGATTCCTACACATTCCTTAATTGCGACTCACAAATTACGAGTCGCAATTAAGGAATTGATTCTCATTCATTCCTATGGGCATAGAGGCCCATAGAAATGAATGGGAATTGCATGCGCAATTTGCTAGTACCCAATAGGTACTCGCAAATTGCGCATGCAATTTCAAGGGTGCAAGGGTGCCAAAAGGACACCCTGTTGCACCCCTGAAATTACAATTTATCCACATGTTGCGCACACACATGCCCCAAGGGCATGTGTGTGTGTAACATGCACTTTAGTGCATTTTTCAAAGAAATCTTAAATTACTATCAACTTTAGATTGACGGTAATTTGCGATTCATATTTGCGAAATCGCAATTCTTTTTTGTTAAATGCATTGCATTTAAGGAATCGCAATTTGCGATTCCTTAAATGCAATCGCAATTTTCAGTAATCGCAAATTTTGCGATAACTTAAATTGCGATTTTTGCATTTGGGTTGATGCATTCCAAATGCAAAAATACCGGTTGCAAACCGTTTGCGACCGGTTTTTATGTTGATGCATGTGGCCATAAATGAATACCAAGCTGTGCGTGCACATACAATTACATCACCATGACGACATCACTTGCGCTTATGTGCGTTACTACTACAACAGTTTATCTTCCTGGTAAGGATTTTCCATCCTGTTCCTGTTTGCGGACTGTCTTATGTCCCTGCCCTGTGTTTTGTGTTCCTGTTCCTCGGGTTATGGATTTTATTGTGTCTCTGTTCTGGGTTTGTGGTGTACTCCAGGCCCTCTTCTGTGATTTGTGTACCCGTTCTCTGAGGTGTGGACTGGTTTAAGTTCTTGTTTGGGGTTTGCAGACTGCTTCCTGTTCCTGTTTGGTGGTTTGCTTGTGTTCCTGCGTTTCTGCCCCTGGGTTTATGACCTGGGTTGTGTTCCTGAATGTCTGGACTGATTTCCGCAGTTTGGTTCTGCAGTGCTCACGGCTCCGGGGCTGTCCAGGGTGCTGAAAGGCTCCAGGGCTGTCCAGGGTGATGAAAGGCTTCAACATTGAACTATATGTAGGTGCCCCTGATGGAGAGGGAACCCAGTGTCCAAGACACAACAGACAACTCTCTGAATATTCGTGGTCAACTCACTGCTGAACTTCACCCAAAAATATACTCTCATGGATTGTTTGGGGAACTAAAGCCCAAAGCATGTCCAAGTTGACTGAAATCGCTTTTATCCCAGTTCTGTGGGTTTTTCCTGGGGCCCGGGTGGGGTGTTGTTTAGCACCGGTGTCTCGTGGCCTCGATACTGTTGCACTATCATTGGATAACCAGGTACCTCCCCAGAGGTGCGTGGCTCTCCAGCTGTTGCAGAGTTTACCAGTCATAGCTTATTGCAGGAGGTGCTTGGGGGCTAAAATGCAGATCCGGCATGGCACAGCAAATAACTCGATAAACTCCTGTAGGAAACTGGCTCTGTATATACTATACCAAAGTGAGGTATAGTGTGCACAGAGTCCAGTGGAACCCCAAAGGTAGGCAGAGGTAAAGTTAGATAGCACCTCACTCTCTATTTGTGGTAGTGTGGTCGAGCAGTAAGGCTTTATCAGAGGGTAGTGTTAAGCATTTGTTGTACACACTCAGTCAGCAAATGATTTCCCACACTCAAAGACTGGACTCTGACCAATTTGTTTTGTATAAAAATATTTCTTTGCATTTTATTTTTTAGAACCAAGCCAGACTTGGTGCAGGTAAGTAAAAATAGTATTTTTCTGATAATACAGTTGAATGAAGTTGAATGCATTCACTGTTGAAATTACTTCTCAGTTATTTTGCAATTACTTTGATTACTTTTTAGATTACTTTTCAGATTACTTTTTCTACTCAGTGTGATATGCCTAGATATCACACTCGGACATTTCCTAAAGAAAAGGTAAGTAAGTCAGTTTTTGTAAACACTCAGGGGCAGATTTACAACGACTGGCGCATCCCTGCAAATCAGCAGGGATGCGCCAGAAGAGATGCGACACGCAAGTCTACCCTTGCCCCACCACGGATGCGTCGCATTTACAATGCGGCGCACCATTTCACAGGGATAGGCAGATGCGTGTCGCATCTGATGGCGTAAGGGCGGCGCATTGCTGGAGTCGTGTCGCAAGCCCGACGCAACTCCAGCAATGCTCAGGGGCTGCCCATACCTAACGTGGTGCGCCACTCCTTACGCCTGCTGCAAGCAGGCGTAAGGATTTGTCGCAGCGGCGTCGTAAAACTAACTCAGTGAAATCTTGTAGATTTCACTGCGTCACTTTTACGAGGCTTTCCTGCGACGGAACGCCCACCCTGCGACGGAACGCCCACATGAGACATGACGAAGGTTTCATGTGGCGCAGGGCTTTACAATGTGACGCAATGTGACGCATCTCCCTCGTTGTAAATAAGGCGCAACGTGGCGCATGGTTTACGCCGCCGCTGCGTCACAGAAGTGACGCAACGGCGGCGCAAAAGTGGCGCAAGGGCCTTGTAAATCTGCCCCAGAGTTTCTTAAGTTCTCATACAGTTTCCAAATCCACACAGAAAGTTTTCACAGAAAAGCAGTCAATGCAATCCTATGGGAGGAAATGAAGTTATCGGTTTACAGGTAAGTACTTGGCTGTGGGAGTTGGGTTTCTGGGGTTAGAACCGGGGTTTCCCCAGGGTCAAAGATGCACTCAAAGAACACCCTCAGCAGCACTAGGGCGGCCGGGTGCAGAGTGCTGAGGCCCAATGGTATCCAATGGAGGATAGGGGGCCTCCGGTTGGTGGCTGCTCACAGGCACGCCACTTAGATGTGGGAGCAAAGCTCCTAGGGTTTAGCTCTGGGCAAGGGGGGGATCCGAGTTAGCCCACATCGGGACCCCTGTTAGTTTCAATGGGGAACCTCCGGTCAGAACAAACACTGCAGGCACGGGCACGAAGAGGCGACCACCGGTTGGAGAGGTAAGTTGGGATGTCGAGGGATGCCAGGACACCGTCGGTTGGGCCACCCAAAGCTGTGGGGCGTCGGGATTTCCTTACCGGCTCCGGTTGCGGTCGAGGGGATCCTCCAGAAAGGGGCTGCAGGCGCTGTCGGGAGACTTGAGGTAAGTCGGGGCTCACCAGTCAGGGGACCTGTCTGTCCCGGGCTGAATATCCTCCGGCATGCTGTGTTCTGGTTCCGTCCGGTAGCTCCAGGAGCTTTACTGGGAATTAGTTCTAGGGTCCTTTCATTACTGAAACTGGTCTTCAAGAAATTAGAAAACTTACATACACTGGAGAGAGAAACTGGCATCATTTCAAAGTCTTGGCCCCGAGTACCACCTCTTGTGGACACTTCTAACTGCAGATTTCTCACCTTAGGAATATGCCCAGGTGTCTGACTGGATCCAAAGAATGTTCTCAGCAATCCTCCAGCGCATGGATTGCTGGTGACATGTGGCTCCATGCTGACTCCGTTCTGCCCCGGAAGTGACGCAGCCCTGCCACAGATCAGCATCACCCTTGTGCGCTGTCACTTCCTTTATTTCTGCGCCTTTTGATGTGAATCTGCAGCACTGCTCCCAACTTTGCTGGTTTTCCACTTATGAACCGGCCCTTTGACTGCTCTAGATTGTTTGGGGAGCAGGCTGACTCAGCACTAAAACGATTTAAATGACAGTTGTGCCCCCGCATAATCCTTGGGGCTCGTCTCCCACCAAGCAGTCCCAACTACAGTACATGAAGCTTAGGGATCATTCTAGGGGGCTCACCGATCGATAACACTGACCTTCCCAGCCTGTGCCACGGCAGCAGGCCCAGCCCTTCTGGACCCGAGGTGATGGCAGCGGCCGAGGCCGTTCACCCCAGTACCGGCAGCTGACCTCGTCCCACACCTGACACACCTCACTGTGTGGGCCTCGACTACCAAGGGCAATCTTTATTTTAACTGAGGTGTTATCTCATTACAGCACAACATCATAAGAATAACAAGCATTGGCAAAGCCAATAGGTCTTGACAATCCGAGAGCTATTGGCGTTGTCAATGTCTTTTAGCCATGTGTTATGGAGTGGATGTATGTGATGTGGAATGGAATTATGTGGGTTGGATTGTAATTGTTTGTTTTGTAATTGTGTGGCGTGAAATTGTGTGGTGTTGAGTGGAATTATGTGTAGTGGAATTATGTGGCATGGTGTGCAATGGAAAAATGTGGATAGTATTATGTGGTATTGAGTGTACTGGAATGATGTGTCATGGTATTATGTTTCTCAGAGTGTAATTATGTGAAGTGGCATTGTGTACTGTGGAATGGCATGTAGTGGAGTGGAATGGTGTGGTGTTGAATTTTGTGGCATTATGTGGAATTCTGTGGTGTGGATTGGATGTCTGTGGTGTGTAGTGGAATTGTGTTCTGGAGTGGAATTATGTGGTTTGTGGTGGAATTATGTGGTGTGGAATGGAAATCTGTTGAGTTGAATTGTGTGGCGTTGAGTAAAATTATGTTGGGGGAATTATGTGGCATGGTGTGGAGTGTTTTTATGTGGTATTGAGTAGGGTGTAGTTATGTGGAGTTGAAAAACATTTACAAAGGCTATAAATTCCACAGAATTGACCATCAGTGTCCGAATCTTGTGCTTGCTACTGTAATTCCTTGCTGTTTTTTTTTTTTTAGTAGAGCATTGTTAAAAATTCCAATACACACTTTCATACAGTGCTGCAGAATAGCAAGACCGGTTGTAGAATGGTGTGCTGCCCAAGGACAGCGCCTGCCCTCGTCAGTCTTTTGTGACGCTGCTCTGTAAAGGGGGAGAATGCTGAGCTGCACCAGTGGAGACTGATGTAACGCTTTGTTGTGAAAGGCGTTGGCGGTTCTTTTTGGTGGGGGGGGGGTGGCTCAGTGAGACTTGCTGCTGTAGAACCCTCACAGCCGGTGTTGTGATTGTGAGCTTGGCTTTACAGGGAATGCTGGACAACAATGATGGCCTGCTTTCATCGATTTCATGCCCTCACCTACAGCCTGCAGCCAAAATGGCACAACAGGGAAGAGGTGCGTGTTCGGACGGATGAAATGTGTTTGACAGATGGCAGTTCATGCGGTCAATCAATCAATCAATCAGGTCACTTATAAAGCGCACTACAATCCCGCGAGGGTCTCAAGGCGCTGGGGGAAGAGGGGGGTGGTGCTGCTACTGATCGAAGAGCCAGGTCTTGAGGAGTCTTCTGAAGGCCAGTAGGTCTTGGGTCTGTCGGAGGTTGGTGGGGAGGGTGTTCCAGGTCTTGGCGGCGAGGTGGGAGAAGGATCTGCCGCCGGCGGTCGTTTTCCGGATGCGGGGGACTGTGGCGAGGGCGAGGCTGGTCGAGCGGAGCTGGCGGGTGGGGGTGTAGAAGCTGAGTCGTCTGTTGAGGTAGGCTGGTCCGGAGTTGTGGAGTGCTTTGTGTGCGTGGGTGAGGAGCTTGAAGGTTATCCTCTTGTTGACAGGGAGCCAGTGCAGGTCTCTCAGGTGGGGTGTGATGTGGCTGCGTCGGGGGATGTCGAGGATAAGACGTGCAGAGGCGTTCTGGATGCGTTGCAGCCGTCTCAGGAGCTTAGCCGTCGTTCCTGCGTAGAGGGCGTTTCCGTAGTCCAGCCTGCTGGTGACGAGGGCCTGGGTGACTGTTTTTCTTGTTTCGGTGGGGATCCACTTGAAGATCCTGCGGAGCATTCGGAGGATGTTGAAGCAGGATGAGGAAACGGCGTTGACCTGCTTAGTCATGGAGAGGGTGGGGTCGAGGATGACCCATAGGTTGCGTACGTGGTCGGTGGGTGGCGGGGCTGTTCCCAGTGATGTTGGCCACCAGGAGTCATCCCAGGCTGAAGGGTTGGAACCAAGGATGAGGACCTCCGTCTTGTCCGAGTTCAGCTTCAGGCGGCTGGTCCTCATCCATTCGGCGACGGCCTTCATTCCTTCGTGGAGGTGGGCTTTGGCGGTGTGAGGGTCTTTGGTGAGGGAGAGGATCAGCTGGGTGTCATCGGCGTAGGAGATGATGTTGAGGTTGTGCTGTCGGGCGACGTGGGCGAGGGTGCCATGTAGATGTTGAACAGCGTTGGGCTGAGGGAGGAGCCTTGGGGTACGCCGCAGATGATCTTGGTGGCCTTGGATCGGAAGGGGCGAGGCGGACGCTTTGTGTTCTGCCGGAAAGGAAGGATGTGGTCCAGTCCAGGGCCTTCTCTTGGATCCCGGCGTCGTGAAGGCATGTTCGTAGTGTGTGGTGGCAGACCGTGTCGAAGGCGGTAGATTATTAAAACAAAACTGGAACGGAGTCACCACAGTTGGCTGACAATCGGACAATTAGGGGAAAACACGTCTAACTGCAGGTTTAAAAACACAGGAATGGCTCATTTATTTTAGTGCTCTGAAGCTACCGAAGCGCTTTAAATGAGCCCAAACAATGTCCAGAGCCTGTCAAGTTTCACACAGACAGGCACAGGTGCTGCTTGGCAACCCTTAGAGCAGCCCATCTAGGGAAGGTGGTGGGTTGGATTAACCAGCTCAGTGTCAAGACTTGATGCATCGCGTAATCCAGCTGACTTCAGAAGTCACATAAATAAATAAATAAATAAGGCTCGTATCGGATGCCATCAGCCCATGTTCTAGTCAGGCCAGCCAGCGCCTTCGCTGCTGCTGATGGTAAACATAACCAGAGGGAAAATAAATCTTCAAATTCTTGCTTAATAATGCTCTGTGTCGCAGTTAATGATGCTTGCCGAAACCCAACTCCTGGCTCCTGAGTGCAGATCCAGTGGTAATCTCTCCGGATCACACTAGCACTGCCGTACCCAGTGGGGAAACAGATGTCCAATATGCTGCTGACTGTGCCTTCTATTGGCCCGGCTAAGGCCAGTTTCTGCGGAGATCGGGGCTGTAGCCACCATGGTTAGAGATGGGCGAGCAACTAGCCCTCGTAAAGCTCTGGAAGTGTTTGCAATGGGTTTCATGCAACACACATCATGTAAAATATGATAGGATTTATAAAATACTCTGTATTTCTTTAACATGTTGAAACTTTGATATTAATACGGCACATTATGGCACAGCACGGAGAAGTACTTCTTCAAAGTGATAGTTTAAAAAAAAATTTTTTAAAGTGCGTAGAGCCCTTGCAGACGGAAGTTCAGGATAGAAGTAGAGGACGTGGTGTTACGGAAACTGGGTTCGAACCTCCGCATCGGCACAACATCCTGTGATCTTGGGCAAATCACTTAATCTCCCTGTTCCCACAAAAACAAATGTGTCCTTGTGTAAAGTAACCGCCCTCACGTAGAGTGCTCTAATAATACATTCAAACTTGTAGGAAGCTGGCTCTGTATATACTATACCAAAGTAAGGTATAGTGTGCACAGAGTCCAGTGGAACCCCAAAGGTAGGCAGAGGTAAAGTTAGATAGCACCTCACTCTCTATTTGTGGTAGTGTGGGCGAGCAGTAAGGCTTTATCAGAGGGTAGGGTTAAGCATTTATTGTACACACTCAGGAAAGAAATGATGTCACACACTCAAAGACTGAACTCAGACCTATTTACTTTTATAAAAATATTATTTAGTTGTATTTTATTTTCGAGAACCAAGCCAGGCCTGGTATAAGTAAGTGTAATAGTACTTTGCAAGAATGATGCAGTTAAATACAGTTTGAATGCAATTGGATTTATTACAGGTGAGTCACTTGTTCATATACAATTGGAATTACTTTTCAATTACTTTTTGGATTACTTTTTCTACTCAGTGTGCTAGGCCTAGATGTCACACTGGGACATTTCCTAGAGAAAAGGTAAGTAAATCAGTTTTTGTACATTTGCAGTTTCTTAGGGTTTCATACAAACCAACTCCACACACAACAATTTTCACAAGAAAGCAGTCAATGCAGTCCTATGGGGGAAAACAAAGTTATAGGTTTAACGGTAAGTACTTAGGTTTGGGAGTTGGTTTTCTGGGGTTAGAACCAGGGTTCCCCCAAGGTCAAGGATGCACTCTTCAGACACCCTCAGCGGCCCTAGGGCGGCCGGGTGCAGAGTGCTGAGGCCCAATGTTATCCAAAGGGGGATAGGGGGCCTCCGGTTGGTGGCTGCTGGCGAGCAGGCCACTTGGTTGTGGGAGCAAAGCTCGTGGTGTTCGGCTCAGGGCAAAGGGGGATCCGGTTTAGCACACAAGGTGCACAAACAGCGGCAAAGGAGCGGCCGGGTGCAGGGTGGTGTTTTAGTGTCGGGTGCCCTGTTGTTTTCAATGGGGATTGCTGGTTTTGGTTTTTAGCTGCAGGCTCGGTCCAGGAAGTCTTCCAGGAGGAACCAACAGCTGGGCAGGTAAGTTGGAGGGCTCGGAGACGTAGGTGCACCTCAGGTCCTCTTCACCAGGGCGCAGGACGGCCGGATGCAGGGGTGCCTTTTGAGGTCGGATTTTACTTTACCGGGCCACTCACGGTTATGGGGGGTCTCCGTGCAGAGGCAGCAGGCGATGTCGGGGAGTTCTGGAGGGGTAAACCCATGGTGGACTCAGACTCTGGAGCACTGGGGGACCTCACTGGGACCAGTGGGCCACTCGGACTAGGGCCGCAGGTGACGGGTGCAGTGGTGGTTCCAGGCGTCGGCTTTCTTTGTCCTCAGCAGGCTCGTAGTCTTTCTTTGGTGATTCTTTTGAACAAAGCTGCTGCTCACAGGAGATCCGGTCTTTGTTGAAGGCAGTCAGTCATCCCAGGGGTTCTGGAGGTCGCTGGCTGCAGGACAAGGCGACTGTTGGCGCAGGATCTCTGGAAACGGCAGATAAGCCGGTAGTGCTGGGCCCAAGTCAGTTCTTCTCTGCAGTCTCCTCTGCTGGGCGTCTTCTTTCGTCCTTCTTCTACGTAGATTGTGGGAATCTCCCTTCTTGGTTCAGGGATGCCCTCTAAATACTGTATTTAGGGGGTGTTTTAGGGAACTCGCGGTCAGTAGCCAATGGGCTACTGACCTTTGGGTGACTACACCCTTGGTGCGCTCACCCCACTTGTGGGGAGTGGGCACAATCCCTAATCCTGATTGGAGAGTGCCTGCCATCTGCAAGATGGCGGGCACTGAAGAGTGGGCTTCACCTCGCCTCCCCCACCTGAGGGGTGAGGTTGGCAGAGGTGGGCACACCCTCTGGGCTGTTCTAATTTATTCTCGTCTTCCCGCCGAAAAGGAGGGGAGACAGGAAGGGGGCCTGCTCCTGATAGCAGGAGAGGCTGGGGGTCGCATTACAAAGGCTGCCAGGCCTTTGAAGCTCCCCTGCCACAGATGGCTCTTCCTGGCCTGGGGGAGGTGTGAACACCTGTGCCCAGGAAAGGCTTGGTTTCTGGGCCCAGGGAGCAAAGGCTTCCACCCCAGGGGTGGAGAAGCATGTCTCGTGGTGGCAGGCTGGTGTTTACCAGTCAGGAACCCACCAGAGGCTGGTAGTTTTTCAGGGGGCATATCTAAGATGCCCTCTGAGTGCATGGTATAATAAATCCCACTCTGGCATCAGGGTGGGTTTAATGTGCTGAGAAGTTTGATACCAAACTTCTCAGTTTTCAGTGTAGCCATTATGGTGCCGTGGAGTTCGTAATGACAAACTCCCAGCACCATATACTCTTTATGGCATTACTGCACTTACGATGTCTACGAATTGACTTAGACACCGTAGGGGTACAGGGCTCATGTAACTGTACCCTCACCAGTGCTATAGTGCACCCAGCTAGAGGGGTGGCTTACATATACCACAGGCAGTGGGTTGCAGGCATGGCACACAGGGATGTGTGCCATGTGGACTCTTCACTTTTCTCTCCACCAAAACACGCAGCCTACAATGGCAGTGTGTGAGTGTAAAGGTACAGGGCCTCTAAGGGTGGCACAATAAGTGCTGCAGCCCTTAGAGGCCTTCCCTGGCCACAGTGCCCTTGGTACCCTTGGTACCTTTTACAACGGACTTACATGTGGCCAGAGAGGTGCCAACTGGGGGTACAAAGGTACAGTTTTGGGAAAGAACACAGGCCCTGGGAACCTGATTGGCAGGGACCCTGGGCACATCAAGTCAAAGTGCATCAGAAATCTGGCAAAAAGTGGGGGGGTTACTGCAACAGAAACCCACTTTCCTACACAAGCCCGCCCCCCCCCAGCCCAAAGGCCAGGAGACTCAGCCAAACCTGGGAGAGTCTTCCAAGTCTTTCAGGCGAGGAAGAGTAGAGGAAGTGGTTTGAAAGTTGCAGGGCCTACTCTGCCTTACATCCTTCTGTCCAGGTCAGTCCCTTTGGGGAGCTGGTCTACCTCAAAAGTTTCAGGACCTAATTCCCAATGCTCCTTTCCTAGCTCTTTAGTGTCTTTACTCCATCTTTTTAGTTTGGGTTCAGAGGTGTCCACCTCTGCAAATTTTAACTTAGCCAGGGCAAAGCCCAACTTACCCACAGAGGTCACCCACAGCTTGAGCAACCCCACCATGACCAATAGGGTCAGGGGGCCTAACTTGCTATTTGGCATGGGACTAGGCCACTACGCCAAGGACAGTGCTGCCATGAAGGCTAACACCCAGCAGAGGCTACTGACAGCTGTCAATGCCCAGAACCACACCTTTATCTCCTCACTGGTAAGTGAAGGGGCTAACTTACAGGCTTCTTTGGGTTCTGGTGGCCTGTCTGCTGTTTTAGGGTAGGGGGCCACTACACTTTGTAGTTAACACCCTTCTTCCACCCTCTGTTCTGCCAGCTGAGGAGCCACCAGCTCAGGCTGGACAGTTTCCTGACTAGTCAAGTCTTTTGTTGGCTAGGGGGACTTCACCAGTACCAATTTTGGAGTTCTCCCTTACTGGGATAGAATCTCCCTGGCCCACTGGAACTGTGGCTAACAGTTTCCCACCTTTCCTACACTGTTCCTTCTTTTTCTTTTGGGGCTTAGCTGCGCTAACTGCAGGTTGAGCCCCCCCAGGTTTCTTGGGTGAGGTCTGGCATTGGACCAGTACCTCTCTTTGGCTCAGACCAACCTCTGGGTGGTCATTCCCAAGGAGACAATCAAACGAGAGGTCTTTACTGACTACCACCTTTCTCCATCTAAGGGACCCAGCTATTTCCAGGGGCACTACAGCCACAGGCCTAACAGTGACATTCCCTGGGACAGCCCTTACTTTTTTTGTTTCCACTGTGACATGCTTGTTTGAGAGTACCAACCTGTCATGCACCACAGTGTGACTGGCACAGGTATCTCTCAGGGCAGTGGCTGGGATTCCATTCACCAGTAGGTGGTGGAAGTGTCTACTCCCCTCTGGAATCTCCAACTCACCCTTTGGGCCCAGTTTCCAGTTGAAGGCTAGGAGGACTTCCTCATCTGAGGAATCACCCTCCAAAGCTACACTGGCAACCCCTGGAGCTACACTAGGGGCTTTGTTTTTAGGACAGCTAGGGTCCTTGGTGTGGTGTCCTGCCTTTTGACAGTTGTGACACCATACCTTGTTGGGATCCCAATTCTTACCTTGGTACCCAGTTTTGGTTTGTGAGGTGTCTTTGGGCCCACCCTCCTTGACAGGTTTTTGGGGGGCTACCTGGGACTCCTTACTTTTATCTTTTAGAGGCTCAATGTCTTTCTTCTGGGGAGGTTTCGTAACCCCTTTCTTTTGGTCACCCCCAGTGGACGTCCTGGTCACCCTTGTCTTGACCCAGTGGTCCACCTTCTTTTCCAATTCTTGGGGAGAAATTGGACCTAGGTCTACCAGATACTGATGCAACTTTTCATCAATGCAATTACTTAATATGTGTTCCTTCATAAATAAATTATGCAGACCATCATAATCTTGCACTTTACTTCCAGTCAACCAACCACCTAGTGTTTTCATTGAGTAGTCTACAAATTCCACCCCGGGCTGACTCTGGGTTTTCTGAGCCCCCTGAATCTAATTCTATTCTCCTCAGTAGTGAGTCCAAATCCCTCTATCATGGTGCCCTTCATGAGTTCATAGGACTCTGTTTCTGCCCCAGTAAGGGTCAGAAGTCTGTCTCTGCACTTACCAGAGAACAATTCCCAAAGGAGTGCCCCCCAGTGTGTTTTCCCTCACTTTTCTGTCTTCACAGGCCCTCTCAAAGGCTGTGAACCACTTGGTGATATCATCACCATACTCAAATTTAGGGACAATCCTTTGGGGATTTTGGGATCATAAGATTGTCTAAATGCTCTGGTAGCCTCGCCTCAACAGTGTCTGGCGGTTGTATGACACCAAACTTTAGTGTCCAGCAATCCAATCGGAGCGCATGAGAAGACCTCCGGCGGACACTGTTGAGACGAGGCTACTAGAGCATTTAGGTTCCTCAACAATCTGTGGGCATAGTCTTACAGATTCACGACGTGGGAGGTAGGTCGTCCACCTCACCACCCTGTGTAGATAGTAATTTTTATATGGTCCTTAAGAATTGCCTCTGATCCTCCAGACACCATAGGCGAGAAACATGTTGACCCATTGAGAGTAGAGCGCAAACACTGAGATACATTGTTCTTAAGTTAGTCGCCACTCCACAGTTTTAATCAGGCAGTTAACCTACCAGAATAAAGGTATTTGTTAGGACTAACTGACCCGTTTTTATTCACTTTTTTATTCACTTCCTTCACCACTACACAACATCTACATTTTCTAGGCCCCCTTACCCCCACTGCACCAAACGGCAGGAACAAAAGATCTCCGCTAAAGAGCCCCTCATTGGGTGCCCGTCGGGTATTGCAGCGCCGACCCGACGAGGAGCAGACCCAATGATGAAGCATGACACCTAGCTGGCTGGGTGTGTGAGGGCAACAGGGCAATTCCCCTCCCGCCCCCTCCTCTGTGGTACACTCTTTTGTTTCCACTAGGAACCGATTTATCTCTCCCTCCTTGTCTCCTCACCCTGTCAGGAACTGCATACCCTTTGTTTGGATGGCATGTATGCTGGACCTATTAATAAGCCCTCTTGTCCCCCTCTTTGATATATAAGAAGTATTCAGGGCCATCTCTTTTGGGACTGTATGTATTTACTATTGTCCTATTTAAGGAGCTTACCTTCACTCAGGCTGCCGCAGCTGCTATGCAACTGGCATTTCTGCACTGATCGGTTCCTGCAGTATTATAATAATTCATTTATTCCACTCCTCGGTTGGAGAGATCCCAGTCTAGGCGGCCATGTTTCTTGCCGGCCATACTCCACTCCCCTACCGAGATCAGTCATAATTCCTTCATGACAACTCCTCCAGACAGGGAATCCAGAAGGACTGACACTTTTGGTAAGAGAATATTTCATCCTCTAGCCTGGCCCTGTTAGAATTGAATGTGTTATTGCTCCATCACTTATGCTTTATACTGTTATGTTAGCATTCATGCAGCTATTTTGTATTGACCACTATTGCATATGCGTGTGACCAGTCCCTTCTAACATTGTGCGGGTTAAAGTTAGCATTTGTGATGCCATTTTTGTCATGTAGCTGCCAAATTGCACTGTGATCAAAACCAAGCCTCTGTGCCCCTCTCTGCTTGCCTCAGCAGAAAGCTGCTGTTCAGTTATTCTCCCTAATCGTATTTAAGGCTGAAACCCAGATGTACTAATGAATAGCTTATTGTGCTTTTGCATGCCTATCACTGGTCGTAGCTATGCTCCCACACTAGAGAGAGCTGAGACTGAACAAGACTACCTTGGGAGTCTGATAACGTGTACCCATTCTGCAGGTGGTAGCTCATCCTTCTGTGCCTTCCTTTGTTCAGCCTTTGCACAAGCTGTATTTTTCCACCAGGGGCGGGACTTGGGAGGTGTTGGAAAGCTTATTCTGTGTTACCAAGTATTCTGAAGTCAGTCCCTCGACAGCTATCCCATGAGGCTGGTCAGACCGGACTCCGCTGCAGTGTATTTACTAATAAATGAGTTAGTTTGTATCTCCACTTTCGTCCCGACTTTTCATTTCTGGGAAGGCCGAGAGATGGTCACGAGTGACCCAGGTGGCCCATTTCGGGTCACTTCCTTCAGTTGGCGCCTGAACAGGGACTCCATCGGTCTGACCCATCTCACCCGCAATCGGGTGTGGAGGATGGGGCAACGTCGGGTCGGATGGGCAGATCAGGGATCCCCACACGATAGAGCTTAGTTCTCGCAGCTGCTCCGCCTGTCTGGTCGGGCGGTGCCTCACCCAGCGGTCCTCCCGGCTGGGGTCCTGAAAAGGCGACACCCTTGGATCTGACCATTTTGTCCGAAGAGTCGGTGGTGGAGAATAACTTAGCTTGACCTGTGTGCACCAGGTGAGTTTGTCTTGCCTCTTGGCAAATATGGCGCCATCTTGAATAATCTTGAATATGGTCTGAGGACCATTCCTAGCTTGTTTGAACTTGGTGGGTCTGTGGACCCTTGAGATACAGAGTGTTTGCGAACGCTCTGCCAGGCCACCTGCTGAATTTGGTTTACTCTTGAAAAGGCCTGGGGCTAGAGCCTATCTTCTTGTCTTGGTACAGTCTCCGGACTGTCTTGGTTTTGATGCAGTCTGCGGGCTGCTTCTTGAATTTTCTTTGTTTTGTGTGTTATTTGTTTTGTGTGAACAGTGAACGTGTCCTATATTAAGATGCCCTGTCTGAGCGAACTGTGGTGTTTGGGGTGCCGCTGTTGTTCTGCCGAAGCTCGGCTGGAGGACAGGCAACCTGCGCCTCCGGAAGGCACCCCAAATTTGGATAGGGCATTGGCCCTATTATGTTTAGTACATTATGGCACAAATATACGAGGGACAATGCTGAGCTTCAGTGGCCACCGACAGGTACCTTTGATGAACAGAAATTGAACTATTTGCAGGATAAATTGTTTGCCAGAAGAAGCAGGCAGTCAATGTTTGATTCCCTTCAGCTATGGCAGAAGGAAGCTAGGCAAAGGCGCATGCGGGCAGAGAAGGAGGCCCGGAGAGGGAAAATGCAGACAGTAACTCAGAAACCAGTAGCCTACGATAGAGAGAAAATAGAGAAAGGTATAGAGTGTGCTGATAGGAAGTTTCGATTGCAATGTGATAAGTCCTATGTTGCCCAAGAGGAAGGTGATGCCTTTGTGGAGGAAATATTAGAAGATCGGCCCCCACCTCCCTATGCCCCACAGAGGATATATCCTGTTATTCCAACATCTCAGTCTTCGGCCCCTCCTGTTTCTGCATCTGGCCCTTCTGTCTCTGACCCGGCTGCTTCAGCTACGGCCCCGCCTGTCCCCTCCCTGGCATCGCAGGCTGCGGGTGCAGTGACTGCAGGTCTTCCCGCTGTGTCTGCTGTCCCCGTTCATGTTTCTCCCCCTTCTCTCACACCTTCGACACAGTTATTACTAACATTAGTGCCCGTCCCTTCATCCATTGTGTCCTTTCCAGACATTTCATCCCCCGGCATCGTTGGGTGCTGGGACACCAGTGTGTGGGTTGGACGAAGGGAATTGGGCAGCGGCACAGGAGCCAATGGGGCGGGTGCTGATTCGATCTGATGTGGGAAATGAGGAGAAAAAGATGGTAGCTGATCAGGCTGCACAGTGGGCACGGAATCCGATCTACAGGGTGGAGGACGTGTGGAGTGTGTTGAAAGATTTTGAGCCATTTGTACAGCAGCATGCCCTCAAGCATACGTCGGCTACATTGGTAGGGTTGTGGGAACAGTGTTTTGGTGGTGTAGCACTCCAAATAATTTATGACATTCAAGACTGCGTATATACTACTGACATGGCCCCTACTGATGTTTTTAGTAATGTTGCAACGATGATTGGTTATCGAGGTAGGTTGCATCAGAAAACACAGACGACAGTGTCCCAATTCCCGATGAGGGAGGTGCAGCCTATTTTCCATCCTGAGATCCCAGAGCGGCGTAATGTGCAGGACGTTGTTGTTCAACGAGTAGAGGCTCGTTTTCAGGAACAATGGGTTTACACTCCATGGAAAAGGAGTGAGGTGTTGGCCCTTAAGAGTCAGCTACCGTACCCTAGGAAAAACCTAACTGCATATTATAAGGAATTAACGGATGCCGCCTCATCGACAGTGATGACGCTGGCAGATATTGAGATGTTTTTCGGGTTTTTGGTACCAGTGGACATATGGAGGCAGGTGCATACGTAGGACCATGTTGTGGAGTTGGGTGGTACTTGGAATGAGATTAGGGCATGGGATCAGGAGCAAAAGCTTGGTGAAAAGCCTAAGGCTGAGATACTAGCTTTGGCGAGTCGTATCATTACTTACATGCATTCTCTCATCCCACCTAGACAAGTAGATTGGGATAAGTTAGCAGCATGTTGTCAGAAGAAAGATGAAAGTGTGTCCAATTTTTTCACTCAGTTTGAAGGGGTGTTTCTGGATTTCAGTGGACAAGATTTGTCGGCAGAAGGAGGTGTCCGGTTGTTCATTAACAGATTTGTTACGAATCTGCTTCCTGAGATTGCGACTCGGTTGCAGGCTTCTGAGAGCACCTGGACTACCTCCTCCCCTTCAGTGATATTGAGTATGGCTCAGTATCATGAGCATAGGGAAAATGAGGAGATGGAAAAGGTGGAGAAGAAGAATAAGGAGTTGAAGACTAAGGTACTAATGCAGCAGGCAACAAAGGGGTCCGGCAGGGGACGTGGCACTGGTTCGGCCCAGCAGTCGCGTGGCACTGGCAGAAACAGCGTCCCTGTGGGGCCGAACCAGTGTGCATATTGTAAAAAGGAGGGACACTGGCAGAGTGAGTGTCTGGAGTTGTTGGAGAGAGTCTCGGCCCCCAGAGGTCGGGGTTCTAGTGGACGGGGTCGTGGTGAGAGTGGTTGTGACGAGGTCCAGGCTGGTGCATCTTCGTAGGGTTGTTCTGATCAGAACTATTTTGATGACCCCCGGGGAAGGCAGTACTATCGCGACGATTATGATCTGGACGAGGTGACAGGGATGTCCTATAGCTAGGACAGCCAGGGACAGGGTGAGGGACCAGTTCAAATACCTGTAGATCACCGTGGTCCTTATGTCACAGCGGATTCGCATGGCTCTGCTAAAAAATTTGGGGTGGATACAGGTGCAATGAATAGATCGGTTTCTCATTCACTGGTCCCCAGGGCAGCTCTGTCTGGCCATAACAATGTCTCGGTAGGTTTTTCTGGCGTACTGGTTGTGAGCCCCATTTCCGAACCCCTTGCTTTGACTATTGGCCCTTTCACTGTGGACTCGCCATTCTTATTGACAACGAATTGCGGAGAGAATTTAATGGGATGAGATTTGTTGAAGTTGCATGCTACGATTTCATGTTCTCCAGATGGCGTTTATATGACAATAGGACCGAATGTAGCTAGTACCAAACAGTGTTTTTCAAAAGATGCACCACTTCCTGCTGAATTTAAGGACGGCTGCCCACGTTGTGGGCAACAGGAGATACAGACGTAGGGTTGTTGCAGATACCACCAGTCTCTATTATGGTTAAAGACAACGTTGTGCTACCTCGAATTCCCCAGTACAAAATACCGCAGGCGGGGGAATGGGCTTTGTTGCAGATTATACAGGACCTGATCAAATCGGGGGTGGTTGTGGAGACCGTAGCGAATGTGTGTAGTATCCCTATTCTCCCCATCCTTAAAAAGGCACCCTTGGATTCCTCTGATGCTCATTCCGATGTCTATCGTTTTGTGATTGATTTACGGGAGGTTAACAAAATAGTGGTCCCTCAGTTTCCGGTGGTCCCCGACATTACTGCTTTCTTAATAATGATTCCTTCCACAGCCAAATTCTTTTCTGTGATTGATCTAAAAAATGCTTTCTTTAGCATTCCCATTCATCCGGATAGCAGGCACCTTTTCGGTTTCACCTTGGCAGGCAGGAGTTTCCAATTCTGTCGAGCTCCTCAGGGGTATACTGAAAGTCCTAGTATAAATAGTCAAGCCTTGAAAAGTCAGTTGGATTCCCTCTCTCTTCCCTCAGGTAATGTATTACTACAATACGTGGACGACCTTCTGGTAGCCTCCGATACTGAAGAGGGTTGCAAAGATGCTACAGTCAAATTATTACTACATTTGGCACAGCACGGACATAAAGTGTCCCTTGCAAAGTTCCAATATTGTCGACAGGAGGTCACCTATTTAGATCACCTACTATCGAAGGAGGGAAGGAGGCTAACACCCGAATGAGTTGATGCCATTGTTAAGATGCCCGTCCCTGTGACTCAGAGGGATGTGCGTGCTTTCATAGGCATCACCTCGTATTGTCGTCATTGGATACCTGGTTATTCTAAAGATGTGCATGAACCCTTACCCTGGACGCATGAATGTCAGCAAGCTTTTGAGCAATTAAAAGTCGCGCTTTGCTCTGCACCTGTGCTTGGTACGCTTGATTATCAGAAGCCTTTCGTGCTGTACGTACACGAAACGGCTTGATTTTTGGAGGTAAGCAGAGACCGTGTGCTTATTTCTCTGCCCTTCTTGACACTGTTGCCAGAGCCCTCCTGAGCTGTTTAAGAGCAGCCGTGGCTGTCTCTATTCGACAATCGGCAGGGCTTGTTCTCAATACTGATCTCACAGTAATGGTACCTCATGCAGACGCAGCACCTTACCAGTGCTTGTCTGACTGACTACGAATTGACCCTGTTTGCACCACACATCCCCATAAAAAGATGTGCCACTCTGAACCCAGCCACGTTACTACCCCTCCCTTCGGAAAATGAGGACGGAGATGTCCATGATTGTTTATTCCGAACGGAAGAGGAGACGGGTAGACCTAACTGATGTTCCCTTATCTGACCTGCAAGGGGAACTATATGTCGATGGCTCCTGTTTCAAATTGTCAGATGGCACCACTACCGCAGCGTATGCTATTACTACGCTGCGCACTATAGTTGAGACATCACGTGTTCCCTACCAATCGGCTCAAGCTGCAGAGCTAGTTGCACTTTTGCGAGCATGCAAATTAAGTGAGGGATTGGCTGTCAATATTTATACTGACAGCCAATATGCTTTTGGAGTAGCCCATAATTTTGGGCGGCTCTGGGCGGAGAGGGGATTCCTGACTTCCCATGGTACAAAAATACAACATGGCCCCCTGATACACAGGGCTTTATCAGCTTTGACCCTTCCCAAAAGATTGGCAATAGTGAAGTGTAGTGTCCATAAGGCGATCACTGATGATGTGGGGAGGGGAAATGCATTTGCAGATCAGACAGCTAAAGAGACAGCCAGGTCTAAGATGAAGAGAATGTTTGTGGTGGGACTGGCTAGATGGGTGCCTGAAAATGGGATAGAGAACGTTAAGGAGATACAGAGTGAGGCAACAATTGAGGAGTTGGCAATGTGGCAGGAGAGTACAGGACGCTTAGATGAGGAGGGGTGCTGGACCGACAGGTCAGAAAAGCAAAGATGGATGTTACCAGATGCATATGTACTCCCTGTAGTTACAATGGCACATGGCCCAGCTCACATTAGTGTGAAGGGGATATGTAAGCTACTGGATCCCGTATGGCTAAATGACAATATCCCTAGAATAGCTGCCCATCTAGTGAAGTACTGCATGGTTTGTATGATGCATAATCCTGGGAAGGGTACCCCTACACCTTCTGGTAATTTTGCACCACCTTCCTTCCCTTTCGAGGTTCTCCAGATGGATTTCATCAAAATGGAACGAGTTAACAACTTGAAATATGTGCTGGTGGTTGTTTGTGCATTCAGTAAATGGATTGAGGCTTACCCCACTAAAGAGAACACAGCCATAGCAATGGCAAAAGCCCTTTTAAAGGAGTTTCTCCCGCGCTTCGGCTTGCCCAGTTTGATTTGGAGTGACAACGGAAGTCACTTCAACTCAAAGGTTATTCAGTTGGTGTGCGACGGTCTGCACATTAAGCAAAAATGTCATGAAGCAAACCACCCCCAGTCAGCAGGTCTGGTTGAAAAGTACAATGGTACTCTCAAGTTGAAGCTGGCAAAGATTAAGGAGAGCACGGGATTGCAATGGCCAGATGCGCTACCCCTTGCCCTGTTGTCCACGAGGGTGACAGCTCATTCTAGAATAGGATTATCCCCATACGAGGTTGTTTTTTCAGTCGCCCTGCAAATGTTTGGGGCGTCCCCCGGCCCCGTCACTTCTCCAAAATTGAATACCCGTTACTTGTAGATTACTTATGTGAGTTGACTAAAATTTGTGTTCTATTCATCAGCAGATCCACAAAGCATTGCCGCCAACGCCTGAGGGGCCTGGGCACATCATTCAGCCCGGTGATTTTGTGCTGGTCCGCAAATTTCAGAGGAAGGGGTGCTTGGAGCCAAGGTGGCAAGGGCCTCTGCAGGTCCTGCTCGCCACTCGGACGGCGGTGAAGGTGGACGGCCGGAAGAACTGGATTCACTCATCGCACTGCCGGCGAGTCCCTCTGCCTCTCCCCTACAACCAGTGGGTCCCTGATGGCATAGGGGACCATGAGATGGAGCCACGTTTTGTTCCTTTTTCATATGCCCGACTGACCTGGGCACAGATGGAGGAGGAGAATGACGCTGCTTTGAATGAGGTGGTCTCCCCAGAAATAAGGGCTGCCCAGGCTTCTCCTCTATCTGGCCCACAGGAGCTTGAGTCTCAGTCCCTTGCCCCCTCTGAATTTAAGATTCTTTTCCGTGACGAGACAGTGCCTGGAGAGGCTATGTACAATTTGCGTCCCCGGCAGAGGCACAGTGTACCAAAGGAAAAGTCAGATTAGTAGGGATGGACTTCATGGATGAACAATAGGGTATATGTACCTTGTCTGCGGTACCAACGATAGATCAGGGAAAGGAAGATTGGTGCATTGTCTGAGACACTGGACAGGATATGTTGGGGGCGTCTTCCCAGGAGGGAGGGTGCCCTATCCTGAGCGAAGAGACAGAAAGGGTTGTGACCGTACAACCCCACCGTGAGGTGCTCAATAGCACCATCGTTGATAAACAATAAGAATCTACGGACACTGAACTATGTGTTTTTCTTTTTCTTTTTATAATACCGGGCTCCATAGTACGGACAATCCTCTGGTAGTTTGATATATAAAAATGTACCCCTTTGGCCACATTGTTATGGAAGAAGAACAGCCTTTGGCAACGCCCCGTTTTGAGCAAAATAGCCCAACTTGGTCAAGCTGGTCTACCAAAACTAAGACAGTGTTCCTAATAATTGTTTTTGTCGCTTTAGTAGCAGTGTTTGGGATCATATGGTTCCTTGAAGAAAGACATCCTGTGCATTCCTTGATCAGTACTACTCCTGTTCCCCCTGAACATGTATTTGTCACTTTGGCCCCTCATAAGGAGAGGCACCGACAGACATATGTTGACAATGTTTTTCTACAGATGCCCCATCAGGCTCACCATACCACCAATGTCACTAATTTCTGGGTTTGTGGCTTACTCCCTTCCATGATGCATAAGAATGATCTGTTACTGTCACTGCCCTTTTCCTATTTGGCCAGTTGTGAGGCCTGGTTTCAGTTGTTCACCATGGTGTATATCCATTATCACGCTGATGCAATGAACATAACTTACCTCGACTATGAGGCTGTATTAGGATATATAGTGACTCACCAAGGATTTACCCCGGGGAGGGATGGGACTACTGGTACTCTACACCCAGATGCCTGTATGAATGTCTATGAGGCTAAAAAGAATATAGCATGGCTCCAGAATGAGATGATGGACTTCCACGACTTTAACGTCACTGAATTTTTCAGGTGCTTTCAATTGCGTAATATTACTCAGGATAAGGCAATGCCAGTACCAGTAGTTAATACAACAGCTAGTTTTTGTGTTCAAGGTTTTGGAAAGGTTCAGGTGGGAACGAGTACTTGCACTATACTTATGACTTGAACACCACTACTACTTATGTATGGCTTCCTAGGGGGGGGAGGGGTGTTCTGGTGTATGCTATGTGTCCTTCCTTTTGCCCCCCCCCCGTGTATATCACACCATCCAATTATCACAGAGACCACAGGTTACAACGCAGAAGTTTGTATTTGCCACGCGTTAGAAGGGTTATTGACACGAAGGATATATATCAGACAGACACTACCTTGCAGCAATTTACAGATGGCATGAAAGGTATTTTACCATTCTGGGGTCCCATGCACAATAGCCGTAGTATACACCGACTCACAAGGGTTGTAGAAGGAGTTATCAACACAACAGCAGGAATACTGACCAACATCACAGCTGAGCTTCAGGCTACGAGACTTGTTGCCCTTCAAAACAGGATGGTGTTAGACGTCATCCTTGCTAATCGGGGTGGGGCCTGTCGCGTCATCGGTAGTAGTTACTGTGTGTTCATACCGGACCACGCCCCGAATGTCTATGCTGCAATACAAAAGCTACACAGACTAGCATCTGATATCCACCACGAGAATGGTACTTGGTCCTTGTCTGGATGGTTTTGCGGTCTGGTAGTGTCTGGGGCTGGAAAATACTCTTATTCTTAGTACCCATAGCAGGTGTTGTCTTCACTTGTTGCCTATGTATTAATTGCCTTCCCGCCTGCTGTACTTATTGTATACAAAAGATAACACCCCAACACAGAGTCCAAGAACAAACTGCTAAGCCCTCCGCTCTGAAGGTACAAGCTGTTTACGATTTGATGAGTATTGATGAGGGCATTTTCGAATATTGATACGTGTATCTATCTGGCCTTGCTGATGATCAAATGAATGGCAAACTGTTGTCCATGTAAGCCATTTGCTTCCCCCACCTTTAGAATTGTAAAGACCCTTACCTGATAGCAATAATAAAATTTTTGCTATGAATGCTAAAAGGAGGGTCTGTTAGAATTGAATGTGTTATTGCTCCATCACTTATGATTTATACTGTGTTATGTTAGCATTCATGTAGCTATTTTGTATTGACCACTATTGAATATGTGTGTGACCCGTCCCTTCTAACATTGTGCGGGTTAAAGTTAGCATTCGTGACGCCATTTTTGTCATGTCGCCGCCATATTACACTGTGATCGAAACCAAGCCTCTGTGCCCCTCTCTGCTTGCCTCAGCAGAAAGGTGCTGTTCAGTTATTCTCCCTTATCGTATTTAAGGCTGAAACCCAGATGTACTAATGAATAGCTTATTGTGCTTTTGCATGCCTATCCCTGGTCGTAGCTATGCTCCCACACTAGAGAGAGCTGAGACCGAACAAGACAACCTTGGGAGTCTGATAACGTGTACCCGTTCTGCAGGTGGTAGCTCATCCTTCTGTGTCTTCCTTTGTTCAGCCTTTGCCCAAGCTGTATTTTTCCACCAGGGGCGAGACTTGGGAGGTGTTGGAAAGCTCATTCTGTGTTACCAAGTGTTCTGAAGTCAGTCCCTCGACAGCTATCCCATGAGGCTGGTCAGACCGGACTCCGCTGCAGTGTATTTAGTAATAAATGAGTTAGTTTGTATTCTCCACTGTCGTCCCGATTCTTCATATCTGGGAAGGCCGGGAGGTGGTTGCGAGTGACCCGGGTGGCCCATTTCGGGTCACTTCCTTCAGCCCTTCGGTCCTTAAATGCAGGCAGTTTACCGGGCAGGTACACGTAAGATCTGTGGGACAGGGCCAACAAGATCTTGCAGCGGTCACAGAGGAATTCAGAGCTTCCCTGCTTCAGGCAGTACATGATGGCCTGGATGCAGTGAGGTACAGAACTCCATGCGGATCTGAATATTATTGATCGCCTTTGCAGGGCAGTTGGTACCAGTGTCATGCTCAGGAAGCATCAAAAGATGAGGCCGACCACATTTTCTGGCAATATGCAACCATCCCTAATAAATATACCCTTCAGTGGGTCCAGACTCTTTGGGGAAAAGGCAGACTCTGCACTAGAGCGATTTAAATACAGAAGCGTTGCATGTTCTTTGGGGTTAATAATGCCAGCAAAACAGTTCTCTCATAAATCTAGGAAATTCACAGGCTATAACCTGGGCCAGCCTATCAGCAGCATCAGCCTTCCCAGCCAGTAGCTTGGGGAGCTGCAGACACGGCCCTGGCATCTACCGTACTGTCTGTAGGGTCAACAGTCCTCCAATTAATCCTTCCCTGCCTCAGCAGCTGCCAAGCAGCTTGGATTTGTCCTAAAGGGCTCATGTCAGGCTGAAGGGGGTGAAAGAAACAGGATTCCCTTCCAGCGTGGAGATCTATTATGTCTTGAAAGGGGATACACCCTTCCCCTTCAGTTCCTCCCTAACAAATCTTTTTTCCACATCAGAACGAAGGAGCACTTGATCATCCGTATGCAGGCGGTACATCTTGTGCTTCTCAAATGTGCCATCAAAAAGGTACAGGACTCGAAGAATGGCGACGGATGCCATTCTCACAACTTTCTTGCTCTGAAAAAGAATAGGGGCCTCTCTCCTATCCTTTCTGTGGACGAACAAATTATAAAGGCTCACGTTGGTTCAGATTCTTTCCACCCTGGACCCAGGAGCCTGCATGGCATCCCTGAACTTGTAGAATACGCATTTCCATACACCCGTCCTGCAGTCCCACAGGCATTACCTATGGTTCAAGGTGGGCCAGGAACACTCAATTTGCTTTGCTCCCCTTTGGTCTTACCTCAGCCCCTCAGTCTTTACAAAAGTCATGGTGGTGGTCGTAACCCGTGTTTGAAAGTGAGGAGTAGATGTATTCCTGTACCACCATGACTGTTTACTAAAGATGGGGTCGCCAATGTCCGTCAGAGACCACCTGCAGACAACAGCCGGCTCTTGATCTCATTTGGGTTTCCATCAGTGAGCCGAAATCCCACCCGAGCCGTACGCAGTGGATTTCCTTCATGGGGTTATCCTGGACATAGCAGTGGTTAGACCTTTCCACCGCCACAATCCACAATGACATTTCAGGGTCAGTCTTGGGCCTTAGTGAGGCTGGTTCTGAGGGTTCTTCAGCTCTTGACCTTATGCATCTGCCTCATCCCATACACCAGATGGCACATGCAGACCCTGCAATGGAACCTGCGGTTTCAATAGGGCCACCATCAGGCTTGTCACTCTGATGCCGCCCAGATCTCACAACAGACAGCCCAGGACCACACGTGGTGGCAGACGAGCTCACAACTGAACTGCGGTGGGCTGTGATGGATGCATCATTGTTGGGGCGGGAAGGTCATGTGAGAAGGGTGGAGATGAGAAACCTATGTTCTCCAGTGGAGAGTCAGCTCCACATCAGCCTTTTGGAGCTTCAGGCAATCCGCCTGGTTCCACCGAACATCAAGGGAAGGCTGGTACTGGTCCCAAAGGACAACACAACTGCCATGTGGTACGGCAAACAGCAGATGGGGTCCTGGATCCTGTGCCAGGAGGCTCTGGAGATGACTGGGCAAGCAGAAGATCTTTCTGGTATCCAACCACCTAGCGAGGTCCCTGAGCACCGGAGCAGGTGAGCTAAGCAGACATCAGCTGGCGGACCACAAGTGGCGTCTCTCTAATGATGTAGCACAAGGCATCTTTAGGCACGTAGGCGTGGTGGGGTTAGATCTGTTTTTCACTTCTGTGAACACACGTTGTTAAAGCTTCTGAACACTGGAGGTTCCTCCACAAAGACAATTTGGAGGTGCAGTCTCTCTGCGGAGGAACACGGTCCTTATGTATGCATTCCTGCCACTGCCACTCCTGCTTCCCTTAGAGTATCAATCAATCAGGGAATTGTAAGTGCACTACTCACCCGTGAGGGTCTCAAGGCGCTCGGGGGGGGGGGGATCGGGAGTTCCATTCAGTCGAAGAGCCAGGTCTTGAGAGCCTTCTTGAAGGTGCTCAGGGAGGGGGCGCATCTGATGTTGATAGGGAGCTCATTCCAGGTCCTGGCCACGATGTAGGAGAAGGCTCTTCCCCCCCTGTTCTAGCTCTGCAGATGCGTGAGGTTTCAGTGAGGGTGAGGTTGGTGGAGCGGAGGCTTCTTTTGGGTACGTGGAAGGTGATTCTCTCATTGAGGTATTGGGGTCCTGTGTTGTGGAGACATTTGTAGGCGTGGGTGAGTATCTTGAATGTCATTCTCTTCTCGACAGGGAGCCAGTGGAGGTTCCGTAGATGTTGGCTGATGTGTTCGTTTCGGGGGATGCCGAGGACGAGTTTGGCTGCGGTGTTCTGTATCGTCTGGAGCTTGCGGAGTAGTGACTTGTTGATGCCGGCGTAGAGGGCGTTTTCGTAGTCCAATCTGCTGGTTATGAGTGCGTGGGTGACTGTCTTCCTTGACTCGGGGGAGATCCATTTGAAAGTCTTCCGGGGGATGCGGAATGTGTTGAAGCAGCTGGAAGCGACTGCGTTGACCTGCTTGTTCATGGAGAGGGAGGAGTCGAGTATGATGCCGAGGTTTGTGGCGTGGTCTGTGGGGGTCGGAGGGCTGCCGAGGGCGGTGGGCCACCAGGTGTTATTCCATGCTGACGGAGTGGTTCCAAGTACGAGGACTTCTGTCTTCTCCGAGTTGAGCTTCAGGCAGCTGTTGCTCATCCAGGATACGACGTCCTGCATTCCTTCCTGGAAGTGGAGTCCGGTGGTGGTGGGGTCCTTGGTGAGGGAGAGGATGAGCTGGGTGTCGTCGGCGTAGGATACTATGCTGAGGCCGTGCTGTCTGACGATGACGGCGAGGGGGGCCAAGTAGATGCTGAAGAGGGTTGGGCTGAGTGATGATCCTTGGGGTACTCCGCAGTTGATTTCCGTGGGTTCGGAGAGGAAGGGTGGAAGTCTGATTCTTTGGCTTCTGTTGGTGAGGAACGAGCGGATCCAGTCAAGGGCGGTTGCTTGTATGCCGGCGTCGTGTAGTCTGGCGGTGAGTCTGCGTGGGAGACGGTGTCGAATACTGCTGACAGGTCAAGTAGGATCAGGGCTGCGGTGTGGCCTTGGTCGAGGAGGGTGCGGATGTCGTCTGTGGCTGCGAGTAGGGCAGTCTCGGTGCTGTGGTTGCTGCGGAATCCGGATTGGGAGGGGTCGAGGATGGAGTTGTCTTTGATGAACTTTGTTAGTTGTGTGTTAACGGGCTTCTCAGCGACTTTTGCGTGAAGGGGAGGAGAGAGATGGGCCGGTAGTTCTTGAGGGATCTGCTGAGGGTTTCTTAAGCAGGGGTTTTACTTCTGCGCGTTTCCAGTTGTCGGGGAAGGTGCTGGTCATGAAGGTGGCGTTGATGGTGCGTAGTAATTCTGGTGCGATGGGGGCTCTGTGGTAGATGTGCGGTGGGCAGGAGTCCGGGGCGGCCCCCCGAGTGGATGCCTTTCATGGTCGAGGCAGTCTCTTCGATGTCCAGGAGGCGATGGTGGGCTGGCTGGTGTTACCGGAGGGCGAGGTGGTTGCGGAGTCAGGTGTTTGGTCATTGAAGTTGTAATAGAGGTTCTTGATTTTCAGATGGAAGTACGATCCAAGCTTATCGCAGAGGTCCTGGGAGGAGGTGATGTCTGTGGTTTCGTTGGCGGGTTTGGTGAATTCCTGGATGACGCTGAAGAGCTCCTTGGAGTTGGCAAGGATTTTGTTGTGGATGAAGGTTATTTTGGTGGTTCTGATGTGTTGGTGGTATTACGTCATGGTGTTTTTGTAGGTGGTGTGGCTTTCGGGCGTCTTGTTTTTTCTCCAGTTCTTCTCGAGGCGTCTGCAGGTGCGTCTGGCTTCTTGGAGGTCGGCGGTGAACCAGGCGGCTTTCCTGTGTACACCTGTGAGAGTATCCTGGCACTTCAATGATTAAGGCAGTCCTTCTAATAGTCATCGCTTCTGCGTGTCAAGTGAGTGAACTACAGGCACTCTCTGTGCATCCTCCCTACATTACTTTCTTCCAGGACAATTTGGTAACACAGACTTGGGCTGCCTTTCTGATGAAAGTGGTACCACCCTTCCATGTCAGTCAAATATTCACCTTGCCGATCTGCCTGCTTTGAGTTCTACATTGACCACAAGAGAGACCATCATGGAGATGGTGCAAAAGAGGACTCTGGCCTTGGAGGTAATCCCTACACTTCAAATGTGCTATGCGCTGGCTATGAAGAAGTCCCGTGGAGGGCTGCAGGCTCATTCCACAAGGGCCAAAGTCTCTACGATGGTGCTGGCAAGGGGCATGCTGGGTCTGGATTTCTTCCAGACTGCAATGTGGGACACGTGCACACAACACTACTGCCTTGACAGCCAGGTTCGATGGGACCATTTTACCCACTCAGCCCTGCAAGACTTCGTAATCAGCGTCCATTCTTCCGCTCTCCGCTTTGGGAGGTGCGGCCGTAGCATCTATTCGGTAGGTACAGAATTAGAATTCTCCTAGCTTGGAACAAGGAAATCTAGATTTTATTAATGGACAAGGAGGCGCTGTTATGTATGGATAGATTCCTTTAATGCTTACTCTCAGCAGTAATCGTCCATCAACAGAGACCCATAGTGATGTCAATACCCATAACAGCTTTAGGTCCCGTCTCTTTCTCTTTTGATTATGGAACTTGGAATAAGATGACAAAAACGAAGGCAATCAAACTTGAAACTTGAGAGACAACGATGCTTGGATCAAGCGAAGAGGGGCAACTGCCAATGGTCGAATGATCATTGGATGGGGACGGTATGTTAAGTTGGAGGGAAAGGAAAAAGGTTATGGCAGAAACTATGATACCCTACGGTGAGGTAAGAAAGCCTGATTTAACATGGCAAAGGAATACATGCTACACAAGTAATATTACATAGTAGTGAAACATGTAATATGGATGAATGTATCACATGTTATGTAAATTTGTAGAGTACACTGTTACCCAGGAGGGTATCCTGGCAGTGAGCCGATACGAATAAAGCTGAGTCTAGAGTGAATACTCAAAGAGCCGTGTCATCAACTTCTTACGGAATTCACAAAATGACAAGAAGGCTCGAATTTGTAGCGGCATGTCATTCCATACTTTAAGAGCGATGTAGATGTAAGGGAAGGCTCGACTGCCAGATCTGGTTTTCTGTATGCGTGGGATGTGTGCGAGCAGAAGTCCTGCCGAGTGGAGGTGTCTGGAGACTTTATAAAAGCAGATTCAGTTGTTATGGTAAGCTGGGCCTGAACTGTGTAGTATCTTGAACGTGTGGGAGTTTGAATTGTGTATGTTTGTGTACGGGGAGCCAGGTGAGCTCCGTGAGGTATAGTGTGATGTGTCTGTGGCATGGGAGGTTAATAATGATTCTGGCCACTGAGTTCTGGATGGTCTGCAGTCTCCTGGTGAGTTATTTTTGTTGATCCCGGCATAGGTGGTGTTCCCGTAGTCCAGCTTGCTTGTGACAAGTGTGTGGGTAACAGTTTTCTGGTGTTGCTTGGGAGCCATTTGAAGATGTTCCTCAGCATCTTCAGGGTGACGAAGGATGAGGCAGTGACAGCGTTGACTTGGGCAGTCATGTCGAGTTTGTCAATGATGATCCTGAGGTTCTTTGCGTAGGCGGTGAGGGTCAGGGTGGAGGTGGGTCCTAACTCTGCCAGCCACAAGGAGGAATCCCACTGTGATGGACTTTTACCAAAAATCACTACTTTGCTCTTGTCTGTGTTCAGCTTCAAACAATTGTCCTTCATCCAGTGGCAATATTGGTCATGCATGCAATAAACATGTTGAGGGTGCTGGACGGTTTGTTCGTGAGGGAGAAAATTATATCTGTAGAGTGCTCCTGTAAGGAGGAATCTGAGGGTGGAAAGGGAAGGCACGTAATTTCCACCTCATTGTCTTTTTTAAAAAAAACTTGATTTCAACGTTGCACGCTCGGAAAAGCCAGATTTCATTTGAAGGACAAGTAGGTGGCATTATATGGCATGTTTGAAGCCTGGCCAACACAGCATTGGCTGCATGATCAAATGCTCTAAAGTAGAGTTCTTGAAAGACGGATGCCTTGGAACAATCAGAATGTACGGACTCAAGACTGCACCCAAGCCATTCAAACTAACATTCACTAATGCTACATTTCCCCACTAACTAATGACTGTAGTGCAGGAGCGTCCATCACCATGTTTCAGTATTGGGGCTGGGCCGCCCAGGTAGCTGCTGCTAAGTCTAATGAGGGCTGGCTAAGTTCAGAGTTCACAGATTTTAAATCCGTTCCTGTCCTAGAACATTACTTAGACATTATCCAGTCTTCATTGGACAGGAAACTGTATATGCAGTTCAGGTTCGGTACGCTTCCCCTTAATGCACACACTAGTTCATGGCGCAATTCCTCAGTATCATCGCGGTTCTGCCCTCTATGTACTGTAACACCAGAAACACCAGCGCATGTTTTATTTGCCTGCCCTGCTTGCTCTCGCCCTAGAGCAAAGTGGCTCACACCCCTATGTAAACAGCTTGGGACACGTTTGCCATACTTAGATCTGATCCTAGACAAGTGATACCCTGTGCAGTCGCAAGGTTTCGGGGGCACATGTGGGGCATAAGGAGGAAGCTGTTGCATATAGGAGGAGATTGATAACCATGCACTTTATCTGTTTTAAACTAATCTAAAGCATCAGCTGTCCAGTATTTTTATGATGCAAATGTTCAGGTTTGAGTGGCTCGTATGCTTGGCAACATAGTGGTCCCCGCCAGAAGTTCCTGTACCACGGAGGTTCGTGTGGCTTGGAGTGCACTTGATAGAGGGCTGTCCAGTATGCAAACAATGAACCAAGCTGTTACTTTCAGGCTTGTTGTTTAGAATATATTTCTATTATTTTATTTTTAACTTCTTGGATTGAATGAATTGTTTATTGTATTTCCATGAATTTTACTATGTATTTTATGCTTTATTTAATCTCTTCCGATTCGACGCGTTTGAGCTAAATTGTACATTGCACTTTTATGGTCATATGGCCGGTTAAAGTTTGACTGACATTGACAGATACAACCCATTCAGATGGTTTAATTATGCCTTCCCAAGACTATCAAGTTGTTTCTTCAAACCATCCTTGCTAGCTAAGTGAGCTGGTCTTACCGTATGTATTTTATTTACAGCATTGCTTTTCAGTGGCATTGCAGGCTCAAAACCTTTCCCTGATCTTACTTTGTTAACCAAAACCTCAGGATATTTGCCTAGTTAATCTTCCATAACTTTAGAATTAAAATGCACTTCTAAAGTCAAAGTAGGTAAATGCCTCAAAAACTACAGCATTAGCAGATCCTTGTTCTAAAAGTAGGCCCATGTTGGCTAAATCTTGCCATTCCAAAATGTCTCTCCTCTTGATGGCGACATATATTTTGGTTTGGTAACTCTGTCCACACTTTCCAAAACTCTAACAACAGAAAGCTACCTATCAAATGAAAAATGTAAATTAAAAGGCATTTGTAGAGCGCACGCATACTCCAAGGAGTGTCCCGGCGCTAGAGAGAAAGGCCACCTGCAGACTAAAGGAATGAACGTTTACGCCACTTGCTGGACAAGCCAGGATTTTAGCCTTTTCCTGAAAACCGAAAGTTCAGAGATAACACGTAGTTCCAGAGGGAGTATGTTCCAGGCCCTTGCTCCGAGATAAGAAAAGGATCTTCCACCAATTCTGGCCCAGTGAATTTTAGGAATGCTGGCTAGATGGCCATAGGTTGACTGTAAAACCCTGGGCGGGGCAGAAGCACCAATCCTCTTCCTCAGGTACTCTGCTCCTTTCTCACCAGTGTCTTAGAGAGAATCCTATCTTTAATGGAGAGCCAGCGGAGGGATTTCAGATGCGGGGTCATATGGGTTCTAGGAGCAAGATTGAGGACTATTCTGGCCGCCGCATTCTGGACCACTTGCAGACGACTCAGAAGATAGTCAGGAAGACCTAAATAAAGAACATCTCCATAGTCGAACCTGGAAGTAATCAGGGCCTGGATTATCGTTTTTTACTTTTGACAGACAGAAGTTGTAAAAAGATTTTCAAAGTGTGTAGCTGCCCAAAACAGGTGCCCACTAGAGCCTGAATTTGGGGATGAAAGGACAGGGCACTGCCAAGTTTGAATCCCAATTTTTTACTGAACTCTGATGAGTGGCAGGAGGAGGGACACCCTGAGGCCACCAAGACCTCCAGTCCTTAGATGGGGTAGAGCCAAAAAACACAATCTCTATTTTATTGGGATTGCATTTTAGTTGGTCATTGGACAGCCAATTGAACACCTTAGTCAGACATGATTTCATAACTCCTCCATCAAATTCTGCTTCTTTTTCAGAAATGAAGAGTAGCTTAGTATCGTCGGCCATGATATTACTTTAGCTCCCAACGCCTCAGCAAAAATGGCCAGAGGAGTGAGATAGGCTTTGAATAAAGTAGGGCTTTATGACGAGAACTGAGGTACTCTAACTTTTAAGTCCCCAACTGGGGATGCAAGCGGGAGATGCACACTTCTTGGCTTCTCTTGTCCAAAAAGGAAGCCATCCACTTCAAGGCCAAACCTCCAATCCCAATAGAATGTAGCCGAGCCAACAGTCTCTCATTGGGGACGATCTCGAAGGCCGCTGATAATTCCAACATAATCAGAACAGCCTTGCCCCCATTATCTAGCTTGTGTTTAATGTAGTCGGTTACTTCTAGCAGAGATTGAGTTGGATGCAAAAGATTGTGACTTTCCTGGTAAGCTAAAATAAAGGAATTAACATGTTTTTCTAGTACTTTCGAGAAAGCCGGAAGAGAGACAGGCCTGTAGTTGTCATGGACCTTAGGGTCAACTGACTCCTTTTTGAGTAGCGGCAGGATTTTGGCATGCTTCCATTTGGAAGGCACCCTTCTGGAAGACGGCGACGCATTCAAGAATCGGTTTACAATGGGGTTAATAGTCGAACCACCTTAGCAAGTAGTCTGGGCAGACACGGATTGGATGGGGACCCAGCCTTCGAACCAATGATGGCCAATAAAGATTTGTCCATAGATATAGGTGGAACATTGAGGAAGGTAGGCCCCTCGGAGGAGGATATGCTGCAGTGGGACACCTCACTGGAACAGTCAGCCACCTGAGACACACTCGAAAGGCTTGATGTATATTGGTAATTTTATCATGAAAGTACACAGCCAGCTGGTCAACCCAGACGGCGTAAGGTTGTTGGTATCTAGTAGCTGCATCTGGGTTCAGAAATGTTTTGGCAATTTGGAAAAGGTCTTTAGATTTTTGTCCGTCTTTTCAAAGAAAGATTTTTTCTCTAGGCTGCCCTTAGAGTAAGAGTCTTTCAGTGCTGCCCTATAGGTGCATTTATTGTCTAGATTGAAGTTTTTCCGACATTTCGTTTCAAGGCGTTTACAATGGTTTTTTTTTTTACATATCCTGAACTCACCAAAAGCCTTGGGGATTAATGTCAGTACTTTCTAGTTCCAAATTTTTATTAGGTCAATTTTTGTAAAATCTGAAATCAGAATGTGCTGTTATGGACAAGCTGGAGTCCACCATAATTCTAATGTCCAAATCAGCATTGAAAACGTCATAGTGCCTTTAACTGCAGCAAAACTTGTATCTACTTCAACCGTTAGTACAACATCGTTCAATTTCTTCATACAGTCCGGCTTAATTTCAACCATATTAACTCTCACACCAGACGCACCAGATTTGCAAACAACCTGGAAATTACCAAATTTTCTGCAATGATTGCAGCTTCCCTTGCAGCAGGTAATGGGATTATCTGTACGCGACTCGTTGACCCAAATCTGAAGCAAGTGTCACCACCGCGTTTATACCTGGTTTGTACTGAGTCTATCCTCCTAGTTACTACACACATAGGTGACGATTCCTGAACATAGTTCACCTGAGCAGTTACTGCAAGCGCCTGTGAGGATAGCAATGAGCTTCGAAGATTTTTGCCCTGTCCACTACATCCTGGAGTACTGACTTCCCATATGGATTCATATACGTCCTATAGTGGCGGCTAATGCGATATATTCTTCTACACTTTTGACACTTCTTGTTTCCACAATTTCACTTCGCTGCACTTTTTTTTTTTTATCATCTTGGACAATCCGGGTAACAAGTATTTGATAATTTCCCTGAGGGAGAAGCTTCACAAGGTACCAATTTACCAAGTCCCAGACAGTAAATGATCCATGTGAAGCTTGACCAAGGTGATTGAAAAGAAGTCTATTTCCCTTGACCGCTCAATCTTCACTGCATCTGTTGCCACTGGATGGTTTTCCAATATACTCAACCACTGTTTCCATTTTAGAGGTGGTTTGTCTGGAAGCAGTAAGAATGCCAATGGTGGCATGCCTTGCTGTAAAGACGCCAGGTGACAGTAACATGCACAGCGTTAAAATAAACCTGTTACTGGAAACCAATGCCCAGACAGTAACAAGATGAATCGATATAAGTCACACTTTCTTAAAGATTTGATAGAGCTCAAGAAATATTATATATTTTTTTTTTTTTTTTTAAAGGTATGTGCTCGCACAGGTAGCACAACTATCTTGAAGTAAATGGTCCACAAAATGTTGCTATATGTTATAACCACTCAAATCCATGAACTCATGTCAAAATTATTTATACAAAAATGCACCGTTTTTACGTGCTCCCATTTTCTCTTAATCCCAAATGGTTGGCGGCGTGAGTACGTGAACGCGCAGGGCGCGAAGCCTGACGAGGCCATGTGTGGTCATGTCACAGGTGACATGCAATGTCCAGCAGTGGACTGGAGGGAGCATCTTTTGGAAGCAGCTGTGTGCGCTGCGTCCAGCTGATGGGTGCGTACCCCAACTTTACAGCTCCTCACAAGGGGTGCATTTGATAGAACTCCTCCCCCCCCTGGGGGGGGATGGGGATGATAATGAAGGGATGATGGGCTGCACCCATCATCACCTGATCCAAGGTTTGCATGGGTTGAGATGCTGAGGCCTCAGCATGGCGAAGCCTGCCCTCGGCTTCAAAGCACAGCTGACCACAGGTGTCTCGTCGCCAGGATGTGGAAAGAAGACTGAAGGATCTTTTGCCAGGTAATGATGATAATACGTTTATTACAACGAAGCCTACAATGATACAAGACTGGCAGGAAGGGAGCTCACGGCGACTGACAAAGACCGGATGCAGGAGGGAGCTACAGAACCACATGACACAGGCAATAGGAGATGACAAACACATGCCATACCACAAAGGGATGTGTAGGTGGGGGGCAGACAGAATTGAGAGGTGCTGACCTCTCATGAGCAATCCTTTGTCAAAGGGGTGCAAAGTAGCAGGAGGGGGACCTGCCTCAACCACCAAGTGAAAAGCAATCATAGTCCGATAGGAAAGGCCTTTGCAGAAGGTGGAGGCGAGTATCTTGGCTAGGGCTAGAGAAGAGGTGTGAAGCGGGCCACATCTCCTTCCACACACCAGTGAACTCAGGCAGCTCAGCCTGAGCGATAAGCGTTTATATTTCCAGGGTCTAAGTGTCTTCCAAATGGTGGGAAGCTGTTTCCAAAAGCTTGTTCCTTGCATGGTTACCCCATCAATCCAGGAGAGAAAGGTGGTTGGTCATGAGTGGGATGGGGTTCCCCTGTAGACTGATCAGCTGTTTGAAAGACAGTGCGGTGAGGGGCTTGGCAAAGCTCTTTCTGAACTTGGTGAAGTTTGTCTATTGGGTGCTTTCGAAGGTATGAGCGTGCTTCTATTCTGAATGGAGGAGATTCAGAGTGAGCGGTCTCCGGACATTGGGCCATCAGGAGCATGTAGTCAAGGAAAAGAATTGAGTAGACGCCTCGTGTCCTCAGATAAGAGACAATGTTCTGAAAAAGCTTGGTGAAACATCAAGGGGCAGACGAAAGACCGAAGGGGAGACACCGAAACTGCCAAAGGGGAAGTTCGCATTAGAACTTCAGGTATTGTTGATGAAGGGGATGGATTGAAATGAAAAAGTAAGCATCTCTGAGGTTCCCGGAGGACTATCTAGGTGGGAGGCAAGAGGGTCTCCTAGAGGATCTGGATGCCATTTATTTATTTCTAACATCTTTATTTGCATTTCATTATTTTAAGCATTACAATTTGCCAGGAGGGCCCGAGTACCAGCTGCTATGGAGCGTGAAAGCTTCGACTTCCATTGAGAAGTGATCGATAGTTTTGATGCGAGCATGGCCACTTCCATTCGCCTCGAGGCCACACAATGTTTCTTGGAAAGTTTGTAAATCCCCAGTGTTGTGGACGCCCAATCTTATGGAATAGGTTTGGCTGAAATGGTAAACAATAGACTTAGGATGTGGCCCAGAATGGTCAAAGAAGGGGTGATAGACACCAAAGAGATTCAAGGATTTTAAGTTTATCACACGACGATAACTAAGAAGATGGCGCTTCTGGAACCTCCCTGAGAGGTGGCGGAGTGCTGGCTTCTTACCAGAGCATCTCTTGCACCTCTTAATTTACCAGCAGTGCTTCCAGTGAAAAGGAGTGGAGGTGGCAACGTTGGAAAGGGGGGTTTCAGTAGGTCAGTACGAAAACCTTGGATGGTCTGATTGACCCAGGGGTCCATTGTAACGTTTTCCCAACTGGGGAGAAAGAAGAAAATGCGACCTGTCACAGGAAGAAAGATGAGAGAGGAAGATGGAAAGAAGGGAAAGAGCTTACCTGAGCTACAGCCTGCTGGTGCTTGGAGGGGTTGGAAGGAGGATCTTCCATGACCGCTGCTGTAGAATCCTCTTCTAGTAGCGAATCCGCCTCCAAAGAAAGGGGGGCTCTGGCAGGTACAGCTATGAGTGAGAAAGCGGCGAGATGCCTGCCCACCAGCTGGGCCAAAAACACACCTTAAAGAAGACCTTCTAAAGGATAGCTTGAGCTTGGTCCTGGGAGGAGAAAATATTTACAAATTTTGAAATGTCCCCTTCCAGGGAATAATAATTCTAAATAGTCTTCTCACCACCTATTTTGGCAATCTTGGGGACCAGGGACCCAAGAATAGATTTCCTGCTTTCCACTGAGATGGTGGCATTGCTAAGGAGGCAGCCGTCTGTGATGAACCTTGAAGGGAAGGGAAGTCTATAAGATTACGGGAGGAAGTGCCACGCTCTAGCATATACAGAAGTCTTAGTAGAAGGCCAGAGATATCGAGAATATGGCCCTGGCAGTGCTTTAGGACACAATGGATACCCTTGCTTGGGATGCAGCCAAAACAAAGATGAAAGGAGAAAAGATTGAAGTGTACATCAAGTGTACAGAATGCATTTTCACAGAGGGAAGATATTGGGCACTCAGCTTTAAGAGTAAACTTGGAAGGCTGATCCAGAGGTCTGCAGAGCCAGTGTCTGGAACACTGAGCCACCTGCCAATGGGGGACCAGTCACAAGACTTCACTGAGCCGCCTGCCAATGGGGGGGGAGGGGTCAGTCACAAGACTTCACTGAGCCACCTGCCAATGGGGGACCAGTTACAAGCCATCACTGAGCCACCTGCCAATGGGGGACCAGTCACAAGACTTCACTGAGCCACCTGCCAATGGGGGACCAGTTACAAGCCGTCACTGAGCCACTTCCCAATGGGGGACCAGTCACAAGACTTCACTGAGCCACCTGCCAATGGGGGACCAGTCACAAGACTTCACTGAGCCACCTGCCAATGGGGGACCAGTCACAAGACTTCACTGAGCCACCTGCCAATGGGGGACCAGTTACAAGCCGTCACTGAGCCACTTCCCAATGGGGGACCAGTCACAAGACTTCACTGAGCCACCTGCCAATGGGGGACCAGTCACAAGACTTTACTGAGCCATCAGCCAATGTGTTACCAGTCACAAGACTTCACTGAGCCACCTGCCAATGGGGGGGGGGGGTCAGTCACAAGACTTCACTGAGCCACCTGCCAATGGGGGACCAGTCACAAGACTTCACTGAGCCACCTGCCAATGGGGGACCAGTCACAAGACTTCACTGAACCACCAGCCAATCGGGATCAGTCACAAGACTACACTGAGCCACCTGCCAATGGGGGGACAGTCACAAGACTTCACTGAGCCATCTGCCAATGGGGGGACAGTCACAAGACTTCACTGAGCCACCTGCCAATGGCGGGTGGGGGGTCAGTCACAAGATGTCACTGAGCCACTTGCCAATGGGGGATCAGTTACAAGACGTCACTGAGCCACCTGCCAATGGGGGACCAGTCACAAGACATCACTGAGCCGCCAGCCAATGGGGGGCCAGTCACAAGACTTCACTGAGCCACCTGCCAATGGGAGGACAGTCACAAGACTTCACTGAGCCACCTGCCAATGGGGGACCAGTCACAAGACTTCACTGAGCCACCTGCCAATGGGGGGACAGACACAAGACTTCACTGCGCCATCTGCTAATGGGGGGGCAGTCACAAGACTTCACTGAGTCACCTGCCAATGAGGGGCCAGTCACAAGACATCACTGAGCCACCTCCCAGTCAGGGACCAGTTACAAGCCATCACTGAGCCACCTGCCAATGAGGGGCAAGTCACAAGACTTCACTCAGCGGCCTGCTAATGGTGGACCAGTCACAAGACGTCACTGAGTCACAGGCCAAAGGGGACCAGTCACAAGATGTCACTGAGCCACCTGCCAATCGGGACCAGTCA
Organism: Calotriton arnoldi; assembly: GCA_963921515.1. Lineage (NCBI taxonomy): Eukaryota > Metazoa > Chordata > Amphibia > Caudata > Salamandridae > Calotriton > Calotriton arnoldi. The sequence continues at coordinate 830,689 of CAWUFW010002099.1, forward strand.
CAAGACTTCACTGAGCCACCTGCCAATCGGGATCAGTCACAAGACTTCAGGTGGTGAAACTTGACAGGAGCAATTATGGACTCACCCTTCAAGTCTAAAAGGATGAATTCTTTAGAGTGAGGGAGCGCTGCTGCTGCCTGACATGGTGGGTGGAAGCAGAAACTCACGCCCACGCCGGCTGCCTGATTACAAGGGGAGAGGAGAGTAGGGGGCATATTTATCAAGACGCAGCAAGTCACTTCCCTGCGCTGAGTGACAGGGATAGGGCAGGAATGCACCATATCTAACATAATACGGCACATTCATGTCTTTTCCCAGCGCTGGTGCACAGTGTGCTGCTAATGCCAATACAGGAACCCTTTCACCAGGGTGCAAGGGTGCCTGCGTTGTAAGCAGGATTGTTTTTGTGCAGGAAGATCTCCCTGAAAATGGTCACCCACGCGTTCGTCAGCAGCAGACTCGACTACGGCAACGCACTTTACGCCGGCACCACCCAAAACTCCTAAAGAAACCGTAGAACATCCAGAATGCCTCCGCCAGACTAATCCTGAACATCCCCCGCCACATCACCGGTCCCCTGAGGGACCTCCACTGGCTCCCGATCAACAAAAGAATCACCTTGAAGCTCCTCACGCCCGCTTACAACGCCCTCCACAACGCCATACCTCAACTGCCGCCTCTCCTTCTACACACCCACCAGACATCTACGCTTTGCTGAACTGGCCCTGGCCCCAATCCCATGGATCCGCAAGACCTCGGCGGGAAGAAGATCCTTCTATCTTGCTGCGAAGACCTGGATCTCCCTGCCTCTACATGTCAGGCAATCACCGTCACTGGCTCAATTCAGGAAGGACCTCAAGACCTGGCTCTTCGACTGAACCGCAGATCCCTCGCTCCCACCACAGTGCCTTGCGACCCTAACGGGTGAGTAGTCACGCTATACAACAAACATGATTTATTGAGACATGGCATTTGGCAGGGGGCTCAGCATTGATATGCTTACATTACATAGTAGCCTATTAAAAGGCACCACAGGTTTTTCCAGTGTTTAATGTACTAGCAGATGTCTTTCAAGGTTACAACATTGGGGCCAGTATTTAACGTAGGAAGATATCTGATCGCCAGTGTGCAACGGTGAGCCCAGGATAATAGATTGTGAGGTGGATGAGTTGAAAGCAAGAGGATCTTGAGGGAAGCTGCAAGGCAGGTGAAAGACATTGCAGGTATAGCTCTAAGGAGGCTTTTTAGATGAGTCAGCCACGAGTCCCATTACTTGCCCCTGGAAACCACAGGAGTGGAGGGGCCTCACTGTCTTAGTCACACGTAGCCCATAGAAGCTTGTCAGAAAAGGTGGAAGGTGTTGCGTTAGCAGTCTTTGTTAACAAGAGACATATAATTCTGATGGTTACTTCTAACTGCAGTTTCCTCACTTTGGAATATTCCCCAGGTGCCAAATCACATCCAGAGACTTTTCATAGCAGTACTCCCGCATGCCACTAGTTAGCGCTGTGCATCTTTGTGTTCACTCCATACCGGCCCCCAAAGAACTTACAGAGCTGAGCGGCATGCAAGCTCCACCCACGCACCATCCCTTCAGTTTCTTTCTTCACGTGCCTTCTGCTGCAGATCGGGCGCTCTGCTCCCGAATTTGTTGCTTTTCCAATGACTTCCAAAATTCATAGCCTGTGCTAGGGAATGATGTTTCCACCAAAAACAACAGGTTTCAAGCATGTCCCAACTAAAGAAAGCACACATGGTGTGTCATTGGTGCCTGGGTTTCGAGCATGACTAAGTGGTGTGATCAATGCACCCTTATGCATCCAAAGGTGATTTGAAACAGTCAAAGCTGTACGCCGCTGAGCACAAGAAAAAAGTTTCGGGCTCTGTCCCTATCTTTGGGCATTCTATTTCCCACTCGAAGTCTTCTGGTACTTCGAAGTTCAAACACAAGCATAAAAAAATCAAAGTAGGACTTGATACCCATCCCGCTACGCTGAATCTAAGGAGACGGTGTGAGGCATCCCTTGAGATCCCCAGTTCCCCCAATTCCTCAGCTGATCCCAATGTGCCCCGAGTTTCCTGGGATGTCCCAACCCTGCAACGGATTGAGGCCTTCAAAGAGGCCATGCTGCAGATATTCAGGGAGCTTCAGGTTCTCTCAGGCATGCATTTGGGCCCCAAAGAACTGTAGGGACCTCAGCTCAGTTTACCATCGGCAGTTCCTCCTCCAGCACCATTTCCCTCCTGGGGACCAACAACCGGGACTGTACTGGATCTGGGACAGACTTCTACATTTGCCGGTTCCTGCCACCCTGACATTTCAGCACTTGAAGACCACCTGGGGCCAACAATGTGAGAAAGGGCTCTCTTTCTGCATGGTAGCCCCCACTTTTTGCTGAATTGCTGATGTGCTTTAACTGAGTGTGCTACTGCTAACCAGGTACCCAGGGCCTATGTTCTTAGTGCCGCTGAGGGTGTAACGAGAGTGCATCCCTGCGCCCCTGGGGGACTCCCGAGTCTACCCCCAGAACCTCAACTCCCACTACCGAATACTTACCTTAAAACCGATAACACTATTTTCCTCCATAGGATAACATTGACTGTTTTTCTTGGAAAAGTTTCCAAGTGTGGAGTTTGAAAATCTAAAGAAATTCTTTAAAATTGTAACTAACTAACAAAAACGATTTTACTTACCTGTTTACAGGAAATGTCCCAGTGCAGTATCCAGGTGTACTACACTGTGTAAGAAAAGTAATCTCAAAAGTAACTTACCTGTAATTTTACTCAAAATCCTAAACAAAGTATATGTTCTGTATTCTGAAAAGCATTGCATCATCAGTAACACTACTGTAATCAAATCAAAGTACATTTACAATTGCAATCCAAACTGTTTTACAATCTGTATATTTACTGCTAAGTACTTATCACTTACCTGTGCCAGGCTTGCTTGGTTCTAGGAAATACTAAAAGAACAATTGGTCTGAAGTTCAGTCTTTGAGTGTGTGAATTCATTTGCTGACTGAGTGTGTACAACAAATGCTTAACACTGTCCTCTGATAAAGCCTTACTGCTCGACCACACTACCAAGAATAGAGAGTGAGGTGCTATCTAACCTTTACCTCTGCTTACCTTTGGGGTTCCACTGGACTCTGTGCACACTATACCTCACTTTGGTATAATATATACAGAGCCAGCTTCCTACATTGGTGGATCAGCGGTGGGATATACAACTTTGCATTTGTTGGACTACTTGGCTACCACCTGATCACACGACAGAACTCTTAAATTGTCTTTAGAATTCTGATTTTTTCAAATTGGCATTTTTGCAAAATTACTAAAAGTCTTGTTAGGGCCTTGTTTAAGTCCCTTTAGAATTTTAGAAAAATAAAAAGTCACTTTAGCTAGGGTTAGAGGGGTTAGAAATCTTTTTTAACAATGTCTCAAAACAAGAACCCAGCTGTTAGTGAAAATAACCACAAGGGCATAGAGGAAATGGTTGAGGAGCTCGACCTCACCCCTCATCTTCACTTGTCTTTCAAGGAGGTAAGGTCCCTATGTAAAATTAAAAACATAACCATGGGGTCCCATCCCACCAAACAAAAGCTCCAGGAGCTGTTGGCTGGGTATGCTAAGGACAACCCATCTGAAATGGTGAAGACCAATCAGATGAGGAAGAAGAGGAAGGGGATGGGGATGACCAGGTAGATCAACCTCCCCCACTTCATAGGGAGAGAAGGGTCCAAGTACCCTTGACTCCAAGAGTAAACCTCTCAGCACCTAGAGCCCACACAGGTGGATCAGGTATCAGTGAGGACATTGAGGACAGCCTCAATGAGGAGGACAGCCTTTTAGCAAGGTTGACCAAAAGACTGGATCTAGAGACCAGGTTGCTGGCTCTAGAAAGAGAGAGCAGAGATGGGCCTAGCACCCATCAATGGTGGCAGCAATTTACTTAAGGATAAAGAGCAATCTTATGATCCTAAAATCCCCAAAGGGATTGTCCCTAAATATGAAGAGAGTGATGATATCACAAAATGGTTCACAGCCTTTGAGAGGGCTCCTTTGGGAACTGTTCTCTGGTAACTGCAGAGACAGACTCCTGACCCTTTTAGGGGCAGATGCTGGGTCTTATGACCTCATGAAGAGAACTCTGAGGGATTTGGACTCACAACAGAGGAATATAGAATTAGATTCAGAGGGCTCACAAAACCCAAAACCAATCCTGGATTGACTTCGTAGACTACTCAGTTAAAACACTAGATGGTTGGTTAACTGGACACAATGTGCATGATTTCAATGGACTTTACAATCTGTTTATGAAAGAGCATATTTTAAGTAATTGCACTAATGAAAAGTTATATCAGCATTTGGTAGACCTAGGTCAAATTTATGCCCAAGAATTGGGAAAGAAGGCAGACCATTAGGTCAAGACAAGGGTGGCAAAAACAACCACTGGGGGTGACCAAAAGAAAAAGGGTTCCAAAACCTCCCCAGGGGAAAGGTGGTGAGAATCCCCAAATTAAAAAGCCTGAGTCTTCAAAGGGGCCCAGAAAACCTGCACAGGGGGGTGGGTCCCAAAACTCTTCCCAATCTACTAACAAGTACAGGGGAAAGAACTTTGATCCTTTAAAGGCCTGGTGTAACAACTGTAGAAAGTTGGGACACTTAACTGGAGATGCTAGTTGTCCTAACAAGAAGCCCCCTAGTCCTAGTACAGCTACTCCTGGTGTAGCAAGTCTCCAGATGGGATCAACAGTGTGCCCAGAGCAAATCGGGTTGCACACTGAAGCAGTTCTAGTTTCAGAAGGGGAAGCTGAGTTTGCCACTGTAGCTGTGTGGCCATCCAACTTAAAGAAGTATTTAGGGCGACTGACACTGGACGCTGGGGATCACGGTTCGATCCCTGGCTCCGGCGGCAGGGGTCTGCCCAGCACCATGCGACTCTGGGCAATAGCTCGCTTAATCTTCCCAACGGCCCCCAGCGCCGAGATACCCCTTCGGGGGTGATTCGTGCGCTATACAAGTACTGGATTTACATTTACTTGATTGGGCGTACTTACCCAGTCACCAATGCTGACAGTGTTACCACTAACCATGCAATGGCTATGGTGACATTAGACGGGGGGGATTACTGGCCCGAAACAGGTAGTGGTCTCTCCAAAGCTACCAGCTGCATGTCTGCTTGGTAATGACCTGGAAACCTGGGCTGAGGTTGAACTACAAACCCATGCAGCAATGCTGGATATCCCTGAATTGGTGTGTGTAAAAACGAGCACAGAGCACAAAACAGGGTGAAAAAGAAGTGTTGGAGCCTGAAAGTATGGCACAACCTTCCAAGAGGAAAGGTAAGAAGACTGGGAAAGCAGCTTCTGTACAGCAAAAGGATCAGGACCCCTCTCCTCAGGGAGAGGACTTGGACACCCCAGAGGGAACTGAGCCCATGGCGCTTGACCCTTACCAGGTTGAACCCTTGGTCCCAGGGGGACCCTCTAGGGAAGAGCCGTGCCTTAGACAGCAGGACTGTCCAACTCTTAAAAGCCTGAGGCAGCAAGCTGCTGCACAGGAAAAGGGAGATGTCAGCGGTACCCACAGAGTTTATTGGGAAGAGGGACTACTGTACACTGAGGCCAGAGACCCCAAACCTGGAGCCACTAGGAGAGTGCTAGTGCCTCGGAAGTACAGGGAGTTCCTCCTAACTTTAGCTCATGACATCCCTCTAGCTGGGCATCTGGGCCAAACCAAAACCAGGGAAAGGCTAGTTAGCCACTTTTACTGACCCCAGATATCTCAGAAGGTGAAGGAGTTTGTCAGCTCCTGTGTCACCTGTCAAGCCAGTGGCAAGACAGGTGACCACCCAAAGGCCCCCTTGATTCCACTACCAGTGGTTGGGGTTCCCTTTGGAAAGGTAAGTGTGGACAAAGTGGGTCCACTTGAACCACCCACAGCATCAGGAAACAATGTTAATTCTAGTGGGAAGTTTGGTATCAAACTTCTCAGCACATTAAACCCACACTGATGCCATTGTGGGATTTAATGAAAAATGCACACAGAGGGCATCTTAGAAGATGCCCCCTGAAACCTAACCCACCTCTAGTGTCCAGGCTGAGTGGCTGCTTTCAGCTGCCACCACCAGACATGTTTCTGGACCCCTGGGTCGAGAGCCTGCTGCTCTCTGGGGCCTGAAACAATGCACATCCTTGGACGAGGTGCCAAGCCTCCTCCCCCAGGATGGGCAGGGTTCACGAAGGGGAAGCTTCAAAGGCTTGCCACCTTTGTGAGCTTCCCCAGGCCACTTGCTGCTTTCAGCAACTGGTCCCCACTGGTTCTGACCCCCACTTTGGGCTGGAGAACCGGTGGGAAAAACAAGTGAGGAAGAGAGGTGTGCCCACCTCTGCCAACTTCACCCCTCAGGTGGGGGAGGCGAGGTGAAGCACAACTCTCAGTCCACGCCATCTTGAGGATGGGGGACCCAGCCAACCAGGGAAAGGCTTATGCCCCCCTCCCACTGGAGGGTGGCAATATAGGGGGTGTACCCACCCCAGGGAAGGGACCCATTGGTCCCAACCTTTTACCTAACCGCAACGCCCCGAAATCTAGTATTTAGGGGCACCCCTGAACCTTGCTTCCTCAGACCAGAAGAAACTACAAGAAAAGAAGAAGAAGAAGGACGGAACAGCCATGCCGAAGCTAACAAGAGGAAGACCCCCACTGACTTGGCCCCAGCCCTACCGGCCTGTCTCGACCTCGGACCTGCTCCTGCAAAATGTCGGTGTGTCCTGCAGCCAGCAACCACGAAAACCCCGGAGGACCTGCCTGCCTTCAACACAAAGACTGTGTCTCCCGTGAACACCGGATTTGTTCATCTCCAACCTCTGGCTCCGGCCGGACACTGCGAATCTGCACCACTCTGCCCCCTCCGTCCACGGCCCGAGCTCGAGTGGGCAAACACCACGAGGAGGTCACCCCAACGATCCTGACCCGAGATTCGTTGACCCCTGACCTGCCTCAAGCCTCCAGCTAACGCCTGCAAACTAAATCCGGAAGGTCCCCCCCAACCGCGACCAGGAGCTGGTAAGAAGATCCGACCCTAAAAGGCACACCTGCACCCGACGCACCACGGCCTTGGGTGGCCAAACCGACGGTGCCTACCCAGCCCCCAACATACCTCTCGAAGTGGTGGTCGCACCCAGAAGACCTTCGTCCCCGAGCCTGCAGTGCTTTTGCAAACAGGAAATCCTCCATAGCAAACAACAGGGTGCCCGATGTCAAAACAGCACCCTGCACCCGGCCGCCCCAGTGCCACTGAGGGTGCCCCTTTGGTGCTACTTTGTTTCCTCATTTGCCCTGAGCTAAACCCACGGAGCTTTGCTCCCACAGCCAAGTGGCCTGCTAGCCAGCAGCCACCAACCGGAGGCCCCCTACCCCCCATTGGATAACATTGGGCCTCAACACTCTGCACCCGGCCGCCCTAGTGCTGCTGAGGGTGTAACGAGAGTGCATCCTTGATCCTGGGGGACCCCTGAGTCTACCCCCAGAACCTCAACTCCCACTACCGAATACTTACCTTAAAACCAATAACACTATTTTCCTCCATAGGATAACATTGACTGTTTTTCTTGGAAAAGTTTCCAAGTGTGGAGTTTGAAAATCTAAAGAAATTCTTTAAAATTGTACTAACAAAAACGATTTTACTTACCTGTTTACAGGAAATGTCCCAGTGCAGTATCCAGGTATACTACACTGTGTAAGAAAAGTAATCTCAAAAGTAACTTACCTGTAAATTTACTCAAAATTCTATACAAAGTATATGTACTGTATTCTGAAAAGCATTGCATTATCAGTAACCCTACTGTAATCAAATCAAAGTACATTTACAACTGCAATCCAAACTGTGTTACAATCTGTATATTTACTGCAAAGTACTTATCACTTACCTGTGCCAGGCTTGCTTGGTTCTAGGAAATAAAATAACTAAAAGAACAATTGGTCTGAAGTTCAGTCTTTGAGTGTGTGAATTCATTTGCTGACTGAGTGTGTACAACAAATGCTTAACACTGTCCTCTGATAAAGCCTTACTGCTCGACCACACTACCACAAATAGAGAGTAAGGTTCTATCTAACTTTACCTCTGCCTACCTTTGGGGATCCACTGGACTCTGTGCACACTATACCTCACTTTGGTATAGTATATACAGAGCCAGCTTCCTACAAACACTTAAGTCAGATCCTGAGGCAACCGATGTTGTGCTACAAAATTCCAAAAGCACAACCGGTCGTCATGCAGCCTGAATCTAATCCTGCGCCTTTGCCGCATCACAGCTAACGAGAGGCTCCTGTATCTGTTTTGCTCTGACTCTTTTCCTGTGACAGGGCCCGGTGCGCTCCAGGAATGTTAATAATGATGATGGGGGAGGAGGATGGCTTGCTCCCCCCTCATTAACGGATGCCACCTTATACCTCGATTTACAGAACACCAGTGTGCATGACATCTTCCCCGATACGGAGCTAGACTCGGCACATGGGCCATCAACAGAGGACAGTGCCTCGTTTGCGGTGGTGGTCTAGAGTGCCGCCGAGGTACTAGTGCTGCTGCTGCCCTCCACTGAGACTAAAACAAATGAAGTGATAGAAATTCTACAGCCTGGGACAACATCTGAGCCCTTGCTTCCATTCAATGATGCTCCTACAGATACTCTTGATGGCGATCTGGCCGAACCCATGTTCTTGCTTGCCTGTGAACAGGCAGGTGGTCAGATGTCATGGACTGGCACCTGGTGACCTGGATCCCCTCCAGAGAGCCTTATAGTGCAGGTTTCGACCAGTAAATTCTCCTAAATCATTCCCCACCACTCCTCCAGATAGGGAAACTAAGTGAATTGACGCCTTTGGAAAATGCATGTCTTCTGATGAATACTTGTAACTGCAGATTCCTCACCTTGTGAATATCCCCCAGCCATTCGACTGGATCCGGAAAACTCAAAAGCAGTACCCCTGCGCGCCGGTGGGTGGTGCAGTGCAGCTCTGCAGCAACGTCATTCATTTCTTTTCACACCTTCAGACGGGGATCGGGAGCTCGACTCCTTTCATCCGTGATGAGATTTTCCTACTATTTTTAACAAACTTTTACAAGTGTGAAAGGGAAATATTCCCTCCTGAAATGAAAGTGTTTGAACTGTTGCAAAACAGATGTCTGACAGATGCTCACCAGGTATGCTTCTGGTGCTTGAGGTCAGACACAACACTAGTGCCTGCAACGATTGAGCCCAGGTAAACCGGAGTGTCATATGGGAATTGGGAAACGAAGCACTATGTCCCAAAATACCACAAGACTTTGTACCACCATTGGTTGCAGTCGAAAGGACAGTCTTATTCCTGTGGCAGATCTTTGTCAAAGTCTTTAGGTAAGTCAAAGAAGAAACACAAGCAGTCCAAGAGAGAGTTGGCCACCTCCCACCAATCTTGATCTCCAGAGAAGCTACAAGGGCATCAACTTGCTCGCTCCAAGACTCCTGAGAGGCGGATTCCGAATCTAGTTCCAATGCATTTGGACTTTCTGGGTCCGGTGGCGACGGCACAGCATGCCAAAGCCTTTAACAAGGCCATGCTGCACATTTTTGGCACGTTATTGGCTCCCTCTGGAGCTCATTCCGACCCGTGGGATCCTCAGAGGCCTCCAGTTGGGCATTCACTGGTTGATTCCTTCTCGGTGGCGTCTGTACCTCTGGAGCCCACGTTAGGCTTTGAGGCAGACTTCAGTCCCTGTGCCACACTCTGCACCGGTTCCTTCAACATCTACACCTATCCTACTGGAGCCAGAGGAGGAACCCCATCCTATAGGGGTCTCCGAGCTGAACTCATCTCGACCAAGGTCACGCGCTGAATCCACCACACCAGCCCACTAGCAATGTTTCTGACTCAGACACACTACCTTTACTGCGTGTTCGCACACATACACTGCATCAAATTTTTGGCATGGGCTCAGACTAAAGCCAGAATTATGGCAAGTTTGTCAACTGGTAGGAGGAATTACAGGATGCTGGTACCTTGGACACCTCCACATGCAGTGGATTAGGATTTCCCCCTGGTGGTGCGACAGAGAAGAGTGCATCTTTTGCAGTGGTCAGAAGGGCTGCAAAAGACCTTTACCTGCAGCTCCTCCACAATGGAAGTTAAAAACAACATCCTTACAGAGATCATTCAGCCTGACCAGGCACCTACCAAACCTCTCCTGCCCTTTAATGAGGCCCTTACCGATACACTCTTGGGTATTTAAGCAAAACTATTGACCCCATGAGGCCCGAAGACGCACCCTTGCAAAAATACTGAACATGGCGTTGAGAAACACTGCTGGATCAGACACCGTCCCCAGGAGATTCAGATGTCGGTATCTGCATCAGTGAAGGCCCTGGTGGCTCAATGGCCGGGCACGTTGCTGCGCTGGAGGGCAGCCAGGTGAATCTGAAGGCTCCACCGCTGCCAACTCCAGTTTCGACAATGCAGAGCCTGTGGGAGTTGGAGGGCGCCTGGGATACTCACCTTTGGCGAGTTCCTTCTACTGGAAGAGTGTGAGAAAGGGGACTAGGTTAGCAGGTCCACGGACGACGTTGGCCTTTTTTTTCCTTTGAGGCCCAGGCAAAAAAAAGTTTGGCTTCCCGTTCTTTACCTGCCTTGGGGTTCATGATGTGACACTGTAGGAAACCGGCTCTATATATACTACACCAAAATGAGGTATAGTGTGTATAGAGTCCAAGTGTCCCCAGAGGTAGGCAGAGGTTAAAGTTAGATAGAACCTTACTCTCTATTTGTGGTAGAGTGGTCGAGCAGTAAGGCAGTATCAGAGGACAGTGTTAAGCACTTGATGTACACACTCAGTCAGCAAATGAATTCACACACTCAAGGACTGAACTCTAGACCAATTGTTTTTGTATAAAAAAATATACTGTTTTATTTTAGAACCAATCAAGCCTGGCACAGGTAAGCATTAAATACTTTACAGTAATAAGTTGCTGATTGTAGAACAGTTTAAAAATGCAATAGGAATTGTACTTTGTTTGATTTACAGGGAATGCAGCAGGTTGCAATACTTAGCAAATACAGTACATTGAAATGAATAGGCTTTTTCAGTAAATTACAGGTAAGTTACTTTTCACGTTACTTTTCTAACTCAGTGCTGGATACCTAGATTCAGCACTGGGACATTTCCTGCAAACAGGTAAGTAAATAAGTTTTGGTTATTCGTGCGATTTTTAAAGAATATTTTTAGATTTCAAAACTCCACACTTAGAAACTTTTTGGAAGAAAATTGTCAATGTTATCCTATGGAGGAAAAACAGGTTATCGGTTGAAAGGTAAGTTATCGACTGTGGGAGTTAAAGTTCTGGGGTTAGACTCAAGGGTCCCCCAGGGTCAGTGATACACTCTTGTTACACCCTCAGCGGCACTAGGGCGGCCGGGTGCAGAGTGTTGAAGCCCAATGTTATCCAATGGGGGATAGGGGGCCTCCGGTTGATGGCTACTGGCAAGCAGGCCACTGGGTTGTGGGAGCAAAGCTCCTGGACTTTAGCTCAGGGCAAATGGGGAAACAAAGTAGCACCAAAGGTGCACCCTCCGCGGCACTAGGGCGGCCGGGGGCAGGGTGCTGTTTCGAGGTCGGATGCCCTGTTGTTTTCAATGGAGAACCTCCGGGTTTGCAAAAGCGCTGCAGGCAGGGAGATGAAGGACTTCTGGGTGCGACCACCACTTAGAGAGGTGTGTTGGGAAGTTAGGGGTTGGTTAGGCACCGTCGGTTTGGGCACACAAGGCCGTGGGGCGTCGGGTGCAGGGGTGCCTTTTGGGGTCGGATCTTCTTACCAGCTCCGGGTCGCGGTTAGGGGGGCCTTCTGGATTTAGGCTGCAGGCGTCGCCTGGAGGCTTGAGGCAGGTCAGGGGTCACCGGATCTTGGTTCACGATCGCCGGGGTGACCTCCTCGTGGTGTTTGCCCACTCGAGCACGGGCCGTGGACGGCGGGTGAGGATTCACGGTCTCCGGCTGCTGCCAGAAGTTGCAGTTTGAACAAATTCGGTGTTCACGGGAGAAGCAGTCTTTGGAAGTGAAGGCAGGCAGGTCCTCCGGGGTTTTTGAGGTTGCTGGCTGCGGGACACACCGGGATTTCACAGGAGCAGGTTCGAGGGGAGACAGGCCGGTAGGGCTGGGGCCAAGTCAGTCGGCGTCTTCCTCTTGTTAGCTGGCTGCACGGCTCTTCGGTCCTTCTTCTTTTCTTCTTGTTGTCAGGCTGGATCTGAGGAAGCAAGGTTCAGGGTGCCTCCTAAATACTAGATTTAGAGGCGTTACAGGTAGGTAAAGGGCAGGGACCAATGGGTCCCTTCCCTGGGGTGGGTACACCCCCTATCGTGCCACCCTCCGGTGGGAGGGGGGCAGGAGCCTGTCCATGGTTGGTTGGGTCCCCCCATCCTCAAGATGGCAATGACTCGCAGTTGTGCTTCATCTCGCCTCCCCCACCTGAGGGGTGGAGTTGGCAGAGGTGGGCACACCTCTTTCCCTCACTTGTTTTCCCGCCGGTTCTCCCGCTCAAAGTGGGGGTAGAACCAGTGGGGACCAGTTGCTGAAAGCAGCAAATGGTCTGGGGAGGCTCACAAGGCGGCAAGCCTTTGAAGCTTCCCCTTCATGAACCCTGCCCATCCTGGGGAGGAGGCTTGGCACCTCGTCCCAGGATGTGCATTGTTTCAGGCCCCGAGGCAGCAGGCTCTCGACCCAGGAGTCCAGAAACATGTCTGGTGGTGCCAGCCTAAGCAGCCACTCAGTCGGGACACTAGAAGTTGGTCGAGTTTCAGGGGGCATCTCTAAGATGCCCTCTGTCGTGCATTTTACATTAAATCCCACACTGGCATCAGTGTGGGTTTAATGTGCTGAGAAGTTTGATACCAAACTTCCCAGTTTTCAATGTAGCCATTATGGTGCTGTGGAGTTCGTAATGACAAACTCCCAGCACCATATACTCTTAATGGCAGCACTGCACTTACAATGTCTAAGAATGGACTTAGACACTGTAGGGGTACAGAGCTCATGCAAAAATCGACCCTCGGAATGAGGGGAGAAGGAGTCACCTGCCAAAGGATACTAATGGGACGTAACTACGTCTCTTACTAATAACAGGTAAGTTTGGATCGTCCAGGGAAGAAAAATAACAATATTTAATATCCAGACAACAGTGAATACATTAAAGAAAAAGTGAAAATTACTTAGTTTCAAAATATAAACATAATTCAAGGATATATAATTCTAAAAAACTTTATTTTAATTGTTGATCTTTTTTTCTTTATTTCTTTTTTTCTCTTCTCTTTATAGAGCACGGAGCAAAAGGAATAACATACAAAATATTCAATAATCCATTAAATCAGTTTGACAAAGATAATCAAATACATAGACATAAATTGGGATCTCCCACCCCACTAACATAGAGCTCATATAAAACCATCAACTCAAAAACATGAGCATAAACTTCCAACAATCCATCCATCTCATACATACCACATTCTCGCATATACAATAAAACAGATTACACACAAGAGATAGACAGAAACCAAATCCAAGTTACACAGTAGTGGTGATATGTTGACGAGAGTGTATCCAGTTGGTACTTTCTGGTATATACCACTATGTGGTTTCTGTCCTGCACGGTGCCGACGCGCGTTTCGGTGCGAGGCTAACTTGTAGCCGTCACCTTCCTCAGGGCACTGGTGGGTGGGTAATCAAAACAAGAAGCACTATGGCGGGGAGGGGAATTTGTACAGAGACAAAGTGGACTGAATAATTAACTAGCACAGCCACTTCTTGAATCAGGAGCTCCGTTAGTAGCTATAAAGAAAAATGAGGGATTATTAAAACATATAGACATATGAGGGTCTCCCCTGATGACACGTAACCCAATACATACCGAACAAAAATAAATATGAACGGATGAACTATTCCAGTACCTTCACCCGTGCTGACATAAAAAAAGTGTATATGGTAGAAGGGAAAGGTGAATACCACCGAGTGCTCCAGTATAGTCATAGGGCCGATAAAAGACCTGTATACTGAGTCAATAAAGGGAAAGACCCAAAAAACAGTCAGAAGCAAATCAGTGAAGACAAGGGTAACCAAAGATTAGACATAGCAAACAAAGGTCAAATGTGCTGAAGAATATAGAAGTGCCTAGAAAATGAGTGAAAAATAACGCCGCCAGCACTTACTTAGGATTCAATAGCACAAGGTCCTAAATATCGCACTAATGGAAATTTTCTGAGATTTTCTGGATATTGGCTCCACTTTTGTCGAGACATCTTTGCGTCGCGGGACATCCATTTGGATCCACTCACCTGGATTCTTATAGTTACTAAGGTAGCTATTTACCTCTTATAGGGGTACACCCATTGGTATTCAGAGACATGGGCTCTGTACTCCGTTGATATCTATCTTTGGCCCAGTTAGATCTCACATGATTAGGTCACCACCCGCGCTTTGTTGTTACAGATCCATATTTTGATTGAACTGACACATCCGGGTACTACGACTCCCAGCAACCTTGGAAGGACTTTCGTATTCTACCCAGGTCCGTGACGAATTCCATTAGTGCGATATTTAGGACCTTCTGCTATTGGATCCTAAGTAAGTGCTGGCGGCGTTATTTTTCACTCATTTTCTAGGCACTTCTATATTCTTCAGCACATTTGACCTTTGTTTGCTATGTCTAATCTTTGGTTACCCTTTGTCTTCACTGATTTGCTTCTGACTGTTTTTTGGGTCTTTCCCTTTTATTGACTCAGTATACAGGTCTTTTATCGGCCCTATGACTATACTGGAGCACTCGGTGGTATTCACCTTTCCCTTCTACCATATACCCTTTTTTATGTCAGCACGGGTGAAGGTACGGGAATAGTTCATCCGTTCTTATTTATTTTTGTTCGGTATGTATTGGGTTACGTGTCATCAGGGGAGACCCTCATATGTCTATATGTTTTAATAATCCCTCATTTTTCTTTATAGCTACTAACGGAGCTCCTGATTCAAGAAGTGGCTGTGCTAGTTAATTATTCAGTCCACTTTGTCTCTGTACAAATTCCCCTCCCCGCCATAGTGCTTCTTGTTTTGATTACCCACCCACCAGTGCCCTAAGGAAGGTGACGGCTACAAGTTAGCCTAGCACCGAAACGCGCGTCGGCACCGTGCAGGACAGAAACCACATAGTGGTATATACCAGAAAGTACCAACTGGATACACCCTCGTCAACATATCACCACTACTGTGTAACTTGGATTTGGTTTCTGTCTATCTCTTGTGTGTAATCTGTTTTATTGTATATGCGAGAATGTGGTATGTATGAGATGGATTGATTGTTGGAAGTTTATGCTCATGTTTTTGAGTTGATGGTTTTATATGAGCTCTATGTTAGTGGGGTGGGAGATCCCAATTTATGTCTATGTATTTGATTATCTTTTGTCAAACTGATTTATTGGATTATTGAATATTTTGTAAGTTATTCCTTTTGCTCCGTGCTCTATAAAGAGAAGAGAAAAAAATAAAGAAAAAAAGATCAACAATTATAATAAAAACATTTTTTAGAATTCTATATCTTTGAATTATGTTTATATTTTGAAACTAAGAGTAATTTTCACTTTTTCTTTAATGTATTCACTGTTGTCTGGATATTAAATATTGTTATTTTTCTTCCCTGGACGATCGAAACTTACCTGTTATTAGTAAGAGACGTAGTTACGTCCCATTAGTCAGGGCCGTTTCTAGGTGTTTTGCCGCCCTAGGCGAGAATTGAAAAATGCCGCCCCCTCCCTTTTACTACCATCACTCTCTCCCCCTGTCATCCAGGCTAGAAGAATTAATGCATTAGATATAAAAGAACTTGTATTCAACACTAAACAATAAAACACATCAAACATTAAATAACTAAATGCAACATTCAACGACTATGAGTGACACTTTCTCGCGAGCAACATCAAGCAATGAAGACAAGGGAAACATATAAATATCAGAAATTACACCCATTTGAACAATGAGAAACACTAAGAAGATCTTATAACTGATTGTGCGGATGGCATGACGCCATTCCTATGCATTATTCATTGTAAATCTTGCATACACATCACGTGTTTCAACATCCATTCTAGATCATCACATTGCATATAGGTGGGTCATTACTTAAATAAACTATGTTGCATGTACATAACTGCTTTATTCTATTAACTGTGAAAGTGCCACAACTCAAGTATTGAAATGTCACACACAGGAACACTGCATACAAGGAGTACTGCACATAAACAACCTAAAACATGGAAATTAACTTCAGTTTTAAATCTGTAACAGGCACAATTCTATGTTCACCTCTCCCTACTACCTTCAGTTGTAGCCATAGCTGATGCTCCTCAACAACACCTTGTCAGCTGCCCCAAAAATTAAGTGACACAGTCAGCTGACTCATGGACACCGCCTCAGACAGACAGGCATTGGGCAAGCCTCAGCCTCACAGGCAGTCACTATGAGCCAGCAGCCATGGTGCTGTAATCTATTAAAAATTAGTCTCATCAACCCTAATACAAATCATGATTACCCCAAAAGCGGTCCGCGCTACCTGCCCAGCCCTGCAGCAGGCGGCACAGATGAGCTGCCTACATTTAAAATTAAGAGAGTCAACACAGCTGACTCACGGACAAGTAGCTGGGCACTAGGCAGCTGAGGCACACAGGTCACTCACAGCAGGCAGCATTAATTCAACATTACTGCTCTACTCACCCGACTCACCGACACCCAAAAATAATTATACCCCGGTCCGCCCCCTCCCCCTTCCCTCGGACGCACAGATCACACCACAGCAGGGCTGTCACAGAGAGCTATCCAATGCTGTTCTGCTGAGTGACGCTGCTGACCTGTGTGAACTTCTGCTACAGTACAGGGCACTGGCAGGCAGGTGATCATGACTGCGCTACAGTACAACTGCTAATTTAGTAAAACCAATACAATCCATTGCCAACCAAATAGCAGAAAAATTATACACTTTCAGGGGGCACTGTCACGCACACTTACTTTGCGTGGCTCACTGCAGCAATTCCGTTCCGGGACGCCTCGTGGCCGCAACAACTCTTGCTTCAAGGCAAGCTCGCCGCGGCCGTCCATCCGGCGCCGGCCTGGAAAGTCTTCTCAGACACTGTGACCTCTCAGCGGCAGCTGGAGCGCAGTGGTGTACTGGGCTCCACAACGCCCATTGGCCGCGGTCCGGGTCAGGGGTTGGGACCGTCCGGGTCCGTTAGTCGCGTTGCAGTGCTTCACATTAATTTTAAAAGTAAAACTGCGTGCCCCGCCCTCCCTCCAATAGAATTGTAGCCAACCCTCGCGCCACCGCGGAGGCAGCAGTACACCCGACCCCGCCTATTAGTTTCTGCAAGGCCTGTGTCGGGAATTGTTACAATGTTTGTAGCTAGCTGCTGCTCAGCCAGCCCCCATAAGCTGCCTGCTGGGAGCAGCGCGCACGCTGCCACTCCACCAGGGTGACCCAGTTTCAGTCAGGAATTGGAAACTAATAGCAGTTAATAGCATGTTTTTGCCGCCCTCCCCCCTTTTGCCGCCCTAGGCGGCCGCCTAGTCTGGCCTAATGGCAGAAACGGCCCTGCCATTAGTATCCTTTGGCAGGTGACACCTTCTTCCCTCGTTCCGAGGGTCGATTTTTGCTTGTGTTGTCCCGAGAGTCCCTGCCGATATTCATGTACTCGGGGTCCCTTGTCCTTTGTATTGTAGTACAGGGCTCATGCACCTGTACCCTGACCACTGGTATAGTGCACCCAGCTAGAGGGGTGACTGATCTATGCCAGGGCAGTGGTTTGTAGGCATGGCACACAGGGATGTGTGCCATGTTGACTCTTCACTCTGTTCTGCACCAAGACACGCAGCCTGCAAAGGCAGTGAGTGAGTGAAAAGGTGCAGGGCCTCTAAGGGTGGCACAATAAGTCCTGCAGCCCTTAGGGGCCTTACCTGGTCACAGGGCCCTGGGTACCTGTGGTACCATTTACCAGGGACCTACCTGTGGCCAGGTTTGCCAATTGGGTTTAGGCTTCAATGCAATTTTAAGGAAGGAACATAGGCCCTGGGTACCTGATTAGCAGGAGCCCAGGGCACACTCAGTCAAAGAACATCAGCAATTCAGCAAAAAGTGGGGGCATACCATGCAGAAAGAGGGCGCTTTCTCACACAACCCCCCCAAACGAAAGATGATGAGACTAACCTTTCCCTAGAGAGTCTTCATTGTCTAAGTGGAAGAACCTGGAAAGTCCATCTGCATTGGCATGGGCAGTCCCAGGTCGGTGTTCCACTTCAAAGTCCATTCCCTGTAGGGAGATGGACCACCTCAACAGTTTAGGATTTTCCCCTTTCATTTGCATTAGCCATCTGAGGGGTCTGTGGTCAGTTTGAACTAGGAAGTGAGTCCCAAACAGGTATGGTCTCAGCTTCTTCAGGGACCAAACCACAGCAAAGGCCTCCCTCTCAATGGCACTCCAACGCTGATCCCTGGGGAGAAGCCTTCTGCTTATAAAAGCAACAGGTTGGTCTTGGCCTTCATCATTGGTCTGGGATAGGACCGCTCCTAACCCTAAGTCAGAGGCATCAGTCTGCGCTATGAACTGCTTGGCATAATCTGGAGCTTTTAGAATTGGTGCTGAGCACATTGCTTCTTTCAGGGTCTCAAAAGCCTTTTGGCAACTAACTGTCCAGTTAACCTTCTTGGGCATCTTCTTGGAGGTAAGTTCTGTGAGGGGAGTCACAATGGACCCATATCCCTTCACAAACCTCCTGTAGTACCCAGTCAAGCCAAGGAATGCCCTGACTTGGGTCTGAGTTGTTGGAGCTGCCCAGTCCAGGATGGCCTGGATCTTGGGCTGTAAGGGTTGTACCTGGCCTCCACCAACAAGGTGGCCCAAGTACACCACAGTTCCCTGCCCTATCTGGCATTTGGATGCCTTGATAGTTAGGCCTGCAGTTTGCAGGGCTTTTAAAACCTTCCCAATGTGGACCAGGTGATCCTGCCAGGTGGAGCTAAAGACAGCAATATCATCAAGATAAGCTGCACTAAAGGACTCCAACCCAGCAAGGACTTGATTCACCAACCTCTGGAAGGTGGCAGGGGCATTCTTTAAACCAAAGGGCATAACAGTGAACTGATAGTGCCCATCAGGTGTGGAGAATGCTGGTTTCTCTTTTGCTCTTGGGGCCATGCCAATTTGCCAGTACCCTGCAGTCAAGTCAAAGGTACTTAGAAATTTGGCTGCACCCAATTTGTCTATCAACTCATCTGCTCTTGGGATAGGGTGAGCATCTGTCTTGGTGACAGAGTTGAGCCCTCTATAGTCCACACAGAACCTTATTTCTCTTTTCCCACCCTGTAGATGAGGTTTGGGGACTAGAACCACTGGGCTGGCCCAGGGGCTCTCAGAGGGTTCAATAACTCCTAACTCCAGCATCTTGCTGATCTAAGCTCTGATGCTTTCCTTGACTTGGTCTGACTGTCGATAGATCTTGTTTTTGACAGGTGCACTGTCACCAGTGTCCACATCATGGGTACACCAGTTTGTCAGACCATGTGACAAGGAAAAGAGCTTAGCATACTGCTGCAAGACTTGCTTGCAGTCAGTCTGCTGTTGGGCAGATAGGGTGTCTGAAAAGACAACTCCATCTACTGACCCATCTTTTGGGCTGTATGAGAGGAGGTCAGGGAGAGGTTCACTCTCTGCTTCCTGTTACTCATCAGTCACCATCAGAATGGTGATGTCAGCCCTGTCATTGTAGAGCTTTAGGCGGTTCACATGGATAACCCTTTTGGGTGTCCTGCTTGTGCCCAGGTCAACCAAGTAGGTGACCTCACTCTTTTTTTCTAGGATAGGGTAAGGGGCAAGGGCCACTCCAGGAGTGCCCTTGGTGCCACTGGCTCCAAAACCCACACCTTCTGCCCAGGTTGAAATTCAACCAGTGCAGCTTTTTGGTCATACCAGTGCTTCTGAAGCTCCTGGCTGGCATCAAGATTTTTGGATGCCTTTTCCATGTACTCAGCTATTCTGGACCTTAGGCCAAGCACATAGTCCGCAATATCTTGTTTGGGTTCTTGGAGAGGCTTCTCCCAACCCTCTTTTACAAAACAGAGTGGTCCCCTCACAGGATGGCCAAACAGAAGTTCAAAGGGGGAAAACCCTACTCCCTTCTGTGGCACTTCCCTGTACACGAAAAGCAGGCATGGTAAGAGGACATCCCATCTCCTTTTGAGTTTTCCAGGGAGTCCCATAATCATGCCTTTCAATGTCTTGTTGAATCTCTCAACAAGGCCATTGGTTTGTGGGTGATAGGGTGTAGTAAACTTGTACTGCACTCCACACTCTTTCCACATGTGTTTCAGGTAAGCAGACATAAAGTTAGAACCTCTGTCTGAAACCACCTCCTTAGGAAACCCTACCCTGGTGAAGACACCAATGAGGGCCTTGGCTACTGCAGGAGCTGTAGTAGCCCTAAGTGGAATTGCTTCAGGGTACCTAGTGGCATGATCCACTACCACTAGTATGAATTTGTTCCCTGAGGCTGTGGGAGGTTCAAGTGGACCCACTATGTCCACACCTACCCTTTCAAAGGGAACCCCACCACAGGCAGTGGTATCAGGGGGCCTTTGGGTGGCCACCTGTCTTGCCACTGGCCTGACAGGTAACACAGGAGCTGACAAACTCCTTCACCTTTGGTGCATCTGGGGCCAGTAAAAGTGGCTAACTAGCCTTTCCCAAGTCTTGGTTTGGCCCAAATGCCCAGCTAG
The DNA here is from genome assembly GCA_963921515.1 of Calotriton arnoldi. Classification (NCBI taxonomy): domain Eukaryota; kingdom Metazoa; phylum Chordata; class Amphibia; order Caudata; family Salamandridae; genus Calotriton; species Calotriton arnoldi. The sequence goes on from CAWUFW010002099.1 coordinate 851,520, forward strand.
GGGGATGTCATGAACTAAAGTTAGGAGGAACTCCCTGTACTTCTGTGGCACTACCACTCTCCTGGTGGCTCCAGAGTTGGGGTCTCTTGCCTCAGTGTACAGTAATCCCTCTTCCCAATAAACTCTGTGGGTACCACTGACATCTCCCTTTGCTTCTGAAACAGCTTGCTGCCTCAGGCTTTCAAGAGTGGGACAGTCCTGCTGCCCCTGGCACAGCTCTTCCCTAGAGGGTCCCCCTGGGCCCAAGAGTTCAACCTGGTAAGGGTCAAGCTCCATAGGCTCAGTTCCCTCTGGGGTGTCTAAGTCCTCTCCCTGAGGAGAGGGGTCCTGATCCTTTTGCTGAACAGAAACTGGTTCCCCAGTCTTCTTACCTTTTCTCTTGGAAGGTTGGGCCATACTTTCAGGCTCCAACACTTCTTTTTCACCCTGCCTTTTGCTCTATGCTCTTGTTTTTACACACACCAATTCAGGGATGTCCAGCATTGCTGCATGGGTTTTAAGTTCAACCTCAGCCCAGGCTGAGGTTTCCAGGTCATTGCCAAGCAGACATGCAGCTGGTAGCTTTGGAGAGACCACTACCTGTTTTAGGCCAGTAACCCCCCCGTCTAATGTCACCATAGCCATTGCATGGTTAGTGGTAACACTGTCAGCATTGGTGACTGGGTAAGTACGCCCAATCAAATATTGCTCAGGGGAAACCAGTGTGTCTCTCACCATAGTGACACTGGCACCTGTATCCCTCAGAGCCTCTATCCGAGTTCCATGTGGCCACACAGCTACAGTGGCAAACTCAACTTCCCCCTCTGAAACTAGAACTGCTCCAGTGTGCAACCTGATTTGCTCTTGGCACACTGTTGATCCCATCTAGAGACTGACTACACCAGGAGTAGCTGTAGGACATGTGGCCTTTTTGCTAGGGCAAGCATTGTCTCCAGTTACGTGTCCCAACTTTCTACAGTTGTTACACCAGGCCTTTGCAGGATCAAAGTTCTTCCCCCTGTATCTAGGACCAGATTGGGAAGAGCTTTGGGACCCACCCCCCTGTGCAGGTTTTTGGGGCCCTTTAGAAGACTCAGGGAACAACTGAGCAGTGCCTCAACCTGTCTACGATTATGGGCAAGTACATGAAGGCCAGGGGTGTTTCAATCCATTTGGCCTTCATGGACTTGTCCAGTGCCTTCGACACGGTCTGCCGGAGAAAGTTGTGGTCACTAATGGACACTATGAGATTTGAGGAACCGCTTGTTACCCTGTTGCGCAGATTGCATGCATCTTCTACTGTAGCTATCCGGTATGGTCCAGGGGGAGAAAAGACTAAGCCAATTGCCCCAACTGAGGGAGTGCGCCAGGGTTGTATATTGGCTCCCTTTTTATTTTTAATATATACTAATGGTTTAGAACACTTTTTACAACAACAAGACTTGGATTTCCCAAGAATAGGAGGCAAACAGGTACCTTTATTGTCCTATGCAGACGATACAGTCCTGATGACCCTAACAGCCTATAGCCTACAAAAATGTTTGAATACATTTACTGAGTTTATGACAGGACTGGACCTTAAGGTTAATTTTAGTAAATCTTTTATTATGGTCTGTGGTTCAAACAAAACTAAAACACGCAAATATTTAGTAAATGATACTGCTATTGACAAAGTGCCAAATTTTACTTATTTGGGGAATCTTTTTAATAACAAACTAAGATGGGACCACTTGATTACGACAAGGCTACAACAACCTAGTAGAACTATAGAGGGGCTTTTTCGTTTTGCCAGCAAACTTGGTCATAAGCCGATAGCTGAATTGAAAACATTGTATAAATCCAAATGTCTGTCAGTGGCCACCTATGGGGCAGGAGTATGGGGATATTACAAATGTGCACAGATTCAAATATTAGAGAACACATTTTTAAAAAGACTCTTACTTATCCCCAGTAGTTCCTCCACTTTATTCTGTCATTCTGAGGTGGGTTTAGATTACGTGACTGACAGAATTCATACTGCCCCCTTGCTTCTATGGGGGAAAATCTGGATCTCAGAGGACTTATTATTCTCAAGAGGTATCTTAAGAGACTGCATGAATCTTGACAATGCAATGGCGGTCCCCTAGCTACGCTATGTCAAGGAAACTTTTATAAGATAGGCCTTGAAGATTTTTATGATAACCCGGAGTCTATTCAACCCAATATGAAAATGGTGCTTTAAAAACGCGTATTATACTGTTTTAAGTTTGTCTAACCAGGTCAGCGACACAGTGGATCGTGCACTTTTAAATCAGCAACAATTTTATTTGTCTTTTACCACCCAGGTTCATTCGCGTTTTCGAATGACTAGATTTCGTTTAAGCACATTGCACTTTCTTGTGGCTTTTCCGATACAGGGGGGTTGTGTGAGAGACTTCCCCCCTGTCCATGTAACAATGCAGCCCAACAGAGCACAATGCACCTTATGCTTTTTTGCACACTCTATACAGATCCAAGAGCCTGCTTTATTAAGCCTATTTTAAGGGATATTCGTCCCTGCTCTTACAAAGAGGGTTTTAATTATTTGCAGCTCTGTGCTTAGTTTTATCAAAATTGTCTTTTTAATTAGGAAACGTTACAAATTGTAAATTGATTTTATTGAATCTACTTAACCTGGTATTAACTCGAGTATTGTTTTCTAAACCTTGTGTAGGAATTTTTATTTTCAAATGAATGTATGACTTTTTGTAAACTTTTATGGTTCATTTGAATCGAATAAAGTTACCTGACTTGACTTGACTCAGACTTTTTATCTTGGGGTTTCCCACCACCTTTCCCCTGGGTAGGTTTTGTAACCCCTTTCTTTTGGTCACCCCCAGTGGTCATCTTAGTCACTCTAGTCTTGACCCAGTGGTCTGCCTTCTTTCCCAATTCTTGGGGAGAAATTAGACCTATGTCTACCAAATGCTGATGTAACTTTTCATTCGTGCAATTACTTAAAATATGTTCCTTCATAAACAAGTTGTAAAGTCCAGTAAACATGCACATGGTGTCCAGTTAACCAACCATCCAGTGTCTTTACTGAGTAGTCTACAAAATCAATCCAGGACTGGTTCTGGGTTTTGTGAGCCCCCCTGAATCTAATTCTGTACTCCTCAGTGGTGAGTCCAAATCCCTCAATCAGAGTTCTCTTCATGAGATCATAGGACCCTGTATCTGGCCCAGAGAGGGTCAGAAGCCTGTCTCTGCAGTTACCAGAGAACAGTTCCCACAGGAGTGCCCCCCCAGAGAGGTTTCTTCACCTTTCTCATGTCACAGGCCCTCTCAAAGGCTGTGAACCATTTGGTGATGTCATCACCCTTCTCAAATTTAGGGACAATCCCTTTGGGTATTTTAGGATCAGAAGTTTCCTCCCTATTCTTAGTTTTAGTATTGCTGCCACCATTGATGGGTGCTAAACCCATCTCCTTTCTCTCTTTCTCTAGAGCCAGGAGTCAGGTCTCTAGATCTAGTCTTTTGGTCAGCCTTGCTAAAAGGCTGTCCTCCTCATTGAGGCTGTCCTCAATGTCCTCTCTGGGACCTGAACCACCTGTGTGGCCTCTAGGTCCCCAGAGGTTAACCCTTGGAAGTAAGGGTGCAGGGACCCTTTCTTCCCTAGGCAGTGGTGGAGGTGGGTTCCTTTCCCCCTCCTCCTCACTCCTTTCCTCCTCTGCTTGGTCATCAGCATGCTCAGAGGGGTGGGCCTTTGCATACTCAGCCAACAGCTCCTGGAGCCTTTGTTTGGTTGGATGGGGGCCCATTGGTATATTTTTAATTTTACATAGGGACCTTACTTCCTTGAAAGACAAGTGAAGGTAAGGGGTGAGGTCGAGCTCCTCAACCATGTCCTGTATGTCATTATGGTTATCTTCACTAATAGCTGGGTTCTTATTTTGAGACATTCTAACAAAAAAGTTCTAACCCCTCTACCCTCGACTACAGTGACTTTTTATTTTCTAAAATTCTGAAGGGACTTAAGCAAGGCCCTAACAAGACTTTTAGTATTTTGGAAAAAATGCCAATTTGAAAAAATCAGAATTCTAAAGGCAATTTAAGAGTTCTGTCGTGTGATCAGGTGGTAACCAAGTAGTCCAACAAATGCAAGTTGTATATCCCACAGTTGATCCACCAATGTAGGAAACTGGCTCTATATATACTACACCAAAATGAGGTATAGTGTGTTTAGAGTCCAAGTGTCCCCAGAGGTAGGCAGAGGTTAAAGTTAGATAGAACCGTACTCTCTATTTGTGGTAGAGTGGTCTAGCAGTAAGGCAGTATCAGAGGACAGTGTTAAGCACTTGATGTACACACTCAGTCAGCAAATGAATTCACACACTCAAGGACTGAACTCTAGACCAATTGTTTTTGTATAAAAAATATACTGTTGTTTTATTTTTAGAACCAAGCAAGCCTGGCACAGGTAAGCATTAAATACTTTACAGTAATAAGCTGCTGATTGTAGAACAGTTTGAAAATGCAATAGGAATTGTACTTTGTTTGATTTACAGGGAATGCAGCAGGTTGCAATACTTAGCAAATACAGTACATTGAAATGAATAGGCTTTTTCAGTAAATTACAGGTAAGTTACTTTTCACGTTACTTTTCTAACTCAGTGCTGGATACCTATATTCAGCACTGGGACATTTCCTGCAAACAGGTAAGTAAATACGTTTTGGTTATTCGTGCGATTTTTTTAAACTTCTTTTTATTAAACATTCCTCAACTTCAATGCACTGCAGCCTTGTAGACAATCTCCATTAATACATCGTTATTTCGGTAGTATACAGTCTATTACATAGAAGCGTAACAACACACTCAGCTGTTCAGTCCAGTCCCATCCCGAGACACCCCCTGTCCCCCCACCCCCTCCCGTTGTGAGCCCTCAGACATTTCCCAATGGCCCCTATACACTTCCCATTGTTGCCACACTTTCTCCCATTTCTTGGGCCATCCCCTGCTTTCATACACTGTCTTTTCAGCTGCATAGCACCAGTCCATGTCCCTCTTCCAACGTTTCACTGTCGGTGGTTGTATAGCTCCCCAGGCACCTGCAATATTTCTTTTAGCCACGATTGCCGCCACTAGCAGCCAGATTTGTTGATATTTAGGCCACGTGCGCTCCCCTGATATACATAGCACGTGCCACCTGGCATCCATGGGCACTCCTTGTCCCACGACTTCCGACATTATCCGTGTCACCCCCCGCCAGTAACGCTGTAAGATCGGGCACTCCCATAAAATGTGAAAGAAGGTACCCCGCTGATTGCACCCCCTCTGGCAATTTTCTGTGGGTATTCGCCCCAGACTGAACATTAGGGCACTGGTGGAGTAGGACCTGTGTAAGATTCGCAATTGGACCAGTCTAAACCTAGCCCTGATCGCTACCTCTCTAGGGCATTGTACCACCTCCACCCAGTCGTCGTCCTCCAGCAGTCCAACATCGGATTCCCAAGTCTCCCGTAGTTTCATGAGGAGGTCTGGGGCATTATTAATAATCTTCCTATAGGTGCACAATAGCGCTTTTTCCGGGATGGGATCCAACAGTAACCTGTCCTCCAGCGGGCTGTACTCGGGTATCTGCGTCCCCGCCTTAAGGTGCCTGCCTAGTGCGTGTTTCACCTGTAGGTACTTACAGTGTTCTGTATCCGCTAATTGATATTCTTTCTGAAGCTCCAAGAACGGGAGCATAGCCTGTCTCCGCCATATATCCCCAGGCGCACTATATCTATCAATTTCCACTTATCAGAACCCTGTAGCTTGCCCATTTCTTGAAGTGTATCACTTTCCCATAAGGGGGGTTTGTTCTGTCGGTCTATTGGCCCAACCCAAAAATCGATTAGCTTCAGTCCACACATCTACTGCTATCTGTGTATGGGATGGCATACCTCCTTTTTCCCCCGGCTATACAGCGCTCTCAGCTGTCCTCCGGCCCCCATTGCCCAGTGATCCACTCTATAAGCCGGGTCATTCCTATCCGCAAATACCCAGTCGTTGACTACCATTAAGTGCGAGGCCCAGTAGTACTTTTGTAGGTCAGGGATGGCCAGACCACCTTCATAGACTCCCTTCTGTAATTTGGCTAATGCAATTCTCACTCCCCCACCGTCCCATAGTAGTGTTCTTAGTTCACTATCCACATCTTTGAAAAAAAATTCAGGTATCAGACAAGGGGTATTCTGCACGACAGAGTATTCGTGGTAACGACATCATCTTAAAGAGGACAGCTCTCCCCATAAGAGATATCAGCAGTTTCCTCCAGTGGGCAATGTCGCTACGCAAGCGTTCTAGTTGTGGTTGTAGATTCCTTGCCAGGAATCCCACATCTGTTTTGGTTATTTGTATGCCCAAGTATTTAAAACTATCTTTGACCTGCAACCTATTGTCGGCCCAAACATCGGAGGCGGTCCGTCCGATAGCATATACAGGAGTGACTTATCCCAGTTAATCTGGTATCCGGAGTACCCCGCAAAGAGTTTAAAAATCTGCAGTAGTCGGTTTATTGTAAACCTTGGTCTCGTCGTGTATAGAAGGACATCGTCCGCATATAGCGAGATCCTTTCTTCCCATTGGTCCCCCCCCCAAGCGCCAATGTGAATAGAATCGGTGATAGAGGGCACCCCTGTCGTGTGCCTTTATGAAGCATGAAAGCACGGGACACCGCGCCATTGACTCGGACTCTAGCTAGTGGGTGCGTGTACAGCAATTGTACCCATGACTGGAACTGTGGACCAAACCCAAACCGCTTTAGAACCTCAAACAGATAGTGCCATTCTATACTATCGACTGCCATGCGGGCATGCAGGGACAGGAGCGCTGCCTCCACCCCTGGGTTGGTCTTTACTAGGTGCATCACCCAGTAGAGTCGACGAAGATTAAGCCTGGTGCTTCTGTTGGGCATAAAGCCCAATTGGTCTGGGTGTATCAATGTCGTAATTGGGACTAGGAGTCGATTGACTAGTACCTTGGCCAGTATTTTGACCTCCATGTTTAACAAGGATATCGGCTAGTACGAGGTACATTGATCTGCCGGTTTGCCCGCCTTGGGGATTACCACAATAGTTGCTGTCCGTTGATCGACCGGTAAACATCCCCGCTCCCTCGCCTCATTAAACATATTTAAGAGATAGGGGGCCACTGTATTCGCCGTGCATTTGAAGAGTTCCACCGGCAAACCGTTTGGTCCCGGAGTCTTCCCTGCCTGCAGGTCTTGTATGGCCCCTACTATTTCCTCGGTGGTTATGTCCTTATCGATGCTTTCTCGGTCCTCTTCCGATAAGATCGGCAACCTCATCTCCTCTAATAGTTCGTAGCAATCCGTGGCTGACCTAGTCGGACTGGACTCGTATAGTTCCTCATAATAATCCGCAAAAACCCCGGTCATATCCTCTCCAGCCGAGTGCGCCCCACCACTTTTGTCACGTATTTCCACCACCCAACTCCTTTCCCTGTCCCTCTTCTCTAACCATGCAATCATCTTATTGGCTTTATCTCCCAGGTTGTATATACGCCTCTGTGTAGCGAGCGCATGCGATCTTGCGGCATTGGTCGCCATGTCTTTTAGTTCCTGCCTCTTAACTTCCAGTCGATGTGCCAATTCAGTGTCAGTTCTCCCACCCTCCAGGTAGGCAGCCTCCATCCCCATTGTCATCGCCTCCAAGTTATCCCATTGCAGTCTCTTGTCTTTGTTATTGCCTCCTATACAGTCTTGGATATAACCCCTCATAACTGGTTTAAATGCCTCCCACAAGGTACATGCCTCCTCAACTGTTCCCTCATTTTCCTGGAGGTAGAGTTGTGCCCTCTCCCGGACTTTGTGAGCATTGTCTTTGTTCTTAAAGAACCATGCGTTCAGCCTGGGCGGCAGGGCATGAATTCGATTCGGCCCCCTCACCGTCACTTCCACTGGTGAGTGATCCGAAATGCCCCGTGGACCGATTCTGGTGCCCGAGAACCATGCCTCTGCACCTATGTGCGTCAGAATATGGTCAAGTCTAGAGTAGCTACCATGCGCGGCTGAGTAAAAGGTATATTGACGAATATTAGGGTTATGCAGTCGCCAGAGGTCTGTCAGGCCCATCGCTTCAATAAACGCGCTGAGTGGTTCCGTCCCTCTGTCTCTAACTGATGTGGATTCTCTGTCAAACCCCGGCATGACGACAGAGTTCATGTCACCACCTAGTACTAAGAGGCCCTGTGGAAGCTCGCCCAGTAGAGTCCCTGGCGCTGCAAATGCCTCGGACCGCATTGCCGGCGGTATGTAGCAAGAGACAACATTAACCGCTTGACCTTCCCATGTCCCCGTAAGGGCCACATATCTCCCAAGGGGATCATGATATATTTTCCCCACCACCAAAGGGAGACTAGTTTTGACCAGTATCCCCACTCAACGTGAGCCAGCCGTGTAGCCCGCATGCGCCACCAATTTGTACCCATATCTATCTAGTGCTCGGTATTTGTGGCCCTTAAGGTGCGTTTCCTGTAGTAGTACCACTCCCGGGGAGTTTCTATGCAAATATTATAACATTATGCTTCTTTTAATACGACTTCCCAGGCCGTTAACATTCCACGATAAAAGGTAAGACTAGTGGCCCCCCGTTGTCCTGCCCTGTGGCCCTCTTCTGACGGTTGCGCCGTACTCTGCATTGTTACCCTCCCATGTGTCCCCATACCTGCATTATGTGTCCCATCCTATAACGAGCAAGTTGTATCAGCCTAGTGCCTTGACGTGAAATGAACGAAAAAATAACAAAAACCAACATAACTTAATCCCCGAAGTAACATATCCCCCTCCCTGCTGCCCTGCTGGTGGGTATTACAACTCCCACCTCCCCAACGTGCATAGTGCCTGTCGCCCTTAACAATAAACCAGAGGTGGGGTTGGTCGGTGCCGGGCTATAACAGCCCTTTCCCCCGGATCCCACTTCATCCGCAAAATACGCAGATATGTATGCAATAGCAACCTTGTGGATATATCGGTATACCGAAAGTCTCTGTGATTGGCAGTTAGAGTTCTCAGCATTTCCCCCCCCCCCACCATCTCAACAACACCTGGATTTCACAGTCTTCGACCCGACGTCATCTCGAAGTTTCCTCTTCCAGACCCTCTGTCTTTCTCCCATCCGGTAACTGTCCATTCGCCCTCAGTCGGATTCGTCTCCTGCCGTCCTGTGTTTCTCCCGCCATCTTCCTCGTTGAGCTTGTGGGCCGACGCTTCGCCAGCCCTCCAACCATTCCGTGGCCGCCTCCGTGAAGTTGAAGAACCATTGTGAGAAGTTGGCCTGGTATATGCTGTCCACTAATTATAGTGGGCACCTTGCACCAGTCCAAACAACCCTTATTGGAGTTAGGTTTAAAGACAACCTTTATTGAAAGCTATCCTAGTGGTAGCTATGGAGAGCAGCCTTCAGGCTAAGTCTTGAAGGAATGTAAAGCAGCTTGTTTTACCAGTCTATAATCTCTTGAGTGACCAAATGAAAGAGCACCACACCAGGTATATATTAAAAATATATGCATTTATTGCTAAACACACCCCTCTAGTCTCTTTATGAGGCTAGAGTTCGAAGTACACAAGTTATAAGTTATTTAAACACAGTAAAAGCACAAATACACGTTTGGGCCCTAGGGGCGTACCAAACCATATACCAAAAAAGTGGTATAAGAACCACGACTGAGCTAGACACTAGGCCTAGAGCCTGTAGAAGTGCTTGGACCACAAGGAACCACCCAAGGTAGTGACACAGGGGACCCACGGGGGACGCATGCAGCCGCGAATCACCGTTAACTTCTATGGGGAAAGTCGCGGTTGGAAATTTAGAGAAAAGGGACACTTAAAGAAGGACTTGGAGCAAACCCTTTGAGAACTAGGTCTTTCTAGTCTCTCTACCCACAGGAGCACCGGAGTACTCGTGTTACCTCACCCAGGGAAGCCGGGTGCATAGGTGTCTTTCGGGGTCAGGTTTCGTCGTCGTTTTCTATGGCGTTCTGCTGCAAAGTGCTGCTGGCGACCAAGTGGAAAGTGTCCGGGTGGATCCAAGAGTGGATCGGAGATCTGAAGAACCTAAAAGCAGAGGGGACAGAGTCTGGGTCACTAGCCAGTGACCAGGAAGGCGATGGACGGATGCCCACCGATGTCGGCTGCTTCAGGTGAGTTGACGGTCGTCTTGACTCCGCAGTCACGATGTCCAGGAGGCGTTGTCGGCGACCAGGAGCAGGATTCGGAATGTCCCACGACGTCTGCTGCTTGCTGAGGTGTCGGCGACCGGATTGGACCCAACAGGCCTTGGCAACAGCAAGTCTCGTGGAAAGTGAAGAGGGACGATGGTGCAGACCAGCAAGGTCTGAGGGACTCACCCAGCGAGGGTAAGTGAGGGCAAGCCTGGAGCAACCAGGGAGCCCAAGAAGAAAAGGATTGGCCTTCGTGGAGGGCTACTAGCCAACGGACTAGCAACCGCGAAGGAGCCTCGAGACGGTGCACTTGGAGCTGGCTCACAGGACACTCGTGGAGTGGAGGCCAGTGATCTTCGGTGCAGTCGGTGCTGGAGGCGGGGGCTACTCGGAGCCCAAAGCACAACTTTGTGGGAGTCCAGGAAGATGGTGCACTTGCAAATGTGCTCGGTGTCCAGGGGTCACGGTCCCACATTACCCACGACAGCTACGGGCCTCAGCTTTGCTGGGGACTCAGGGCAGCCTCGGGGAAGTCTGGAAATCCATCTCTGGTGATGCAAAGACTTCGGCGTCCGACGGGAGCTTCAGAGATGCAGACCGGACAGATGCTTCTTGGGTGCCTGCCAAGCAGGGGAGTCACTCCTTGACCCCAAGGGAGATTCTTCAGTCCTCTAATCTTGATGTAGAGCGTCGAAGGTCCGGGATTCAGTGTCAGAGTTTCGTCCAGGAATAATCTAAAGTCCTAGGGACTGGGGTCCTATACTTATACTAAGTTTAGGGGTTGGACTTACTCTGTGGCCCCACCTATGGGAGGGTCAGGGAAGAGGGGTGGCTACACCCCTTTTCCTTTGTCCAGTTCGCGCCAAAGCAGGGGCTGCAAGCCCCTGATCCGGTTTGAACTGGGGTATGCACAGGGACACCAAATGTGCCCCCAGTGCAGGACTTCAAAGCACCAGAGGGTGCTCCCGCCCAGCCCCAATACACATTATCCTGTCTGGGGAGGTGGTCACACCTCCCTGCAACAGGAAACCTATTGTCCAGGCCTCCCCTGCTGGAGTTTCGTCCAGCAGCAGGAGGCCAGACTTGTGTCTGTGGCAGCAGCATCCATTTTGTGATGCCAGGGCTTTAGAAAGAAGTTACCGGGCAAGCCAGAGTTAACATGTCTTTCCCTCTAGAAGGGTGGAATGCTACCCCCGCCGCCAGAATTGGCGGGGTGGGGTAGTATTCCAAGATGTTTGACACCAAACACGACATGTTTCTGTGCAGCCATCCCAAAGTTAGCATTTAACGCGAGGTTATAATGCACTTAAGAGTATATGGTCAGGCTGCACTACAAACAGCATCAGAGAAGGGTCTCCGAACGCTGCAGAGGGGTCCTGCTCATGCAGGGGCACCCTCTCACATAGGAACCATGCACTCTGCCTTCAGGATTGACAAGGCCGTGCATAGGAGTGACTTATAGGTTTATATGTGTGTAGGTATGTAGTGATATAGGTAACCTATATCACAGTAAGGGGTGCATGCACCACCTTACCCAGGCTGCAGTAGCAGACCTGTGGTGTCATTTTGGATGGCCTTCCAGGGGTGGCACAATACATGCTGCAGCCCCTGGTAGGCCTCTGAAGTACCTATGCCCTTGGTACATAGTATACCATATACTAGGGACTTATAAGGGCACTCCAGATCCCAATCAGAGATGTGCCTAAGGCACATGGAAACCATTTTACAGAGAAAGCAGATAGACTGGGGCCCTGAATAGCAGGATCCCAGTCCAACTAAGTCATAAACCAGCAAAACACCATAAAAAAGTGGGGGCAACCATATAGTCAGATTCCACCTTCCTACAACCATGTTTTCCCTTCGGCCTCAACTCTTAACTTGGCTGGGAACATCATAGAATACTTAAGTTCTTTGGCTCGAAGGTCTTTTTACGGACTCAAAGGCACGTCTTTGTCGTTGCACGTTTAATGTAAAATCAGGGAAGAAACGGATTACTGCATTCTCAAGATGTAAGTCTCCATTTTGACGTGCAGTTTGTAAGATGGCATCTCGATCCCTGAAATTGAGAATCCTGGCAATGATCGTCCTTGGTAAAGCGCCAGGCTTAGGTTTGGGGATGGGTGCCCTATGCGCCCGTTCAATGGTAAAATACGTGGAGAGACGTTTCGGTTTAAGATGTTTCAGAATCAGGTCTTCCAGAAAGAGGTCAACGCTAGGTCCCTCCATACCCTCCGGCACCCCCACCACTCTTATATTGTTCCTGCATGCCCGCCCTTCCTGGTCCTCCAACTTAGCCGCCATGGCTTCCTGCTGTTTTGTGAGGGTCTGGACTCGTTCCTCCAGGCTCTTCATGTTGGTCTGTAATTGGGCCACCTCTTGCTCAGTAACGGCTACTTTGTCTGACATCTTCCTAAAGTCCGCTCTCAGCAGATTAACGTCGACAGTGACTGTGTCTATTTTGGGGTCAATCGTGCCCTGGAGGTCCGCAATTGCCGCCATGATTGCACTCAGCGATGGTTCGGCCTGTCCATCCGGTTGTTGAATCTGGGTTGTCCCAGTTTGAAGCGGCACTGCGTATTTATCCATTTTGTTCGATTGCGCCCCTGCTTGACCTTTGGGCTTCATTCGCTTGGTCTCTTCCTTCTCTTGGAGTTCTGAGACTCTGATCCTGGGCGGTTAACCGTTTGTACCGCCCTGCGTCTCGGGAACTATGGCCTGCGCCCCCTTGTATGCTCAGGACGTGCTACCTTCGTGCTTCCCGGGCCTCTGCAGCTCTGGTCTCTCTACTGCCCACACACCGACTCTATAGTGACGTCCCTCCTTCTGCACTGCCTGTACTGTCCTCTGGGTTGTGGAGTTTCACTATTACGATTGTCAAATCCACTGAGCAGGGATGGATCTCCCCGGCCAGGAGTTGCCACTCACTTCTGTGTTTCACGTTCAGCATGCCTGTGTACGTCGCGCACTCTTGCCCTACCTCCCTCGGGCCCTTCCTCTCCTGCAGGCGTTCTTTGACGTGGAGGCGATGCCCCTTCGGTGCTCCCTGTTGTGGCTCATACGCCGGTGCCCCTCACTCAGCACTTCTGTTGCCCCTGGCCATTGCGGTGTCCTCTCGGGCTTCAGCGTCTAAAACAGATGCCGCGGTAGCGGTGATGAGTGGCGAATGAGCAGAGGAGTCTCAGCCACAGGCCCCTCCGTCAGTCTGCCCCTCCAATAGGCCTGGGTATCCTGCCTTTCACACCGCCCGGGAAGAAGTGCCCAGCCGTGATGTATACGTGACTGGCCCCCCCCCCCAGGGTTGTGTTGTGTTGTGTTTCCTCACCTGCGGTCTGCTTTCTGGCGCAGCAATGGTGGCCCTCCCTGGAGCTCCCCACACCTCTCTACATACACAGGACATCTTCGGGCCGGCGGCCCTCTTCGGCCGGAGCACCATGGTGCCACAGTAGTGCCCCGCCGCCTACATCCCTCACTGCTGGGCCCTCAGTAAGTCTTCCGGTCCCCTTCAATCAGCCGCGACAATTCACCAGGCTCCAAACTTGGGAGTGGCGGTGTCTCACCAGGCCGGTCGTCCGATTGCGTTTCTAGGGTGGGTGAGGCCGGGCAGCAAAATAGGCCCTCACTCCGCAATGTCGGGTATTCAGGCGCCGTGCCCCCCTAAACGTCTGCCGGGTCTGGCCGTGTTTCGATGCCAAACGGTGTCGGGTGGGGGGAGGGGCCGCGGCTCGGCCTCCTCCGTGAGTCCCGTTAGCTATGCCTCCTGCGGGGCCGCGGTGTTGTGGGGCGCACTCACGCTGGAATCAGCAGTCTTACCGCCGCACCGTCTCTGCCGGTGCCGCCCTTTGTGTTATCTCGCCGCCACGCCCGCTCCTCTCCGTCTCGCGTTCCAGCTACGGCCACTCCCCGCTCACTGTATTCTGCGCCCCGGTCTTCGAGAGCTGCTTCCGACCGTCTTCTGGTGCGATTCACGGTCCCACTTTCCGCTGGTGAAGCCTCCGGTATTCCCACGTATTAATCAGGCATTAAAGTTGCTAGTGATCGGCTGTAAGTGCGGATATTCCGGGTATTAAGGACCCGGGTTCCGGAGCTCTCCTAAGGTGCCGCCATTTCCATCGGCTCCAAAGCCACGCGCCCCCTATTCGTGCGATTTTTAAAGAATATTTTTTGATTTCAAAACTCCACACTTAGAAACTTTTTGGAAGAAAATTGTCAATGTTATTCTATGGAGGAAAAACAGGTTATCGGTTCAAAGGTAAGTTATCGACTGTGGGAGTTAAGGTTCTGGGGTTAGACTCAGGGGTCCCCCAGGGTCAGTGATGCACCATTGTTGCACCCTCAGCGGCACTAGGGCGGCCGGGTGCAGAGTGTTGAGGCCCAATGTTATCCAATGGGGGATAGGGGGCCTCCGGTTGATGGCTGCTGGCAAGCAGGCCACTGGGTTGTGGGAGCAAAGCTCCTGTACTTTAGCTCAGGGCGAATGGGGAAACAAAGTAGCACCAAAGGTGCACCCTCAGCGGCACTAGGGTGGCCGGGTGCAGGGTGCTGTTTCGAGGTCGGGTGCCCTGTTGTTTTCAATGGAGAACCTCCGCTTTGCAAAAGCGCTGCAGGCAGGGAGATGAAGGACTTCCGGGTGCGGCCACCACTTCGAGAGGTAAGTTGGGAAGTTAGGGGTTGGTTAGGCACCGTCGGTTTGGGCACACAAGGCTGTGGGGCATCGGGTGCAGGGGTGCCTTTTCGGGTCGGATCTTCTTACCAGCTCCGGGTCGCGGTTAGGGGGGCCTTCTGGATTTAGGCTGCAGGCGTCGGCTGGTGGCTTGAGGCAGGTCAGGGGTCGCCAGATCTCGGTTCAGGATCGCCGGGGTGACCTCCTCGTGGTGTTTGCCCACTCGAGCTCGGGCCGTGGACGGCGGGTGTTCACGTGAGAAGCAGTCTTTGGAAGTGAAGGCAGGCAGGTCCTCCGGGGTTTTTGAGGTTGCTGGCTGCGGGACACACCGGGATTTTGCAGGAGCAGGTTCGAGGGGAGACAGGCCTGTAGGGCTGGGGCCAAATCAGTCGGCGTCTTCCTCTTGTTAGCTGGCTGCATGGCTGTTCAGTCCTTCTTTTCTTCTTGTTGTCAGGCTGGATCTGAGGAAGCAAGGTTCAGGGTGCCCCCTAAATTCTAGATTTAGGGGCGTTACAGGTAGGTAAAGGGCAGGGACCAATGGGTCTCTTCCCTGGGGTGTGAACACCCCCTATCGTGCCACCTTCCGGTGGGAGGGGGGCAGGAGCCAGTCCCTGGTTGGTTGGGTCCCCCCATCCTCAAGATGGCGGGGACTCGGAGTTGTGCTTCACCTCGCCTCCCCCACTTGAGGGGTGGAGTTGGCAGAGGTGGGCACACCTCTTTCCCTCACTTGTTTTTCCCCGCCTGGTTCTCCCGCCCAAAGTGGGGGTAGAACCAGTGGGTACCAGTTGCTGAAAGCAGCAAATGGTCTGGGGAGGCTCACAAAGGCGGCATGCCTTTGAAGCTTCCCCTTCGTGAACCCTGCCCATCCTGGGGGACGAGGCTTGGCACCTCGTCCCAGGATGTGCATTGTTTCAGGCCCCAGAGAGCAGCAGGCTCTCGACCCAGGGGTCCAGAAACATGTCTGTTGGTGGCAGCCTAAGCAGCCACTCAGTCGGGACACTAGAAGTTGGTCGAGTTTCAGGGGAGCATCTCTAAGATGCCCTCTGTCGTGCATTTTACATTAAATCCCACACTGGCATCAGTGTGGGTTTAATGTGCTGAGAAGTTTGATACCAAACTTCCCAGTTTTCAGTGTAGCCATTATGGTGCTGTGGAGTTCGTAATGACAACCTCCCAGCACCATATACTCTTAATGGCAGCACTGCACTTACAATGTCTAAGAATGGACTTAGACACTGTAGGGGTACAGGGCTCATGCACCTGTACCCTCACCACTGGTATAGTGCACCCAGCTAGAGGGGTGACTGATCTATGCCAGGGCAGTGGTTTGTAGGCATGGCACACAGGGATGTGTGCCACTGTGTGCCATGTCGACTCTTCACTTTGTTCTGCATCAAGACACGCAGCCTGCACTGGTAGTGTGTGTGTAAAGGTACAGGGCCTGCTATGTGATATAATTGGAACAACTGACCGATGCTAGGCAGGATTGGTCTCACTCTGTGAATTTGATGGATATATGTCACACTACCTCTCCCTTGTCCACTACCATCACGGTTTCACTTTGACCAACAACACACCATCCTTTTCCCTCCCTTTCACTAGAGCACCTGTTCAATAATTTGAATTGTTCTAAAATGAAAGAGCAACTGCGTTGCCATAAATGAATTGCATATCTGCTTTGAAAATAAATCGCATTTCTTGCAGTTTAACTTTAAATTGGTTTTGTGAATGCTGTTTATGCCGATTGAAAAATTGTTGCTACTGTGACCATTCTTTTGATATACTCCCACAACTTTGTGGCCTGCTCGTGAGCAGCCACCAACCGGAGGCCCCCTAGCCCCCATTGGATAACATTGGGCCTCAACACTCTGCACCCAGCCACCCTAGTGCCGCTGAGGGTGCTTTGAGAGTGCATCCTCGACCCTGGGGGAACCCTGGTTCTAACCCCAGTATACCAACTCCCAAACCTAAGTACTTACCGTTAAGTTGATAATATTGTTTTCTCCCATAGGACTGCATTGAACTGCTTTCCTGTGAAAATTGTTCTAAGCGTGGAGTTGGTTTGTATGGAACTCTAAGAAACTGCAAATATAAAAAAACGGATTTACTTACCTTTTCTCTAGGAAATGTCCCAGTGTGATACCTAGGCATGTCACACTGAGTAGAAAAAGTAACTTAAAAAGTAATCTGAAAAGTAACTTGAAGAGTAATCTGTAAAGTAACTGAAAAGTAATTTAAACTGCTTGAAAAACAAATTACTTACCTGTAACCAATCCAATTGCATTCAACTGCATGTAAACTGTATTTACCTGCATTATTCTTGCAAAGTGTTATGATACTTACCTGTACCAGGCCAGGCTTGGTTCTAGAAAAGAAAATAACTAAATAATATTTTTATACAAACAAATTGGTCTGAGTTCAGTCTTTGAGTGTGTGACTTCATTTCTTGCCTGAGTGTGTACAATAAATGCTTAAAACCACCCTCTGATAAAGCCTTACTGCTCGCCCACACTACCACAAATAGAGAGTAAGTATTATCTACTTTTACCTCTGCCTACCTTTGGGGTTCCACTGGACTCTGTGCACACTATACCTTACTTTGGTATAGTATATACAGAGCCAGCTTCCAACACTTAACTGGTGATAAAGTTTACTCCTTCTGCCTAAACCCTAAAAACTTGGGACTTTGAAACTGTTTGTCTGTAGAACAGTTGAAGGACAGAGACCAACCTGCCAGTTGATCCACTGAGGGTGCATCGCCAGTGGAATGGACTTTGCTGTAGCTCCTGCTACGTTTTCCGCTGGATGCTGGAATCCATCGCCACCGAGGCCACTTCAATTGCATCCCTCAACGAGGACCAGGTCGACGCTGAAGACCTCCAGGGTGTGGAAACTCTAACTTCCCCCACTGAAGCTTTCCCGCCTATACCAATGGTTTTGCAAAGACTTTTATCTCAAAGCCAGCTCACTATCTGCTTTCTCTGAAGGCCGGAGACGTCGGAAGGTAACATTTCCACCAGGATTAACTTGGTCCTTGTATCTCACCCACCGTTGATCGCGGTCAACCTGAAAACATACCCATGTCTGGGTCAAGGGCAACCAGATGACCGCGGCTTTTGCAGCACTATTTTGATGTAAAACTTTTAAAATTCATATCTCCAGTTCCCCTTATTGGATTTTTGCCATTTTGGTGTCATTTTGGTCATTTAATTTTTCTCTATGTTTATAAATTGCAGTGGGATTTTTATTGTGTTCAACTATTCTGGTACTTCTAAATACTTAACACGTTTTTATTAAGTTAAGCTTGTCTGTTCTGAGCCACAGCTACCAGGGGCTGAGTTCAGTATTAAATTACTGAAACGTTTTACTAGACCTAACAGAATAATGCATAAGTTACCACTTTAGCATAACTCCACAAGGTGTGCTTTCCCACCGACAGATTAACTCAATACACCAGCGATGAATGTGAAAGACAGGTTATTGTAGCCCCGTAAAACACTATTCAATGTGTAATAGACATAGAAGCATTGCTTTTGGGTTAATAACAATCCCCTAAAGGGATAAGGGGCACCGTGGAAACACCAATAAGGATAATGTTACTTACCCAGTAAGCATCTGTTATTGGCATGTAGAGCTTTAGATTCACATGCTTTGCATACTCCTGCTATCTAGTGTTGGGTCCGGATGTTTGCAAGTTTTTGTTCGAAGAAGTCTTTCCAGTCATGAGGTAGGTGACTCTTTCGGTGATAGTGCGCATGGGCATCGACTCCATTGTTAGATTGTTTTCCCGCAGAGGGTGAGAATGGAGTTAGTATGTGTAGAATAGAGATGTCCATGCTTATGAATGTGAAATAAGAACTACAACAACTACAAGAGACCGGGGAGGTGGGTGGGCGCATGTGAATCTACAGCTCTACATACCAAGAACAGATACTTACTGGGTAAGTAACATTATCCGTTTGAGGCATGTGAGCTGTAGATCACATGCTTTGCAAAGACTATATAGCAGTAAACTTCCAAAGCGGTGGCTAACCTGTAGCAGTTGTAGTTGTTTGAAATAGAGTTTTAAGTACTGCTTGGCCTACATTTGCCTGTTGTCTTGCAAACACATCTACACAATAGTGTTATATTCCATATAGGTACCTTATATAGGCGCAGGTAACATCACTACCTTTCACCTATATTCTTCCCTACATTACATACATAACGGTTCTTAGGCACGGATCTTTTACCTAGATACAACACTGCATTCAGAACGCGGGTTTTCCCTAGTTCGAATCTCATACATTATGCATGAGGTTTCTTGGAAGCACAGCAGGACTACATCTCCTGTATAATATCTCTGTATAAAGTTCAGGCCCGACGTCATCTTCTAGGCCGACACAGTAACACAGCAAGGTAGGACCCCTGGGGAGACCTGTGGGTATATATACATCATGTCTTGCTTTAGAAAGAGAGAGGAGACCGTGACTTCCCTGCTGACACACTGACCAGAGACACAGTGGTTCCTGCATGCAGACACTCCAGCTCGCAGTGGTCTAACATCCCTTGCGGGGTGTCCAACTCGAGATCAGGACGGGGTCCCATATTCTCTCATTCTCAGGTAATGGGGTTGACTAGATCCAAGAGGGATTCTTGGCATAACACCTACACAGATGCTAGGTACATTTAGGTACATCTAGATAGGGAGGCATCGTAGGAGTACGCACTTGTCATGTATTTTATGTACTTGTATATATTCATGATTACTGCAAAATGGTAGAACTGTACGAGCTGCCGCCGAGCTTGTTAATGCTCTCAGGGGGAAGCAGGGAATTGTAGTTCCGGGTTCACGCTAAGGTCGGCGCCGGGTTAGCACTCTAGTCGCTTAACCCGACGCACAGCTGAACACTTAAATTCGCCAGATGGCGCGACCGCGCCGCTGGCGCGCCGAAGGCGCGCCTAAGGCAAGCCCGTCCGCGCCCGAACGCGACCAGGGACCAGAACCCCTGCAGATGGTCCCCCAGAAATACTTTATTACTCTAGGTCTGCGCTGAGTCAGTTAAACAAAATGACAAGCTCTGGCTGTATGCATACAATCTCCCTGGAAGAGGATCATGACAGGTGCTCATACTGTGATTTCAGATGTACTCTATCGGCCCCGTCTATAGACCCAATAGGACCCATCTATCAGCTCCTACTACTTAACTGCAGATCTTTACCTAAGCATATGGCCGAGATCTCTATGTTGCTGATGGATCTTGAGCCGGAGGTTTTGTTTCTCACCGAGACTTGGCTTAACCCCAGCTCAGATCCAGACATTGTCCAAACACTTCCCCCTGGATACTTAATCCAGAGGAAAGATAGAATCTCAGGAATAGGAGGGGGAATAGCCATAATCTATAAAAAAACACTTGACTTGTAGACTACTAGGAAGTCCTTTGAAAGACTGTGAGAATGTTCTTTTTGCATTTGAATTTACCCCCTCATTGGCATTCTCGGGTATCCTTATTTACCGCCCCCCGGGGTCTATGGGTCAATTTGGTGAGTCTTTGATGGAGACGGTTATGACCTTGGCCAGTACCTCGGCTAACTTTACTCTCCTCGGAGATCTAAACCTGCATTTTAATGATCCCTCGGCCTCATTTGCGACAGAATTAACACAAGATTTGAGGGCATGTCAACTTCTCCAGAAGGTTTCCCAAGCAACTCATACCAAAGGTCACCTTCTGGATCCAATTTTTCTAATTTGATGGACCTTAACGCTAAAGCTCCTATGCCCATGCCATGGTCTGACCATTTTCTCATTTCCACAATATGGACTCCATCAACACCCCTATTGCTTCCACTCTCAACCCGAATACTTACACGTCCCTGGTCTAAACTCCCATTGGAAGAGTGGATCCAGGTATTGGAAATTACTGAACCTAAACTGGAATTTAATCCCACTCCAGACTATTGGAAGTTTACCCACTGGATTGAGGACTCACTCAATTCAGTGCTTCCTAAAGAATTAATTAAGAAGAAAATAGGCTGCAAGAACACCACATGGTTCTCCCCTGAACTGCGGGCTCTAAAGAAATCATGCAAACGTCTAGAGAGGTTATGGAGGAAAGATTTCTCTGTAACAAAGAAGCAGGAGTATAGGAGAGCCATTGGAAATTACAAGGCTGAAATAAAAAGAGCGCAAGCCTCTTTTTATGCGGAAAAGATCTCTGGAGCCGCCAACTCCTCCAGAGAGACCTTTTTGATCGCAAAAAAACTCCTTAAAGCCCCAGATCCCCCGATAGCACCCGATCCGTCTGGAGAACGTTGTAATGAACTGGCAGAATTCTTTTCTATGAAGGTGCACAAGATTCTTAAGTCCCTTCCTCAAAAGGACATGCCTGAGTCAATGACCATGGATCACTATGAAAATAAACAAAATTTGGAGACCTTTACTCCGCTGACTCAGGAATTATTTTTAGCCACCCTAACCAAGGTAAAATCAGGGTCACCACTAGACCCTGCACCGGTCAATATTTTAAAACTGGCAGCTACTACATTGGCCCCCAGTATGACCAATTTGATCAATTCTTCTCTTTCATCGGGGATTGTCCCCCCCGACTGGAAGAAAGCCATGGTAAAAGCTTTGCTCAAAAAGCCAAACTTGGATCCGGCTGACATGGGCAATTATCGCCCTATTTCGCTGCTTCCGACAATGGGCAAAATTGCAGAGAAAATTGTCAACCAGTCTCTCTCCTCCTTTCTGGAATCCAATTCCCTGCTTCACTCCTCCCAAACAGGCTTTCGCCCATGCCAAGGCACCGAGACCGCCTTATTGGCAGTTGTGGAAGAAGCAAGGAAGATTCTCGACGGGGGAGGTACAGCTGCTATAATTCTCCTGGACCTAAGCGCGGCCTTCGACACGGTGAACCACCAGACGCTGGTTCACCGTCTTAGGAACTTAGGTGTTTCAGGCAAGGTGCTATCCTGGCTCCAATCCTTCCTGGAGGACAGGTGCTTCCAGGTGTTCTCAGGTGAGGCCCTGTCGAAACTGGTCCCACTTAAATGTGGAGTCCCACAGGGCTCGTCCTTGAGTCCCACCCTTTTTAACGTTTACATGTACCCCACTGGCAGAGATCGTTCTCCCCTTTGGGATCCAGATAGTCACCTATGCCGATGATACTCAGTTGGTGGTGGCTTTGACTCAGACCAACCATACGCTCTTGTATCTCAGCCACTGCCTGGAGGAAGTCACTAAGTGGATGAGTCTTTCCCACCTAAAACTCAACGGTGACAAAACTGATCTCATGCTTCTGGGCAACCAGTTAAACTTTAAGGCAAACACTATGTGGCCAGCCTGTATGGGACCAGCACCCATTCCAAAAACAGAGATAAAAAGTCTAGGGGTCTGGTTGGACCAAGAGCTCTCATTCAAAGTTTAAGCCAGGAAAACAACTGCGCTCTGTTTTGGCCTCCTAAGAATGATCCGCAAAATTCTGCCGCTACTACCGGCCCAAGCTAAAAGAACCTTGGTACAAGCGCTCATCTTATCAAGATTGGACTACGGCAAAAATGTTATATCTAAATTGCAGACTGTGCAGAATTCTGCGGCCAGACTGCTTACGGGAACTCAGAAACGTAGTTCTGCAAAACCGGCACTATGCACTCTCCACTGGTTACCAATCCAGGAAAGAATCAATTTCAAGGCCCTATGCGTCGCCCATAAATCTTTGGGAGGAAATGGTCCTCCTATTATTAAGTCTTTGATTCGTCCCTACAAAGCTAATAGAAACCTCCGTTCGGATGAGTTGCACCTTGCAGTGGTACCTAGGATCAAAAAGGCTAGAAGTGGAGGCAGACGCTTCTCGTATAATGCCTCCAAGCTGTGGAACAGTTTACCGCTGCTGTTACGTAGCCAACCTAATCATTCAGCCTTTCGCAAACAACTCAAAACCTGGCTCTTTCCTTGAGGGCCTCCCCTACTCTAGTGATCCTCAGCGCTGGGATGCTTCCGGGTAGCCATGCGCTATACAAAAACCTCTTCTATTCTATTCTATGTCTTGCTTTAGAAAGAGAGAGGAGACCGTGACTTCCCGGCTGACACACTGACCAGAGACACAGTGGTTCCTGCATGCAGACACTCCAGCTCGCAGTGGTCTAACATCCCTTGCGGGGTGTCCAACTCGAGATCAGGACGGGGTCCCATATTCTCTCATTCTCAGGTAATGGGGTTGACTAGATCCAAGAGGGATTCTTGACATAACACCTACATAGATGCTAGGTACATCTAGATAGGGAGGCATCGTAGGAGTACGCACTTGTCATGTATTTTATGTACTTGTATATATTCATGATTACTGCAAAATGGTAGAACTGTACCATCCCTTTACTTTCGTAGTACTGCTAATCATATATCTCTGCTACTGTCCAATGGTTGTTGCAGCTCATCTATTCTACACTAGAATAACAACTGTTCAATAAATTCTTATGGACAAAAGCCCAGTATGTTTATTCTGTGTATCTCTGAGACCAACTAAGTGAGCACGAGTGACTGAGCAAGGTAGTATATTGTTTCCACGATTCTGAGGGATCAGGGTTGTCATGTTCTAAGGTTGCCAGAAACTATTCTCTCCCCGATAAGAGGAGATTCTAGTGGCACTGTGAGCTAGCTGATACAGACAGGCTAACATATCCGGTGGGGGTGCTCGGAACTAGTCTGCCACCAATCCCACAGTTTATGTTATCCAAACGCGCAGATCCTGTATAGGTAATATAGGAACTACACGACATGGCGCCGCCAACGTTGGTTGGGTACTTATTTAACAGTAGAATCTGAGTAGTTCAGTCGTGCTATTCTCAGAGACCCCTACTCACAAAACACCAGACGTCTGGAGTGGGTGGGCACAAAACTCCACCACAGATGAGTAGGCGAAAAATCCTATTTATTAGCTGTTGGTTAATCAAGCTTGAAGGACACATTGTTCCTAAAAACTGTGCATAACACCTTATCTTGGTTCCCTTGAAAAACTATTTTTCAGTGTTCTAAGAACAATGACTAACCTGGTCTTAGACCCACTACAACAAGCACTCCCCCTCACAAACGAGGAGGAAGATGCAGACGCAATACAAATTGCACCAAACTTTAGAAATACAGTCACTCTGAGACTGCTAGAGCATGGATTATCATCTGGGGGTGGCATAATAGTTTTCGTGATTGAGGCACACGAATCAAACAAAACAGGCATTTTGTTTGTGGGTTACATTCCCAGCAGCAAATGCAAGAACAAAGACATTTCACTCCTACACGGAAGGAGATGCACCAGCGGAATATTGTCCGTTCGAGGACATAGAGGTTCCGCTCACGTACCAGGAACACTTATACTGGTTTAAAGGCACCCTACCCCACATAAGAAGAGTAAGACTCGGCCCGCTCGTCGAAGGGGCAACATGGCCGGTATTAGCGGCCTACACACCACATCCTGACATTGACGCAATGCCACCGGGAGACTTACTCATACAACATAAAGATTTAATAAAAATATACAGAAACTTGACGCAATTCGTCATGAGGACATTTACAGTCCAACCAGCAATTGTTGCCATAAATGGAACTCAAACTCAGGCTACAGCAACTAAAATCACACCACAAACATTACACGCAGTGATGTGCAAAATGCCCACTAAACGTGAACAAATGCCATTCTGGGTAGCTCAGAAAATAACACAGCTAGAGGCAGTATTCCCAAATACTACCCCGTATGAAAAACACAGAATACTAACAATCTGCTTGCCCATGGGGATAACACCACAAGTAGAAGATTGTACCACTTGGGGTACAGTCTTTGCTGCCATTTATACCAGAACTCATGGTATTCCTTCAGTAGCAGTGATACCAGGTGTATTAAGACAAATACAAAACGAGTACGGAGCAGATCCTGCTCTGAACTTAGGGATGAAGTGTAAGAAAGTGGCTCTGTATATACTGTTCCCAAATACGTACAGTGTGCACAGAGTCCACAGTCCCCAGAGGTTTGGCAGAGGCTAAAGTTAGATATAACCTTACTCTCTAAAGTGGTAGCTTGGTCGAGCATTAAGGCAGTATCAGAGGACAGTGTAAAGCATTTGTTGTACACACTCAGTCAGCAAATGGTCTCACACACTCAAGAACTGAACTCTAGGCCAATGGTTTGTATATAAAAATATATGCTTGTTTTATTTTAGAACCAACAATAGGTATCAGAATATACTTTCTCAGAATGAGATGCTTTAGATAAATACTTTCAATAGGCAATAGACTTTTGAATGCAATGGTTACAGTTGCTGCAATAGGCAACACAATTTCAAACCCAATTTAACACTGAGCTCAATGGGAATTTCTAGTTAAATGCAATAAATTACTTTTTGGATTACTTTTCTTACCACAGGACTGGATCCTAGATTCAGTCCTGGGACATCTCCTGTAAACAGTTGAGTAAAAACGTTTTGGTTACAGTTCTGATTTTTAAGGAATATTATTGTATTTTAAAAGTTGGCACTTAGAAACTTTTTCACATAGAATCACCAATGTTATCCTATGGGGAAATTCACTTAGCAGGTAAGTAGTGTTATCGTTACTTTTTCTTACTCAGTGTTGGATCCTGGATCCAGCACTGGTGCATCTCCTGTAAACAATTGAAAGAATGCGTTTATGTCACACAGGCGATTTTTAACGAATATTTGTAAGTTTGCAAAATCGACACTTAGAAACTTTTCCGTAAAAACCAGGCAATGTTATCCTATGGAAGCAAATTCAAGTTACCGGTAAGTACAGTTATGATTACTTTTCAGGGTCAGTGCTGGGCACCAAGATCCAGCACTGGGATCTCTCCTGATAACAGGTGAGTAAATTCGTTTTCGTAATTCGGTTGATTTTAGATGAATGTTTTAAAGTTTCAAAACTCCACACTTAGAAGAATTTCCAAGTGAAACCAGTCAATGTTACCCTATGGAAGAAAAGTGAGTTATCGGCGTTTGGGTAAGTACTCGACTGGCAGAGTTAAGGTTCTGGGCATAGACTCAGGGGTCCCCCAGGGTCAGGTAAGTACAGTTGTTACACCCTCAGCGGCACAGGGGCGGCCGGGTGCAGCGTGAGTAGGCCCAATGTTATCCTATGGAAGGCAGGGGGCCTTGGGTTGGTGGCTGCTGGCAGGCAGGCCACTCGGCTGTGGGAGCAAAGCTTCTGGTCACTTACTCAGGGCAAGTGGGGAAGTCGAACAGGGTAGTGGGTGCACCCTCAGCGGCACTGGGGCGGCCGGGTGCAGTGGGCTTTTGGGCCGTCGGGCGCCCAATGGTTTTCAATGGGAAAGCTGCGTGACGAACAAAGGCTGCAAGCTCGGGGACGGTGATTCTTCAGGTGCGACCACCACTTCGAGAGGTAAGTTGGGAAGCTGTAGGAAGGGTAAGCACCCAGGAGTTGGGCACAGGAGGCTGTGGGGCGTCGGGTGCAGGGGTGTCTTTAGGTGTCGGAAATCTTACCCTCGGCTGGTCGCGGTTGGAGGGGGCCCAGGTTCTGAGGCTGCAGGCGTCGTCAGGATCGTCGAGGAGGGTCCTTGGGTGCTGGGTCACAGTCGCCGGGGGGACGTCCTCGTGGTCTTTGTTCACTCAGGCACAGGCCGGGCTCGGCGGGTGCAGAGTGTGCTGGATTCGCGGTTCCTGGCTGGCACCAGGGGTAGGTTACTTGCTTTTGAGCAGTACCACTGCTCGTGGGAGTCCCAGGTAGTTAGAGTCACAAGGCAGTCAGGTCCTCCGGGGTTCTTGAGGTTGCTGACCACTGGAGACGCCGGGGTTTAGCAGGAGCAGGTTCGAGGGTCGACAGGCCGGTAGGGCTGGGGCCAAATCAGTTGGTGTCTCCCTCTTGTTAGCAGCTGCACGGCAGGTCTTCTTGTTTCTTGATCTTCTTTCTTGTTTCGGAATCTGGATCTAAGGAAGGAAGGTTCAGGGTGCCCCTAAATACTAGATTTAGGGGCGTTACAGGTAGGTAAAGGGCAGGGACCAATGGGTCCCTTCCCTGGGGTGGGTACACCCCCTATCCTGCCACTCTCCAGTTGGAGGGGGCAGGAGCCTAGTCCTGATTGGGCAGGGCTCCCCATCTTCAAGATGGCGAGAGCCCGGAGATGTGCTTCACCTCGCCTCCCCCACCTGAGGGGTGGGGTTGGCAGAGGCTGGCACACCCCCTCTCCTCCCTTGGTGTTTCCCGCCAGAGTGGGGGCTAGAACCAGTGGGGACCAGTTGCTGAGTACAGCAAGTGGTCTGGGGAAGCTCACAAAGGCGGAATGCCTTTGAAGCTTCCCCCTGCCCATCCCGGGGGAGGAGGCCTAGCACCTCGCCCAGGACGTGCATTGTTGCAGCCCGGGAGAGCGGATGGCTCTCTACCCAGGGGTCCAGCAACATGTCTGCTGGGTGGCAGCCTAGGCAGCCCCTCAGACAGGACGTGGATTGTAGGTTAGGATCAGGGGGCAATTCTAAGTTGCCCTCTGTCGTGCATTTTACATTAAATCCCACACTGGCATCAGTGTGGGTTTAATGTGCTGAGAAGTTTGATACCAAACTTCTCAGTCTTCAGTGTAGCCATTATGGTGCTGTGGAGTTCGTAATGACAACCTCCCAGCACCTTATACTCTTAATGGCATCACTGCACTTACAGTGCCCAGGGCTCATGCACCTGTGCCCACACCACTGGCATAGTGCACCCAGCTAGAGGGGTGACTGAGGTATGCCAGGGCAGTGTGTTTGTGGGCATGGCACACAGGGATGTGTGCCATGTCGACTCTCTGTTTAGTTCTGCACCAAGACACTCAGCCTGCAAAGGCAGGGTGTGGGTGTCAGGGTACAGGGCCTCTAAGGGTGGCACAATAAGTGCTGCAGCCCTTAGGGGCCTTCTCTGGTCACAATGCCCTGGGTACCTAGGGTACCATTTACCAGGGGCTGACATGTGGCCAGAGGTGCCAATTGGGTTTAGGCTGTAATGCAGTTTTAGGGAAGGAACACAGGCCCTGGGCACCTGATTGGCAGGAGCCCAGGGCACACTCAGTCGAAGTACATCAGCAATTCAGCAAAAAGTGGGGGGCATACCATGCAAGAAAGATGGCACTTTCTCACATGAAGTTACTAGGTAACTATGCCCAGGTATCAGCCATTATATTAGCTAATATTAAGGGGGAAGCAGCTTCGGTGGCTATCCGCCAACGCCTAAGGGAGTTCAGTCCTTTAGAACAGGAACACGAACTACCCAAAATAATTGAAACTGCATATGCAGAATTAGGCAGAGACAGTTTGGGTGGGAAAGCTTTAAAACCACAACTGATGGGTAGTCCTGAAAAGGACACTTCCAAGCAGACACCTGCTTCCACTAAGAAGAAGTGTGACAATAAAAAACAACAAAACTTTAAAGTAAATAGATTTCAATCCCGAGGTAGATCTCCTCCACAGGAGCCCTCCGAAAAGAGGTACAACCTTAGGAACAGGGATAATATTTGGAAACCTGACAGGTATCAGGATACTGATACACGTTCCTCTTGTTCCTTTCAGGGTTCATCGAAAAACTCAGAGAGGGAAGGACGGTCAGAAAGACAAGAAGAGCGTACAAAGTCCAGAGACAAGCAGCACACTCAAGATTACACTTCCAAAAAAGAAGAAAAGCCAAAGGAAAAGCCACCGTTTAAAAAGAAGAAAGTTGCAGGTCTAAAGATCAGACATGCCCAGAATTCTGAGGACTCGACTACTGAACGGGGAATGGGCTCCGACGATGCTAGACAGTGCGGCAGAAGTAACAATAGCTCGCCAGAACCTGATGGAATTTCTGGTGATGGCGGACTTGAATGATTATATCACGGTAGAAACACCCGATACTAGGGTGTGTCCCACATAAAGTATATGAAATAATGCTTCAGATGGAGGGGGACAAATGTAGGACAGTTAGAGGTCTCTTTTGGGAGAACCTTACGTTTGGCTATGACATTTTGTTAGCTGAACAAGATTGGCCGCCAGCATTTGTCATGGATTGCCCTAAAGGAGAAACTGTAATTATGCCCGCATTCTCAGATCATATTCCCAGGTACTTGCAACACACATATGCGCAGGAGTGGGCGGTAGCCCATGCTCCAGCATTATACAAAAACCATGTTGGATGGGATGAGGATTCAACCCACCACATAATTCCTTTAAAAAATACTCCAACTGCACAGAGGCAGTATCCAATAAAGCAAGAAGCTAAAAACAGGTCAGGGAGATCTTAGATCAACTTGAATACCAAGGGGTGATCGAAAATTGCACCTCATCAATGAACAATCCTTTGTTTCCAGTCATGAAACCGGACAAGTCATATCGTCAGGTTTTAGATTACAGACATTTAAACACTTGCACTAAGACATTTGCAGTCCAAAATGCACACAGTGCCGCATTAATGAATAACATTGTGCGGAAAAAATACAAAACAACACTGGATATCTCTAATGGATTTTTTTGCCAAAATGTAGCGCCTGAAAGCAGGTATCTAACAGAATTCTCAGCGCTAGGGTCCCAGCAGCAATTTTGTCGACTCCCCCAAGGGAGTAAGAACAGCCCGGGGTTGTTTTCGGCCAGAGTAACAGAGTTACTACAAAAATTGGATGAAGAGGCATTGTCCTACGTGGATGATATTTATCTGACGGACGATGACCTGGAGGAGCACTTGAACAGAGTGAATACCATAATTTTGGGATTTGCATCTGAGGGCAACAAATTCAACTTTAAAAAATCGAAAATTGCCCACCTCAGTGTCCTGTTTTTAGGATATGAGCTTTCAAGTGAAGGGAAAAGCCTGCCAGCCAATTTTTTAGAAAAATGTGCGCTGCTCCAACCTCCAAAATCATTAAAAAATCTACAATCAATCCTGGGATTCCTAAATTTTGGTAGAACATACATTTTGGATTACGCAGAAAGAGTAAAACCTTTCTACGACTTAATAAAACCTGATTTTTCAGTAAAACAATGGACACAGGAACACACAGATACACTTCGTTCCTTACAAGCTGACATGATAGCTTCCAAACACTTACAGACACGCGTAAACGTACGCAACCTGGTGATCCGTATAGTTGCGGGTCAATCTGGGTACACCTATCTGACATACAATGAAGGTGAAACAGTACCAATTGCATACAAATCACATTTGTACACAAATGCTGAGATGCATTTCGCATCCACAGAAAAGATTCTAACAGCAGTGCAGACTGCTGTAGTGAGAGAAAGAGCACTAGCTCAGGAGAAACTAATAATAGTAGTGACTCCGGTCCCAGCCTTAGAGGCTGCGACAAAGGCAAGCGTCCCTAACGCTAAAGCCTTACATCCGAGATGGATACAATGGGCTAATTCTCTCACTGCAACAGATGTAGAATACAGGTACGACCCAAATTTAAAGACACAAGCATTTCTGCAATACGAACAAGAATATCCTCTACCAAATGAAATAATGCCTCTAGATCAGTATGAATATATCATTTACACTGACGGATCTGTTCAACCGGCCATAGGAAGTAAGCAACAATATAGGGCAGCATGTGCAATCGTTAAAGGTCGCATGCGGGATGGAAAGTTCCATCCAAGTTGCACTAAAACGCAATCTCTAGGGGACTGCACGGCACAGTTGGCAGAGTTAAAAGCCTTGATACTGGCACTGGTAAATACGGATCGAGAATTCCCCACACTAATTGTGTGCGATTCATTTTACTGTGAATCAATGTAAAGACTTAAGGCAACGCAATTAATGTAATCACTGTACAATATTATTTAAATAAAAAAAGAGAGAAGAAAGAACCAACAAGTACTGGTTTTATCAAAGAAGTACAAAATATATTTTATTTATGATATAAAGAGTAATAAAATAGCCCATTCATACTATCCCAATTGTATCAACAATCATACCTCATCCAAAATTGGACTCAACTAAAAACATTGTCACAACATTGATAGCAACAATAATGTAATGATCAGATTTCACATATATAATAAAGCAAAACAATGTGGCACAAATTCAATTGACTGTTCATTTTACTGTGTGCAGTCTTATAATGAATACTTGCAACACTGGATTCAAAACGGGTTCAAATATGCAAAAGGAGGCACAATTACACATAAAATGCTATGGGAACAGGTAGTGAAGTTTAAATCGGAACTACCGAGAGCTCACGTGATACATACACTGAGTCATCAGCGTGATGGCGTTCACGTTGAAGAAAATTCATTGGCTGATGAAGCTGCAAAGGGGGCTGTATGCACGGCTTCCGTAGCTGCAATCACTTGTTCTAAAATGAAAATAGACCGTGAGATTATGGTAGCTGTCATTGCTTCACACAAAAACAGCGGTGCAGTACCAAAAAGATTTCCACTCAAGTACTCCTACAAGTTAGATGCCAATAACATTCCATTTGCTCAGATTCCTGGAGTGGGGGATAGAGTAATTCCAAACATGGATCGTAGGTTAGGTTTATTTCTAGCAGCACACGAAGGGATAGGTTCTGCACATGCAGGAGTTACGGTGACAGTTTCTTTATTGAAACAACGCTGTTGGTGGCCTGGATTAACAAAGCAGACTAAGGACTATGTCTTGAAATGCGACATCTGCCAGCAGATGAAAGGTTCCACCGTAACACGCCCAGCGCAGACACCATTGTTAATAACTGACAAACCATTAGCGTGTGTTTACTTGGACCACTGCGGCCCCGGAAAAAGAGATGGGGCTTATAAATATATCCTGGTAGCAGTGGATTCCTGCTCGAGAGTCCTATGGGTGTGGCCCCAGCGCTCGGCTGACGCTCGAACTGTTATGTTAAACAAGAAGGGGGACTATTTAGGCTTGTTAACGGGGTCCAGCACACATGCCCAAACAATAAATAACACGAAAGGTGAGCTGTTCCCCAATAAAAGGGTGTGGACAACATGTGACAAAAGTGAAGGATGAGGGAAATACTCCTTTTCGGAACTAAAGTCCTCACACACCCAGCAAGCTAGGTGTCATGCTTCATCATATGGACTTGCTCCTCGTCGGGTCGGCGCTGCAATACCCGACGGGCACCCATAAAGGGGCTCTTTGGCGGAGATCTTCAGTTCCTTGCCGTATGGTGCTGTGGGTGTGAGGGCCCTAGAGAACAGTGTAGATGTGATGTGAGTAAGTGATTATAAAAAGGTTGGATAATCCAAATAAACTTTTTATTAGGGTGGCTATCCACCTTATTAAAAGAGAAATGGAGTGGCTGCTCTCTGGCGCAATGGTCCAGCGGAGCAGAGCTCAACTCTTACAAAGTGGTCAACATGTTTCATGCATTGCGGTCAATACTGATCCATTGCATTTCATCAGGACCTAGGTGTAAAACTATCTACACTTAGTGGTGGGTGGAGGAGTTCCTACCTACCACTCTTCGTGGAGACGAGCACGAAGTCCCGCCAGTCCTAGTTGTAACCTAAAAGGAGGATGACATGAAGCAGTATATAATTACTCGATCAATAGACCTAGTCGGCAGATCATCTCATCCCAACAACCTCATATCAGTTGTCCACCTAGTGAATGTAAGGGGTAATTTAATACACCCCTCATTTAAAAACCATAAATTAAATAAAAAGGAGTGACTGGATTAAAACATCGGCCAATGAAAGAAAGACTAATGGTATAATAAACCAACCCAAAACCTAGAGAGGGAGTCAATAGCCTGCAATGCAACTCACCTATCTGGAGGGAAACACTCACTCCATTCGGTCTTGTCAGCTCCAGACACCAATGTGGTGGTGTCCTGCATAATTGGAAGTGAGAATAGCAATAAGGGGAGATGAAAAAGCAGAAGAGGCAAAAATGGCCCTAACTAGTTATCCGCACAGAGTAATGGAACACAGCCCAAATATGTGTCCCAATGTGGGGGAGTGGGAGACCCAAACGAGCACCCCTCCCCTCCCCTCTAGCACAGAGATCATGCAGACCGGTCAACCCCCCGTGTGATGCAAGCCCAGTCCGTGGCAACACCGGCGGGGCCACCCGCCACCCGTGAGGGGCGGACAGGGTAGCCCCCCCAGTGAAACACCCCGTATATGAGCGCGTCCACAGGATTCATACTTGACCCAGACCACACAAGTATCTGCGGTCGGGGACCGAACGATGCCGAGGAGACCCAATCACCACCTATACTAGGACCTACTCGGTCCGTGAACCAATGCCGTCAATAGCACAGCCGCAAAGAACTACCAGTTCACTCACCTGTCCAAGGAGGACATATGCCGGTAATCTACCCGCCGCAGAGCTGGAAAGCCGGATACTATCAAGGCTGCCACCCGGGTAGCGCTTATAAGTCTCCCTCGCGTCCTCTCAAACAGTCGCGTAGTGCGCCGGCGTCACACCGTGTCACGTGATACAGAGGGCGTATTGGTAGCCTAAGCTAAGCCGGCAATGAGAACAAGGCGGCCATCTTAAGAGGGTAGGGAAGTATATGTGAATCCTGGTGATCCATGAGCATTATTCATGTTCTGGCTGCTCAAAATGTATAATCTAGATAGCCAACATGCGATCGTCTACCAATTATACTCTTGGGGGCGATGATACCATTTAGCTAGCCATTGCCCATCTCCTGACTATACAATATATGGGTGTAGTATAGGTGGCAAAAATACCTTCGTGTGTTATGTGCCGGGATTATGGGGCCATGGAGTCATACACAGATGAGTCCCAATCATGCGAGCAGTGCCCCTACTGCGCCATCATCCAAGAGTTTGTTTGAGTTCAACAAGTGTGTAAATATCAAAAAAGGGGGGGGGGGCCCGTAGGGTCCAGAGAGTGTGTAACAGGAATGTTATCTCCCAGTAGAAGCCCAAACCAGGGAGCCCCTATAAAGATGTAAGGTCGGGAGATAGCTATCTCCTAGCCAACGCGGCCCAAGGTATGTCATCATTAAGACCAAGTGTGTTTGTAGACAGGCGGTGCACCCATCTCTGTTCAAGTCTGAAGAGGGCATGCTGTGTAATTCTGGGGTGTGCCTCAAGAACCACCCATTTGAGAGATTCCGCAGAGTGGTTAACACAGTTTGCAGTGTGTATACATCTTAGTGGTTACTCTCATACACCTCACATTGCTCTTATGCTCAGTAATGCGTACCTTTACAGGTCTCATCGTCATCCCTACATATTTTCTGTCGCAAGGACATGTGATCAGGTATATACACCTAGGTGTGTTGCAGTTGGTGTGTCGCTTGAGCCTCCATGTGAACGTATCAGTCAGCGTGATCTCTCTGACAGTGCTAGTTTGTTCGCACACTGAGCACGTACCACACGGATGGTGCCCGATCACAGGAGGTAGGTCCCACAGCGTCCTCTGGACCCCCAATTCCTTGGCCTTGGGCCTGGTGTGTATTAAGATATCCTTCAGATTTTGTGTACGCTTGTAAGCAAACCTAGGTCTAGGGAGGTCAAGATCCCCTGTGTTCACTATTCCCCAGTGTTTGTTAATGATCTTCTTAATCAGTGTAGAATGAGATGTGAAAGAGGTGACACACGTCAATACCTCAGCCTGTTCCTTGGTGGTGACATGGAGTAGTGATTCACGTGGATTGTTTAAAGCCCTTTTATAGGAGTTCCTGACCTGGCGTGCCGGGTAGCCTCTCTCCCTAAGGTTCTGTTGTAGGTGTTGGGACTCTATTACATAGTCATTCAGGGAGCTGCAGTTTCTCCTAATACGGAGGAACTGTCCAAACGGTAGGTTGTTCCTGAGGGCCCTTGGATGGTGGCTCGAACTGTTATAAAAGATTTGCGAGTCTTCATAGGGACATACGCAATTGGCACATTACATTCTGACCAGGGCACTGCGTTTAGCTCTCGGGCTTACAAGGAGGCCATGCGAGGATGGGTGTAGCATTGCGGTACTCCTCTCCCTACCATCCTGAGGGAAATTCGGTCGTGGAGAGGAAAAACCGAGACTTAAAGCAGTCTTTAACAGCTAGAGTATTAGGCACGGGTGAGAGCTGGGTAAAACATCTTTATGTAATGCAGCGGGCTCTTAATATGCCAAGACGTTCTCGGGGGGGGGGGGTCACTCCATATGAGGTCCTATTTGGGACAAGAATGTGGGTACCTGATCTTGATTGTGAAGGTGCAGTGGTGGATGAAAAACCATTTGACATCCATGATCATTTGGCTGTTTTACAGGATCTAAATGAATCCAGAACACAACAAAGCAATGTCCACCTGAAGCACACCGTCACTGGGGAAGTCAAATCAGTCATGGCAAGACCTGTCTGGATCCCAAAAGTCAGGGATCTGGTCAGAGAGAAAATAGCGGACAAGAAAGAATTTGGACCATCATACAGAAAGCCTGTACCGGTCCTAGCCATTGAAGGAACAAGAACAGTATTTCTACCGCCTCTTGCCGGAAAAAAGATTGGTCTCAATTGTCCTAATCAAACCACACTATGTGGCCGATACTGAGTAGTAGGCCATGTGGACTCCAAAGTAGCAGACGCCCTCCTCTCACTACAATTCAAGAAGTTCAAACGGAAAGACTCATCACGTTTGAAGAGTCCCCTGTACGGAATGATGGACTATGCAACAATGCTATGGAACTCGTTCCTCTTGAACCTGAAGTTCAACTTCAAAATCAAAATGAAACACAAATTGCTATTCAACCAAATACAGATGTCTACATCGACAAGAGCAAACTACGATTTCGACAAATCCTGATGCAATTCCAACAATTGATCGAACTGCTTCTGGCTACTTCATAAACTTTGATACGTTTTCTTTGGATCCAAGTGAACCTGAAACGATGCCAGCCCGACAATCACGCAAGCAGCAAGTTAAAGACTTTCTGAAGTTTCTCAAAAAGACTTACCTGGTATCACCTTGGGTAGAACTACGGGTAATTACCGGGATACTTTTCTGGTTAGGCTTAGTAATAGTTTTTAACATGCTTATTAATGGACAATACATTTGGCAAAGCTCTGCAGCCCAAAAGGTGAATTTAATTTTAAAACCACACCAATCATCTCATCGAGAACAAAGAGACTTGTCATCAGTGAACATTACAGCAGTTCCTATACCAGATGGTATAGTTTGGGACAAGGTTGATTTTGATATCTATTTGGCCCGACGGAAATTTGAAAAATTCCACATTTATTTAAAATATCGTTGAGTGATATCATTACCTCAAGTACATTTTCCGATGATTGGGACTTTGAAACTGTAAATAACATGTTGTCCGATTTAGAAAAATCTGCTGCATTTTCTAATAGTGAAACATTGGAAAGCACATCAGATTTCGAAACTATGTATTGTTTTCAACATTATGGTCATCACTTTTTGCATAAATCTGCTAAACCTAGAAATGTGTTCACATACCACCAGTGGGAACATTGTCCAACACCGCCGAAAGGCAGTTAAAAAACATTTACACAAAAGTTTCCATATTTTTCAGGGTTTAATATGTCTGACCCAGCCTCATATTATTATAAGGTTGCACCAACATCAGCACAGAAAAATATGTTAAACACCAAACAGATTTACTCTGCATCCTTTATTGCCCAGTTGTCTGAACAAGGTTACGACTTATGGAAAGACACTATAGACATGAAATCAGTCATGGGTACTATAGAATGGCAAGTTCAGGGAACGGAAGCTTTATTTAGAGCATGCCTCATTCCTTAACAGATCATGTTTTTGAACAAGACAGTGCAACAGACGTCTTGCCTTGGACTAGCCAAGAACAAAGACTTGAACACACCTCGGCTGCCAACACCATCACTGACCGAGGGTAATGAAACATCACAAAAAGAGATTACATTAGATGACGTCATACAATACAATAGATCAGACCCCGATTGGGAAAAATGGTTGATTTGGCCCACAGACACCAATAGTTGTCGGGCAAGATTCATGGGTAAAACCGAAGGGTTCAGTATCCATAGGCCAGAGCCACGTTATGTACAGAGAGAACATCCAGGGGTAGTGACATCCTACAGTGTTGAGAAGTTGTGCCTTGATTGGCTAAAAACCTCAACACTCACAGAGGTGAAACAACACTTATCCTTACTATCACAAGATGTGGATCTTAGGGATTTTCTACTAGGTCCCAGGAAGCCACGTCAGAAACGTTTCATATACGCTGGCATTTATGCTGCCTACAATGAAATATGGAAAATATCACAACAAGAGGCCGCAGAGAGACTACGGGAAATAGACTGTATAAATCTAGAAAAATCTCTCGCAGTGGTAGACAATGGGTTAACTACATTGACCTCCAGGATATATTCCTTAGGCAACATTGTATCTTCTGCGATAGACATACTAGAACAAGATTTGGCCATATTACAACACGGGCAATCATGTTGTTAAGCTGGACGCTGCAATCTTTGCGTGCAGGCTACGTGCCATGGCGTTTTATCAACAGCACGTCTCAGTTTTCTGAATACAATCTAACAGATAAACTGATAGAAATGGCACAAAGGGGAGCAAAATATACAATGCTGCGTATCAAAAAACTGGATAGATTACCATTTACAGTGGCAGAATCACCGTCCACAGAATGGCTAATCCATGGCCACATAACTCTACCGGTCACTACTTTTCAGTTTCCAGTATTGCCTAGAACAAAAGCAGGCAGGCAGATATGAAAAAATGGGTAAGGAATACATTAAGGAATCATGGGAATTACCATACAGATTTCGATGCCAGAGTGCGGGGTTCGAGAAGTGTTTCTAAGCGGTACAAACTGTGAGAACGCTTTAAGTGGATCACTCATATGCCAGGATATAATGCTGCACGGGGCTTGTAATGGTTCTGTAGCAAACTTGTCCTGTCATCTGAGGGGTGCCCCAGCTGCAGTGATTACTCCAGCAATCGGGCTACTTTCAAATGGGAGTTACTTGATGCTGAACGATCAAGGCTGCTGCGGAATGCTTCCGGGCATCGCATATCTAGTAACCGTGAGCTCCAGGGTTACTTGTATGCAAGTATTGTTTCCACCGACACATCCAGTCAGGGAGGCGCCGCTATGGCCTTCACTGAATGTTTCTTTAATACGGTTTGATACTCTAAGCAGAATGAAAGCTATGCTTTTACAGAAGTCTGTGCCCTTAACCTCCGCTCGAGAGACTTTTGATCTCCAGATCGCAAGGTCTTCAGCAGAGATACAGGCGCTTATCCATACAAACTGCCCTTTCCTTTCCATTTCGTAGAAATGGTGAATCGTATCTTTAACATGTCTGATACGACTGGCATTGTCCACCTATTTAAGACCATAGGTTCTGGACTTCTAGGCACCTTTCAGACGGTACTTGGAGTTATACCAAACTTCATACACTCCGTATTCGGAAGCATCTTTGGAGGACTTCCGCTAATCCTGTTTCTAATAGCAGGTATCCTGATTATCTTCTATCTGCTACGCAATGGTCGTCCCAGTCACCAAGGAGATGGAAAAAGCACTCCTGGAGCGTAAATACTGTGACCGCATGGTACAACATCTAGGCACGCCTTGCCTAAGACAACTAAGTGCATCTTGGTTCCTGTCATTTCGACCAGTCTGGATGGACTGCATCTTACCTGTCCTCCGATGCCTGTTTTGCGGAGAAGAATGCGTGTTAGACCTTTGTTTGACACTCCCATCATGTGCACAACCGGACGTGAATGCTCTACTGGACCCGATAACGGCCCATGTTCTGCAATGTCCCCAGCGTATTCCTAGGTTGATGGCGGCATTCCATGAGCAACCACAGGTAGTAACTGCACCTGTTGGTATGGACACCGGCTCCTCCACTGACACCCAGGTTTTGGATGGCGCACAGGCTGCCCCAGCACCGGCTGCGGACAGTGTGAAACATCATCTGTGCTCAATTGACTTACTCTGCGAGGTGCTACAGGGGCCGTCTACTGCGGAAGCAAGCAACTAGAATGTTGCGTCTACCAGCCAGGACACAAACAATTAACTCATTTTGGCCCGTCGTGTGCTGGAAGAAATTTGCCCTTTTTTAAACAAGCTCAAAATTTGGAACTCGAAAACAAAATTGACATTCCTTTCATTTATTGGGCACAAATGGCTTTCTAATGCATATAGTGGTTCGGACTAGAACTACGGACACTTTTTTAGAGCTATACTTAGCAAACAATTTCTTTTAACATTTTTTAGTTTTTAGAATTTTTTTAGATGTTTTTAAACATTTTAGCAAAACAAATGTTTTATGAACTTTGAGCATACCTATATCTAGTTAGGCTAGTAGTACGGTAATAAGTTACATATGTCGT
Source organism: Calotriton arnoldi (assembly GCA_963921515.1). Taxonomy (NCBI): domain Eukaryota; kingdom Metazoa; phylum Chordata; class Amphibia; order Caudata; family Salamandridae; genus Calotriton; species Calotriton arnoldi. The sequence goes on from CAWUFW010002099.1 coordinate 890,588, forward strand.
CCAGTCGGAGAGGATTGGGTGTTATATTCCATATAGGTACTTTATATAGGCGCAGGTAACATCACAACCATTCACTTATATTCTTCCCTACATTACATACATAACGGTTCTTAGGCACTGACCTTTTACCTAGATACGAAACTGTATTCAGAACGCGGGTTTTCCCTAGTTCGAATCTCATACATTATGCATGAGGTTTCTTGGAAGCACAGCAGGACTACCATCTCCTGTATAATATCTTTGTATAAAGTTCAGGCCAGACGTCATCCTCTAGGCCGACACAGTAACACAGCAAGGTAGGACCCCTGGGGAGACCTGTGGGTATATATACATCATGTCTTGCTTTAGAAAGACAGAGGAGACCGCAACTTCCCGGCTGACACACTGACCAGAGACTGAGGTTCCTGCATGCAGACACTCCAGCTCGCAGTGGTCTAACATCCCTCGCGGGGTGTCCAACTCGAGACCAGGACGGGGTCCCATATTCACTCATTCTCAGGTAATGGGGTTGACTAGATCCTAGAGGGATTCTTGGCATAACACCTACATAGATGCTAGGTACATCTAGATAGGGAGGCATCGTAGGAGTACGCACTTATCATGTATTTTATGTACTTGTATATATTCATGATTACTGCAAAATGGTAGAACTGTACCATCCCTTTACTTTCGTAGTACTGCTAATCATATATCTCTGCTACTGTCTAATGGTTGTTGCAGCTCATCTATTCTACACTAGAATAACAACTGTTCAATAAATTCTTATTGACAAAAGCCCAGTATGTTTATTCTGTGTATCTCTGAGACCAACTAAGTGAGCACGAGTGACTGAGTGAAAGGTAGTATATTGTTTCCACGATTGAGGGATCAGGGTTGTCATGTTCTAAGGATGCCAGAAACTATTCTCTCCCGATAAGAGATTCTAGTGGCACTGTGAGCTAGCTGATACAGACAGGCTAACATATCCGGTGGGGGTGCTCGGAACCAGTCTGCCACCAATCCCACAGTTTATGTTATCCAAACGTGCAGATCCTGTATAGGTAATATAGGAACTACAGGACAATAGTGTTTGGTAAATGTGTGTGTGTAGACCATGTAGCTGCCTTACAAATATCAGCTAAGGGAATATTTTCCAAGGCGGCCATAGTAGCCCCTATTTTGCGAGTAGAGTGCGCTCTAGGGGGTACTAACAAAGTTCTCTTTGCTTTAAGATAACATGTTTGGATACATTTTACAATCCATCTTGCAATACCTGACTTAGATATAGGATTGCCCTTGTGAGGTGGAGAAAAGGCAACAAATAGTTGCTTTGTTTTCCTAAAATCTTTGGTTCTTTCTATGTAGTAAAGTATAGCACGTCTAACATCAAGTGTGTGTAGGGCTTGTTCTGCTACAGAATCAGGTTGAGGAAAGAACACAGGTAGCTCAACTGATTGATATGAAAAGCAGAAACTACTTTGTGAAGTTGAAAGAAAGGCTCTTGTATAGTTAATGCCTGAAGTTCACCAACTCTCCTTAGTGAGGTTATCGCTAGAAGGAAAGCAACTTTCCATGATAGGAATTGTAACTGACATTTGTGCATTGGTTCAAAAGGTGGACCCATTAGCCTTGTAAGGACTATGTTTAAGTTCCACTCAGGAGCAGGGGGAATTCTTGGTGGTATCACCCTTTTTAATCCTCCCATAAAGGCTTTAATCACTGGTACTCTGAATAGAGATAAGTGTTGTCTATTTTGCAAGTATGCAGCTACGGCTGCTAGATGTAAACGAATGGATGTGTAAGCTAGTCCACATTGCTCTAAATGCAACAAATAACACTGTTTTGCACAGAAACATCAAGTGGATTGATATGATTGTTGTTACAATAGACAAAGCGTTTCCACTTTGCTGCATAACATCCTCTAGTAGTAGGTCTTCTGGCCTCTGAGAATATTCATACAGTCTGGCGGTAGTTGTAAATAACCAAACTCTATGACTTCAGGAGCCAAATCAATAGGTTGAGTTCTCTGGGATTTGGATGTCAGATTTCTCCATGGCTGAGTGAGGAGACAGTGTGTGAGATGTAGCTTTTGATGTGGAACCACTGAGAGTTCTAACAGGGTGATGTACCAAGGTTGACGAGCCCATGTGGGGGCTACTAAGATCAGTGTGTGGGACGTTTGTCTGAGCTTCCGAACGAATAATGGAATTAGTGGGAGAGACGGAAAAGCATAAGCAAATATCCCTGACCAATTCATCCACAGAGCATTGCCCTTGGATGATGGGTGTGGGAACCTGTATGCGAAGCTTGGGCATTTTGCGTTGTGTACTGTGGCGAACAGATCGATCTGTGGAAAACCCCATTTTTGAAAGTAGGGAAGAAGAACTTGGGGGTGAAGTTCCCACTCGTGTACTTGCTGCCTGTGTCTGCTGAGCAGGTCTGCAATTCGATTGTCTACTCCTGGAAGGTGTTCTGCTAGGAGATAGATTTTGTTGTGAATCGCCCAATTCCAAATGCTTTGTGTAAGGCGCGACAGTTGGAGAGAGTGAGTCCCTCCCTATTTCTGTAGGTTGTACATTGCTGTCATGTCTGTGCGAACTAAGACAGTCTTGCCTACAAGTTGGGTGAGAAAAGCTTTGAGTGCTAGGAACACTGCTAGAAGTTCCAGGTAGTTGATGTAGAGACGTTTGTGATTGTCCGACCACAGTCCCTGTACTGTGTAATGTTGAAGATGGGCACCCCAACCTGTTAATGCGTCTGTTGTCAGTATAGTCTGTGGAATAGGGTCTATGAAAGGCTGCCCTTTCATAGACCTTGCTAAGTTTTGAGGGTTCCACCACTGCAGACAGCGATGAGTGCGGCTGTCTACCAACACTAGATCAGTTAACGGACACTGTGACTGATTCCACTGACTTGCTAGACATTCTTGCAGAGGACGCATGTGAAGCATTGCATGAGGTATGATTGCAATGCAGGATGCCATCATTCCCAGCAGCTGCATGGAGACTCTGGCTGGTAATGATTGGTTGGGCTGAAATTGTAATAGTGTGGCTTGAATATTGTGAATTCTGGCTACATTGGGAGTGGCTAGAGCTTTGAGAGTGTTGAGGCAAGCTCCTAGATAAGATTGCACTTGTGCTGGACACAGGAGACTTTTGTGCATTTACAGTAAAACCTAACTGGTGAAGTAGGTGCACTGTTGTCTGAGTGTGTAGAATACAGTTCTGGTAAGTGCCCGCTTTGATAAGCCAGTCGTCCAGGTAAGGGAAGAAATGTATACATTGTCTTCTCAGATAAGCAGCTACTACTGCGAGACATTTGGTGAACACTCTGGGGGCCGTGGTGACGCCAAATGGAAGTACCTTGAACTGGTAATGTTTGCCTGCTATCACAAACCTGAGGTATTTGCGATGAGTGGGATGAATTGGAATAAGAAAGTAGGCGTCCTTTAGATCTAAAGTAGACAAAGTCGCCCTGTTGCAAGAGAGGAAGTACTTGAAGAGTTACCATGTGAAAGTGTTCTGACAATATGTATTTGTTTAACTCTTAGAGACCTAGAATAGGTCTGAAGGAGCCGTCCTTTTTGGGAATTAGAAAGTAATGGAATAAACCCCTGACCCTTGATACTGGTTCTATAGCCCCTTTGAGTAATAAAGATTGCACTTCTTGTTGAAGCAAGTGCTGGTGGTCTGGTGATATTTTGTGAGATCGAGGAGGAATGTTTGGAGGACTGTTGATAAGCTCCAGGCAATAACCATGTTGGATAATTCCAAGCACCCATTTGTCTATTGTTATTGATTTCCAAATGGGGAGAAAGTCATGAAGTCTTCCTCCGACAGGTGTGGAATAGTCAGAGGGAAGTGGTGGTAAGTCACCGTATGCTTGAGGAAGGGGAAGTGCGAGGTGTGTTGTTTTTACCTCTACCCCTGGGACTGTTTCCCCTATAACCTCCTCTGAAAAATTCTTTTGTAAAAGAGGATTGGGAATTGCCTTTGTATGAGGAAGTGTTCTGGTCAGTGCCTGTGGATTTGGACCCTCCCATATAAAAAGAGCGCCGAAAGGAACCTCTATTGGAGGGAGATTGAAGTGCTCCCATCGGTTTTGCTACATTGGTGTCCTTTTTCATTTTTTCGAGCGCTAGATCGACTTCAGGGCCAAAAAGATGTTTTTTTTATTAAAGGGTATATGCAGGATCGATTGTTGGACTTCAGGTTTGAACCCTGATATCCACAACCATGCGTGTTGTTATAGTAAGATGCTTGTATTTACTTCTCTAGCTGTGGTGTCAGCTGCATCTAGAGCGCACCCGATAGAGGCATTACAAATTAGTTTGCCTTCCTGGACAAAATCCTGAGTCTTTGCCCTATGCTCCTCTGGGAGAAACTGAAGTAATTGTTCCATTTCGTCCCAGTTGGATCTATAGTATCTTGCTAGTAAGCCCTGCGTATTAGCGATACGACATTGATTAGCTGCTTGCGCAGTCATCCGTTTACCCGAAGCATTGATAAGCTTTGATTCTTTATCTGGGGGAGGGGCATCCCCAGATGCTTGAGAGTTAGCCCTCTTTCTAGCATTTGATACCAATAAAGAATTAAGTGGTAACTGACCCTTAATAAAAATATGATCTGTGGGGGAACATTTATATTTTTTATCTAATCTAGGAGTAAGGATTCTGGCATGGACAGGATTTTTAAAAATATCGTCTGTGTGCCTTAACATACCCTTGAGCATAGGCAGTGTCTGACTGGACTTATGGGAGCCTAGAGTGTCAAAGAGAAAATCTTCCTCCAAAGACTCTTTATGTAGCTCTACCGCGTGGTATTCTGCTGCTCTAGCAATAAGCTGTTGGTAAGACAGATTGTCATCAGGTGGAGATGGCCTGGCAGGATAAAGATCTGGGTCTGTGTCCTGTGGAGGATCAGTTGTGTAGTCCGTCCAAGGCTCTGGTAATTGTGCATCGTCAGTGTCACCTGTGTGAAAATGAGGTAGAGGAGACTGACTCGGTGTAATCTGTAATGGATCAAGCTGGGGTGGAGAGAGAGGAGGAGGAGGAGGAGATGGAAGTGTATGGAAAGAACTAGTGCCTACACTTTGTTTTCTTGAGAGGAATTTTGCATGGGTTATCCTTAGAAAGCTTGTGCTTGGATGGAGTTTTAGCATGGATATGCCCTGTGTCAGGGTGAATGTACAGCTTTTTCTGTTTTGGATCCAGTTTAGGAGGTACAATGTCTATGTTTGGATCCGGTTGTGTTGTAGGCAAGTCTTTGCTTTTCAGCACCGAAGCTTTCGGAGTCGAACAGGAATGTCCTTTCGGTGCCGAGGGTTTCGCCTCCGAGGGATGTCTCTTGATTTTCGGTTCCGAAGGTTTTCGTTCGGAACCCATCTTGAATTTCGAGCTGGAAGATTTCGGCTCAGAAGTGGCCTTTGGCTGACTTGGTCCCGAGCCGGAAGGCATTTCAGAGAGTTTCGGTGCCGAGCCATTAGGTGGAGCGTTGGAAACCTCTTCTAGGTGCCGACCTTGGCCTTGAGGCGGAGGTGGTGCTGAAGCCTTAGATTTCTTAGGGACGGTGGGAGGGGGGGGGGGAAAGGTGTCTTTGGTACTCACGTCCCCTTGTCCCTGCGGCACAATCTTCCTCGAGGTCGATCTGTAAGTCTGATCCGGAGTCAGACGCAGCTGAAGCCATCTCCTCCTCTGCGGCTGATACCTCTTCTTGTTCGGTGTCTTCGCCAAAGAGGTCCGGTGTGACATCCAACCGCTGCATCTCTCGACGTTGGGCCCGACGATCACAGATAGTTTTCTTTGACCTGAAAGATTGGCAAGGGTCACAGTCTTGTTCTTTGTGCTCGGGGGACAAGCACAAATTACACACCGGATGAGAGTCCGTACGCGGATATTTCGCGTGGCAAAGGGGACAGAATTTAAATGGAGTCCGTTCCATTGACGAGGAGCCGAACGGACGCGGATGGACTGGATGGCCGCCCGCAACTCTTCCGGTCGAAATGTCGAAGTTTCTTGAAATTCAAATCGAACCGCGGAAAGAGAAAATGCGTTCGAATACAATACCGTCGAGATAGAGAGAGTATGCACCGAGGGGGAACCCGAGGATCGATTCCGAAGCGGAGCGCAGCAATACCCGTCCGAACCCGATGGCGGAAGAAAATCTAACAATGGAGTCGATGCCCATGCGCACTATCACCGAAAGAAGGAGTCACCTACCTCGTGACTGGAAAGACTTCTTCGAACAAAAACAACTTGCAAACATCCGGACCCAACACTAGATGGCAGGAGTAAGCAAAGCATGTGATCTACAGCTCACATGCCTCGAACACCTTATTTCCTTATTCACTGTATCACACAAACTTTACTAAGAAGAAAGAACACAAATTAAAAGTATTTAACACGACAGGAACAATCTTTTTCTCAGTGCATCTAAAACAACTACATAGATTATTGTAAAAACAGCAAGAAGGCACGATATAAATAAAATAGAATGAACATTTCCATTATTGTTAAAATGTCATTAAAATTTGTCATCTAGAACCTGACAACCTAATTTCTACTTGCATGTCCTATGTTAAGAGAGCATGGAAAGCAGAGGAACTTATAGTCTAGAGTTTCTTAGGGAGGAAAGATGCGCTGCATTAGTTGTTGACAACCAAGGCTGTCTTTATCAGCGAAGGGGCAAAGACAGTGCTCCCAGGGAAGGGTAAACACACTCTGCTGTAGCAGTCAGCCAGTCTTCCTCCAGGACTCTGTGTCATCAGCTTCAGGCGAGATATGGCATCTATGAGTTGTGCCGGGAATAGGTGAGACCAACCTAATACAGAATCTCGGGCGATAATCTGGGCGAAGGACCTCTCCTGACAAGTGATCGTCCTTATATACTAAACCTTACCAGAAATTGGAATTTCTGACATATGTTTAAGAATGTCGGACATAGATTATGTGCATCAAGTTATGCGTCCTAGAAGTTTAAGGGAAAAGGATATCAATTCTGACTACACTATTTTGGTTATGTGTCGGTATGTGTTCTTAATCAACCATGACATGGTGGAAAGTAGAGATCTCACCCAGACAAATGTTGCATTGATGATTGCGTCTGTCTCATCGATCGAAGGGTTTGACGCTTTCACAGTTTTTAGAAAGATACGGTGAGGGGACATCTGCGTATAATAGCAGACATGACAAGGATTCTGTATAAATCAAGAAAGATGACTACTTCCATTGTTTGAAAGAAGGAAGGTGGTGGCCTCCATTACTCCCGATGGAGTCGAGGCCTACATAAAATGGAGTCGGACCTTAGGGACTATGTCAAGGAATAGTAACATTATTACTTGTAGTGGAGTACCATCCACGCCAACTAATAATCCATGTCATCACAATTAGGATTTCTTTATCATGCTTAAACTTTTGACTCCTGGACCTCTGTTAAGTGTATGACCCCAATGTCACTTATTATTTAAAGCTCTCCTATACAATCAGAACTATATAAAACTGTTACACAAATAAATAAGAGTCCCTAAACTAGGTGCTCACATGGATTCAAATACTGTGACGCACACTCTCTGGGCTTTTGTTCAAGCCACCTTAAGATCCATGCCTGTCTGTCTGTCTGCGCCCGTCCGCGCCTGGACCGCGCCCAGCGCCAGAACCCCTGGCCCCCGCATCCGCCACGAAGACCACCTCCGATACGACGCCAGCACCCTCATCGCACTCAACCCAGGACGGACCTCCACCTGCTTCAAGGCCGACCCGAAACGCACCCATGGTCCCTTCACCTGCCGGAACTGCAGCTTCACCTGCCTCGGAGAGCCCGAGACTCCCGCCAAGAAGGACCTCAACCATCTCCGGTGCATCCTACTAAACACCCGCTCCGCACGCAAACACGCCGTCGAGCTCTGGGACCTACTCGACACCTCATCACCGGACGTCGCCTTCCTGACAGAGACCTGGATGAACGAATCCTCCGCACCCATCGCCATAGCCATCCCCGACGGCTACAAGATCACCCGCAGAGACCGCACCAACGGAATCGGAGGAGGAATCGCCATCGTCCACAAAGACACCATCAAGGTCTCGAACAGCACCGACGACACTCAGCACCGCCGAACACATGCACTTCCAGATCCACACAGATCCCAACACCACCGTAAGAGGCACCCTCATCTCCAGACCCCCCGGACCCCGATCCCAGTTCAGCGACTCCATCGCCGACTTCATCAGCGCGCACGCCCTGACCTCCACCGACTACCTCCTCCTCGGAGACCTGAACTTTCACCTGGAGGACAACAACGACAGCAACTCCTCCACCCTGATCGACAACCTCGGACTGAAACAGCTCGTCACGACGCCGACCCACATCGCCGGACACACGCTCGACGCTATCTTCTCCTCAAGCTCCCACGTCTCCTTCAGCCACACCTCCGAACTCACCTGGACCGACCACCACTGCATCCACTTCACCTTCCGGAAACCCGCCGCACACCACCGCACCCTACAGATCCCCCGCAGATGCTGGAGCAAAGTCACCGAAGACCAACTCCAGACAAACCTCGCACTCAGCCCACCCAACGACCCCTCCAACCCCGCCGCCCGCAATCTCAGACGATGGATGGACGACTGCGCCAACACCTTAGCCCCACTGAAAAACCCAACCTACGGAGACACCAGCAAGAGAGCCAGCTGGTTCACCCCGGAACTCCTAGCATCCAAGCGCAGCTGCCGGAAACTGGAGAACAAATGGCACAGCGAGAAGACGCCGGACAGCCGCGCAGCCCACAAAGACGCCATCCGCAACCACCATCACCTCATCAGGTCCGCCAAGAGGACCTCCTTCAAAGACCGCCTCGACAACAACGCACACAACAGCAAGGAGCTCTTCAGCATCGTGAAGGAACTCTCCAACCCCAGCTCCAACGACATCCCGCCGTCGCAAGCCCTGTGTGATTCCCTCGCCACCTTCTTCCACCGCAAGATCGCCGACATCCACGACTCCCGGACTACCCCAACAGGCCCCGGCACATCAGACCCGCCGCACCCCATCGACCACGACCCCCTGACAGCCTGGGTCAACGTGAACACCGAGGACACAATCAAGACCATGGGCACAATCCACTCCGGCTGCCCATCAGACCCTTTTCCACACCACATCTTCAACAAAGCCGGCAGCTCCATCGCACCCCACCTGCGCAACGTCATCAACCTCTCCTTCGAGACCGCGACCTTCCCAGAGAGCTTGAAACACGCCAAGATCAACGCCCTACTCAAAAAACCCAAGGCGGACCCGAGCGACCAAGAACTTCCGGCCCATCTCTCTGCTTCCATTCCCAGCTAAGGTCATCGAGAAGATCGTCAACAGACAGCTCACCCGCTACCTCGAAGATAACAGCATCCTGGACCCCTCCCAGTCAGGATTCCGCAGCAACCACAGCACCGAGACCGCCCTCATCGCCGCCACAGACGACATCAGGATCCTGCTGGACAACGGCCCTCATCCTCCTGGACCTCTCCGCCGCCTTCGACATTGTTTGCCACCGCACACGCCTCCACGAAGCAGGGATCCGAGACAAGGCCCTGGATTGGACCACCTCCTTCCTTTCCGGCAGAACCCAGAGCGTCCGCCTCCCCCCATTCCAATCCGAAGCCTCCGAGATCATCTGCGGCGTACCCCAGGGATCTTCCCTCAGCCCGACACTGTTCAACATCTACATGGCTCCACTTGCACGCATCGCCTGACAGCACGACCTCAACATAATCTCCTACGCCGACGACACTCAACTGATCCTCTCCCTCACCAAGGACCCCCTCACCGCCAAATCCAACCTCCACGAAGGAATGAAAGCCGTCGCCGACTGGATGAAGTGCAGTCGACTTAAGCTGAACACAGACAAGACGGAGATCCTCATCCTCGGCTCCAACCCATCAGCCTGGGACGACTCCTGAGGGCCCTCGTCACTAGGGGCACCCCCGACACCAACCGACCACGCACGCAACCTGGGAGTCATCCTCGACTCAACGCTCACCATGACCAAGCAAGTCAACGCAGTCTCCTCCTCCTGCTTCAACACCCTCCGCATGATCTACCGTTGGATCCCGACAGACATGAGAAGAACAGTCACCCAGGCCCTCGTCAGCAGCAGACTCGACTACGGAAACGCCCTCTACGCAGGAGCCCCGACCAAGCTCATCAAACTACTGCAAAGAATCCAAAACGCCTCTGCACGCCTGATCCTCGACATTCCAGCCACAGCCACATCACCCCCCATCTGAAAAACCTGCACTGGCTCCCCGTCGACAAGAGAATCTCCTTCAAACTCCTGATCCACGCACACAAGGCACTCCACAAAACCGGCCCAGCCTACCTCAACAGTCGACTCTCCTACGTTCCCAACCGTCAACTCCGCTCCGCCGACCTCTCCCTGGCCACCGTCCCGCGCATCCGGAGAACCACCACCGGAGGAAGATCCTTCTCTCACCGCGCCGCCAAGATCTGGAACACCCTTCCCCTCAACCTACGACAGACCCAAGACCTGCTGACCTTCAGGAGACGACTCAAGACCTGGCTATTCGACCAGTAGCGGCAACACCCCCCCCTCCTCTCCCTCAGCGCCTTGAGACCCTCGCGGGTAAGTAGTGCGCTTTACAAATCTTGTGATTGATTGATTGATTGATGCCATCTTGTCAAAGTCATTCGTACCGGGGTACCATGCTGCCCCTGTATGCAGGGCGGGTGCAGGCGGGGGAGTCTTTGTCTAGGTGCTCACATGGATTCAAATACTATGACGCATACTCTCTGGGCTTTTGTCCAAGCCACCTTAAGACCCATGCCTCTTGTCGAAGCCACCATGAGATCCATGCCTCTTGTCGAAGCCACATTTGAACCCATCCTCCTGCCTAGAGGGTAAAAGGCATGGAAGGTGGCACATGCTCTCTAGCCACCATTGTATCCTGTCTAGACGAGGACATTCCATGCATATGAAGAAACGTGGGGCTCCAGTCTGAGGCAGCACAGCTATTGCTCAGTGATGAGCAAAGCTGACCTGCTCAGGACATAAGCAGAAGCATTTTCTTTTCCACTGAACACAGAGATATTCAAGACAAACTTTATTACAGAAGTGTTGATTCACACACAGTCCTTTCATCCTGCTCAGCAGAAAAAATAAGCAGGGTCAGAAAGTTCTCTGCTCTTGCTGCCCCCACCCCAAGTGCCAATGCTCCCGTCGATCCTGCATGTCTCCCCAGTGCTGTTCCTCCTGCGAACCTCTAATCGCGTCGCTCATCCCACAGCTCCTGTGCTTCTCCCCTAGTATCACTCTAGCTCTTGACAGATTATCCACTTGGGCCCTCTCTGGTCTGAGCAGCAGGTCCCTCCTCCTTCTTGAGGTAGCGCCAGTAGATCTTCCGGATGAGAGCCACTTCCTTCTCCGGTGGCTGTTGCCATTCGTACCAGGGATACCATGCTGCCCCTGTCTGCAGGGCGGATGCGGGGGGAGTCTTTGTCACTGCACCATGTGAGTTAGTGTAGTCCTCCTCCTGAAAGTCAACAAAGGGTACACGAGACCACAACAACCCTGAAAGAAAAGAGAAGAGAGAGCTATCAGTCACAGCAGCCAGACCTAAAGAGGCACAAAGGAGGGAGAGATACCAACACGGAGACCAGAGGAGGCAGACAGAGGAGGGAGATATCAAAGACACCAATACCTGAAGGACTCAGGAGAGAGAGATAATCAACACACCGACTTGAGAAACTGGACACAGGAGAGCAAGATGAGCAACACCCGGGACAGAGGAGGGAGAGACCCAACACTCCCAGACCGGAGGAGAGACGCTGAAGGGCAAGACCAGCGACACCTAGACCTGAGCAGGGACACAGGAAAGACAGACTAATGCCCTGAGACGGATCACAGGAGAGAGATCAGCAACACCCACACCTGAGTAGGGACAATGGGGAGAGAGACTAACAACCCCAGACCTGAAAAGCAACACAGGAGGGAGAGATTAGTGAAACCGAGGCTTGAGGAGCGACACAGGAGAGAGAAAGATCAGCAAAACACAGACCTAAGGATGGACACAAGACGGCAAACCCCAGAGCTGAGAAGGGACAAGGGGGAGCGATAAACAACACCCAGACCTAAGGAGGGACACTGGAGGGAGAGATCAGCGACACCAAAGCTGAAGAGGGACATGGGAGGTAGTCTTTAGGAACACCAAGCCCCAAGGAGGAACAATGGAAGAGAGGATCACCCATATCTAGTCCTGTGGAGTGACAGAGGAGGGAAGAGACCAGTGATACCCAAACCTAAGGAGGGACACACAAGGGAGCAATCAGGGACACCCAGACCTCAGGAGGAGCACAGGAGGGACAGATTAGCAACACCCAGAGAGAACAGACACTCCCACACTTGAGGAGAGGCACAGGAAGGAGAGCTCAGCGACACCCAGACCAGCGGAGATGGACGCTGGAGGAAGAGATGAGTGACACTGGAGAGAGGGGTAAGCGACACCCGGACCTGGGGAGGCCGAGACAGGACGGCGAGATCGGGAGCACCCAGGCTTGAAGAGGGACAGAGGAGGGAGCGATCAACACTCAGGATGAGAAGGTGAACACAAGAGGAAGAGATTAGGGATTCAGTTCTCCGAAAGAGAAGGGAAGAAGATATCAAGGACATCCACAGCTGAGCAAGAGAGGGCAAAGGAAAAGCACCAGAGAGTTGAAAGCCTGAGGAAGAGAAGGAACCAAGGCGAGAACAAGAGGCCTAGGACTGAGGATATGGGGAGACGAGCAAAGGGGGGAGGGCGGGGGCTGGGAGAGATCAGGGACACTCAAGTCAGATAAAGGGCAGGAGAGAGGGTTCACATACATCCAGACTGGAATCATGCAAAGGTTCCACCTACTCTAGACACTGTAACCACCCATACACTGGTCTGAGCAGAATGACCTCCTGTAGGAAACTGGCTCTGTATATACTACACCAAAATGAGGTATAGTGTGTATAGAGTCCAGGTGACCCCAGAGGTAGGCAGAGGTTAAGGTTAGATAGAACCTTACCCTCCATTTGTGGTAGAGTGGTCGAGCAGTAAGGCAGTATCAGAGGCCAGTGTTAAGCATTTGATGTACACCCTCAGTCAGCAAATTAATTCACACACTCAAGAACTGAACTCTAGGCCAATTGTTTTTGTATAAAAAATATACTGTTGTTTTATTTTAGAACCAAGCAAGCCGGGCACAGGTAAGCATTAAATACTTTACAGTAATAAGTTGCTGAATGTCGAACAGTTTGAAAATGCAATAGGAATTAGACTTTGTTTGATTTACAGGGGCTGCATTAGGTTGCAATACTTAGCAAATACAGTACATTGGAATGAATAGGCTTTTTCAGTAAATTACAGGTAAGTTACTTTTTACGTTACTTTTCTTACTCAGTGCTGGATACCTAGATTCAGCACTGGGACATTTCCTGCAAACAGGTAAATAAATATGTTTTGGTTAATCGTGCGATTTTTAAAGAATATTTTTAGATTTCAAAACTCCAAACTTTTTGGAAGAAAAATTGTCAATGTTATCCTATGGAGGAAAAGTAGGTTATCGGTTCAAAGGTAAGTTTTCGACTGTGGGAGTTAAGGTTCTGGGGTTAGACTCAGGGGTCCCCCAGGGTCAGTGATGCACTCTTGTTACACCCTCAGCGGCACTAGGGCGGCCGGGTGCAGAGTGTTGAGGCCCAATGTTATCCTATGGAAGATAGGGGGTCTCCGGTTGGTGGCTGCTAGCAAGCAGGCCACACGGCTGTGGGAGCAAAGCTCCTAGGGTTTAGCACAGGGCAATTGGGGTTGGAGGTCAGCACAAAAGGTGCACCCTCAGCGGCACTGGGGCGGCCGGTTGCAGAGTGCTGTTTTGGCGCCGGGCGCCCTGTTTGCTATGGAGAGACTCTGGTCGAAAGAAACACTGCAGGCTCGGGGACGAAGACCTTCTGGGTGCGACCACCACTTCGAGGGGTAAGTTGGGATGTCTTGAGTTGGCTAGGCACCGTTGGTTGTGGCACACAAGGCCATGGTGCGTCGGGTGCAGGGGTGCCTTTTGGCGTCGGAAAGTCTTACCCGCTCTGGGTCGCGGTAGAGGGGATCCTCTGGATTGAGGCTGCAGGCGTCGGCTGGAGGCTTGAGGCAGATCAGGGGTCGCCGGATCTTGGGTCACAATCGCTGGGGAGACCTCCTCGTCGTGTTTTTCCACTCGAGCTCGGGCCGGGTTCGGCGGGTGCAGTGTGGGTTGGATTCGCGGTCTCCGGCTGCTGCCAGAAGTTGCAAGTTGAACAGGTCCGCTGTTCTCGGGAGATACAGTCTTTTGAAGTGAAGGTAGGCAGGTCCTCCGGGTTTGTTGAGGTTGCTGGCTGCAGGACACACTGGGATTTCGCAGGAGCAGGTTCGAGGGGAGACAGGCCGGTAGGGCTGGGGCCAAGTCAGTGGGCGTCGTCCTCTTGTTAGCTCTGTACGGCTCTTCGGTCCTTCTTATCTTCTTTCTTGTCGTTTCTGGATCTGAGGAAGCAAGGTTCAGGGTGCCCCCTAAATACTAGATTTAGGGGCGTTACAGGTAGGTAGAGGGCAGGGACCAATGGGTCCCTTCCCTGGGTTGGGTACACCCCCTATGGGGCCTCCCTCCAGTGGGAGGGGGGCATGAGCCTGTCCCTGGTTGGTTGGGTCCCCCCATCCTCAAGATGGCGGGGACTAGGAGTTGTGCTTCACCTCGCCTCCCCCACCTGAGGGGTGGAGTTGGCAGAGGTGGGCACACCTCTCTCCCTCACTTGTTTTTCCCGCCAGTTCTCCCACCCAAAGTGGGGGGCAGAACCAGTGGGGACTGTAGGAGAGTAGGATCTGCTTCTTATAGTTACCCCCACTTTTTGCTGATGTTTCACTGTTTTCGACTTAGTCTGACTGGGATCCTGCTATTCAGGACCCCAGTCTATCTGCTTTCTCCTCTAAATTGATTGCACGTACTTTAGGTACACTCCAGATTGGGTTCTGGGGTACCCTTATAAGTCCCTAGTATATGGTATACTATGTACCCAGGGCATAGGTACCCCAGAGGCCTCCCAGGGGCTGCAGCATGTATTATGCCACCCCTGAGAGGCCATTCAGACTGACACCACAGGTCTGCTACAGCAGCCTGTGTAAGGTGGTGTAGGCACCCCTTACTGAGATATAGGTTCCCTATATCTCTCCATATCACTGCACATGTAAACCTATCAGTCACCCCTATGGCAGGCCTTAACAATCCTGAAGGCAGGGTGCTGGGTTTCATGTGAGAGGGTGCCCATGCATGAGCAGAGCCCCTCTGTAGCTTTCGGAATCTTCATTCCGGGGTTGTTTGTGATGCAGCCAAACCATATACTCTTAAGTGCTTTATAACCTCGCGGTAAATGCTAACTTTAAAACGGCTGCATGGAAACATGTCGTGTTTGGTGTCAAACACCTTGGAATCATACCTCCACCCCAGTAACTGGGGTGGGAGGTATGATTCCACCCTACTAGAGGGAGAAACATGGCACCTCCGGTACATCCGGTACCAGCTTAACAGAACCCTGGCATCACAAAATGGATGCTGCAGCCACAGACAAGAGTCTGCCCTCCTGCTGCTGGCCGAAACTCCGGCAGGGGAGGCCTGGACAATGGGTTTCCTGTCACAGGGAGGTGTGACCACCTCCCAGACAGGCTTTAGTGTATTGGGGCTGGGTGGATGCACTCCAAGAGTGCTTTGAAGTCTGCACTGGAGGCACATTTGGTGTCACTGTGCATAGTCCAGCTCAAACCGGTTGCAGGGGCTACCAGCTCCTGCTCTGGCGCGAAACTGGACAAAGGAAATGGGTGTAGCCACCCCTCTTTCCTGACCCTCCCATAGGTGGGTCCCCAGAGTTTGTCCCACCCCTTCCTTGGGTATAAAGTAGGAACCCCTGGCTACAGGACTTTAGATTACACCTGGACTAAACTCTGCTACAGAAACCAAGTACTTCGACGATCTACACTATGCTGGATGACTGAAGAATCTCCCTTGGAGTAAAGGAGTTACTCCCCTGCAAGGCAGGCACCTTCAACGCAACTGACTGGTTGGCATCTCCGCAGCTCCTGAGGACTCCTAAGAATATTGCCACACAGGAGGTGGGTTCCTGAGGTCTTAGAGGTTGATCGGTGCCCACAGCAAGTCTGAGGCCCGTATCCCTCGTGGTGACCGTGCAACCCGAACCCCTGGACACCGCGTCTATTTGCAGAAGCATCAGCTTTCCGGTGACCCCGGAGGCTGAGCTTTGGGTTACTTGTAGCCCTGACCCCGAGCAGTAATTACACCGAAGATTGCTGGCCTACACTCAACGAGTGTTCCGTGGGCCGCCATTTTGTGATTCCTCTCGAGGTCCCTTCGCGATCCCTGGTCCGTTGACATGTGGGTCCCCAAGAAGGCAACTCTAACTTTCAACGGGCTTCCCTGGTTGCTCCAGACGTGCCCCGACTCTCCATCGCTTGGGGAGTCCCCCGGACCTTGCTGGTCCGCACCAAAGCATCTTTACTCTTCCTGCGTGGGTTGCCATTGCCAAGGGTTGTTGTGTTCAATCCAAGCACCGACACCCCAGCACTCGACATCCTTCGTGGGACAGCTCGAATCCGGCTCCTGGTCGTCCTCGACGTCTCCTGGACCCCTTGGCTGCAGAGTCAAGCTTCACCTCTTCGCACCTGAAGCACCCGACATCGGTGGGCATTTGATTGCTCCGCTCCTGGTCACGTGAAGTGACCCAGACTCTGTCCCCTCTGCTTTCAGGTTCTTCTCATCTTTGATCCAGGCTTGGATCCACCCGGACACTTTTCTTCTTCACGGCAGCAGCACTTTGCAGCAGATCGCCATTGAAATCAACAACGATTCCCGACACCGTTTGACACCTATGCACCCGGCTTCCCTGGGTGAGGTAACTCGAGTACTCCGGTACTCTCGTGGGTGTTGGCCCTAGAACCCCTTAAGTCTAAAGGGGTTTGCTCAAAGTCCTCTCCTAAGTGTCCTTTTTCTTTAAAATTCCAACCGCGACTTTCCTCATAGAATCCTAGGGCGCTCGCGGCTGTGTTCTCACACTGCACACGTCCCCCGTGGGTCTCCTGTGTCACTACCTTGGGTGGTTCCTTGGGGTCCCAGCGATTCTACGTGCTCTAGGCGCTGTGTCTAGTCAAGTCGTGGTTCTTATACCACTTTCTTAGTATATGGTTTGGTCTCCCCCCTGGAGCCCACTGTGTATTGTGCTATTTACTGTCGTTTTAATACTGTGATATTGTGTATCTTGGACTCTAATCTCAAAGAGATTAGTAGTGAGTGTTTAGAAATAAATACATATATTTTATATATACCTGGTGTGGTTCTCCTTTGGTCATTCAAGAGGTTATAATCTGGTAAACCAAGCTGCTTTACACTCCTTCAAGACTTAGCCTGAAGGCTGCTCTCCACAGCTACCACTAGGATAGCTTTCTATAAGGGTGTCTTTAAACCTATCATCAATAAGGGTCGTTTGGACTGGTGCAAGGTGCCCACTATAACTAGTGGACAGCATATGCCAGGCCAACTTCTCACATTGGTGTGCAGCGGTTGGATTCAAGCTTGCTATTGCTTTACCAGATAATCTCTTTGAGTGACTAACTGAAAACCACTATAGGTACATAGGTACATATAAATCAAGTCTAGAATACAGTAAGTTCTACTGAACTTAGAGTTATGTGTCAAGGGCTTAGCACACCCTTTCTACAACTCAAGAGAGTTTAGTAGGCCCCACTATAGTAGGTAGGTGCATACACCACACCACACTAGTCATGTCTTCAAGGGCAGAAGCCAGTGGGCCTCTTCCAACTAAGTATGACCAAGTTTCATACCAAGAATTGAGGACTATGTGTGCCTCTAGGAAATTGAAGACAGGGAAAAGCCCAGCCACACAACATCTCATAAAGTTGTTGCTTGCAGATGACCTCAGAAAGACCCCAGGGTCTGATGAGGTTGGCAGAGTGGGTGGGGCAGCAGAAGAGGAAAGGCCAGGTAGTGAAAACTACTATGACCCAAACTCTGATGCTGGCCAGGGGGATCAAAATGATTCCAACCTGGAAAATCCAATTCTTCCTGCAGGTGAGGAAGGCCTCAGTGGCCCTCTCTTCACTCCCCCAGGAAGGGTTAATAGTGTACCAAGAAGATCAAGATCTCCTTCTCAGGAATCTAATCATTCTGGTACTTCTATAGGGTCCTCTGCTTCTCATAAAAGGGAATCCTCTTATGAGAAGAAATGCCAACTGCTCGAGTTTGAGAGAGCTAAGCTCAGAATCAAGAGAGAGCAATTGGCCTTAGACTGGGAATCCCTGGAGCTTCAGAGAGCTTCTCAGAAGTTGGGACTAGAGTCCCATGGTGGCAGCCACAGTGTCTCTAGAGGTAGAGATCATACTCATGACCATAGGAACCTGAACAAGATTGTCCCTCCCTACCAGAGTGGGGATGACATCCACAAATGGATAACTGCACTTGAGAGGGCCTGTAAGGTACAGAGGGTCCCTCAGGAGCAGTGGGCAGCACTCTTGTGGCTCTCCTTTGCAGACAAAGGTAGAGACAAGCTCCTCACTGTAAGAGAAGAGGATGCAGATAATTACAAAGTCCTGAAGAGTGCTCTGATTGATGGGTTTGGCCTAACCACTGAACAATACAGGTTAAAGTTCAGAGATACCCAAAAGGCACAGACTCAGGACTGGGTTGACTTTGTTGATTGTGCTACTAAGGCTCTGGAAGGTTGGTTACTTGGCAGTAAGGTGTGTGATTTCAAAGGATTGTATAATTTAATCATGAGAGAGCAGATCCTTAATAACTGTCAAAATCAACTGTTGCATCAGTACCTGGTGGACTCTGTTCTGACCTTCCCCAAGAATTTGGTCAGAAGGCAGACAAGTGGGTCAGAACCAGGGTGAGGCAGAAGGTTCAGAACCAAGGTGGTGACTCTAAGAAGCAGGATTCTAAAAACTCTGATAAGGGTGGGGAAAAGGGTAAAGACCAGAAGTCTTCTCAAGGGCCCCAAAAATCTGCATCTGGTGGGGAGTCCCAATCCAACAAAGGAAAAGGCCAAAAGAAAACCCATTGGACTAGTGATTGTACCAAGACCAAAGACTCAACTCCAGCCACCATTGCCCCCAAGGCAACTGTTCCCCCCCTAGTTCAGCTCCAAGTGGTGGTGTTCCAAATAAGGGTGTAGTAGGGTTGACCCTGGGATCTGAGATGGACTCTGGCCTAGTCAGAGTTCCAACTCAGGCTGTGTTAGTCTGTGATAGAGGCATGGATATGTCCTTCTTTGTGAGTCCCAGTAATCTGGGCAAATACAGACAGCAGCCCTTGATTAATGGAAGAGAGGCTTTGGCATGCAGGGTCACAGGAGCAAGTGTCACAATGGTGCCAAAAGATCTTGTAGCCCCTGAGCAGATCATACTTGGTGAAATGTACCAAGTGACCAATGCTAGCAATGTCAGGACAGACCATTCCCTGGCAGTTGTTAATTTCACCTGGGGAGGGGTAACTGGCCCTAAGAAGGTTGTGGTAAGTGCAGACCTCCCTGTTGAATGCTTGCTTGGAAATGATTTGGAAACTTCAGCTTGGGCTGAAG
Organism: Calotriton arnoldi; assembly: GCA_963921515.1. Lineage (NCBI taxonomy): Eukaryota > Metazoa > Chordata > Amphibia > Caudata > Salamandridae > Calotriton > Calotriton arnoldi. The sequence goes on from CAWUFW010002099.1 coordinate 910,214, forward strand.
TTGAGCTCAGGACCCATGCAGAAATGTTGGGCATCCCTGCAGATGTGTTTGCTATGACCAGGTCACAGGCAAAAATGTCTAAAACTGAACAGGCCCTGGATCCTGGAAGAATGGACCAGGTGCCTTCCAAGAGAAGGAGCAGTAGGGTTAAGGCAGTGCCTTCCCCCCTGCCTCAGAATACAGATCAGTCTCCTGAGGGAGATGACCTCAGTCCTGAAGAAGGAACTGTCCCAGATGAGCTTGAACCTGATCAGGTTGAGTTCTTGGGGACAGGGGGCCCTTCCAGGGCAGATCTGAGTCAGGAGCAACTGAGCTGCCCCTCTCTTGAACCCCTCAGATAGCAAGCTGCTGCTGAGGCTGCTGGGAGTGCTAGTGGTACCCATAGGATCTACTGGGATGATGGACTCCTTTACTCAGAGTGTAGAGACCCCAAGCCTGGAGCCACCAGGAGGTTGGTTATACCTCTGAAGTTTAGGAGCTTCCTATTGACCCTAGCACATGACATTCCCTTAGCAGGACACCTAGGCCAAAACAAGACTTGGGACAGAATTGTCCCTCACTTTCATTGGCCTCATATGTCTGAAGACACCAAGGAGGTTTGTCGCTCCTGTGTCACCTGTCAAGCCAGTGGTAAGGCAGGTAGCACTACAAAGGCCCCCCTGATACCACTACCTGTGGTGGGGGTTCCCTTTGAGAGGGTAGGGATTGACATTTTTGGTCCCCTAGATCCTCAAACTGCATCTGGGCACAGATTCATACTAGTGGTGGTGGACCATGCCACTAGGTATCCAGAGGCAATTCCCCTTAGGACCACCACAGCTCCTGTGGTGGCAAGGGCCCTCCTGGGAATCTTTTCCAGGGTGGGTTTCCCTAAGGAGGTAGTATCAAACAGAGATGCAAACTTCATGTCTAGTTACTTAATTACTATGTGGAAGGAGTGTGGAGTAAATTACAAATTTACCACCCCTTATCACCCACAATGCAATGGTTTAGTTGAAAGGTTCAACAAAACCTTAAAGGGCATGATTAAAGGTCTCCCAAAAAAGCTTAGGCGCAGATGGGACATACTTTTGCCCTGCCTTCTCTTTGCCTACAGAGAGGTTCCACAGAAGGGGGTTGGTTACAGCCCATTTGAGCTTCTGTTTGGACATCCAGTTAGGGGTCCATTGTGTCTAGTGAAGGAGGGATGGGAGTTACCTCTCAAACCCCCTAAACAGGATATTGTGGACTATGTACTTGGTCTCTGCTTCAGGATGGCCGAGTACATGAAGAAGGCAACTAAAAACCTTGAGGCTAGCCAGGAATTACAAAAGGCCTGGCATGACCAAAAGGCTGTGTTGACTGTTTATCAGCCAGGACAGAAAGTATGGGTGTTGGAGCCTGTGGCCCCAGCAGCCCTCCAAGACAAGTGGAGTGGCCCCCATACAATTGTTGAACAGAAGGGAGAGGTTACCTACCTGGTGGACCTTGGAACTCCCAGGAGCCCCCACAGGGTGCTCCATGTCAACAGACTGAAACCATATGTTGACAGGGCAGACATGGGCTTGCTCATGGCTACTGATGAGGGACAGGAGGAAGAGAGTGATCCACTCCCTGACCTGCTCTCACAGAACCCTGATGATGGTTCAGTAGATGGTGTAGCCTTGGCAGGCAGCCTCACTGACCAGCAGCAAACTGATTGGCGAAAAGTTCTCAACCAGTTCAGACATATGTTCTCACTGACTCCAAGTCAGACTACCTGGTGCACTCATGAAGTGGACACTGGGGACAGTCTGCCTGTTAAAAATAAGATTTACAGGCAACCTGACCATGTCAGGGACTGCATCAGGACTGAAGTCCAAAAGATGTTGGATTTGGGTGTGATTGAACCCTCAGATAGCCCTTGGGCTAGTACAGTAGTCTTAGTGCCTAAACCTCACACCCAGGGTGGTAAGAGAGAGATGAGGTTTTGTGTAGACTACAGAGGTCTCAATGCAGTCACTAGGACTGATGCCCATCCAATCCCTAGGGCAGATGAGCTTATAGACACTTTGGCCTCAGCCAAGTTTCTCAGCACATTTGACCTGACAGCTGGCTACTGGCAAATCAGACTAGCTGAGGATGCAAAAGCCAAGACAGCATTCTCAACCCCTAGTGGGCACTACCAATTTGTGGTGATGCCCTTTGGTTTGAAGAATGCACCTGCCACTTTTCAAAGGTTGGTGAACAAAGTCCTTACAGGCCTGGAAGCCTATAGTGCAGCATATCTAGATGATATTGCTGTCTTTAGCTCCACCTGGGAGGATCACCTGGTCCACCTGAGAAATGTTTTGGAGGCCCTGCAGAAAGCAGGCCTCACTATCAAGGCCACCAAGTGCCAGATAGGGCAGAGCCAAGTTGTATACCTGGGCCACCTTGTGGGTGGAGGCCAGGTTCAACCATTGCAGAGCAAAATCCAGACCATCACGGACTGGGTTGCTCCAACCACCCAGACTCAGGTCAGAGCTTTCTTGGGCCTGACTGGGTACTATAGAAGATTTGTCAAAGGTTATGGATCCATAGTGACCCCTTTGAATGACTTGACTTCTAAAAGAATGCCCAAGAAAGTTCAGTGGACAGTGAGCTGTCAAAAGGCATTTGATGACCTGAAGCAGGCCATGTGCACTGCTCCCATTCTGCAAAGTCCTGATTACTCCAAGCAATTCATTGTCCAAACAGATGCATCTGAGTTGGGGGTAGGGGCTGTGTTATCACAATTGAATGATGAGGGTCAGGATCAGCCAGTAGCTTTTATTAGCAGAAGGCTGACCCCCAGAGAGAAACGTTGGTCAGCCATTGAGAGGGAGGCCTTTGCTGTTGTTTGGGCTCTGAAGAAGTTGAGGCCATACTTGTTTGGCACTCACTTCATTGTTCAGACAGACCATAAGCCCCTCTTATGGCTAAAACAGATGAAGGGTGAAAACCCCAAACTTTTGAGGTGGTCCATTTCCCTACAGGGGATGGACTATACAGTGGAACATAGACCTGGGAGTAACCATGCCAATGCAGATGGACTCTCCAGATATTTCCACCTAGAACATGAAGATTCAACTGGTCAAGGTTAGTTTAATGTCCTGACGTTTGGGGGGGGGGGCGGGGTTGTGTAGGAGAGTAGGATCTGCTTCTTCTAGTTACCCCCACTTTTTGCTGATGTTTCACTGTTTTCGACTTAGTCTGACTGGGATCCTGCTCTTCAGGACCCCAGTCTATCTGCTTTCTCCTCTAAATTGACTGCATGTACTTTAGGTACACTCCAGATTGGGTTCTGTGGTACCCTTATAAGTCCCTAGTATATGGTATACTATGTACCCAGGGCATAGGTACCCCAGAGGCCTCCCAGGGGCTGCAGCATGTATTATGCCACCCCTGAGAGGCCATTCAGACTGACACCACAGGCCTGCTACAGCAGCCTGTGTAAGGTGGTGTAGGCACCCCTTACTGAGGTATAGGTTCCCTACATCTCTCCATATCACTGCACATGTAAACCTATCAGTCACCCCTATGGCAGGCCTTAACAATCCCGAAGGCAGGTGCTGGGTTTCATGTGAGAGGGTGCCCATGCACGAGCAGAGCCCCTCTGCAGCTTTCGGAATCTTCATTCCGGGGTTGTTTGTGATGCAGCCAAACCATATACTCTTAAGTGCATTATAACCTCCCGGTAAATGCTAACTTTAAAATGGCAAAACACATGAGATGATGGACGGAATGTTGCACATTGGCAAACATTCACCCCTAGTCACAGATCTGGGTTTAATCCATCGTTATTTTGCTTCACCACGCCACCCCAGTTCAGACATAGCCATATGCAAATCAGTCTTGACCCTGTGCCTCATGGGAACAGTCCAGACCGAACTGCCAAGCCATGTCTTCCCTGGACCGGAATCAAGCATCCTAGGACCGGTTTCGGGCTTTCAGCCCTCATCAGCCAGGACAGCTTGACTCCAGTGGCGTAGCGAGCACGGGACCCACGTCTGGGCATACCCTTCGCACTTAGGGCGAAATGCAAAACACACAAGATGATGGACGGAATGTTGCACATTGGCAAACCTTCACCCCCAGTCACAGATCTGGGTTTAATCCATCGTTATTTTGCTTCACCACGCCACCCCAGTTCAGACATACCCATATGCAAATCAGTCTTGACCCTGTGCCTCATGGGAACAGTCCAGACCGAACTGCCAAGCCATGTCTTCCCTGGACCGGAATCAAGCATCCTAGGACCGGTTTCGGGCTTTCAGCTGCAACTTTAGAATGGCTGCATGGAAACATGTCGTGTTTGGTGTCAAACACCTTGGAATCATACCTCCACCCCAGTAACTGGGGTGGGAGGTATGATTCCACCCTACTAGAGGGAGAAACATGGCACCACCGGTACACCCGGTACCAGCTTAACAGAATCCTGGCATCACAAAATGGATGCTGCAGCCACAGACACGAGTCTGCCCTCCTGCTGCTGGACGAAACTCCGGCAGGGGAGGCCTGGACAATAGGTTTCCTGTCACAGGGAGGTGTGACCACCTCCCAAACATGCTTTAGTGTATTGGGGCTGGGTGGGTGCACTCCAAGAGTGCTTTGAAGTCTGCACTGGGGTCATATTTGGTGTCCCTGTGCATAGTCCAGCTCAAACCGGTAGCCCCTGCTCTGGCGCGAAACTGGACAAAGGAAATGGGTGTAGCCACCCCTCTTTCCTGACCCTCCCATAGGTGGGACCCCAGAGTTTGTCCCACCCCTTCCTTGGGTATAAAGTAGGAACCCCTGGCTACAGGACTTTAGATTACACCTGGACTAAACTCTGCTACAGAAACCAAGTACTTCGACGATCTACACTACGCTGGATGACTGAAGAATCTCCCTTGGAGTAAAGGAGTTACTCCCTGCAAGGCAGGCACCTTCAATGCAACTGACCGGTTGGCATCTCCGCAGCTCCTGAGGACTCCTAAGAATATTGCCACAGGAGGTGGGTTCCCAAGGTCTTAGAGGTTGATCGGTGCCCACAGCAAGTCTGAGGCCCATATCCCTCGTGGCGACCGTGCAACCCGAACCCCTGGACACCGCGTCTATTTGCAGAAGCATCAGCTTTCCGGCGACCCCACCCCCCCCCCCCCCCCGAGGCTGAGCTTTGGGTTACTTGTAGCCCTGACCCCGAGCAGTAATTACACCGAAGATTGCTGGCCTACACTCAACGAGTGTTCCGTGGGCCGCCATTTTGTGATTCCTCTCGAGGTCCCTTCGCGATCCCTGGTCCGTTGACATGTGGGTCCCCAAGAAGGCAACTCTAACTTTCAACGGGCTTCCCTGGTTGCTCCAGACGTGCCCCGACTCTCCATCGCTTGGGGAGTCCCCCGGACCTTGCTGGTCCGCAGCAAAGCATCTTTACTCTTACTGCGTGGGTTGCCATTGCCAAGGCTTGTTGTGTTCAATCCGAGCACCCACACCCCAGCACTCGACATCCTTCGTGGGACAGCTCGAATCCGGCTCCTGGTCGTCTTCGACGTCTCCTGGACCCCGTGGCTGCAGAGTCAAGCTTCACCTCTTCGCAAATGAAGCACCCGACATCGGTGGGCATTTGATTGCTCCGCTCCTGGTCACGTGAAGTGACCCAGACTCTGTCCCCTCTGCTTTCAGGTTCTTCTCATCTTCGATCCAGGCTTGGATCCACCCGGACACTTTTCTTCTTCACGGCAGCAGCACTTTGCAGCAGATCGCCATTGAAATCAACGACGATTCCCGACACCGTTTAAACACCTATGCACCCGGCTTCCCTGGGTGAGGTAACTCGAGTACTCCGGTACTCTCGTGGGTGTTGGCCCTAGAACCCCTTAAGCCTAAAGGGTTTGCTCAAAGTCCTCTCCTAAGTGTCCTTTTTCTTTAAAATTCCAACCGCGACTTTCCTCATAGAATCCTACGGCGCTCGCGGCTGTGTTCTCACACTGCATACGTCCCCCGTGGGTCTCCTGTCACTACCTTGGGTGGTTCCTTGGGGTCCCAGCGATTCTACGTGCTCTAGGCACTGTGTCTAGTCAAGTCGTGGTTCTTATACCACTTTCTTAGTATATGGTTTGGTCTCCCCCTGGAGCCCACTGTGTATTGTGCTATTTACTGTCGTTTTAGTACTGTGATATTGTGTATCTTGGACTCAAATCTCATAAAGAGATTAGTGAGTGTTTAGAAATAAATACATATATTTTATATATACCTGGTGTGGTTCTCCTTTCATTTGGTCATTCAAGAGGTTATAATCTGGTAAACCAAGCTGCTTTACACTCCTTCAAGACTTAGCCTGAAGGCTGCTCTCCATAGCTACCACTAGGATAGCTTTCTATAAGGTTGTCTTTAAACCCATCATCAAGAAGGGTCGTTTGGACTGGTGCAAGGTGCCCACTATAACTAGTGGTCAGCATATGCCAGGCCAACTTCTCACAGGGACCAGTTGCTGAAAGCAGCAAGTGGTCTGGGGAGTCTCACAAAGGCAGCATGCCTTTGAAGCTTCCCCTTTGTGAACCCTGCCCATCCTGGGGGAGGAGGCTTGGCACCTCATCCCAGGATGTGCATTATTTCAGGCCCCCGAGAGCGGCAGGTTTTCGACCCAGGGGTCCAGAAACATGTCTGTTGATGGCAGCCTAAGCAGCCACTCAGTCGGGACACTAGAAGTTGGTTGAGTTTCAGGGGGCATCTCTAAGATGCCCTCTGTCGTGCATTTTACAGTAAATCCCACACTGGCATCAGTGTGGGTTTAATGTGCTGAGAAGTTTGATACTAAACTTCCCAGTTTTCAGTGTAGCCATTATGGTGTTGTGGAGTTTGTAATGACAAACTCCCAGCACCATATACTCTTAATGGCAGCACTGCACTTACAGTGCCCAGGAATGGGCTTGGGCACTGTAGGGGTACAGGGCTCATGCACCTGTACCCTCACCACTGGTATAGGGCACCCAGCTAGAGGGGTGACTGATCTATGCCAGTGCAGTGGGTTGTAGGCATGGCACACAGGGATGTGTGCCATGTCGACTCTTCACTTTGTTCTGCACCAAGACACGCAGCCTGCAAAGGCAGTGTGTGAGTGTAGTGGTACAGGACCTCTAAGGGTGGCACAATAAGTGCTGCAGCCCTTAGAGGCCTTCTCTGGTTACAGTGCCCTGGGTACCTGTGGTACCATTTACCAGGGGCTGACATGTGGCCAGAGATGCCAATTGGGTTTGTGTGTCAATGCAGTTTTAGGGAAGGAACACAGGCCCTGGGCACCTGATTAGCAGGAGCCCAGGGCATACTCAGTCAAAGAACATCAGCAATTCAGCAAAAAGTGAGGGCATACCATGCAGAAAGAGGGCACTTTCTCACACCTCCCTGTCCGAGCTAGAGTATTATAGCAACCCATCCAGGGAACAGTATTATAACCACCGACCAAGGAGGCGGAGTGTTGTAACCGCACATCGAGGCGAGGAGAGCATTATAAACATCCAACAATGGAACTGAGTATTATGACCACCCACCTGGGAGCAGACTATTAAAACCATCCTCCAAGGGGAGAGAGTATTATAGCCACCCATCCAGGGGAACAATATTATAACCACTGACCAAGGTTCTGGTTTCTGTGTGGTGGAGGGCACTACAGTAGGTGAAAACGATGAGCCGGGTTAGATTTCTGGAGGTGGGAACGATGAGCCTGGTTAGGGTTCCTGTGTGGTAGAGGGCACCACGGGAGGTGGGAACGATGAGCTTGGTTATGGTTTCTGTCTGGCAGGGGGCAGCACAGGAGGTGGGGACGATGAGTCTGGCTATGGTTTCTGTGTGGGAGAGGGCACCACAGGAGGTGGGAACGATGAGCCTGGCTATGGTTTGTGTGTGGTATAGGGCAGCACAGGAGGTGGGAACGATGAGCCTGGCTATGGTTTCTGTGTGGGAGAGGGCAGCAGAGGAGGTGGGAACGATGAGCATGGTTAGAGTTTCTGTGTGGCAGGGGGCAGCCCAGGAGGTGGGAACGATGACCCTTGTTAGAGTTTCTGTGTGGCAGGGGGCAGCACAGGAGGTGGGAATGATGAGCCTGGTTAGAGTTTGTGTGTGGCAGGGGGCAGCACGGGAGGTGGGAACGATGAGCCTGGTTAGGGTTTCTGTGTGGCAGGGGGCAGCACGGGAGGTGGGAACGATGAGCCTGGTTATGGTTTCTGTGTTGTAGAGGGCAGCAGAGGAGGTGGGAACGATGAGCCTGGTTATGGTTTCTGTGTGGTAGAGGGCAGCAGAGGAGGTGGGAACGATGAGCCTGGTTAGGGTTTCTGTGTGGTAGAGAGCAGCACAGGAGATGAGAACGATGAGCCTGGTTGTGGTGTCTGTGTTGTAGAGGGCAGCAGAGGAGGTGGGAACGATGAGCCTGGTTGTGGTTTGTGTGGTAGAGGGCAGCAGAGGAGGTGGGAACGATGAGCCTGGTTATGGTTTCTGTGTAGTAGAGGGCAGCACAGGAGGTGGGAACGATGAGCCTGGTTAGGGTTCCTGTGTGGCAGGGGGCAGCACAGGAGGTGGGGACGAGGAGCCTGGTTATGGTTTGTGTGTGGTAGAGGGCAGCACAGGAGGTGGGAACGATGAGCCTGGTTATGGTTTGTGTGGTAGAGGGCAGCAGAGGAGGTGGGGACGATGAGCCTGGTTATGGTTTCTGTGTTGTAGAGGGCAGCAGAGGAGGTGGGAACGATGAGCCTGGTTATGGTTTCTGTGTGGTAGAGGGCAGCAGAGGAGGTGGGAACGATGAGCATGGTTAGAGTTTGTGTGGCAGGGGGCAGCCCAGGAGGTGGGAACGATGACCCTTGTTAGAGTTTCTGTGTGGCAGGGGGCAGCACAGGAGGTGGGAATGATGAGCCTGGTTAGAGTTTGTGTGTGGCAGGGGGCAGCACGGGAGGTGGGAACGATGAGCCTGGTTAGGGTTTCTGTGTGGCAGGGGGTAGCACGGGAGGTGGGAACGATGAGCCTGGTTATGGTTTCTGTGTTGTAGAGGGCAGCAGAGGAGGTGGGAACGATGAGCCTGGTTGTGGTTTGTGTGGTAGAGGGCAGCACAGGAGATGAGAACGATGAGCCTGGTTGTGGTGTCTGTGTTGTAGAGGGCAGCAGAGGAGGTGGGAACGATGAGCCTGGTTGTGGTTTGTGTGGTAGAGGGCAGCAGAGGAGGTGGGAACGATGAGCCTGGTTATGGTTTCTGTGTAGTAGAGGGCAGCACAGGAGGTGGGAACGATGAGCCTGGTTAGGGTTCCTGTGTGGCAGGGGGCAGCACAGGAGGTGGGGACGAGGAGCCTGGTTATGGTTTGTGTGTGGTAGAGGGCAGCACAGGAGGTGGGAACGATGAGCCTGGTTATGGTTTGTGTGGTAGAGGGCAGCAGAGGAGGTGGGGACGATGGAGCCTGGTTATGGTTTCTGTGTTGTAGAGGGCAGCAGAGGAGGTGGGAACGATGAGCCTGGTTATGGTTTCTGTGTGGTAGAGGGCAGCAGAGGAGGTGGGAACGATGAGCCTGGCTATGGTTTCTGTGTGGTAGAGGGCACCACAGGAGGTGGGAACGATGAGCCTGGCTATGGTTTCTGTGTGGTAGAGGGCAGCACAGGAGGTGGGGACGATGAGCCTGGTTATGGTGTCTGTGTGGGAGAGGGCAGCACAGGAGGTGAGGACGATGAGCCTGGTTATGGTTTCTGTGTGGTAGAGGGCACCACAGGAGGTGGGAACGATGAGCCTGGTTAGGGTTCCTGTGTGTAGCAGGGGGCTGCACAGGAGGTGGGGACGATGAGCCTGGTTATGGTTTCTGTCTGGCAGGGGGCAGCAGAGGAGGTGGGAACGATGAGCCTGGTTATGGTTTATGTGTGGTACAGGGCAGCACAGGGGGTGGGAACGAAGAGCCTGGTTAGGGTTTCTGTGTGGCAGGGGGCAGCACAGGAGGTGGGAACGAAGAGCCTGGTTATGGTTTATGTGTGGGAGAGGGCAGCACAGGAGGTTGAACCGATGAGCCTGGTTATGGTTTCTGTGTGGTGGAGGGCAGCACAGGAGATGAGAACGATGAGCCTGGTTATGGTTCCTGTGTGTAGCAGGGGGCAGCACAGGAGGTGGGGACGATGAGCCTGGTTAGGGTTCCTGTGTGTAGCAGGGGGCAGCACAGGAGCTGGGGACGATGAGCCTGGTTATGGTTCCTGTGTGTAGCAGGGGGCAGCAGAGGAGGTGGGGACGATGAGCCTGGTTAGGGTTCCTGTGTGTAGCAGGGGGCAGCACAGGAGGTGGGGACGATGAGCCTGGTTTTGATTTCTGTGTGGTAGAGGGCAGCACAGGAGGTGGGAACGATGAGCCTGGTTATGGTTTCTGTGTGTAGCAGGGGGCAGCACAGGAGGTGGGGACGATGAGCCTGGTTATGGTTTATGTGTGGCAGAGGGCAGCACAGGAGGTGGGAACGATGAGCCTGGTTATGGTTTCTGTGTGGCAGAGGGCAGCACAGGAGGTGGGGACGATGAGTCTGGTTATGGTTTCTGTATTGTAGAGGGCACCACAGGAGGTGGAACCGATGAGCCTGGTTATGGTTTCTGTGTTGTAGAGGGCAGCACAGGAGGTGGGAACTATGAGCCTGGTTATGGTTTCTGTGTGGTAGAGGGAACCACAGGAGGTGGGAACGATGAGCATGGGTATGGTTTCTGTGTGGGAGAGGGCACCACAGGAGGTGGGAACGATGAGCCTGGTTAGGCTTTGTGTGTGGCGGGGGCAGCACAGAAGGTGGGGACGATGAGCCTGGTTATGGTTTCTGTGTGGGAGAGGGCACCACAGGAGGTGGGAACGATGAGCCTGGTTAGGCTTTGTGTGTGGCGGGGGCAGCACAGAAGGTGGGGACGATGAGCCTGGTTATGGTTTATGTGTGGTACAGGGCAGCACAGGAGGTGGGAACAATGAGTCTGGTTAGATTTCTGGAGGTGGGAACGGTGAGCTGGTTATGATTTCTGAGTGGTAGAGGGCACCACAGGAGGTGGGGAGGATGAGCCCAAGTTATAGTTTGCGTAGTAGAGAGCTGTGCAGGAGGTTGGGGAGACGAGCCCAGTTATGGTTGTTTAGGGCTGCACAGGACAACACAGATGGATCCATTGTTGGGGTTTTACATCTGTATCCTGTCATCCCCTACATACCAAAATCTCGAGCCTTGCCGATGACGTTTGTAAGCTTCTTCTGCTGCTTCATACACACACCTGCAAGGAAAAGAGGAAAACAATTACGTCCTCCGTGACTCACCACAGAACGAACACACACACACACACACACACACACACACACACACACACCCCCACACACACACACCCACCCCCACCCCACACACACAACCCATGAGGTGGCATACCCATGTTAAACAGAAGGACTACATGGATCTGGTTCCTCAAACCTTTAACGGATAATATTCTGTCAACAGCCTTAAAGACGTCCCCACAAATTCCCTCTGTAAGTTATTAGAAGTATTCAGTAACTAGTTATATATTTCTTGTAACAATTACTACCTCAAGTGGTGATGATGTTAATAAATTGGTACCATGGGTATTTAAGGAAGAGATTAGCAAAATATAGGCCACACAAAACAGAGCTGAGCTGCCCTCTTGAATACTGTGGTGATGTTTAAATAAGAAATGCTTTCCCATGTATTAAATATGCCCCAAACCAAATGGCGGGGAAAAAAAATCTGAGGTGAAATCTTGTCCTGGTGCATTGTGGGTTTCAGGAGGGATCACGCGCCACCTAGAAACAGAAACCTCTTCTTCGAAGAAAAACCTGCAATGTCCACACCCAACAGTGGATGGCCGGAGTGCGCCAGCATGTGAACCTACTGCACTGCAAGCTGCAAATCAATGGTTACAGGTAAGTAACAGTTTCCTTTTGTAACACACTTTGTTCTATAGTCGTGCACACATTTAGTTTTGGTTATTGGCCGATGTGATAAGATCGCTGGAAGGTGACGATTTCCACTGTTAATCTAAAATGCCCAACAGAGGGGTGGGTATCGAATAATTAAAGTAAATGCCCAATAGTTAGGATTGAATTGATCACAGCTGCACATTTCATGTATGCATTCCTTCCTTCTGGATTCCCGATTTTGTGGTTTAACCAATATTACTGTACGATTAGGCACAGTCTTAGACAAAAGCACTTCTGTAAAACTTACTAATGGCAAGATTCAGTTTTATATTATTTTATTAACTCTTAAATGGCCCTACCTACACGGCTACTTGTTTAGCACGTACCAACAAATGACACTTGATATTATAAATCTCATTATTTCGGAGTTTGAATTTTGATGGTGAGTAATCAATACTCCCCCAATCGGATATGACAATCTATCTGTATCCTCTACTGAAGATCACCTTGGCTATACAAGCAGACAGCGGATATCTCATCCTGACAGAGTTGCGGAGTAACACTCTCTCTCTCTCCCTGACAGGGACGCGGGGTAAGACACATTCTCTCCCTGACAGGGACGCGGGGTAAGACACATTCTCTCCCTGACAGGGACGCGGGGTAAGACACATTCTCTCCCTGACAGGAGGGACGGGGTAAGACACTCTCTCCCTGACAGGGACGCGGGGTAAGAGACACACTCTCTCCCTGACAGGGGGGGCGGGGTAAGACACTCTCTCCCTGACAGGGACGCGGGGTAAGACACACACTCCCCAACAGGGATGCGGGGTAAGACACACACTCCCCGACAGGGACGCGGGGTAAGACACACTCTCCCAGACAGGGACGTGGGGTAAGACACTCTCTCCCCGACAGGGACGCGGGGTAAGACACTTTCTCCCCGACAGGGACGCGGGGGTAAGACACTCTCTCCCCGACAGGGACGCGGGGTAAGACACTCTCTCCCCGACAGGGACGCGGGGTAAGACACTCTCTCCCCGACAGGGACGCGGGGTAAGACACTCTCTCCCCGACAGGGACGCGGGGTAAGACACTCTCTCCCCGACAGGGACGCGGGGTAAGACACTCTCTCCCCGACAGGGACGCGGGGTAAGACACTCTCTCCCCGACAGGGACGCGGGGTAAGACACTCTCTCCCTGACAGGGACGCGGGGTAAGACACTTTCTCCCCGACAGGGACGCGGGGTAAGACACTTTCTCCCCGACAGGGACGCGGGGTAAGACACTTTCTCCCCGACAGGGACGCGGGGTAAGACACTCTCTTCCTGACAGGAACGCGGGGTAAGACACACACTCCCTGACAGGAACGCGGGGTAAGACACACACTCCCTGACAGGAACGCGGGGTAAGACACTCTCCCTGACAGGAACGCGGGGTAAGACACTCTCTCTCCCTGACAGGGACACGGGGTAAGACACTCTCTCTCCCTGACAGGGACACAGGGTAAGACACTCTCTCTCCCTGACAGGGACACGGGGTAAGACACTCTCTCTCCCTGACAGGGACACGGGGTAACACACTCTCTCCCAGACAGTGACGTGGGGTAACACTTTCTCTCCCTGACTGGGACGCGAGGTAACACTCTCTCTCCCTGACTGGGATGCATGGTAACACTCTCACTGGTACCTGTTCTCAAATTCTAAAGACAGAGAAGAGAATTCTACAGCAAATCGATGCTTGAATATTGTGGAGCCAAAATGAACCCAGTTGGTATACAAGTGAAGATGAACCATGCGTTTTTATGGAAAATATACACTCCAATAAAATGAGGAATCACATAAGTACTTACATGACTGGATGCTGCTCGTTATTGCAAACAGTAAACAGTAATATACTCATCCAGGCTCACTGGCGCCTGGACGATGGAAAATGTAAGTAATAACTAATGTTTGTTTTATGGAGGCAATCTGCCTACGAGGAGGTCAAACAGCGAGGTTGCACTCTTATCAGAGCCCTACAGGCTCTATTTCCCTCCTCCCCTCGATTAGCAAAATCCTAGAGCGGCATGTTAATTCAGTCTTATCTGAGTTCTTAGAATCAAATAACCTGCTTCACCCCTCACAGACTGGTTTCCGACCCCAACACGAAACAGAAACATCGCTGTTAGCGGTGACCGAAGAATCCAGGAGAATATTGGATCAAGGTGGTGCAGCGGCCATCATTCTCCTGGACCTCAGCGCCGCATTCGACACCGTTAACTATGACATCTTAATCCTTAGACTCAGGAATCTTGGAGTGACTGGGGGCGTCATCACCTTGCTGCAGTCATTCTTAGAAGACAGGTTCTTCCAGGTCTTAGGGGGTAACGTCAGTTCTAAACGGATGCCACTTAGCTGCGGTGTGCCTCAGGGGTCCTCCCTGAGCCCTACATTATTTAATGTATACGTGTCAATCAGGGAATTATAAGTGCGCTACTCACCCGTGAGGGTCTCAAGGCGCTGGAGATGGGGGGGGAGGGGGGGGGGCGGTCCGCAGATCTTTTTAGCCGAAGAGCCAGGTCTTGAGGGTCTTCCTGAAGGTGTTTAGGGAGGGGGCGTGTCTGATGTCTGCCAGTAGCTCGTTCCAGGTCTTGGCTGCAATGTGAGAGAAGGATCTTCCGCCTGCTCTGGCTCTGTGGATGCGCGGGGTTTCGGGCAGTGCGCGGTTGGAAGATCGGAGGTTTCTTTTGGGTACGTGGAAGTTGATTCTGTCGTTGAGGTATTTGGGTCCGTTGTTGTGTAGGCATTTGTAGGCGTGAGTGAGGATTTTGAAAGTGACTCTTCTCCACGGGGAGCCAGTGGAGACTTCGTAGGGGTTGGCTGATGTGTTCGTGTAGGGGGATGCCGAGGACGAGTCTGGTGGCGGTGTTCTGTACTGACTTGAGTTTGCGGAGTATGGACTTGTTGATGCCGGCGTAGAGTGCGTTTCCATAGTCCAGTCTGCTGGTGATGAGTGTGTGGGTGACTGTCTTCCTTGACTCAGGGGGGATCCACTTGAAGGTCTTGCGGAGGGTGTTGAAGCAGCTGGAGGTGATGGCGTGGACCTATCGGTTCATGGCGAGTGATGAGTCGAGTACGTTGCTGAGGTTCTTGGCGTGGTCTGAGGGGGTAGGTGGGTTTCCGAGGGCAGTCGGCCACCAGGTGCTGCCCCATGCAGAAGGGGTGGTACCGAGGACGAGGACTTCTGTCTTCTCGGCGTTGAGCTTCAGGCAGATGTTGGTCATCCAGACTGCGACGTCTTGCATTCCTTTCTGGAAGTTGAGTTTGGCAGTGGTGGGGTCTTTGGTGAGGGAGAGGATGAGCTGGGTGTCGTCGGCATAGGATACGATGTTGAGGCCGTGTTGTCGGACGATGGCTGTGAGGGGGCCATGTAGATGTTGAAGAGGGTGGGGCTCAGTGATGAACCCTGTGGGACTCCGCAGGTGATTTTCGTGGGGTCGGAGAGGAAGGGTGGGAGTCTGATCCTTTGGCTTCTTCCGGTGAGGAATGATCGGATCCAGTCCAGGGCTGTTCCTTGTATGCCTGCGTCGTGTAGTCTGGCGACTAGTGTGCGGTGGGAGACTGTGTCGAAGGCCGCTGATGGATCGAGTAGGATGAGGGCTGCGGAGTGGCCTTGGTCCAGGAGGGTGCGGATGTCGTCTGTGGCGGCGAGTAGGGCGGTCTCTATGCTGTGGTTGCTTCGGAATCCAGTTTGGGACGTGTCGAGGACGGCGTTCTCTTCAATGAATAGTGTCAGTTTCCTGTTGACTGTTTTCTCTGCAACTTTGGCTGCGAAGGGGAGGAGCAAGATGGGCCAATAGTTCTTGAGGTCGGTGGGGTCAGCTGTGGGCTTCTTGAGCAGGGGTCTAACTTCTGCGTGCTTCCAGTCATCTGGGAAGGTGTCCGTTTTGAAGGTGGTGTTGATGGTGCGTTGTAGTTCAGGTGCGATGGCGGCCACGGCTCTGTGGTAGATGTGAGGGGGGCAGGGGTCGGTGGGGGCCCCGAGTGGATGCTTTTCATGGTCGAGGCGGTGTCTTCGGCCGTGATCGGTGTCCAGGCTGGTGTTTCTGGGGGGCAGGGGGCCGTCTGGTGGCTGGTCGAAGTTGTCGTAGAGGTTTTTGATCTTGAGGTGGCAATAGGGTCCAAGCTTGTCGCAGAGGTCTTGGGATGGGGTGAGGTCTGTGGCTTCGCTGCGTGGGTTGGTGAATTCTTGAATGACACTGAAAAGTTCCTTGGAGTTGGCCAGGATTTTGTTGTGGATGAAGTTCCTCTTGGTGGCTCTGATCTGGTTGTGGAAGTCCGTCATGGCGTCCTTGTAGGTGGTGTGGTTCTCGGTTGTCTTGGATTTTCTCCAGTTCTTCTCCAGGCGTCTGCAGGTGCGTCTGGCATCTTGGAGAGCGGTGGTGAACCAGGCGGCTTTCCTGGGGCGTTGTCTGTCGGGGTTGCGTAGCGGGGCGAGCTCGTCTGCGCAGTTGGAGATCCAGGTGTGGAGTTCTCTGGCTGCGTCGTTTGCGTCGGGTGTCCAGGTGTGGTTGTCTCGGGTGAGGGTGGAGTCAAGTTGCTCGTCGGTAACCTTGCTCCAGTTCCTTCGTGGTGGGCGTGGGGCTGGTTTGGGTGCCTTGGGTTTGTTGATGGCGAAGTGTACGCAGTGGTGGTCGGTCCATGGCGGCTGCGTTGTGTGGCTGAATTGGACGCGGTTTCCTGCCGCGAAGATGGGGTCGCGGTGTGTCCTGCTCTGTGAGTCGGTGTGTTGACGAGTTGTTTAAGTCCGATGCTGGCGAGGTTGTCACGAAGGATAGTGGAGTTGGGGTTGTCGAGGTGGAAGTTCAGGTCTCCAATGAGTATATAGTTTGTTGAGGCGATGGCGTGGGGTGCGATGAAGGTGGTGGTGGCGGCGAAGGGTGTTCGGGGGCCGGGGGGTCTGTAGACGAGGGTTCCTCGGAGTGTGGCTTTGGGGGTGGTCTGGATCTGGAAGTGCAGGTGTTCGGCGGACGGGAAGGTTTTGCTGGAGGTGGTGAGGCGGAGAGTGCTCTTGTGGGCGATGGCGAGGCCCCCTCCTGGGTTGTTGGGGCGGCCTTTCCTCTGGATCTTGTATCCGTCTGGGATGGTGGTGCTGATGTCGGCGGCGGAGGATGCGTTGGTCCAGGTCTCTGTGAAGAAGGCGATGTCGGGCGAGAGAGAGTCGAGTAGGTTCCAGATTTCCATGGCGTGTTTGTGTACGGAGCGTACGTTGAGGAGGATGCATTTTAGGGTGTCGCCGGTGCTGGCGTCGGCGGTGTTGGAGGCCGGGGTGGCGGTGAGGGTCTGGCGTTAGTGGAGGCAGGAGAACTGGCCGTGGGTCGTGTTCGGCGAGGCCTGTTGGCATTCTCCAAGTCTTCCAGGGTTGAGTGTGAGGAGGGTGGTGGTGTCGTAGCGATGGGTAGTGGGAGGTCCAGGGTTCCTGGCGCTGGCCGCGGTCGGTCGCAGACGGGCTTGCCTTTGGCGCGACCGCGCAGCGGCCACCATTAAGTAGGGGAGGTGGGAGGGAGGAGAGGCTGGGAGGCGGGAGCGGGGGAATTCCGGGGGGGAGGGGCCGCAGGGGAAGCAGCGGCGAAAGGAACAGGCAGGCACGAGAAAATAAAAACAGTGGTGGAATTGCAGCAAGACACAGATGGGCACAATAACAGTGGCACAACAGGGAAAAAATTAAGAAAAAAAACAGCTGAGAAAGGTTACGTGGTTGCAGGCAGTCTGGTCCCAGTTGGAGCGGGCAGCAGGCGCAGGAGCGGGCAGCAGCCTCGAACCAAGGAGGAGGTCGGGGTCTGGAGGCAAAAGTCCTTAAACCACCCAGGAACCCCGACCTCTAGCTTAGGTCCCTCCCTGGAGAAGGTAGCGAAATGGATGGCGCTCTCCTGCCTGAAACTAAACGGAGACAAGACAGATCTCATGCTCCTAGGCAATTTGCCAACTTTCCATCCTGGGCTACTGTGGCCAAATTGTCTTGGGCGCCCACTGTAGGAAGGTGGAATCTGACTATATTGTTGCCCCCACTTTTTTCCTGGGGTTTTGCTGGTTTATGACTTAGTTGGACTGGGATCCTGCTATTCAGGGCCCCAGTCTATCTGCTTCCTCTATAAAATGGTTTCCCTGTGCCTTAGGCACATCTCTGATTGGAATCTGGAGTGCCCTTATAAGTCCCTAGTATATGGTATACTATGTACCCAGGGCATAGGTACCTCAGAGGCCTACGAGGGGCTGCAGCATGTATTGTGCCACCCCTGGAAGGCCAGCCAAAAGGACACCACAGGTCTGCTACTGCAGCCTGGGTAAGGTGGTGCATGCACCCCTTACTGTGATATAGGCTACCTATATCACTACATACATACACACATATAAACCTATAAGTCACTCCTATGGCAGGCCTTATCAATCCTGAAGGCAGAGTGTGTGGTTCGTATGTGAGAGGGTGCCCCTACATGAGCTGGGCCCCTCTGCAGCGTTCGGAGACCCTTCTCTGATGCGGTTTGTAGTGCAGCCCGACCATATACTCTTAAGCGCATTATAACCTCGCGTTAAATGCTAACTTTGGGATGGCTGCACGGAAACATGTCGTGTTTGGTGTCAAACATCTTGGAATACTAACCCCCCCGCCAGTTCTGGCGGCGGGGGTAGCATTCCACCCTTCTAGAGGGAGAGACATGTACACACCGGTATACCCGGTCCTGACTTTCCAGAGCCCTGGCATCACAAAATGGATGCCGCTGCCACAGACACGAGTCTGGCCTCCTGCTGCTGACCAAAACTCCGGCAGGGGAGGCCTGGACAATAGGTTTCCTGTCCCAGGGAGGTGTAACCACCTCCCCAGACAGGATAGTGTGTATTGGGGCTGGGCGGGAGCACTCTCTGGTGCTTGGAAGTCCTGCACTGGGGGCACATTTGGTGTCCCTGTGCATACCCCAGTTCAAACCGGCTCAGGGGCTTCCAGCCCCTGCTCTGGCGCGAAACTGGACAAAGGGAAAGGGGTGTAACCACCCCTCTGCCCTGACCCTCCCATAGGTGGGGCCACAGAGTATGTCCAACCCCTACCTTAGTATAAGTATGGGACCCCAGTCCTTAGGACTTTAGATTTACCTGGACGAAACTCTGACACAGAATCCTGGACCTTCGACGCTCTACTTCAAGATTAGAGGACTGAAGAATCTCCCTTGGGGTCAAGGAGTGACTCCTCTGCTTGGCAGACACCAAAGAAGCAATTGTCGGGTCTGCATCGCTGAAGCTCCCGTCGGACGCCCGAAGTCTTTGCATCACCAGAGGTGGATTTCCAGACTTCCCGAGGCTGCCCTGAGTCCCCAGCAAAGCTGAGGCCCGTAGCTGTCGTGGGTAACGTGGAACCGTGACCCCTGGACACCGAACGCATTTGCAAGTGCATCCTCTTCTGGGTCTCCCACGAAGTCGTGCTTTGGGCTCCGAGTAGCCCCAGCCTCCAGCACCAACTGCACCGAAGATCACTGGCCTCCACTCCACGAGTGTCCTGTGAGCCAGCTCCACGTGCATCGTCTCGAGGCTCCTTCGCGGCCGCTAGTCCGTTGGCTAGTAGGCCCTCCCGAAGGCCAATCTTTTTCTGCTTGGGCTCCCTGGTTGCTCCAGGTGTGCCCTGACTTACCCTCGCTGGGTGAGTCCCCCAGACCTTGCTGGTCTGCAACATCGTCCTTCTTCCATTTCCACGAGACTTGCCGTTGCCAAGGCTTGTTGGGTCCAATCCGGTCGCCGACACCCCTGCAATCGACAGACGTCGTGGGACAGCTCGAATCCAGCTCCTGGTCGTCGTCGACGCCTCCTGGACCTCGTGGCTGAAGAGTCAAGACGACCGTCAACCTACCTGAAGCACTCGACATCGGTGGGCATCTGCTCATCGCCTTCCTGGTCACTGGCTAGTGACCCAGACTCTGTCCCCTCTGCTTTCAGGTTCTTCAGATGTTCGATCCACCTTTGGATCCACCCGAACACTTTCGACTTGGCCGCCAGCAGCACTTTGCAGCAGATCGCCATAGAAAGCGACGACGAAACCCGACCCCGAAATACACCTATGCACCCGGCTCCCCTGGGTGAGGTAACTCGAGTACTCCGGTGCTCCCGTGGGTATTGACACTAGAACAGCCTAGTTCTCAAAGGGTTTGCTCCAAGTCCTCCTCTAAGTGTCCCTTTTCTTTTAAATTCTAATCGCGACTCTCCCCATAGAAGTTAACGGCGGTTCGCGGCTGTGTTCATACACTGCACGGGTCCCCCGTGGGTCCCCTGTGTCACTGCCTTGGGTGGTTCCTTGTGGTCCAAGAACTTCTACAGGCTCTAGGCCTTGTGTCTAGCTCAGTCGTGGTTCTTATACCACTTTATTGGTATATGGTTTGGGACGCCCCTGGGGCTCAAACGTGTATTTGTGCTATTACTGTAGATAACTTATAATTTATGTACTTCGAACTCTAGCCTCATAAAGAGACTAGAGGGGTGTGTTTAGTAATAAATACATATATTTTGAATATATACCTGGTGTGGTGCTCTTTCATTTGGTCACTCAAGAGATTATAGACTGGTAAAACAAGCTGCTTTACATTCCTTCAAGACTTAGCCTGAAGGCTGCTCTCCATAGCTACCACTAGGATAGCTTTCAATAAAGGTTGTCTTTAACCTATCTCCAATAAGGGGTTGTTTGGACTGGTGCAAGGTGCCCACTATAATTAGTGGACAGCATATGCCAGGCCAACTTCTCACACCCACCAGTACCAAAAAAACAGATCAAGAGTCTGGGCATATGGCTGGACCAATTCCTGACTTTTGACTTTCAAGCAGCTAAACTGTCGGCCACATGCTATGGCATGCTGAGGATGCTGAGGAAAATTCCTCCTCTTCTCCCATTCCTTGCTAGGCGGATAATGGTCCAAGCACTGATTCTATCACGCATGGACTACGGGAACGCGCTCTATCTGGGAGCCCCCAATTCACCATCTCCAAACTACAGGTCATTCAAAACTGTGCAGCTCGCTTGCTTCTCAAAATCCCCTATCGGCAATCCGCCAAACCCGCATTGAACACTCTGCATTGGCTGCCCATTCTGGAGAGAGTGAAATTCAAGGCCCTCTGCATCACCCACAAGTTCTTTTGGGAGAAAGGCCCGCCCATTAACCAATCCATCGCTGTACCATACTGCCCTAACAGAAGCCTCCGCTCGGCCAACCTCTTGCTCACGGTCGCCCCAAAAATAAAGAGAGCAAGAAGTGGCGGCCGCTCCTTCTCCTATAATGCTGCCAAGCTTTGGAACTCCCTCCCTTTCCAACTACGTAGGGAGTCTAACCATTCATCTTTCCGAAAACTCCTAAAAACCTGGTTTTTCCAAATCAACAGCCAGTAGAGATGCCTCCTCTGTCCGCGTCCACAGATAGCGCTGGGATGCCTTAGGGTAGCTATGCGCTCTATAAATGCTTATTCATTCATATCATTTATAGTCTGAATCCCCATATGGCAGCAGGGATCCAGACCTGCTACTACCATCTACGCTCACTCCGACATATCTGTAAATATTACCACTGGCCACGCAGGCACTTGTGAAGATATAGCAATAACGCATTACTAGGTCTTCCAAAGTGTGACATGTCTGAGAACACAGCTGCAATTATATGTCAAGACCAGAGGCTCCGATTATGTGCAGTCTCCTTTAAGGTCTTCCCCAACGCAATGGAGTACCACAACAACTGACAACAGACATCTTCTGGGATGCGGTCTCTAATGTCTTCCCCAACGCAATGGAGTACCACAACAACTGACAACAGACATCTTCGGGGATGCAGTCTCTAATGTCTCCCCCAACGCAACGGAGTACCACAACCACTGACAACAGACATCTTCGGGGATGCAGTCTCTTTAACCTCTCGACTGCTTCCACCCCCTGCTGAGCCCTTTCTAGGATGTTTGGATTCGCTCGTGCTAAAACCTTCATAACTTTTTCCCATAAAAGGTATCCACCCAAAATGTACGTCCTTTTTCCCAACATCCTGGAGATTTTAATGGTATCCAGAGTTTGCAGATTTCCCGGGAGGGAAGAGAGAAAACAGCCAACCTATAGCTGCATTTGTTTTAGGGGGGAAAATGTGCTTTGCAAGAAAGTATAATTTTTTCTAAAAATAGCATCAACAAAAGGTTTACTGTGCTGGGATCACCAGCTTTCATGAATAAAGCAGAGTTGTTTCAATAAATACTTTTTGAATAGCAATTTCTGCATTTTGTTAAGTAGTAGTCGATTTTTTCTAATTTGTGAGGTTTGCAGTTTGTGGTGGAAACAAGTGTGAAACACTTGGGTGATCCTGGAAAGCTATACATTTCTGAAATGTAGACAAAATTCTTTCCCAAACAAGCCATTCTTTAAATACAAAAAATCATGAAAATGAGTACGAAAAAAATGCCATTGAAGTTTTCTCCTGTAATTTTTTGTCATGATGGCCAATTTACAAATGCAACATACTGTTATGTCCAGCAGAGTCTTAAGGTCACGAGGATATATAGAGCCATTTAAAGCAATGGCAAAGCCAAGCCTACCTCTACAATACGTGTAAGTCACCCCTATCACAGGCTCACCAAGACCGAAGGCGGGGCGCAGAATACTTCATGGGCAGAAAAAAAGCAAAACTGTTGTTTAACGTGGAAAGGCTTGATCACCCAATACATGCCGACCCATCAGCTCTGCTAACTCCTCAATGGTGCGACCCAAGTTGATACTCCAAGGATCCAAACAACTTGCTACACTAAGCCCGACTGGATTCTCAAAGAATCACTTTCAAGCTCCTCACGCCTACCTACAAAGCCCTCCACAACGCCGGACCTGCATACCTCCACCACCGCCTCTCCTTCTACACTCCCACCAGACATCTCCGTTCCGCCCAACTGGCCCTGGCCACCATCCCACAGATCCGCAAAACAGGCTAGAGGAAGATCCTTCTCCTACCTCGCTGCAAAGATCTGGAACTCCCAGCCTCTGCACCTCAGGCATTCACCATCGCTGCTGCAATTCAGGAAGGACATCAAGACCTGGCTCATTGACTGAACAGCAGACCCAGCTCTACTCCCCTCTCCCTTCCCCCAGTGCCTGGAGACCCTCCCAGGTGAGTACTCATGTTTTACAAGAACAGGGATTGATTGATTGAGCATATAGCTTTTGCAAAAACACATGAAACCCAGAGCCGAGAACTGAGCTGCACTTTGCAATGATTTTTCATTACTAACCATGCACCTCATATGGTAAAAGTCAATGAATTAAAATGGAGTAGGAAGAAAAGCTATATGTTGCTAGGTGGAGAAGATACTGAGCTTAGATGAAGAGAGATCCAGTTGGTAAAAACAAATGTTCTACTGTTCTAGGTTCCCACGTGTACGGAAATGCCTCTCTTTGTATGGTCACCTCCAACTTTTTGCACTGATGCTGCTGGTTTTTGACTCAAGAGTGCACGGAGGCCAGATAACCAGTACACTGACCCTAAAATGTGCATGTTACATTGGCTTATACCCAACTGGCATACGTTAAGCTACCCAAAACTCCCCAGTCTATGGTGCCCAGAGTACCCAGGACATGCAAGTTAGAGAGTCACCCCAGGGATGACAGCACTGGTTGTGCCACTGTTGGACGTGGCCCTTTCCCCCCGAAATTTTTCGTTTTCCCCTAGCCATTTTACCATGTGTGAAACTCACTCAAGATGGCTGCCACAGGCCCCTGCTACTGCAGAGGGGCCTGACACGCATACACACTAGTAGCCAGGGTCAGGCTGGGGTATAGGGATACAGTATCCATTCCATCCCCGCCTCTGGGCCACATAGCCAGGCATGTAGAAGGTTCCAGAACCTTCCGGGCTGTGGGAGGAGTTATGTTTTGCCGCCTTTGGGAGAGTCACCTGACCTGGGAGTATAAAAGGCTTGGAGGGAAAACTTTCTAGTCAGTTGATGAGGCACCACTGAACCTGGGAGAACCTCCGCCGGAGTATAGGCTTTAGGGCCTAGGGGGAGACCTACACTACTGCTGCTGACAGGGTTGAGGCCCTGCTGTAGTAAGATAGCTGAGGAACGCCCACCACCCACTGACCTTGCCCAGTGTGAGGGGACCCAGGGAACCACCTTCAGCGTGCGGGGAGGAACATCAAGCACTCCCAGACCACCAACTCATCCCCCCTCATAAGAAGAAACTTCTGACAGGAAACTTTGACAAGGAACTTATAACAAGGAACTTCTGACAAGAAACTTACAACTAGAAGCGCCTAAGAAGCAACCAAGCTGAAGCAGTCGCAAGACCCCTTAACTTGAGGAGGCCTGTCCGTCCAGCAAGGCCTAAAGCCTAAAACTGCCCAACTGGGGATCACCAGGTAAAGCGCCGTACCCTGAAGCGCTAAACCTTCACCCCCTATCCACCTTTGCCTGTTGCTGGGCTGCCCCCAAGTACTTTGCCAGTCAGCCCTGCCCACAGGCTGCTGGTGCACCCTGTGTGCTGTTGTCCCTCAGGTCACTGACCTTATGATGAAGATTGCCGCCGCCGCCTGAGAGGAGACACCGTGTGGTGAGGTGCGCCGTCGCGCCCTCATCGAGGGAAGCGCTGAGGTGGAGGAAGCCCCTCAGGTGTGTGAGGTGAGGAGCGCCGTCCGCGCCCTCACCGAAGCCTCCCGGGGCCCTCATCGCCGCCGTCGCGGCCAAGAAGTGGTCCCGCCGCCGTAGCGGCCCAAGAAGTGGTCCCGCCGCCGTCGCGGCCCAAGAAGTGGTCCCGCCGCCGTCGCGAACGGCACCATGCACAGGACAAGATCGCCCTGCTTCTTTCTGACACTCAAGTAGACTTGGGCTCTTGCACAAGCCCCAGGTTTATACCGCAATTTTGTTGGCTGGGATAAGGACTCTCCTTATCATATCATACCCATAAGGTCCAGCCCGCAAGTGCAACCACAATATCCCATTAAACGAGATGCTAAAGCATCCATTAAAGACATGTTTTTGCAGTTGGAGTAATTGAACCCTGCATCTCTCAGATGAATAATCCTCTTTTTCCTGTTTTGAAACCGGATCATTCATATCGAATAGTCTAAGTCTACAGACATTTAAACAGTCATACAAGCACATTTGCAATACAAAAAACACACCGTATGGCACTAATTAACCATATAGTCCGTAAAAAATACAAAACGACCTTGGATATTTCCAATGTTTTTTTAAGTCAAAATCTATCGCCTGAAAGCAGAGATTGTACAGCCTTCTCTGCACTTGGCATTCAAAGAAGTTATGCATGGCTCCCCATGGGCTATAGGAATAGCCCGGGATTATTTGCTGCCCGCATTGTGTCAATTCTACATGATATTGACCCGGACGCATTGTCTTATGTAGATGACATCTACCTGATAGACGAGGAGTTAAACCTACACTTGCCAGAGTGAACTGCATAATTTTAGGATTCACTGAATATGGCTATAAATTCAACTTTCGGAATTCGCATATCACATTTCTAAGTGTCCTTTTCTTAGAATATTAACTAACATATGAGGGTAAGAGTCTTGCCCCGCACTTTTTGGAGAAGTTTGCACAATTGCAACCTCCAAATACATTAAAGAAACTACAATCCTCATTAGGATTCCTTAATTTTGGCAGACCATACATTCCAGATTATGCCCAACGCATTAAATCACTATATGAATTAATTCATCCTGATTTTTCCAATACATTTTGGAAATCAGAGCACACAGATACACTCAGAACTTTACAATCTGACTTGCTTGCCACACGTCACTTACATACACGTGTTTTATGGGATGCCATTGGATTCACCTATATCACTTTTA
This sequence comes from Calotriton arnoldi, assembly GCA_963921515.1. Lineage (NCBI taxonomy): Eukaryota > Metazoa > Chordata > Amphibia > Caudata > Salamandridae > Calotriton > Calotriton arnoldi. Next base: position 935,923 of record CAWUFW010002099.1, read on the forward strand.
ACAAAGGTGAGACAGTGCAGATGGCATATAAAAATCGCATTTATATTCCAAAGCAGAAATGCGTTTTGCCTCCACTGAATAAATACTGACTGCAGTGCAGATAGCTATTCCTAAGGAGCGGCCACTTGCACAAGGGAAACACATTATTGTTGTTACTCCTGTGCCAGCCTTAGAGGCTGTGACAAAGGCTTCAAACGCTAAAGCCCTCCATCCTAGATGGATACAATGAGCAACATCCTTAACAGCTGTTGATGTAGGCTTTGTCTTTGACCCGTCTTTACTGACAAGAATTCTTGCAGTATGACCATGTTTATCCCATGCCCAATTTGGTCTTACCTCTTGAACAGTATAAACAGAATGTTCACACGGATGGTTCAGCCCAGCCTGCTTATAGGCTCCAAATCGCAGTATTCGGCGGCGTGTGCCACTGTTGCTGGTGTGATCTTGGGAGCGGCCACTTGCACAAGGGAAACACATTATTGTTGTTACTCCTGTGCCAGCCTTAGAGGCTGTGACAAAGGCTTCAAACGCTAAATCCCTCCATCCTAGATGGATACAATGAGCAACATCCTTAACAGCTGTTGATGTAGGCTTTGTCTTTGACCCGTCTTTACTGACAAGAATTCTTGCAGTATGACCATGTTTATCCCATGCCCAATTTGGTCTTACCTCTTGAACAGTATAAACAGAATGTTCACACGGATGGTTCAGCCCAGCCTGCTTATAGGCTCCAAATCCCAGTATTCGGCAGCGTGTGCCACTGTTGCTGGTGTGATCTTGGGTGGAAAATTCCAACCAAAAACAACTTGCACTCAGTCCTTCGGGGACTGCTCAGTTGGCTGAACTAAAAGCTTAGCTTCTTGCGCTTGACCATACGGATCCTGAATTCCCCATACTTATTGAGAGTGATTTGTATTACTGGGTGCAGTCCTTTAACAATAATCTACATTATTGGGGTCAGAATGAATTCAAAGATTCCTAAGGCAACACAATCAAGCATAAAATGCTTTGGGTTAACGTGGCAGACCTCAGAGATAGGCTGCCACATGCTCACATTAAACATACATTGAGTCATCAGCGTGTGGGAGCACACGTTGTAGGGAATTCTTTGGCTGATGGAGTGGCCAAATTTGCAGTTGCGACTGCCACATTGCTGCAATTACTCATTCTGAAACGAGAATAGACTGATATTTCAGCTGCTGTTAATGCGAATAAAGACGGCACCCCCCTACCTAAGGGATTTGCATCTAAATATACCTACCACTTGAGTAAACAAAACATTCCTTTTGTAACTATTCCAGGAGTTGGTGATCGATTGATTCCAAACCAAGACCACAGACTAGCCTTAGTGATAGCTGTGCACAAAGGTGTTGCTTCTGCACATGCAGGTGTGGCTGCCACAATTTTGCTGCTTATCCAGATCTAGTAGTGCTTGGGGGCGAGTTTCTGAAAAGTTTCAGTGCTCCGTCCATCATATCCTTGTGTTTGCTTTGTGCGCCCTAAGTTGGCAGGGTATTCCCAGACGTGGGTCGCTTGCTCACTTTGCCACTGGATTCAAGCTAGCCTGGCTGATGAGGGGTGTTACCCCAAAACCAGTCTCAGGATTCTCGTTTCCGGTACAGGGACGACCTGGCTTGGCAGTACAGGCTGGACTGTTCCCATGAGGAACAGGGTAAAGACTAATTTACATATAGCTAGGTCTGAACTGGGGTGGCGAAGTGAGCTAAAGAATGACGATGGATTCGAACCAAATCTAATAGTTACTGGAGGGTGAGTGTCTGAAAAGTTTCAGCACTCTGTCCATCATCTCCTTGTGTTTGCACAGCAATTATTGGTGGCATGGCTTCTAGCAACAAAAGATGTGTCCTTGGTTGTGACGTTTGTCAACAAATTAAAGCTTCCACTGCGGCCCGTCCACCGCAGACACACCTGCAGATCTGGCCTCTGCTACAAATGCCAACAACTCGACTGAAGTGAGTATTGAATTTACTACTGCACCGTCTGCAGCTGATCCAGATCCACCACTCTTGAAATTTTATGATTCTTTAAACGTACTGGTGGCACCAGTTTTTCAATGATCTGCTTTTTGGTGTTATATGAGTCAAGAAGATTTTTCTTCTGATTCTTTTGATGACTCTTCCGTTTTAAACAATCCTCCTGCATGGATCTGCGTTTTCTTTTCATGGCTGAAACGCGCTTATCTACTCCAGCCTTGCATATACGTTTGGATAACACTTTCCTTGTTTTTTTTATTCCTGTGGATTGGACTTGACAGTTTTTTTCTTGCTGATTAATGGCCACTATCTTCCGGAACGCTCTGCTACAGAACTGGTCGACGGGGTGTTGGCTCCCCACTCTTCTTCACATATGCTAAAGGGAGACTTGTCCCCCGTGAACATTTCAGCTGCTCCAGTAACTGATGGAATTGTTTGGGATAAAGCTCCTTGCGACATATACAGTCCTACGGAGATCCTGCAGATACCATATGTGTTTAGGGTTTCTATGGGGGAAGTGAGGGTACCTGGGTTACATGCTGATGATTGGGATGTTGAAACTGTAAACTCAAAGCTCTCGGAGCTGGAATACTATACTGTTTTCGAATCAGAGGATTTGTACCTTAATTCTGTTCACAATGCTGAGATGTTCTGTTATCACCATTATGGACATCATTATTTACATCAAGCTAGTGTTTAACGCACACTTTTTAATTACACGCAATGAGAAAATTGTCCAACTCCCCCACAAGGGAGTTCCAAAACATACAAAGATAAATGTACATATTTTTCAGGATAGGACACGTCACATTCAATGTCCTTTTATTTTAAACTTGTCCCTACACCACCGAAAAAAAACATGCTTACGCAAACCAAATTAATCCATCTGACCAATTATATGCCCATCTCTCTGTTGCCAGCTCCGGCTAAGATGTTGGAAAAATTGATGCAGAGGCAACTGTCTAGCTTTATCGAAAAGGAGGGCATCCTGCATGATACCCAATCTGGTTTCAGGTCGGGATTTAGTACTGAGACAGCCCTCCTGGAGGTGGCTGAACTAGTTAGACAGGCTGCAAATTCAGGGGCCTCCGCGATGCTGGTGCTCCTGGATCTGTCGGCTGCATTCGATACCGTTGACCATACCATGCTGTTGGAGAGACTGCTGGAGATTGGCATTGGAGGCTCGGCTCTGGCGTGGTTGAAATCCTACTTGGAGAATCGCACTCATAAGGTTGCGCTCCAACCATTTCTATCCAAGCCAAAACAGCTCTGGTGTGGAGTCCCTCCGGGGTCAGCACTAAGCCCTCTCCTGTTTAATGTGTACCTGGCTCCTTCGTTTACCCTGATAGCCAATTGGGGGATAAAAGCGATCTCCTACGCGGATGATACACAATTGGTTTTCACTTTTAAAGAGCAGACCGAGGTTGCCTTTGAGAGCTTCAAGGGTTGCATGAAAGACATTGCGTTATGGATGAACAACAACAAACTCAGGCTAAACGCAGGAAAGACAGAGGTGCTGTTCTTCGGGAAAGAGCCACCCCCAGTTTCGGATCTCTGGTGGCCTATTGAAATGGGTCCCCCACCCTCACCGGCAGATTGTATAAAAAATCTGGGTGTAAAGTGGGAGGCTGACCTTTCATTCTCGGCTCAGATACGTCAGGTGACTGCCACCTGCTTCTGTCAACTGAGGAATCTGAAGAAATTTTTGCATCTACTGCCAGAGGAGTGTCGGAAAAGCATAGTACATGCCTTAGTGACATCCAGGCTAGACTATGCAAATGGCCTTTACTTGGGTCAGCCTGAGTATCTGATCAAGCGCCTGCAGATAGTGCAAAATGCGGCTGCGAGACTAATCAGGCGAGTGCCGTTCGCGAGCATGTCTCTCCGTATCTAAAAGCACTTCACTGGCTTCCAGTGACGAAGAGAATCAAATTCAAGGCCTTGACGCTGGCGTTCCGTGCCATGCATGGCAACTGCCCTATCTACCTGAAACACAGACTACGTGGATACAAACAGTCCAGATCCTTGAGGTCCAATTCTCAAAATCTACTGTGTATCCCCCGTTTTAAAAAGGCACGAATGGGGGGCAGATCTTTTACGCTCGGTGCAGCAAAGCTGTGGAACTCCCTGCCGAGTAATTTCCGTAATATAGAAACAGAGTCCCTCTTCAGGAAAATGGTAAAAACCTGGCTCTTTAGGGCAGACTGAGGGCCCGAGGTTATGTCCTGAGCTGTCCAACGCTGCACTACTGTTCGTTTAGCGCCGGGACACTTCTGTTTGAGGTAGCGGTCGCGCTTTACAAGTGTCTGTATTATTATTATTATTTGTTACAAAATTAGCTGTGAAAGGCTATGATTATTGGAAGGACACCACTGATTTGAAATCCATCTGGGAAATCAAATCCTGGCAGGTCCAGGGTACAAATACTTTATTTCGAGCCTGCTTAATGCCAACTCAAATGATTTTCCTGACCAAAACACGCAGCCTGCGATAGCAGCTCTGCATGAGTTTGGTGAGGGGTCCCCTAGGGTGGCACAATTTGTGGTGCAGCCTTTGTGGGACCGTCCGTAGTACCTCAGGACCTAGGTACCAGGGGTACTATTTGCTAGGGACTTATAGAGGGTGCTATAGGTATGGCCAACTGGGGGAACGACTGTACAGTTTTGGGAAAGAGATCTGGCACTGGGGACCTGCTTAGCAGGAACCCAGTGCACTTGCAGTCGAATTCACATCATGCACCAGGCAAAATGTGGGGGTGACCATGTCAGAAAGGGGTACTTTCCTACACCCCCTCAAAGCCAGCCTTACATTCAAAATGGTATGTCCCCCATGCATGCCAGCCTCACATTCCCAATGGTAGTTCCCCCCCCAATGCAAGTCTTACATTCACAATGGTATATCCCCCTTCCAATGCTAGTCTTACATCCACAATGTTTACACTAAATGATCTCAAAGCCGTAATTTTGTTTTTTTAAACTCTCAAAGGCAGTCTTTTTTAAAGGGTTTTGAGTTTTAAAAAACAGTCATGTTTCAAGAAAGAAAGAAAATAGTAAAACGTTAAATTATTTGAAAGAATGTTTCAAGGGCTTCTCTGGCTGCTGCGGTTTACTCTAAGCTCACACATCTGGAAAACTATCTTTGCTGGAGAACCAGGGTTGCTTCAATGCTTTAGAGTGGATGAGTTATGTGCAGAAGCGGTGGATTTACACCAGGACTTTATAAATAAATGTACTCATGAATTATTACAGCTGAATTTTGTAAAACGTGTCTTATAATGTGCATGTTTGTTTTTCGTTAGCTGGCACTGTGAATGAACACACTGTTGTGATGTTAAGAAACGATTTTGTGATAATACGGCAAATAAAGCAAATAAAGTGTTCTTAGCTAAATGCGGATAAAAGAACTCAAGCATGTTTAGCACATAAAACTTTAAACACAGTTTGCAGCTTTATTAAGTGAACGATTGGCTCGCTGATAATATTCCAGAAGGGAGATGACAAAATGGGCTAGTAAGTATGGGTCGTTTTACAATATGTGTTTAGTAAGCTTGTGTGTGAATGTCTACTTGGGCCGGATGTTCAATCCTCTAGGTTTTGTTGTACACATAGATCAAGAAATCATTAAATACAAATTGGAAAATACACAGAACTTTAAGGACGCAATTAACCCCTTTGATGCGCGTGACGAGCTCAGCTCGTCATGCTGCGCGGTAGCGCTGTGCGCATGACGAGCTGAGCTCGTCACGACCACACCCGCGATCGGAATGTCCAGCACACGAGCGGAATTCCGATCGCGGGCAAGGGGTTAATGAAACACCTTTGATATACAATAAACAGAGGATGCAATCTTGGGAGGTTTGGAAGGAGGGCTGGACATACCTACATTTATGTAGAGTATTTTATTTCTGGAATTCCCACAAAAGGTGATCCGAGCAGCTGCACTCCAGAGGAACTGTTTCTGTACTCACAGTGATGCCCACATATCGGGATTGAATTCACCACAATGGGACATTTCTTCCATGTACACCAACTGCTGGACCTATGTCTGGTTTAAACATGAATTCTTCCCCTCAGGACATCATCTACAAGGACTTTGTATATGGTTCTTCCTCCCTTGGCGATAGCCACATTTTGAGAGTCGGAACATCCCTCAGGGAGGTACATTATGGGTCGAGTGTTTTTAAGGCAACATTTTCTATCTTTTTAAAGGAAATCCCTGAAAGCAGTAGTTACTACTTTGGCTCCCCAAGTGCCTGTAGGGTCTGAATACCCGCATGAGGCATAAATGCACATCCCCCAAAAAGCAGTAGGTCCATGCCATGGTGTGGGCCTCATCTGGTGGCGAATTTGGTCCCTCTCAGAGGATCTGTTGGTATTCTCTTGGGACTGAACCAAAACACTAGGGTTCGTTGCCAGTTTTTAGCTACTATATTCACACTCTACAAGAAGTACTAGGGGAAATTATGCATCTTAAGCAGGATCCTGTTGAATACATTCATGGTTAATGATTGATCTCAAAGAAAGCAATCTCACTTTCAATGTCAGATTAAGAGCATCATCAGCAACCCTGATAACAAAGGAACAGTGCATATGTGCGTGATCCTTACCTGTGCGCATGGGGTGGAGGATCTCGCCAGTGTAAGGAGAGATGAACTGCTCCAGGAGCTTCACGTTCTGCAACAGCACAAAGACAACATGAGAAGCAGGACCGGCTTAGAACTGCAATCACCAAGAAACAGACACACAAGCCACGAACAGCAACCTGGGAAGTACAGCAAGAGCCACTGGAAGTAGGTCATTCCTAGAGCGGCAGCTGTCAACATAAAATACAAACATGCCCAAACAGAAGCATGCCATGTGCAGCAGAAGAGAAAGGATGTAGATCCTTCCTAAAGCGGCAGCTAACAACGTATAAAAGAACCACACGTCCTAAATGGCAGCATGCCATCTGCAGCAGGAGTAATGGGAAGGCCATGTGTTGAACAGCAAAAACCAACGTACAGCTACAAATGCCATCAACCAGAAGAGTATGAGGAAAAAGACAGGCAGACACACAGGACATGAGCAGCAAGTGTAGCGGAGGAATAAACACCTGTATGGCTGAAACCACCAACAAATACACACACAATGCCGCAAACAGGAACACAGTAGTCCAGTGGGAGGAAGATGGGCCCACGCACAGCCAGACACTACAGCCTGACACACACACGCCACCAGGCAAGCTAACACAAGAGTAGAAGCTGGCTGATCGATACCTGATGGTGTAGGCCCAGTTTCTGGTCTCTGCAGATGGGGCAGGGATTTCCACAGATCTTTTCTCCTCTCTGTCAGGAATAAAAACAAGTTTAAGAAACTGTGGGTGAGTAATTAATACTGGCAATGGACCAAGATTAACTAAATCCGGCACCCTAACCTCTTTATCAACCGTAAGCAAAAGTTGCTGGCTTGGGGAGCAATAAGTGCTTGGAAGCGGGAAGATTTCTATAGACAGGGCAACCCTTTACTGTTATGTTTCGTATAGAGGCCCTAATATAGACGCGTTCATATTTACCGTATATGGTCATATTCGCATATGCCCCATTATGGTCATAATCGTATATGCCCTATTTTGGTCATAATCGTCTATGCCCTATTATGGTCATGATCTTCTATGCCCTAATATAGGCATGATCTTTTACCAACATTAGTTCCCTACAGTACACAACGAGCTCTGAGGGTTGAACGTTATCTAGTCTGTGGTTAGAACACTGCAGGGTTTTTCCCGAACACAGGCCTACAATGTACTCATTAATTATGCATGAGCATTCACCAGCTACATCTCCCGCATAATATGTATGTACAAAGTTCACCCCTGACGTCTTCCTCATGTCTAACAAAGACCAATACAAACCATACTGAGGGACGAGACACTTTAGGGTATAAATACACCACATCTTGCCACGGTAAGATAGAGGGAACCGAGACTTCCATGCTGACACACTGACCTGAGACGCTGAGGCTCCTGCATGCAGTCGCTCCAGCTGACAGCGGTCTAACACAGCCCTTGCGGAGTGTCCAACTCGAGACCAATCAATCAATCAGGCATTTATAAAGCGCGCTACATACCCGTGAGGGTCCCAAGGCGCTGTGGGGGGGGGGGGTGGGGGGTGCCGCAGCTAGAGGTCGAAGAGCCAGGTCTTGAGTAGTCTCCTGAAGGTCTGAGGGTCCTCTGTCTGCCGAAGGTGGAGGGGGAGGGAGTTCCAGGTCTTGGCGGCGCGGTAGGAGAAGGATCTGCCTCCGGAGGTGGATCTGTGTATGCGTGGGACGGCGGCCAGGGAGAGGTCGGCGGAGCGGAGACTCCTGTTGGGTGCGTAGAATGACAGTCGGTTGTTGAGGTAGGCCGGGCCGGCGTTGTGGAGTGCCTTGTGTGCGTGGGTGAGGAGCTTGAAGGTGATTCTTCTGTCGATGGGAAGCCAGTGCAGGTTTCTCAGGTGTGGGGTGATGTGGTCTCGGCGGGGGACGTTGGTGATCAGGCGGGCGGAGGCGTTCTGGATTCTTTGGAGTCTGCCGATGAGTTTGGCCGGGGCTCCGGCGTAGAGGGCGTTGCCGTAGTCGAGTCTACTGCTGATGAGGGCGTGTGTGACGGTCTTTCGTGTGTTGGTGGGGATCCATTTGTAGATCTTGCGGAGCATGCGGAGGGTGTAGAAGCAGGTTGATGAGACGGCGTTGATCTGGTTGGTCATGGAGAGTTGAGTCGAGGATGACTCCCAGATTGCGTGCGTGGTTGGTTGGTGTAGGAGCGGTGCCTAGTGAGGTGGGCCACCATGAGTCGTCCCAGGCTGAAGGGTTGGGTCCGAGAATGAGGATCTCTGTCTTGTCTGTGTTGAGTTTGAGTCGGCTTTCTTCCATCCAGTCGGCGACAGCCTTCATGCCGCGGTGGAGGTTGGCTTTAGCGGTGTGGGGTTCGTTGGTGAGGGAGAGGATCAGTTGGGTGTCGTCGGCGTAGGAGATGATGTTGAGGTCGTGGAGTCTGGCGATGCGTGCGAGCGGGGCCATGTAGACGTTGAAGAGCGTCGGGCTGAGGGATGATCCTTGTGGGACGGGGTCCCACACTCTCTCTATTCAGGTAATGCGGTTCGACTAAATCCTAGAGGGATTCTTGGCTCTTAGGCTTTTAGACCTACACTCATGCTGGGTACACTTAGGTACATCTAGTTAGGCATCGTAGGAGTACGTGCACTTTTATAATGCATTTTATATATTCATGTATGTAACCATTATTATTGCAATATGGTAGAACTGTACTATCCTTTCACTTTGATCGTACTGCTGATAATATATCTCTGCTATTGTCTGCTGGTTGTTGCAGCACATATATTCTACACTAGAATAACAACTGTTCAATAAATACTTATTGAAACGCCCAGACTGTTTATTCTGTGTAACTCTCTGAGACAAACCGAACAAGTAAGCACGAGTGACTGAGCGAAAAGTAGTACATTGTTTCCACGATTCTGAGGGATCAGGGTGGTCATGGTCTAAGGTTGCCAGGAACTAATCTCTCCCTGATAAGAGGAGATTCTAGTGGCACTGTGAGCTAGCTAAAGCAAATCCGGCTAACATACTCGGTGGGGGTGCACAGAGCCAGTCTACCACCAATCCCACAGTTTATGTTATCCAAACGCTCAGGTCCTACAGGGGTATTATAGGAACTACACGACATTACAGTATATATAAAAATGTCCACTTTAGCAACTGTTGCAACAAAAAGCAACAGCGCTCCATAGGTCAGTCTTGACAGCGCTCTTTGGTGCATCTCTAACCTATACCCAGCTGCAGCAGGTATTGCTGCCATACAGTGCAGAAACACAAACTGAACAAAGGGGAGGACAGCACTCAGTCCACAAATGAATAATGGCATGAGCTCTGGTATCCACTTAAATTCGGCTTTTATTCTTTGTTTTATACAAAACAGTGCTTCGTTCCTGACAGATTTTGTAACTTTTAAAGAGCCTAATGGCTCATGTGGAGTACTGAAATGAACACATGCAATAATGATTGTGTGAACAGCATGCACTACATTATGAATTTATCAAAAAGTCGTACACAAATTTCATGTATCCAGTGTATACATTTAATTATCAATTTTAACACTTCCTTGAAGTATTCCGTTTAACATAATACAGATTAACATCAGATACTGACATTTTGCAAAATCATTTTATACTCCATAAATGATACGCTTCATATGATTTATGCCCAATGCATTTCAGAATTTGAGGATTCCTTCTTCAGGGGCAACTGAAAACAGTCATGAGACAGGATAAAAAATATTCAGAGTTTAACATGGTTCTGTGTGATCAACCATATTTTTTAAAAACTTGTGTGTATGTGCCTTCTATCGCCCATCAATCAAACTGTTATACAAACGTGCAACAGACAGGACACGTCACAGCACACGTATATAGTTTCAAAACAAAAGGAAGGCGTTCGAGTTAATCAAAAATAGGACTGCACCATATACCTTTGTTTTAGAATTTTCATTTGGAGTACTACAAGCCCTTACATTTCTGGTTTACTTACTAATAATGCGCCCAATAAGATGAACAACAAAACACAGCAGAGAAAATACACAGTCGTGATAAATACGATTAGTCCTGAAGAAGTTGCAAATTTGTCAGGAATGAAACGAGTTGGCTGTTTTTCATGAAATGAAGAGTAAAATGATTTTAACTGGATACCAAAGGCAATGGCATTATTTAATTAGTGCTCTCCTGAAAATAGTCTATTTCCACAGGTAAACATACAGAGTGCTAAGCTGAAGGTGAAAAGAAAATCTCTAATACGCAGCACGTAAAGTAGAAAGGGTAAGAGAAATACATTGAGAAACAATATTACAACTGCGTACCAATCATGCAATAAACATTCAATGTGCAGTATAGTCTTCGCAGTGCAATTAGTTCTACAAAATGCACATTGTGCTGGTTCAAGAGTTAACTAACATTTCAGCTCTTGAAAGTAAGTCACGGAGCCTTCATCAGGACAATGTCAAACTTACAACTACTTTGCTTTTGTCCAAAGACAGGGTTGAAAAGAAAAACAAATAAATTAGCAAAATAAAAAATGCCTCTTCATAACCAATTTCTTTTATGGTCATGCCCCAAGATATAGGACGATACAAAGGGGATGATGGACGGAACGTTTGAGCCAATCAAACACTCACCCCAGTCAACTGATCTGGGTTTAATCCATCATCATTCTTTAGCTCACTCCACCACCCCAGTTCAGACATGGCCATATGCAAATCAGTCTGACCCTGTGCCTCATGGGAACAGTCCAGCTCGAACTGCCAAGCCATGTCTTCCCTGGACCGGAAACAAGCATCCTAGGACCGGTTTCTGGCATTTCAGCCGTCATCAGCCAGGCTTGCTTGAATCCAGTGGCAAAGTGAGCAAGGGACCCACGTCTGGGCATACCCCCGCCAACTTAGGGCGAGCAAGCGATACAAAAGGGGATGATGGACGGAACGTTTGAGCCAATCAAACACTCACCCCAGTCAACTGATCTGGGTTTAATCCATCATCATTCTTTAGCTCACTCCACCACCCCAGTTCAGACATGGCCATATGCAAATCAGTCTGACCCTGTGCCTCATGGGAACAGTCCAGCACGAACTGCCAAGCCATGTCTTCCCTGGACCGGAAACAAGCATCCTAGGACCGGTTTCTGGCATTCCAGCCGTCATCAGCCAGGCTTGCTTGAATCCAGTGGCAAAGTGAGCAAGGGACCCACGTCTGGGCATACCCCCGCCAACTTTTGTATCGCTTTGGTCGCCCTAAGTTGGCGGGGGTATGCCCAGACGTGGGTCCCTTGCTCACTTTGCCACTGGATTCAAGCAAGCCTGGCTGATGACGGCTGAAATGCCAGAAACCGGTCCTAGGATGCTTGTTTCCGGTCCAGGGAAGACATGGCTTGGCAGTTCGGGCTGGACTGTACCCATGAGGCACAGGGTCAGACTGATTTGCATATGGCCATGTCTGAACTAGGGTGGTGGAGTGAGCTAAAGAATGATGATGGATTAAACCCAGATCAGTTGACTGGGGGTGAGTGTTTGATTGGCTCAAACGTTCCGTCCATCATCCCCTTTTGTATCGCTTTGGTCGCCCTAAGTTGGCGGGGGTATGCCCAGACGTGGGTCCCTTGCTCACTTTGCCACTGGATTCAAGCAAGCCTGGCTGATGACGGCTGAAATGCCAGAAACCGGTCCTAGGATGCTTGTTTCCGGTCCAGGGAAGACATGGCTTGGCAGTTCGGGCTGGACTGTTCCCATGAGGCACAGGGTCAGACTGATTTGCATATGGCCATGTCTGAACTGGGGTGGTGGAGTGAGCTAAAGAATGATGATGGATTAAACCCAGATCAGTTGACTGGGGGTGAGTGTTTGATTGGCTCAAACGTTCCGTCCATCATCCCCTTTTGTATCGCCAAGATATAGGAAGTCATCTAATTGTATATACTGTCCTGAAAATTAACTGGAACAAATGACACATATTCTAAGACATTACAGCTCATGTCCTGATAGCATACTCAAAGGGTTATAAAAGGACTTCAGGGACCTGTGGCAGCACATACTACCAGTCTGCAATAAACACCAATAAGGTCCTTTTTTGATAAAATATTGCTTACCATCGATTTACATGCAGAGGGCCCTTGTTGATGTCGCAGAAATCATAGTGCGCTGCTGTGCCTAGGCATTGGGAACCATTCAAATATTAACAGCTGGTAATGAAGTGACTGATCTACCAGGACTTGTGAAATATGGTCACTGATGTTGCACTGCTGCTCTTACGCAGACAGCATTTGTTAGGAATCAAGCCGGTTGCTAGCACAGGACACAATGTCCCAACCCTCAAGCACCAAGGAGCCAGGCTTACAATGCAGGTTTTCCTTGTCTTCTGGGGCGGGATTCCTCCCTTGTGGTTCCTGCGGTAGTCGGCCCATATTGGCCGGTCGCCATACTTCTCCAGGTATTCTGGGAGAGAGAAAAGAAGAAAACGCTCAGGAATGACACGACTGTGGACAACAGATAATAGCAGAGGAGCAGAAGACCCTCTTTCACATCTCCATTCTAGAGAAGGCGCATGTGACACGTGGGAAAGGAAGTGTGGAGAACCCACACTGTCCATGGATCCCGACGTGCTGCCTAAGAGTAGATTTACATGTGCTCATGTGCTGCTGGCCTGTAGAAGCACATATGCGTGTCCATCACCAGCTGATTCAAATGTTTCAGTGGTGAATTCACTAGCCCATGTGCTTCTGCTTATGGATCCACACGTGTTAATAGATTGAGGAAAATTAGAAACCTCCACAGGTCTCTCATGAGCAATAAAATACATTTCCATGGGTAAATCAAAGTCTACAAGAGAAAGAGGACATCTGGGCTGCAGAGGTGTGTGTGTGTAGAAGCGGGGGACCTCTAAAGGGGGGGAATGAACTGTAGAAGGCGATGGGCGGGGAGAAACTAAGGGCATGCTGAATAAATGAGTGTCTGCAGATAAAACAGTGAGGTGTTACGAAGGCCTGATGTGCTGCAGAAAGGATAGGCAGAACAGAGCAAGTGATAGAATGAACTGTAGAAAGCGATGGGCATGGAGAAACTAAGGGGCGATTGATTTGCAAACACTTATCGTGGCTACGAGGAACTGGTGGAGTTCAACACCAGCTGGACCAACGATTCACAATTGTATTGTGGAAACATTGCCTGCAACATAGAAAAACATGTAGAAAGAGTCTAAAGAAAAACCAACGATTCGCACCATTGGTGGGATTTGTTATCTGATTTGCGAAAGCTCGTTATGCCCTGATGAAGACCTCCCTAAAAAAGCTAATGCATCCCTGTCTACTATAGAGGTTGAAATGTGTTGGCAAAAATCCTGGGGAAGAAGTTTGAGATCCTCCTCTCCAAATAAAACAAGCACACTATCTGTGGATATTGAACAGTGCCAATAGTAACCGAAAAAAGAAATGATTGGTTAGGCCGAAAGAGAGAGGGAATCATAACGATGTATCTTCATCACTAGAGGGGGAATACATTAGGTGTTGAGAAGTGAAAATAATTTGGACATCGCATATTTTCACGATTTATATAGGATTCTGGATATTGTTTAAAATAGTCTTTAAAAATGTTTTTATATTTTCCGTCAATGTTTATTTATGTTGCATGATTTTTTGTTAATTGGATTATATGTTGTGTATAGTGACAATTAGATGTATTGCAGACAAAAAGATCAAGAAAAAACGAAAACTTTTTGATAAAAATAATTGCATAAAATAAATACGAGATGAATTCTCAAACACACAAGATTCATGTGGATGTTGTGTTAAAAAAGTGGATATAGATTGATGGCTATGTAGGGTATACAGTTTTGACGTTATAGATTATAGATCCCTCCCTACATTTTGACCTGACTGGATCAGACCCCTGTTCTTTTGGGGAATAAACGAGTGTCTGCAGATAAAACAGTGGGGTGTTATGAAGGCACGATGTGCTGCAGAAAGGATAGACAGAATAGCACAAGTGATAGAATGAACTGTAGAAGGGAAAAGGGGCAGCGAGACGGCCTGCGGATGGCAAGGACATGCTGAAAAAACGAGTGTCTGCATATAAAACAGTGGGGTGTTATGAAGGCAAGATGTGCTGAAGAAAGGATAGACAGAATAGCACAAGTGATAGAATGAACTGCAGAAGGCGATGGGCGTGGAGAAACTAAGAGCATGCTGAATAAATGAGTGTCTGCAGATAAAACACGATGTGCTGCAGAAAGAATAGACAGAGCAGCACAAGTGAAAGAATTAACTGCAGAAGGGAGAAGAGGCAGGGAGGAGGCCAGCGGGTGGCAAGGGCATGCTGTGAAGTGAACAGAGGACTAGAGAGAGTAAGGAGAAAGGGGCAATGGGAGGGCCATAGGGGCTGTATGTGTAGAATAGACAGTAACAGGACAAAAACGAAAAGTGGAATGAGTAGGAGGAGCTTGAGGGGGATCTGTGGATTATACTGACAATCACATGATGGGGCAATGGCGAGCACAAGAAGGTCTTCGCATAAATGTACAAGTGAAGGTGGCATGGATCCTCTGGAGGGCATGAGTTGGTTATTTACTGACCTTCGCTCGTTAGGTACTCCCATGGCTTCTCCTTGTAGCGTGACATGGTGTCAAAGGTGGCAGTGGAGGCTGTAGCAGTAGCATTGCTGGCCTCTTGTGACTCAACCTCTGTACTGAAAACCTGGGCCAGTGGCCACCAATGCCACTGGGGCTGCACCGTCACTGGGGCCTGAAAAGGAAAACACTAACATTTATATCAATGCAGTTCACACAGCAACGTTTTTAAGCCCAGAGGCCTCCCACCCTTCGCATCCAGGACTGAGAGAGCACTCACAACCTCTGCATGAGGAGCGGAGTAAACCCTCACAAAGTGTTCAGGCAAAATGAACACTCACACTCCTTACTCCCAGGATTGAGAAGACACTCAGACCCAAGGCGTCCATGACACAGCCAATATTCATACCTCATGAATCTGGGAGTCAGCAGGCCTTCACAAGTCATGTGTTTAGGATAGAGCAGACCCATGCACTCAGCACAGAGTGGACTCACACCACCTGCACCTCAAGGTCTTAGACGACTAACACACTCTACATCAGGCTTCTCCAACGAGTAGCACAGGATCTGCAGGTAGCTCTTCAGCTACCTCCAAGTAGCTCACCTCTGTACAACACAACTTGTTAAATAAGAAGCAGTTTGTGTGGTTGAATTAATATACATAACAAAATTGAGATTTTGTTTCAGAGTTGAAAATGTGTTTATTTTCAGAACTCATAAGCGTATATTTAAAACAACTTGGCCGAATTTCCTAAATATATGCAATTCTGATATAAGAGTGATAAATCATGTGCCACTGAGGAGAATTTTTATAAATGTTATTACCTTGGTACCAGATGCATTGCAGCTATGGCTGTTAAGTGTTACTCACATAGAGGCCTTCCATATGGAAAAAGCCTTGATTACATCACTGTCGCCAACCATGCCTGATGCACTGAAATGATTGCTGGCAGTAACCTTGCTTATAGTGGTCACCATCGCAATTTTTTCTGATGTGCACACTATTACAACACTAGTAGTATTAGTAGCTCTCAATGCGTTTCATTAAACATAAGTAGATATCAGTACAGGAAAGACTGGAGACCCCTGCTCTACATGCATGACAGAGCACATCCCCTCATACACCGATGCACTTCCTATGACCAAACGTCATCACCCCCATGACCTGCTAATGTCACCTGCAGGCACAAACAAGATTTGCTGTATTGTTTCCAAAAAACAAACAAAGGAAACCTTCAAAGCCTTAACACGCGACTTAATATAAAATGCAAAAGGGACAAATCGCCGATGCAAAACAAAGCTACCAACAACATTTACTGTTTAATCTTTCACAAATGGATATTTTTAAATATGACAGAGTGCCCTTTTAGGTTAAACAACACATGGCAAACAAATGAAAATGTTAAAATCTTTACACACTGTCTCCAAAAACAAAGGTACCGAATAAACAAAGGTTTTTAAATACAAAGCAAAACTACCAGCAAGAATTTACGTATTGCCGAAAATATAAACACAAACAACACATATGAAACTAATGAAAGCTTCATCAACACGACAAAGGACAACAAGCATTGGTAATGTATTGGTTTCGCCTATTTCATTAATAAAGAGCTGTTTTCATCAATCATCGTCCGGGAGAAGGAAAGAGCTTCCTGACAGATAACATGGGAGTGGAAAGGATGTGGTGCAGCGGTCAGAGCTGCTGACTCGAGAGCTGGGGATCTCGGTTCAAGTCTCAGCGGCGCCGCGCAACATCCTGTGATTCTATGCAAATCACTGACTGTCTCCGGGTGATAAATTGTTATAAAAAATATGCTGCAATAGTAAAAAGGCAAAACTTTATGAAAATATAGTTCCACCAAAGTGGATGTTAACAGTATTGCGGCGGCAGGAAACCAATAAGAGAAGCAGACGAGGAACAAGCATTGGTAAATGCAGAAAAATATGTACAGCCAATAGAAATGGAGGAAAGGTAGGTGACATGCACAGGAACTAGAGGAACAAGGATGGGATGCAAGTCCCTTTTAAGGTTATATTAAAACCAATAGATTTCTCAAGCACAGTGCAGGCAAAACCTAAAAAAATACCAACCTGAAACGCAAAAAAAACAAAAAACATTTGCAATGCAATAGGTCTCGCATTTGTTGGAGTAGGAGCTACTGGCATTGTAAATGGCAATGTTTTTTTGTTTGCAGTGGTGTAATTATTTAAAGAAAAAAATGCGGCGTGGCCAAGATGGCGGCGAGGTAGGACGTGTCTCGCTACCTCTCCGCCGACATTAAGCACCGGCCTACCGGCCCCACGCGGCGCTGCAGTAGAGGCAACTTACCTCTGGATCCCCTGGGACTCCCGGTGGTCCGTGGGGGCGGGCGGCGGCCCCGCAGAGACAGCGGCTGGGCGCGTACGGCGGAGGGCAGCGCCGCGGGCGACGCGGCCTACGTTCCTGGGCTGCGGCGCTTATCGAGTCGGCTGGCTCGGCCCATTTGCGGGGCGCTTGGAGGTGGAGGACTCCGACCCCGAAGCACACTCTGAGCAGATCCCGCCATTGCTGAAGGACAGGCGGCGGTGAAAAGTGACCCGGGAGCCCAGGCGGTGTTGACGCAGAGAAGACGGCGGTGGGGCGGGGCGTGCTTCGCTGCCCCCCCGCTGCCCATCAGCTCCCAGCATTGTCCGGTTGGGCCCCCTGTGACAGCGACGGGGGGGCATTAGCCTCCGGACCCCCTGTATCGCCTGACGATCCGCTGAGGCGCACTGAGGCCTGGCCGCGGTCGGGGAGAAGCATCGGAGGAGGTGCGGCCTGAGGCCCCGCGTGGCGGCATTCTTCGCACCCGTCGGACAGCGCCACCTTCTACACTGCAGGAGGAGGGTGAGTGCACTAAAGGCGGGAGACACGGCCCCTGGGCGATTGCTGGGTGAACGCTGCCGCCGTCGGTCCTCACATAGAGGCTGCGGGAGTGTCTGGGGGGAGACGCTGTCACGAAGGCAGGAGGAGCTGGGCCCGTGAGGAACCGCGCAGATTTGGAGCGAGAGTCTTCGCTTGGGCCCGGGCTGCACTCAGCGGTTGGGCGGAGGGACCAGTTGGTGGGGCCTGCCGGCGCGACGAGTGTGCGGCGAATCGAGGACTGCCGCTCCGGCCGTGGTGGGGCCCGCGGAGGTGTCCCAGTTGAAGGCGGAGGTGGCCTTTCCCTAGCAGTGCAGGCCTCTAGGGTGCTGGAGGGAGGAGGCCTGCGGTGAGACACGGCCTGCACGGCACCGCAGTGATAGCGGCGAGGGAGGAGAGAGCGTCTACCGGAGTGGCCGTTCGGGATTGATTGGACCGATTTGGCCCTCCCGGAACGGGGGCCCTCCCGAGGAGCTGTGCATTGACCCGGCGGGGTCTAGAGGGCCCACTGTGGATCACGGGCGTTGTTCCCCCCCTGGCGACTACCCAGGCTATGACCTCCACCAGGGCCAAAAGGGACAAGAGCTTGAGGAACACCAAACAAGAGGGGACATTGAAGGACCTTTTCGCCCGCGCATCGATTCCGCGGGGCGCCCCAACCATGGCCCTCTCCAATTCCGGAGCAGCTGCGGGGATGCAGCCGGACGATACGGCGGAGGCGCCCATCACGCGCTCATTCCTCGAGTCGCTTTTTGCGCCGCTTCGGGAGGACCTGCAGAAGGTGAAAAAAGACCTCACAGCGGAGATGAAGGACATCCGCAGGGATGTGGATGGTGTCGGGGAACGAGTGGCGGCTTTAGAGGAGAAGGGCGACACCAGGGACGGAGAAATCTCGTCGCTACAGCAGGAGGTTCTGAGGCTCCATGAGCAACAGGTCAACCTTCAAACCCATCTTGAGGACCTCGAGAATCGTTCCCGACGCCATAACATCCGGATTCGAGGGGTGCGCTCTAATGCCGAGACAGGCGACATCTTTACCTTTGTTAAGGGGCTGTTCAATCACATCCTGGGTAACGCTCCGGACTTTGATCTCGTCCTGGACAGGGCACACCGCGTGGGTCCCCCTAGAGCAGATGTGGCCGTTCCAGCGGATATCCTTACCTGTGTGCAGGACTTTCGCACCAAAGAGGAAATCCTCCGTAAGGCTAGAGCGATGCACCCGATCTCTTATCAGGGGAAGTCCCCCACACTATACCAGGACTTAGCAGCTATCACCCTGCACAAACGGAGGCGCTTTAGACCCGTCACGGCCCACCTCCGCCAACGAAACATTCAATATACCTGGGGCCACCCGTTCCGCCTGATCGTTCGTCTCGAGGGGCGGCAGTACCAGCTTTGCTCGTTGGTGGAGGCCTGCAAGATATTGGACATTGCCCTGCCTGAAGAAGAGGCGGAACCCCAAGATTCGGGGCCAGCTACGGGAGTGACCTCATCGGGTTGGCGGCTTCAGCGCCGACGCCGCCGTCCCAGGCGACCAGACCCAGTGGAGATAGCTTCCGGGCAGAGGGCCGCCCTCGAGTCCCTTCCTGGAACACTGGCGAAATCCTGACTTTGGCTCTCTGTTACCATTGCTGAGGCGGGGAGGGTACATCTTGGCCACCGATTGGAACCCGTAATGACTTTTTCCCTTTCATCCTGGGATGAAGGACTATGTTGTTCTCGATTTTGGGTTCTTGTCTTTATTACTCGATTTGGCATTTGTTACGCCTTGAATGTTTTTTTCCTTTTCCCTTTCTCCGGGGTCCTTTTTTCTCTTCTTCTATGTCTTTTCTCTATGACTGTTCTTTGTCTCAATGGGGGGCCTGGTCCAGGGCACGAGGGGGGCTTTTCTTTTATGCAACACTGTGCGCCATTGACGGCGATAGGACACACGCTGGGCCCGCAGACACAGATGAGGGGTAATGTCTACATCTCTGATTAAGGTCCTTCCCTTCAACGTAAGAGGGCTCAATAGCCCTAACAAGCGCAGGGCCCTGCTTTCCTATTTGGAAAGCACACGCGCGGACATATGCCTCCTACAGGAGACACATCTCCTCTCACGAGATTGCCATCGCCTAAAGTCGCGAGCCTTCCCAACCCAATTCTTCTCTATGTCCACTAAAACAGCAGGGGTAGCAATTCTGGTCTCCAGGGCATTCCCGGGGAAGATGATACAAAAGGGGGTTGAGATAAAGGGCAGGCTTCTCACCTATCACTTTTCAGTGGGTGGACACGCAATAGTGGTGGGTTCGGTTTACGCCCCTAATGAAGGCCAGGAACGCTTCTTACGAGAGGCCCTTATGGCGGCTACCGCAACACACGAACGCAACATCTTAATAGGGGAGATCTCAATATAGTGTTTAATACTGATCTGGACAGGTCCGCGCAGCGCACTACCCAGGTGGGTACCTTGTCCCCGACAGGGCCCTATGGCTGAGCGAACTCGACCTTACTGATATCTGGAGACAACGCCACCCACAATCACGGTCCTTTTCTTATTATTCAAACGCGCATAAAACTTATGCGCGGCTGGACTACTTTCTTGGCACTAAGACCATCCAGGCGGCTACACACTCTGTTGATATTCTGGCCGCCTCTCTCTCTGACCATAACCCGGTGGAAATCTTATTAAATTTACCGCGGACGGGTCGCGCTACCCAGCGGTGGCGCTTTCGGGACACGCTGTTGCACCGTCCAGATACGGTAGCCCAACTACAGAGTGCCATACGGGACTACCTCATAAACAATGACAACCCTGACACTTCGCTCTCAATCAGGTGGGAGGCCCTAAAGGCAGTTCTCAGGGGGGAAGCCATTGCGGCAGCGGAGAATGTGGCTCGGAAAGCGAAGAGGGAGGAACTGACGCAAAACATTCACGAGCTGGAGCAGATGCACCAACGCACCGGGGCTCCCCGCATATGGAGGCAATTGTCTCTTGCACGGAAGCAACTGTCAGCACTGGATCTGGACAAGGCAGAATATGCTGCTGTGCGGCTCCGACACTCTTTTTATGTAGGGGGGGACAAAGGCGGGCGTCTCCTAGCGCATAAACTACGCGAGGCCCGACTTCGTGACGGGGTCCAAGCAATCAGGGACGATGAGGGCCACACATTCACTGAGGATGTGGCCATTGCCGAAACCTTTCGCAGGTATTACGAGCGCTTGTACGATGCGCAGCCCCTAGCGGAGGCGGGCATCACTGCCTACCTCTCGGAAGCTAATCTCCCGACTTTGACGCCAGACCAAGCAGAGCATATTGAGAGAGAGATCCGGCCGGAGGAGGTTCTAGCTGCAATCCCCGGGCCCCGATGGGTATACGGCGGCCTTTTACAAGCAGTTTGGCGTTGTGCTGGTCCCCCTACTAACTAGGCTTTTTAACTCTTTTGCGGAGGAAGGGTCCATTCCCTCGTCCATGCTGGAAGCGGCGATAGTAGTCCTCCCCAAGCCGGGGAAAGATAAATCTGTTTGTGGGTCATACCGGCCCATATCACTGTTGAATTTAGACCTGAAGCTTTACACATTATTCTGGTGTCCCGACTCGCCCCCTACATGCAGGGGTTAGTGGACCCCGATCAGGCTGGGTTTATTCCACAGCGTCAGACCAGCAACAATACCAAACGGGTTCTACACCTTATTGAGAAGGCCTCCCGTATCCCAGGGAAATACATGTTGCTGACGGTGGATGCGGAGAAGGCCTTTGACCGGGTCCATTGGCCATATCTCGAGCGGGTGTTGCAACACATAGGCCTCCGGGATAAAATGCGGACGCTCATCTTTAATTGTTATCGCTCACCCACAGCGACGGTCGGAGTTAATGGACAGACCTCCGCCCCTCTCCTGATACACAGGGGGACCAGGCAGGGCTGCCCTCTGTCGCCGTTGCTTTTTGCTCTTTACATGGAGCCTCTGGCGCAGAGGGTCCGGAACCATACGCAAATCACTGGCATTCGCTTTGGGGGGGACACCCACACTATTAGTCTCTACGCAGACGATGTGTTGGTGACCTTAGAAAACCCTAGTAGTGCCTTGGGAGCTTTCATAGAGGAGTTGGAGGTTTTTGCTGGAGCGTCCGGGTTCAAGGTAAACCTGTCCAAATCCACCGCGATGAACCTTTCGCTGTCGGCCCAAGAGATGGCGGATCTACAGGCTCGTTCACCGCTGCTGTGGTCCGAGGACCCTGTCCCATATCTAGGCATCTATTTGATGCCCACACTGCAGGGCATGAGGCTTACCAATTTTTCCCGCTTGCGACTCAGGATTCAGGCCGAATTACAACGATGGAAACACCACCAGATATCCTGGCTGGGGCGAGTTGCCGCTATAAAGAGGACTGTCCTTCCCCAGATTCTTTACCTTTTTCAAACATTGCCCCTACCGCCCTCAACAGGGTGGCTTAAGAAGGTGCAATCCGATCTCTCATCCTTTATCTGGCAGGGTCGTAAACCTCGGTTGAAACGAGAGATCAGCTTTCTCCCACCGCATGAGGGGGGCCTGGGGATCCCTGATCTCACCCTATATTATAAGGCGACGCAGCTACGCTATTTGGTGGAGGTGAGCCGGGCCGAATCGGAAAAGAACTGGCTTTTTCAGGATCGGGCGGTGGCGGGTACATCTTTGCGGAAGGTCCCCTTTCTCCAGAGGATCCATCGTCCTCCTAACTTGTATGCCTCCCAAGTGACTCGTTCACTACTTAAAGTTTGGGATCAGACGAATCTGAGCCACGAGTTGACGTCCTTCCCCTCACCGTTCACTTCCATTCTGGATAACCCGGCCTTTACTCCAGGACTGGACCCGCATTCTTTCCGCCAGTGGCGGGAGTCCGGCTGCTGGGCACTGGGCCCCCTGTTTGTTAGGGGCGATTTTGTGACCTTCCCCATGCTTCGGGAGGATTTTGGCCTCCCAGAGACGGAACATCTGCACTACTTCCAGGTACGGCACTGGGCTTTGCACTCGGATGTCCGCCCGCACGCGGCTCGGCGACTGACACACTATGAGCGCTGGCTGGCGACTCGGACATCAGATAGAAAATTGATATCAGACTTATATAAAATGCTCCAATCTAAATACACACATAGTTACCACACTGGGCGGGCACGATGGGAACGGGAACTTGGACGGGACCTTACCTCTGAGGAGTGGGAGGGCGCCTGCTACAGGGCTCGTCACACAGCGACACATATAGGACTAACAGAAACCCTCACTAAACTGGTCTACTACTGGTACTATACCCCGGAGAGGCTTCACCGGGTTGATGCGGGACACAGCCCAGATTGTTGGCGGGGTGTGGGGAGAGGGGCACTCTTGTACACTTATTGTGGGATTGCACACATCTCAAAACATACTGGGCTCATGTCCTGGACGAAATAGATACTCACCTGGATACCGAGATCCCCAGATTCCCTGCATATGTTCTCCTTGGGGTGCCCAATGCGCTCACATACCCCCTCAAGGCTAGGAGAGGGAAACAAATGGCCATAGCTCTAGGCTCGGCAGTGCAGAACATTCTAATCCACTGGAGGTCCCCTGATATCCCTACACACACCGGATGGTACCACCGCCTATGGCATGTCCTGGGGATGGAGAAGATCTCTTTAAACCCTAGCTGGGAAGGGCGCTTCATTCAGTGAGCTATGGCAACCCTTCATTGCTCTTCTTACACAGGACTTCCGTGAGCTGACTTGTCCGCGCTATCTACGCCTCACTGCACCGGAGTCTTCCACGACGCACAGCGATCACTAGCTCTACTGAGTCGTCTGCCTTATCACCTTGCCACCAGCCTGGACCAGGGGTGGGAGGGAGGGGGAGGGGGGCGGGTAATTTTCATTTTCTTATTCCCTTTTTCATTTTCGGGGGGCCTAGGGGGGGTTGTTTATTGTTTCTATTGAATCATCATACTGTTGCCCTCAATACAATCAGGCCCGGAGTGGCCTTACTGTAATATTTTTATCATTGGCAACCTACAATAAAAAAAGAGTTAAATCATAAAGAAAAAAATGCACACTATACCATCTTATAAGCTTTTATAGCAACTGTACAGAAAAGCTATGGCATGTTAACGTAAAGGGGTGTGAACAGATGAATGAAAATACAAAAAAGGATTTTAAAATGCAGAATGGAATCTATAGCAGGTGACAGGGACCATCCATTATTTAATAAAAATACATATAAAAAAAAGCACACACAATGTGAAACCTGTGAACTTCAGGAAAGTGACTGGCACCAGCGTGGTGACAGACATTAAGGGGTTCATGTTTCAGTACATATACAAGCAAATACACCATGACATGGTGTCCATTTTGTTTTAATTTACCATTCTAAGATGGTATATACCCATCTTGGAGGGCTAAATTAAAAGAAAACTATAAAGAGCTTGCCACTGAACATTTTTCTTCTTTGAACGAAGGAGTAGCCCTGTATCACATTTTAAATAAAGCAGGAAGTGGGAGAAAGAATGAAGGGGGCAGAGGGAAGAGAAAGGTTACATTGCTGAGCTGCAGGAGTAGCGAAGTAGGAGCTGACTTAGACGAAGTGCAAAAGTCTTTGGTTTTAAAAGGACAAGCGTGTTAAACGAATGAGGTTGATGCCGTGAGTCGTGAAACAGATGTAAACCGTAAAGCAAGACCCATAGTAATGGTGAAAATGGAGTGCAATAGTCTTAGTGAAAGAAATAAAAACGATGAGGTGAAGTTTTAAAACAGCCAGCGTATCAAATGATAAATAAAAGGATGACAACCAAGTGAAAGTACATTACCATATGAAACATGCAAACAATCTAGTGCTAGGGAAGCAGTAATCACTCACCAAAATGTGTGCCAACAGTGGCGTCTCAGGTGGCGTGTATTAAGGTTGTCATAACGAGTATAAAAGATTACCCGGTGTGTATGGAACTGGAAGACAGACTATAAAAGATATTGGAGCGCCATGTTGGAATGGTGCGAACACCATGAAACTAGTGACGAGGCTTGAGAAAGGTCCACTATATTGGGAAGAGCATTGAAAAGATGTATAGCTCCATGATAGACAGGTACAACCCCTGTGAGATCGTGGCGAGACTGGTGATATTTCTCAACCAGCGTAAAGGCTGTGCAACCTTGTGATAAAACTGCAGGTCATCTGCGCAGCCTGCTGGCAGAACATAGTCCTTTCCTGAATTAATAAGATCGGCCAGATAAAAGGAACCGATGTCCATGGAGGTGATCGTCGCTAGGAAAAACCAGACGGAAGGAGGAGGGGCCATACCGCATTGTGCGAGGCGGAAGCGTGCGATGGCCAACAAAAACCAGATTGTCCATGGAGGTGATCGACGCTGGGAAAAAACAGACGGGAGAAGGGGCCATCACGTAATGTTCGAGGAGGAAGAGTGCGATAGGCAACAAAAAAATTCACTTAGTGAAAGCGCCTCCGCTGAAACGAGCAACAATAGGAGGGATGATTGAGAGCAGTGGACCAATAGAAAGCCAGCATTTCAGAATGGCGAATGTCGAGGCTTGACCTAAAAAGTGCGCCCAAACAAATGTAAATGCACACATGTGAAGGGAGACAAGTAATACATGCTCCGTTGGTGGCAATAACACGCGAAAAGGAGGGACATAAAAGCAACCCTTTGCAAAGGACAGTTAAACTTACCAATTCAAATTGATGGGCGGGCTGTAAGCCCACAGATTGAATATAGCATGTCTCGAAGAGACAGTGCATGCGCTGCCTAGGCAAGACCTAAACGGCTTAGAAGACAATGGAACATCATTTTATGTCTTCGACTTTTTCTCATTAGGCCCATTTCTTCCTTAAAAACTGTGTCAGACATAGCCATCAACCATTCTTCATTCGATACAATGTCTTCCTAAACCCTCCATAACATAATTCACATTGGCCACCACATCAGTTTCACACTCCTGCCCTTTTTTAGGTCTCGCCTACGCAGCGCGCATGCGCTGCTTAGGAGGACCTTTAGCCGTCGCTCTGGTCATTTTCAAGCACACACTCGTGCTTGTGGCGGCATCCACCTTGCGGGAGCGAGCAGGGGCGCGCCACAAGCACGAGTGCAGTGCTTGAAAATGAGCAGACTGCGCGCGCACGCACGCAGCACTCTCGGGCTCTCTCTAAACAGCTGCGCGCGGTTGCGTTAATGGGCTTTACTCCCTCGTCATCGTCCGTGTTTTTGTCTAAAATAGAATGGGTTCACAACTGCACCCTAAAATAAACGTACATTTCAGGCCGTAACTTTTCTTTAGTTGCCGAATGTGCTTGTTAAGCTGCTGCATGCTAGAAAAGCACTCCCTTGTTAAACGATGTTTTTATGCGTCTAGGTCTGTATATACTTTGAAGGGGTGGCCAAGAAAAGTCTCGTCTACCCATTGATTGTCCGGCATGTCTGGACAGTAGGCCGGGGAAAACGAACATCTTAGCATTTTGAATCGCTAGGAGTTTCGGTGATTCGAATGTATCGGAAGCATCAACGTTTTTGGTGTTATATTTAACCCTGGGCGAAGTGCTACGCTACGCTCGCGTAGTTTGCGAAGTTTGCGCTACTTCGCACAACGCGAATTGCACGTAGCACAGTGCGAACACGCGTAGCGTAGCGTAGCGTAGTGCCGCGGTCATTTTTGCTTGCTCGCGGTCCTCAACGTCAAGTTGGCGACCGCGAGCAAGCAAAATGACATCCCGGCGAGACTTTTCCTCGTTCGCGATCAGCAACATCAAGTTGCCGATCGCGAGCGTGGAAAATAAACCTCCCGGCGAGATTCTCAACGCGGGAGGTCAGGTTTCTCATTGCGAGTGGTCGCGTATGCTTGCGACCGCTCGCGATGAGAAACTACCAGTCCGCGTTGAAAGCTGCCGCTCGAGTAAAATCTACTCGAGCGGCAGTAAAGACAGCTCGCACTGTGCAAGTTGCCGTTTTCAATGATTGCACAGTGCGGACAAGCATCCGGCACTGTGCAATCATTGCGAACAGTGCGCTACGCAGTTCGCGTAGTGCTACGCGAAGCTTGCGTAGCGCGAACTGCACTTTGCGTAGCTTCGCGAAGCATTACTTCGCGAACTACGCCCACCCTTAGTTATATTATGGTTGCTTGGTTCGTATGGTGGACAGAAGGCGGAGACTTAAGTAGATTTATTATTTTTGAAAGCCTCTTGTGAAAGGCATTCCTCAGGAGTACTTCGCTGCTAGAGACTGTACCCCGCATTCTGTTTTCCACTGGGAATGCAGTCTCTTAGGTGCTGCTCCTACTTAAGACTATTTCTACCCACTAGCTGTGAAGTTTGCCATCATTTACAGAGATTGGTAATGTTTCTATAAGTCCGTTAACCCTGTTCTTTGTTCCTCGTTTTCATACTCCATGTTTCAACGTTTTCTCACTAGAATTAACCTAGCAAAGGAAGCACAGTGAACACTCTGCTGCTGGTAAGTTTTTCGTGGTTTGTATGCAAAGATTATTGTTGCCCTTATTTGGCTAATCCAAGTAGGAGTCGTGGCCCTTGGAGGTTGTTGTGATGTTTTTTTCAGTGGTAAAAGCTAATCTGCATTACTTCTAGTTTATATGTGTACGTTTTAAATAGATTTTACAATTCTTAGGCTAGTTGTTATTCACAATTGGCAGAGAAAAACGTACAGCTTTGACATTTGCAGGATCTGCTGGCCATTTAAGACATCAGCCTTTTTGCATTGATTTCCGGGAGCTGTTTCTTGACCCTGTAACTTTAGATATTTATACAAGCCCTCAATGTAGGTGGCTTCCTTGAGCTAAGTGTGATCTCGCCCAGTGCCTGTTCTAAGTGGTTGCACGTATCTGGGCGTTGAATGGCTGATGTTGGCATGCAAGTCAGCCTCCTGCCTTGAAACCTGAGGTTCTAGTGGTGCCATTGACTTTTTTTGGCTGACTGTTGGGGCTAGTGGTCTAGTCTCCCACACCAGCAGCACTGGTTCTCTGTGCACAGGTCAACGCGGGCAGTGAGGGTCTGAACTGCAGGACAGGATGGTGGAGAGTCCAGCACTGTTTTTTAATGAGCGCAGAGGGCTCCATTGGTTAAAATTCCGTTTTGGCACACGCGTGATGAATGTTAGATTTATGTACATGTGATATATCTTGTTGCAGTTCTTCAAAAAATCAGTGGCGGCGGGTAATTTGAGCAGGGATACCACACATACATAAACTCATCCCATCTACAAGCACACTCGCCCCCATACATTCGCAATGGTACACACATACATCCACCATTCACAAGCACATACACATTCACAGCACGCACTACTACATATACATTCATACGTGCACACGCATGCACCAAACATTAAAAACAAGCATTGGCATAGCCAATAGGTCTTGCCTTTGGGACCTTATAAGTGTTTAGTTATCCAGCACAATATCCTTGGTGCAACAACATCAACTGTTGCATGGCTAAACACTTATAAGGTCCCAAAGGCGAGACCTATTGGCTATGCCAATGCTTGTTATTAGTGTCTTGTAATTGAGAGAATCTACTACACATTTTTCCCCACTCCGTACCTTGGTACGTTTTCTAACTCAAAGTTGTAACACAGTAACCTGGTTACTAGCCTGGCAAGCCTTGCGGATGCATTACTATCCCAACATACCCTCACCTTCCAAAGTTTGAGTAAGGGCGTTTGATTCATTCTTAATAGAATTTTGCCTTCCCAAATGTATGTACAAAAATGCTCCATGCAGCTGCAAGTAACTGCCTTCCAATTACAGAATAGTTCATCTCAGTATTTGATGGGGAACAAAAGATAAACACCATTATTTTCTCCTTGTCATTGTTTTTCCTTGCCATCATGGACTTGTGAAAGCACTGCTCCCACCACTATCGCAGTAGCATCAACCACCACCATGGTATCTTATTCACATTGAAGGGTGTTAAGAGTCCCACTTCTGCTATGGCTAATTTGATCCTTTCGAAATGTTCCTCATCCGGAAACCTAGAGGTGACCGAGTGTGCGCTAAACAAGACTTATGCATAAAAAACAATACATCTGGGGAAAGGAACTACTATGGAAAATTCGACATTAAGTAAAATGTCTAAGATACACTATGACAAACAAGCGTCCATTGAATTTGCGTTACCCATCCTCACAGCACTTCAGCGCCTTGTCAGTGGAAGTAAGCGCTATGGTAACTAGACACTATCCATACCTGTCAATTCACCAACATCTGGCGGGGTCTCCTGCTCCTTCTAGTCACTCGCTAACACACAGCTGCCAAGATTCCCAGGTCCACTCGTGAGGAGCTGATCCAGTCCAGGTGTTTTTCTTTGAATTCTGGAAGTTGTAGTCCTGTTTTATAACAGAATAAACAAGACTACAAGTCGCAGAATTCACAGAAAAAACCTGGGTTGGAGCAGCACGTCAAGCAAGGACCTGGGAATCTTGGCAGGCTGCTGACAAACGAAATAACTCCATGGACTTTAAAAGAGGCAGCAGCTTTTCAAGCCTATATCACCCTCCAAAAAAGCGGTGATTCCCAACTGATGTTAATGAGCAGGGGGGGGGGTGGTCACCCTCGGAAACATAAGCAAGAATTGCATTTTACAGGAATATCAATAGTATCACTCATAGGGGGCTGTGTTAATAGCACCAGCACTTTGTTCCAAACTAGGAAGTTCGCTCTTCATTGTGGGTTTGTGCTTTTTTCTGTGCATTCCTCACCCTTGCGTGCTGTGTTGGATTTTATGTGTGTGTTCCCTTCATTTTAAGTCTCCTGTTTAATTCACGCCCTCTCTACTCCCTCAAGGAAGTTCTTCCACTATAGGAAATTCTGTACTCCATGCCTATAGAAGGGCCGTCCCAGTGTGTTCTGAGTGACTGTCACCTATTGCAGTATTATACCTCTATTTTTATTTTGTATCTTATGTATCATGCACACCTGTCACTTTTTCCTCTTGGAACGTATACCTCTTTTTGTATCTTGTTTGTTTTTGTTATTTGCACAATTGTCACTTTTTCCTCATGTAATGTAACGCTTGCTTTTGTATTATGCTCACTTGTAACCTTCTCCTCATGTAATGTTACTGTTCCTAATGTGAAGCGCTCTGACACCTTCGGGTAAAGTCCGCGCTATATAAAAACGCATAAATAAATAAAATTAAATAAATATTGGGGGTCACCCCCTGAAGCTGCTGCTTTCACCGGCACATTGGAGCCAGAGTTGGCAGCTGCACCATCCCTCCCCCCTCTCACCCGTGCCAGAGCCTCTCTGACCCTCAGCACTGCCCTGCCTGTACCCCCCCTCAACTCTCACCTGTGCCAGGGCCCTCCTGACCCCCAGCACTGCCCTCCATGCCAGGCTCCGGCTCAGGGACGCTGCCATCTTCAGGGACTCCGGGGGTTGTAGCGTCAGCCGTCTGGCTCCGCCCACCGGAAGTACGTCACCGTATGCGGCCCGCCCCGGATCCTGCCGACCGGCCGCCATCTTGGAGCGGAGTTGTTTATGACAACAGGCCCTGCGAGGGCAGGGACCGGAGGTAGAGCTGAGCGGCGCTCCGGGGAAACAACTAGCGTTCGTTTATTGCTTCATATATTCAAGACAATAATTGGGGGGGGTCACTTCCAAGGCTGCGCTGTGTATACTGTTAACACACAAATGTTTTTAAACAGGGAAATGTGGACACGCATACATTATCAAAGAAATTGCAGTAACTAGAACTTTATTAATACGTTAAAAAAACAAACAGGTCGCAGTTATCAGCTGCCGCATGAAAGACGCGCAGCCCAAAGGTTCCGACAATGGCCGCCGTGCTGCGGGCGATGCCGTCTTCTATATCTACGACCCCTGGCGCTCCACCGCCGTCTTCAATGTCTATGACCCTGGGCGCAGGCGTTTTCTATGTCTATGCCACCAGACCCAATTCAGGCGGGACTCTCCCGCAGTTTGAGCCCTGCCAGGTGCCACGCATCTCGCTTTTGAATAACGCATTTCTGGTAATTTCCCTGCATCACCCCAATGCCTCAGATTGCCACGCAAAAGAACCATGTCCTGTTGTGCGATAAAACTGTGTAGTTCCAGTTTCTCGCTTTGCTGGTATGAACGCATAAAAGCAGAGCTTGTTTTTTAAAGGCCACAAGGTGGCGCTAGTGTACAACGGGAGGTATAGTGAA
Organism: Calotriton arnoldi; assembly: GCA_963921515.1. Lineage (NCBI taxonomy): Eukaryota > Metazoa > Chordata > Amphibia > Caudata > Salamandridae > Calotriton > Calotriton arnoldi. The sequence goes on from CAWUFW010002099.1 coordinate 967,083, forward strand.
GTAACAGCGAAGAAATAAAGCCGATGAGGTGGAACGTTGTATTGTATTAATTCTTTATTATTAATAGGCCCACAAGCAGCCAGCAAGAAGCGCGGCTAACAGGGGAAACTCAAGGCCAAGGCATTCCATGACGTACGTTATATATACAACTAGGATTCCAAATGACGTCACAATGTCACGAGCAGGTAAGGGGAAGAGGTGCAAGCTAACTATACAATAGGACAACTTTATTGTTCCTTAGAGGAAGTACAACATCTCCCTTTCTTTTTAAACACAAGTAATCTAGTACAACACATAGTCTCTGTACATGCTAGGAAAACGAGAGAACCTACCATATCTAGTGCAAGAATCATTATACATATTTCCAAAAGATTCATTTCTAACTCCAGAAGATTGATCTCCATTTGTGGGAACATTTGATACAGTTGGTCTATCAACATTTTGGCTATTATTCACTACATTATCAGAATCTGCAACAATATGACTATTCATACAGGTATTATCGTAACTTGAGGAATTGCATGGAATAGAGTTCGAATTATGAGGGCTCAAAAGTGACTTTAGCTCTGCATTTTCCTTAGGCTCAAGGCCAAACCACAAATAGTCGTCCTCTGACAATGAATTATTCTTTTCATCATTCCCAATGAGTTCCCTTTGACCAGGTTTGAGTTTAATAATATCGCTATTATTTCTCCATCCAAGTTTATCTACAAGAACAGAACCATGAGAAACTTCAACTACCTCAAAAGGACCAGAGTAATTAGACTCTCCTTTTTGCACTTTGTAGGGTTTCTTAACTATAACCCAATCTCCTTTGTTTATCTCTTTGACAATAGCTCTATGAATTTTGTCATGGTAAAGCTTAGACTTTATTTGATGTTCTTGAATTCTTTCCTGTACTTTGATCTGACTATCGTTGAGTTCAACAAATCTAGATTTCCCTTCACTCTGTGGGACAAACTTGGGGGTGAGTACCGTGTTCCCTCTTCTGCCTCTCATGAGATAAAAAGGTGTATATCCAGTTACACTGTTGGTAGTATTGTTGTAACTGTTAATCTTCTCCTGTAAAAAGTCTTTGACTGGAAACTTTGAAGCAATGGCAAGCTGAATACCTTCCTTCAGGAATCTGTTGATCCTCTCAACCTGTCCATTGGATTTGGGTGAATACAGAGGTGTTTTCTCCTGTTTGATACCATTACGAGTAAGAAAAGAAACCATTTTTTCTGAGGTAAGTTGTTTACCATTATCAGAAACCAAGATGCGTGGTAGTCCTTCTATGAAAAAGCATTTCTCTAAAAATTCAATAACAGTATTAGTGTCTATTGCTGCAACAAACTCAAAGTAAATCCATTTACTATAGTAATCACTCACTACAACTAAAAATTTACAATCATATCCTAAAATAGTGAATGGACCTGCAAAATCTATTGCGATTTTGTTCCAAGAACAATTAGGAATAGATACCAATTGCATCTCATCAACCCTGGGTTTCCAGTGCTTGTCAGATTTCAAGCAAACTGCACATTTTTCAACCAACAAGTTAACATCAGTATCTAAACCTGGCCACCAATAATATTCCTTTAGCATTCTCTTGGTCAAGGTAGCTCCAGGATGACTTCTGTGAGCTATGTTAATCAATGTTTTTCTCAACTTTGCAGGTGGGATCAAAAGATCACCACGGAAAAGAAAATCATTTACAATACTGAGTTCATTTGAAACTTGGAAGAACGTTTTAAGTTCTGATGACAGATTTCTCACAGGGGGCCAATTACCCATGACATATTCTTTAACTTTAAGAATAATAGGATCCTTACTGGATACATTTTTCCATTCTGTCTCACAACACAATTGATCTGTATCTTTGAAAATATCAAGTGTCGCTACAACGCATTCAGTGTCTTCTTCTGGTTCGGGCTTAGATGACTCTAAAGGGAGCCTAGATAAACAATCTGCACGAACATTATCTTTGCCCGATATGTGCTTAATGATAAAGTTGTACTCCTGCAATTTCGATAATAATCTAACTAATCTAGAAGAGGCCTTACCATTACCTCGACCACACCCATCCATCATGTAGGTGAGAGGTTTGTGATCAGTGATCAATTCAAACGGTTTGCCCCACAGATACATTTTAAGTTTCTCAACAGCCCATACGCAAGCTAACGTTTCTCTCTCTATTGTGCTGTAATGAAACTCAGAATCGTGAAGGCGCCTTGAAATGAAAGCAACAGTATGTACATATCCTTTCACTTTCTGGGTAAAAATTGCTCCAATACCCACTGAGCTTGCATCAACTGTAATAATGTTTGTACCTTCATAATCATATGGTTTTAATGTAGGTGCATTTGATATAGCTAGTTTAACTTTAGCAAATGCGGATTCCTGTTCATTAGACCAAACATACTTCTCACCCTTTCGTAACAAAGCACGCAATGGTTCTACTTTGTCAGCGTACTTTTCAATGAATCGTGAGTAGTATTCACTTAGTCCTAAAAAGGATCTAAGCGAATCTTTGTCATTAGGCCTAGGTGAATCAGAAATGGCTTTGACTAAATCAAGTTTAGGTCTTAAGCCATCTCCACTCAAGATATGACCTAGATATTCTACCTCTTCCTGTAAAAATTTACATTTATTTTTCGCAACTGTCATGCCTCTTTCATTCAATTTGTTGAGAACAATATCAAGAATTTTATTGTGCTCTTCAATGGAACTAGCATGTATCAAGATGTCATCCTGAAATTTCTCGACACCCCTGACACCCTTTAAAATACAATCCATAAGTTTCTGAAACACGCTAGACGATGAGGCTAACCCAAATGGAAGCCTGATAAATCTATATACTCCCAACGGGGTTATAAAAGTTGTGTATTCTTTAGAATCCTCGGCCAGCTTGACTTGGTGGTAGGCCGACTTGAGGTCGATTAACGAAAAATACTTCGAGCCAGAAGTGGATGCTAAAATTTCCTGAATTTTAGGTAAGGGGTGGCAATCAATCAATATATTTTTATTTAATGACCTCAAGTCGGCACATAGACGAATCTCACCACTTTTTTTTTTTATAATCACAACCGCAGAAACCCATTCCGAAGAATTTGTCTGTTCTATGACTTGTTCCTCTACCAACTTATTTAGTAATATTTGTAACTCGTTTCTAACAGATAGCGGAACAGCCCTTACCTTGTGCATGACTGGGACAGCATTCTTCTTCAATCTGATTGAATGCTCAAAGCCTTTCACACAACCGATACGCTCCTCAAATAAAGATTCATACTTACTGAGAACTACACCTAAACTATCAAAAGAAGAAATTGTAGAACAGGAAGAAACTTCAATTGAATTAACATTAATATCACCTAGAACAATAGGATCCTCTGCGCCTGGTTTTAAAATTATACCCAAACGTGCCAAATCTTTCCATCCGACAATGTCTCTGCCACGTTCTGCTACATATATATTGGTAGCAATTGACCTTCCCTTTATATTCAAAACTTCTTGGAAATATCCTAACATGTTAATATCAAATTCACCGAAGGCCTTTGGGTTGACATCAGAAGCTAACAAGTCTACATGTGGCCAATTCTGGTTATATTTGATATCAGAAATGATGGTGATTGGCGACCCTGAGTCTGCCATTATTTTCAACTCCATTGAACCAATATGTGCCATTCCTAATGGTCCTTTGATATTACAGCTTTTCTCATCAACAGTTAAAACAATGTTGGAGCACATCTCCTCATCAAAATCATCTACATTGTTAACTTTGACTTTTTGAAAGCGGTGTGGCTTAAAATTCTTGCAAACCCCCGCAAAATGCCCAATCTTTAAACATTTCGTGCATTTCTTACCGATCGCTGGGCATCCTGCAAAATCTGCTTTATGATACTTCGAGCCACACCTGTAACAAACAATATTTTTAGGATCTACAAAATTACTTGGTTTGCAACTTAACCCACTATGTGACACAAATTTCTTTTTATCTTGTATAGAATAAACATTTTCCTTGGCAGTTCTTTCCTGGGAAAGCTCTTTAGAACTTTCAAGTGAGCGTTCTATTCCTTTTGCTATGTCTATCACCTCTTGCAGCGTAGGATTTCTACACGCCAGTAATCTTTCTTGAATTTTTCTTTCATAGCAATAAAAAACAAATTGATCGCGAATATACATATCAACCATATCATGGAACTCGCATTTAGTTGCTAAGATTCTAAGGCTAGCTATATATTCCTCAATTGTCTCAGATTCAGTTTGCTTTCTCATAGCAAAACGGTGTCTACCAATCATAATGTTTGGTTCTTCCCCAAACTGCTTCTCCAAACGATTAATAGCCTCCTGATACTCATCCATGGTTATGTCTTGCCCTGCGGGAACCTCAAATTCTGGTAAACTGTCAAATAACTCCTGACCTGCAACACCAAGCAAACCAAACATTAAGGCTTTTTTTTCTTTCCGGTTCATACTTTTTGCCATCGATGGCTACCAGATAATTCTCAAAAGAACGTAGCCAGTTCTTCCATTTCATGGATGGTTTGCCAGGTTCAGACAAAAATGCATTTGGCGTAGTGACATTGGAGTTCTGAGACATTGTAACTTCCGTTGAACAGTCTTCCTCACTTTTAACTTGGAAAAGTATTTTGAAAATTAACCTCTTTTAATTAATCAAATAGAACACCTGAGGACTAACTTCTTGTTATTTTGTCCTTCGTATTGTTATGCGTCAAAGTATTGCATGCCAAAAGGTTAATACGAAATTTAGAAAGTTAGAATAAAGTCTACACCAATTTTTAATTTCTCTCCTTACAGTGCACTTTATCGTACTTCGCGTTATCACCTTGAAAATATTGAAATTGAAGAAAATTATACCTTTGAATGTCGAAGCTTTAGACAGGCGAAGACTGAGTGAAACTGACTGGCCTATTTCCTAACTTACATTAAAACTCCGTATTTCAAAATGGAGTCATGTACGTCACGTAGCGTGCATCGCGTCCATAGACTTTACTGCAGATGACGTCAGCCTGTCAGTTGCAGAAGAAATGTGGATGGCCGTTTACCAAACCGATAACTGTCACTTCCAACAGCTTTTCACAACCGGTAAGCTAAAATACAGAAACTGAACGTATAACACGTTCAAATCATTAGAAAATGCACAAATGTTTTCTTTTTAACAAGAAAACGTAGTAACTTGCCTCGTATTTAGAATTAGATGTCGTCTCTGGCCTTGAATACGATCTAGTCCTTTGACAGATGTGTTTCACAGTCGGTCAGCTCAACTATAAAATCAGAAGTCCTCAAAAGCTTTGAAGATTCTTCTTCAATCAGTCCCTTACAGCTGTGGGCCCGCAGAAATCGCCGTGATCCTCGTCGCCAAATTGAAGTAACAGCGAAGAAATAAAGCCGATGAGGCGGAACGTTGTATTGTATTAATTCTTTATTATTAATAGGTCCACAAGCAGCCAGCAAGAAGCGCGGCTAACGGGAAACTCAAGGCCAAGGAATGACAGGCATTCCATGACGTACGTTATATATACAACTAGGATTCCAAATGACGTCACAATGTCACGAGCAGGTAAGGGGAAGAGGTGCAAGCTAACTATACAATAGGACAACTTTATTGTTCCTTAGAGGAAGTACAACATATAGGAATCTCAGTATATTATAACATGAAAATATCCTGCTATCACAGAAACTCATATCCGAGCCAAATGAACTTCAGAGATTTGAAGACCAAAACATAAAACCACACACTTGCCTAATTAATGTAAAAAAGCACCCCTGCTTACACTATAGTATCGAACAGATGTGGATGTCCAGCCTCAAAACGAAGCTTCTAAACACATGAACACATGTCAAAAGCTGGGTCAGTCTAAACTGCAGTAAAAGAGGGGTCTAATTAGAGAACTGTACAGGGAGAAGATCCCCGCTAGGGCCTGTTAGAAACTTCTCCAAACTCCAAATTATAAATAAATGCAGGTTTATTTGCAGTACGGCTAGGGCAACCGCCCAGGTTGATCTCCAGATGCAACTGGAGCAAACAGTGTAGAACACATCATGACAAACACTCCATGCAGAATGTAGAACACCAGTCAAAGATATACAAAGCACATGCCAGGGAAGGCAGGCAGTATGGGTGAAGCAATGTAGTGCATACGTAAATATACAAAGGAAAGTATATAATACATGAAAGTGGGATGTAACACATCCCCCTTATTAAATAAAGAAGAGAGGGGAAGGGGTGAGAAGAAAACATTAGGCTAAACAAAATCATTGAACATTTTTGGAGCGCGCCTCGAGCTGTTATTCATTTTGACTCTAAAAGCCACCGACTCATTGTTTTGTCTACTACGCAAATCTTCAGCACTCATGACATGGTGGCCAGCATTCCAAGAGTCAGATGTCTGTGGAAACAAATTATCAGGACATTTTGCTATCCTTTTGGTGTTCCACACTTTACCATCTTGGGTGATCACGCTATTGTTAAAAACCTTCTTAACTTGCATAGCTTTTCCAAATCGATTAGTTCCTTTATTGACCAAACCAGGTCTTAATATCTTGACCCAATCACCCACCTTGAAATCGTGCAGTTTCGTTCTCCATTTGTTGTCATACCATTTTTTTGTTTTGTCCTGCTTGATTTCTACCCTCTTGGCAATATCATGTACACACTCATTCTCATGCCCAAACTTCTTGCACCTTTCCCTAAACCACCATGGGCACACTCTGGACGCAGGATCTCTCCCTTTGAGCAACTTGAAAGGACTGACCTTAGTAGTGGAATGCGGAGTAATGCGATATACCCACAAACGTTCCCTTAACGCACTCAACCAATTTCCACCTTGCTTGAGGGAATCAGTGACAACATTTTTGAGCACACGATTAAAGCGCTCACGCTGTCCATTCTCATGTGGTTCGTAGAGGGAGGTGAACTTATGTTTAATGCCACAACTCTTAAGGAATAAAAGGTAACTGTGCCTGCAAGGGATTTTGTTTATGATACTCAGTCAAGCTATTTATGCAAATTACTCTGTGGTTGAGTCCCAAATGGTAACTAACCTTAGAAAAATCAGAAACATCAATTCGCTCATTTACATCTAACTTAATATATCGAGAACAATTTGAGAACACAGGTGTAGATTTCTCAATTTATGTGCATTTAATGAAAGTGAACAAAACGGGGGTACAGATTATAATAACAAAAACACAATGACAGAGGTGAACACACCATATATAGACATTGTGACCTTCAAGTCATTTGTGATGACAACTATTTCAAAAATCATATAGGCAGAAAAGAATCTAACAAAACAGAAAACAATTCCAGCCAAATTAAATCATTAAAGAAAATAGATGAGCTTGTCGACGTTTCGGTCTTGTTGGCGTGAGTCCGTTAGACCATCTTCAGGACGGTAAAAGGAGAATTACATTTGACCCCTGCATAGACATAATGAGTTGTTATACGTCTGACAATCAATGTAAAAGAGAAGAAAGATGAAAGATACACCTGTGTACCAACCTAGAGAATTGACCAAAGAATGGTCAACCAAAAGGAATAAAACCAGTGCATTCAGAAAGATTGAAAATCAACCGTGAATAAGCAAAAAGGATTGAAGAAAGCATCACACCCAAGACCAAAAATTATGATGTGAAGAGAAACTGGTTAAAAAAAGTCGGACTTACAAAAGTCTGGTCAGGCGTATATCATGAACCAGAAATTTCACTAAATATATATAAGAGATTCCAGGTTTTCCAACACCAAAACGATAACTTGTTCAATATGCTTGGTGAATATGCAAGCTGTAAATAAAACAAAAAATCTTGTTTATTTATCCATATAACATTCAGAATACAAATACTCGCATATATTGTGTCCTCAACTGGAAGCAATTGTGAGAGACTAAGTAAACCTATGGTCATGTAGTTATTAAATTATGTCAAAGGTTATAGAGCACCGTCATGCGCTGAAACTACAAAACCCACCTATAAAGGTGATGACTCAGAGAGAGCCGCAATAGGCTGCTAGCTGATAACTATGGATTATCAGTGGCCTTAAGCCTTATGGCTAAGGTAATTGCTGGTAATAAATGAGGCAGCATAGATATACAGCCTGCAATAAGCTGACATTAAAAACCTCCACGTGGCATTACTTGTTGGATATCTTTTGCTCGAAAAACCGTATATAGAACGGGATAGTTCCAAGTGGAACAATTACCGCTACACGGACAAGCTTGATTACTGCAATTGCTTATATCACTGTCAATTGGCTTTAAAAGCACCCCTCACTACGCTGACATTTCACGCATCAAAAGATGCGGAATGCGATCATAAATAAATAGCGGTTGTGAAAAAGTGCTAGCGTTTCACAATCTGGAGAACTTACGTTAAGCAATTATCTCATCCATTGTTTTAAGGTAACCGCTACTTGAGCAGGCACGGTAGATAATGTTACTCATACCTTTGCGATCGGATGTTATTAAAAACCTCAATTTATCAAAAGAAATAATCGTAATCTAATTAAATTCAAAAATTAATATCGAAAGCAAACGCTTACCTAGCCATTAAATATAAGCAGTCACAAGGGATTTGCTTATATGAACGCCAGATTCAATCTATAAAATAAAATAAAAAGTCAAACGTGAGACTACTGCTACGGACAAGGTTCAATCCTATGTCTCAGAAACAGAGGGGGTGCTGGGCACTCACCGAACGGCATGGACGGGGCACTGCTCCTCTGAATAACCGCTGTCTTCACTAGCGGCATGTACGAGGGAACGCCCAAGGCGGTTCTATTTGTCGTCCTCATGTTAACGTTTGGAGCGAACATAGCAAATGGACTATCGTTGTGGTCCGAGACGGCAAAACTGCGTCCGCGCTATCTTTAAAAAGCCATAGAGGAGCTTAGAAACTAATGCTCAACTACTCTTAACTCATTGTTGTGGGCAAAAACTCATTAAACTGCAACCTTTCGTGACAATATTAGTGAGAAAATGAGTCGAAGAAAGGGTGAATACAGATCAAGAAGAGAGAATACCAATACATTCAAATCAAGTTTGTTATTGTAATGAAGTATAGCATTAAGAATCAATAAAGCATCTGTTAGTCAATTAACACGGATGCATTTTCGGTTACGTGGCAGTAGCTTCTCATGGTCAAACACATTTGTCATTAAGGGAACATGCTTAGAACAAGCATTTGCAATGCAATAGGTCTCGCATTTGCTAAAGTTTGAGCTATTGGCATTGTAAATGACAATGTCTTTTATTTATGTGGATTGAAAAACTGCAAGCGGTTCGTAAACACGCACTTTGTACTTATAGTCGTTGATTACGAGAAGCAAGGCTGGCAGTAACTGCGCCTCTTTTACTGCCAGCCTTGCTTCTCGTAAGCAAGGACTATAAGCTCAAAGTGGGCGTTTACACACCACTTGCAAGTTTTCCAAATATATAAATAAAAGGCATTGTCACTAACAATGCCAATAGTTCAAACTGCAGCAAATGCGAGACCTATTGCATTGCAAGGTGCACCAGTATGTGCATTTTGCCTTCTTAGGTGTACACACTTATAGAAGCAGAGTATTCTTGCATAAATATGATGGTATCAGAGGAAGAGCAAATTACACAATAAGAGGACGTGTTATTCTCACAACTTGCAATTGATCTTGCCATATTCAGGAACTATTTTTCTGGATTTTTACCTACAAGTAACTGCGTATAACACGTAACACACACGTATTAAATAACACATAAATGTGAGTTATGCTTGTGTGTGGGAAAGAGATGGCTCTGCTAGGAAAGCTCAATTAGTAAGGCTATGACTTAAGATTTTGTGTGTGTATCCGGAGGGTCACTGGTTTGAATCCTGGTTGGTAGGCTGGGGAATAGTAATGTGCATTTATTTACAGTGCTATGAGGATCCCGCCCGCAAAAGAAAGCACTGTTAATATATGTAAGGGTTTCAAATAGCATTGCACAAAGGCTACCAAAGTTTAGAAAATGAAATGTATTGCACACAGCAGAAGACACGCTGCATGCAGTGTAAGAAAGGCTGCCACAAAATGTGCACAAATGATTCAGTGTATAAAGGCGTACATGGCCTTGCAAAGTTGGATAACAAAGTTCAAGGAGCAGATAAGTGTGACAACAGGGAGTGAGAGGATGATGGCAGAGGGACGCGAGAGGGAAGGAAGGATCGTGGAAGAGGAGGGGGTGGTGACAAAACTGTTGACAAACAAAGCGAATAATAGGAGAATGGGAGCAGAGGAAGTGAGTACCAGAGCAGGCAGTTGACAGAGATATGATCGCCGAGGGTGATGAGGGCTGAAGATGGTGATGGTAGAGTAGGGTGGTGGCAGGGTAGGGTGGTGGCAGAGTAGGGTGGTGGCAGGGTAGGGTGGTGGCAGTGTAGGGTGGTGGCAGGGTAGGGTGGTGGCAGAGTAGGGTGGTGGCAGAGTAGGGTGGTGGCAGAGTAGGGTGGTGGCAGGGTAAGTTAATGGCAGGAGACAGTGAGGTTTTGACAATAAAGGAACACTGTTAAAATAAAATTCTGAAAAGTTGCCGCAAAATAGATGAACTTTGAGCCCCAAAATCTCCATGTTGGTGCCGTAAAATCAGGGAAAAGGAGGGGGCTGTCTAGAGAAGAGAATTAAAGAATGAAAACCCAGAAATGAACCAGGCCGTTTTATACTGACTACTCGCATGTGAAGCGTCTTAAGAAGTGATAATGCAAAATTCACCACCCTACCCTTTACTTACAAAAAATCGACAACTTTATGTGCTCAGTACAAAAGCAACATTAATAATAAAACTCTGAACGCAGCAAATCACCAACATACATCTTATAGGAAACAAAAACATGAAAAATAAACATCTGGACATAAAAATAGCTTATGAAAGGGATGTGCTGTCTAGAAAACCTTGAGTTGGATGAAGGTAAATCGCAGGGCTGCATACCATCCACATTTAGACTGACGCATGCTGGGGCTATACGGAGCCCGCGGAAGCTTACACCTGTAATATGGGTAAGATGGGAGCATTCTGAAAAAAGTATGGACATGTGCTAGAGATGTTGAAAGATAGCTATGCAGGGAGAGCATACTTGCCCTTGGGGTGTGCTTCTAATATGGCAGGAGTCTGTGCAGGCCGAGTCCCCTCGTACGTAAAATGACTTTAATTGTTTAAATGACTCTTTGTAGCACCTACCTCTGCAGCGCTGCAGCGCCGGTTGGAGCGTCCACCTCCTTAATGCAGGTCAGGCGGTGGGCTGCAGGTCTCAACCATAGCTGGCAAGGTTTCAGATTGCTATTTGTGAGCAAAGAAGGGGAAAGTGAGACGAACAGAGCTGAAGAGATAGGCAACGGAAGAAGGAATTACAGGCAAAGATAAAGTGGTGAGACAACATGAGAAAAATTGAGAGAAGCACAGAAAGAGTGGGAGAAACTGGAAGAGATAAGGAAAGAATGAAAGAGGAAGACGCAAAGAAAAATAGGATGAATCAAGAAATGTAAGATAGAAACACAGGTGAAGAAAGAGGGAAAGGCCGACAGAGTGAGGAAGGGTCAATTAGAAAGAAGGAAAGACAACAATATAGAAGGTGAGACAATAGGCAGGTACATTTAGAGAGTGTCAAAGAGTCATAAAGAAAGAGAAACATAAAAAGAGATAATGAGACAGGAAACACAAAAAAGACAGAGAAAATGAAAACGAGAGTGGCAGACCCAACCTCATGCCCATTTGACCTGGTACCGGCACCCCATGTGTTGCCTGGGGTAGAACCCACAACAACCCTCTGTAGGATAGGATAGCAGGATAGCACTTGCTTGCACGTCTGGGATCGTAAGAGGGAGGAGGGGAACACATTCTTATCAAAAATAAAACAGTGTGAGCGTCTTAAGAGATTCATTTTCTGTGGATAACGTGCGGCATCTTGTGTGTTCAGTGTGAGCCGCGAGGAGGCTAAGGGCGTTAGACTGAAGCAGGCCAAGCGAAGTTAGTGTCAAAACATAGAGTTGTTTTACAGGAAAGGAGACAGGTGAAGTAAAGTCACAGTATCACAGAACCCTTCCGGATACGACTCGTATCCGGAAGGGTTCACTGGGTCAGACCACAGCGCCGCTCCTGATCGGGGACGATAACAGCACTGATAGGACCCTTCATCCATCTGTTGGACTCCGCTGAAGACAAACACGGCCTCGCTTCCAGGGGGGTCCTCGTGACGTACATGTTACTCTCTTTGTATAGAAAAAATCTCATATTCGGATACTCCGATGTACACTTTATGGTCAGACTTCCTCCTCTGGTGACCACGCTCCCGGGGCTCGCTCAACACAACCGATGGTTTCGGGTAGGAATCTGTATTGAGAATGACACATACAAAACAAAAATGCGAGAAACTAAACACCTTCTCCTACACAGTACACACCACACCCCAGCTTGTCTCAGCAATCGTCGCACGCGCATCTTTTCCCTGAAACCTGAGTTGGGTCCGGCAGCAGGCAGAGTCTGTAACCATGCTCTGCTGGGCTTCACGAAGACACGCAGCTGCAGCCATGTAGATAGGAGCAGCGACGGCGCAGGGAGAGATTAGGTGCATGGCATGAAATGATTACAAAGTGCGTACGGAATCTTCCGGGATCCCAGGGGTTAATGGCCATCGCAGCAGCGGCTTCAAAGCCTGCCTGCATTTTCATGCTTGAGGAGCAAAAAAGGGTAGAGATAAAAAAACAACGAAGTAGTGCTTACATTGAAAGATACCGCCCTGCAGTGTAAGTTTACTGTAGTTGGTCGATGCTGCTTCCAGACTACAGGAATCAACAGCCAACAGAAAGCAAGATAAGAACAGCAATGCCACACCTAAACAAATCGCAAGTGGTATGACAAATTACACAGAGTTTCACCCAACATACAGATTACTTTATGTCTCGCTGAGACAGCGCATGCATCGCATGCGCTGCCAAGGCGAGACCTAAAAAACCAAACATAGTTGTCACAGCATGATTTAAACAGTATGTTTCTAAGGTTTGGCCTATCCACCATGAATCCAGAAAAACACCTAGAATAACAATAGGTGACTATATTGTTATATAATAATTACATTAAAAAACAGTATATTGTGTAGTTACATTGGTATCTCAGTCTTTAGCCATCGTTCACAAGAAAAGTGTCATAGACATAGATGTATACAGGTATCATACACTAGTATAAAGACCTTTTAACATAGAAAAGAAGAATCACGCTGCAGTTGAAAGATAGCGTTACATAGTCGAAATTTAAACATCTAGCACAGCTTATTCAAGATCAAAAAGTGAACAGAATGTAAATTTTATGTCAGACATGCTAGGGAATGCCATTCAGTGGACACATTCAGACCCTTAGTGATGTTGTCTGTTCTACAAATCAACTGATTCTCCCTGAGAGTGAGAATACGGTCTACATTAGTCTGTCTAATGGTTGTCTTAATGACTTCAATCACCCACCATGTCATGTCTTTTTCAGAATGTTTCTTCTGTACATAGTGGTCGACTAAAGGTGCATTTTCTACCCTGCATCTGATTCGTGATTGATGCTGTAGAATGCGTTTTTTGACTATTTGCGTGGTCTTACCAATATAATGTAAATCACAGGGACATTTAATACAATAAACAACATTGTTGGTGTTGCAATTTGAAAAATGCTTGTTTGTCACCTTGATTCCATTAATTTTGCAAAACTTAGTGGTTTTTGTAGTGTTGCAAGCAGCACACATATTGCACTTGTAGTATCCCACCACAGGGACCAACTGCCTCATATTATCAACAGAATGAGTGTCAATGGCAGTGTATGCATGTACAAGTCTGTCTCTGAGGTTGGAGCCTCTCTTGAAGGAAAACAATGGTTTACTTATTAATTCAGGTAGTCCCTTAAGTAATGTCCAATGTTTATTGACAATTTTTTTGATGTCATTTGACAGAGTACCAAATGTGGTTACACAGACTAATTGTGGTTGAGTCTGTTTAACTTTAGTTTCCAAGAGTGCTTCACGGTTATTGTACCAGGCCCGTTTCAAAGAGTTCTTAAGTAGTTTGCCTGGGTAACCACGTGCTCGCAACTTCTCTTTGAGTTTCCTGGCCTCAAGAAAGTAGCCTTCCCTACGCGAACAGTTTCTGCGTAAACGCAGAAACTGTCCAAAGGGTAGACCATCCTTGAGCGCCTGACGGTGATGACTATTATACTGCAGCAGTGTATTTCTTGCAGTAGGCTTGGTATACAGAGTAGTAAATAACCTGTTATTAGTATCAACCCTGATAGTAATGTCGAGGAAGTTCATGCTGTTGTTATTTGCTTCGAGCTTGAATTTAAGATGGGGGCTCACAGAGTTCAGCCATTGATGGAATTCCAGTAGGCGAGTCTCACTACCTCTCCAAATCAAAAACACGTCGTCTATGTATCTCAACCACCGAATGATGTTAGACTGAAAGGGATTTGAGATATCATAGATGTACCTGTCTTCAAAAGCAGAGACGTAGATATTGGCTATGTCCGGGGCATAAACTGTTGGTAAAACGTAGTTTCAAACAGAAAGAAATTCTCACACATTGAGATACGAACACATTCAGTTATAAATGAGGTAGGAACATCATGTGGTCTAGGTCTACTGTCCAAAAGGTTTTCTATTAAATTAAGAGCCTCCATTTGTGGTATGTTAGTATACAGGCTCTCAATGTCCATAGACACCATCAATTCCTGTGAGGGGTCAAATGGATGATTCTCAACGATATTGATAACTGCTGTGGTATCCCTAACATATGTAGATGTTCCAATCGCAAAGGGCGAATGAAGAAGTCCGCATATTTAGCAAGGGGTTTCAGAATTGAGTTGCAACCCGAAACTATGGGCCTTCCGGGTGGCATAGTTGCATTTTTATGAACTTTAGGCAATATATATATATCACCGGTACCGTGGGTGATTTATTGATCAAAAAGGAAGCCTCCTTTTCGCTGAGCCAACCACCGTCAAGGCCTTGTTGACTCAGAGTCAATATGATGTTGGTAAGTCTCTTGGTGGGATTACCAATAAGTTTCTTATAATGTTCCTCAACAGATAATTGTTTGAGGAGCTCAGTTCTGTACGCCTTAGCGTCCCACAAAACTATGCCTCCACCCTTGTCGGCGGGCTTAATTATTGTTTCTGGTAAAGACTGAAGCTGTTGAAGAGATTTTTGCTGGTCTTTTGTTAGATTATATTTAACAAACGTCTCTTTCTTTTTATTTCAAAATATTTTTATTGAAATTTTTTCTCAGAGAGTGCAGCAAAAGCAGTATATATGCAACCTTTCTCAATAATAACATCCGCCCAGGAATACAACAAGTTCCTAAGAACTACATTTTACCCCCACTTTCAAGCGGCTGAGTTTCGAATATATAACACAGTTTCAACTAGACATGTTGCTTTCCAATAATGTGAGCTAATAACCCACTACCCTCCCAAGAAAATAACATAGTAAAGGAAACTTAATTATCCCTAAAAAGAAAGGGAATAAATCTAACTAAGATGTCATGGTGCAAATAAAAAGCGCAGAAAAAGAGGTATGAGGTTTGGGTCATCGAGGTCCTCCCTCCGATGGGCCTTGCCGTACCAGCCCCTCCCTACGACAGTGGGGGCTTAGATTAAGAACAAGTGGAGGGCCCTTAGCCTTGGATTGCAAGCTGTCAAAGGGAGCCCCTCTGATAGGTATCTGACCAATGGTGACCAAATATAATCGAAGCCTCTCCTAGTGTCCTCAACGATATCAGTCATTCGCTCCAGTGCCAAAGCCCGCCACAATCGTGCATGCCATTGGGTTAGAGATGGGGCCTCCTGTTTCTTCCATGCCGCGGCTACTGACATTTTGGCGGCCCCCAAGCACAGCCACATCACCGATTGGTCACTCTGTGTCTGTCTCTTCAGGAGTGGATCCCGCACCCCCAGCAACACCTGTTCCATATAGTTGGGAATGGGGTAGCCTAAGATAAGTTTTATTTGGGACAGGATCTCCTTCCAGAAAGGTTTGATTACCGGGCAGTCCCACCAAATATGTCTGAAATCCCCCAAGAGCCCACAACCCCTCCAGCACCTGTCGGAGGTTTCCGGGAAAATCGTTTTCAGCTTCTGAGGGTACAAATACCAATCGTACATTATTTTGTAATGCGCCTCCCTCAGATACATGGAACGATTGAATTTCCCTATGTCCCTGCTCAAACGTTCCCATTGCTTGTCTTCTAAAGGGGCCTCCAACAGATTATTCCAAAAGTGCTTAAAGCGCGGCGTCTCCTTGGTGCTCGATTCTTGAATAAGAGCATATAAAAAGGAGATGCAGCCCCTGGAAGAGGACCCCGACCCCGCAAACCTTTCGAGAGGAAGCAACTCCCTGGTAGCGGCCTGCCGCACCAGGGGCTGCTGCACCCAGTGTTTCAGCTGTAGGTAGTGGTATTCTTCTTTGTCAGATATTGCAAACTGTGTCTTGCATTTCTGGAAAGTGAGGAGTTCTCCCTTGTCAAACAAATGCGATATCGTGAGGCATCCCCCTCCCTCCAGGCCTCAAAGTGCCCTTCCTGCAAGGCAGGGGGAAACGCAGCATTAAAGTGTATAGGCGTGTAGGGGGATGGAAAAGTCGTAAGCTGAAGCTTAGAGGTGAGAGTGTCCCAGACCTTGAGTGTGGTGGAGGTGGGGGTGCTAATATACGCATTGGGTGGTCTGTCACACTTTGGTTTCCAGAGGAGGTCCCAGATAGTGCGCCCTGTTATCTGTCTATCTATGTGTAGCCAATGCTTCTCCGAGACCCTCAATGACCACTCCGTGAGTACTCGTATCTGAGCTGCTCTATAATAAGATTGAAAGTCCGGTAGCGCCAGGCCCCCTTCCTTGCGTGGTCTAATGAGTAGTTTATATGGAAGTCTGGCCCTCTTTCCCTGCCAAATGAATTTAGTCAGCATGCTTCGCAGTTCTCTAAATAGTCCTCTCTCCACTGGAATAGGAAGCCCTTGGAAAAGATAAAGTAATCGAGGGAGCACATTCATCTTTACGGCATTAATCCTGCCCAGCCATGTGATGTAAGCCGCACTCCAGTTGCCCAAATCGAACTTTAATTGACGCATGAGGGGAGAGAAGTTGGCCTGATACAAGTCCTGCACTCGTGGGGTAAGCTTAACACCCAGGTAGGTAATTTCCGAAGCGGTGCACTGGAAAGGCGTCATCCCTTCGATCACCCTCCATTCCTCTGTGGGTATTGTCAGATTCAAGAGAAAGGATTTTGTCAGGTTGACCTTAAAACCCGCCACCTTTCTAAACGCCTCCAGTTCCGATTGAATGGCCGGGAGAGATACTTGGGGCTCCGTCACCGGGAGGAGCACGTCGTCTGCGAACAGCGAGATCTTATGAGCATCTGTGCCAAAACTCATACCCCTAATCGCCTCGTTGCCCCTGATCCTGTGCGCCAGCGGTTCGATACTCAAAGCAAAGAGAATGGGGGATAAGGGACAGCCCTGTCTCGTCCCTCGTGTTAGGGTAAAAGGGGAGGACGCCACCCCGTTCACCAGGACCCGGGAGCTTGGAGAGTGATAGTTAGCGCGAATCATTCCAATAAAGGCTTCGCTAAAGCCAAATCGTTGGAGCACCTTAAATAAAAAGGACCATTCCACGCGATCAAAGGCTTTCTCCGCGTCTAGCGAGAGAAGCGCTGTGGGAATGTTCTTCTTGCGGGCCTTTTCAATAATATGAATGATACGCCTCAGATTATCGTGTGTTTGTCTCCCCTTAATGAACCCGGATTGGTCCGGATCTATGAGAGCGGGTAGGATATTCTCGAGCCGTGTGGCTAGGATTTTGGAATAGAGTTTGGCATCCAGGTTTAGAAGAGCGATCGGGCGATAGGAAGAGCACTGGGCTGGGTCCTTGCCAGGTTTGGGGATTACCGCCACTATTGCTTCTCCCATCGAGGGAGTGACCTTATTTGAGGAAGCGATGACATTAAATAGTGTAGTCAAGAAGGGGACCAGCTCCGGTGCGTATGTACGATAGAAGTGTGCTGAGAATCCATCTGGGCCGGGAGCTTTCTGGAGTTTAAGGGAGTCAATCGCCTTCTGCACTTCTACTGCTGAGATGGGTTGTGATAGTTCGTCATTGGTGTTCGCCCCTACCCGAGGGAGGTCCAGTGAGTCCAAGTAGTCCGAGGGGTCGCTCGACCCAGAGGACTCCGAAGTATAAAGTGCTCTATAGAAATCCTCAAAGGCTCTAGCTTTGCCCTCTTCCTCTCTGTGGGAGATGCCTTTTTCATCCACTATGTGCTTGATGTATTCCCGCTCCTGTTTAGCCCTTAGTTGGCGCGCCAATAAAGTACCAACTTTATTCCCACTCTCGTAGCCCTTGGATTGGAGTTGTAGAATAGATTGTTCAGCTCTGTTAGTGTAAATGGCCTGTAGTTTCCCTTTAAGGGCTGTGACCTTCCTAAGGGTCTGAACTGAAGGTTGGGACTGATGTGTCTGTTCCGCGGACTTAAGGTCATTTTCTAGTTGGAGACGTTCCGCACCTTGCTGGGAACGTAGCGTAGTGGCTAGTTCAATGCATTTGCCCCGGATTACAGCCTTAAGGGCATCCCACGTAGTGGAGTAAGAAGTGTCCTCAGGAGCATTTGTCTCGAGATACCCTTTTATAGTCTTCCGAAGGTCGTCTCTAAGGAGAGGATCCCTGCAGAGGAAGTGTGGAAAGTACCATCGGGCATGTTTAGGGCGCGGGTTTGGCCAAGTAATCGTCAGTTCTACGGGGGCATGGTCCGATAAGCAGATTGGGTGGAGCTGAGATTGTAAAACAGACGGTAATAGGGCTTGGCTCAGAAAAATGTAATCGATACGGGAGTACGTTCTGTGGGAATGCGAGAAGAACGAGTAGTCTCTCACTGTGGGATTGGCATCCCTCCATACATCCACCAATCCCAAGCGCTGCAGTTGTGAGCGCAGTGCCTTGCCAAACGCCCCCTGAAGCCCTATGTGAATGTGATGTGTCTCTGTCCAAGTCACGGACTAGATTGAAGTCCCCTAAAAGCACTATATCCCCCCGGGCAAAAGTTTCCAGAGTCATAAGGAAGGAGAGGATGAAATCCTGCTGTCCCGTATTAGGTGCATAGAGCACCGCAAATGTGCATGGGCGACCCCTAAGATCCCCCTGACCATGAGGAACCTCCCGTTTCTGTCCGTTTTAGTGTCCTGAGCTTGGAATGGAACCCCTGCATGAAACATCAGTGCCACCCCATTCTGTTTAGCGGAATGTGAGGATCTAAATATGTGGGGATAAGCCTTGTGACGCAGTCTCTGAGCATCCGGTTTTTTAAGATGCGTTTCCTGAAGAGCTATTATGTGAGCATTATGGTCAAGCATGTACTTCCAGAATCGCTGGCGTTTATTGGGGGAATTCAACCCCCGTGCATTCCAAGATACCACCCTAACTGCCATGAGTACCTAAGAAAGGATGTTGCCGTAGTGGTGGGGGCCCCTTCTACTCACCCCTCTGGATCTCCTACCCCCCTCCTCCCTCCCGAAACCCATGAAAATAATAGCACCATGACATCGAACTAAAAAATAAAAAACCACAACAAACATATGGAATGAGTGTGTGGAATCCCCCTCCTAGAGGGGAAGTCCATAACTAAGAAACACTCTAGGAACATTACTATTTCCCGTCTCCCAGCCCTGCCTTAGCAGAAGGAAAAAGAAAAAGGAAAGAAGGCTTTCATTGCATGAGGAACTGCTCCCCCCATACCTAGAAGCTGTTAGCAGAGACCTTTATACTGGTCAGTGAGTAGCCTCATCCCCGTCCCTGCTTATTTTGCCTAATCAGTTCCGTCTTGCACAGCCCAACCCCTGAGGTCTCCCCTCCGGGTTTTTGGAAGTCCCCCCCAGCCTGAGCTCTCACTGACAGTCAGCTCACGTGTCAGCCGTGGCGGGCACCGGGAGTAACCTCGTTCGAGACGTCGGAGCAACCAATCCACAGCAAAACGTGGAAGATGCAAGTCTTCCGCTCCATCCAAGTCTCCAGGACTCTCATCCGACCCACTCCGGAGCGCAAGAGGGAGGCGGGTGGAGACCGTCGTCCCTCCCTCCGTACCAGTGGTTGGAAATCTCACGTCTCCCTTAAAGCTATGCCCTCAGACTGGAGTCTTGGTACTTTTCCTGCCCATTCTGCGCCATTGTCCTCCATGTCGCCTGTCCGGACGGCTGTCCCCCTCCTGGTCCGAAGCGGCTTTGGAGAGTTCCAAGCCCAGCAAGGTCGCCGTCTCCTCTAGCTCCACGCAGTGGTGCTGTTTGCTTTGCCATAGGAAGGCTATCCCAAAGGGATATGTCCACCGATACCTGACGTTTTTCTCTCGCAGATGTTCGGTGACTGGTCGGAACTGCTGACGGCGTACGAGAGTGGCCTGGGCCACATCTTGATATAGGGTGCACGAGGAGTTTTGGAAGGTAATTGAATCGGAGGCCCTCGCTTTTTGCAGGACAAGTTCTTTTATTTTAAATGAACTGAACTTCGCCAGAACATCTCGTGGGCGACGATTCTCCCCAGGTAGGCGCGGACCCACTCTATGCACTCTCTCCAGTCGGACCTCCGGGCCATCTTCTCCAAGAGTAGAGGAAAAAAGACCCACCATGAACGCCTCCAAGTCTGGCCCCTCGCAGTCTTCCTCCAGGCCTCGGACTCTTATGTTTTCCCGGCGTGAGCGATTTTCCAAGTCTTCGCATTTGAGTTGTGAGTCGCGTAGTTGCCTTTGTAGGTCGGTCGTGTTTTCCTCCAGAGCTTTAACCTTGCCCGCTGTCTCCTGTTGCTGCGCTTCCAGATCGAGTGTACGTGATCCCACGGAGTCTACATCTGCCTGGACCGACACTAGTTTCTCGCGAACCTCCACGCGGAAGGTTTCAAAGGAGGCTTCCATGTCCGCCTTAATGTCCGCCCGCAGCTCTGTGCGGAGCTCTTGTTTGAAGTCTCGCAGGGAAGACAAGAGGTCTTCTCGAGTCAGTGCCATGGTCATTCCTCCCTCCGTAGTCCCCTTACCAGCCGCCGTGAAGTAGTTGGAGACCCTATTGTTGAGGTTCCGCTTGGGTGGCATAGGGGGCCCCCCCGCCCGGCCAGCCGTCGGCCGCCTCTCGCGTATTTGGAATCTGCGCTGCTCCGGTGGTCACGCTCAGGTACCTCCTCGACCACTTCTCTGTTCACGACTTCCCCTTAGTCCGCAGGTTTATGAGAGGTTGTCACTCATTCGCCTCTGTAGCAGCCTCTAGTCGCTTCCTACCCTCGCCTCCAGATCTCTCGCAGTGAGCATAAAACTGCAAGACAGGGCCTCCTGGCAGCCATGTTAGGGTCAGGCGCTCCTCATCCAGATAGCCTCTGCGCGGATCAAAGGCCCCCCTCCTGTATCTACCTGTGCTGTGGGTTCATCCTGAGGGAGGGGGGTCACAGCTCTGCCATAGGGACCCCTGGGACCACTTCAGCACCCCAAGGGGGTGACCACCTCTGGTGAATCGGTCCCGTCGTCTCCAGCCCCGTTTAGCGTGACTCTATTAATTGGGGCAGGTCATCGCCGTCATGCTCGCGGTGAGCCCTCTCCTCCGAACCCCCGAGGGCGGCCGCCTGCGCGCTGCTCATTGCGGCTGTCCGCCATCTCAAGGAGCTCCGTGTCAGGCCCAAGGCGATCTCGCCTATCTCCGGAAGTGATCGCGGGGTCAAGCGGTGCGTCCGCGCTCCCCTGCGGGCGCCGCCGGCAGGGCTCACCCGGGGGTATCCTCTGCTGTGCACTGCGGGTTTCCTTCAGCTCTGCGCGTCGGCCTTTTGAGCCCGGACCTCCGCCATTTGCTTTCGGCGCTGCTGCACCGTTTGTTGCTCCTCTGGACTCGCCTGGGCTCTCACCAAGCCTCCCAAACCCCGTATTCCGGGTCGCGTCGGTCTGCGCTGCTACGGCATCCAGGAGCAGTGTTTGCCAAGCCGGTGCAATGCCTTCATGCCTCACATTCGGCAGGGCCTGGGACGGAGCCGATCGGGATCACGTCCGATCGGCCATGTTGGTTAGCCACGCCCCCCAAAAGTCAGATTTAAACACTTTAGGCGAACATGTAAACACACAAACCCTTTACAGATGATCGCCACCAGTCTTATCCTGCGGCTCACTGCGGGACTCCATTAAAATTAATTTCAAAGATGCCACTACAGTAACCCATCGGATAGGTCGCTGCAAGGGGCGTGTGGTAGCTACAGGATCCAACCACCGCTCATTTCGACACCTGCTCCAAGCTGCTATTGTATACTCCGATCCCCTCTTTCCATCCAGAACCGCCGACAGCAGCAGTTACCATCGCCTACCCTGGCCTAGAAAGGACTCCATTGCCCGGTCAGTCATGTACTAACTAACTTATCTCACGCGGGAGTGCTGCGAACTGGGAGACACCGCCCGATAGCCAGGAAAACTCGTCTCTTTCTTTTTAAACAAGTTATCAATTTCTGTTATAATGGCATTTTCAAATGTGATAATCTCTTTGGCAACCATCGCATTAGGTGGAAAAAAGGTTGAAGGATTGCGAAGGCCTGTTGTATCAACAGAGAGATCTGTTATGGTGTTTGCAAAAAAAAAATTTAATCTCACTGAGCGGAAAAACCTGAAGAGTTCCAATTTAGTATGGAAGAGGTCATTTCTATTGGTGGGAACAAATGATGAACCCGCAGAGAGAACTGCAATTTCAGATTCAGATAGTGAATGTTGGGACAGGTTGAAAATAGGAATGGTTTGTTGATGGTTTACCATTCGTAGTACTGGTTCCTCGTTTGTCTGAATCCTGGTATATATTGGTTCCGGAACCATCCTCTCTTCGCTACTCGTTGTCTCCGAGGAGGTCCTGACCCTCTCAGGTCCTGCCCTAAAAAGGTTTGCCTAGATGTAGAAGGCTGCTGATCATATGGTCTGTATGAGTTCTCAGAGGTGTGATCACTCCCTGTATCTGAATTAGTGTCTGAAAAAGTCGTTCTCTTACGTGAAGGTTGATTTTGACCTTGTAGAAGATAGAAATCCTTATTAAGATACGGATAGGTTTTTTCCTTATTGTATCTTTTGATGTCTTTTTGTAATTTGTCGGTTTTTTAATGTGAATTGAATTCCTCAAACTCTTTCACAGTCTGTGTAATTTTATCAAGAAGTTGTTTAGCATTAGTAATACTTGAATCAGTATTAATCTTCCTCTCTAAATTTTCAATGTCTTTAATAAGTAGCTTGATGTGTTTGAGGGCAGTTTCAATGCTTAGGACCATCCAAGTACGTGAGCACTTGTTTGCTGAATAACTAAATCCTATTTTGAAGTCCTCATCGTCAGTAAAAATGATTGGAATGTTCCTAATCTGTAATCCCGTCGGGATTATATTTGCGTTAAGACAGTCTGTCAGAAATTTTGCATGAAGCTCTGTTCTAACTAGTTTCTTTTTAAGCCTCTCTAACTGATTCAAATCGGATTCATATGGAAGTTGAGTTATTGGGCCCCTACTCCCTAAAAGAGACGGGCCAGCTGCAATTTGAAGAATATATTCATCAGTATAAGATAAAGTTTCAGCCTCAGACATGAATGTAATGAGGTACTTTCAAAATATAACGATAAAAAGTCAAAAGGTATATAACCACTTCAAAGAAGTGACCCACAACAGACACTTGTATGCGCAATATACAGTCAAACAAACAGTGGGAAACCCAATCTACCCTTGAAGGCTTGGGAATTACAAGAAATAAAAGGTAACTGTGCCTGCAAGGGATTTTGTTTATGATACTCAGTCAAGCTATTTATGCAAATTACTCTGTGGTTGAGTCCCAAATGGTAACTAACTGTTAGACCTGGCACCATTGGCGTGGGTCTCCCTTCCATCTTTCGCTTTTTGTCTCCTCTGTGTTTGCTGGTGTTAGATGCTCTGGGCGCTGTGCCACTGCCATTCAGTGCCACAGCGCGAATGCTCCCTATTGTAAATTGACTGGATGAATTGGTATTCCCATAATTGGCTCATTTGATTTACCTGTTAGTCCCTAGTATAGTGCACCGTGCGTGCCCAGGGCTGGTAGACCGAATGCTGCTGGTGGGCCTGCAGCGCTGATTGCGCCACCCACGTAAGCAGCGCGTAAAGTGTGTCTCAGACCTGCCATCGCAGAGTCTGTGCGCAGTCCAGAACTGCCATTCTTTGACTGTGAAGTGAACCCACTTCCCAGTCCCTCAACCTTCCCTTGGCATCATGTAAGTCATCCCTATGGCAGGGTGTGTTGTATGTGAAAGGTAGGACCTGCCTTGGTCTGTGTGGCATGTCCTAATAGTGAATTACACTCCATTTCGTTTTTCACTGTTGCAAGGCTATCTGTTCCCTTAGGCCAGAATGGGCAGCTTTGATTATTACATCCTATAATCCTAGCTGACCCCAGGAACATGTTTGGAAAGTCGAATTTGGTATGCCTGAGCTCAGAATATTAAAAGACGTCTTTTCGTGAGGATTATTTTTATATTCTGTGTTTGAAAGTACCACTTTTAGAAAGTGGGTATTTTCTTGCCTAAGTGGTCCAGTGTGCTCTGCTGTTATGTGTATTGGATGTCTGGTCTTGGAGGGACAGGGCAGGCTGAGCCCGACCTGGGGTGAAGAGAGGAATCTGCAGCTGGAGTACGAGGAGGGGTGACCCTTTGATCTGAGCAGGGCTGTGCCTGGCAAGGTGAATGATGGCTCCAGCCCCCACTGTGCGTCTGATGGCAGACCCCCTCTTCCTCAAAGGCAGGATGCAGCCTCGTAAATAAAGTGCTCCAGGACCACTCCGAACTGGTTCTGGCTAGGTTCAGTGACTTGTGACTTTTGAGAACAAAGACCTGTGGGGTATAAAGATCTGCGCCGAAACCCCTACACGGTGTGTTACTTCTGGATGTCAAGACGAACCTCTGTCCGTGTAACTAGAGGAAAAGGACTTTGAAACTTTCATCCATCTTGAGGAAGCAACTACCCAAGGGCCTGATTTGAGCTTGCCTCCTGCTGAAGTCTCAAGGACATTAGACTTCACCCATCCGCCTTCTGAATTCCTATTGAGAGGGGTTCTACTCGCAGGTGAGGCCTCTGTCGAGAATTCCAGAGCCTCTGGGTCTACTGCGGGGAACGCAGGCTGAGAATCATTGCTATTGTGGGCCGCTGCAGCTGAGGAGCTGTTGCCGCTGAGAGCCCGCATCTGTCTGTGTTACGAGAATCATCGCTATCGCTATTGTGGGCCGCTGCAGCTGAGGAGCTGTTGCCGCTGAGAGCCTGCATTTGTCTGTGTTATGAGAATCATCGCTATCGCTATTGTGGGCCGCTGCAGCTGAGGAGCTGTTGCCGCTGAGAGCCCGCATATGTCTGTGTTACGAGAATCATCGCTATCGCTATTGTGGGCCGCTGCAGCTGAGGAGCTGTCGCCGCTGAGAGCCCGCATTTGTCTGTGCTACGAGAATCATCGCTATCGCTATTGTGGGCCGCTGCAGCTGAGGAGCTGTTGCCGCTGAGAACCCGCATTTGTCTGTGCTACGAGAATTATCGCTATCGCTATTGTGGGCCGCCGCAGCTGAGGAGCTGTTGCCGCTGAGAGCCCGCATTTGTCTGTGCTACGAGGATCATCGCTATCGCTATTGTGGGCCGCCGCAGCTGAGGAGCTGTTGCCGCTGAGAGCCCGCATTTGTCTGTGCTACGAGGATCAGCGCTATCGCTATTGTGGGCCGCTGCGGCTGAGGAGCTGCTGAGAGGCCAACTTTTTATCACTGCCTCAGGAGCCTTGTGAGTGCACGCCGCGGACCGCTGCAGCTGGGAGCTGCGGCCGCTGCGAGTCCACCTGTCATCATCGCGGCTTCCTCCCGAAGCTGCGTGCCGTGCCCCTTTAAACCTCAGGTACATTGTGCATCACCGGGTTGCGTAGACCCCGGCCTCGAACTAAGTTCGTTTCACACGCTTTTGAGTGCTTTTATTGCCTTTCTTCGTGAACTTATATTTACGTGCATTGTGGCTTTTTGATCGTATTTGAGCCTTGTGTTAAGCTTATATAAAGATACCTATTTTTCTATAGCTACTTGTGTGGTGTCCCTTTGTGGTGTCGTCACTGCGTTATTGTGTATGGTCATAAATGCTTCACACACTGCCTCTGAGATAGGCCTGTCTGCTCGTGCTACGTTACCACAGGGTTGAGCACGGGTTATCAAAGGGTGTAGCCCCCTTACTCTGACTTAGGAAGAGGGGTCCCTACTTGGACATTGGCAAGCCACTGCCAACTAGAGACCCCCATTTCTAACACTAACCTTAGAAAAATCAGAAACATCAATTCGCTCATTTACATCTAACTTAATATATCGAGAACAATTTGAGAACACAGGTGTAGATTTCTCAATTAATGTGCATTTAATGAAAGTGAACAAAACGGGGGGTACAGATTATAATAACAAAAACACAATGACAGAGGTGAACACACCATATATAGACATTGTTACCTTCAAGTCATTTGTGATGACATCTATTTCAAAAATCATATAGGCAGAAAAGAATCTAACAAAACAGAAAACAATTCCAGCCAAATTAAATCATTAAAGAAAATAGATGAGCTTGTCGACGTTTCGGTCTTGTTGGCGTGAGTCCGTTAGACCATTTTCAGGACGGTAAAAGGAGAATTACATTTGACCCCTGCATATACATAATGAGTTGTTATACGTCTGACAATCAATGTAAAAGAGAAGAAAGATGAAAGATACACCCGTGTACCAACCTAGAGAATTGACCAAAGAATGGTCAACCAAAAGGAATAAAACCAGTGCATTCAGAAAGATTGAAAATCAACCGTGAATAAGCAAAAAGGATTGAAGAAAGCATCACACCCAAGACCAAAAATTATGATGCGCAGAGAAACTGGTTAAAAAAGTCAGACTTACAAAAGTCTGGTCAGGCGTATATCATGAACCAGAAATTTCACTATATATATAAAAGAATGCACTGGTTTTATTCCTTTTGGTTGACCATTCTTTGGTCAATTCTCTAGGTTGGTACACGGGTGTATCTTTCATCTTTCTTCTCTTTTACATTGATTGTCAGACGTATAACAACTCATTATGTCTATGCAGAGGTCAAATGTAATTCTCCTTTTACCGTCCTGAAGATGGTCTAACGGACTCACGCCAACAAGACTGAAACGTCGACAAGCTAATCTATTTTCTTTAATGATTTAATTTGGCTGGAATTGTTTTCTGTTTTGTTAGATTCTTTTCTGCCTATATGATTTTTGAAATAGATGTCATCGCAAATGACTTGAAGGTCACAATTTCTATATATGGTGTGTTCACCTCTGTCATTGTGTTTTTGTTATTATAATCTGTACCCCCCGTTTTGTTCACTTTCATTAAATGCACATAAATTGAGAAATTTACACCCGTGTTCTCAAATTGTTCTCGATATATTAAGTTAGATGTAAATGAGCGAATTGATGTTTCTGATTTTTCTAAGGTTAGTTACCATTTGGGACTCAACCACAGAGTAATTTGCATAAATAGCTTGACTGAGTATCATAAACAAAATCCCTTGCAGGCACAGTTACCTTTTATTTCTTGTAATTCCCAAGCCTTCAAGGGTAGATTGGGTTTCCCACTGTTTGTTTGACTGTATATTGCGCAGACAAGTGTCTGTTGTGGGTCACTTCTTTGAAGTGGTTATATACCTTTTGACTTTTTATCGTTATATTTTGAAAGTACCTCATTACATTCATGTCTGAGGCTGAAACTTTATCTTATACTGATGAATATATTCTTCAAATTGCAGCTGGCCCGTCTCTTTTAGGGAATAGGGGCCCAATAACTCAACTTCCATATGAATCCGATTTGAATCAGTTAGAGAGGCTTAAAAAGAAACTAGTTAGAACAGAGCTTCATGCAAAATTTCTGACAGACTGTCTTAACGCAAATATAATCCCGACGGGATTACAGATTAGGAACATTCCAATCATTTTTACTGACGATGAGGACTTCAAAATAGGATTTAGTTATTCAGCAAACAAGTGCTCACGTACTTGGATGGTCCTAAGCATTGAAACTGCCCTCAAACACATCAAGCTACTTATTAAAGACATTGAAAATTTAGAGAGGAAGATTAATACTGATTCAAGTATTACTAATGCTAAACAACTTCTTGATAAAATTACACAGACTGTGAAAGAGTTCGAGGAATTCAATTCACATAAAAAAAACGACAAATTACAAAAAGACATCAAAAGATACAATAAGGAAAAAACCTATCCATATCTTAATAAGGATTTCTATTTTCCTCAAGGTCAAAATCAACCTTCACGTAAGAGAACGACTTTTTCTGACACAAATTTAGATACAGGGAGTGATCACACCTTTGAGAACTCGTACAGACCATATGATCAGCAACCTTCTACATCTAGGCAAACTTTTTTAGGGCAGGACCGGAGAGGGTCAGGACCTCCTCGGAGACAATGAGTAGCAAAGAGAGGATGGTTCCGGAACCAATATACACCAGGGTTCAGACAAACGAGGAACCAGTACTACGAATGGTAAACCATCAACAAACCATTCCTAATTTCAACCTGTCCCAACATTCACTATCTGAATCTGAAATTGCAGTTCTCTCTGCGGGTTCATCATTTGTTCCCACCAATAGAAATGACCTCTTCCATACTAAATTGGAACTCTTCAGATTTTTCCGCTCAGTGAGATTAAATTTTTTTTGCAAACACCATAACAAATCTCTCTGTCGATACAACAGGCCTTCGCAATCCTTCAACCTTTTTCCACCTAATGCGATGGTTGCCAAAGAGATTGTCACCTTTGAAAATGCCATTATAACAGAAATTGATAACTTGTTTAAAAAGAAAGAGACGTTTATTAAATATAATCTAACAAAAGACCAGCATAAATCTCTTCAACGGCTTCAGTCTTTACCAGAAACAATAATTAAGCCCGCCGACAAGGGTGGAGGCATAGTTTTGTGGGACGCTAAGGCGTACAAAACTGAGCTCCTCAAACAATTATCTGTTGAGGAACATTATAAGAAACTTATTGGTAATCCCACCAAGAGACTTACCAACATCATATTGACTCTGAGTCAACAAGGTCTTGACGGTGGTTGGCTCAGCGAAAAGGAGGCTTCCTTTTTGATCAATAAATCACCCACGGTACCGGTGATATATATATATTGCCTAAAGTTCATAAAAATGCAACTATGCCACCCGGAAGGCCCATAGTTTCGGGTTGCAACTCAATTCTGAAACCCCTTGCTAAATATGCAGACTTCTTCATTCGCCCCTTTGCGATTGGAACATCTACATATGTTAGGGATACCACAGCAGTTATCAATATCGTTGAGAATCATCCATTTGACCCCTCACAGGAATTGATGGTGTCTATGGACATTGAGAGCCTGTATACTAACATACCACAAATGGAGGCTCTTAATTTAATAGAAAACCTTTTGGACAGTAGACCTAGACCACATGATGTTCCTACCTCATTTATAACTGAATGTGTTCGTATCTCAATGTGTGAGAATTTCTTTCTGTTTGAAACTACGTTTTACCAACAGTTTATGCCCCGGACATAGCCAATATCTACGTCTCTGCTTTTGAAGACAGGTACATCTATGATATCTCAAATCCCTTTCAGTCTAACATCATTCGGTGGTTGAGATACATAGACGACGTGTTTTTGATTTGGAGAGGTAGTGAGACTCGCCTACTGGAATTCCATCAATGGCTGAACTCTGTGAGCCCCCATCTTAAATTCACGCTCAAAGTAGATAACAACAGCATGAACTTCCTCGACATTACTATCAGGGTTGATACTAATAACAGGTTATTTACTACTCTTTACACCAAGCCTACTGCAAGAAAATGCTGCAGTATAATAGTCATCACCCTCAGGCGCTCAAGGATGGTCTACCCTTTAGACAGTTTCTGCGTTTACGCAGAAACTGTTCGCGTAGGGAAGGCTACTTTCTTGAGGCCAGGAAACTCAAAGAGAAGTTGCGAGCACGTGGTTACCCAGGCAAACTACTTAAGAACTCTATGAAACGGGCCTGGTACAATAACCGTGAAGCACTCTTGGAAACTAAAGTTAAACAGAGTCAACCACAATTAGGCTGTGTAACCACATTTGGTACTCTGTCAAATGACTTCAAAAAAATTGTCAATAAACATTGGACATTACTTAAGGGACTACCTGAATTAATAAGTAAACCATTGTTTTCCTTCAAGAGAGGCTCCAACCTCAGAGACAGACTTGTACATGCATACACTGCCATTGACACTCATTCTGTTGATAATATGAGGCAGTTGGTCCCTGTGGTGGGACACTACAAGTGCAATATGTGTGCTGCTTGCAACACTACAAAAACCACTAAGTTTTGCGAAATTAATGGAGTCAAGGTGACAAACAAGCATTTTTCAAATTGCAACACCAACAATGTTGTTTATTGTATTAAATGTCCCTGTGATTTACATTATATTGGTAAGACCACGCAAATAGTCAAAAAACGCATTCTACAGCATCAATCACGAATCAGATGCAGGGTAGAAAATTCACCTTTAGTCGACCACTATGTACAGAAGAAACATTCTGAAAAAGACATGACATGGTGGGTGATTGAAGTCATTAAGACAACCATTAGACAGACTAATGTAGACCGTATTCTCACTCTCAGGGAGAATCAGTTGATTTGTAGAACAGACAACATCACTAAGGGTCTGAATGTGTCCACTGAATGGCATTCCCTAGCATGTCTGACATAAAATTTACATTCTGTTCACTTTTTGATCTTGAATAAGCTGTGCTAGATGTTTAAATTTCGACTATGTAACGCTATCTTTCAACTGCAGCGTGATTCTTCTTTTCTATGTTAAAAGGTCTTTATACTAGTGTATGATACCTGTATACATCTATGTCTATGACACTTTTCTTGTGAACGATGGCTAAAGACTGAGATACCAATGTAACTACACAATATACTGTTTTTTAATGTAATTATTATATAACAATATAGTCACCTATTGTTATTCTAGGTGTTTTTCTGGATTCATGGTGGATAGGCCAAACCTTAGAAACATACTGTTTAAATCATGCTGTGACAACTATGTTTTTTTTTTTTAAGCATGTTCTCTTAATGACAAATGTGTTTGACCATGAGATGCTACTGCCACGTAACCGAAAATGCATCCGTGTTAATTGACTAACAGATGCTTTATTGATTCTGAATGCTATACTTCATTACAATAACAAACTTGATTTGAATGTATTGTTATTCTCTCTTCTTGATCTGTATTTACCCTTTCTTCGACTAATTTTCTCACTAATATTGTCACGAAAGGTTGCAGTTTAATGAGTTTTTGCCCACAACAATGAGTTAAGAGTAGTGGAGCATTAGTTTCTAAGCGCCTCTATGGCTTTTTAAAGATGGCGCGGACGCAGTTTTGCCGGCTCGGACCACAACGATAGTCCATTTTCTAGGTTCGCTCCAAGCGTTAACATGAGGACGATAAATAGAACCCCCGCGGGCGTTCCCTCGTACATGCCGCTAGTGAAGACAGCGGTTATTCAGAGGAGCAGTGCCCCGTCCATGCCGTTCGGTGAGTGCCCAGCACCCCCTCTGTTTCTGAGACATAGGATTGAACCTTGTCCGTAGCATTAGTCTCACGTTTGACTTTTTATTTTATTTTATAGATTGAATCTGGCGTTCATATAAGCGAATCCCTTGTGACTGCTTATATTTAATGGCTAGGTAAGCGTTTGCTTTCGATATTAATTTTTGAATTTAATTAGATTACGATTATTTCTTTTGATAAATTGAGGTTTTTAATAACATCCGATCGCAATGGTATGAGTAACATTATCTACCGTGCCTGCTCAAGTAGCGGTTACCTTAAAACAATGGATGAGATAATTGCTTAAAGTGTAAGTTCTCCAGATTGTGAAACGCTAGCACTTTTTCACAACCGCTATTTATTTATGATCGCATTCCGCACCTTTTGATGCGTGAAATGTCAGCGTAGTGAGGGGTGCTTTTAAAGTCAATTGACAGTGATATAAGCAATTGCAGTAATCAAGCTTGTCCGTGTAGCGGTAATTGTTCCACTTGGAACTTACCCGTTCTATATACGGTTTTTCGAGCAAAAGATATCCAACTAGTAATGCCACGTGGAGGTTTTTAATGTCAGTTTATTGCAGGCTGTATATCTATGCTGCCTCGTTTATTACCAGCAATTACCTTAGCCATAAGGCTTAAGGCCACTGATAATCCATAGTTATCAGCTAGCAGCCTATTGCGGCTCTCTCTGAGTCATCACCTTTATAGGTGGGTTTTGTAGTTTCAGCGCATGACGGTGCTCTATAACCTTTGACATAATTTAATAACTACATGACCATAGGTTTACTTAGTCTCTCACAATTGCTTCCAGTTGAGGACACAATATATGCGAGTATTTATATTCTGAATGTTATATGGATAAATAAACAAGATTTTTTGTTTTATTTACAGCTTGGATATTCACCAAGCATATTGAACAAGTTATCGTTCCGGTGTTGGAAAACCTAGAATCTTTTATATATATAGTGAAATTTCTGGTTCATGATATACTCCTGACCAGACTTTTGTAAGTCCGACTTTGCTAACCAGTTTCTCTTCACATCATAATTTTTGGTCTTGGGTGTGATGCTTTCTTCAATCCTTTTTGCTTATTCACGGTTTATTTTCAATCTTTCTGAATGCACTGGTTTTATTCCTTTTGGTTGACCATTCTTTGGTCAATTCTCTAGGTTGGTACACGGGTGTATATTTCATCTTTCTTCTCTTTTACATTGATTGTCAGACGTATAACAACTCATTATGTCTATGCAGGGGTCAAATGTAATTCTCCTTTTACCGTCCTGAAGATGGTCTAACGGACTCACGCCAACAAGACCGAAACGTCGACAAGCTCATCTATTTTCTTTAATGATTTAATTTGGCTGGAATTGTTTTCTGCTTTGTTAGATTCTTTTCTGCCTATATGATTTTTGAAATAGATGTCATCATGTGAGAGGGACGGGCGGAAAAAGAATCGAGGAGGTCTTATTCGTGGATCAATGATGGCGTGATTTATTGTCAGAATAGGGTCAGAGAACAAATCAAAACAAAAGGTAAGTGTCTTTGGGTTATCTGGGTGGTTGGCGTCCTTCTTCCTTCCTTTCTCCTCCAGGCGAGTGGTGGTGACGTCCCCGGGTACCGAGAGGAAAGAAGAAATAGAAGGCGGTAAGTTCGACTGTCCTGAATACGGCTGGGTTTAGAAAGGGAGAGGAGTACCGTCACCAGTCCCAGGAGTGAGGGGAAAAAAAAGAAACCAGGTGTGCACTAGGCAAGGTACAGTGCGAGGTGGAACAGAGATTTACAAAGGCACGGGACCTATAGAAAGTAGGACCTTTTATACTTCCTGCACCTTAGCTTCAGGTGGCGAGGAGAAAAAGAGCATGTGAGGATAGGCAGAGCCCAAATTAAAGGAGGTTTGCACCTCAATCAGTGGCGGCCACGCAAGAGACCACAATCTAGGGTTCAAGTTAGGCCTCAGAAGCCCAGAAGTCTGATGTCCCCTCGGCTCGACTTCAACAAAGAAAGTAACAGTGTGCACAGTGACCCCCCCCAAACAACAAAGAAAACAATCCCAACAACCCGTGTGCCCGTATCCAACAAAACCCTCCCCTTCCCCTCGCTCTCTCCCCTTCCCCGGACCACGTACCGCGGGGGCCGCAACTCTCCAGAGTTACGGCGGCGTGAAGGCGTCCTCCGGCGGTGTCCACCAGTCCTCCGACCAGGTCTCGGGCTCCTCGTTCACGTCCTCCGATACCTTCTCGAAGACGGCACTGGCCCTGGATCCGATCCCCGCGTCCCGTTGAGGAGTATATCCCTTCTCCTGCAGTCACGATCCTCGACGAGCTTCCTCCTTCAGGTTTCCGATCACTCTCCTCTCTTTCAGCGTCTTCCGGGTTCTCTATTCGAGGAGGACGCCCCGCCCCTTGGTTTCCCGGGTCCGTAATCCATTGGTTCTCTCTCTCCTCGGGGCGTTCCTGTTCCTGTATGGGAGAGGAGTCCGGGTTAGTTAACCCTTGCTTTCCTGGTTCGCGCCACACAGCAGGTGACAGATCGAACTGTGAGTCGGGTGCAGGGGTCATGATGGGGGTAAAGGCAGGCTCCTCCTCACATCCCCTTTCCCTAACTTTCTTGCCAGCAAGAATAGGGTCAAGCGGGTACCTGGACAGGTAATCGGCGTTAGTTTGTTCTTTCCCTTTTCTGTGACAGGTCTGGAACCGATAAGGTTGGAGGGTGAGGAACCACCTCAGTATCCTATCGTTGTGCCCTTTGTTTCTGGATAACCACTCTAGAGGAGCATGATCTGTATACAAGGTAAATTCCTGCCCTTCTAGGTAGTATCTGAGGGACTCTACTGCCCACTTAATGGCGAGGGCCTCCTTTTCGATAACTGCGTATCTCTTTTCACGCGGGAATAACTTTCTGCTTATGTAAGGAATAGGCTTTTCTTGTCCTTGGGGGTCAATTTGAGACAACACGGCACCTAGGCCTGTATCCGAAGCATCAGTTTGTAGGACAAAAGGCCGGGAGTAGTCGGGACTAAGTAGGACCGGCCTCGAAGTTAGGGCATGCTTCAATTGGCGGAAAGCCTGTTTAAGGAGTGGTGAGGGACATTTCAACTCTTTTTCGGTTTTTATATCCTTCTGGAGGAGATCCGTCAGGGGTGCGGCCATTTGTGAAAAATTAGGTATAAACCTTCTATAGTACCCCAGAACCCCAAGGAATGCTCTTAGCTCTTTCTTCGCCTGGGGGAAGGGTATGGAAGTGATAGCAGCTATCTTCTCGTGGTTTTATGTATCCTTCCCCCAGGAGGTAACCCAGGTATTTCACAGAGCGTGCGGCTAGTCTACTTTTAGCGGGGTTATTGTTAGACCGCTGTCTTTTAAGGCCTGTATGACTTTGGTTAGATGTATCAGATGTTCTTCCCATGATGAGCTATGAATAACGATGTCATCTATGTAAGCTGCCGCAAAAGCGGCACATGGTCTTAGTACCTGGTTCATCAGTCTTTGGAAAGTGGCAGGGGCCCCATGTAGACCGAAAGGAAGCACGGTAAAGTGGCCACTGGGAGTAGAAAAAGCTGTTTTCTTCCGGTCATGAAGTTTCAGGGGCACCTGCCAGTATCCTTTGCACAGGTCTAAAGTGCTGATGTAGCGAGCCGTGCCTAGCCGTTCCACCATTTCATCGACTCTCGGGAGAGGATAGGAATAAAATTGGGAAATCTTGTTGACCTCCCGAAAGTCGATGCAGAATCTGATGGACCCATCAGGCTTGGGCACCAGGACTATGGGCGAATTCCATTCGCTATAAGAGGGCTCGATTATACCCATGCTCAGCATTTGCTGTACTTCCTGCTCTATGGCTTGCCTACGAGACTCAGGGATACGATAGGGGCGCAACTTTACTCGTTTACCTGGGGGAGTAGTAATGGCATGCTCTATCAGGGTGGTTTTCCCGGGTTCTTGAGAGAAAACCTCTTGTAGGGGTCGTAGCCGGGCTTCTAGGTCTTGCTTTTGTCTCTCGGGCAGATCAATGTCAATGCTTTGTTGATATAATGGGGTTGGATCTCTGGTGAGTCCTAATAGCACGGGGACGGCCCCCTCCCACTTCTTTAAAAGATTAATGTGGTATATCTGTGTGTTTGTCTTTTTCTTGGGATCCAACTCTAGGCGGTAGGTCACAGGAGTAACCCTTTCTATGACACGGAATGGACCCTGCCATTGTCCTAATAGTTTGTGGTCGGAGGTGGGCATCATCAGGAGAACAAAATCATTCACCTCTAGACTGCTGTCTTTTGTCTTTCTGTCATATTGGGCCTTTAGAGCGGCTTGGGCCTGCTCCATATGGGACGTTACGATGCTGCGGATCTGACCCAAATGAGTCTTTAAGTTGAGGACGTACTCCGGTAGGGGTTTTACCCCCTCTGGCTCTTCTTCCCACTCCTCCTTTAACATAGCGAGCAGGGTGCGGGGCTGTCTACCATATAGTAATTCGAAGGGCGAGTACCCAGTGCTTCCCTGTGTTTTACAACGAATGGCAAAGAGGGCCAGAGGTAGCATGTCCTCCCACTTGCTGGTTTCGAGATCCAGCAGTTTTTTTAAAGTGGTTTTCAGGGTGGCATTGTATCTCTCCACCAACCCGTCGGTTTGGGGGTGGTAGGCTGCTGTGCGGATTTGTTTGATGCTCAATAACAGACATACCTGCTTCATTAGGCGGGAAATAAAGGGTGTTCCCTGGTCTGTAATGATTTCCCGTGGAAATCCCACCCTAGAGAATATGTTAATCAGAATATGTTAATCATTGCTTTGGCAATTTGTACGGCATTCGGTTGACGTAATGCCACAGCCTCTGGGAAGCGGGTGGCGTAATCCACTAGTACTAGAACAAATCTGCACCCACTGCAGGAGGAGAGTAAAGGCCCGATGATATCCATCCCTACCCCCCAAAAAAGGCTCCTGAATGAGGGGCAAGGGATGTAAAGGGACTTTTATGGGTAGGGCCCTGCTATTCTTTTAGCATATTGAGCATTCCTTGCAGTACTGATGGACCTGCTGGTAGATACCTGGCCAGTAGAATTTCTCCAGTATTGTTTTCTCTGTTTTCTCCTCGCCAAAATGACCTACCAGTAGATGGCTGTGTGCCAGAAACAACACTTTCTCCCTATACTGTCGGGGAACTAGTAGTTGGGATGGCATATCCCTCCCGCCTTTTCGGTATAGCAATCCCTTTCTAATGATGAACTGGGGACCTACTTGCTTTGGGTCTTCTTCTTCAGTGGCTTTATTCCATGCCTCTCGTAAGGTGGAATCCTCTCTTTGTGCAGAAAAAAAGCCCTGATCATACTGCCATACAGGCACCTCCATGCTGTGGGACAGAGCGACTCTGGTCCAACTCCTTTTTTCCTGTTTTTTCTGTTTTCCGCTTTTCTTTTGTTTACTCTTTGGAAATTCCGGTTCAGTCTCTTGAGCGAAGGGGGCTGTCTTTCTCCACTCCTCTCCCTCCGTCCCTGTCTCTCTCACCAATCTGGGCATGTAGGGATAGTCGTTCCCTAACACTAAAGGCTCTGGTAGCCTTGGAATGAGGCCTACTCGCAGAGGAAGAGCATCAACCGAGGGATCGTGTTGTACTCGGACATCAGTGGTGGGATACTGCCGGTTATCCCCGTGCACACATTGGATGCTGACGTACCCGGTGGGATGGGTGACTCCTCCGGGAACTGCCTGGGGTCGCATTACACTCTGAAGGCAGCCGGTGTCAACCAAGGCCTGTCGTCTTTCTCCGTTAATCAGCACATCTTTATGATAGGGGAGGCTGAAGCCTGAAGGGCTACAGTAATAGTTACGGGTCAGACCGACCTCCATGGGCTCCTCCTTCTGGGGGCATACCCGGGCTATGTGTCCGAAGGCCCCACAGTTATAACATTGGGGTCCCGGCTGGGGAGGGGCTCGAACGGGTACCGGTAATGGACTGGGCATGAGGGTGACAGTCTCGGGTTTATGCGGAGGGGGTTGTCGTGCCGGCCGTACTGGGTTACTCCCCGGACGCCTACAATGGTGGTCATCCCGTCCTCTTTGGAGCTCTTGTGCCCTGTTGAAGGCACTGGCTATGTCAATAGCCCTGTCTAGGTTTAATCCGGTATGTTGGCGAACCCACTTTTGTACATGGGGATACAAAGAAGACAGATACTGCTCAAGGTAGATTTTCTCCATGATTTCTTCTTTGGTTGCTGTTTGGGGTTTCAACCATCTGTCTGCCGTGTCCTGGATGCGGTAGGCTAGAGCCCTGGGGGTTTCTTGGGGCCCTTCCTTGATTTGTCTCAGCCTGATTCGATAAGTGTCTTCATCAATCCCCAATCTTTCCAATATATTCCTCTTAACTTCCTCATAAGGGGTGAGTCCTTGAGGGTTGACGGCCTGGTAGGCAGCTTGAAGGTCCCCCGAGAGGAGCGGACCCAGATATTGTCCCCATTTATCCAGGGCCCACCCTGCTGTTCTGGCCATCCGTTCAAAATTAGAGAGAAAAAAGTCGGGATCCTCCCCCTCTACATACTTCTGTAGGACCACGGAGGGGAGTCCCGTATGTCCCCTTTGTTGGCTGAGGGTGTCCGCCAGCTTCCCAATGACGGTTTCCTGGGCCTGGCTCTGTTCAGAGAGTGTTTTGTGGAGCTTTTCCCTATCCTCCTCTGCGACGGCTAGAAACTTCTCCATTATACGTCCCAGCTTCTCTTGACCCTCCGCCATCTTCTGGACCGCGGCCTCCATTTTCCCCGATCCCACTCCTGACACCAGATGTGAGAGGGACGGGCGGAAAAAGAATCGAGGAGATCTTATTCGTGGATCAATGATGGCGTGATTTATTGTCAGAATAGGGTCAGAGAACAAATCAAAACAAAAGGTAAGTGTCTTTGGGTTATCCGGGTGGTTGGCGTCCTTCTTCCTTCCTTCCTCCTCCAGGCGAGTGGTGGTGACGTCCCCGGGTACCGAGAGGAAAGAAGAAATAGAAGGCAGTAAGTTCGACTGTCCTGAATATGGCTGGGTTTAGAAAGGGAGAGGAGTACCGTCACCAGTCCCAGGAGTGAGGGAAAAAAAAATGAAATCAGGTGTGCACTAGGCAAGGTACAGTGCGGGGTGGAACAGAGATTTACCAAGGCACGGGACCTATAGAAAGTAGTACCTTTTATACTTCCTGCCCCTTAGCTTCAGGTGGCGAGGAGAAAAAGAGCATGTGAGGATAGGCAGAGCCCAAATTAAAGGAGGTTTGCACCCCAATCAGCGGCGGCCACGCAAGAGACCACAATCTAGGGTTCAAGTTAGGCCTCAGAAGCCCAGAAGTCTGATGTCCCCTCGGCTCGACTTCAACAAAGAAAGTAACAGTGTGCACAGTGACCCCCCCCAAACAACAAAGAAAACAATCCCGACAACCCGTGTGCCCGTATCCAACAAAACCCTCCCCCTCCCTCTCTCCCCTTCCCCGGACCACGTACTGCGGGGGCCGCAACTCTCCAGAGTTACGGCGGCGTGAAGGCGTCCTCCGGGGGTGTCCACCAGTCCTCCGACCAGGTCTCGGGCTCCTCGTTCACGTCCTCCGCTTCCCGGTGAGGAGTAAATCCCTTCTCCTGCAGTCACGATGCTCGACGAGCTTCCTCCTTCAGGTTTCCGATCACTCTCCTCTCTTTCAGCGTCTTCCGGGTTCTCTATTCGAGGAGGACGCCCCGCCCCTTGGTTTCCCGGGTCTGTAATCCATTGGTTCTCTCTCTCCTCGGGGCGTTCCTGTTCCTGTATGGGAGAGGAGTCCGGGTTAGTTAACCCTTGCTTTCCTGGTTCGCGCCACACGGCAGGTGACAGATCGAACTGTGAGTCGGGTGCAGGGGTCATGATGGGGGTAGAGGCAGGCTCCTCCTCACACATCACAAATGACTTGAAGGTCACAATGTCTATATATGGTGTGTTTACCTCTATCATTGTGTTTTTGTTATTATAATCTGTACCCCCCGTTTTGTTCACTTTCATTAAATGCACATAAATTGAGAAATCTACACCCGTGTTCTCAAATTGTTCTCGATATATTAAGTTAGATGTAAATGAGCGAATTGATGTTTCTGATTTTTCTAAGGTTAGTTACCTTTTGGGACTCAACCACAGAGTAATTTGCATAAATAGCTTGACTGAGTATCATAAACAAAATCCCTTGCAGGCACAGTTACCTTTTATTTCTTGTAATTCCCAAGCCTTCAAGGGTAGATTGGGTTTCCCACTGTTTGTTTGACCGACAACGCTTAAGGAACACTTCCATCTCGGACGAGGTGAGTTGC
Organism: Calotriton arnoldi; assembly: GCA_963921515.1. Taxonomy (NCBI): domain Eukaryota; kingdom Metazoa; phylum Chordata; class Amphibia; order Caudata; family Salamandridae; genus Calotriton; species Calotriton arnoldi. The sequence goes on from CAWUFW010002099.1 coordinate 1,007,010, forward strand.
ACTCCATTGTCAGAAACTAGAATGGAGGGTCATCCCTCTCGTGAAAATACCTCTTTAAAAAAACTAATAACAGCGCTTGTGGTGGCCTTTGGAATAAATTTCACTTCTGGCCATTTAGAATGGTAGTCGATAATGACTAAAGCAAAATGGGAACCCTCAGGCAAAATGTTGAAAGGTCCTGATATGTCGAAAGCAACCTTCTGCCAGGGCTCTTCAGGCCATTTAACTACTTTTAAAGGAGGTGTATGCACTTTTAGCATCTTTTCACTGGATACACACTCATTGCATTCCCTGACTATACGGTCAATGAACTTATCCATGCCAGGCCACCAGAAGTAACTTCTGACTAAACGTTTCATGGAGGATATGCCTGGATGTGTTTTGTGAGATATCCTCAGTATAATATCCTGTATTCCCTTTGGAGGGATACACTTCCCAGCTTTGAGAATTAAATTACCTGCTATTTCTAGCTCATCTGAAACATTGTAAAAAGGTAACAATTCTGACCTCGCATCACTCTTCTTCGGCCATCCTCTCATTACAAATTTCTTTGGATCATTCCACCTGTCATCTCTTTGCTCGCTCTCCTCCCATATTTGTTCTGTGATTTCTTGGAACTGTAGGGGAACAACGTCATTAATGCCCACCACAAAATCAGCTTCCTTGATTACACTTACCTGATTATCACTACAAGGTAAGCGTGATAAAAAATCAGCTGTGACATTTTTCTTCCCCGGAACATATTCTGTTTTAGAATTATACTCTTGGAGCCTCGATGCTAACCTTGAAATTCTGGCTGTGGAGTTCCACCCTCCTCCTGCGGACAAGATATTAACTAAGGGTTTGTGGTCCGTCCTGAGGGTGAACTTGCTGCCCCACACATAAATCCTGTAATGTTCAACGGCCCACACACAGGCAAGAAGCTCTCTCTCAATTACCGCATATTTGCGTTCAGTTTCTTTTAGGGTCCTGGACGCAAAAGCGACATTCCACTCGTCCACACCATCCCTTTGTGACAAAACACTCCCAAGACCGTACAAACTGGCATCGTCTGTTATGATACATTCCTTCTTCACGCGGAAGGGTTTCAAAGTGGGTGCATTAACAATATTTTTTTTTATACCTTCAAAAGCTTTTTGTTGTTTCTCTGTCCAATCATAAGTAACATTCTGCCTAAGTAATTCTCTTAATGGTTCCATCTTGGTAGCAAAATTCTCTACAAATTTGCTATAATACTCACACATGCCTGCGAAAGACAAAAGCTGTTCCTTGTTGTTGGGTGATGGGGCATTAAGAATGGTGTCAACATTAGATTTCTTAGGTACAACTCCGTCACCAGACAACTTGTGCCCTAGGTATTCAACAGAACGCTTGAATAATTTACATTTGTGAGCCTTAAGGGTGAGACCATGACTTTCTAACCTCTTGCATACCTCGTTTAAATGAATTTCATGCTCATTTTCGTCTTTCGAGAAAATTAAAATATCATCTTGGAAGCATTTGACGTAACAATCTATGTCCCTAAAAATCTGGAACATCACTCTCTGGAAAACTGACGCAGCCGACGCCAGTCCAAAAGGCATCCTAGTATATTGAAAAAGCCCTTGTGGCGCGATGAAGGCTGTGTATTTTTTCGACTCTTCTGTGAGTTCTATCTGGTGGTATGCGGACTTTAGGTCTAATGTGGAAAATATTTGCGCACCTTCTAGCATGGAAACTACCTCATTTATGTTGGGTAATGGGTGGCAATCTATAACAATGTTGGAATTTAATGCCCTAAAGTCCACACACACTCTCAACTTTTGGTCTGGTTTGCGTATAAGAACAATGGGTGAAACCCATTTGGAGGACTCTATGGTTTCAATGATGCCCTCATTGGACAGTTCTTTGAGCATATCTCTTAGCTCATCTCTTATGTTAATGGGTACTCTCCTCAACTTTTGTTTAACTGGGCATGCATTTTCCTTTAAGACAATCTTGTGTGTAAAATTTCTTAATCTGCCCAATTTGTCACAAAAAACATTGTTGTACGTGTTAATTAGTTTTGCCTCTCTATCAATACAGAGCACATTTGTGTTAACTATTGCAATTCTCTCCTTTTCTTGTTCCCCACATAGGGACACAGGTTCATTGGATCGTGGATTGAGAATGATACCCAATTTCCACTAGTCTCGCCAACCCAACACATTTACACCTCTCACTGCAATGTATAGCTTTATATGCGCACATCTCCCTTTGAAACATAAAGGTACTTGGAAGAAACCTTCCATCTCAATTCTTGACCCTTCAAAACTTTCAGCAGTAACATCAGATGGTTGTAACTTATCATAATCACATACATTTAGTAACTTCTCTTTAAAATATTGTGCAGTGATAATTGTCCAAGGTGAACCAGAGTCTACCATGAGTTCTAATTCAGCCCCCAAAACCTGAAAAACACATTTAGGGGACCTCATGTTGACTTCATTATCAGGTCCGCTGTTTATGATGGACACAACAAATCCTTTGTTGGACTCTGGAATTTCTCTAACACTGGTGACTCTGTTTCCTTCAGAAGTGCCAAAATTGGCACTTCGTGTTTGGTTATGCTGATGCCCATTGTCCCTGCATACACTCCCAAAATGTCCCATTCATCCACAATTTCTGCACTCTCTGTTGATTGCGGGGCATCCTGGAAAAGATGCTTCGTGGGATTTGCTTCCACACCTGTAGCATGTATTATGATTGAAGAAATTGTCATTTCTCTTATTTGGATAAGTATTAGTATACTTAGCGGCATACTTCGCTTGTGAAACATCGTTTTTAACTTCGTTCTTAACTCTTACTACACATATTTCTTCTTCAGTCACAGTCTTATTGGAATTCTGTCTTACGGCATCCATCCATTTTTCCGATTGTTCCATAGCTTTTGCTGTAGAGATAGCTTCCGCTAATTTAGGATCCCACATGACCCATAACTTTTCTTGTATCTTCTTGTTTTTCACGTGAACAATAATTTGATCACGTATCATTTCATCCGTAATAGTACCAAAATTACAGTGTAAACTCAAAGATCTTAGGGCGGTTAAAAAATCATCAAATGACTCCTCTTCCTTCTGCGCCCTGGTGTAGAATTTAAACCTATTTAAGGCAATATTAGTAGTGGGCTTGAACCTCTTTTCCATTCTAGTTAATGCCTCAATATACACATTCATGTTGTCTCCTCCACCTTCTCCGCCTTGCGCGGTGATTTGGGGTATTGTCCTGAAAATTACTTGTCCTTCAGAGCCTAAACAGTGTAGGAATTTTTTTTTCTTTCTATCAGCGCCCATGCGCTCACCATCTATGGCCTTCATGTAAGTAATAAATTCTTCTTTCCACCTTGACCATGGTATAGGTGGATCACCTTTGTTTTGTAAAAATTTTGTAGGAGGATCAAACTGCATTTTTTTTTTTTTTACGTATTGTAAAAGTATATACACTTATGAGCAATAGGATGATATTAAGTCTTGTAACATATAGTAGTATTAATATCTGAGATTCATGTATTCACAAAACGAGTCAAAGTGGTTTGGTGTCAGTCACAAAAAAAATAGATGAGAGATTAAATAGTCAAAAAAAAGGTATAAACGATAAATAACTCACTTTATGGTCCCGGTGGAGAAAGCGGCCTAAATTCCTCAACCGCAATACGAAATAAGCACTTTGTGAAAGAGGACGCGCACAGCAATGTGTTTAATCTTGCAAAACACACTCGCCGGTGCGCGGTGGAGCGTTGTCAAGGTAACGGCAAGATGGCCGCCACGTACGTTGCTCGCACAGGCGAGCGCGATGATAAAATTCCGCTTGCCTGAGTGCGTGTTCTTCGAAATTCTCTGAACTCGGAGCTTCAATGGAGGGTGTCAGAACAAGAGACAGGTGAGAATTCCGTTGCTCTTGTTGATCTTTGAAAATTCCGCTTTGCCAGAAACGCTGAGTTGGTCCCAGACCATAAAACAAATCCAAGGTGAAATTACAGTAGTGAAGTATGTCGCTCGAGCAATAAATCCAGTAAAAAGACAACGTGGTGGCAATAAAAGCAATTTTCCAAGTTACGAAGAAACAAGGATGAAAAAAGAAAAATTGTAAAAAAAAAAAACTGAACAATCTCGTAGGTCCAAGAAACACTCTGTTCCCGTGCTGCGGTGTAGACAAGAGTGGTTCTTCAGCTCGTCGCCATTGTTAGAAACTTCTCCAAACTACAAATTATAAATAAATGCAGGTTTATTTGCAGCACGGCTAGGGCAACCGCCCAGGTTGATCTCCAGATGCAACTGGAGCAAACAGTGTAGAACACATCATGATAAACACTCCATGCAGAATGTAGAACACTATACACAGATATACATAGCACATGCCAGGGAAGGCAGGCAGTATGGGTGAAGCAATGTAGTGCATACGTAAATATACAAAGGAAAGTATAATACATGAAAGTGGGATGTAACACACCTTTCACATCCTGTAGTCAGCCTCAGGTCCCACATGGCAGAGAGCCTGGACAGACTCAGTCAATTGATCATGATCTGATTAGACCATTAATTCGATTGGTTGTCAGCCAGGGAGGCGCAGGCTGGCTAAGGCAGAGAATCTCAGTTTAATTTATTGTTTCTCTGCTACCCCGCCCGGCAACAGGTGTCCGACCTAGGCTGTGGGCTGTGCCATGCTACTACTAAGTATCGGTGACATTATACTGTTCGCGAGAAAGCGTCACTCATAGTCGTTGAATGTCACCCATAATTACACTGAAATTATGAAAATGTCACACAAAAGCAATCTGAAACCTTTGCAGCTATGTTTTTAAAGTCCAAAACTGCTTTATTTTAGCTGACTCCCGCCTAAAATTGCCCTTGCTTCCATGAAATACAATGGGGAAAATACCCCCTCCCGATTTTGTTTTCAAAATCTCCCTCTTTGTAGCTTGAACATGTTAAGGTATGCTGGAGGCACCTCCTGTGACGTCACTGGCTTCCTGTATATGATACTCAAGGGCAAGGCAAGTCTTCAGAGTACCATGCATCAGGCGTTCAATCAACCAATGAATCAAAGGCTTGTAAAGTGCGACTACTCACCCGTAAGGGTCTCAAGGCACGGGAACTGCAGGTCGGTCGAGGCGCTCCGTTCAGTCGAAGAGCCAGGTCTTGAGGTCCTTCCTGAATTGAGGCAGTGATGGTGATTGCCTGAGGTGGAGAGGCAGGGTGTTCCAGGTCTTCGCTACGAGGTAGGAAAAGGATCTTCCTCCGGCTAAGGTTTTGCTGTTACGTGAGACGGTAGCCAGTGGGGCAGAGCGGAGGTCTCTGGCGGGTACGTGGAATGTGAGGTGGTGGTTGAGGTACGCCGGTCACGCGTCATGTAGGGCTTTGTAGGCGTGTGCGAGGAGCTTGAAGGTGATTCATTTGTTGACTGTAAGCCAGTCGAGGTCTCTTAGGTGGCTGGTGATGTGGTTGCAGCAGTGGATGTTGAGGATGAGTCTGGCGGAGGCGTTCTGGATGTTCTGCAGTTTCTTGAGGAGTTTCTGGGTGATGTCTGCTGAGACAGGCGCTGCTGGACTTCCCTGCTTGCTGAGAGAGGCACTGCTGGACTGCCGTGCAAGACAGGCTATGTCTGCTGAGAGAAGTGTTGCTGGACTGCCCTGCACGACAGGCTATACCTGCTGAGAGAGGCAGTGCTGGACTGCTGTGCATGACAGGCTATGCCTGCTGAGTCACGTGCTGCTGGACCGCCCTGTGTGACAGGCTATGTCTGATCAGACAAGCGCTGCTGGACTGCCTGCACGACAGGCTATGCCTGCTCAGACAAGCGCTGCTGGACTGTCCTGCACCACAGGCTATGCCTGCTGAGACAGGCGCTGCTAGACTTCCCTGCAGACAGGCTATGACTGCTGAGAGAGGTGCTGATGGAATGCATGCATGACAGGCTATGCCTGCTGAGAGAGGTGCTGCTGAACTGCCCTGCACGATAGGCTATGCCTGCGCAGACAGTCGCTACTGGACTGCCCAGCGCGACATGCTATGCCTGCTGAGAAAGGCGCTGCTGGACTGCCCTGCGTGACAGATTATGCCTGCTAAGGGAGGCGCTGCTTGACTGCCCTGCGCGAAAGGTTATGCCTGCTGAGACTGGTGCTGCTGTGCTGCCCTGTTCGACAGGCTTTCTTGCTGAGAGAGGCCTTGCTGGACTACCCTGTGCAACAGTCTATGCCTGCTGAGACAGGCGCTGCTGGACTGCCCTGCACGACCGGCTATGCCTGCTTAGAGAGGCACTGCTGGGCTGCACGACTGTCATGGCTCAATAGTACTCACTGAATTAACTCAATGCCTCACAGTAGCAGAATGATGCACTGTCCTAACTCCCCTCTTGGACTTCCCCCCAGCCTCCCTGTAATTGAGGAAAGCTAGGTGAAACCCAATGGGGGAAAGGGGATGGGGATAGAGAAGAGACTGCCTCGTTTAGCTTTCCTGGTTCACCTCTATCTTCTCCCATAGACCCGATAGGATTATGGTGAGGCTGGGTTAACTGTGAATACAAAGCACAATGATTACTACCTTTCTAACTTTCACTGAACCTTACAATTGTACATTGCCATATGTAATCTACCTACCCACTAGATTGAGGTTTTTTGGCTCTCTTCTATATTTTCTGAATATTGTCTTTTCCTTGTTTTAGTCTTTTATAATGTCTGACTTGTCACTTATATTTATCATTCACCTTTATCAATCACAACATAACAATTTCCTCTTAATTTCTCTACAGGGTTCTACTTGCGTGACCACAAGAAGTTCGAGGATGACGTGGAGACTCTCCTGGAACTTCGAAAATGCAGGTAAGACTTTTCACCCTACGGAACTCACCAAACACTCTGCTTCAATGTTCTCTTCCTTGAATGTACACAGAGCCTTCAGTGTTTCTTAATTAATTCCCTTCAAGTAAATAACTCAGTCGCTTATCCCTGGGAAGTTGACTAACTATCTGACCCGCGCCGAAGTGTAGACACTACCCTAACTCTAAAAACTAAACTTGCACACTGCAGAGACACTAACCTACTACTATTCTAACTAGAGAACGCACGCGCGGGAAACACAACACTATCCTGAAGAAGTTTAGGTGAAGTGCGCAGCTCTAGAGGCTACGTGCGCACTTCACTGCCTTTTCGGGAGTTCTCGCGAGGACTCAGTTGCGGAAAGACTAGACCGACAACTTTATCTTTGATCGTCCTCATCTTTTGGGAATGCATTCTGCTGCTTGACTCTACTGACGCTCTGCACACCTCCCGTCTTTTAGTACACCAGGTGGGAACTTGATATCGTCTTGTCACCATTGAGTGATTCAAACTCTGCTTACCCAGAATCATGCAAATGTTCCTTCCAGTCAAGCTTGATCTCTTGGAACGAGCCCTGACAACGACAGATTATGCCTGCTGAGACAGGCATTGTGAGATGGCCCTGCACAACAGGAACTCCTGGACTGCTCTGCATGACAGGCTATGCCTGCTGAGACAGGCTCTGCTGGACTGGCTGCACGAAAGGCTATGCCTGCTAAGAGAGGCGCTGCTGGGCTGCCCTGCGTGACAGACTATACCTGCTGGGACAGGCGCTGGTGGGCTGCCCTGTTTGACATGCTATGCCTGCTGAGAGAGGCGCTGCTGGATGGCCGTGCGCGACAGGCTATACCTGCTGAGATAGGCACTGCTGGACTCGCTGCACGACAGGCTATGCCTGCTGAGAGAGGTGCTGGTGGGCTGCTTAGCGTGACAGGCTATGCCTGCTGAGACAGGCGCTGCTGTGCACGACAGGCTATGCCTGATCGAACAGGTGCTGATGAACTGCCCTGCACGACAGGCTACGCCTGCTGATACGGGCGCTACTGGCCTGTTGTGCGCCACAGGCTATGCCTGCTGAGAAAGGCACTGCTAGGCTGCCTTGCATGACAGGCTATACCTGCTGAGACAGGCGCTGCTGGGCTGCTCTGCGCGACAGTCTATACCTGCTGGGAAAGGCACTGGTGGGCTGCCTGGCACGACAGGCTATGCCTGCTGAGACAGGCGCTGCTGGACTGCCCTACGCGACAGGTGCTGCTGGACTGCCCTGCCCGACAGGCTGTGCCTGCTGAGACAGGTGCTGCAGGACCGCACTGCGAGACAGGCTATGCCTACTGAGACAGGCGCTGATGGACCGCCCTGTTCGACAGGCTATGTCTGCTGAGAAAGGCGTTGCTGGACCGCCCTGCTCGACAGGCTATGCGTGCTGGGACTGGCGCTGCTGGACCGCTCTGCGTGACAGACTATGCCTGCTGAGGGAGGTGCTGTAGAACTGCCCTGCGCAACAGGCTATGCTTGCTGAGACAGGTGCCGCTGGACTGCCGTGCGCAACAGGTTATGTGTGCTTAGACAGGCACTGCTGGACCGCCCTGCGCAACACGATATGCCTGCTGAGACAGGCGCTGTTGGACCGCCCTGCGCAACAGGCTATGCCTGCTGAGACAGGCGCAGCTGGTCTGCCCTGCGCGACACGCTATGCCTGCTGAGAAAGGCGCAGCTGGACCGCCCTGCGCAAAAGGCTAATCCTGCTGAGAGAGGCGCTGTTGGACCGCCCTGTGAGACAGGCTATGCCTACTGAGACAGGCGCTGATGGACCGCCCCGTTCGACAGGCTATGTCTGCTGAGAAAGGCGTTGCTGGACCGCCCTGCTCGACAGGCTATGCATGCTGGGACTGGCGCTGCTGAACCGCTCTGCGTGACAGACTATGCCTGCTGAGGGAGGTGCTGTAGAACTGCCCTGCGCAACAGGCTATGCTTGCTGAGACAGGCGCTGCTGGACTGCCGTGCGCTACAGGTCATGGGTGCTTAGACAGGCACTGCTGGACCGCCCTGCGCGACACGATATGCCTGCTGAGACATGCGCTGTTGGACCGCCCTGCGCGACACGCTATGCCTGCTGAGAAAGGCGCAGCTGGACCGCCCTGCGCAACAGGCTAATCCTGCTGAGAGAGGCGCTGTTGGACCGCCCTGCGAGAGACAGGCTATGCCTGCTGAGAAAGGCGCTGTAGGACTGCCCTGCACGACAGGTTATGCCTCCTGAGACACAAGCTGCTGGACTGCCCTGTGCGACAACCTATGCCTCACGTCCTGCTAGACTGAACTGCACGACAGGCTATGCCTCACATGCTGCTGGACTGCCCTGCACGACAGGCTATGCCTGCTGAGACAGGTGCTGCTGGACTGTCTTGCATGACAGGCTACGCTTCAGGCACTACTTGCATGCCCTGCATGACAGGCTATGCCTGATGAGAGAGGCCCTGCTAGACTGCTCTACATGACAGGCTATGCCTCAAGCGCTGCTGGACTGCCCTGCACGACAGGCTATGCCTGCTGAGAGAGGCGCTGCTGGACCGCCCTGTTGTACAGGCTATGCCTGCTTAAAGAGGTGCTGCTGGACTACCCTGCACGACAGGCTATGCCTGCTGAGAGAGGCACTGCTGGACTGCCCTGCGCAACAGGCTTTGCCGGCTGAGAGAGGTGCTGCTGGACTGCCCTGCGCGACAGGGTATGTCTGCTGAGACAGGCGCTGCTGGACTTCCTTGCTTGCTGAGAGAGGCACTGCTGGACTGCCTTGCAAGACAGGCTATGTCTGCTGAGAGAAGCGTTGCTGGACTGCCCTGAACGACAGGCTTACCTGCTGAGAGAGGCAGTGCTGGACTGCTGTGCATTACAGGCTATGCCTGCTGAGTCACACGCTGCTGGACTGCCTGCATGACAGGCTATTTCTGCTGAGACACGTGCTGTTGTACTGCCTGCACAACAGGCTATACCTGCTGAGACAAGCACTGCTGCATTGCCTGCATTACAGGCTATATATGGTGAGATGCGCTGCTGGGCTGCCTGCACGACTGTGTATGCCTGTTGAGACACACACTGGTGGACTTACTGCACGACAGGCTATGATTGGTGACCCAAGCGCTGCTGGACTACCTGTACAATAGGCTATGCCTGCTGAGAGAGGCACTGCTGGACTGCCCTACAAAACAGGTTATGCCTGCTGAGACAGGCGCTGCTGGACTACCCTGCTATACCTGCTGAGACAAGCGCTGCTAGATTGCCTGCATGACAGGCTATATCTGTTGAGACACGCACTGCTGGACTGCCTGCACGAAAGGCTATGCCTGTTGAGACACACGCTGATGGGCTGCCTGCACGACTGGGTATGCCTGTTGAGACAAACGCTGCTGGACTGCCTGCACAGCAGGTTTTGCCTGCTTAGATACTCGCTGCTGGACTGCCCTGCTATCCAATCTGAGAGAGGCACTGCTGGACTGCCTGCACAATAGGCTATGCCTGGTGAGAGAGGTGCTGCTGGACTTCCCTGCATGATAGGCTATGCCTACTTAGACATGCGCTGCTGGACTGCCCTGCACGACAGGCTATGCCTCAGGTGGCACTGGACTGCCTTGCACGACAAGCTATGCCTGCTGAGAGAGACACTGCTTGACTGCCCTGCGCAACAGGCTATGCCTGCTGAGAGAGGTACTGCTGGACTTACCTGCACAACAGCCTATGCCTCAGGTGGTGCTGGACTGCCTTGCACGACAGGCTATGCCTGCTGAGAGAGGCACTGCTGGACTGCCCTTCGCAACAGGCTATGCCTGCTAAGAGGGGTGCTGCTGGACTTCCCTGCACAACAGGCTATGCCTGCTGAGAGAAGCGCTGCTGGACTGCCCTGCACGACAGGCTATGCCTCAGGTGCTTCTGGACTGCTGTGCATGACAGGCTATGCCTGCTGAGACAGGCACTGCTGGACTGCCCTGCAATACCTGCTGAGAGAGTGTTGGAAGCTGGCTCTCTATATAGTGTACTAAAATCAAGTACACTTTGCAGACAGTCCAGTGAATCCCCAAATTTTAAGGCCTTATTTAGAAAAGTCCTTAAAACATGGCTATTCCAAAACTAGGTTCCAGACATCTCTGGGCTTACGTTAAGTCTTAGCGCCAAGACACCTCCGGGTATTCCTGCGCTTAATAAGTTATATTAACATAACATAACAAATGGTTTACAGAGGTGAAAGAGGATAATTCTAATGCTCTTTTTGTGGGAGTCTGGGCAGGCAGTTAGGCTTATCAGAGGGTAGTGCTAAGCATTTATTGTACTCCATTGAGGCAATAAATTAGACAAACACTCAAGACTAAATCCGAGACCAATTTATAAAAAATAAAGCCTATTTTTATGTCATTTTTTAACCAAGAACACAGTTCTAAGGTGAGTATTTTTGGAGTTAGTATTTTTCAAAGTTAGGAAAATATATCACATTTGAGTGCAGTTACGCACCATAGGAAGTAATGGGGAAAAAGTAGAGAAATGCACAGAAAATCAGGCAATGCTTTCGCGAAGTTCACCTTCTCGCTTTAGGTCGATGTCGGGACCAGGTCCAAACTTCCAGTAAGAGAAGTTCGGGAGCGTCCCGGATCTGGCACAAGCAGAGTGCTGAGGTCTTGGAAGCTGGTGCGCAAAAGACGAAGGGGCCCACTTGAAAACAGACTGAACAGGAGGACTTACAGGGATCACTGATACAACATCGACTCCAATAACATCGAACTACAGAAATATTGAGACAACAATATCGTATACAAAAATATCGACACACAATACACAAAACAGAAATGACACTAACATCGATAAAAAATATCGATAACATTAAGATAAAAATAAACACATCAAAAACATCGATATAAACAATATCCACAACACAAACATCGATAAAATACATATAAACTATATCGAAAATAACATTTAAACATAAAAAAATACTATTTGCAATAATATAATAAAATAACATATACCAACAAATAAATTAAAAATCCAAAAACAAACAAACAATACAACATTAAAAATATATCACAACTACCGAAAATAAACAAACATAAATATATATTATATATAAAAAATATATCACATTTATCTACATATAAATTTAAATAACAACAATAAACAAAATAAAAACAAACAATAAATAAACATAATAAATGTTAAACATATTAAAGGGTAACAGCTAAAAAAATTAAAAAGCTATCTCGACCAATAAATTTAAACTACACCAACACAAACCAATAGAAAACTCTAACTAATTAAATAAACACTATAAAACCAATCAATTAATTAACATAAAATTTACCGTATAATGGACAACCACGGAGAAAGAGTAAACCTTTGCGAGAGAGAACACAAAATGAAAAACAACTACACATACAACTATTCAGAAAATCCTTCAATAAAGGTAAGCACAAACCTTTGGGGCCTATTACGATGGCAGTCGGAAAACCTCCCCGACCGCCATGGTAGCGGGAAAAGACCGCCCGCATGGACTGCGACATCACCGCTGGTCGAATTACGATGACCCGCGGTCGAAATCCGACTGCATCGGTCGGATCGCGGGCCTTAACATTGCGGCGGTTGCTGCTGCCCGCAGCACCGCCGCGATGTCCAAAGGAGCATGTCCTGCATTTCCCTGCACTGCGTGGCAGGCACTGCAGTGCCTGCTACCTTGTACAGGGAAATGTAGGGGGGGACCATGGGTACCCCCCCAGTGCACCCACACCCCCCCAAAACATTGGGGGCCCGCAACGGGTCCCCGGAAGACAATCTCCGCATGCCTTTCCATGGCGGTCTGACCGCTGAGGAAAGGCTGGCTACCGCCAGCATCATAATCCTGCCGGCAGAGCTTGCTCTGCACCACCACCATTATCCCGGTCCTGCTCCATCCGCCAGGCAGGAGTGCGTCTGGCAACCGGCGGAAAAGCGGCGGTCGGAATTTCCCACCGCCGCGGTCACCACCGCCATCCTAATTTGACCGGCGGTTTTCTTGGTTGCGATCGCGGGTGGATGTCCACCGCCGGTCCAGCGGGCGCCACCGCCGGCCCGGCGGTGGACATCCGACCGCCATCGTAATAGACCCCTCTGTAACTATATAAATAAAATTAATATTAAAAATAACTATAACATGTTTTCCTTTACATATCACAGATTAAACTTCACTAAAATTCCACCTAGAAAATCCAACACAAAGATTTACGTACACAACAATAAAATCAACATTATAAAAAATATATCACAAAGTAAGCATATCACTTAACCAACAAATAAAGTAAACTATTTAAAAGTAATACATTTTATAAAAAACAAAACATAGCTAACAAATGCTTTTTTCTTAACAGCTTCTACAGAAATCAACAAAACCACAACATCAACAAAAGACACTTCATCAACTAAAAAGAGTAAGTATATTTGTTTATTTACAAATAAATAAAAATAGAAACTAAAAAATACAAATAATCCAATTAACTAAAACTATAACGTTTTCTTTGATGTTTCACAGATTATACTGCACAATAACTCCACCAAAAAAACTCAAAACAAACATTAAGTTCGAAAACAAGTACAAAATCAACATTAAAGAAAAATATATAACTAAGGGGCTCATTAGGATGGCGGTCGTAGGCACATCCGCGGTGCTGGCGGAAAATGTCCTTTTCCGCACTCCAGCGGCGGTCCTCGCGTCCGCCATATTACAATGGGCAAAGATAGCCCATTTTCCGTCCGCTGCGGAGTCTCGGGATCCGCCAGAAATTTCCTTCCGCAACGGTGGTGGAGGGAGCCAATAGAGAAAGACCGCCGTGCGGAATTACGTCCCGACCGCCGGACAAATCACGATGCCTCAAACAGCCCATCACAACGCAGCAGAAGCACTACTGCGGAGAGCGAAACCCGAATCCCGGTCACCTCCACGCGTTCCTGACCGCTATGGATCCAGCTCTTCAAGTCCTTCCGCTGCTGTACCTCATCCACTACCAGCAAATGAGACGTCGCCGCGGTCAACACCGCAGGTAAGTAAAAACACAACACCGCATACAACCACAACACACAACTTCTGTGCTGAAATACGGTTCCTGTCCACATCAGACACTCTGGTGGGGACAGGAACACATCCCCCAGTGTACTCACACATGTCCTGCCTGCAAGAAATCCACACCTCCGCATCCGGGTCACCCATCAACCGCGAAATCACTGCAATGTCCCGGGCAAGTCACTGCAGCGGTGAAGATGCGGGAAAACCTGCGCACATTGTAGTAGGCAGGGCCGGCACCAGGCATGGGCAGTCTGGGCAGCTTCCCAGGGCTCCACCTTCACCCTACCCACAGTACGCTTCCCACACCCATTTGGGCACATGCTGTGTGCCCCTCCTGTGCCCCCCGCACAATTCATCAGCCAGGTGTGGCTAGACCTCGCACCTCACACATCAAAGGGCAAGGTAGATTGACTGGGAAGGTGGGGGTGAAGATGAACACCCTGCACAGAAGGTCAGGGGCTGGACAACCCTCCTCCTCACACCTACCTTCCACTCATGTGAATCAAACTGAGTATAATTAAGAAATGAAGACTCACACTGCATATGTGTCCCAACCCCCCCACAGCCACGCTCAATAACCAGACACTGCAGGAGCGAAGAGCAACCGAATACTCTACCCATGCATCCAACTCTCCTGCCCTATATGAATCACAGACAGGAGCGAAGGGATACCCGGGGAGAAGGGAGGAAAAGGTAAAAGGAAAAAACAAGGACCCACAGCAACAGACCTCCAGTCTGATCTCCTCAACCTGGCTGGGGCAACACTCCCGATAAATACTGACACTGCAGCAAAGAGAGAAAGAGAAACACAAATGAAAAGTTAATAACATAAGAGAAAGAACATGTCCCCACCCATCCCTCCAAGCACACAGCTTTCCCCCACCATATCAGGGTGTCTTCACAGTTTTTAACAATTCTCCATAAGGTCCGTAGTGCAGAATATTTCATGGATGGAGTAATCCGGGAATTAAATAAGAAGTCTATTCCTGCTCCAACTTCTCGGGAAAAACCCAATGTGGGAAAAAACCTGTGACAGGAATAGCTATATAATGCAAGGGATCCATTCCATAGAAAAACAAACACAAAAACGGGAACAAAGGGGAAGGGGCAAGAATAACCCCAGGAAGCCACTCGCGTCTCCGTAGAAGACCCGATTTCGGGTAACCACGTAACTGATAGCCTCGGGGAACCCGTCGGACGGGTCCTCACTGTCCGTAACCATTACCAAAAAGCGGTAACACTCAGAGAAGTCCGGGACAGGGAAAATAACAACAACGATGTCCGTGAAAATCCCAGGTTTAAGGAATACCAGCTCCAGTCTTGATGAAGCGCTTCCAAATGCGCTCGAAATACCCACGGGAAAATGTCAGCGCGTCCAAACACAGCTGACGGCAAAGTCCATCCGGGGGCCGAAGACCGGAAACAAAACCAAGCACGGAAGCACTGGCGAGCTTGGATTAAATGCTGAGCAAGCCGCCGTGCGTCTGTGAACTGCCCTCCCACAACCACAGTGAAAGAGGCAAAACAACCAGCATAGAAAGAGGACAGGGAGAGTAGAGAAACAAAGCCTCCCCTACGCTACGGCTTCCGGGACATGACAGTACCCCCTCCCAAACGAC
The DNA here is from genome assembly GCA_963921515.1 of Calotriton arnoldi. NCBI lineage: Eukaryota > Metazoa > Chordata > Amphibia > Caudata > Salamandridae > Calotriton > Calotriton arnoldi. The sequence continues at coordinate 1,022,533 of CAWUFW010002099.1, forward strand.
CCCCCATCGGACGTGGCTTCGAAGGGTGACGAGCATGATAAAGACGTACCAAACGGGGAGCATGCACCCCACTAGCCGGTTCCCATGTACGGTCCTCGGGAGGATAACCCTTCCAGTCCACCAGATAAAACAATCGACCCTGACGTCTACGCGAATTCAATATAGCATGAACCTCAAATTCCTCTTCCCCATCAATCACCACCGGAGGAGGCGGAGGCATGTCCTGGGAAGTGGGAGTATATGGCTTTAACAGGGAGGTATGGAAAACAGGGTGTATCCGGTAGTCAGTGGGCAGGACCAGTTTCATTGCCACGGGATTAACCACCCGCTCAATCCTAAATGGCCCAACATAACGTGGCTGAAACTTCCTAGACCCTTCCAATCTTAGGTTCTTGAGGCCAACCACACCATATCCCCAGGAGCATATAAGGGAGCAGGGCAACGATGACGATCAGCCTTCTCCTTCTTGCTAAGCTTAGTTGCTGCTAGATGTTCCTGCGCCTTCTTCCAAATATCAATCAGAGCCCTGCCCAAGGTGTCTACCGCTGGCACATGACCTGAGGGTTGAATCGGTATAGCCTTTGGATGAAACCCCATAGAACAGAAGAAAGGGGACATACCTATAGCTGAATGTACACTGTTGTTATATGCAAACTCTGCAATGGGGAGCGCCTTCAACCAACTACCCATCAAGGAAGTCATCAAACAGCGTATGTACTGTTCCATCCTCTGATTAGTACGCTCCGTCTGCCCATCCGATTGCGGATGGTATGCAGAGGACAGCCGTAACTCCATCTTTAACGAGGCGCACAGTTCCCTCCAAAAATGTTAAATGAACTGCGCCACCCTATCAGACACAATAGCGGTAGGAACACCATGTAGCCGTAATACCTGGGCTATGAATACATCAGCTAATTCCCTAGCTGAGGGCACTTTGGGCAATGGTACAAAATGCGCCATCTTCGTAAACAAGTCTACCACTACTAGAATGGTGGTATATCCCTCTTCCATGGAAAGATCAGTCACAAAATCCATACTTATGGTATGCCAGGGAGAGGGAGGGACCGGCAGCGGAAGTAACAGACCTGCGGGCGGAGTGTGTGATGCCTTATTCACTGCACAAACAGGACATGATGCCACAAATACTTGTATATCCTGCCCTATCTTATCCCACCAAAACCAGCGAAGACATATCTCCTTGGTTTTGGCCATTCCTGGATGACCCACCAATGAGAAAGAATGACACTAGGTAAGTACCTTTTTCCTCATCTCATGGGGTATAAACAATTGCTCTCCATGATACAACAACCCATTTCTCAGCTGACAAGCGGCATCGGATAACCATGGAGTCAAGTCCACCGCTAACAACTGGTCCCTGACTGCATCAAGAAAATCCTCACTCAAGTTACATCCTACAATCCTATTCCTAGCAATCATAGGCCTATCCTCCAAAGCCATACCCTCTTCCATAGGTGCTACGTGGATTCGAGAGAGTGCATCAGACTTCACTTGCTGACTAGCAGGTCTATAAGTAATCGTGAAGTCGTATTCATTAAAGAATAACATCCACCTCATCTGTCTTGGTGTTAAAACTCTTGCAGAACGAAAAAACTCTGGATTCTTATGGTCGGTGTAGATGGTAATGGTATGCCTAGCCCCCCACAGGTAATGCCTCCATTCCTGAAAGGACAGTTTTATTGCTAACAGCTCCCTCTCAGCCACAGTATAGTTCCGTTCCGCTGGCAGTAAAGTTTTGGAAAAATAGGCAATGGGATGCATCAAACCAGTCTCTGTATCCCTCTGCGATAACACCTCTCCCACAGCGTATTGGGAGGCATCCTCCTCCACATAAAAAGGAAGAGCGGGATCAGGATGTCTCAATATAGGAGCCGAAGTAAACCTGCCCACCAAGGTCTCCAGGGCTCCCTGAGCGGCAGCAGACCATACAAAAGGCACCCCTTTCCGTAACAACGCCGTCATAGGTGTAATGACATCTGAAAAATGGGATATAAAGCGCCGATAAAAATTGGCAAACCCCAAAAGGACTTGTACCTCTCTCACACTAGTAGGCACCGGCCAGGTGGTAATAGCCTTCGTCTTTTTGGGGTCCATCTTAATACCATCAGCTGAAATGAGAAACCCCAAGAACTCCACACAAGAGACCCCAAATGGCATTTCTCTAGTTTCACATATAAACAAAGCTCCCGCAATTCCCGCAACACCTGTATGACATGAGCATCATGCTCCCGGCAGTCCTAGAGAAAATCAAGATATCATCGATGTAAACGATAACGCTCACATCCAAATACTCTCTCTTTTTTTTTTTTTTTCACCATCAGTTTTTCATTTATCATTTACAAAAAAAAACATACAGTATTATACAGGTTTCGTTTTACACCAAAAGGATAATCAAAGGAAAAAAAAGAACAGTGAGACAGGGAATAAATTAAAACTAGTCATCTGATTGGTGTATCTTCAGCAAAGCGGTCAGAAAAAACAAAATTAATTGAATCTGCAACATTCCGGATGCCCACCCCCTCAAATAAGAAAAGAGTAAAAAAAGCTGTTGAAATCATAACAGATGTTATTTGGGATTATGGCTGGGGTCGCTCCAATCTAGCCTTCCAATCCATTACTGGAGCCCAGATAAGTTTCCCTAATTTCCTAGCTTTCCACCCTTTCTTCTCGTAAAGACCCTTTTCTAGACTATAGATGGCTAAAAGCCGTGATACCCATTGTTGAAAGGTGGGAGGGTTGAAGTCCTTCCATGCGGCTGCCACACAGATCCTAACAACCGCCATAGCAAGAAATAAAAATTCGCGGTGAGCTACATGAACTCCATCCCTGCCCACACCTAAAACCACTAATTCATTGGATAATCTTATTTGGATCCTCAAAGTTTGACCCATAAAGTGTTCAATTGCCCTTTTCAAAGGGTCCAGCATAGGACAAGAGGCGAACATATGTACCGTATCGGCCTCCGCACTACGACAGCTCGGGCAATAAATGCCCATAGTCCCCCCCATTGGGCTATTTTTGCAGGAGTATAATAAAGTTCAAAGAGGGTTTTAAAGTGTTGAGCTTGTAGATTAGCTACCTTCAATACCGTACATCCTAACTTAAGTGAGGTTAAAAACTCACTCCCTTCAATATCAAGCTTCCCCCGCCATTTCTCAGAATATTTTCCCAGATCATCATTTTGATGCTGATTTAGCTCACTATAAATCTGGGTGATAGAGCACCCTTCAGGATTTTGCACCGTTTCCACAACTGTGTCTCTGTCGAATGTTCTTGTTCCCCCAGTTTTCTTTACAAGGGCCGACCGAATCTGTAAAAATTTAAAAAATTCCCTGCGCTCCAAATTAAACCGGATTTGGGCTCTTTCGAATGTAATTATACCATCAGAGTCTATAATATCACCAACCGTTTTGACACCCAACCCGTCCCACCGCCTCATTACAACATCATGAAAAACCTCAGGTAAGGATGGATTCCTAAATAGAGGAGTATAACGGTTCGTTCTGCCCAATCCCAGCTTTTTCCTAACAGAAGACCAAACAAATATTGCTGCTCCCAAAGTCTTAAATTTAGTTTTTTTAAAATAGCTGGCCTCGCTGAAGCTCAAAAGCCAATTGCGCGCTTCACCATCTATAAGTAGGTCATATACATCCGGTACGGCGTCATCATCCCTCCACCTATCAGTAACCGTGCCTCCTAATAGCCCACGCATATATTGTAATGCTGCGGCCCAATAATATAATCTTAAGTCAGGCACTGCCCAGCCCCCTTTCTCCCTGGGGAGGGACATACATTTAAGTGCCCTTCTCGTCTTCCCCTGTGCCCAAATAAAATTATTTATCATTCTTTCCATTTCTTTAAACCAAAAGGTCTCAAACTTCAGGGGTATCGTTCTAAACAAATATAAGACTTTTGGGAGGAATATCATCTTAATAATATTACATCTTCCCACAATCGAAAAGTGTAAATTATTCAACCTATTAAGATCCGTCCTTGATTTCCGGATCACTGGTGCAAGATTCTTTTCAACGACCTTGGCTAAATCCGATGTGATAACAACCCCTAAATAAGTGGCCGAATCGGTCACTCTTGGATCTACCAAGTTGGTTTTCTTATTAACAACGATTTGCGTCTTCCCCGATTGAGTCTATAACCAGAAACTGCCCCAAAGCGCTCTGCCTCATGTTCAATTTCGTCTAGAGCTACAGAGGGGTTAGCAGCCGTAATTGCCAGGTCGTCTGCATAGCCCAAGATCTTTGTTTCAAATCCGTTAAGCCGTATTGGGAGAATGCCTTTGTTCACCTCTAGTCTCCTGATTAAAGGATCAATATAAAAAGCAAAAAGAAGGGGTGAACACGGGCACCCCTGCCTAGTTCCTCGCATGATATCTATTGGATCACTCTGCCCCCCATAACACGGAGTCGAATCTTAGGGTTCCTATACAACGCTTGTATAGCTCTTATGCACCCCTTGCCAATACCTACATTCTCCAACTCAGACCAGAGGAAGCCCCACGAGACCCTATCGAACGCCTTCTCCGCGTCAAGCAGTATAAGCGCCATAGGGTCTCGTGTGACTGAGGTGCCATCGAACAGAATGCAAACTCTCCTAATATGTTCAGCAGTACCCCTGCCAGGGATAAAGCCATGCTGGCGGGTCGAAATAACCTTCCCTATATTTGTGCTAAGGCGGTTGGCTAAAATTTTTGAATAAATCTTTGCGTCGCTGTTCATTAGGCTAATAGGCCTATAAGATCCAGGTTCGTTAGGGGGTTTGCCTTTCTTTAAAAAAATGATCATACTTGCTTCTCCCCATGACTGCGGAGGTATTTGTCCGTTCTGTACCTGGCACATTACGCAACATAAAACTTCCCCAAAACTGAAAAAAAGATTTTATAAAATTCTAGCGGAATAAGATCAGGGCCTACCGCCTTGCCTGATGGTAAATCTTTAATGGCTCCCTGAATTTCTTCATTTGAGAAGCAAACATCCAAGGCTGTGGAATCTTCTATAGAAAATGCCTCAGCGGGGGCTAGTTCTAGATAATCCCTTATATCTTTAGCATCCCTAACAATGTCCTCACTATATAAATTTTGATAATACTCATAAAATACATTACAGATATCCTTAGGGGTAGTAGCAACCGTCCCATCCGATGTTTTAATCTCCGCGATATCCCCCTAGTGGCTATCTGTCTAGTCCTTACTGCTAAAATATGACCAACTTGTTCGCTATATTCATGGTGGGTTTGTTTCCACGCCAAGAATTTACCAGCTGCTTTCGCAGCAATGATGTCCCCTGCGGTGGCTTTTGCTAATGCCAGTTTCTGTGCAATCTCGTCAATGTTAAGACTAGAGCCGATTACCCTAACCAATTCTTCTTCTAGATCCGCAATTAATCTTTGTGTGACCTCCATCTCCAATTTTTCCATCTTATTCCGTCTCAAAGAGTAGCTCATAGTTTCCCCCCTAATTCCTGCCTTAAGAGCATCCCAAACTACCCCAAGCTCGACACTCCCCAGGTTAACCTCAAGAAATTCTTTAAGCCATTTATTCATATGCTCTACGTATTTTACATCCTGTAGTAAGGCTCGTTCAAACGTCCAGCATGATCCCTGTGGGATTACCGCGGGCTTTTGGATCTCTAGAACCAAGGGGTTATGATCAGATACCAGTCGTGGTAGTTTTTTAATTTTACAAAGAGAAAGGAAAGAAGAAGAAACTAGAAAATAATCTAAACGAGCTACGACCCTATGAGGTGCTGAATAGTACGTACTCCCTATCCCCGAAGGGGATGATTGCTCCCATACATCCGTAAGTCCGTTATCATCCATCAATTGGATTAAGGCCCTATGGCCTTTCTTTTTACGGCCTACAAATTTAGCTGGGTCTCTTTTCCACAGCCCATTTAAGCCATTAATATTAAAATCCCCACACACAATGATCGGAAGAGGCCAATTAGCCAATTGCATATTAACATAATTAAACATTTCAGGATCATCAACCGTAGGTCCATAAACTGAACAAAGCGTAAAAATAAGTCCTGGTATTTGACACTCCACAATTACCCATCGGCCATACTTATCAGATAGACATTTTTTAACCGATGTCCCCTTTCTTTTGGCGAGTATTGCCACCCCCGAGTCCTAGTCCCTTGTGAAGTACATGCTATAAGGTGAAATCCCAGCTGTTCTAAGAGAGACTTTCGAGACCCCTCGATATGCGTCTCCTGTAAGCAGACAATGTCAGCTCGCAGGGTCTTAAGATATTCTCTTACCATCCTTCTTTTAGCGGCATCATTCAGCCCACATACATTAATAGTTACTATTCTCATGTTGTGTGTGGTTTATCAAACTGCCTAAAACCTGACACTTAGTGTATTGTCCCTGTTCCAATTTTTTGCATGTCTGAATTCCAAGGTTCCTTTCCTTACTAGATGGTGAATTTTTCCCCCAGTATTTCCCTCCCCAAGCCCCCTCTTAGCACCCCTTTGCCCTCCCTGCCCCCAAACCCAACCCCCTCCCTCCTCCCTCCACCTATAATGTGAAGCAAGCAGACCTAAGGTCTCTGTGATGGAGCCTGAAAGTCGACCCCCTTTCTGCCAGCCTATCTAATTCCTAGATGCCCTACAATTCATAATTATCATACATTTTACAATTTTTATTGAGCTCCACCCATCCCCCCTTTTTTTTTTTTCACATCCACCGGATTTCCCCTTTGGATATTTAAATATTTTTTGTTATAATTTTTGTTTTAAACAGTGCCACTCCAAAGAATCATGTAGCCTTTTAAAAAAAAAACTCCTATGTTCCTGGCAGTGAATACCCAATTAGGCCTATCTTTAAGGTTTCAAAGAATCCATATAAGCTTTAGCTTGAATTTCAGAGGGAAAAACTCTAGATATGTTCTTATAAATGATCTTTAGCCTTGCAGGATTCATCAAATATGCTTGCGCTCCTATAGCGTGACAAGGCTGAATCAATTCTCTTAATCGCCAACGTCTTTCCACGGTTACATGGCAGTAATCTGGCTTCGTGAAGAAAGACTGGTTTTCAAAAGTTCGCTTGGCGTTTGGGCGCGCTTTGGAGTAGATCTCTTCGCGCAGTAAAAAGTTTCCAAAGTAAATTAAGATTGCTCTTGGCATTGCGATTCCGTCCCTGCTTGGATGAGGAGATTTCTTAGGCATCATGGGAAAGCGATGTACGCGCTGAATCTCAATCTCCCAATTCCAATGATGGAGTTCTGGAAAGGCCCCCTTCATCAACCTCAAGATATAGGCCCTCATGTCATCACCTTCTGCGCCTTCTTCAATACCAAGAATACGGAGGTTATTGCGTCTTTGCCTATTCTCAAAGTCCTCCATTTTCCATTGGAGATCTTTAAACTGCTTATCATATGATACCGCCTGTACCTGAGCCCTCTCCAAATTATCCTCTAGTGTACTTGTGCGTTCTTCTACATGGGTCAGCCTTGCATTTGTATCTGTACAAGCCTTAGCCATTTTTCTTACTGCGCCTTGAAGCTTCATTGTTGCCAATCTATTTTTCTTTCCGTCCATCCGGGACTCATCTTGCAGTTGTTTAATTGAATCAAAGATCATTTTTAAAGAGGGTGCAGACTCGTCGCCTTCTTCGCCCCCCTGTCCTATATGGTCTGGATAAGTACTCCTAGTAGCAGAATAATCCCATTTCAAAGTGGGGTCCGAGCTTCCTCTGCTATCTCTGCGGAGGCCCTCTCTGCTTTTCTCCAGAGTTTGGCCATCTCTTTGTTTCTTCAGAAGTTTCTTTCTTCTGACCACTGTATCTTTCTGTGATGTACCGGGGCTAATAGAGGAGCTAGAGAACTGAATATTGCTACTCACGTCTACCTCAGACGGGCTGAGTTCGGAGCCATCAGTCACTGAAAAGAACTTGTCCCCGGGATCTAGCGTGTCTTCAGGGTCGTTACTAATTATAATCCCCTCTATTAACTTGCTCGTGTTCAACTGGTCCTTGGCAGCTGCAGGATCTTCCAGTACAGGGATTAGTCCAAGAACGGTACCCTGCTGTGCTTTCTCCATTGGCCGTGCATGTCCCAAATCAAAATTTTCTGGTGGGCTACCGCTTGCGCTAATTTGGCTGAGCTCAGCCGCGGAGTCAGCTTGGGACACATACTCTGGGGTATTTACGAGATGCATATCCAAAATAGCATTCTCATTTGCCTCAACTTGCCGATTTTCCCCCATCGTAGTGATGCCATTATTAGAAACTGGCAGTGTAGCAGAAAAAAAATCTGTGATGCTATTTCGTTTTCCCAAGTCCTTAGGTCCTGTCTTTGTCCCTTTAGCCCCTGTGCCACTGCCGCTTATTTCCCCTTTTTTACAAACAACGCCGCTCTCACCTTTCTTCAAACAGTCCTGGGAGACCATGCTTTTTGCACTTGCAGTGCCCATTGCTCTACCTCCCTTGGATACCACAGAGCCAACGTTCTCCCTGGCTTCTGCGCTTGCCTGCGCATCCGTAGCTTTCCCTCGGACTCCGCGGTTACCCTTCGGAGGCATCTTTCCAGCTTCAACTTGCTTGGTGCGCTGTACCGCTGCAAGCCACTCGGCCTCTTCCGATGAGTCCGCCCCTCTTCCTCCGTGCTCGGACGAAATCCAAAGGAGCTCCGCCAACACTGCCCGAGCTGTTACCAGCGCAGCCGTCAAAAGTTCCTCCACAACCGCAAGAACATCGAAATCGCCTTTCCCCAATCGGTAAGTCATAGGGGGGGCGTCCGCTCCTTTATTGTGGTGGGTTAAGCTGTTCGGCATCCGTTACTAGACCAAACAAACTCTCTGGCAGCTAGGGGTGATCACCACGGCCGTCAGTCAGGCGCCATCTTGCTTCCGCTCCGTGCAATTTGCCACCCCAAATACTCTCTCAACACCTCGTTTATAAAGAACTGAAAAGCAGCTGGGGCGTTGCAGAGCCCGAACGGCATGACACAGTATTCAAACAAACCGAACTTTGTTGGAAAGGCGGTTTTCCACTCGTCCCCAGACCGGATACGAATGAGATGGTAAGCACTCCGCAGATCGAGTTTGGTGAATACTGTGGCATGCCGCACCTGATCCAACAACACCGGGATCAAAGGTAACGGATATTTGTTTTTAATAGTCACCTTATTGAGTGCCCTATAGTCCACACAGGCGCGAAGGTCACCCTCCTTCTTCGGTATAAAAAAATAGAGGAAGATACCGGCGAAGAGGATTGCCTAATAAAACCAGATGCCAGCATCTCATCCAGATATGACCTCAAATGCCGCTCTTCGGGTTCAGATAACGCATAAACCCGACTACAGGGCAAGGGAGTCCCAGGGACCAGATCAATTTGACAATCAAAATCTCGATGAGGAGGCATTAGTCCTGCTTTAGTTTCATCAAACACCTCAAAAAACTCCTCATACGCAGGTGGAAGACAACCCCCATCCGCGTCACTACTCGTAGCACAGACCAATGGCGAAACCCAATCCATAGCCTCACGATAACACTGCTGCAAGCAATATTCAGAATCCAAAGTAACTGTTCGCCGTACCCAATCAATCCTAGGGTTATGGGTTTGCAACCAGGGTACTCCGAGTATCACCCCAAAAGCAGGAGCATCAATCAGGTCAAAACTGACCGACTCTGAGTGCCCATTATCACAAAGTAGGAAAAGAGGTTCGGTCTGTTTGACAATTAATCCGGATGTTAAATCGGTACCGTCAATGGCTCTCACCGGTTCTGGTTGTTCTTTACACACACATGGCACCTCCAATCTGACTGCCAACTGTATATCCATAAAATTTCCAGTAGCCCCTGAATCCAACAAAACAGAAATAGCGGACCTTCTACTATTGGTTATCACCAAGGTCACTATGATGGTAAAATGCTGAGGCAGCCTTTGAACTGAACCCGCAATATCATAGGGGTTTACCAACCTACAGTCATCGACCCCACAGGACACAACTTCTTGTTTCACCAGAGCCACAGATTTCTTGGGCAACATACTAGAGGGTTTTACCTGACAGTCATGCGCATAATGACCGCTCTTTCCGCAATACAAGCACAAATTGTGAGTCCGTCTCCTTTCCTTCTCTTCTCTAGACAAAGGACCCCGCACCCCCCCGATCTGCATGGGTTCTGATAGGGATTTAGACTCTGTTTCTTCCTTCTGTTCTCCCCGTATCCCGATGGCAAAAGGTGTGGGAAAACGTCTTCTATCACCCTTCCTTTCTAACAACCGATGATTTAATTTCACAACCAGATCAATAAAGTCCGAGCAGTCCTCAGGGGGACATGCCACCTGGGACACCACATCCTTCAGTTCATCACAAAGGCCCTGATAAAACAAAGATGTTCTCTTTTCCATAGGCCAATGCGTTTCTGCAACAAGACGGTTAAAGGTGGAAACATACACCAACAACTCCTGTTTACCCTGCCTTAACTTAAGTAACTCGGTATCACTGGCCTGCATGAAGGCATGTTTGGTGAACAACCGTCGCATCTGCTCTTTGAATGCTGGAAAATTATACAAAACAGGATCGTTATTGTCCACCAAAGGTACCGACCACTGAGCTGCGGTACCTGCCAAGTAGGATATAACAAAAGTCACCTTTGCCGAATCGTCCGGAAACGCCATAGGTCGACACATAAAGTGCAAGTGACATTGGTTCATGAATATACCAAATTTGTTACAATCCCCGGAAAAACGCTCAGGAATTGCCAATGGAACCTGTACAGGGGTTTGAACCGTGATTGCAACCGGTTTCCCTGAACTGCCAGCGGAACCGACACCCCTGACGAACTGAAAGGTAGCTGGCTGCACGACAGGGCCAGTTGTTTTAGGTATAGCTCCGAGTCCCTTTCCCCATGGGTTCTCTCGAGCCTTGCAAATGGTCAACTCCTGATGCAACCCTTGATTTTCTTGCCTCAGAGCCTTCACTTCTGACTGAAGCACTGACAGAGCAGTCATCACTTCCTGCACGGAAGGGTCCCCCACCACGCCCCTATCTTCTAGGGACATAGCAACCGTGGGATCCATCTTCGCTCGGGCAGTGTATTTGTCGTGGGCTTGGTTTTCTGTCCCAACCCCCCCACAGCCACGCTCAATAACCAGACACTGCAGGAGCGAAGAGCAACCCAATTCTCTACCCATGCATCCAACTCTCCTGCCCTATATGAATCACAGACAGGAGCGAAGGGATACCCGGGGAGAAAGGAGGAAAAGGTAAAAGGAAAAAACAAGGACCCACAGCAACGGACCTCCAGTCTGATCTCCTCAACCTGGCTGGGGCAACACTCCCGATAAATACTGACACTGCAGCAAAGAGAGAAAGAGAAACACAAATGAAAAGTTAATAACATAAGAGAAAGAACATGTCCCCACCCATCCCTCCAAGCACACGGCTTACCCCCACCATGTCAGGGGGTCTTCACAGTTTTTAACAATTCTCCATAAGGTCTGTAGTGCAGAATATTTCATGGATGGAGTAATCCGGGAATTAAATAAGAAGTCTATTCCTGCTCCAACTTCTCGGGAAAAACCCAATGTGAGAAAAAACCTGTGACAGGAATATCTATATAATGCAAGGGATCCCTTCCATAGAAAAACAAACACAAAAACGGGAACAAAGGGGAAGGGGCAAGAATAACCCCAGGAAGCCACTCGCGTCTCCGTAGAAGACCTGATTTCGGGTAACCACGTAACTGATAGCCTCGGGGAACCTATCGGACGGGTCCTCACTGTCCGTAACCGTTACCAAAAAGCGGTAACACTCAGAGAAGTCCAACGATGTCCGTGAAAATCCCAGGTTTAAGGAATACCAGCTCCAGTCTTGATGAAGCACTTCCAAATGCGCTCAAAATACCCACGGGAAAATGTCAGCGCGTCCAAACACAGCTGACGGCAAAGTCCATCCGGGGGCCGAAGACCGGAAACAAAACCAAGCACGGAAGCACTGGCGAGCTTGGATTAAATGCTGAGCAAGCCGCCGTGCGTCTGTGAACTGCCCTCCCACAACCACAGTGAAAGCGGCAAAACAACCAGCATAGAAAGAGGACAGGGAGAGTAGAGAAACAAAGCCTCCCCTACGCTACCGCTTCCGGGACATGACAATATGAACAACCACTGAACTGTTCACACTGCTTGTCAAGTCCCTCAGAAAGATCCCACACTGACACTCTGCCACATACACATACCATAGGTCAGCAGCAATGTAGGACAATAAATGGGCTAGCCCAAAGTGAAGTGCACAGTGCTGGAAAACCATGGAGCAAGCCACATAGCATGTGTACATCACATGCAAGAGGAGGAACATATCACACTACCCTTAGGCCCTCAAATCAGACATGGGTGGCACAGTGAGTGAAATTAAACCACAGTGACCTCTGTGCAACAACTCAGGGATACATCAATGCAAGCTATGCATAGGCACAGGAATGATAGGAAGTGTCAGAAGCCATACAGTGACCAGCCACACATCTGTGTCAACTTACTTGACATGTGTATGCCACCAGCACAACACACATGGCTCATTGTCACACTCCCTGCCTGTCAAACCCAAGTAGGACCTTCACATATACCCCTCATCTACCCATCTCACACCTGCAACACTCAACACCTGTGAGAAACACACATAAAGGTGCAAATTAGGTCCTGTGAGTATACTGACTACCAATCACACACCCTGGGGTGCATCTACAAATGTCAGACTCACACTCAGGGATGTCTGAACCAATGCTGACCCAAAAACAATAGCCAAACACAAATCTCACAAACAACATCCACAGAAGTCCAACAAGCTCAGCCATGTGCAGGCAAACAGTGGAAAGGCAATGTGACCCTAGACAGAACAGGAATACACAACATTGTCACTCTGGACCAATGCACAGACACCATACCCCAACACAAACAAGAATTGCATCATCAAAAGCCAATCATGAACACTAACTGGGATCAAGGGGACAAATCAGCGAACACAGACATAGACACCACACCAGTCATCAAGTGAACATGGTGTCATAGTGTACCACAAGCATGCACATGCACAATCCTGACAAGTGACAGGTCAAAAATAGGAGGACAAACCACTATTGTGCACTCAAAACAAGCTCATGAACAATAATCCACCTTGCTGCATGTGACATACACACAAGAAATGCACACTACACATGCAACACACATCTGAATGTATCACAATGCACAAACTGCTCACACACAATGTCATGCAAATAGAACATCACACACATTGCACCTGTCAGCAGAAAGAGCCAACACAGGCCAAACACTACATCCATCTGCAACAAAAACACAACAGATGCACATACCAATCCATCACATAGCAAACTCATCTGGACATCAGGGGGATGCACACCAGGCAAGTACAAGGCAACATACACTGACAGCACTGCATGCACACCAAGCAGTGTGTGCACACCAACCAAACCAGTAGCACACATATCTGAGTGCCCCACCATGAACTCCCACAACACAAATCATCACAGCACACAGATAACATCACACTAAGGAAGGTTAGCAGTACCTCAGCAAACACACATTCAGCTTAGCCTTCACCCACAGATGCACAACTCAGGGAAACCCAGATGCAAACAACATGACTAGAGGACTGTGCTGCTCAAACATATGCACTGCACATGAGCATCCATGACTGCAAACTAGTTGAAGAAAATAACATATAACTAATTGTGAAAGTGTCCAGAGTGGCACATTGGTCCTGTACACAGATCATCCTCCCACAGTATAGTGTCACACTATGAAGTGCTGGGGAGGCTCGCACACTGGCAAGCCATGTGGTGGAAGACATGAGATTTAAGTGGTGTGTACATCAGTAGTGGACAGGTGAGGAGTGTACAGTCCACAAACACATAGAGGAGTAACTCACAATGTGTAGGCATCAGAAGCACCTATAGGGGATGTTATGACTCCTCATACCACATACCATACTGGAGCCAAAAATGTGTCAAGTGACAGCAATGCATGAGAAAACTCACAAATAATGTCAGTGTGGCTGAGCAGGTCAGCACAGTGAGCACAAACTTAAACAAGACACATGGCTGATCACCAAAACACAACACAGACTTTGCAGTGACACAATCTGCATACTCGCAACTGACAGTGACAACAAGTAGGTGTCCCCCAGGAGTGCAAGGACACACCAACACACTGCACAGTGCTCAACCTACAACTCCTACATGTGCCCACAATCTGAAGCACATGTCTGACAATGTAAACAAACAGGCACTCATTACCTGGATCATACATGTGTGTAGTTGGCATGTGCAGGGGCACATACACATCAACACTACTGACAATGACAGGCCAATCACACTGTATGACTAGTCAAGTGCACACATTCTAATGTACCCATGTGACTATGGAGACAGTCCCAAACAAGATGACTACACACCAACACTGCTGTGCACACATCAAGAAAGAGCCCACAGAAATGCCGGACCCTGGCCACCCCGCAAGTAATCCTGTGGATAGCATTCACCTCTGTTCTGGTATTGCATCCTAACATGACATGTGTACAATTTAGCAAACCTGAGCACAGAATGATTAGGAGAAGAATAGACCATCACAAACAACCATCATTGCACCCTCAAGCCTCAGAACGAAGAAGAACAAAAGTGCCTGTTACCTCTGGAAACCTCTGAAAAAGTAAAACAAGCAATTGGCAATGTTAAAGTGGCATACAGAGCATGTGTCACATGAACCGATACCCATACGTAAAAACTTTTATTTAGCAAGGACATTGACAAAGCAAACAACAGGAGTTACAGTCTTTATAACATAATACCCAGATAGGGATCAAAAGTACAAAACAGCAAGGCCATTGGCCAGTACAAATTCAAAGTATGCACATGTGTGCATGAGAAACTGCACAGGGAATGGGCATCAAAAGTAACAAACAGCAAGGCCATTGGCCAGTCCATAGTTCCAGTCCGCACATGTGTGCATGAGAAACTGCACAGGGAATGGGCATCCAAAGTAACAAACAGCAAGGCCATTGGCCAGTCCATAGTTCCAGTCCGTACATGTGTGCATGAGAAACTGCACAGGGAATGGGCATCCAAAGTGACAAACAGCAAGGCCATTGGCCAGTCCATAGTTCCAGTCCACACGTTTGCATGAGAAACTGCACAGGGAATGGGCATCAAGAGTAACAAACAGCAAGGCCATTGGCCAGTACAAATTCAAAGTATGCACATGTGTGCATGAGAAACTGCACAGGGAATGGGCATCAAAAGTAACAAACAGCAAGGCCATTGGCCAGTCCATAGTTCCAGTCCGCACATGTGTGCATGAGAAACTGCACAGGGAATGGGCATCCAAAGTAACAAACAGCAAGGCCATTGGCCAGTCCATAGTTCCAGTCCGTACATGTGTGCATGAGAAACTGCACAGGGAATGGGCATCCAAAGTGACAAACAGCAAGGCCATTGGCCAGTCCATAGTTCCAGTCCACACGTGTGCATGAGAAACTGCACAGGGAATGGGCATCAAGAGTAACAAACAGCAAGGCCATTGGCCAGTACAAATTCAAAGTATGCACATGTGTGCATGAGAAACTGCACAGGGAATGGGTAACACCATCCACTGCCATGGGAATCACCCCAGCTCAGGGGATACAAATGGGCAGTCCAGGCACCGCTGTGGGAGAAATGGTGTGGGGAGGGGGACTTTGCCTCAACTTTGGCTTTCAGTTGAACTGGGAGGTGGCTGATTGTCGGGGCCAGTTGGAGGACTGGAACTGGGAGAGAGAGGACCGGCTGAGGTAGAGGCATCAGTGGCTGTGGGAGCCTGAGGGCTACTTGGACCGGGTGGTGTGGTGGCACGGGGAGGTGGAGACATGCTGCCGGGTGACACAGTGTGTGAGGGTGAATGTTGAGGGCTGGGTCTCAACTTCTTGGGGATTCGATAGCCCACAAGTGTCTTGGCCGGAGTGGGAAGTGAGGTGGGCACAACAGCCTCACTCTCCACCAAAGGTGTATCAGGTGCAGGTGGCTCTCCCTGTGGTGGTTTGCTGGATCTGGTGGTACGCTTGGGGTGGCCTTGCCTCTTCCCCTGCATCCCCTGTTGTCGAGATAAACCCCCCACTTTACTCTCTTGTCCCAGCTTCACAGGGGTGTGGGTGGGAGTTGACGTTGTGGGTGAATCTGCCTTTGAAATGTGTTTGGGCTTAGTCGTTGCAGGCACCAGCTTCACAGCAGATAGGGCAAGTGTTTGTTTGTCTTTGGGAGCAGGTGTGGGGATGGGAGTGCCCTTGGATGGGGTGATTTTGATGAATCTGATGTTGATGCCTGCTTCTTGGCCTGATGCCCATTAGTGTCACGTGATGGGCTTTTGGTTTTGCGCTCCTGTGTGCCTGTTTTGTGTTGTGGGGATGGTGTCTGTGGTCTGGTTCGCTTGGAGTGCTGCTGTTGTGTGTTGCGTGTGGAGGACTTGGTGCCTGAGGGCTGTGGTGTGTGGGCACTCTCGTCAGGTGGTGCCACTGGCAGGGTGGTTGCTGAAAGGACAGGAGCTGGACTCTGAGCCTGTGACAGCTGAATGGCTGCCGTCACTGTGGAGGACAAAGACTGGACAGTTCGGTGTAGGCCACCCACGTCAGAATGAATCCCCTCCATGAAGGCAACTACTGTGCCAACTTCTTGTCATGATCCTGGAAGGCATTCAGGAGAGCAGTCTGACCCACACACAGCTGGCGCAAAAGGTCCACCGCCTCCACACTGAGGGCAGCAGGGGAGACAGGGGTAGGGGCAGCGGTGCCTGGGGGGAAGGAGACTCTACCCTTCCTAGGGCTGCGGGCACAGACAGCACTTGTGGTAGCAACTGGGAGGGTGGGCACTGGACGATGTGTGGTGGAAGAAGAGGCAGATTTCGAACTGCCTGTGCCCGCCAACATCGAGGAGTCACAGCTGGAGTCTGATGATGTGGAGGTCGGTGTTTCCGGGCGTGATTCATCCAGGGCACTCCTGTCCCCCTCCGAGGCGCTGGTCACATCAGTGTCAGTGAGCTCATGTGTAGCAGTCGTGCCAGAAGCTTCCCCACTGGTGTCCGTCCCCTGTCCTTCCGTGCCCTCGGTAGATGCAAGAGACAGAGACATAGGTTCAGTATAGTGATATACTCACAAACATCATATGCAAGCAAATCACAAAATTTGAAAATGATACTCCCATGTTGCCCTCCTCCATGTGCAGTCAGCATGTGCAACCTTTCTGCAATCATCAGAAGATACATGGAAACATGCATAGATGACATTAATGACCCATGTGACGTTGACACAGCCAAATAGCTGGCCCGTGCCTCCTTGTACCCTAACATACCATTCTCTGTAAGCATACCTACGTGCCTGAAGGTGAGATAGATATACATCTAAACATGTTGTCTCTGTCACATATGGAGTCACTTTAAGGGAACACCACAGATACAAACTCCCAAATATCCTTTTGCAATGGCCACAAGCTCCTGATATCCACCATGTTGTGCTTTGAAGCACAACTACAGTTGTACATTGGTGTCAGCTGTGTAGATGTCACAAATTTTCTGTTGTGCACAGCACACATCTATAAATGCACACTAACATGATGCTCACTGCTGTTCACTGCCAGGTGATGTCTATGACATACTGCAGCATATGTCACAAGGCCACATCTCATCTGTCAATGTCAAGGGTCATTGTATTAAACACATGAGAAGCCACATGTTGTACAAATGCAGAACAGCTGCACTCAACACTGAGGCCACTTAGAAGGCATTGCATCACACTAGAGACATCACAGAGCTTCCCACTGGCTCACGGTTGGGATTCATGCAGTCACTCACACCCAAAGTCACACTTCGCAGAATACTCACCCCCAACTTGCTGCTGATGGGCCCTCAAGCGTCCATCCAGCTCTGGCTGTGTCACTGCCAAGATGCGGGCCATTAGTGGTGTCATGCTCCTGCGTGCCAACCTGCCACTCCAAGGGAGCACCCCCAGCGTCATCTCTGCCACGTTTTTGCTCAGCCGGCAGATGTCATCCCACCTCTTGTGACAGTGTGTGTGCCGTCGGTTGGAGACACCCAGAGCCCGCACCTTGCGTGCAATGGCCCTCCATATGGCCTTACGCTGGTGGACCTTAAGCTGCAGGCATGGGAGACAACAAGAGGAACTTTCAGTGACACTGTGTTATGTACCACTGTGTGTCAGTACAGGAGCATGCAAAAACATAGCACACCAATACATAAATGTTGAGCAGAGGCCATACAGCATGACACGTAGTACACTTGCATCAAATAATGTCATATAAATGTATACATGTATGATGATGGACACAGTACCTGGCCATCTCATACACATGCAGAGTGCCAGCACAGAAACCAATGTGAAGAAGACCCTCATCTGTGATGCAGTATGTGAGTGAGCAATACATACAATACATTGGAAATGATGTGTCAGGGCAGACTCACTGTGTCCAACACTACACACCCCTCAATGTCCTTGGCCAGTGAATGGCTACCTGTGTCATGGAGGTCACATTTAGGGACATGATCTTACATTCTCACACTCTTCTCACAAGGTGTAGGCCTGTCATGTGCAATCCTCAGGCCTAAGATAGCTCATTGAGAAATAGGGTGGCGGACAACACATATGTTTCACTCAGTCCATTTACTGATTGGTCCTTTTAAAATTGGGCAGTTTCTGTGCAGGCCAGTGGGACTCACACTGAGGTTAAACGTGGGCCATCAGAAAATTCACATGCATGTACAATATGAGACGGCAAACAGTGCCTACACATGCGAGACAGAACACATAATGAAAACAATGGAAGGATGATATCTCCAAATTACATTTATCTGATGTGTCATAGGTGAATTACCACCAAGAGTGTTACAATCAGGCATTTTACTCTTGTGCATAATGCACACATATCCATGGGGGCAATATGAAAACTGTACACACATTCTTCAGTACCCTCTGGACAAAATACATTTGTAATGTCACAAATGAGCATGTGAAAACCTCATGGACTATGACATCACATAGCATAGGCAATGTTTTTTCAGACTTCGACTGTCCAAACCAGCAGTGTTACTGTATGGCTGCAAAAACACTGCATGTCCCTCCCATCCTTCAATGCAGCCATGGATCTGTGGAAATAAGGCTACACACCCCATTGATATGAAGTCAGCATGCTAGGCAGTGTATCACACATTTACAGTACCCAGTCTCAGACCAACGTTTGTATTTTTCTTGCTGAAGAAGGGCTGTAGAAATGTCCATGTTGCCATCCTCCACAAATACTCAAGTGCAATATTTACTAGGCCATGTATGGAGCATGGTATATGAAAAATGAGGATGCATGCACATTAACTTGCACTCACAGGTACATACTACTGCAGAGCAACATCATGTGAGCACTCTCAAACTTTAACTCTGAAACACTTATCAGTACATCTGGCGCACCATATAGCTTCCCATACTGTGAAAGGACCTTGTCCACCAGGACCTCCAGCTCCACTGTGGTGAAGGGACGGGCCCTGATGTTCTCAGTTCTCGCCATCACTGGGTCCAGGAGACAGGAACAGCAGCAGTTGGTGGTGAAGAATGGCAGGCAGCAGTGTCTGGATGCAATTGAAATGTGTGGCTCTCTCACAGACATATATAGCCCCCTGGGGTTGTTTCAGTGGTACTCAGCTGCTGCAATTGGTGTTCCTGGTCAGCATTTTTCAAATGTAACCAATAACCAGGACCGCGGTGGCGGTGCACGCCTACCGCGAGTTTCAAATGTGTAATTCACTACCGCGATGGCGGTTCACATTGGCTGCAATGGCATGGGCATTAGCGGTGGCACACCGCGGGGGCCAGGCGGTCGCTACCGCAATCCTGCATCTTTCAATTGTAACCAATGAGCGGAGCACGCCTACCGCGGGTTTCAAATGTGTAATTCACTACCGCGGTTCCCATTGGCTGCAATAGCATGGGCATTGGCGGTGGCACACCGCGGGGGCCAGGCGGTCGCTACCGCGATTTGGCATCTTTCAATTGTAACCAATGACCGGGCCCGTGGTAGTGGAGCACGCATACCACACCTATGGACACATTATGCTCTAGCAATGGCAATGGCCAATTTTCATCATTGAACAGTAGACCTTCACAATGTATCACAGCACCTGTTTGCAAAATTGAATGCTAGTGTGAAATGCAACTCACTGATGCCTACACATGCCATATCAGTGCACATGATTACATGCTTTGGCATGTTTTTACTCACATTTCACCTATGATATTTGTGTGCATGTGCACAGATTTGTTGTGTAATGGAGTCTCATATTTGTGCACATGTCAATGTGTGAGATGGCTAATCAACACACAGTAATGATGGCCTGACCACATGATGTGCCTATTTCATTGTGTACATTGCTGTGTTCATCTGGATAGTTGATCAGATTACACACTGTGCTCATTGTGTAGAATAGTTGTGCTCTGTGCAACTTACGCAAGAAGGTGTGGCAGGTACAGCAGCTACATAGAAGTCAGCAGTGTTGCCGTTTCCACCATGTGCTGTGTCACCTACACCCAGGGCTGGTGACACAAGATGTATGAGTGTACCGTTTACCATTCACATAGTCAGAATCTGTTTTGGAGGTAGTCAGTATGTACATACTGACCACATGTATAACTGCATGAGATCAAGGTGTCTTTGCATGTGACTTGTGCATTAAGCTGTTGTTACAGTCCAGTCATTGTTGGCGCTGCGTCAGTCAAGATGTAAGATGTTTAACACATCTCATAGGGGAATTAAATTGACATGTGTCCCCTTTCATAATATGTAGGAGACGACCAAATGTGCATCGTCCGTTCCCAGTGCTGGCGAACATGGAGGATGAGGACATCATAAGGAAATTCCGCCTGGATCGCCATACCCTTCAAGACCTATGTGGTCAATTGGAGCCCCATCTGAGGCCTCACAGAACCTATCCGACTGCTTTGACGCCAACAGTTAAGGTGATGGCGGCCCTGCATTTCTTTGCAACTGGTTCGTTTCAGTACACGGTGGCCATCGCCGGTGGGATGTCTCAAGCTATGTTCAGCATGGTGCTACGTGATGTCCTGTCCACTATGATGACATACAAGGACCGCTACATCCACTTCCCAAGGAGACATGAATTGGCAGGTGTGAAGGGTGATTTCTATGATCTTGGACACATACCTAATGTTGTTGGCGCCATTGACTGCACACATGTTGGCCTAGTTGCACCACAGGCACGTGAGCACATCTACCGTAACAGGAAACATTTCCATTCCATTAATGTGCAAGTGGTATGCCAACCGGATATGATTATCTCCCATGTTTGTGCCAGATTTCCAGGATCAGCACATGACTCCTTCATCCTCCGTAGCAGCATCATCCCACAGTTGATGTCAAATCTGCATCCAGAGCGTGCGTGGATTGTGGGTGAGTACGCTGAGTCAAGTAGTGTGCTGTATGTGTGACATGCTGTTCTCAGCTACTGTTTATATTACTAAATTGCTCTCTGATTCTCACACCTAGGTGACTCTGCGTATCCCAACCGGCCTTGGTTGCTGAGCCCACTGAGGAATCCAAGGACCCCGGGTGAAGTCCGCTACAATGATGCACATGGGAGGACACGTCCTGTGGTGGAGCGTAAATTTGGGCTTCTGAAGTCTAGATTCCGTTGTCTGGACAAGAGCGGAGGTGCACTACTCTACTCTCCCCAAAATGTGTGTCAGATCATAGTTGCATGCTGCATGCTGCACAACCTGGCCTTGCGCAAAGAGATCCCCCTGCTCCTGGACGATGATGAGCAGCAGATGCCCCCCCCCCTGCAAACCGACACATGCCCAGTGATGACGATAGTGGAAAAGAGGAAGGGGTTGACCTGCGTCAACAGCTCATCGACAACTACTTCCCTTGAGTGTGAGTGACATTGTACAACAGTGACATTGTCTGTTGTCTTTTATGGTAGTGGCAAGGCCTAGAAGACCTTTTTGACTGCTGGCTGTTGTTGGCTCTGTGCCAATGGCTGATGTGTGTGGCACAGGGTATTTTTATCCAGGTACCTCATGTCTATGTTGATGTTGTTGCTCATTGTTATGTGTGCTGGTTTGTGTACCTTGATGACTAGTGGTGTGTTCTACCTGTAATGGCCTCCCTGACACGTAAATGTCATTCTCTTGTGTCTTTCTAGGTCCCTTCACCCTCTCAATGCCTCGTCACAATCAGAGCTTGTGGTACATTGGATTCTGAGTTGACGTTGTACATACTGTGATAAACATAGAGCTGACACAAAGACATAGGTGTGTAAAGAGTGTTTATTTACAATAAGTGTTAGTGACAGAGAAGTGATTATTTACAAAATGGTGCTAAGTGAATTTATGAGTTGTCAGTGATGGTAAATGAGACAAATAGAGTAGTCACCACATTGATGCAGTCACACAGTCCAACAGACTCCTGCCATCAACATGGCAATGTGGGTAAGCATAGTCAACAAAGTCAATGTCAAGGGGAACAGAGGTGCCATCATGGCTGGCTCGGCAACTAGCGTTTGGATGGTGCATTGCCACGTGATCCTCCCCTGGTGTTTCTCGGACGGCCCCTTGTGCGTTTAGCAGGGGGGGCCTCTGCTGCGAGCTCAGCGGTGTCTGAGGAGTCATTTTGTTGCAGCTCACCCCTCTCTGTGGCCACAGCTGAGGTAGTGGGAGTATCAGCATGCGGGCCACTGGAGGGGGGTTGAGCTGTCATTTGGGCCGCATGTCTGTCCCTCAGAACACCCACGAGCTGGCCCATGAGGTCCACAAGTTGGCCCATACGCATGTCCATGGACCTCAGCAGCAGGCGGAGCTCACGCACTTCTTCCACAACCTGGCCCATCTGTCCCTGGGTCTGCTCATATGCCCCAAGGACTCTGGCGATGGTGGCCAGGGCTCCGGTCCCAGTGTCCTCCTGTATTTGTCCCCCAGTTGCCCTCCCACCTGCCCTGCTGACCCGGACCTGTGGCGTTGGCACTCGACGCACCCGCAAACTCTCCCTGCCCTCCTCTAATTGTGTGGTGGTGTTGGTAACCACTGAGGCAGGGAGAGTGTTGCAGGCAGCAGTGGTGGTTGAGGCCGCACAGGTCATTGCAGCAGGGGTCAGCGCTGTTGTTGTTGCTGTGGTGGTGGTGGTGGGGACAATGGGGGCATGGGACGTAGTGCGCCCTGGCAGTCCGGATGGGCCAGGTTGTTGCTCATCATCCGAGAAACGTAGGGAGTCTGCATCCGAGAGTTCATGTTCCGGGGGGGGCGGGGAGACAGGCTCTGCAGGTTGGTGGGATTTTCTGCTGCAGTTGCTTGTGGATCTCCTGTTGAACAGAGGTTAAATGGTTATTGAAGTGCACTCCACAAGCTTGGTGTTAGACTTTTGGATGTTACATTTGATACACCACACAGTTTACATTGCAATCACTTGGTATGGATGTAAGATAATGAGCTTCATGACATGATGTTGAGGTACATACTTTACTTGGCCATGGTGTGACATGTAAATAGAAACCATGTGCCACGTACAGATTGTGTGATTACAGGGACATGTCGTCATCGAACGACTTGCGGCACATCAACTTTTTGTGATGTGTCTTTTTGGTTTGCTCTGCATGGAATCACTTTTAGCTAAGCAAGGACTAGCCATTGTAATGTTATACATACCTTTTTCTTATCATGTACTTTAGTTAGTTTGACCAATTGACCATGAATGTTTTGTGTTAATATGGGCCTTCATGCTCTGACACCATCGCACTCACACATTGTATTCTGTGCTGTGCATGATTGGGCCCAGAATTTGTTCAACATGTGACTTGGTGGTTCAAAGTTTCATTTCTGTGACAGTTACGTACACTTAGCTGTATGCACACTGGATGTGGCTTTTGGATCTATGCCAAGTTGGATGACATGTGAGGGCTGGTATGGTCATATGGCTCCATGCATCTTGAGAAGGATGGCAGGGTGCATGCACTGTCTACCTACCTGTTCGTTGACACAGTGGAGGGAAATAGCTGCCACATGGTTGTGGGTGGGAGGAGTGTACCTTCCTGCTTAGCTGTGGGATAAGGGGGCCTGGTGGGAGTTGTAGTGCTGGCTTCCTTCCCACACACACCCCTCCCTGTTGGGAAGGCTACCTCCCTGTGAAGTGGAGCAGAGGAAGGGAATAGGTTACACATGGCTCTTGGATGGGGGAGTGTTCTATCCTGCTCAGGGGTGAGACAAGAGAGCATGAGAAGGCTACCTACCTGTTAGTTTGAGGAGAGCAATGCAATGGCTGACACATGGTTGTGGGTGTGGGGAGTGCTCCATCCTGCTGAGCTGTGGGACAAGGGTGCCTGGTGGGAGTTGTAGTGCTGGCTTCCCACCCACAAACAACCCTCCCTGTTAAGATGGCTACCTACCTGTTAGGTGAAGGTGAGCAATGGAATGGCTGCCACATGGTTGTGGGTGGGGGGAGTGCTCCATCTTGCTCAGCTGTGGGACAAGGGTGCCTGGTGGGAGTTGTAGTGCTGGCTGCCTGTACACATGCCCCCCTGGAAATATTGCTAGCTACCTTTGGGGTGATTCAGAGGAAGGGAATGTTAGATCTGTGAGACATGTGTTGGGAAGAGTGTGTTGTACGTAAGTGCATTTAGGTCTAGGAAGTGTAGCTTTCTAGTTGTGCAAGACAGTACATAGCAGTGTAATGGTAGACATTTGTTGGTACTTACCAGCCTCCACTCCCCGGGTATTCCTGTGAGACTCTCTGGATGCAGTGTGGCAAACACCTTCTCCTCCCATTCAGTGAATGTTAGTGGTGGAATGGGAGGGCCACCGCCAGTCCTCTGAGCCAGCTCATGGTTCTTGTTGGCACGCTCTTTCACCCTGGTCTTGAGGTCATGCCACCTCCTCCTGATGTCCTTCAGGGTGCGCTGGGTGGTCCCTACTGCATTGACTTTGTTGACTATCCTTGCCCACATTTGATTTTTTGTGGCTATTGGTGTCTGTTGGACCATGCTTCCAAACAAATGTGGTTCTACTCTGATTACCTCATCTACCATCACTGACAACTCATTGTCAGTGAATTTGGGCATCTTCTTCTGTGACATGGTGTGTGATGTGCAAATGGGTGTAAAGTGCAGGTGTGAAGGTGGTGGTGGTGGTGATGTGTGTGGTGTGTGTGTGGTTGTGATGGTGTGATATGTGCTGATTTGCCTCTCCTTTGTGCTGTGTGGTTGGGCCCTTCAGTTGTGGAGTTGTGCAAAGGATTCTGGGCAGGGAAGGGGCTGGTTTTATACTCAGCTATGTGGGTGGGTCAAAATGGAGTATTCATGTCAGGTGTGTTGTGTGGGTTGACCTGGGATTTGTATATTTTACTTGCCGTGGGTATGTGTCATTGGGGTGTGTTGGGTGTTTTTTGAGGCTGAGCCAGATTTATAGCCACACTTGGTAGCCTTGTTGTGTGTTTGCTTTCGACCGCCCTTACTCTTCCGGCACGACAGCGGCGGTCGGAATGCAACAGTCTTTCCTCCGGCTCTCCCAATCATCATTTGTTGCGAACGTGGCGGTCGGAAACAACTGATCGTTCCGCTGGCACCGCCATCGTATCGTTATTTCACGTGCGGTCATTCCGCTGGTCGAACGGCGGTTTTGGGTCTTTCCGCAGCAAATCCGACCGCCGCCGCCGGATTTTCAGCTGTTCCGGACGGTCCCAGCGGAGTTTCGTGGAATACGTCCGCTGCGGTCGGATTTTTCGGGCGGTTCATCCTAATCTGTCCGCCGGATTTCCCGCGGTACATGCGGACGGTTAATTTCCGCTACCACGGCGGTCGGAATGGTTTTCCGACCGCCATCCTAATCGACCCCTAAGTAAGGGGCCCATTAGGATGTCGGGCGGTAGCACCACCGCCGTGCTGTCGGATGTAAAAACCACCAGTTACCGTCCGCCCGCCGCGGCCCACACGCCCGCCCAATTAGGATGTGAAAAGTCAGCCAAACACCGCCCGTAAGCCAGCGACGCCGTCCGCCATCAAAGTGCGCCCGTTCACGTAGCGGCGCGGCCCAATGGACACACACCGTCCGACGAAATCACGTACCGTCCGGCGTACAAATTACGATGCCGCAAACAAACAGCTCCCACGGCTAAGAGACACCGCACGAGAAACCAAGGCGGAAACTCGATCGCTGAGTACGGACACCAAAGAGGCGGACCCCCCGAGCATGAATCCAGCACTGAAGGCCCTCCCCATGCTCTACTTGATGCAGAACCTAGGAGTCAACGCACCGCGGAGACGCAGGTAGGCAGACACACAACAAGGGCACGCAAACACCGCACACAGTGCAAGGGCGGAAGAACTGTACATGGCCCCCCCAGACACCCCTGCGTGTACACGACACATCCACCACTGCACCCACAAATGTCACACCGGGCAAATTGAAACAACTCGTAACAACCGGGCACACACTACCTGGGACCAGGAACTAACGTCCCCGTCACGGCCCCGCAGCGCAGCGGCGAAGACGCAGCCACACATGCGCACAACGCAGAGCACAACGACAGCGCCATGTATGCGCCGCACACAAACAACACAGGGCACAACAAACACCACACACCAGCCCCACCCTGAACGCACATGTCACGTGACAGACCTGCCACAGTCATGTCCCCAACCGGCAATTCACTGTTGCCAACCTGACGTCACACAACTGACCCGAACATGTCAGTGATGTCACGCCAAATTAGGACACACCCCTGTGTGCAAAACATGGCGAAGCACACAGCGGCGGCAATATCACCCAGCAGAATATGGACCCCGTTGGCAAAAGGTACGCCAGTACCACACAGAAACACCGATACCACCCTGCACCCAATACCAAGACATGCAATACGTAACATCAAAGATCCCGGGGACCGACAACAGGTGGCTCCAATTATAACACCCACACACAAGGCCCAATGTATAGCGGAAACGCAGCGTGCCGCCCACACACGGGAGAGGAGATAGCACTGAATGGCCTTCCATACCCACACCGAAACCACAGCTCAACCATTCAAGCAGGACAATACAGTCATTATCCCCCAAAAAAGCCCAACACAGGCATGCAGAGGGAACCGTCGTCTGGGCAGATAGCACATAACACGAAAGAACATTTCGAACGGAAAAAAGAAATAATACCACTCCCCCATGTGGTTCACATGCAAGTTATCTGGAAGGAGTCAGACACCACTGACCTTGACCATTCATAGAAGCATGTGGGATGAGGGCCCGTGTCCTCCGCACAAGCTACTATAACCCAAATCCTGCCTCCCTACGACCATTACAGAATTCCCAGCAACATCGGAGGTTGCACTCTGCAGACTGCACAGACAGCCGGAGCACGCCATCACATCGCCCTGCAGCAAAATGGCACTTGCACCACACCTACCCAACTACGCCGGACAGATGAAGGTGTACAAACATAACCTGATACAGATATTGGGATGTGAAAATCTGGCTCTGCTGAACGTAAGTTACCGACTAACTTACCGCATCGCATTGTTCAGCTGCGTCATCCCCGTCTTCTACTGTCGGAGGTGTCCCTTCCACTGTCCTGTGGATTTATGTCTCTCCAACCCAGCATGTCCAATGGCGGACCTGGTACAACTGTTCAACCCCTGGACGTCCACGACAGGATCTGTTCAGCCTATGGGGGCATGGCGTATGTGGCTGCAATCGGACCCACACTGCAATGGGACCACTGTGCCTCCACACGACGTATTCTGGATCACAGTTTCATCGAATGTCATCCAACATGTCCCATCAGGCTCCTACAAGGGACAACTTATGACCAACACCTTGACAGCCACCATCCGCTTCATTGGATGGCATCCATGTATACCACCAATGCCATGGAAGCCCTGCTGGAAGGTATCGCATACCTGACAACCTGTCAATTCGTCGGACCCCGACGCAATACCCCCAATTGAACAATGATGTCCTACACCGTACCCATGCTTGGCTCCGCACGGACTGAGTAGTTACCAGTACAACAACTATACCATACACCCTGCAACTAACAACACACCATTGACTACACTGCCATGATATCGGATATTTTCAGGACATGCACTCTGTTCCTCATCACATCCAGTAACTCTGCATGAACAGGGGGAGGCAGAGGCATGGGATTTGTGAATGGCAACCACATGGACAACACTGCACGTACAACTATGCCATAATATGTATCCTGCGCCCATGAACATATGCACCGGTCAGTGGACAGTAATCGGTCGGCTGTAGTATGTGAGAGCTGTCACCTCACCTCCCTCTGAACTTCCGTGCCAGGACTTTTGCATGGACAACAAGTGCATCCCCCTACAACATGACCCCAGTGACTGTGTCATGTCCAGTAGCCACCACATTGCAACAACAAGTGGGACGCCGTTGCATGCACGTAGGCCCATGCCCTGATGACACCCCTCACGCACGTGTGTATGAGTAACTATAGCAGCAAACCTGTAACATGGAACTGAGATGTACTGTGCCCATGATGTCAAGCGGTCTGGTAGGCAAAATGTATACTGTCTGTGTCAAAGTCAGCAGCTCCACAGTAATTAGCAAATGTACATTAGCACAGCAACGGCTAAGCAGTTGTAACTCTGAAGCCCACATCCCACAGTCAACAACTAATCACATGTACCCCTACACCCTATGCTATGTGTAATCATGCTGAGTATATCCTCCACATGCATTTCGCTGCCAGTAGTGTCCACTATACTGCATCACAGAGGACATAAGTCCTAATACATGGCTTGAAGTAAATATGTGTCTCAGCTTATTCATTCCACGAGTACGAATGAGAGAGGATGAGAGTGTGTGAAGTACACGGCAGTCGTGAGATGACCATGTAGTCCACTGTCATTGGATGTCAACGCAAATGAGTAGCACAACTGTGGAAGACACACATGTGTCATGTGAAGCGGGAGTTACGCTTGGCTCAGGTGGGTGGGTGTGACGGGTAGGTGCGCACATGCAATGTTGAAACACGCTGTGTTGGGAGGATTCCGGAGCAGTACATCACCGCTCTCCTGGGAATTTGTAAAGACCACCTGTCTGGGGATGAATGTGAACACGTGTGTGCACAACAGGCGGGCACACGATCAATGCTGCATCAGGTGTAGACGTCAGCCGACCCTCTGTGGACATGCTGGATACTGCTGTGCGTCCGCCAGGCCCTTGCCAAGGCACTCACATCCCCTGTCGACCAGGTGTATCCCCAACATTGTCCACCTGCACAGGCAATCCAGGGCACGGGATGGCAGTGGAGCATGGTGGGTGAGAGGTCATGGCGCGCTCCTCCTGGTCACATCACGCAGGCAACACATCCTCAATATGTAGTATGGCACAAGTCAAATGGAAGTAGTGGGGTGACGCACACATCACGAGCAGGAGTGACGTCACGGAAGGTGGCTCGCACCATCTCACTCATTGCCTATTTTCCCACACATGTTACATGCCATTGCAACAGAGAAGCCAGCGCGTGCACAAGCAGCTCCAAGCTCGCCCCAGAGAGGCCAAAGAGTGAATGTGTGGGTCCATGAGCTCCAGTTGGACGCGGCCTGGGCCGCTAGGGCAGCTACAGCCTCTGTGTGTTGCAGGTGGTGTATCCGGACTGCGGAGCCTGTCATGCATTGTCAATGTTGCCCGGGTCTCGAGTCGGGGCACCACGCAGGTGTACGGCGTCCCGCCACTTATTATACCGCGAGACAGACCACTTGTTCAACTGGACCCACACATACACTCCTTGGCCTCTCTGGGGCGAGCTTGGAGCTGCTTGTGCATGCGCTGGCTTCTCAGGTGCAAACGCATATTTGGGTGAGCGAGGGGAGGCCATGAGGACAGGGTAATATATGACTGTCTGACTTCCAGTTAGTTTAAAGAATGACCCTGATGTGGTCATAAAAAGACGTGTCTCGTGTGTATTGCAACTAGTAGATAAGCCGATGAACTTCCCATGTCTTGCATGTAGCCCCGCACCTAGACCCGCCCACTCGACACATAAAAATGAGTACCAGCACCACATCCTTCCCATTCGAAGCACTGACTGGGTGTGACAACCATCGGACAGTCTTGTGTAGTCCACCCACGCGTACATGTGGGCCCTCCATGATCCATGTCACCTGCGGCAAAGTGATGTCATGGGCAATGACGGAAGTGAGGAGAGCTGTCTGCCCCACGCACAGATGGCGCATCAGCTCAACAGACCCAGCACTGAGGGCAGCAGGGGTCACATGTGCAGGGGCAGCTGTGCCTGGTGTGAAGGCACATGCATATAGACAGCACATCGAGCAATGTGTAGTCTGCCCACATCTACTGTCCATTGTCAGGCGGACCTAGCAAAAGATCACAAGACAACACATCTGTGTGGGTGTACCCACTGTGACCAACACTGCGCAACAATCAACGTACTCGCCCTGTGCATGGCCCACCCCGCAACGGAGGTCACATTCAGTGCCACTAACTCACACACATCCCTATCATGAGGCATGGTGTGTCCAATCGACAGGGCTGAGTTTGCGCTAATCCGGAGGGTCCTGAACAGGAGACACATGTAACCCACTAGGCAGTCTGTGTTGTCACCTACTGGCATTGTGCAGTCAATGTGCAGGCCAGGCCTGCTGGGACTGAGAAGGGCAGCATGGCCCCAGCCTGACATTCACACGAGCAAAAAGTGCACTGAGACCTGCATTGCCAATTGTCTGTGTCACTGGATGTCTGACATGAAGTTGCCATGTACCACCACTCGGGAGGGACAGACATGTCAAAGCGCCCGAGAGCTCACATACCCCTGCCACCTGCAGTCAGCATGGTGAGCAGTGCATGTTTGAACCCCACAGGCTCTGACTCATAGTGCTGCGGATCAACGACATGTGTGTCCCCCACATGCACTCCCACACACACTGCAGTTGTCTCTCACACACAACTTTCGCAAGGAATAGCCATGTGCAGTGTGCGTGGAGCTCGGAATCCAGGATCTCCAGCTCCTCGCTGGTGAGTGGACCTGAACATATCCTCAGCATCATCGACGTGAAGGTGGACAGGTGGCAGCAGCAGGTGTTGTTGAGGGATGCCAGGCTGCAGTCCCAGGTAGCTGTGGTAATGCCGGTCTCACTCCCACACTCATATAGCCCCCTGGGGCAGGTTCAGTGGGTCCAAGCTGCTGCAATTTGTGTACCATGTCTGCCAGCTTCAATTGCAGACGATGGCCTGCTCCCAGCTGGCCCGGGACGCTTACCTCCATAGTGGAACACGCAGGGTGCAACCGCGAGGGTCATTGGAGTTGGCCGCAAGGGCCTGGCCCATGGCGGGTACAGTCCGCTGATGCCATGTGCACCACACAGTATAATGTGCGCAATGCATCTGCAGGTGTGGCCATGATTTGTGTGTGGGAGCAGGTCCACAATGGACAGGGCCACAACATGCTGTGTGCATAGGCAGTGACGGCCAGTGCCCAGCCTCCACATGTCTGTTAGCATATCATCATGTACACATTGGCATGGGAGCATGGGATATGCATATGCACACACATGCCATCTTTCACTATGTACATCTGCCACCTGGCACGTGCAACGTTACGTGTCACTTGTGATGTGTATTGGCAATCACACAGCCGTGTTGGCATGGAGCTGTCAATGTGTACACCTGTCAATGTTTCTGGAGGTGTGATCCATACAGTGCTGTACATAGGGTGCAGTAGGGACATCAATGACTGTCTCATATCCCCTCGTGCTACAGGTCCCACTTGTTTTGGCCGCTCAGCCTGTGTCCATAGCGTTGTTGGTGTGTGCCATACTCACCCAGCCTCGGAAGCAGTGTCATGCACAGCAGCTAGTTTTGTTGCCGTGGTATTGCCGCTTGCCAAATATGCAGTCTGATACCATCAGCATGCCTTACAAGTTATTAAGGCCTAAATCCCCATGTGCATGCTCATAGCAATGGTGTGTGTCACTGCCCATTGCAATTGGCAGGGGACCTGTGTAAGTGTATTGTGGCTGTGTTGTCCCTACTTGTCAGCTGTTCTGTGATTCAATTGCTTGGTCAGTCATTTGTGTTTTGTGTATGTGGAAATGCCCTGTGGCGTGTTGCTTTGACATGTGTCCACTTCCATCTTTCCTAGGAGGAGACCAAACATACATCGCCCCTACCAATTGCTGTCAGACATGGAGGATGTGGAGGTAATCCGGAAATTCCGTCTGGACCGACCCACCCTGCATCGCCTATGTGCCTTGTTGGAACCCCACCTCCATCCTCGCAGGGTGTATCCAACTGCATTTACCCCCACGGCTAAGGTGATGGCTGCACTGCATTTCTTTGCCACTGGGTCATTCCAACACACAGTGGGCTGTGGAAGTGGGATGTCCCAGCCCATGTTCAGCATGGTGCTACGTGATGTACTGTCAGCTATGATGCTGTACAGGAACAGGTACATCAGATTCCCCAGGGCTCGTGAATTGGCGGCAGTGAAGGGTGATTTCTATGCCCTTGGACGGATCCCCCACGTTGTTGGTGCAATCGATTGCACCCATATTGGCCTTGTAGCACCACAGGCCATGGAGCACATTTATCGGAATAGGAAGCACACCCACTCCCTGAATGTGCAAGTGGTGTGCCTTGCGGACATGGTCATTACTCACGTGTGTGCGAAGTTTCCAGGATCGGCCCATGACTCGCACATCATGCGCAACAGCATCCTACCACGTCTGATGACCAATCTGCAACCGGACCGTGCTTGGATTGTTGGTGAGTATGTGTACTCGTGTAGCGTGCCTGGTGTGCGATGCTGTCTTGGGGACAGTTGGAATTGCAACTAATCTCGGTATTCCTCACACCCAGGGGACTCTGCTTATCCGAATGGGCCTTGGCTGCTCAGCCCATTACGTAATCCTCGGACCCCAGCTGATGACCGCTACAATGAGGCACATGGGAGGACCAGACGTGTGGTGGAGCGGACCTTTGGCCTCCTCAAGTCCAGGTTCAGATGCCTAGACCGCACCGGGGCGCACTGGCGTACTCCCCACAGAAGGTGTGCCAGATAGTAGTGGCTTGCTGCATGCTGCACAATCTGGCTATTCGCAAGCAGATCCCCCTAATAGTGGATGACGGTGATCATCCAGGGCCCCAGCCTGCAGACCAGGACAGGTCCAGTGACGAGGACAGTGGAGAGGAGGAAGCTGTGAATGTGCGTCAGCAGCTCATCGCCCGCTACTTCACTTGACGGTGAGTGTCCATTTACGACGGCTGAAGTAGCTGTAGTTGTGCAGGTGTATGTGTGCTCTGTCACGGAGGCCTTTTGTTCACTGAGTGCTGTGTGTCAATGGTCCATGTCCAGGTTAGTATGCCACTGACAGTGGCTGTAGCATTGTGCCCTGTTGCTCTGTGAGATGTGTGTACATTGCTTGTAGTTGGTGACAAGTACTGTGTGATGAGTGTGTGACACACTCATTGAATGTACTCTTGTTCTGTTTTTCACCCCTAGGTCCCTACAGCCTCTCCTGTCCCATCGACATACCACACAGCATTTCTGCTCATGGTGGCGGTTGCACATCATTGAATAAACACAGGGCACAGACAGCAGATTGTGATCAAGGTGTATTTATTTTCAGCGGTGACATGTTATTGTGTGCAAGGTGTTGACAAAAGTGGTGCGTGCAGTGACTATGAGTTGACGGTCATGGCTGCGTGATGCTCAAGGTGTACCCATTTAGTCCTATGTACACAGTCCAACAGACACATGCCATTCACATGGCAGTGTGGGGTAGGATCGTATTACAAGTCAATGCAGTAGGTGGTCAAGGTGGCTGGCTGACTCACTGGCGTTTGGTGCGTGCGAAGTCCTCTCTGGACACCTGTTTCCTCTTCGACGGCCCCTTCCACGTTTGGAAGGGGGGTGTGTTGGTGGGCTGCTGGTGGTGGCTGAGGAGTGCTCACTCGCTGTGGACGCAGGGGAACGCGATGCTGCACGACCCTGCGCCACAGCAGGTGGTGGCGGAGGTGGTGTTGCTGGCCTTGCTTGTGCCCTCACCACCACCACCAGCTGGCCCATGAGGGCCACGAATTGGCCCATATGGGCGTTCATGGCCCTCAACACCCCAAGGACCTCCCGCGTGTCGCTAGCCGACCTGGCCCATTCTCCTTGGGCCTCTTCATAGGCCCCAAGGACTCTGTCGATTTGCGGCTGGGCTTGGCTCCCAGGCACAGATGGCGTTGGCCTGACCCTGCTCCTCCTACCAGTACTGCTGCCACCGACCTGCCCACTAGCCACATTGCTCACCACGGTCCTCGTTCTGGCTCCCAGGGTGGACCCCGACGGCCGGGCCACCCCTTGCGCTGGGGCTGTGGCCAGGGATGACGTGGTGGTGGTGGTTGCGGCGGTGGTGGTGGTTGCGGCGGTGGTGGTGGTTGCGGCGGTGGTGGTGGCCGCAACGACCGTGGCAGCAGGGGTCTGTGACTGGTCAGCAGCCCTGGGTGATGGGTTGGTGGGTAGGAGGGGCCCTGGGGAGCGGTTGTGCCCTGCCACACCAGATGGGCCTGCTGGGTGGTCCACGTCCGAGGAGGTGTCCAGCTCCTCTACATCCGTGAGTCCGGGTCGGGGGCTTGCGGACTGGCTGTGCTGGCTGCTGTCTCCCTCTCCAGCGTCCAGCAGTTCGGCACCTGTGGGGAGAATGAGATAGGTTAATGTGTTGCACCTAGCAAAGTATGTATTGGTTGTCTGACATTCACAGTTCGTGCACTGTCGTGCACAGGTTTCCCAGAGGCGTGTGTGTGGATGTACGATGTGTGTATGCGTGGGCAAGGCAATGGAACTGTGTGATGTGAACATGTGGCATGGGACGGATTAGCAATGCCGATGGGTGTGTGTTGCTATACTCCTACATTTTGTGGCTCGGGTGTATGCGGGCTCCAGACCCATCGACGATATTAAGGTGAAATATGGTTTAGGGGTTCAAATGGAACGCTTAGAAACGCAGATGGGAAAAGGGGTACAGCCCCTCAACGCTTTTGAGGTGAAATATGGTTTAGGGGTTCAAATGGAACGCTTAGAAACGCAGATGGGAAAAGGGGTACAGCCCCTCAACGCTTTTGAGGTGAAATATGGTTTAGGGGTTCAAATGGAACGCTTAGAAACGCAGATGGGAAAAGGGGTACAGCCCCCTCAACGCTTTTGAGGTGAAACATGGTTTAGGGGTTCAAATGGAACGCTTAGAAACGCAGATGGGAATAGGGGTACAGCCCCTCAACGCTTTTGAGGTGGAATATGGTTTAGGGGTTCAAATGGAACGCTTAGAAACGCAGATGGGAAAAGGGGGTACAGCCCCCTCAACGCTTTTGAGGTGAAATATGGTTTTGGGGTACATACTGTGACATATGGGTGCAGAACGGGACATGTGTTTTGGCAACATGACAGTGCAGAGACAAAGGTGTGTGTATGTCTGACATCCCCAGCATATCTGCTCACTGTTATCATTTATGGACATTACACTGCAAGCATTGTAGTGAGTGAGTGATGGTTGTGTGCCACACGACGTATTGCAGATGGGCCAATTCCTTGGTGTGCGTGCTACCCTCGGCCATGTGCATCAATGCAGTGCTCTTGGGGTGTTGACTATATTATGTATGTTGTTAATCACAGTGTGACGTGCGCTTCAGTCTCTGCAGGCACATTATTTGTCATGGGCAGGTATCTTTGCATAACTACTGTATGAGGGCCAGCTGTTCGGATGACATACCTTTCATGACACAGGGGCTGACAGATGAGATGGATGATATGTTGAATGTGCATTGTGTGCCTGTGTGTTTCATGGGTCCAGTGGTGTGTATGTGCATTATTGTGGTCCCACGCTGTTACTTCTAGGCAGGTTGGACTTTAATGGGCGTTGTTGTACGATGTGTGGGTAACAAGCAGTAAGGACTACATGGACAAGACTTCGATGGTGTTGCTGATGTGTGTGATGAGTGGCACGGTGCCCGCCGTGTGGGTCTGTGCTCCAGTGGGACTTGTGCATGCAGACGTGGCTCCTTAGGTGTTGCTGTGTTTGTGATGGGTCATGTGGGGTATGACTCTGTAATACATGTCCGTGTGCACATTGGTCACATGATTGTGACAGGGAGCAGTGCTGCGTGTTCCTCTGCTACGTGACATGTCCCATGTGTTAGTCGTAATACAGTCCTCATGCCTACAGACACCCTGTCAGGACCAATGTCTTTCCTCTATTGAACCGCACAGGAGCAGAACGACGTTAGTTCCAATGCCCTTCTCAGAACCTTCCCTGCTAGGCCTTCTAGCATTCCATCGCAGGTAAGTTCTAAGGGGGGAAAGGGGTTGGGGACAGAGAAGAGACAGCTTCCTGCGCTCTGCCTGTTCTGCAAGGTCTTCTTTTCTTCTTACTTCTTGCAGACCTGTACACAATTCAACTTTAGCATTTACTCAGCACTTACTTGTGACCAACTTCTCTTTTTATATTAGATAACTTATCTTACCAGGGAAACTTGGGAAGCTTGCTACTCTTCTTACTTCTCGTGTTGTTTGTCTGGTTGAGATGAGAAGTTTTACTTAGCTTGTTTATTTTCTTTTTCTATTTCAGGAACGTCCTGCCGCAGATTCTGGCTTGTGGCTATGATGCAAGAAAGATTGTGGTAAATGTTTGCTTTTTATTCTTTTCTTTTTGAATTGGTTATATTTATTATGCCCTTCATCTACTGTACTCACTGTGTATTACGCTCCTTTATCTTATCAGTTTTATTCTTATTAGGCTGCTTTAATTCTTCTTTTCTTCTGAATTAATAAAAGAGCTCTTCACAAGTTTTTAGTATAGCAGAAATGATAGGGTTCTCTTGAGCTCCCTTTCAGTAGTTAATTAAATGAATTGTAGGCAACTGTGCTAATTTAATTTGTCTGTGCAAGCTTGTGCTTCCATCTTATTTGATTTATTTAGGAGCTGGAGATTTCTTTAACAGAAACGAATTTCAACTACAGAGTTAGTTGACCCTTTTAACCTTGCTGACAAGTGGATGACTAATCTCTTTCACATGCATTTAACAAATGCGGTAAAAAGGAAAATGACTAAGTTACTTTAATTCATCACGGTCTTTAACCTTCTCAACCAAGCGTGACAAGAGTCTTTTTAAATATAAGCACTGGGAATTCTTTGAAGAGTGCTATTATTTGAACGTTCAGCTTAAGCAGAAAAATGCATTTGGTTCTTTTAAATATACACTGACCTTATTTCATAGTGCAAGAGAATTCCGACGAAACTAAAACCCGATATTTAAACGCAACTACCCTAACTAACTTTCGCGACGCCTCAGGAACAGGTGCTCTCTCAGGAATTTCTTCAGTGAAGTGCACTGTGGAATGTTGAAGCGCACTTCACCTGACCTTCATTATTTAAGAAGACTAGACTGCTAAACAGCACTATGCTGTAGCAGTGCTGGAATTTTGGCAGCCATATTACAATTTCTGCGATGCCAGCTAGCACTCCAGCTAAGGGGATAACCTGCCTTCAGTTTAGTCTGTAAGGGAGAGATAGTCATCAGTGTAGAGATGGAAGGAGGAAACCTACCGTGAACCCTGACAGTACCCCCTCCCAACGGGGTTTCCTCCAGTCGAGGTTTGGCTGGGAATTTGGCATGAAAGGCTTTAATTAATCGGGGGCATGAACATCAGTACTTTTTCCCAAGAACGCTCATCAGGTCCATAACCCTTCCAATCAATGAGGTAGAAAAGTTCATTACGAATGATGCGTGAATCTAAGATGCGTTTAACCTCATACTCCACCTCACCATTAAGAATTAAAGGATCCGGAGGAGAACTTTTACGCAAATCTGGTTGAATGGGTTTGAGGAGAGAAATATGAAACACTGGGTGAATTTTAGTAGTGCCTGGGAGAGATAATTGATAAGTGACAGGATTGATAACCTTCTCAATAGGATAGGGACCCATAAAACGGGGCTGGAATTTACGGGAACCCTTGAGTCTAAGATTTTTAGTGCTCAACCAAACCAAGTCTCCTGCCTGAAGATCAGGTTCTTTTTACGTTTGCGATCAGCGAAGTGTTTATAACGATCCTTCGCAATCGACAAGTTCTGGATTACAGAGTGGTGGATTTTAGTCATTTGTTGAGCAATGTCTTGAACAGCTGGAACATCTATCTTATCAAAATTAGCATGAGAATTAGGATGTCTGCCTGCGTTTACAAAGAAAGGGAATGACCAGTAGATACATTTTGAGCATTATTGTAGGAGTATTCAGCTGTCCATAAATGGTCAGGCCAATCACCCTCTTCATCTAACAAATAAAGCCGTAAGTATTGTTCTAGTTCTTGATTAATGCGTTCAGTCTGCCCATCAGTTTCTGGGTGAAAACTGGTAGAATAACGATGGTCTATATTAAGACCTTTGATGTAGGCCTTCCAAAATTTTGATAGAAACTGGGAGCCTCTGTCTGAAATGAGTACCTTTGGAATGCCATGAAGGCGAATGATATGTTGATTAAAAGTTGGGAAAGTTGTTTAGCAGTAGGTGTTCCCATGAAAGGTACAAAGTGTGCCATCTTGCTAAAGGTGTCCACTACCACAAGAATGGTATCATAACCATGGGAAGAGGGCAGATCTACAATTAAATCTAGGGAGACTGTGTGCCAAGGATGTGGGGGGTTGGCATGGGTTGTAGAAGACCTTTTGGAGCCTGCCTGTCCGATTTCCCCCGTGCACAAATCTCACAGCCCAGAACGTATTGACGAATGTCTCTGCACATGTATGGCCACCAGAAACTACGTCTAAGTAACTCTTCAGTTTTGGAGACGCCCTTATGGCCCGCCAAAGGGTTATCGTGACATTCTTGCATTGCCTTCAACTGGAGTTCCTTAGTAGGTAAATACAGATTGGTGCCATGATATGGAAGACCGTTGTGGACGAGACGTTGAGGATCTTCTGTGGCCCAATTCTCCATTTCCAGGTCAGACATGGTATTCCGAACGTGATTTTCGAAGGGCTCGAGAGAGATAACTCCAATGATTTTATCTTCAGGTATGATTTGTTGGTTAGTAATGACAGGAGTTTGATTTTCGGTGTCCAATCGAGAAAGAACATCAGCCTTTCCATTCTTAGATCCTGGACGAAAGGTAATTACAAAATCGAAATCTGCGAAATACAGAGACCAACGTAGTTGTCGTGGTGTGAGAGTACGAGCAGATCGCAGGAATTTCAGATTGCGGTGATCCGTAAACACCGTCACGGTGTGCTTAGCTCCCATTAAGTAGTGCCTCCAATCTTTAAAGGCATCTTTGATTGCCAAAAGTTCTTTCTCGGTAATTGTATAATTACATTCCGCAGGAGTTGAGCTTACGGGAGCGGTAAGCCACCGGGTGTAATTGTCCCGTATCCTTATGCCTTTGTGAAAGTATTCCTCCGATGGCCAGGTCCGAAGCATCTGTCTCCAAATAGAAAGGCTCAGAGGGATCTGCATGAAGTAAAACAGGTGCCGTGGTAAAGCTGTCTTTCATCAATCTAAAGGCCTCTTCAGCTTCTTCAGACCATTTAAATGGAACTCCTTTCTTTAGAAGACGAGTTAAGGGAGAATTTTCTGGGAGAATCCGTGAATGAATCGGCGGTAAAAGTTGGAAAATCCAATAAAGCTTTGAACCTCTTTGACACTGGTAGGGGCTTTCCACTCCGTTATAGCTTTCACCTTCTGCTCGTCCATTCTCACTCCTGCAGGTGATAATACAAAGCCCAGGAATTCCACTGTATCAGTATTGAATAGGCATTTTTCCAGTTTTACGTATAGTGAATTTTCTCGTAATCGTTGTAAAACAGCTCGGACCTGGTTTGGGTGGTCTTCAACTGAGTCTGAATAAATCAATATGTCGTCTATATAAACTATGACGCATCGATCAATAAATTCACTTAGGACATCATTGATGAAGTACTGGAAGGCCGCTGGAGCGTTGCAAAGACCATACGGCATGACCAGATACTCGTAAAGGCCATATTTAGTCCTGAACGCAGTCTTCCACTCATCGCCTTCCCGGAGCCTGATCAAATGGTATGCTCCTCGTAGATCTAGACGAGTGTAAATCTTTGCTTCCTTCACCTGATCAATCAATACGGAAATTAGGGGTAGCGGGTAACGGTTTTTAATTGTTATCCTGTTAATTGCCCTAAAGTCAATACAAGTCCTGAGATCCCCCTCTTTCTTTGGTACGAAAAAGAGGGGAGGAGACCGGAGACTGGGATGGTCTGATAAATCCATTCTCTAAATTTTTGGCAAGGTATTCCTTCAAATGAATGTTTTCTTTCTCCGTCAAAGCGTAGATCCGGCTGCATGGCAAGTTAGCCCCAGGTTCAAGGTCGATTTTACAATCGTAGGGTCTGTGGGGCGGTAGCTTCTCAGCCTTCACTTCATCAAAAACATCCACAAAGTCTTGATACTCTTCGGGTACAACAGTAGTTTGTATGACACACACCGAACCTCCATTTTCACACAACTGGGCGACTGCACTGGGCTGAGAAGGATTTG
Source organism: Calotriton arnoldi (assembly GCA_963921515.1). NCBI lineage: Eukaryota > Metazoa > Chordata > Amphibia > Caudata > Salamandridae > Calotriton > Calotriton arnoldi. The sequence goes on from CAWUFW010002099.1 coordinate 1,063,132, forward strand.
TTGGACAATTGAAACAATTTCTTGTACAATATTCCGAATTTAGTTGAATAGTTCGTGCTGCCCAATTGATCTGTGGGTTGTGCTCTGTCAACCACGGCAAACCTAGAATCAATTGGAATTGAGGGCGTCTATTAGATTGAACTGCAATTTTTCTTGATGGCCTTCGACTGTAATCATGTGCACCAATTCTGTGTGACTGGTTATGGGCCCTGAAGTTAGATCCGTACCATCCACCGCTCTAACCTTCTCATTTTTCTCTTTTTTAATTGCTTGTAGTCCAATTTGGCTAGCGAATTTGTGATCGCAGAAATTTCCAGTTGCTCCAGAATCTACCATAACCGTAATTCCGCCAAAGCTTCATTCCTGAATCTTAACGTCACTGTCATAACCAAATGGGGTGAGGAGACTTGTAGAGTGTTTGCCAACTGATGATTATGTGGAGTTGTTCCTTCATTCGCATCCACCAGTCCAACTCCGCTGACCGGTGGTGCCGCTAGTTTTCCTTCTCCTTTGCGGGCAATTTAGGTCTTTTTATACAATTTTTGACAAAATGTCCACCTCCACCGCAGTACAGGCACAACTTATTCAGTCTTCTCCTGTCTTTCTCCTCCTTCGTCAGTGGACCTCTGACCACACCGATCTGCATGGGTTCTACTCCAGAAGAACTCTCTACAGCCCGCGTAGACTCGACCTTTACCCGATCAAAGCGGGGAACACTGGACCTGAACTCCCTCCTTCGTTCTCCTTTCCGTTCGCTTTGTCGATAATCGATTTCTAGAGTTAAGTCTACTAATTCTGAGATGTCAGAAGGGCGATTGGGAATTTGGGACAACACGTCTTTGAGTTCCTCTCGCAGTCCTCTGTAGAATACAGCTGCTCTTTTATCTTCGGGCCAGTTGGTCTCGACCACTAGTTTGTTAAATTGGGCCAAATACGACACTAGCTCTCGATTTCCCTGTTTCAACTCTAACAGCTCGTTGTCTGAAGCCTGTGATGCAGTTCTTCTATCAAAAATTCGGAGAAATTCTTTTTTGAAGTTGTCTAGATTGTACAAAATTGGGTCATCTTTGGTAACAAGAGGCATCGACCAAGAAGCGGCATCTCCACTAAGATAGGAGAGGATAAAGGCTACCCGGGATTGAGCATCGGGGAAAATCGTTGGGCGGCACATGAAATGCAGAGAGCACTGTGTCAAAAAAATTTGTGCTTTGTGCGGGTCTCCATTAAACCTCTCCGGAGGAGCAAGAGGGATTACTGGGGACAATGAGTGGATAACTTGTGTGGGGGCTATGGATATAGGACTTGTGTTTGGTCCTTGGGTTTCTAAGAATGTGGTTCCTTGACTGGTCCCTGAAACTGTATCTCCCATTTTAAAGGTAATTATTTCTTGTCTAAGGATTTTATTTTCCTCCCTAACTGCCTCCAAATCTCTTTGAATGTTACTTAAAATCTCACCTAGATTTTTAAAATCAAACCCCTCCGCCATTCTGCTCGGGTGCTTGTACCAACGTGGGCACTTCACTCTGTCAGGACCAATGTCTTTCCTCTATTGAACCGCACAGGAGCAGAACGACGTTAGTTCCAATGCCCTTCTCAGAACCTTCCCTGCTAGGCCTTCTAGCATTCCATCGCAGGTAAGTTCTAAGGGGAAAGGGGTTGGGGACAGAGAAGAGACAGCTTCCTGCGCTCTGCCTGTTCTGCAAGGTCTTCTTTTCTTCTTACTTCTTGCAGACCTGTACACAATTCAACTTTAGCATTTACTCAGCACTTACTTGTGACCAACTTCTCTTTTATATTAGATAACTTATCTTACCAGGGAAACTTGGGAAGCTTGCTACTCTTCTTACTTCTCGTGTTGTTTGTCTGGTTGAGATGAGAAGTTTTTACTTAGCTTGTTTATTTTCTTTTTCTATTTCAGGAACGTCCTGCCGCAGATTCTGGCTTGTGGCTATGATGCAAGAAAGATTGTGGTAAATGTTTGCTTTTATTCTTTTCTTTTTGAATTGGTTATATTTATTATGCCCTTCATCTACTGTACTCACTGTGTATTACGCTCCTTTATCTTATCAGTTTTATTCTTATTAGGCTGCTTTAATTCTTCTTTTCTTCTGAATTAATAAAAGAGCTCTTCACAAGTTTTTAGTATAGCAGAAATGATAGGGTTCTCTTGAGCTCCCTTTCAGTAGTTAATTAAATGAATTGTAGGCAACTGTGCTAATTTAATTTGTCTGTGCAAGCTTGTGCTTCCATCTTATTTGATTTATTTAGGAGCTGGAGATTTCTTTAACAGAAACGAATTTCAACTACAGAGTTAGTTGACCCTTTTAACCTTGCTGACAAGTGGATGACTAATCTCTTTCACATGCATTTAACAAATGCGGTAAAAAGGAAAATGACTAAGTTACTTTAATTCATCACGGTCTTTAACCTTCTCAACCAAGCGTGACAAGAGTCTTTTTAAATATAAGCACTGGGAATTCTTTGAAGAGTGCTATTATTTGAACGTTCAGCTTAAGCAGAAAAATGCATTTGGTTCTTTTAAATATACACTGACCTTATTTCATAGTGCAAGAGAATTCCGACGAAACTAAAACCCGATATTTAAACGCAACTACCCTAACTAACTTTCGCGACGCCTCAGGAACAGGTGCTCTCTCAGGAATTTCTTCAGTGAAGTGCACTGTGGAATGTTGAAGCGCACTTCACCTGACCTTCATTATTTAAGAAGACTAGACTGCTAAACAGCACTATGCTGTAGCAGTGCTGGAATTTTGGCAGCCATATTACAATTTCTGCGATGCCAGCTAGCACTCCAGCTAAGGGGATAACCTGCCTTCAGTTTAGTCTGTAAGGGAGAGATAGTCATCAGTGTAGAGATGGAAGGAGGAAACCTACCGTGAACCCTGACACACCCCGCCCTGTACAGTTTTCCACCTACAGGTTGTTTTTGAGTGCGCAATGCAATGGATGCCACATGGTTATGGGAGGGAGGGGTGCTCCATGTTGCTGGTCTGTGGGAGTGGGGGCGGTGTTGTGAGTTGTGGTGCTGGCTTACCACCCACAGAAACCCCTCCATGTAGGGTGAGATATCTACCTGTCGGCTGAAGGTGTGCACTGCAGTGGCTGACACATGGGTGTGGGGTGTGCTCCACCTTGCTGCGCTGTAGGACTAGGGGCCTGGTGTGAGTTGTACTTCAGCTGTCCCCCCTCCCACCCACTGACTTTGTGTTCCGGCTACTTACCTGTTACTTGTCGGTTACTGCAGCTATGGCTGACACATGGGTGTGGGTGTGGTGAGTGCTCCTTCTGGCACTTTTGGAGTACAAGGGGACCTGGTGGGAGTTGCGGTGCTGGCTGACTGTACTACACATGCCTCCATGGTTTTGTTAGTTGGTCGGTTTGGGCTGAGTGTGTGGTAGTGTCTGTTGCATGTGTGAGTGATGTCTTGTGTATTGTGTACTGGACATGGGGGTGTTTGTCCCTCGGAGCTATGGCATAGTGGTAGTGCATGTGAGTACATAGCGGTGTGCTGGTATACATTTGTTTGTACTTACCAGCCTCCACTCCCCTGGTATTCCGGTGAGACTCTCCGGATGTATGATGCCTCGCACCTTCTCCTCCCACGCCTTGAAGCTCTTGAAAAGCGCGGGATTACCTCCGCCAGTCCTGTCAGCCAGCTGCCGATTCTTGGCCTCCTTCTTCTTGACCTCCCTTTTCATATCGTGCCACCTCTTGGTGATTTCGCCTCGGTTGCGTGGCACGTTCCCTACTGCATTGACCTGGTCTACGATCCTGCTCCACATCCGATTTCTGGTGGCTACTGTTGTCTGTTGGACCTGGTTGCCAAAGATTTGTGGGTGCACCTTGATGATCTCGTCGACCACGACCGTCAGCTCAGTTGAAGTGAACTTTGGCATTCGGTGTGCTGCCATGGTGTGTGGTTTGGTGTTTGTGGTGCTGGTGCGGTGTGTGTGTGTGGTGTGTGATGTGCAGGTCGTTTGTGGTGCTGGTGTTTTGTGGTGCTGGTGCTGGTGGTGGTGGGTGTGATGGGTGCGTATCTGTGGTGTGCTGCTGTCCTTGCTGTGTCGCTGTGTTCTCTCCTCTCTTCTTGGCTTTGTAGTGTTGCAAGGCATTGTGGTCTGTGAAGGGGCTGCTTTTGTGCTTACCTATGTGGGTGTGTCATGATGGTCTGTTGTTTTCAGGTGTGTTGTGGCTGGTGTTCTGGGATTAGTAGTTTATTTGTTTGTCCAGGGGGGGGTGTTTTCGGGATGTGTACTGTGTTTGTGTATTTGTGCGTGGCTTGCTGTGTGGACTTGTTGGCCATGTTGTGTGTGTTTGTTTGGGTCCGCGGATGGTTTCTGTGAAGGGACGTGGCCGCCAGGGCTTCCGCCGTGTCCATTTCCATCTCTGTTGTTTACGATGGCGGGCGGTGTATTTGTGTATTTACCGCGCTCATGTCGGAGCGATCCTAATTTCACGGGCGGTGTCTCGATCGTCAGGGCGGGCGGTTTTTGGTTGTCGTGCGTATTTGCGTCCGTGGCGGACGGGTGGACTTAGAATCGGACATGATCGGGCGGTATTTTGGGTTTTTTTTCCGCCGCGGGCGGTGTTCGCTTCGCGGCATTGTAATTGCTCGGTCGGTATTCAGACGGTGTAGGCGGGCGGATTTTTACCGCTATGGTGGATGGCGGATTTTTTACCGCCCGGTATCGTAATGGACATCTAAGTATATAAATTAACCAACAAATAGAGCTACCTATGTAAAAACGATAAATTAAATAAAAAAACAAATATTACTAACAAATACTTTTTTCTTCACAGCTTATACAAACTTCAACATACAACAACATCAACGAAAAAAACTTTATCAACTAAAAATAGTAAGTATTTTTTTTCTTAACTAAATAAAAATAGAAAGTAAATAAACAAAATAACATATTTAAATATAACACTTTAATAAAAATAACATTTTGCTTTTAAACCAACAGAAAAAAAAACAGTGAATAAACATCAACGATCAATAAAATATACGTGAAGAAAATTAAAGCAAGACAAATGTAAGTATATTTTCAAATATAATAATTATACAAACATGTTTACTGTTCAAAATCGTATAATTAACAAATATATATATACATATATTCACAGATAGACAAAAAAAATGGCAGAAGGAGCAAAATTCATAACTTCACAAAAGGGAAAACTACTTCTGCGCTACATGGGCTATACTTATACGCAAGAAAAAATAAATGGAAACAAAACACATTGGAAATGCAGTAAATATTACTCCAATTCTTGCTATGGGAGAGCCACTACAGTAGAAACAAATGTAGTTAATGTCAGAGAACACAACCATCCCCCCAATGTGACTGAAAACGAAGTCAGAGATGCTCTAGAAACAATCAGAGAAGCAAGTACTAGCTCCCAACAAACCAGTACCCAAATACTCAAAAACGTGTTAACTAGGGTACCTGAACATGTCAAAGGACAACTACCATTTATCCCCACTCTGAAAAGATTAATAGCCAGAACTAAAAGAGCTGCAGCTCAAACACCACCCACCCCCAAACTTTTGCTGTAATAGAAATGTTACCAGAATACACCATCACCCACAAAGATGAAAAATTCCTTTTTTGTGACAATAACAGTCATGAAAAACGAATTATCATCTTTGCCACCAACAACAACTTACAAAAACTTAAAAACTGCGAAACGTGGATGATGGATGGCACATTCAAAGTTTGCCCCAAGCCTTTTTATCGACTATATACCATCCATGGCAAATATAAAGACACTAACATCCCCCTCATATACGCATTACTCCCTAATAAACAAAACACCACCTACATAGAGCTCCTGACAATATTAAAACAATACACCGACAACTACTCTCCACAAAAAATTATCATTGACTTTGAACAAGCAATGATTCAATCATTGACTTTGAACAAGCAATGATTCAATCAATTTTAAAAATATACCCACACACTGCAATACAAGGTTGCTATTACCACTTTAACCAAAGTATCTGGAGACACCTACAAAAATCTACTTTAAGTATAGATTACACCACCAATAGCAACTTTGACTACCAAATAAAAAAATTCATAGCCCTGGCCTATGTACCAACAACTGAAGTAGCCAACCATTATAACATACTTCTTGAGAGCCCTTTCTATCAAGCAAACAAAACTAAACTAACTCCCTTCCTAGACTACTTTGAAGACACTTGGGTGGGAAGGGTACATAGGTCAGGGCACCGTAGACAACCCAAGTTCCAAATCCCCTGGTGGAACATCTACGATACCACTCTAGCTCAAAAAGCTAAAGCCAACAACGCAGTGGAAGGATGGCATAATGCCTTCCAAGCCACAATAGGAAGAGGACAACCAACCCAACATAAACTTATAGAAGCTATCAAAAAAGAACAGAGCTATCAAGAGCTAAGGCTAGAGAAATCCCTAACTAAAATCGGCCCTAAACTCAGTAAACAAACAAAAACAATGTATGAATACCTACAACACAAAACTCGACTATTTCCAAACACCAAAGGGCTAGAATACCTAGACATGATTGCTAAATCTATACTTTAAATAAAAACCAGTGCTAAACATCATAAACATTTTAAAATTACAAAACATTTAAACAACATAATTCTACTCTTTTTTAAATTAATAGTTATAATTGTCATTTAAAATTTAAAAACGAACACAAAAATATATAACATAATATAATTATTAAAATAAAAAAGAAACAAACAAACCAATGTAACAAAGAACATTTCCCACCCATAATAATAAAAAATAACTTACAATTATGTAGCAGTAAACGATCCTGGAAAACCAATAAATCAATAGTAGATAAATCGAAAAACGAATCCATTCGAAAATAAAACCCCCAAAAATGCAAAAATCCAACTGTAGAAAAAGGCTCCAACGACGCAACCTCTCAAAAACAAAACCCTCAAAAACCCAAAAATTAGTTTTAAAAAAATCGCAAAAATGGAACTGTTAAAAAAAGGCTCCAACGACGCAATCCTCTCAATAACGAAACCCTCAAAAACCCGAAAAGTAGCTTTAAAAAAAAAAACGCTCCAACAAACCCGAAAAATAAAAGGAAATAACTTGTTTTAAAGAAACAAAATACATTTTCCTTTTTTAATAAAAATAAACGCGCCATCACCACCATCCGTTCACGAAACGGAAAACCTGTAAAGAAAAAAAAGAACACCCACCCACAATAACATATACAAACCCACAAACATTAATATTAACATTAAATACAAGATAACAGAATTAAACATGACAAAACTAACACTACATAACACTCTACTTCTATCCAACACTACGTCAAACACATAAAACACTAAACTACCAAAACAACACCTAACTACACCAAAAACGATCAAATAATGCCCTAATAAATCTAATTACACTACTACTACCTCTCCCCTACCCTAAAACAACCTTAAAAGTAAATTAAATCAAACTTACCTTAACCGACGAAACACAGCTCCTAAACGCGAGGTTCCGTCTTCAAAAATAAACCAAAAAACGAAACAAATAGATAGGAACTTGAGGAAATGAGAAAAAAATGGCCACGTAATAGAATGAAAAAAAGACTTACTCCCCATAGAAAAGAATAGAGAAATATTTAAAAAAAAATAAAAAATTAAATGTATATTTTTATTTATTGTAAAAAAAATGACAAATCTTGAAAAAATATCCAAAAAACTGTAAAATACATATTAAATATATTTTCAAAATACAAAAAATATAATATTTAATATATATTAAAATGTATGTTTATTTCATGTACTGTTAATGTACAAAAATATATAAATGTTTAATTATAAAATATATAATAAGAAATACATTTGTTATCAAAATTGTAAATTATTTAATATATTAAATATTATTTTATTAAAAATAATATTCAATATACTAAATAATAAAATACATAAAATATAAATTAGTAAAATACATATTATATAGTTGTATAAATACAATTAAATTATATATAAAGTATTAATTTTTTTAAAAAGAAATGTATACAAATCTTTACTTTTTGTCATAAAAAATAATAAACAATAAAAGTCAAACTGTTTATAATTAAAAAACTAAAAATATATTTACTTTACTATTATCAATCAATCAGGGATTTATAAAGCGCGCTACTCACCCGTGAAGGGTCTCAAGGCGCTGGGGGGGGGGGAGGGGGTGCAGCTCCGGTTCAGTCGAAGAGCCAGGTCTTGAGGTTCTTCCTGAAGGTGTGCAGGGTGGGGGAGTGTTGAACTTGGCCCTTTTTGGCAGGTTCACCCCTGAACTTTTTGCCTTGTCTGTAACCTGGTGTTGGTGATTTTAGGCCTCTGGGCACTTTCGCACTGTGGTCCAGTCGAAAGTGCGTGCGCTCTCTGTGTACTTGTGGTGAGATTGGCCTGCCCTCCCATAGGAATGCATGGGGGATTCCCTGATCAGTGTGTGTCAGTGGTAATTCCTGTTATGAGAGGAGCAGTATGGTCAAGTCTGGTATGTATGAAATTGTGTGAATAAATGCTGCGCAATGGTGTGCGCAGATTTATTGTGGTTATTTTAGAAATGCCACTTTTAGAAGTTGGCATTTCTGTGTGCTATGTGTCTGCCTGCCTGATGTGAATTGCATGTCTGGCTTGTGAGTGACGGGCTGGGAGGTGTGTGTGGCTCCAGGAGGGGCAGGGTGAGTCAGCGCTGGGCTGAATGGGACACCTGGGCTAAGGGTAGTGGGAGGAGTAATCCCCTGACTCTGAATAGGACTGTGCCTGCCCTGTACAATGCTGGCTCCGCCCCCTGTGGTGTGTCTGAGTACCTAGCCCCCACCTGACAAAGGGAAGAGGAGCTGGGCAAAACAAAGTGCTCCAAATCCCCCCTAAACCAGTTCTGACTGGTATCCCCAAGCCCTGTGCTGTGACACAAAGGGATTTTGTAATATAAATATAGGGGCTGTGACCCCATGAAAATGTTCAGTCTTGGTGTGCTATTCCTGCCGGGGCGTGCTGCTGCTGGGGCCCAGGGGGGGCTGCCATGAGGGCTTGCCTCCCTGGGCCCTGCCTTGCCCCTGGACCTGGAAGATCTTTTATTTGGGACCCTCTTTGCTTTTCTTGGTACCTAAGGACTTACTCTTCTACAAGCAGGACTCTTGCTTCTAGCGCCCTGGGAGCGCTATATTTTTAATTTGACCCAGAGAAGGAGCACGAGGGCTCCGCAGCACTGAGCTGCATTCTTTTCCAGAGGGAATCCAGACGTGGGGATTCCCCCGGATGGAGGGGAGCTTTGCGGGTGCCCACCCCGCTTATTTCTTTATTTAATTCGCGGGTGCCCACCCCGCATTGTAGTGCATATTTCGCGGGTGCCCGCCCCGCCAACGCTTTTAAATTAAAGCGGGAGCCCACCCCGCGTTTCACCGCCGCGGCCTGAGCCGCTTCTGGAACTTCTTCGGGCCGCTACCAGCGCGACCCGGAAGACAGGCATAGTTGCCTGGTTGTGGGCGGGGCTTAGTACGTGCCCCCTAAAGTGACCGGGCCTCCCGTGAGCTGAGGGAGACCCGGGTGTTGCTGAAGCCAGGCGGGAGCCCACCCCGCACTGGCGACCCAAAGAGGAATCCAGGCGGGGCTCCTGTGATGAGGACGGAGCCCCGCATGATGATACACCGCCAGAAGGAGGAGGCAGGCCGGAAGTACAGGAAGTCCGGCGGGAGCCCACCCCGCCTTGAAGGACGCCGCAAAGAGAAGCGCCGGATTCCCAGCGGGGCTCTCATCAGCGGAGAGAGCCCCGCGTGTTGCTGACCGGGTGAAGAGGAGACCGGGAAGAGAGGAGCAGAGTCCCCACGCAAGCCCCGGTGAGTAGGGGCTTCATCCGTGTTATGGTGCCTTGTGAGGCACAGTGTTGCTCCCCCAAGGCACTGCGAGTGCCAGCCTTTGTTGGTGCCGGTTCGAGGCACAATATATGAGCGGCCCCACCTGGCAGCGGGTCGCTCCAACGTGGGGGCCAATTTTATTGAAAAGCCCAGTGGGGCCCCGAGGGCACAGATGTGCCAGGGCCCCTTCAGTTTATTTACCCCAGCTGCCCCGTTCGCAGAGGGCAGCTGCAACGATGGGGCCATAGTTGTTTGGAGAGCCCCAGCGAGGCCCATAGGGCACAGTTGTGCCAGGGTCCATTATGGATTCACAGCTGCGCCGAACCAGCGCGGGCAGCTGCAACATTTTGGCGCAGTTTTGTTTATAGAGTCCCTGAGGGGGACAGACGGGTACAGTGGTGCCCAGGCCTCTAATTGCTTCACAGCTGCCCAGCAATTAGTGGGCAGCTGCTACATTTAGGCCATTCTTTCTTTGGGGACATGTCTGTTGAGTAAGGAGTGAGATGCATTCCTCTGCCCCATACTTTCACAGCTGCGCAGCACTTAGTGCCAGCTGCAACGTTTAGGTTTGCGCAATTGCGCACCCTTGACTTCTGCTGCATTGGCAGCGCACCCTGACTCTTGGACATAGGGCATTTGAGCCCCTTTTGAGATGGCCAGTTGGCCAGGGGGACAGATAGGTTTATAGGGCGCCAGGCCCTAATGTGATTTATGGGCTGATGTGATTTTGGGTGCTAGGAAATGTAATTCATGTAGTATGATTTACGCACCCTGTATTATACCTCTAATGTGATTCATGATTATGAAGTTGTGCCTACTGTGGTTAGGTTTGAGATATTCTCTACTGTGTTTTATGCCCCTAATGTGAGTTATGCTTAGGAGGTTATTGTCTAATGCGCTTAGACTTGTGAGATGATTATATAATGTGTTTATGCTGATGAGGTTATGACATAATGTGGTTTATGTTCCTCAGGATTAATTGCATAGTGTGGTTTATGCTAGGAAGTTATTACCTCATGCGTTTGGGTCAGGAGGTTGGCGCAGAATAGATTTCACGCCTAATGTGATGATGACTGCATAATATGATTTATGTTACAGGTTAATGCTGAGTACAGTGTTTGCCAGTAAGTACTGGTTGTGTTCTATGTTTATTATATGTCTACATCTATTATCTATACTAAGTGATGGTTCTGACAGTGGCCCACGTGGCCCTGTCATGTGTATATGATCCCCTGTAAATATTGCCCAGTGCCAGTTGGCACAGTGTATATTGTGTGATTACTATTCTAATGTGTTTTATGATAATACAAAGGCTATTTTTATATATAACCTTGTGTGGAGTTCCTTTTGTGGTGTGCCTAGTATGTTGTTGCTGTGTGTGTGTTGCGCAAATGCTTTACACATTGCCACCGGGATAAGCCTGACTACTCGTGCCAAGCTACCAAGGGGGTGAGCAGGGGTTATCTTTGGCGTGTAACTCCCTTGCCCTGACTAGAGTGGTGGTCTCTGCCTGGCTTTGGCGCAAGCCTTAGCCAACCAGAGATCCCATTTCTAACAGGGAGCGTCTGATGTTGACAGGGAGCTCGTTCCAGGCTTTGGCTGCGACGTAGGAGAAAGCTCTTCCGCCTGCTCTGGTCCTGCGGATGCGGGGGGGTCTCTGCGAGGGCGAGGTCTGCGGAGCAGAGGTTCCTCTTGGGTACGTGGAAGGAGACTCTCTGGTTGAGGTATTTGGGTCCGATGTTGTGGAGGGATTTGTAGGCGTGGGTGAGCAGTTTGAAGGTTACTCTCTTCTCGACGGGGAACCAGTGGAGGTCTCGTAGGTGTTGGGTCATGTGTTCGTGCCGTGGGGTTCCGAGGACGAGTCTGGCTGCGGTGTTCTGGATGGTTTGGAGCTTGTGAAGGAGAGTTCTGTTGATTCCGGCATAGAGGGCGTTGCCGTAGTCCAGTCTGCTGGTTATGAGAGCGTGGGTGATGGTTTTTCTGCATTCGGGGGGTATCCATTTGAAGGTCTTGCGGAGGATCCGAAGGCAGTTGTAGCTGGTGGAGGCCTTGGAGTTGATCTGGCGGGTCATGGTGAGGGAGGAGTCGAGGATGATGCCGAGGTTCCGTGCGTGGTCTGTCAGGGTGGGCGGACTCCCGAGGGCGGTGGGCCACCAGGTGTTGTCCCAGGCGGAGGTGGAGGGTCCGAGGATGAGGACCTCGGTCTTCTCTGAGTTGAGCTTCAGGCAGCTGCTTTTCATCCAGGCGGCGACGTCCCTCATTCCTTCCTGGAAACAGAGTCTGGTGTCTTCGGGGTTCTTCGTGAGGGAGAGGATGAGCTGGGTGTCGTCGGCATATGATACTATGCTGAGCCCGTGCTGTCTGACGATGGCGGCGAGGGGGGCCATGTAGATGTTGAAGAGCGTGGGGCTGAGCGATGATCCTTGGGGTACTCCGCAGTTGATCTCTGTGGGTTCAGAGAGGTATGGAGGGAGTCTGATCCTCTGGGTTCTGCCGGAGAGGAAGGAACGGATCCAGGAGAGGGCAGTTCCTCGTATCCCAGCGTCGTGTAGTCTGGCTGCGAGAGTGCGATGTGAGACGGTGTCGAAGGCTGCGGAGAGGTCTAGTAGGATGAGGGCCGCGATGTGTCCCTGGTCGAGTAGCATGCGGATGTCATCGGTGGCAGCGAGGAGGGCGGTCTCGGTGCTGTGGTTGCTGCGGAATCTGGAGTGGGAGGTGTCTAGGATGGAGTTCTCTTCGATGAAGGCAGTCAGCTGAGTGTTTACGAGTCTCTCGGTGACTTTGGCAGCGAAGGGGAGGAGAGAGATGGGCCGGTAGTTTTCAGGTCTGTCGGGTCGGCCGTGGGCTTCTTGAGGAGGGGTTTGACCTCCGCCCGCTTCCAGTCGTCTGGGAAGATGCCGTATTCGAAAGAGGCGTTGATGGTCCGTACTAGTTCGGGTGCGATGGCGGCGGCCCTGTGGTAGATGTGCGGTGGGCAGGGGTCCGTGGGGGCTCCTGAGTGGTTGTTCTTCATGGTCGCAGTGGTGTGTTCGACGGTGGCAGGATTCCAGGTTGTGATGGTCGGTTTTTTGTTGGTGGTGGTGGCGGGGGGGGGTGGTGTCCGGCGCCTGTTCGCTGAAGTTGTCGTAGAGGGCTTTGATTTTCAGATGGAAGTAGGAGCTGAGCTTGTTGCAGAGTTCCTGGGATGGTGTGGTGTCCGTGGCTTCACTGGGGGGTTTGGTGAATTGCTGTATGACGTTGAAGAGTTCTTTCGCATTGGTTGCATTGGTGTGGATTTTGTTCTTGATGAAAGTCCGCTTGGTGTTTCTTATGCGCTGGTGGTATTCCTTCAGGGCGCTCCGGTAGCTGTTCAGGTCTTTCGTGGTTTTCCGGTTTCACCAGGTTTTCTCAAGGTGTCTGCAGGAGCGTCTGGTTTCTTGGAGTTCGGTGGTGAACCAGGCGGCTTTCAGGGGGCGTTGTTTGCCGGGGTGGCGGAGGGGTGCGAGCTTGTCGGCGCAGCTGGAGATCCAGCGGTGGCGTCGGTCTTGGCGCAGGGTGGGTCTAGGAGGAGGGTGGTGTTAAGGTGCTCCTCTGTGATCTTGCTCCAGTTCCTTCGTGGCGGGCGCGGGGGGTTTGGGTCCGGTGGTGGTGTTGAAGGTGAAGTGTACGCAGTGGTGGTCCGTCCAGAGGGGCTGCGAGGTGTGGCTGAAATGGATGTTTCTCCCTCCTGCTAAGTTGGGGTCGAGGGTGTGTCCTGCTCTGTGCGTGGGGGTGGTGACAAGCTGCTTCAGTCCGAGGTTGGAGAGGTTGTCGAGGAGGGTGATGGAGTCGGGGTCGGTGCGGTTTTCGAGGTGGAAGTTAAGGTCTCCGAGTAGGATGTAGTCCGTACCGGTGATGGCGAGGTCGGCAATGGTGGTTGGGGACTGGGTGCGAGGTCAGGGGGGTCTGTAGGCGAGAGTGCCGCGTAGCGTCGTTCTGGGGTTGGTCTGGATGTGGAGGTGATCTGTGTTGGAGTGGGGGTCGTTCGTGTTGGAGGTGGAGAGTCGAAGGGAGGTCTTGTGTGCGATGGCGAGTCCTCCTCCTGGGCGGTCCCTTCCCTGGATTTTGTATCCGTCGGGGATGGCGGTGGCGATGTCCGGGCTGGAGGTGGCGTTTGTCCAGGTTTCAGTGAAGAAGGCGACGTCGGGCGAGAGGGTGTTGAGCATGTCCCAGATCTCTACGGCGTGTCTGTGTAGGGAGCGTACGTTGAGGAGGATGCATGTCAGGGCTTCGATGGTGCGGGCGTCCAGAGAGTCTTCGGCAGTCTTGGGGGCGCTGTTGATGGTGAGGGATCGTCGGCAGTGTCTGCAGGAGAACTGTCCTTGGGTGGAGTTCGGTGTGGCTCTTTGGCAGTCGTTGTGTCTTCCGGGGTTGAGTGCGTGGAGGGCGGCGGAGTTGTATCGGCGGGGTTCCGGAGATCCAGGGTTCTTAGCGCTGGCTGCGGTTGGGTCGTGGACGGGCGCAGACGGGCTTGCCTTAGGCGCGCCTTCGGAGCGCCAGCCGTGCGCCCGCTGCGTGATTGCGCAGCGGCCGCCATTAAGTAGGGGATGGGGCGGGACTGGAGGTAGGGAGGCGGGAGCAGGGGCTGTGTTGGGGTAGGGGCCGCAGGGACAGCAGCGGCGGGAAACCGGCGGGGTGCCGGTAGAAGAAAAATTCAAATGAAACCAGGGGAAATACTTTAACTATGGGCAGCAGGAGGAAAAAGAAAAATGGGCAGCAGGAGGAAAAAGGCAGCTAGCGGGCTAGGGAGGGAGCAACTCTGCTCACCTCCGGGCGGGAGCGGGCTGCAGGCGCGAACCCTACTCCGGGGAGGGGCTCTGGACTTAGGCGATGCGGCGGAGAATGCAGAGCTGCTGGGGCGAGTGCTGGCCTAGACCGAGGTCAAGGTTTCACACCTGACTACAGGACTATACTTCAAAAAAATTTACCATTTTTCAAAATGTAAAAAAAAATATGTATGTACAAAAATATTGTTAATTTTGCAATTGTACATGAAAAATGTATGTTAAAAATATATTATACTTTATAATAAAGTTTGAACAACATCAAAATATCTGAATTATGTTTTTAATATTGTAAAAAATTGCATAACAAAACCAAATGGAAACAATTAAATTGTAAAAAAAAATACGTGTTGACAAATAAAAATATTTACAATAAAAACTAACAAACATCTCCTTTCTTATTTCAATGTACATATAAACTATAAAAAATAAACTAAATAATAAACAATAACAATTACGATTCCTAACTCCAAAACCAACTAAACTCAGGGAAAGTGCTGGATAATAAACCATAATAAATTACTATTCCAACTCCAAAACCAACTAAACTCAGGGAAAGTGCTGGATAATAAACCCCAAAAATTACTATTCCAACTCCAAAACCAAGTAAACTCAGGGAAAGTGCTGGATAATAAACCATAATAAATTAGGGAAAGTGCTGGATAATAAACCATAATAAATTACTATAACAACTCCAAAACCAAATAAACTCAGGGAAAGTGCTGGATAATAAAACTAAAACAATTAGTATTCCAACTCCAAAACCAACTAAACTCAAGGAAAGTGCTGGATAATAAACCATAATAAATTACTATTCCAACTCCAAAACCAAATAAACTCAGGGAAAGTGCTGGATAATAAACCCCCAAAAAATTCCTATTCCTAACTCCAGAACAAAATAAAAATTCTACTTAAAGAAAAATTAAAAATATAGAAAAATAAAAAATATTTTTAAACCAAAAGAAATACACATTTTAAAAAAATTTACATTTCATAAACAAAATTGAAAATGTAACACAATTATTCAAAAATTTGTCACAACATTTTTTGAATAATAAAATATAAAATAAATTATTATTATAAATTAAAATAATTAAAACAATTATTATTAAAATTTTGAGACACCACTTTTCAAAAAACTGAAAAAATAAAAATATTCAATTCTAATTGACAAATAAATGTAAATATTTAAATTCTAAATAATCCAATTATTATTTTTTTAAAACAAAAAAATTTGAACAAAAACATTGTTTTTATATAAAATATTTAATTAATAAACGAATCATATATTTTTATAAATAATTAATTTAATTAACTAATATTTTTAAAGTATTTAAAACATTTTACATCAAAATGTATACAATCCCAAAAAACTTCACTCTAAAAAAAAAAAATGTAAATGTACATTTTTCTAAAAAATATTTCAATATTTCAAAAATATTTTTATTAAAAAAATATTTCTAAACAACATTCCTAAATTACTCCCCACTCTTATGCCCTATAAAACCAACATCCCGCTACTAAAGTTTCACAAAAACCTTTAAAAATATAAAAAAATTACAATAAATAATTTTAAATTACTCCCCACCCTTATCCCCCATAATCCCAACATCCCGCTCCTAAAATTTAACAAAAATTCTGTATGCTCTGGAATACATCCCAATTACCCAGTGGCATCAAATACAAACTAAAGAAGCGAAAATCCTCCGCAAATTGGCTAAGGTCCAACAAGCTGTCCCTGCACAAGCACTGCGTTTGGAATTTTCTTTAGTCAGCTCCTTCGCCAGAGCCATCACCAATATATTAAGATGGGCTTACAATCTTTTACATGCAGATCAAGGCACCTTAAGATTTTTACTAAAAATGGAGACATTCGAGCCCAAAATATACTTTTAGCCAGAATCTGATTATTGCTTTTAAATTATCAAAATGCACAACTGAACTCTTGAAATCATGGACTCCCGCCCAATTGAAGCTTTTCCTGAAACATCTGACGCCGAGGATCAGTTTCGAACTGGACATTTTGCATTGTTCTAAATTGCACCATTACGAATTTTACGCAGAATCAATTGCATACAAACAGGTTCAACAATATATTCGTTTTTCCTTAAGGCATGGAATCCGGCGTTGTATAATTTTATTGCGGCTTGGGTTACTCCCTTTTAATTCATTGACTTTTAAATGGACTCATAAAGAAAATGCTACCAGTATTTGCGATCTTTGCAATGGTGGAGTGCAAGATCTGAAGCACGTTTTGTCGGTATGCCCGAACTCAAAACTGGTCGAGGCCAGAAGGCGCTACTGAAAAACAATCCAATTTAGATATAACAGCGCATCTGTGCAGAGTCTAATCTCGGTTTTTAAATCTCCCCCAGACGAACTTGTGTGTCACAACTTGTTTACATTTTTAAAAACTTTTTTAAATCTGTATTGAATGTTTTTACATATATTGTTATAACAAATGTTTTGTTTGAAATTTGTTGTTCTCAGCAGAGAACTAAATCAAATAAATTAAACTTGAACTACAAAAACTTTTAAAAATATAAACAAATTACAATAAATAATTTTAAATTACTCCCCACCCTTATCCCCCATAAACCCAACATCCCGCTCCTAAAATTTTACAAAAATTTGAAAACTATTTAAATTTTAATCACAAAATTTTCAACTACTCCCCACCCTTATCCCCTATAAACCCAACATCCCACTCCTAAAACTTAATTAAAAAACAATAAATACAAACATTAAAAAAAAACATGTAAAAATAATATAATACAACATTAATACAACAAAAATACCAACATTAAACAACAACAAAAAATCGATATAATCAACAACTATATATTTGCCATCGATATTTACAAAATCGATATTTCTACATTACATAAAAATCGATATTTTTAACAACGAAAAAACTTACCTTGATATTTTGCACCATCGATATTCTTGACTCGATATTCATGCAATTCGATATTTCGACGTCGATATTCTGTCTCTGCACCGACTTACAGGTAAGCCCAGTGTGTCTCCTTGGAAGGAGGAGGTCACAAGGGCTGGGGCACCATGGGAGCACAGTAAGTTAGTCAATGCTGGGGCCTGGTGCAGAGCGTACAGGTCAGCCGGGCGTCGTGCATCTTGAAGTCCTCGCGATCAGGAGCAGGCAACTTGGAGAGGCGATCTCAGGGCAGCTGGGCAACTCAGGAAGTGGGTCTCGAGTGTCTTGATGTCCGCCTGGGCCTTTGGGATTCCGGAGTGGACTCTTCTTCTTGGTGTTTACCGTTGGAGGTCCGGTATCCCGGGTATTGGTACACCACAGCTCTGGTAGGTCCTGGTGCATCCAAACTTGGTGGAGAGGCAGATCTGACCCTCTGGAGCTGTTGTAACTTTTCTTGCTTTGGTGCTGCGAGGTCGTTGGGGAGCAGCAAGTTGACAAACCAGACTTCACGGGATCGTGCCTGTGGTGTGCAGGGGACTGATACCTTCACTCCAAGGGAGCTTCTTGGTGATTTCTTGAGGTGCTTTGGGGTTCTTGGAGTTCTCACCAGTTTCAGGACGACACAGAAGCAGCGATTGTTGAGTCTTTGGTGCAGCAGGCAGTGTTTGGCTCCTTTTTGTTCTGCAGCAGGGGTTCAGTTCTCGAGCAGTGGGCCTTCTTTGTCTTGGTCTTCTCGTGTCCGTCAAATCTGATGTTCAGGTCTCGGGGTGCCACCTAAATACTGAATTTAGGGGCATTACAAGGGGAGGCAGGTAGTAGCCAATGGGCTACTTATCTTTAGGGTGTCTACATCCTTTAATGACCCTTTCCCGTGGGAAAGGGCACTACCCTAGACCTGATTGGAGGTTTCTCCACCATCCCAAGATGGTGGAAATTCAGGAGAGAGGTTCACATCACCTGCCCCACCATAGGGGTGGTGTAGGCTAAGTGGGGACCCTCCACCTAATCTAACTAATTTTCCTACCAAACGTGGAGCAGGAAAGGGGGCTTGGCTTCCCCTACTATCTGGGGGTTCCTGGGTTGAATTTCATAGGCGGCTTCACCTTTGAAGCTTCCCGCTCAGGAAGGCCATCCTGTCCTGGAGGAGGTGTGAAGCACCTTTGCCCACAGCAGGCTTTGTTCCTGTTCTCTGAGAGCACTGGCTCTTACCCCATGAGGTCAGAAACATGTCTGGTGGTGGCAGACTAGTCAAAAAACCAGTCAGGGACCACACCAGGTAATTGATAAGGTTTCGGAGACCCTCTAAAAGGGTCTCCTGTGTGAATGTATTAATAAATCCAACCCTGGCATCAGTGAGGATTTATTAAGACAGGGTGTTTAGTACCAAACATCTTAGAAATCAATGAAGCCATCATGGAGCTAGGAAACTCATGTTGACAAGTATCCAGCCCATGCACTCATTACGGCCTCCCTGTTCATTTACAACATCACAGAATGGACTGGACATTCTAGGGGCATAACTGCTCATGCTGAGATGCTCACACATAGGATATAGTGCACCCTGCCTTAGGGCTAAAGGCCTGCAGTAGGGGTGACATACCTATACCTTATGCAGTGCATGGGAGGCATGGCTCACTGGGCTGTGTGCTATGTCGACTCTTCTGATTTCTCTGCACCAAGACACACAGCCTGCAATTGCAGAGTGCATAGCCTTGGTGGGAGGTCCCTGGGGTGGCACAGCCAGTGCTGCAGCCCCAGAGGACTCTCTTCAGGACCCATGCCCCCGGGTACCAGGTGTACCATTTACTAGGGACATACAGGTGTGGCTGAAGTTGTGCCAATCGTGGTGCAGTGTTTGGGAGAGAGATCTGGAACTGGGAACCTGGGGGCTCATTATGATGGCGGAAGGACCGCCACCGCCGGCCCAGCGGTGGAAGTCCTTCCACCATCATACTGAAAATTCCCACCGCCAAATTAGGATGGCGGTGGGAATCATAATGGTTCCGCGGCGGACGGAAAGTCCGTCCGCCATGGTTCCGCAAGGCGGTCCTTTTCCGCCCGCCTTGCGGAACCCGGAACCAGGGCAACATTGCGGCGGTAGTGATTAGGATATGCCCTTCCGCCTGTCTTTTTGCGGCGGATATCCCGACGCAAAAAGACAAGTGGAGACTGGCTTTGGGTGCCCCTTGCTGGCCCTCTCTGTGTGTGGGGGAGGGGGGTGCACTGGGGGGTACCCATGGTACCCCCCTGCAGTTCCATGCACCAAGTGGCAGGCACTGTGTGGTGCCTGCCACGTGGTGCAGGGAAATGCTGTGCATGCTCTTTTGACATTGCGGCCGGTGCTGCAGCCAGCAGCACCGTCCGCAATGTTAAAAGGCCAGGATGCGCCCGCCAGTATGGCGGGCGCATCCTAATTGCACTGGTGGGACCGCCGCACGTCTGGCGGGCGGTCCCGAAACCATTATGATGCCCGCCATCATAATGAGCCCCTTGGTTAGCAGAGTACCTGTGCACTTTCAGCTCGAAATCACATCAGTCAAAAAGTGGGGGCTTAACATGCAAAAGAGGCACTTTCATAGAGAAAGGCACTGCTGGACTGCCATGAGGAAGGAGCCCAGCAGTCCAGCTGCCTTTGAGGACCTGAGAACAGCCAATTCAGAAACACGGGGTCTCTCAGCTGAAGGAAGAGCCTACATAACCAGTCTTCATCACCCAGGTCCAGGAGAAGAGTCAACCCTTCCAGCGTGAGCCTGCTTCATGTCTTACCTGTCCGTCATACAGGGGGGCCTGTATCCCCCTCCACCATGAGGACCCCCGGGGTTCCATCACCTGGACGGACAAAGTTGAAAAGATAGATGGAGGTGTGGTCACTGAGTCCCCAGCCGCAACCCACTTTCAAATCTAATAAAGGCATTTGAGCCCTGGTTCCATATCCAGACACTGGCCTGTGTCCAGGCCATAGGGCACCCTGGCACTGCAATAAATCCAACCACGACTGACGCTTTGCATGATATAGCACTTTTAAAATAACTGTGCTCAAGTGCTGGAGGTTCTCAGTCTGGGCGTTGGACTGTGGTCCCGGAGCGTAGCCTGCGCCCCATTACTGGGCCCCAGATGCTGCATCTGCAATTCTGTAGAACTGCTCCACTTTTGGCTGAGCCATTCATCTCGTAAGGAAGGTAGGGGAGCGAGCAGGTCTGTGGGTCTGGCTAGGCTTTGTGAAGGTCCACTGAAACCTCATGAGAACAGCCCAACTTTGATCAGGTGCACATATCTCTGCAGAGTAAATAAAGGATGCATTGCAAGATGGAATGTCCTAACTGGGCTGTAAGAACTGAAACTTTACATTGCCCAGGGCACTTTCCTCTGTCGCAGATCGCAATCTGAGTTCCATGACAGTCACAGACTGACTCCCCTGACAGGCTGCAAGCACATTGGCCTTTGACATTAACGTGGAAGGAACATCTGGCAAATCTCTGGCCAAGGAGCAGCTAGAGAGAGAGTTCTGGTTTCCATTGTGTATCTTTAAGTGTTTTATGTTTACTAAAGTGCTTTCCTTTTCACAGATGAAACATTGTTCTAGTAAGGGGTGATTCTTTGTTTTACTCTGTTCTGCGTTTCTAACCCACACCATCTCCACATGTGACCAGTGAAAATCAAGTGCTGAAGTGCTTGGGACTCAATCTGGGACCCCAGTGGTCAGATGTGAGGCCCAGTAACCCCTGATTAGGGTAGGACCCCCCAAACTAGATCAAACTCTGTATACGTCACTCTGAACCTTTGGGACTTGGGTTGGGACCTTATCCAGTTTGAGAGACTTTTGTTTGGGTTGATATTTGTGGACAATTCTTTCACAAAACATAGAAACAGGTCCTAACCCACTGAATTGCCCTTCTGTGCACTAATGACTAGTGATGACCAAACAAAGAGGACAAAACGGAAGGCAGCCAAGAACAGTCAAGGTCAATGCAAAGCGTTTACTGTCAGATTTTGCCTAAGATGGTGTTGAACTCTCTGATTTTGAACCATATAAATATTTTTTTAATTGCTGTATTTTTCCTCTGTTTAAATAAAGACTTGTAAAAGTGCAGTTCTGACTAGACACTGATTTTGTTATGAGTATGTCAATGTCTATCTATTTAAGCCCAAAATGCCTAGCATTCTAATCCTTGAATGGTGAAGCTGTCTAAGCTGTGAATGGCCTAGCAGCCCAAGCCTTGAATGCTCTCTCAGTCGAAGCTTTGAATAGTCTGCTGCTAAGCCAGAAGTGGCCGAGCTGTTGAAACCTTGTACGTTATAGCTTCCTAAGCCTTGAAAGGCTTGGCTATTTAAGTCTTGAATGGTCTAGCTGCCTTAAATGGCCTCCCTTTCTAAGCCTTGAATGATCTAGATGGCTGAAGCCTTAAATAGTCCAGCATCACAATCCTTGAATGGTCTAGCGGTCTAAGCATTAAATGTTCTAGAGCTCCAAGCTTTGAAAGATGCAGCTGTCTAATCCTTGAATGGTCTAGCTGTCTAAGCCTTGAATGGTCTAGCTGTCTAAGCTTTGAATGAACTAGCATTCTAATCATTGAGTGTGATAACTGTCTAATCTTTGAATGCTCTAGCTGTCTAAGCCTTGAATGGTGTAGCTGCCTAAGCCTTCAATAATCTCTCTTACCCTTGAATTGTGTAGATGCCTGAGCATTGAATTATGTTGTTTTCTAAGCCTCAAATGGTCTCCTTATCACAACCGTGAATCGTCTAGCTTCCTAAAGCCTTGAACGGTGTAGCTGTCCAGGCCTTGAATGGCCTTGCTGTCTAAACCACAAATGGCCTTGCTGTCTAAGCCACGAATGGCTTTGCTGTCTAAGACGCAAATGGCCTTGCTGTCTAAGCCACGAATGGCCTTGCTGTCTAAGCCACGAATGGCCTTGCTGTCTAAGCCTTCAATGGCCTTGCTGTCTAAGCCTTCAATGACCTTGCTGTCTAAGCCAGAAATGACCTTGCTGTCTAAGCCACGAATGGCCTTGCTGTCTAAGCCACCAATTGCCTTTGCTGTCTAAGCCACGAATGGCCTTGCTGTCCAAACCATTAGAGGCCTTGCTGTCTAAGCAATGAATGGCCTTGCTATCTAAGCCGCGAATCGCCTTGCTGTCTAAGCCACGAATGGCCTTGCTGTCTAAGCCTTCAATGGCCTTGCTGTCTAAGCCTTCAATAGCCTTGCTAACTAAGGGGGTCATTAGGATGGCGGGCGGATCGCCCGCCATCCCAACTAGATTTACCCCCCGCCATATTATTATGGCGGGGGTATCGCGGCGGACGCAAAGTGCGTCTGCCGCTTTTCCGCCGGTCGGCAATCGTTACGATTGCCGGCCGGGCGGACTTGGCCACTAATATGGTGGCAGTGCCTACCAGGCACCGCCATCCATATTAGGATGGGTGCGGTAACTGGCCTTTCCATGGCGGTGATGCCGCCATGGAAAGGCTGGCGGGGATGTGCTTTGGGAGCCCGTTGCGGGCCCCCAGGGGGTGGGGGGTGCACTTGGCATTCCCATGCACAAGGTGGCAGGCACCGCGCGGTGCCTGCCACGTTGTGCATGGGAATGCACAACATGTCAATTTGGCATTGCGGCGGGTGCTGCTATAAGCAGCACCCGCCGCAATGCCAAATATGCGGAATGCGACCGCCAGGGTGGCGGTCGCATCCTAATCAGCGGTGCGGGACCACCGCACATCTGGCGGCCGGTCCCAGCACCGCGGGGACCGCCCGCCATCCTAATGACCCCCTAAGCCTTAAATAGCCTTGCTGTCTAAGCCTTCAATAGCCTTGCTGTCTAAGGCTTCAATGGCCTTGCTGCCTAAGCTACGAATGGCCTTGCTGTCTAAGCCATGAATGACCTTGGTGTCTAAGCCACGAATGGCCTTGCTGCCTAAGCCTTCAATGGCCTTGCTGTCTAAGTCTTCAATAGCCTTGCTGTCAAAGCCTTCAATTGCCTTGCTGTCTAAGCCTTCAATGGCCTTGCTGTCTAAGCCACAAATGACCTTGCTGTCTAAGCCACGAATGGCCTTGGTGTCTAAGCCATGAATGGCCTTGATGCCTAAGCCTTCAATGGCCTTGCTGTCTAAGATTTCAATGGCCTTGCTGTCTAAGCTACGAATGGCCTTGCTGCCTAAACCTTCAATGGCCTTGCTGCCTAACCCACAAATGGCCTTGCTAAGTCTTCAATAGCCTTGCTGTCTAAGCCTTCAATGGCCATGCAGTCTAAGCTACGAATGGCCTTGCTGTCTAAGCCTTCAATAGCCTTGCTGTCTAAGCCCTTAATGGCCTTGCTGTCTAACCCACAAATGGCCTTGCTAAGTCTTCAATGGCCTTGCTGTCTAAGCCACGATTGGCCTAGCTGTCTAAGTCTTCAATGTAAACCTGAATAGTCCAGCTTTTAAAACGTTCAATGGTTGACCAGTGTAAGTTTGAATGGTCTGGGGGTCTAAGCGCAAAATGTTCAACTTTGCTACCAAGGAGAATCAAGTACTCAAGTCATCTGTTGAATCTGGGTTTAGACGAGGCTGTGGTGATGGTCATTGGAAAGAGGGTGGACTTGTTGCCCCAGGCAGGCCAGCTGTTGGACATGGCATTCTTAGGGGAACATCCCCGAAAGTTTTTGATTTTTTGTGTCCTCCTACTCTTTGCCTACTCTCTGTTTGTGACACTAGTGCTCGGGGCATGTTCCCACGGTACGGCAGTGGGAAGGTACAAAAACTCTCCCTACACCGGTTAGAAGCAGGATGCTTGCACGATTGGTTTAAGTGTTGTACTCGGGAGTGCCCTATGAAAAGCTACACCATATATCCAGGGTGGGTACTGCATTGGCGAGTAGGGGGACGAGGCACTGATCATGCCCCAGTTGCCCAGTATGTCTCCTACTCAGGTTGGCGTCTCCATTGGTGAGCCAACCCAGAGGGGGCCTCCCCTACTGGTGAAGCGGCCCTAGGGTACGTCCCGAGGGGTGAAGCTCGCGGTAGGTGAATAGCTGGGCGGGGGCCTGAGCGTGACCGCTGCCCAAACAGGGGAGAGCCCCTATGTGGGATCCCCGAACCTCGTGGGTCAGTTCCCCTCCATGCGACACCTTCCAAGTTTGTTGAGGCCCCTTTGCGGCCGTAGAGCCGGAGCCATTCACCACTGGTGGTGTAGTGTGGCAGTGCGTGCACCCATCCTACACCTCGTAGGGAGCGGCACTTAGCTGATGGAGTGAAACGGATTGTCCGCCTGTCATGGCAAGCGGTGGGTGCGCTAGCACCAAGGTTATGCTGGGCCTGGATCTGGCTGGATAGTGCCGGTCAGTCTGAGCCCTTGCACCTGTGATTTTTCTAGGCCCCCGCCACCAGCCTGTCAAGACAGGCTGGTGTGCACATTGGCACCAAGGTAGTGCTTAGCATGAATCTAGACCGCCATTGTCAGCCGGATAGCGCACGGACACCACAGGTGTCCTGGAGACCCAGGCCTCCGGCCTGCCACTGCAAGCCGGTGTGCGTGCTGGCTCTCACGTGGAGCATCGGGTCTCTGGTTCCTTTCCCACTGTACTGCAGTGTGAAAGTGCACGCACCCTTCTGACACATGCTAGAAAGTGGTGCGGACATGCTGTTCGTAAATGTAGGTCAGGCCTACTTTTGCGGCCTGGGTGCGCACTTGCACCACTGGTGTGGTTTACCTACATATCCAACCTGCTACTCACATGGACTGTGTGTTTAAACATGTGTCTGACCTGCCACAACAGGTCAGTGAGAGCACCCTTGCACGCATACTCTGGCTGGCCTGTAACAAACCTGGTCCAGCCAGAGGGGGGTCTTTCACCTCCACTCAGATGGAAGGTGAAGGGCTGGGCAGGCACCCACGGGTGTTCGCTGCCCGAGTAGTACGGAAGACCCAAGCGGGTTTCCCTCACGAGGAGGCTTGCCCTTCCCTTAAGTTAACATGGGGAAGGGGTCGTCTGTATTTCAAGCATTTTCCTATTGAGTTCCTATCAATGGATTCGCTAGGCCAAACCCGTTACAATGTTAACGGCGGGCTTGCTATATGGAGTGCTATATGCTTTTGTGTGCATTGTGGGATCATGTGATGACCTTTGAATATAGGTGTTTTAGTTGATTCTATGTGTTTTAACTTGCTCCATCTTGAATATATGACATCATTTTTTGTGCTCTTGCATTTTGACTTGTGATTTCATTTCGTGTCTCTGTGCAGCTTCAGAGTAAGATTGTTTACTTTCTTCACAGCACAGAGCAACACAGCCTTGCTTGGAACAGAACGTGTGGGATGTGCGTTTGAAAGCATGAGAGAGAAATGTGCGGAATGCACTTCTCTGTCTCAGAGTCAAAACACACAGATTCGGCCAGCTTCCGTCTTGACCCTGGACAGACCGGTACGGTCAGCTTTAGTTTGCAATAGATGAAGGGAGGGGGAATTTCTAGAAGTCTCTCTCCGTGTTAGTATAAGGTATTAAAGACTGGCGCTGAATTGGAAGCTCACTCATGAGATGGACGCATCGTCACAAAAAAGTCTTGCTGTCCCATTGAGACTTCTGGCTGACCGTCA
Source organism: Calotriton arnoldi (assembly GCA_963921515.1). Lineage (NCBI taxonomy): Eukaryota > Metazoa > Chordata > Amphibia > Caudata > Salamandridae > Calotriton > Calotriton arnoldi. The sequence continues at coordinate 1,089,332 of CAWUFW010002099.1, forward strand.
AGGGCTTTCCGGTTGAGTTGACCAGAATGATGTGCTCCCAAATGGTGATGTATGAGTTATGAGTTTCATTGCACTGTGATGTTTTCATGTTGTGCTCTTTATAATTGATTCTCTCATTTGACAGTGCTTGTTTCTTGCATTGGACGTTGTTAGAACTGGGGGTCTCTAGTTGGCAATGGTATACACCTTTGACCAAATAGGGACCCTTGCTTCTAGTCAGGGTAAGGGGGATACACTACTAAAATAACCCCTGCTCACCCCCTTGGTAGCTTGGCACGAGCAGACAGGCTTATCTCAGAGGCAGTGCGTTAAGCATTTGTGAACACATACAGTAATACAGTGAAAACACTACAGATGGACACCACACAGGTTTTATAAAAATAAGTATTCGTTAGATAGACTTAACACAAGACCATAAACGACAAAAATCCACAATACTGTAATCAATAATAATTCTTCAAGATGGTAGAAATAGTTTAAAAATAAGTTCTTCACTTAAAAGCAGTCTTTAGCAACAGATAACCCCAACTGGAGTTATCACGACGTCGAGGTCAAAGAAATCCCAAAGTACGGCGCCGACCGCGAGGTGTGCGGCGTCGGGCCCGGAGTCAAAACAGACCCACAAAGAACAGTACCTTGGGAAAAGCGAAAACAAAGACAGCTCACGGCGTCGGGGAGATGCGGTGTCGTTGGCGCTGTGCGGCGTCGGTTCCTTGCTTCGGGGGAGGCGATGCGTCGGGTCCTCGATGCTTGCGCAAAGCAGGGGAGGCGTCTGTTCCTTACCGGAGAGGAGGTGACGTCACGATGGCGCCGAAACCACGGTTCCGTACGATGTCACGATGTCGATGGATTCTTGACCACCTACGTCAACGATCGGCTCCGCGATGATGTCGGCTTCGGAGTCGATGCGGCACAGCAGCAGGCGTCGGGCCGGCGTCGCAAGTCGGAGCAGCGCTCACGGCTATGGCAGGCTTACGATGTCGTTTGCTGGCGTCGATATGGTACGGCGGCCGGCATCGGGTCTACGTTGCAAGTCGGGGCAGCGCTCACGGCTTCGTTGCAGATTACGGCGTCGCTCGCCGGCGTCGGTGTTGCAGATTCCTTCTGTAGCACCAGAACAGCAAGTTCCAGATGCAGGCAAACAGGAAGAGTGAAGTCTGGTATCCCTGAGACTTCGGTCAGGAGGCAAGCTTAAATCAAGCCCTTGGAGTAATATTCTGCAAGATGATGAAAGTTCTTTAAAAGTTTTTTCTCCTATCCTTGGCACTGAAGACACCACTGTAGGCCAACCCAGCAACACAGCACACTGGCAGGGGGGCAGTCCAACTCCTACAGCTTCCCTTGGTTCTTCTCCTTGGGAGAGGTTCGTCTTGTTGTTCCAGAAGTGATCTAAAGTTCTGGGGTCAGGGCCCCAATATTTATACCCCTAAATCCTTTGTCCTCTGAGGGCAGAGGGGCCTTTACCTGGTCCAAACCAGTTCTGTGCAGTCCTGGAGCACTTTGTTTACAGGACTCCTTCTTTCCTTTGACAGTGTGGGCCAGGGACATCAGACGCACCACAGGAGGTGGAGCCAGCATTGTGGAAGGCCGGCACAGCCCTATTCAGACCCAGATGCAACTCCTCCCACCACTCTACATGCAGATAGGTCTCTTCAGCCCTGTGCTGACTCACCCTGTCTCCTGGAATCCTCCCAGCCCCTGTCACTCACAAAGCCAGACACACAATACACAACCTAGCAGAGGCAGGCTTGGACAGTTAGGCAAGAAAATATCTACTTTCTAAAAGTGGTATTTTCAAACACAGAATGTTAAAACCAACTTTACTAAAAGATATATTTTATCATTCTGAGTTCAGGCATACTAAACTCGAATTTCTACCATGTTCCCTGGGTCAGTTAGGATTATAAGATGTTATAATCAAACTGCCCATTCTGGCCTATGGGGACAGGTAGCCCTGCAATAGTGAAAAACGAAAATGGCTGTAAGTCACTATTAGGACATGCCACACACACCAGGGCATGTCCTACCTTATACTTACAATGCACCCTGCCCTTGGGCCTACCTTAGGGGTGTCTGATATGAAGATAAGGGAAGGTTTAGGGACTGGCAAGTGGGTGCACTTGCCAAGTCGACATGGCAGTACAGACTGCACACAGGCTCTGCAATGGCAGGCCTGAGACACACTTTATAAGCTGCTTCTGTGGGTGGCACAACCAGTGCTGCAAGTCCACCAGCAGCATTTGATTTACAGGCCCTGGGCACACATGGTGCACTATACTAGGGTCTGACAAGTAAATCAAATGATCCAATCATGGAGTCACTAATCAATACATCAATTTACAATAGGGAGAGCATATGCACTTTAGCACTGATCAGCAGTGGTAAAGTGCCCAGAGTCATAAAACCAACAAAAACAGGTCAGAGAAATTACAGGAGGAAGGCAAAAAGTTCAGGGATGACCCTGCAAAAAGGGCCAAGTCCAACACAACCCCCTTCCAGCCAAAACGCAGGGTAGACCAATCACTACCTTGATGGGATTCCCTGCTTTGGGCGCTAGAACATGGACCCTGGCCCGCAACAGCAGGGGCATATTCCAGTTCTACGCCAATCTGAACCCATTTGGATCCCTCTTCCCATACACTCAGGGCCCACCAAGCTACCCCATGGGGAACCCTTCTCCTCACCTGTGGACACCATCTGTGCAGCACCTAACCTTAGCTTGCTCACAGGTGTGTCCCAACAGACAGACAGCAAGCCACAGTGGCCACTGACAGTGCCTCTCAGGGCTCTAAAACCTCTGTGGCGTTAGAGAGTGGGGGGCAGTAGCCCCAGGTGCTTGGCACCCTTTGTCCACTCTCCCTCCTGTCAGGTCCGGTATTACATCCTGACACTGACCCACCAGCCCCGGGCCTGTACCTGGCGGCTGGACAGGAGACTGGGGTGGGCTTTCCCACACCCGGTCCTCCTCCTCCTCGTTGGGGCTCTGTACCCTCCCACCTGGAGTGGTACCCCCTTCCAGAATTGCCAGGGCACCTGTGGCAGGCGTCCTGCACAATTCACCCACCAGTTCAGGGGTTCTATCCTGCAACTGGGTGTCCAGGTCAGGGGGGACACCCCGAACCTGGCCCTCCAACCTAGGGTAGAGACCCTCCAGTTGAACCGGGGTCAGAGGCGAGGACTCCCTCCCTCTGTACCCCCTTCCAGAGTGCTGTACCCTCCCACCTGGAGTGGTACCCCTAGAAGACCAACCAGTCAGGACACTGTTTACAGTTGTCCCTCCCTCCAGGTCAGACAACACCTGAACCTGGCTTCCCAACCCAGGGACCAACCCCTGCGGTTGAACACTTGCCCGGCGCACCAGGACTTCATTGGGACCACATATGCCCCCCCGAGGGTGACACACAACTCATGTGTTGTGTGATAGTCTGCCTGGCGCAGATCTTCCGACCCCTGTCCATCTGACAGTGCGTGAAGATCCCCCAGGACAGAAGTGGTGTCACCATGGTCATTCACTGGTGACTCAGCCCTTCTGGCTGGCCCCTGACCCACTGGTTCTTCCACTGGGGACTCTTTCCCCCTCTCACCCCTCAATCTGGACTTCTGCATCCTCCACTTAGGAGTGGCACTGCCAGACACCAGAACTGATGGAGGCCTGCTTACAGACACTCCCAATTCACCAGACACTAGGGGATCCCCCTCAACGGGCGGCCCATCAGGACAGACTGGGCTCCCCACCTGGTGTTCCCTTAAAGAACCATCCAGGCCCTGAGACTGGGGTTCGGGCACCTGGGTACACGCAGCCCCACACTCACTCTGTCTCCTCTGAGACAGGACGTGAGCCCCTACACCCCTCCCACTACACCGGGACCTAGCTGGGCTACTCTGAACCATTTCCACCACTCTGGGTTGGAAGATACCTGAGCCACTCCCCTTAGGGTCATTCCCCAATGCCTCTTCAGACCCTCTGGAATCCACCAAAAGGTCTGCCTCCCTGGTGAGCTCCCTGGGGTCAGAGAACTCACTCTCCAACAGGTGTTAGCATAGTTCTGGAAAACAGGGACTTACAATATGCTCTCCCACAATTGGATCACACAGCCCCCTACAAGGGTTAACCAAACTATCCTTCACCTCACCATCCAGTGCCTCGCACACGTACTCCACACCACTCTCCTGAGATTGGCAAGACAGTATCTGACTGTCTCTGTCACTCAACCCACACTCTTCTGGGCGGTCTCCACATTCACACACCAGGACTTCAACCATGGGGGAACCTCCCTCCCTGCTCCTCTCAGCTAGAGTCAGTGGAGTGTCCCTCCCAACACTAGGACCATGAACCCCTGCGCCAGTGCCCCAATCTACTTCCGGGACACTGCGCACCACTGGAGCTACCTCAGATCCTTGAACCTCCTGGTGTATGTGAACACCCTCCAAGTCAGGCGCCACATCTCTGGGTGTGTGTACTACCCCCTCAGCACTAGATAACTCAATATTGCTGCCACCATCTGAGCTGGATTCCACCTCCAACTCAGCAAAGCTCACGTCCTGAGCTACACAATTTTCTTGTTGCTGGGCTGAGACCCTCATGGCCTCAAGCCTCTCGAGCTCCAAATCAAGCTCTCTCATTCTCAACTCATGTTCCAATCTCATTCTCTCTCTCTCCAAGGCTAACTTGTTATTTTCAAACTCCAGCTTCTTATTCTCTAGGTCCTTTTGACCCTCCATTTTGAGCCTGGCCAGCTCCATTCTATGCCTTCTATCTCTCTCTCTATCCTCCAACTCTCTTGGGGACAGGTTTTTGGAAGAAACACTGCTGCCTGGTGGGGTAGGTACTTTCTCCCCCCCTGGACCCAGGGGCCCATCTGGCTGCCCTTCTGCCTCCTCCAGAGGCTGCTCCACATTTTCAGATGCATTTCTTGCTTCCACCCAGGCCCTCAGCACCTTGTGGAACTCATCCTTTTTAGTGAGGCCTGGAATAGCAACTTAAAATTTTCTACAGAAGGCTTTCAGCTGTTTGGCATTATAGGTATCCAACCTCTCTTCCTCAAACTCTGGATCCATAGAGGCAATAGATGCTGGTGGACTCATGGCAATAAGAATTGGCAGTTCTCAGAAAAATAACAGTCCAAGGAGAAAAAAATTCTACCAAAAAGGTATGTGGTTGCGTTTGGTCTGCACTCACTAGTAGTGTACACCAATCACTGTATATGAGTCACAAATGCAAGTCCAGAATCCTCACCGCTGACCACCAATGTTAGAACTGGGGGTCTCTAGTTGGCAATGGTATACACCTTTGACCAAATAGGGACCCTTGCTTCTAGTCAGGGTAAGGGGGATACACTACTAAAATAACCCCTGCTCACCCCTTGGTAGCTTGGCACGAGCAGACAGGCTTATCTCAGAGGCAGTGTGTTAAGCATTTGTGAACACACAGTAATACAGTGAAAACACTACAGATGGACACCACACAGGTTTTATAAAAATAAGTATTCTTTATATAGACTTAACACAAGACCATAAACGACAAAAATCCACAATACTGTAATCAATAATAATTCTTCAAGATGGTAGAAATAGTTTAAAAATTGGTTCTTCACTTAAAAGCAGTCTTTAGCAACAGATAACCCCAACTGGAGTTATCACGGCGTCGAGGTCAAAGAAATCCCAAAGTACGGCGCCGACCGCGAGGTGCGCGGCGTCGGGCCCGGAGTCAAAACAGACCCACAAAGAACAGTACCTTGGGAAAAGCGAAAACAAAGACAGCTCAGGGCGTCGGGGAGATGCGGCGTCGTTGGCGCTGTGCGGCGTCGGTTCCTTGCTTCGGGGAGGTGATGTGTCGGGTCCTCGATGCTTGCGCAAAGCAGGGGAGGCGTCTGTTCCTTACCGGAGAGGAGGTGACGTCACGATGGCGCCGAAACCACGGTTCCGTACGATGTCACGATGTCGATAGATTCTTGACCACCTACGTCGACGATCGGCTCCGCGATGATGTCGGCTTCGGAGTCGATGCGGCACAGCAGCAGGCGTCGGGCCGGCGTCGCAAGTCGGACCAACGCTCACGGCTATGGCAGGCTTACGATGTCGTTCGCTGGCGTCGATGTGGTACGGCGGCCGGCGTCGGGTCTACGTTGCAAGTCGGAGCAGCGCTCACGGCTTCGTTGCAGATTACGGCGTAGCTCGCTGGCATCGGTGTTGCAGATTTCTTCTGTAGCACCAGAACAGCAAGTTCCAGATGCAGGCAAACAGAAAGAGTGAAGTCTGGTATCCCTGAGACTTCGGTCAGGAGGCAAGCTCAAATCAAGCCCTTGGAGTAATATTCTGCAAGATGATGAAAGTTCTTTAAAAGTTCCTTCTCCTCTCCTTGGCACTGAAGACACCACTGTAGGCCAACCCAGCAACACAGCACACTGGCAGGGGGCAGTCCAACTCCTACAGCTTCCTTTGGTTCTTCTCCTTGGCAGAGGTTCGTCTTGTTGTTCCAGAAGTGATCTAAAGTTCTGGGGTCAGGGCCCCAATATTTATACCCCTAAATCCTTTGTCCTCTGAGGGCAGAGGGGCCTTTACCTGGTCCAAACCAGTTCTGTGCAGTCCTGGAGCACTTTGTTTACAGGACTCCTTCTTTCCTTTGACAGTGTGGGCCAGGGACATCAGATGCACCACAGGAGGTGGAGCCAGCATTGTGGAGGAAAGGCACAGCCCTATTCAGACCCAGGTGCAACTCCTCCCACCACTCTACATGCAGATAGGTCTATTCATCCCTGTGCTGACTCACCCTGTCTCCTGGAATCCTCCCAGCCCCTGTCACTCACAAAGCCAGACACACAATACACAACCTAGCAGAGGCAGGCTTGGACAGTTAGGCAAGAAAATACCTACTTTCTAAAAGTGGTATTTTCAAACACAGAATGTTAAAACCAACTTTACTAAAAGATGTATTTTATCATTCTGAGTTCAGGCATACTAAACTTGAATTTCTACCATGTTCCCTGGGTCAGTTAGGATTATAAGATGTTATAATCAAACTGCCCATTCTGGCCTATGGGGACAGGTAGCCCTGCAATAGTGAAAAACGAAAATGGCTGTAATTCACTATTAGGACATGCCACACACACCAGAGCATGTCCTACCTTAAACTTACAATGCACCCTGCCCTTGGGCCTATCTTAGGGGTGTCTGATATGAAGATAAGGGAAGGTTTAGGGACTGGCAAGTGGGTGCACTTGCCAAGTCGACTTGGCAGTACAGACTGCACACAGGCTCTGCAATGGCAGGCCTGAGACACACTTTATAAGCTGCTTCTGTGGGTGGCACAACCAGTGCTGCAAGCCCACCAGCAGCATTTGATTTACAGGCCCTGGGCACACCTGGTGCACTATACTAGGGTCTGACAAGTAAATCAAATGATCCAATCATGGAGTCACTAATCAATACATCAATTTACAATAGGGAGAGCATATGCACTTTAGCACTGATCAGCAGTGGTAAAGTGCCCAGAGTCATAAAACCAACAAAAACAGGTCAGAGAAAATACAGGAGGAAGGCAAAAAGTTCAGGGATGACCCTGCAAAAAGGGCCAAGTCCAACAGACGTTCATTATTAGATCACTGCCCCCATAAAGCTAGAGATCTGCATTCTGCGGCCTCATGGCAGACAGGACGGAAAATTTAGGGGACACATCTGTGGTTCAAAGAAGTACCCTTTGAACCTTCGGCCCAACTGCAAAACCCCAACGGGGTATAACTACCCAGTGCCACCCCACTAAGCGGAGAGATTCGCTTGTAGGGACACAGGACCGGAGAGTCTGGACTACGTGGTGCACACTGCCAGAGGACTCTGTCTTGCACATGGAGGATAACTGCCCGTGAAAAGGAACACATGCCTCGCTGAATACTGACTGGCCTGGGCCGACTACCTGCTGACGTGTGGCACCCTGAAGTGGGCTATCAAGGACCAGATGGCTGGTCTCCTGTTCTCTCAGGGATCTAAGGGACATCAGAGATCTTCTACGAGGGGCCCACAGCTCCTACTGGTGACATCTGGAGAGCTGTGCCCTTTAAGTGCCCACATTGCCTGCTGAAGGCTGGACAGCATGGTGTGAGCTTGGAACAACAGAATCGTGCCTGAGACCGGAGGGCCTGGTGCGGAGCTCAAGACAGTGCCCGCATCTACGATAAAGTGGTTTGTGTACTGCAGGGACCCCAGCACGCATTAGTGTCTTGTTGGTAGTGAGCGGATTCACAGGTTGCGGGATCCAGGGTGGGCCGCTTCGTCAACTGTGCTGCATTTCTCACCATGTGGCCCTTCTGAATACTTCGTGGTGCCAGGTAGGAGTGAGAGGAATTGACTAATCTGGAGGGACAATTCCAAGTAGGTTTGAGAGCAGGTCAATAGACTGCGTGACCCCAATGTGCTTTGCAGAACTGGGCTGGTGCCAAAAGGCCCTGGTGGACCCCTGTTTGTAACGAATTGTTGCTCTTGGCTCGCTTTTGCTTTGCAACGTGTTGGTGAACTTCCTGAATGCCGGCAAGACCCCCTTCGTTTACGTCTACCTCTTATTTATGCTTACTGTCTTACTGTCCGGTGACCCAGATGAGGTGTGACCTCAGCCATGAGCAGCCTTGTTTCCAGAGAGAGGGGCTGGTGAACTTCCATTCGGAATGTCAGGGACAGTGGGGATGAATTGGAGGGTGCCGGGAGACTTGGAGCCACGGGTCTGCAGTGTGTTATTTATTGACCTGCTTGGTATCAGTGGCACCGCATTAGGATGTCGGGTGAGTTTGAGTGTAAAAGTGCCCATGCGGACCGGGCTGGTACCTGTCGCATTGTGTAGCGGTGCAAAGTGAGTCTGAGTGTGCGGGAGTGACCGTCTGTGGACTGCCTGTGCTTCATGACACTGGTCGGCGATATTGGTTTATAAGTAGGGCTCCCAGTTTTCAGTTTTTACTGATTTTTACAGATAAATACAGACAGAAAACTAGTTATTTTCCTGTCTGTTTTTATTTGTAAATACAGAAAAATACGGAAAATAGGCCTTCTTTGGATGATTTTTTCTACAGTCAATAATGAGTGCCAGGTCAGTAGGTGTACAGATTGAGAGGTAGGGAAGATGAAAAAAAGACAATAGATTTCCTAACTAAGCTTAACTAAGTGCAGATCTACAGTTATTTATGCTATTCTGCAATGCAAGTGTTTTCAGATAAAGTTATTGCACTGTATACTGCTGACACCTTTTGGACATTCAAATGTGAGTATACACTTATCAGTCAAATAAATGTGGAAAAATACCCATTGCAGCTTCATTTATACAGAAAACGCAAAATACAAATGGATAAATACAGAAAACAAGCATCGGCATAGCCAATAGGTCTCGCCTTTGGGACCATATAAGTGTTTAACCAGAGCTATTGGCTTGGTCAATGTATATGCTATGTTGTAGAGCAGGGTGGCTGTTGTGCAGCATGTTGAAAAGTTATAATAAAAAAGTATTATAAGCATTTGTGTTACCTTATATATAACCAATAAGACATTATGTACAACTGAATAACCTTATTAAAAAAAGAATTAACGCAAAAAGATTTTTCTAGTTTTCTTCGTTCTTGCAATGCTTATTGAGAAGAAGTAGAGTTAAGTATTTTTTTTCAAATATTACAAGTACTAATCTTTACCTCTTGTTTGTAACTTCCGGTGTCACACTTTAGACATCAGTAAGACCAGTAACCTTTCCCATATGGTGGAAAAACGTATCCTTAGTCTTCCATGGTACACACTGGGGGGGAGGGTTCGGCTCATTGTTAAATCTCCTTGCATGTATGTGTAAGTGAAACTCACAAGCGCAAATAGGTATGTTCACAATTGCAAAACCCTTTTGGAATTAGGAGAAAATGTTTTTGTGTTTTGTGCTTGTAAATCGCCTCTCTTTTTTTTGTGCAGTTTTATATAGCACGAACTCTGACCCGAAGGTATTGGAGTGCTTTACATGAGCACCAGTTACATTGCACACGTGCACATCTATTTTTGGTAGGCAAGGGGAGATTAAGTGATTTGCCCAGAATCACAGGGTGTTGAGCCGACCCTGAGACTCAGACCTAGTTCCCCAGTTCCAAAGCTGCCTGCTCTGGCCCTTATGCCACATCCTCCCAGGGAGTGGGTGTTCCGAGGCGGAACTTTACTAAAATTTTGTGGACCATGTCTAGAAATTTGCGAAAGTTACAGGTTTCCAAGCATTACCTGAAAGAGTCTTGTAAATTCCTGAAATTATTAAATATTCCCTCATGCGAGGTTGTTGTAAACCTCTGGGTAACAAATGTACTCAGTTCTAAAGCCCTTCGTCTTTAAATGGTTCCCGCCCAGAATTATCAGAATGTTTTTTGCTATGATCGAATAATCGGTGCACTTCTACAAAAAAAAGCACTGAGTGACAGACTGCTTCTCGACTGGCTGATAGGCTGTGTGGGACCAGCAGTGCACCGCATTATGTGGAACACAGTAAAGGGCAGGCAAACCCCTCTCGTCTACAGCGCCAGTTCTGTCCCCTGCCCTGTGTTTGATGGCACTGAACACATTTCATGGGGTGACACGCAGAGAAAGCTCACTGCGCCAGGTGAGAAGCTCATTACATGACTGCTGCTTTGAATCGCTGCTTAAAATGCGATCAGCGAGCCACGAGAAAACGAATGATTGACAAGGGAAATCTGACATTGTGTGTACAGTATCTGATTCTGCAGAATGCAAGATGCTTGCTTTAATCCCTAATTTAGAGCGTCTTACAATTTTAAAAGCAGATTTCACTTCATCAGCACGTTTTGCAGTTAAACTAGTGTAACAAGCGCGGCTGCGAAAGTGAAAGCGACCGCGTTGTGTTTATTTAGTAACATGATCCACGAGGCGACGAGGAATGCAGCTGCACCCTGCGTGCCGCTGCTCGCTCCCGAGACCCAAAGGCCGTGGGAGTGAACATGTGAAGAAGAGGTGGGACATGCACCCGCCTTTGGCCATTTGCGTGCTTTCATTATTGAAAGCCACACGCAAAGGCCAATCAAATGTGTGGGCGGAGTCACACCCACACGGAGAAGTTTCGGGGAAGTTTGGAGTGCTCACAAGAAGCCTCCCATAGACCAGCGCATGCGCGCTACGCTAGGCTCGACCTAAAAATTTGCAAAAAATAAATATGGATAAATACAGACGGAAATGTTGAAAAAATAAATACCATAAAAACGGGAGCCCTATTTATAAATTGTTTTCTTACCAAAAGCACTTTACCTCTCAACATTGGGTTTCTTCGCGTGGCCTCATTCCGCGGCGCTGCTAAAAGTGTTATAATTCTGTGTATGCACATATTACTGATATCATTGTAGCCATGGGTGCACCCTATAGCCGTGTGAAATTGCATGATTAGGATTGTGAGGGTGGGCTGAGTGGCTGACAGCGTGTCACACCGCATGAGGGTACTATGTGGGATTTAGAATTGGACTTTTCCCATGTGTGCATGTTATCGAGATCTGATCAACACGAATTGGGCCTAGTATTGCTAGTAATATTAACAAGTGTGATTTATGCCCAGAACTCCATGATATTCATGTAACATTGTTTAATGTGAGTGTTGAATATAAATGACATTTCTCGACGTCAAGCATGAAGTCTCTAATTTGTGTCATGCAGAATATTTATTGTGGTCATGTGCTGCTCAGTGCCAAGCTATCCAAGGGTGAGCATGGGTTGTACAGTGTGTGTAATCACCTGCCCTTGACGGGAGCGATGCATTCTGCCTGGCTGGGGCACCGCCTCAGCCAATGAGACAGTGCTGGTTCCAACATTTGGCGGTCAACTGGTGGGATAGGACTTGCATTTGCACAGCATTGCATGAGAAATGATTGCGCGGCACGACTTCACGTAAAGAAAAGTGTTCATTTTCTTGGTTCTGAAAGTGTGCCTCAAGAACGGATTGACCTCACCGTCGGTGACTTTCATTCCCTATAGATCGTTATTTCTGCTCTCGCTAGCTTGCTACCATGCCTGGGGTCCTATCTGAGGCAGACTTGTTTCAGCTGGCTGATCTGGACCAGTATACAGTGATGCAGCTCGAAGGGTTCTGCCAGGAGAGCGGGCTGTTTGACAAATGAAAATGCCACAGTGCAGAGCTTCACAAAGTCCTGTGGGCATGGGCGGTGGCCCACCCTGAGGGGTAGTGAATGGTGGGGGAGATCCTGAGTGTGAGGAGGGATCAGAACAGACTCAAGGGTTTCCAGAAGAACTACCTGTGGACGAGGAGAGCCCCAGTCTTTTGGGACAGGGGGTCTTCACGGCCGCAGGTTGCAGTGCATTCTCAGGGGGATTGTCCCCAGAGGATCTGGAGGACCGAAGGGAAGAGAGAGCGCTGGAGTTAGAACTTGCCAGACAGCACAAGCAGCAGGCCCTAGCCTTTGCAAAAATAAGAAAATAGCAGGTCCTTGATAAATTAGAAGCTAAGCGAGTCCTAGCTGAAAAGAGGTTGGCCATAGGAGAAAAGAAGATGGCCCATGATCAGAGCCTCCAAGAATTGGTATTAAAACCCTACAAATAGGGTCCCAAGTTAATAAAGGTGGCAGTACATCTGCAATGTCTGACAGTAGAATGGTTGAGTTCCCAAGAATCAGGTTCCGCAATTTCGGGATGGGGGGGACATCAAGCAATGCCTGACAACCTACGAAGCGATGTTAATGACGCTGGAGGTCCCAGAGGAAATCTGGGGAGGTAACTTATGGTGGTTCATGCCTAAGGTGGGGAGAGACGCCCTCCTTACATCGGCTGGCAAGGGAATGGTTAGGTACTTGGCCAAGAAAGCCATCTTGCTCCAGAAGTTTGGGGAAGGACCCAAACCTTCCGCTCTGAAAAAGGGGAACTTCTTGCTTTATGCTGGGAAGACATGAGGGGGGTGGGGGGGCTTTCAGGCAGGTAGGCCAGGAATCTCCACACCACGGTGGGGGAGATTAGGGTTAGTGTAGGCAGCTCCCCATGGAGTTGGGTGTGGAAAGGGCCTCATGTCCTTGTCAAAGGGAGGGGGAAGTTGGGGGCAGGCTAATGCCCAGAAAGCCTCATGTTCCTTCTCAAAGGGAGATGAAGTTGGGGTGGGCCAGAGACCATTATGTCCAACACCCAGTCCCTGGTGCATCCCAAAAAGGGGCGCAGAGTGGGGAAGTCCGTCTGGGCCAGGAAGAAATCCAATGAGAGCAATCCCCCGGTAGCAGGGGAACGTGGGGAGGCAACCGAAGGTGGTAGCCCCCCAAGTCGAAAGAAGTGGGGCAGGGGAGAAAATAATTCATCCCTGGCCTCTATCTGTTCACAGGGACAGACCCTGGGCTGGAGGACCAGGAGCAGGAAGCCATCCCTCGCCTGGTCAGACAGAAAGTGGTCAACCAGTGCGAGGCTGCCGGCCTCCCTTTTCGGGAGTTGCAGAGGGTATAGGCCCTTGGGTGGCTGAGTGCTGAGCTGTGGACACTGAAGGTTGTGGGTGTCCTCCGCCTGGTGCTGTTCCCGTGAACTAGGATGACCCGGGCATAGGAACAGTACTACTCCTGTGACGGAAGACGTCACACAAGAAGTGGGCCGTGAGGGAAAGGCGAAGGAGACCTTACTGGGATCATGTGGCCTAGAGTGGGAGGGGATACCACTGCAGTGGTGAGCCATCGTCCAGGCTCTATCGCCCTGAGCTGGGAAGTGGCAAGGACATAGACATGGCCTTCTTAGGGGAACATCCCCAACAGTTTTTGCTTTTTTCGTCCTCCTAGTCTTCGCCTACTCTCTGTTGGTGACCCTAGAACTTGCGGCATGTACCCACTGTACTGCAGTGGGAAAGTACGAGCACGCTCCCTACACCGGTTAGGAGTGGAGTGCTTGTGCGATTGGGTCAAGTGTTGTACCCGGGAGCGCCCTATGAAAAGGTACACCATATACCCAGGACGGGTACGGCACTTATCATGTCCTACGGGACTCGCCTGCCCAGTATGTCTCCTACTAAGGTTGGCGTATCCACTGGTGAGCCAACCCAGAGTGGGCCTCCCCTACTGCCGGAGCGGACCCAGAGTACATCCCGAGGGGTGAAGCTCGGGGTAGATGAATAGCCGGGTGGGGCCCGAGTGTGACCGCTGCCCGAACAGGGGAGAGCCCCTAGGTGGGGTCCCCTTAACTCGGGGCCAGTTCCCGTCAATGGAACACCTTCTGAGGTTGATGAGGCCCCTTATCGGCTGTAGGGCCGAAGCCCTTCCCTACTGGTGGTGCAGTGTGGAAGTGCTGATACCCTTCCTACACCTCGTAGGAAGTGGCACTTAGCTGAGGGCATGAAATGGATCGTCTGCATGTCATGACAAGCGGCGGGTGCATTAGCACCAAGGTTGTGCTGGGCCTGGCCGGATAGTGCAGGTTGGCCTGAGCCCTTGCGCCCTTGATGTTTCTAGGCCCCCGCCACCAGCCTGCCAAGACGGGCTGGTGTGTGTGTTGGCATCAAAGCAGTGCTTATCGTGAATCCGGACCATCATTGTCGGCCGGATAGCGCACGGACACCATGGAGACCGGGCCGCCGGCCTGTCACTGCAAGCCGGTGTGTGCTGGTTCTCACGTTGAGCCTCGTGCCTCTGGGCTCTTTCCCACTGTACTGCAGTGTGAAAGTGTGCGTACACTTCCGAGACATGCTAGGAAGTGGTGCGGACATGACTTTTGTAAATGTAGGTCAGGCCTGCTTTTGCGGCCTAGGTGCGCCCTTGCACCGCTGGTGTGGTCTACCTACGTATCTGACCTGCTATTGCACGCCGGACTGTGCGTTTAAGAATGTGTCCAACCTGCCACAACAGGTCGGTGAGAGCACCCTTGCACGCATACTCCGGTTGGCCTGTAACAAACACGATCCAGCCGGAGGGAGGCCTTTCACCTCCCCTCGGATGGATGGTGAAGGGCTGGGTAGGAACCCACGGGTGTTCACTGCCCAGGTAGTACGGAAGACCCACGAGGGTTCCCCTACCGAGGAGGATTGCTCTTGCCCTAAGTGAGCATGGGGAAGGGGTCGCCTGTATTTCAAGCTGCAATAATGGATTGCAGTGTAGTAGCCTTGTTATGTTTCCTATCAATGGATTCTCTAGGCCGAACCCGTTCCAATGGTAATGGTGGGCTTGGCATATCTTGCATGGAAATGCCACGTATGGAAAGTGGACATTTCTAGGCATCAAACTCAAACACTTTCCTACTCTTTACGAGACCCAAAGTGCCTTGTGGATTGTTAAGTAAGTAGCTACTCCAGATGTGGAATTTATATAGCGCTTCATAGTCCGACAAGCTCGTAAATCGCTCTAATTTGCATTGAGTACCAAGGTGCTCTTTGAGAGCATGGTTGGAAGGGGGTTGGTTGTAGTCTGAGCTACGTGGGAAACAGTTGTGTGCTGTGTGAGGTTTCACAAAGAGGGAGGGCACAGAGAGTGTGAGAACATACACAACCGTGCACGCTGTCTTTGGGGGGGGACAGTGGGGTGTTGTTCAACTCATGCTCTGAGATGACTCTAAGTCAAAGGGTGCCTGATATGACCTTCACTCCAGTGGGGGTCACCATTCCGGTCCGGTTTTTGCCCTGTCAAGTGTGGGAAGTACATATATTTTGCTGTCAAGATTGCAGTGACATCACTAGTTTCCCACCAAAACCGTCTTTAAAAGAAGAAGCCAAGCAAGAGGACTTCATTTCATATCATCCACCTGAGCAGGAAGTGACATCACTGAAGTCCCCATTATCTATTGGCACAGGAAGTGACATCACTGGTTTTCCACCAAAACCATCCTAAAACAAGCGAAGGAAGAGGTCTTCATTTCCCATCATCCATCTCCACAGGAAGTGATATCACAGCATTTCCAATCATCCATTTGCACAGCCCTTGACATCACTGTTTTTCCTGCAACACCATCTTTAAAAGAAAA
This sequence comes from Calotriton arnoldi, assembly GCA_963921515.1. NCBI lineage: Eukaryota > Metazoa > Chordata > Amphibia > Caudata > Salamandridae > Calotriton > Calotriton arnoldi. Next base: position 1,105,259 of record CAWUFW010002099.1, read on the forward strand.
AGCCAAGTAAGATGACTTCATTTTTGCCATCACCCATCTTCACAGAAAGTGATATTACTGCATTACCCATCATCCATCTACACAGGAAGTAACATCACTGGTTTCATGCCAAAACCATCTTTAAACGAAGAAACCAAGCAAGACACTTAATTTCCCATTATCCATCTGCACAGGATGTGACATCACTGGTTCCCCACCAAACTTGTCTTTAAAAGAAGAAGACAAGCAAGAGGACTTCATTTCCCATCATCCATCCACACACCGCCCCCTGCGCTCCTCCTAGGAGCTAATTAATGGTGGATGCAGCGGATGCACGCAGGCGTGCCAAGGGAAGCCTGTCTGTGTCCATCCGTGCCTGGATCTCATCCAGCTCCAGGAACACTGGTACTCCCCCTAACCACCCCAACCTTGCTGCACTCCTCCACAATCTTACCACAGGCTGCTGCTCATCACACTGCTGCCAGACCTCACCACACAAAATAGTGGGAGCATTCATATGCACCTCTTGCAAGTTCTTATGCACTCTTCCACACCCTACACCCACAACTGCACCAAGCACCCCACTCGCTCACATTCATACAAAGCAGTCACCCGCTTAGGCTCATACAGATGAACCACCACTCACGCAGCACTTCACATTCGCATGCATTCTCCTCAACACCAGCTCACTCAACAAACGCCACAGAGATATGGGATCCACAGCACAACCATGCTCCAGACCTGCTCTTCCTCATGGAAATATGGCTAAACCCAACCTCTGCACCGGATATCACTACAGCCATCCCCTCCGGCTACATTGTCACCCGGCAAGTCACCATTATGTTCAAAGCCACCATCAGCAGTAACAGCTACACAGACAGCCCCACCAGCTACATGTAACACCTCATGTTCAAGATACGCATCACAGCCAACCTGAGGGGAATCCTTGTATACAGACCACTAGGACCCTATACCAATTTTGCCAGTGATATCACAGACTTTGTTGCACCCCTCATCATCGACAGCACCTTCATCCTCCTTGAAGACCTTAACTTTCACCTAGAAGATTGCACTGACCTAAACTCTACAGCCCTTCTAGAAAACTTTGGAATCCTCTACCTCACCCAGCATGTTACTGAACACACTCACCGTGCCTGATACCTATTGGACCTAATTTCCTCCTCCATCAGCAACATCACAGTCGACAAGCCACCAACTATGACCTGGACAGACCATGTCCTTGTCAGTTTTAGCATACCCATTCTGCACTGCTACAGACCTTTAACAACCACAACCTCCTGCCGCTAGAAAAGCATCACACAAGAGGACTGGGCTGCTGCCCTCTCCGAGCGCTGGCCCGAGCACCCTTCAGCGACATGCCAAAAGTCATCAAGAACCTTAACAGCTGAGTCACTGCATGCGCTGACACCCTGCTTCTCCTCAAGCACAACCCAACCCGACCTCAGGACAGCTGGTACAAAGAGGAACTCAGGCTGACAAAATGTCACTGCATCCAACTGGAGCGCAAATGGAGAACAAGTCGACACCACAGATAAAGACATCTTTAGATCCCTCCTAAGATCCTGACACCAGCAGATACGAAACACCAAGTGCACAGCTCTTGCAGACCGCATCAACACCAGCAAAAACTGCAGCAAGGAAATCTTCTGCCTCATCAAATATTTAATTGCGCCACCTGCTGCCTTCAGCAACATTACCCTCTTGTAAGACCTTTGCAACAAGTTCTCGGAATTCTTCTGTAACAAAATCACCGTTACATATGACAACTTTGACTCTCTGTCGCACCCCATCACCATCGCAACTCAACTTCCCATCACAGTTGCAGAACAAACCCTGACTGTGTGGCCCTCTGTTATCACTGTCTAAACCGAAGCTACCATGAAGCTCATCCACTCAGGCCCCATCTGAACATTGGCCCCAACATGCCTTCACCAAAGGACTACTGCTAGTTAGTGAAGCTCTAAAACCCATCCTCAATGCCTCTATTAAACTCAACCACATCCCGGATACCTGGAAACACGTCACAGTCACACCATTGCTCAAGAAAGCATCCACTGTCACAGCCATGCTCTTCAACTACAGACCCATCTCCCTTTTACCACACCCAGCCAAGGCCTTAGAGAAACTAATCAATAGATGCCTCACCAACCACCAGCTCCTTGATGCCACACACTCCTCAATCAGGCCCAACCACACCACAGAAGGAAAACTCATTGCCGCCACAGATGACATCTGCATGATCATTGACAAAGGAGACATGGCAGCCCTCATTCTCCTGGAACTCTCTGTAGCATCTGACATGGTCCCACACCCCATCATCATCAGGAGCCTGCACGACATTGCCATCCAAGGACCCACTCTTCCCTGGATCTGCTCCTTCTTAACGTCTAGAACAAAAGCTGTCAGTCTAGCGGTTTACTCCTCTGAAGTTCACAAACTCATCTGCATAGTGCCCTAAGTTTCAGCATTCAGCCCCACCCTCTTCACAGCTTACATGATCCCTCTGGCCAATGTCGTCCATGCACGCAACATACAAAATCTTCTCCTCCTGCTCCGATGACACGCATCTCACTCTCTCCCTCTCGGACAAGACCCTCAACACAAGAAACAAGTTCACCACCTGCATGACTGAAGCTGCTAACTGGATAAAAGCCAACTGTCTCAAGCTCAACTCTGACAAGACAGAAGTAGCGATCTTTGGCAAGAATGCCTCGCTATGGGACTCCAACTGGTGGCAGGCTCAACTCGGATCCACACCCAGCACCCACGCTAGGAACCTTGGAATCATCATCCACAGCAAACTGGACATGACCGCACATGTCAATGCCGTCACTACATCCTACTTCCACACCCTGAAAATGCTGAGGAAGATCTTCAATTGGCTCCCAAGCAATACCAGAAAAATTGTCGCTCACACCCTAGTCACCAGAAAGTTAGATATGGGGAACACCCTCTACGCGGGATCACCAAGCAACTTAACAGAAGACTACAAACCATCCAGAACTTGGCAGCCAGACTTATCCTCAACTTCCCACACAGAATTACATCACACCTCAGGGAGTTCCACTGGCTACCGATACACACACATGCTCATTTCAAACTTCTCACATGCACATTACAGGCACTACACACCTTAGGACCAACCTACTTGAACAGACACATCTCCTTCCACCAACCACCCAGACACCTCCGCTCCACAGGACTCCTACTGGCACATATCCCACACATACACAGAACAAGATCAGGAAGGCCAGCGTTCTCTGACATCGCTCCTAAAGAATGGAATGACTTCCCACTCTACATCAGAGTCTCCTCCTCTCTTCTTGAATTCTGCAAGAAGCTGAAGATATGGCTTTTCAATAAACCAACTAACCCTAGGCAGGTCTAGGCACACACACCTGCTGATCATCAGGATACCCTCGTAAGTGATAGTGAGATTTACAAATACACATAACATGACATAGCAACATAACATCCCCACATCGGAGCACTAAACTGTGGTGTAATTGGGAAATCACGTGACCCTGAAGCTTTTTCCAGGCCACTCTGCTTGCAGAAAGGTGGTGCTGGGGGTGTCTGCCGATGAACATCTCAACCCTCCCAAAAATATCCTACGCTGCAGGTGGCTGCTGGGCGCCAGTGGCCGCCTGGACAGTGACAAAAACTTCTTCCAGTCCAGTGGAAATAAGTGATAAAATGATGATCCCCTCATCTATCTCGTTAAAGCGTCCTCTTACGTATTCACCCTACTGGTCCCGCCTGTGCAAGAAGCACAGTGCTTGTCACCCTGTCAATGGGCAGAGGCACCAGTGGGCCAGAGCGGCGTGAGCCTGTTGATTTATATATTCAACGCCCATTGGCTGGCGCCAAGCATGTATGCAGAGCTTTCAGTGGGAGGAAGAAAATGAGGGGTCTTTAAAAGGAGCCTGGCTTATGTAGTTAAGGCAGTTGCTTAAACATGTAAACTTAATTTCTGCGATTTCCAGTGTGTGCCACCCAACTGGTATGTTCCTCTCAGCTTTGTGTCATTGTATCCAGATATATAACACAACAACTGACATACATTTAACACCAGCCAGGACTATTGGCTTTGTCAGTGGTTGTAAACTGTTTAAGCTAAATGAATAACAATGATTTTGTTCTAAATAATTAATATTGAAAATGATTCCATTTTGAAATTGTAAGACTGTAAATTAAACATTACTGAGGCCTGTGGAAGGTGTAGTGGTCTTCAGAGTTTCTCAGTCACTTCTTTTATGTTCATTCTGTTAGACAACTCACCTCATCTTTCTTCTTCACCATCCTCTTTTCACTCTCTCCTGAATGCACTTCCTCACATCTCCTTCACTCCACCACTCTCAAACACACAACGACCCACTCACCTGTAAGCACTGCATTTTCTTTTACTTTCACCTTGTCAATATTTTGACAACTGTGTACCTCCTTCACACACATTTGTACAGAATCACAGTTGCAACTGGAAAACTGTTACCATTGGTCTATGCCAGGGGTCTTTAAACTGGGGGGCGGGCCCCCCATAGGCGGGCCTCAAGTGATCTCGGGGGTGTGCCAGGCTCTGGCCAAAACAAGCATTATTCTGATGACAGTGCTTTGTTTTAAGCTGAAAAAACATGACCTGCAATGGGCCATCACTAACATCCTAGCTGGGAGTATGTGTCAAAATGGAAGGGACTCCAAAAATTCTTTAACCCCCACTTCTACTAATCACACTGTGGATACTTGTATGCATTAGTAAGGCCTGACTAACAATATGTTTGCATTTTTAAAACAGTAACAGAACATAACTGCAATGTTTAAATAAGTCTAGACATATTTAAACATTGGCAATTTAATAACATAATTGTAAAAAAATTCTGAGAGGACCCAATGATTTTTTTCCCCACGGGGATGGGGTGGGTGGGGGGGAGGTGTGAAAGGGGCGCAGCATTAAAAAGTTTGAACACCACTGGTCTATGCACTCTGCAGAGATACCAAGAATTGGATGACCATGTATTCCGAACATCTTTTTGACCCACTAACTGGCACTGTGAGAAACTCAGTCTGCCTACAGCCTCAACTCCACAGCTGTCAATCCTGGGCCGTTATAAACACCTGGAGCTGAGTCCTTTTACAGTCCACCCACGCCACAACAACCCTCCAATACAGCTAAGGGGCCGGGAGCCTCACGCTGTGGAATGCTAGTACTGAACCTTCAAAATTAGTTGTTAATAGAAACCCTTCCTATTTTGCACTGAGCTAAAAAAGTTACTGTTGCACTTTGCACTTTCTTCTGCACACTCTGGCACCTGCCTCATGCTGCTTCCTCTATCCCGCTGCTAAGACTCTGACTAAGGAGGATAACTTATTCTCTGCATTACTGCTAAACTTCTGTTTATAAAAGTCGCTAATCTGGACTTTGGCCCACTAAGGTTTTGGGGGGCTCATTTTAATCTCATTTTAATGTTATTTTATTGTGTTTTTAATGGAGCCTTTTAAATTGTTGTCCTGGAAAATGACATGAGAGGCACGTTTGTAAAGGTTTCAATTAACTGTACAATAAACACTTACTTACTTACTGTGACTCCTTTTACAGTATGCACTATACAGGAGTAATATGCTACATGGAAAAAATACAGAACCACAACATCCTGGAAATAGCTAACACTCTTAGAGAATACAAAATTAAATACTACCTGTGAAATATAAAAAGGAACTAACTCGCTCAAGTTTTTTCTTTGTTGTTATGTATGCTGCTTCTTGTTTTTGTCCAGCCCATATTTTAAAAGATTTTTTTTTAAGTCGAGCCTAGACAGCATGTGCGCTGTATCTTCGAGACCTACTATATTCACTCTGTGGGTTTACAGCCTGCCTACTGCTTTTCATTTGTTAGTTTCAGTGTCCTTTCAAATCCTGTGCTTCTAAGTGGTTATTTTCCTATTTGTCCCTCCTTTTTCGTTGTTTGTTCCCTCCCATGGAGCAGGCCCCCATTTCTTGTGGGCTTCCACTTGTCCCATCTTAGTTACTGGCTGTGGGACTTTTTTTTTGTTTTTTACATCTGAAAGAGCATTTTTCCCGAGTGGTCGTGTTTTGACTTGCTACGAGCTGTTCTATAAACAGGGCTGTAAACTGTGGTCTTATCTCTGACTTCATAATGAGAGGATTTCACCCCTCCTCAAACCCTTCCCGCATCCCTGCTTCAGCCGTTCCCCGAACCTCTCCCTTTCCGTGTGCATCGAGTGAGGCAGCAAGAGGCCCAGGCACCCGCTCAGCCTCGGAGCTTTTCTATGACACACTCATTTTATTATGCTGATGATACTGTGGATATTCTAAATACGTGGGAGAATACACACATGGATTCTATGGGTCCAATTTAACTGAATTGCATGCAGCCTATACTTTTAAAACTACCTTATTACATTATGGCAGGACAATTCCGGGATGCAGCAGTTTGACTCTGTGCCCAGGGACTAAATAGGAAGGTCAGCCAGGCCAGAGAAGGCCCAAAGGTATACGTTGGTCCATCAACTGGTCAATCAACTAAGCGCCAGCGCCATTGGCTGTTCAGCAGACCTGCCTCGCCTTCCATGATCACCTTATTTTCGGTTTACAATCTGCAAAGAGGCCACACACTTTCCCCACCTGTCTGCAGGAGTCGCCTTCTTATAGCCGGCCCTGCTAACAGTATTGGCCAAGTGATTGGTTTAGTTAGGTTGCCAATAAAATGACTATTTAGTTCCTGTTGGACTAATATGTATCGCTCTTGTGGTATTCTTTCATTGTTTGACTCTGCAACCTGGTTTTTTTAACACTAAGGGGTCGATTCCGATCTCGGCCGGAAGCGCACCGAATACGATTTGTTCGGAAAAAATACGAGCCGAACGCATTTTTCCCGAACGATTCGAACAGTCGTCCGAGCGAGCAAGTACGATGCGCATTACTGCTAAAATTCCGAGCGAGCAGTACGTACCCATTCCAGGTCCAGTTCCCCGACCGAGCTGGATCCGGAAACGCCGAATCGAGTCGCACGGAAGTAAATACACAGCACCTTCCGGCCGGACAAGTACGATGCGCACTCCGTACGCGCCGAACTAGTCGCTACGTCCGGCACGTCAGAGCATCCGGGAGAGCCGCACATAAGCTCCGATTCGCGCCACAAGACGATCCACGGCTACGAGATGAACAAGCCAGCTACGAGTACGAGTCGAAGCCACGAGAAACCCGAACGAGACGACCCAACCATGAATCCCATCGCGCAGGTCCTACCAATACTGTACATCTATTACCGGAACCGGTACGGACGCGTACGGCGCAGACGGTAAGTCAAACACCCACTACACAAACAAACGACACGTACCCGACATATGTCACACACACATAGGGATGCAAAAATGACGTACACTAGCAACAGCCGAACCATAGGGGTGGGATGGCTATCACCAATGCCATACACACCCATAGGGGCCTGATGGCTACCACTACCACCACCCCCACTCATGGGGGGCTGGATGCCTACCACTACCACCACCCCTACTCATGGGGGCCTGGATGCCTACCACTACCACCACCCCTACTCATGGGGGGCTGGATGCCTACCACTACCACCACCCCTACTCATGGGGGCCTGGATGCCTACCACAACCAGCACCCCTACTCATGGGGGGCTGGATGCCTGTCACTACCACCATCCCCACTCATAGGGGAATTGATGCCTACCACTACCACCACCCCTACTCATGGGGGCCTGGATGCCTACCACTACCACCACCCCTACTCAGGGGGGGCTGGATGCCTGTCACTACCACCATCCCCACACATGGGGGGCTGGATGCCTACCACTACCACCACCCCTACTCATGGGTGCCTGGATGCCTACCACTACCACCACCCCTACTCAGGGGGGCTGGATGCCTGTCACTACCACCATCCCCACCCATGGGGGGCTGGATGCCCACCACTACCACCACCCCTACTCATGGGGGCCTGGATGCCTACCACAACCACCACCCCAACTCATGGGGGCTGGAAGCCTGTCACTACTACCATCCCCACTCATAGGGGAATTGATGCCTACCACTACCACCACCCCTACTCATGGGGCCTGGATGCCTACCACTACCACCACCCCTACTCAGGGGGGGCTGGATGCCAGTCACTACCACCATCCCCACTCATGGGGGGCTGGATGCCTACCACTACCACCACCCCCACTCATGGGGGCCTGGATGCCTGCCACTACCACCACCCCTATTTCGGGGGGGCTGGATGCCTGTCACTACCACCATCCCCACTCATGGGGGGCTGGATGCCCACCACTACCACCACCCCTACTCATGGGGGTCTGGATGCCTACCACTACCACCACCCCTACTCAGGGGGGGCTGGATGCCTATCACTACCACCATCCCCACTCATATGGGAATTGATGCCTACCACTACCACCACCCCTACTCAGGGGGGGCTGGATGCCTGTCACTACCACCATCCCCACTCATGGGGGGCTGGATGCCCACCACTACCACCACCCCTACTCATGGGGGCCTGGATGCCTACCACAACCACCACCCCAACTCATGGGGGCTGGATGCCTGTCACTACTACCATCCCCACTCATAGGGGAATTGATGCCTACCACTACCACCCCCTACTCATGGGGGCCTGGATGCCTACCACTACCACCACCCCTACTCAGGGGGCTGGATGCCTGTCACTACCACCATCCCCACTCATGGGGGCTGGATGCCCACCACTACCACCACCCCTACTCATGGGGGCCTGGATGCCTACCACAACCACCACCCCAACTCCTGGGGGGCTGGATGCCTGTCACTACTACCATCCCCACTCATAGGGGAATTGATGCCTACCACTACCACCACCCCTACTCTTGGGGGCCTGGATGCCTACCACTACCACCACCCCTACTCAGGGGGGGCTGGATGCCTGTCACTACCACCATCCCCACTCATATGGGAATTGATGCCTACCACTACCACCACCCCTACTCAGGGGGGGCTGGATGCCTGTCACTACCACCACCCCTACTCATGGGGGGCTGGATGCCTACCACAACCACCACCCCTACTCATGGGGGCTGGATGCCTGTCACTACTACCATCCCCACTCATAGGACGGGTAATGCATGACACAACCAGCATACTCCAACATAAGGAATGTCAGAAAAAGACATCCCCCTAACATCATGACAAGAGTGTGTTAGTCAGTGTCAAATGCCTACAACACTGAACATGACATTGAACATACAATGTGACCCCCTATCACATGTGTCACACAAAAATGTGTGTGCCCTTCACAATGCAAGCAGACCATGACCACTGTGGGAATGGGGTCTAAACCCCCATCATCTCAGTGACCAAAAGGTAAGTGTGGGGTCCATAGCTGAAGCACCTTTTGAACATTGTGGCAATGGGGCCTAAACCCCCATCATCACAGTGACCAAAAGGTAAGTGTGGGGTCCATAGCTGAAGCACATTTTGAACATTGTGGCAATGGGGTCTAATCCCCCATCATCACAGTGACCAAAAGGTAAGTGTGGGGTCCATAGCTGAAGCACATTTTGAACACTGTGGCAATGGGGTCCAAACCCCCATCATCACAGTGACCAAAAGGTAAGTGTGGGGTCCATAGCTGAAGCACATTTTGAACATTGTGGCAATGGGGTCCAAACCCCCATCATCACAGTGACCAAAAGGTAAGTGTTGTCATGGAAAAAGCTGCAACTGCCAAAAAGCATGGATGATTCCTGGTCACAGAACAACAAACACATCAGTGGCAAAGTAGTGGTTGTGTCCCATAGCAACATAGATTGGGTGAGGCAAACAGTTCAGTGCAAATAAAACATACCTTTGGCCATGTGCAGACAAACATCACCCATGGGGACTGACATCGTCTCCATTTATCAATTACACAATGCCAGAAGTGACCATCATAATGCAGACCCACATATCTGCACTAATGGACACACAAATGTAGATATCCTGGGGAGACTGTAGATGTGAGGTGAACAAATACCATACCATGGCATGGTATGGTATTTGTTCACTCTAATTTAGACATTCCACGCCCTCGCAAGCATTGTTGCTGTCTTCTACTGATCTGCGCGTACTTGCCGATTGTTTATCTATTTATTTGCAAACCTGCTGCTGGTATACTGATCTGCTCCATTTGTGCCGACTGCTTATATATTAGATTTGCTCTATGTTGTCGATATAATTTGTTTATCTATTTGATCTGCTCCTTTTTGCCGATTCATAATTCCTCGCCTGTCCACCCTATTCCTTGTCTAGCCCCCATATTTCTACCCCCACTCTCCCAGTGCCCCCTTTATTCCCAATCCTCATCTCCTGTTCTACCCCCATTTTCCTTAACTTCCCTCTCTCCACTCTCTCTTCCTCTCACGTCTACCCAACATGCCCCCCACAGCATTGACCATCACCCCCAGGACCCTACTCTCTCCAAACATGGTCCCAACTCATGGACCATTCTCTACCCCCAATCTCTCCAAACATGCCAAGAAAAACTTCAAACATAAACTCCTTATCCGTAACCCTGAAACACTCATTGTTGATAACTACCTCAGCCTCACCTCCCCCATTATAACCAACTACATCTTTTACTCCAAACGTCCTTCCAAATGGAAAAGCATCTTCCTACAACACCTCCCAATCTCTAAATCAACCACAATACCATATGGATTCAAAATATCCACCACTCCCTCCCCAGCCTTTCTTGGTGATATTGATATCTCCATCTTCAAAACAGGTAACATCCTCATACAAGCCACGGTATCCCACCTTTCCATCTTCGAACACCACTTCAGCATTATGTCTCTCCTCCTCGACCACTCTGCGCCTAACACTCCTTCTCCCCTACTGAATAACGCCCTCCAATCTCTCCCTCCCCCTTTCCCCCTCACTCCACCTCCACCCTCAACCATCCAGCTAACACCATCCTCCAACAATCGACTTCACCATCACCCTCCCTGGACCTCTCTACAGCAAATAACATCCCCCAACCACCGTTACCTACTTCTCATCCCCCTCTAATTTCCCTCTCTCCACTTAACACCCGGAACTCACACTCCTCGGACCCCTCCACTAAAAACGGTTGCCCCCAATCCCTGCCATCTACTTATCATTCCCCTCCCATAACCCCGCCTCTGCCTGACCCCACAACCTCTCTCCCCCTACCCAACTACTCACGTACTCCACTGTCCTTGCCCTTCAATCCCCTAACACAACTCCTCACCCCCTCCTCCTACCCATCCCGTACACCCTCTTCTCCTCCCCATCCCCCTATCCTGCCCCTTCAGGCCCTCCTAACTCCGCCTCCCAATACTTTATCCCAACCCCCGATAAATACACAACCCCTCCACCCTAATATATCTGCTCTCCACTCACTCTATGCCCTTTTATCCTCTCTGACCATATCTCCTGAAGTTCTTAACCTCATGTCTAACCTAGCCCAACCCCTCACACCTTACAGCACCGACACCCCTCACTCCACACCCACTACCCTATCTCCCCCTCACACCTCAGTCCACCCTCCGCAACTAACCCAGACCACTCCCTACCACCAGATCATTCCCTTCCCCCCGCCCCCTCAGTACCTCCCCTTACCCTAATTGCCCCGAACCTACACAACAGTGAACTCGACCTATCTAATTTGATCACTGAACCCCTCCCATATAACAGCCCCGTCACCCCTCACTCCACTCCCACCACCCTATCTCCCCCCTCACACATCAGTCCACCCTCTGCAACTAACCCATATCTTTCCCTAACCCCCGCCCACGCCCTTTCAGTACCCCCTCAACTCCAATTGACACGAGCCTACATAACACTGAACTTGACCTATCCAATTTGATTACCGAACCCCTCACACCTAACAGCCCCGTCACCCCTCATTCCACACCCACTTCCCTATCTCCCCCCTCACACATCAGTCCACCCTCCGTAACTAATCCAGACCACCCCCCCTCGGTACCTCCCCTCACCTTAATTGCCCAGAGCCTACACAACATTGAACTTGACCTATCTAATTTGATTACTAAATTCTCTCAATTCAGGAAAGATTTTATCTTCCACAGCTCCAAATCCCTCCCTCACCATAAAATCCCCACCCAGCCCGCCCCAAAATCCCCCCCAGAAATCCCCTCCAAAAATTCCCCCCGAAAATCCCTAACACCAAACACAATCATTGGAGATCGACTCCTCTCCGCTGCCGTATACATAGACCTCACCGCACCTCGAACCATCTCTCCCCGTCCGACCTCTCTGACCTATGCAACCCTTACCTTCCTAGCTTACCAACCACCAACTCTCCACTCCCCTACTCCCACATCCCTGTTATCTTAGGGACTAATAGAATCCCCTCCTCCCCCGCTTCCCCCAGACCACTGCCCCAACTCACGTCGATCCACACTTGCCCACCCACCTTATGCAACCCCACACCACTTACATGTATGCTGGTCAACTGTCGCTCCGCAGTCCAACATGCCACGGAAATTTCAGAAACTATCCTGAGTGAATCCATTGACATTGCATTCCTCACAGAAACCTGGCTCAAAGACCACTCAACGAGCATACTTGACCTACTCTCCCCCCAGGATACTCTATTCTTAGAAAAGATAGACCTGACAGAGTTGGGGGTGGTCTAGCCATTATCTTTAAAAATGAACTTCAGCTATCCCTTGTCAATAATTCTGGCTACTCCTCCTGCGAATACCTGGAAGCTGAACTGACAACCCAAAATTCCCACCCAATTCGTCTACACAACATCTATCGCCCTCCGGGCACCCCCCAGTCCTTCATCGAGGACTTATCTGAGCTCCTGACACAATCCTCACTATCCAACTCAAAAAATCTCTTTCTTGGGGATCTTAACCTCCATTGGAACGATACCGATGATCCCACTATCTCCCGCCTCACTAATCTACTTGAGATCAATGAACTCAAACAACTATGCCTGTCCCCGACACACACCAAAGGAGCCATCCTTGACGCCATTCTTTCCAACGAAGATCTGGCCTCCGTGACCAATATCATCCCCATTGACTGGTCTGACCATCACCTTATACTGTTCACCATTGCTACCAATGCAAATCTCCCCACCTCCAAAATTAACAGACCAAAAAAACTGACCAGAAATCTAAAACATATCCCCCGGGTGCTCTTGAGTCTAAACTCCAAGCTCAACTTCTTCTCATTCCCCCTCACAAAATGCTAATGAGCTCACTGAACACTTTAACAATACTGTCACTGGTATTCTTGACCAATTAGCCCCGCCGAAACTCAAAGACCAAAGAATGACCCCCTCCAACTCTTGGTTTAATACCGAGCTTAACAACGAAAGACGGTCACTCAGACTGTCAGAAAGAACCTGGAGACACCATCCCTCTCCCTCCCATCTTGCACTCCTCAGACACGCTAGATCCACGTACAAAAAACACATCTTCAATGAAAAGGCATCCTTCTTCCGCACTCAACTTGATCGTGCCAAAAACAGACCTAGGGAACTCTTCAAAATCATTCGTAACCAAACTTCCTCTGCACCTCCAAATCTGATCGCCTCCTCAGCCAGATGTGAAGAAATTTCCCACTTCTTCTCGGACAAAATAGCCAAAATTGATCAATCCTTCCGTTCCACACAGCTCCCCTCCAACTCCCAATGCAAACCCGTCCTCACCTCAAATGCCTACTCCACATCCCCTCGACCAGCTGACCCTGCTACCTCTCTGGAAACCAACTACCCTAACTCACAATTAAAGAACAATGCCTCCTTGCTCAACTTCCTCCCCGTGACTGAGCTAGAAGTCCTTAAAATAATTGGTAATCTTAAACCGTCCTCCCACACAAAAGACCCCTTACCCTCTAACCTTGTCCCTGCCATTAAGCACATCATCACCCCATACTGGACCACAATCATCAACACCTCTCTCTCCACTGGCTGTGTCCCCACCTCCCTTCAACTTGGACAAATCTCTCCCATAATCAAAAACCCCAATGCTGACCCCAATGACCTAAACAATCTCTGCCCCATCACTAACCTCCCCCTTCTCTCAAAGGTCCTTGAAAAATGTGTCCTACTACAACTAGACAAACACATCGAAAACTTCAACCTACTTGATCCCTTTCAATCAGGCTTCAGGAAAGGCTTCAGCACCGAAACGGCAATGCTCAATGTCGTCGATGACATCCACCACTCACTTGATAATGGCGAGACCTGCCTTCTTATCCTCCTTGATCTCTCCGCAGCGTTCGATACAGTCAACCATTCAGCCCTACTTAATGTGCTTAGGACCCGTTTCGGCCTCAATGATACTGCCTACAAATGGTTCGTCTCCTACCTACAACACCGAACTCAGCAAATCAAAATTCAAAACTGTCTTTCTAAACCCACTCCTGTCTCCCTTGGAGTCCCCCAAGGGTCTATTCTCTCTCCCTCCCTCTTTAACCTCTTTATGGAACCCCTCACCCTCATTCTTAAACAAGCAGGCATCAACTACCACCTCTACGCCGATGACACCCAAATCTATTACAAGATTAAAACTCATGCCGACATCTTACACCTGAACAACACCCTCACCAAGATCCAAACCTGGTTCCACTCCAATCATCTCAAACTTAATCCTAATAAAACTGAAATCATTCTCTTCTCCCCTAAAAACAACCCTCTCCCCGTTCAATCATGGATCTCTGACCTTAACGCACTCAACTGCTCACTCACCCTGTCCAACTCCGTCAAATCTCTTGGTATTTCTATCGACAACACCCTGACCCTTAACGTCCACATCAAAAACTCTGCTAAAGGAGCCCTCTTCACTCTCCGTCACCTCAAGAAAATCAAACCCTTTATACCCACCGATGATTTTAAACTTGTAGTTCAGTCACTTGTTCTTTCACGCATTGATTATGGTAACGCCATCCTCAACGGAATCCCCAAGGTCCACCTTGCTCCAATCAAAGCAGTGCTCAACCTTGCAGCCAGGCTCATTACAGACTGCAAACGCTTCGATCACATATCCCCGGCTCTCAAATCTCTTAAATGGCTCCCTATTGAAGGCAGATCTGCCTACAAAACTGCCTGCATCACTCATAAAGTCCTCCACCAAAACACTCCGCAGTACCTCTCCAAGAAACTCCTCATTGCGGGCACCACACGACCCCTGAGAAGCACCAACTCCCTCCTCCTTATACCACCACTGCATAAAAAGAAAGCCACACAATCACGCTCCTTCTCTGGTAATGCCCCTATCATCTGGAATGCCCTCCCAAAAAACCTGTGCTGCAACCCCTCCTATTTCAGCTTCAAAAAAGACCTCAAAATCCACCTCCTCAATTATTATTGGGGATCCTAACCTGTGACCTGCACTCGATCTCCAATTTCACCATGTTATATTAGTCCAGTAATACTTGTCCATTTCATGAACATCATCGGCCTAATTACTTGATATGTATAGCTCCTGCCCCTGTTTATCTATTTGATTCGTTTATCTATTTGTTTGATTTGTTTATATATTTGATTTGTATATTTCACATATTGTTGTCATTATCTTTTATCTACTTATACGCCATGTTTGACTCAATTATTATTGGGGGTCCTAACCTGTGACCTGCACCTGATCTCCAATCACCATGTTTACATTTTGTCCAGTACTATCTGTCCATTTCGCGAACATCATATACCTAGTTACTTGAAGTGTATAGCTCTTGCACCTGTATATTTATTTTGTTTTGTATATTTCATACGTTGTTTCATTATCTTTTTATCTACTTGTATGCCATGTTTGCTTTATATTATCTTCTCATGTAAAGCGCTCTGATACCTCTGGGTCTAGCCAGCGCTATATAAAACTTTTAAAATAAAAAATAAAATAAAAAAATAATGGGACATACGAACCATGATTATTGTGCTGACTGATGACCTAGGAGTTCCAGGGACAGCATGGGAAATCCTCCAAACAACATACAGGCAATGGCACACCAAAGATATGCCAATGCAGTGGTGCAGATGCACAAACACAAACAGGCAGCCTCACACTGCATATCAAACACAACAGGTGATGGGGGGTGTGCCGGTGTCCCCAGGCAACCACACAACACATGAGGAGGCCTGAATTCCAATTACACAGATGTGTATACAGTGCCATACAAAAGTAACTCATGGATCGGATTCCCCTATGTGGGCAATCAGGCATTGTTAGATGAGAGGGAGCCCAAATTACACATGTCACACAAGCTTGTAGGAACAGCAACTAACACAGCAAGAGACAGACCCACCACAGCACTACCCCCAGGGACCCCACATTATGGTGACACTAGCCTGCATGATAATCCCACTGTGATGACAAAGCTAGATGTTGTTCACACTGTGAACCACAGCCATGTGTCCTGAGCAACAAACTACCATCACACCTACACAAGCACAAATCAATCAGCACGGCCTGTCAGCCAAGGCCAATATGGAGGTAGGGGTCTAGCCGTGCAACAACTCACATTTGCACACACTCAACACCACACACCTTGATCTCCACCATTGTGCAGCAGTGAAGCTCACATGGACAGGTGACATTGCACATGCACCCATGACAATCCCAGGGGTGGTTGTGGGAACTAAGGTGCAGAAACCCATCACACCTGGCCAGTCAACAAGACTGGTGAATGTCTGACACACTGCACAGTACGCCGTACATGGGCATGATGTGAAATCCACCCCAATCAATGGGATCCCGGCCACAGTCACACACCAATGAAGAAGCCAAGGTCACCCACAAAGAACACACGTAGACAACTTCCAACATTGCAGCTCTGACCCTGAGGAGTGGCAGCAGTCACACACACAACGTGTCACAATCACTGAAAGCTACCACAAACTGTAAATTACATGACTTGTGTAACCAACAAGTGCCAAGGGGAATCCTGACTGTGTCTCATCTGCGTTTGCCCACATCCCCAGCCCTGACAACAAAGACAACTAGGGATGACAACCTGATGAACATTAGTTTGCCATGCACCCACATCACGGAGAAACCAGGTACAAGATGCTGGATGAACACAGGACAACTCAGCAAGCATCACAAACAGGAACATTCGTAGGGACACAGCCGGTGTAGGAAAAGGGAAGGGAACACACACAGACATGCTTACACAACACACACACTTATCCACACAATTAAGAATAATTATATCCAAACAGTTATATCACCAGAACATAACACCACCACCTTCAAAGGCCAAGTGTTTACAATCATAAAAATATTTTATTAAAAATACATCAATCATAAATGTGAACATTTGCAACGTTTTTTGCGAAAATTGCATGTATATAGAACATATATTGAACAAATGATTTACATGTAAAGTACGTTCCTTGATTACAGATGAGAAAAAAAATTCTCTTGCAGTTTCTCCCTTTAATCTTTATTGTGTGTTATATATGTCAGTTTGTTTTTAAATTAATTTTAAATAATGAATTGTATCTTGATCTTATGATTGATGTATTTTTAATAAAATATTTTTATGATTGTAAACACTTGGCCTTTGAAGGTGGTGGTGTTATGTTCTGGTGATATAACTGTTTGGATATAATTATTCTTAATTGTGTGGATAAGTGTGTGTGCTTGGTTGTAGCAATCAGCCCAAAGGGGATCTTCTTCTAGACTATGGTCGTTTTGGTGCCCTACTCCTTTGGTGGTTAAGGGGCCCCTCTCTCTTTTTTGTGTCATGCTTACACAACACACAACACGGGCCCAGGCAATGTCACGGTATTACACACTGCCATGAGGGCACTCCACTCCTGTGGAAGGTCCGCTGTGCCAAACCTTGTCTGTGCACGACTCAAACATGTCAGCAGAACACTCGGTCAGTGAGTCAACAATTACAACACACTGAAGGCTCTGCTCACATCAGCCTGGGTACGGGAGTGTCACTTCAGTCATCTGCATATACCCAAAACACGTGTCAAGCAAGTTGCACAGTATACACAGATGAGTCCTTCAACATTGATGTGCTAAACTGCATGTCCAGTGGAGATGGGCACACAGTCAGGGAAATAGAAACATCGAACAGTGGTAAGCACACCAGATGTGCATCAGTGTAAGCCACAGATGTTAATTTACAAATGCAAAACGTACATCCCTGTGTCAAATGCTGAACATTACACCCTCAGACTGCAGCAAAGGATGCTATGGATCCAGACTAGATTAGGACACATATCCCATGGACCACATGGAGTCCATCACAGCAACACTTCATTTTCCTGATCTGAACACTATTACAACAGCAAATGCATGATGATACTCATCTACATCATGTACATCAAAAGAAAAACCACTAGTAAACAAAAAGAGGCTTTATTCAGCAAATGTGAAAGAAAAATTTGAAGTCCAAAAGAAACTAAGGCCAATGGCTAGTCCACATACACAGTCCGAACAGGGTGATATGTGACAACTTGTCACCCATTGCTTGCCTGCACTGGTACGGACAGGGGACATCCCCTCGGAGGGGCATACAAGGGGCAGGCCAGGCACCGCAGGGACAGGATCAGGGGATGCCAGAAGGAGGCAGTGAAGGGGTGGTGGGTGCAGGAGTGTCACCGGCAACTGCAGTGGAGGAGTCTGACTCAGTGGGGGCCGGCACCACTGTAGGGCACAAGTCAGATGGTGTGGGTGCTGGCACCACTGCAGTGGGCCGGTCAGATGGAGTGGACTGGGTCCCCACTGCAGTGCCCAAGTCAGACGGGGTGGTTGTGGACTCCACTGCAGTGCATATCTCCAAGGGAGTGGAAGGGGGGCAGATGAGGTGGGCAGGACAGAGGGGGGGACCCGGTCTCCACACCAGTGGCACAAACAGGCCGAGCGTCTGGGTTGGGGGTGGAAAGCAAGTGGTAGGGGGGAGGGCCTAAGCAGTTTGGGGATGCAGTATGGGTGTGTGGGGGAACCTGGGGCAGGGTGTGGCGGGGGAACCGATGGAGTGGTGGCCTGGGGGATGGAGGAGAGAGACTGTGTGGTGGAGCTGCGTGGTGGTGGTGGTGGGGTCTTGCCCTTCCTGGTCCGGGGGGACTTCCTAATGGGGTCCTCAGTCTGCCTGTGCCTGGGGGAGGGTGTCCGGGTGTGAGGGGCACTCCCTTCTGTGTGTGGTGGTCACCTCTTCCGCCTGTGCGTTAGGTCAGATGGATCTGTGGGGAAGAGGCCAAGCTCACAGAGGAAGAGCTTCTGGGAGGGGGGGGTTGCAGGTGAGGCAAGGGAAGGGGTTTTGGAGGGAGAGGTAACTGGGGACTGCGGAGTGCTCGTGGATGCGTGTGTGTGTGTCTGGGCCCCATCCAGTGAGTGAGGTATCAGACCCCTGACTGTGCGTCTGGATTTTGGCATGTGTGTCTGTGTGCTGCTTGTGTCTGTGCTGGTGGGTGCCTGTGCCGGTGTGTGTGTGCTTGGGACAGGTAGGGTGCTGGGGATTGTGGATGGGGCAGAGGTAGGAGGGGTGAGGGACTGTTGCAGGAGGGACACTGCTGCCGTCAGTGAGGAGGCCATGGACTGATTGGTCCGATGTAGGGCAGACATGCCAGATGACATGCCCTCCATGAATGACACCAGTTGTGTCAACAGACCCGTGTGTGCATGGAGGACACTCAGCACTGATGTCTGCCCTACATGGATCTGTTTCAGCAAGTCCACAGACTCCACACTCAGGGCAGCAGGTGAGACAGAGGCAGGGGGTGCGGTGCCTGGCATGAAGGAGACACGCTTCCCTACACGGGAGCCTCCACGGACATGTGGGATGGGAGCAGATGGGAGGGTGGAGATGGTGGTGGTGGCGGGGACAGACGCTTGATTTTCTCTGTGGTCTGCTGACACCCGCCTCCACAAGGGAGTCCTCACTGGAAGTGCTGTGGTCCTCAGCCGAGGTGGTCGTAGCTGAGGTCTCCTCAGTGTGGCTGTCCTCAACCTCCGTGCCACTGGATCCCTCGGTCTCCCCTGCAGTGGACCCAGTCTGGCTCTGCCGCTCCTCTTGGTCCGTGGAGCTGTCTCCTCCTGTGGCCGTGGATGTATCTGCAAACAATCAGGATACACAGAACAACATTAGTCACCTGTACTGACCACACACACCACAGTAAGTACAGCACATCACAGAGCAAGCCCTGCCATAATTCGCTAGACATTGCAATAAGTGCTGACACTGATTTGAAGAAGCCCATTGTCTGCCTGACAGTCATTCATGCCACACATATCCTACCTGTCCATGCACCCATCTGTCTGGTGCCTGTTGTATGCGACTAATCATATGTGCACACATGCACCACATACACAGTTGTTGGACATCCAAGAGAACATATGGAAATGTGTCACTCCAAACACATGCCATCTCCTGCCACTGACTCAGTACATGTGTCAGGAAAAGTGATGGGCAGAGTCTCTGTCGATATGCGCGTTTTGGTTCCATCACCAGACACACTGATGTCCTCATGTCCTGATAGACAATGCGACAATGGTGTGCATGCAGGACATATCACACTACTGCTGGATCACCCTTTGCGAGTTGAATGTCATGGCACAGGCCTGTCTGGCAAGTCAGTCATAGCTGTCTCCTGTCACAGGGGCAGTGCATACACACAACACCAGTCTACACTGTGTCACAATCATGGAAGTTTTGGGAATGCAAGCCCTGTAGCTGACAGGTGCACATGTGCACCCCTGGCCACCCACATCATGAGGACTAAGATGATCCCACGTCAATCAAATGAGACATTTGAGTGACTGCAAACACAAATCCATACACATGAGCACTTCACCGTCTGATGAGAATGAACCAAAGCTGCCTGCACCTCAATGTTTCATACACCATTGTGCACAGTCAAGGGACCAGAGACCTATGCATTAACCAATGTGCAGATCCTATAGTCACAACTCAGATGGCTGGCCACCCCAAATTGTTAAACACTCCAAGAGTCCAAAAAGCAAGGCCACACCACGGTGACACAGAGGCAGACACCTGAGTGCACTCTTCACAATGCCCAATATGTATGCTGACACACGGGAGTGGGAGAATAGGGTGCCTTTGATGTACGGAGTAGGCATTACAGTCCTGGTCCATGTGCAACATGGTATTACCCTGAACACTAGGCAGTTGGCTATGCATGTGTCACACACATGATGTACATACTTCTGAGGCTCCCCCCTTGGTCTCTGCTGCAGCATGGGTGTGTGGCACATACCCCAGACATGTGGTGAGTCAGAGCAGCAATTGGAACACATTGTAAAGCCATACCCAGAGTACATGTCAGATCACAGGCATTGTGTGAGCAATTGTACCACCCATGCAGCCCACAACAAAGTTCCTGTAACTGATGCTGTCCCCAACTTGAACCACAGGTAACTGCAAGTACACAGTACCCAAGTGACCTAAGTCACAAACTGTAAGGGCCACACCTGTGTATCAGATGAGGAGGGGGCATGACACAAGTGAGGGACATGAGTCCAGGACGACAAGACAGTCCATATTAGGGGCCAATTTCGCCCGGCCGGCAATCGGCACTTTGCGTCCGCCGCGAAAGCCCCCGCCATTGTAATATGGCGGGGGGGTTTCACTCGTTACGATGTCGTGGCGGTCACGGTGGCGAACGTCACGACATCCTAATGAGCCCCTTAGTGGGTGTAAAACACAGAGATGTCCTGAAAAGGGTGTGCCTTTGTTCTCCAGAAGCAGTCACAACAGGTTGTGCAAAGTCAGTGGGGCTGGAACTATTACTATCAGCATCGTACATGAACCGTGATGTACATCCACCCAGGGAGCGGGGGATTCGTTCAACAGACTATATGCAAGATGCATCATTTTCCGGGCAAACAAGTATATTTTAACAATGCTATGATGCGCCCAACCTGCATTTACAGGCAGGAACAGTCACTGTTGGCACACTCTTCTCAAGAAATGCTTATTGTCTACAAACTAAAGCAAGCACTGGGAAAGGTCATGCCTTGGCAAGTTGGTGTAATGGTTACATTTGTTTTTTAGGTCTTGCCTAGGCAGCGCTTGCGCTGTCTTTTCGAGACATGCTGTATTCAGGTCTGGACTTAAAGCTCCGCTTATTTTTTCAATTGGCTCCTGTTACTGTCCTTTGTAATTGGTGGCTTTTGATTCATGCATAGGCTTAGTAGTCCCTCCTTGGTACCTCCTTTTTAGGTCGAGCATTCGAGACCTCTTGTATATACTTTAGTATATACTTATATGTGTATGTACTTTGTGGGCACTGGAGATCAGCCCTAGGACTTGTCTGCTTCCGCTTAGGGACTTTTTTTCTGTTCAACTGCCTCTATTTAACTGTCTTAATAAAAAAGGACCAGTAGAGGTCAGTAAAATACCAGAATTGCTTTCTGCTGAGGGACTTTCTTTTTTAATTTTTCTGGCAACTGCCTCTATTTAACTTTCTTGATAGAAAACGAAAAGCAGAGGTCAGTAAAATACCAGAATCACTTTAGCATTTTCTAGATTCCAGTCCATAGAAATTGTCTTCCACAAGCACCCGTAGACAATCATATTTTTTTCAAATCTTGTATTTTCAGTGATATGACCACTGAAGGCTCTGATTTTATATTAAAAACAGAGCTTTGGAATACACCATTTCCTGCTGAAAGGCAATATTTCTCTCCATGTGTTCCCATACCTGGCGTGTCACGCAGTTTGGTGCTTACTTTTCACCATGTTAAAGAGCAGTAGATGTTTCAGCACCCAGGCTAATGTGCTGCATAGCTAAATACATATAAGGTCCCAAAGGCAAGACCGATTGCATTGCTTATTTCCTGTTGTAACCTCCCATGAGGACTGCCCCTGGTACATGTGTTGTTAGTCGGTATGTTTAATTTAGTCTGTGAGCACTATTTTTTTAAAGGACTTTCTCCTACCTGCGGTTGCAGGCAGGACACACTCTCCCACAACCACTTGTTTTGCAATTGCAGTGCGAACCTGACAAGTAGGTATTGGAGTGCTTTACATGAGCACCAGTTCTCCAGTTCCTAAGTAGCAGTTCGCCGCGATAACATTTTCCAGCAAGGACATTGGAGGGCACTGGATTTTCTCCTCGGCTCACTTCCTCTGTGAAATGGATCCAAAAAAGAAACACTTTGGCTGCAAATGTCGTCATCTTCTCACATTTTTCTATTCCAAAGTGCAGCTCGGAATGGAGACAAAAAAAAAGGTTCAAAATGCGAAAAGGGCCAGGCTGGTTTTATTCACAACCAAACAGATTTTAGCGCCATTTTACAGAGTTTGCCAGTGAATTGCTATTTTCGTTTTATCACCTTTCTTTAAAGAACAGAGTTCACTTCTCCTGGTCTGCTGCTGCCCCCCCCCTCACTTAGGGGGCCTATTACGATCACGGGCGGATGGTCACCGCCAGCACGGCGGTGGCGATCCGCCCGCCAAATGACCCATGTTCACCCCCCGCCATATTAGTATGGCGAGGGGCACCGCGGCGGACGGAAAGACCGTCCGCCGCTTTTCCGCCGGTCGGATTGCCGGCTGGGCGGAAAAGGCTCAGGTTATGGTGGCGGTGCCTTGCAGGCACCGCCATCCATATTAGGATGCATGGTTTTCCATGACGGAGACTCCGCCATGGAAAGGCATGCGGGAAATCACCGTGGGGGCCCATTGCGGGCCCCCGGGGGGTGGGGGGTGTGGGTGGCTGCACTGGGGGGTACCCATGGTACCCCCCCATCATTGCCATGCACAAGGTGGCAGGCACCGCGCGGTGCCCGTCACTTTGTGCATGGCAATGCACAACATGGGTTTTGGCATTGCGGCGGGTGCTGCTTACAGAACCGCCCGCCGCAATGTCAAAGTCGAGGATGCGCCCGCCAGCGTGGCGGGCGCATCCTAATTTGCCTGGCGGGACCGCCGCAACTTCGGCTGTCGGTCCCGTGCTCCGTTGCGGTGGCGGGCGGTTTTGTCTCTGTCTCGCTCCTCCTCACTTGCTGAAAACCATTACTTCAACCAGACAGCTCTTACCCCTTTTCCTCTCCTTGATTTGTTCCCCTGTGAAATGGATCCAAAAAACAACACTTTGGCCTTGCCTGCTGTCTATGTGTGGGGCAGAGGCATTTGAAGACGCTGGGGCGGAAGGGGGCTTTCAGCGCTCTCATACAGGTATATATTTGCATTTTTAGTAGCCGGTTAGGTAGCAGACGCGAATCTCTCATAAATCCCAATAATTGTGAACCTAATCTGTGCAACATGAGGAGCCTTAGGAAATAAACAAGCAGTGGATATTTGATCACACCACGCTGACCAAGTGCACAACAGTGCTTCATTGAGTACACAGGCATAGAAGGCAACAGGGTCCCAGGTTTGTCACCACTCGGGTGACTGCTGTTTCCCGTTTATTCCGTTATGTGGCATCTATTTGCCCCCTCAGACAGACGTCACCTGCTCAGGGGGATGCAGGTGCTGATATCTCACAGTCCCCAGTTTTTAAAAGGGCAGTAAGCGAAAACCAGGGTCCACCTGGTTCCACAGCATGTGTACACTTGTTCCAAATAACCAATATCATTGGGCCACATTTATTTACAATCAATAAACAATGTGGACGTACCCAGTACCTGGATAAATACCACTGGGGGCTCACAGTGCAGGGGAACCTTCAGGTTCTTTAAAAGACCCCTCACACACCAACCTAGTTGGTGTCATGCTTCATCATCGGGGTCCCAACCAGGCGGCCGAGTGCCGCCCGGTTGTGCTACAACGCCTGGTTACAGCGGAGCTGGTGTGGTGTGAAAGTGTGATGAAGTGTCGTGCTAGATTAAGAATACCTCCGGGAATCCTTGCCTGGATGTTCAAAACATTTTTGTTTAATGATGGCGGCCTGGGGTATAGATAAAAACGGAGAGTAGACAACCATAAGAGGGTAATTAATCTCTGTTGTCAAGAAAGATGGTCTACATTTATTTACACCAACATTGCCTATGCCTACTAAGTTTAGGTACAGCAGGCCACGAAACGCAGGGTACATTAGATATCTTTGAAGATATCTCTTCAATCCTGCAACGTTTATGTTATTTTTAATATACTGAATTGAGAATGCAACAATGGTACTGATATAAGCTTGAAAGCAGACATTTTGGTATTTGTGCGGGTTTGCTTTCTATTGCCTTGTCTATGTGAGCAAAGTGGAGAATATTGGTGTGCTTGTATATAAGCACTGCGCTCTGGAATGCACAGTGAATATTTTAATGTGCCCATTGTAAAGGCACAGCTGTTAACGTAGAGTGCATTTGTTGATATTTCGTGTGTTAGGCTTTCTGCTCTTTATGGGAGCAAACAAGAGATTTATCAGCGGCTTTCCTTATTTTACTTTATAAAATGTGTACCGCAGCTCTCTGTTCAGGGATGTGGTCTTTTTATACCATACTGCATACGTTGTGTAAGGATATAAGCAATGGACATTGAAACAGGTACCTTCTAGCCCTGTAGTCATATTCTTAACTTTTCAGGCAAAAACACTGTATGATTTCTCAATAATACGTGTAAAAGCGTTAATGAAACTATATTGTTCCTGTTTACATTTCACATGCTTTACTTAATCTTCCATTCCCTATGAGTGTTTGCTCTTTTTTATTGAATTCCGCTGAGCATCAACACAGCTATCTGCCTACAACATTTGGCCGAAAAGCAAAAGACACACAGATGATGGACGGAATGTAGAGCAAATACAACATTCACCCCCAGTCAATAGATCTGGGTTAAATCCATTGTTCTTTTGCTCACCATGCTATCCCAGTTTAGACCCAGTCATATGCAAATCAGTCTTGACCCTGTGCCTCATGGGAACAGTCCAGACCGAACTGCCAAGCCAGGTCCTCCCTGGACCGGAAACAAGCATCCTGGGACCGGTTTTGGGGCATCACCCCTCATCAGCCAGGCTAGCTTGAATCCAGTGGCACAGTGAGCAAGGGACCCACGTCTGGGCATACCCGGCGCACTTAGGGCGAGAAAGCAAAAGACACACAGATGGACGGAATGCAGAGCAAATTAAACATTCACCCCCAGTCAGTAGATCTGGGTTAAATCCATCGTTCTTTTTCTCAACATGCCACCCCAGTTTAGACCCAGCCATATGCAAATCAGTCTTGACCCTGTGCCTCATGGGAACAGTCCAGACCGAACTGCCAAACCAGGTCCTCCCTGGACCGGAAACATGCATCCTGGGACCGGTTTCATGGCATCACCCCTCATCAGCCAGGCTAGCTTGAATCCAGTGGCCCAGTGAGCCCGGGACCTAAGTCTGGGCATACCCGGTGCACTTAGGGCGAGAAAGAAAAAGACACACAGATGATGGACGGAATGCAGAGCAAATCAAACATTCACCCCCAGTCAATAGATATGGGTTAAATCCATCGTTCTTTTGCTCACCATGCCACCCCAGTTTAGACCCAGCCATATGCAAATCAGTCTTGACCCTGAGCCTCATGGGAACAGTCCAGACCGAACTGCCAAGCCAGGTCCTCCCTGGACTGGAAACAAGCATCCTGGGACTGGTTTCAGTGCTAAGTTTCCAATAATAAATGTAAATATAAAACAAAATTAACGATTGCATATAATTTTATGAATCTATTCTTTTTTATTGAATTCCACTGAGCATCAACACAGCTATCTCCCTACAACCTTTGGCCGGCAGCGTGCATAATGTATAGAGTGATACACAGCTTTTCCGCCTACAACCCAGAGGCCGGCAGCGATATGCAGCTTTTAAGAAATGTAATCAATAAGGAAACGGTAAGAAAAGAAAGAATCCAAAGATAGATAACCCCATCCAACCTCCCCCCCCCAGACTCCTCCGCACTTGAGCTTCAGTGTCGCAGCTTCCAGGGACGAAAGCTAAGGGTGTCTCAAGGTCTGTCAGCCTCTCAGAAGACAGTCTAGGACCCCTGGGTGGCATCCCCAGGAAGAAGTCGCAGGATTTGCAAGTATTTCTGGCAGGTTACTTCCCGAAACTCTGCAGACAGGATCTTTATAAATGAGGCCCATAGTTCTGGGTATCGGGCTGCCCTGTTGTCCGCCAGCATAGACATGTGTTCCATTGCCAGCGATACCCAGAGTCTATGAAGTTACGATACATGGTCTGGGATCTCCTCTGTGCCCCATCGTGCTAGGAGCACTTGTCAGGTGGCATTTTGGGCTAATGCCATTTGTCTGCCTCTAAGTGAACGCAGAGGAAAAGTCAGGGGGTTGGGTAAGCCCAAAATTGTGTATGCAGGGAAGCCGGGAATGGACGTGTAAAATGCACGATCTATATCAGTCAGGACCCCGTCCCAATACCTGCTCAGCTTGGAACAGTGCCACAGTAGGTGGAGGAGAGAACATGTTCGACTGCAGCCCCGCCAACACTTTTCAGTGCGTCCTCTATTCCAGCTATGGATTCTTGAGGGGGTTAAGTACCAATAGGAGGTGACTTTAAATGCTGCCTCTGTGCCGGACATGTCTTGCGCCGTGTGGTGTGCCCTGTAATATAGATCATGCCATTCTTTGCTGGAAAGGGGGCGCCCTATCTCTTCCTCCCAGCGGAGCTGACCCTTGGTTTTTGAGGCATTGGCCTCGTCAGAGAGGAGGGCATAGAGTTCAGAAGTTAGATGATTGTCCCCGTCCTTGCATATTAGCCATTTTTCAAAGCGAGTTAGGGGGCGTGAGGAACCAAGATCATATCCCGGGACGGTCTCCCAAAGCCTCACCTGTGCGTAGTGAAACAGATCTGACTCCTGCAATGCGTAGTCTTGTTGTAATCATTCAAAGGGGATGATCTCCTGGGAATTGAACAATGAGCCCACCCGTTTACAGCCCTGTTCTCGCCAGCGCTGGAAGACCTCCGAGCCTCTCCCGGGGGGAAAGTCAGGGTTGTCAGGGATCGGCATCATCGGAGAGGGGAACGTCGTTAGATTGTATTTAAGGGCAGCAGTGGCCCGTGCCGGTAAGAGCGGTGGGGCCGGGGGGATTTCGACAGACAACCACGAGGGAAAATTAAATAATTAATTTTCCCTTGTGGTCGTCTGTCAAATCCCCCCCGGCCCCACCGCTCTTACCTGCATGGGCCACTGCTGTTTAAGGGCTGTTGCGTCTCAGATTTTCATGGTCGTGGCTGTCACTGGAGACGAGTATAGCCCCCATGCCCTATGCTTACGGGGCAGCCAGATCTCCCTCCAGATATTAGCGCCAGCGATTGTCTGGTCCATGAAGAATCAATGCTTTTCTGAGAGCGGCTGATTCCACTCCACGACATGGCGTAGCTGTGCGGCCTGAAAGTAGCGCGGGATCTGGGGGAGTGCTAGGCCGCCATATGTTTTGGGCCGGGTAAGTTGTTGTTGGAAGAGACGCAGTTTCTTGCCATCCCAGATGAACCAGTTAATGGCGAGTTGTAGGTTACGGAGGGTCGCTGGCGATGGAGTTAGCGGTATGGTCTGAAATATATCAAGGATGCATGGGAGTATTTTCATTTTGACTGCCGCAATGCGGCCGGTCCATGACAGTCCTGATCGGCTCCAGGCAGAAAGCGTCTTATTGGTCTGAGCGAGGAGGGGGCCATAGTTAGATGTCAGTGTCTTCGCCGGTGTGGAAGCCAGTGAGATACCCAGGTACGGTATAGTCTCCACTGTCCACTCAAAAGGAAACTGCGCTTGTAGTGTAGCTATCAAGGCCTAAGGAACTGAAAGATCCAAAATTTGGGATTTTTGGAGGTTGACTTTGAACCCTGAGACTTTGCTAAACACTCTCATTTCCTCCAGCAGGGGCGGAAGCGAGGTTGACTGGTCTGTCAGGGACAGGATAATATCATCCGCATATAGGCTAATCGTATGTGTGTCAGCCCCAAGCAGGTCCTGGTGACTCGAGGGTTGTCCCTAATTCTCTGCGCCATGGACTCCATGTATAGTGCAAATAGGAGCGGAGAGAGGGGACAGCCCTGACGGGTTCCCAGTGCAATTGGAAATATGGAGGAGGAAGTCCGATTGACTCGAACCAACGCCCTGGGAGCGCTATAAATGCAGCGTATCCAAGCTATAAATCTATCCCCAAATTCGAACCGTCGGAGAGTGGCCAATAAATAGGGCCAGTGAACGTAAGCAAATGCCTTTTCTGTGTCGATGGAGAGGAGGATGGCCTCCTTCCGGGAATGCTGGATACGGTCGTGAGGTGAAGGAGGCGTTTTGTATTGTCCCCACATTGATGTGCCGATTGATCGGGGTCTATCAGGCACGGCATAATAGGGTTTAGTCGCGCTGCTAGAATGCCTGCAAATAGTTTAGCGTGGAGAGGTGTGGTGCAGAGGCCAGGGCAGCTGACTTCGGAGCACAGGGTTCACGGTTCGATCCCCGGCTCCGGCGGCAGCTCAGCTCAGCACCATGTGACTCTGGGCAATAGCTCACTTAATTCCCACCACGGCCCCCAGCGCCTTGAGACCCGTAAGGGTGAGTAGCTGCGCTATATAAAAACTGACTTTTTTTAGCGTCCGTGTTGAGCAATGAGATGGGCCTGTAGGCTCAGCAGTCTTTGGGATCTTTCTGTGGCTTGATAATCACCAAGATGGAGGCCTCAATCATGGTGTCTGTAAGAGAGACGGACTCTAGGAAGGAATTAAATATTCGAGTCAGTATTTATTTTTTTATTTTATTTTATTTTGAGAGTTTTATATAGCGCTGGCTAGACCCGGAGGTATCAGAGCGCTTTACATTAGGTTCCACAATGTTACAGAAAACGGTAAACAAATTACACTTTACATCAAAAATAAGCAACATATTGAGAGAGAGAGTAAAGGTGAGACAGATAGAGCGGAGGGGGGGAAGTGTGAAGGGGGAGGATGGGTGAAAAGACGGCAGGAGAGACGAAAGGAAGTCTGCCCAAAGACCGACTGGGTAGGTGACGTCCGAGGAGGGAATCCACAGCCCGTCTCCCCAATAGCTAAACAAGGTAGCTTCATCGGGCATCAGTCAAATAGCTATGTCTCAACTGGCGAGGGAAAGGATTACAAAGAGCGATAAGTGGATAGGAAAGTGTGGGAAGTATGAGTAAGGCAGGGTGAAGGCAAAGGTCAGTAGCTATAGAGAGGAGAGGAGTAGGGCGGAGAGAGGTAGGGTGAAGGGGAGGAAGCAAATATCGCTGGCTAGACCCGAAGGTATCAGAGCGCTTTACATGAGGATCAGAGAGTTACAGGTTACAAGAGTTATTAGCGTGTACACACTTCTTAAGGGGAGAGAAAGGAAGAGGGGGAATGGTAACAGGGGTAAGAAATGCAGGTGGAAGACAGAACGGGGAGACGAGGAGAACAGTGTCCGATGTCCAGCTGGGTAGGTGCCGGCCGAGGGGTGAACCAGAGCCAAAACTCCTCTATAGCTGCATAGGACAGCTCCACCGGGCATCGGCCACGGTTGCTCGGGCACCACGTAATAAACAGACAGTCATGGATTCCGCCCAGTGGGCATCGTCAAAGTTCCATTGAGAGCACCTATCACGGAGTCACTGGAAGCGATATCCGCCTTAACCTCCAGCTCGCCCCCAGGTCAGGGGTGATGAGAGGAGGGGTGGAAGGGACAGATTCCAAAGTCTGCAGAACTTCCCCACTGCGAGGCATTAATTACACAGGAGGCCTTAGACACACAGGCGCTAGATGTATTGCTGATTTGGCTGTCTGGGGTCCCGCTAGCATGATGGAGCAGGTGCTGTGAGGGTCAAACAGCACAGGTAAAAGCAGAGCCCCACAAGTGCTAGTCGCCATCTTGTATACATTCTGCACTCAGTTGTACTCAGTGGTGTTTGCCAGCACGGGATGGGTCACTGGGCAGTTGTAGCGGTGATAGTAACAATAAAAACAGAGCAGGGGCCTCCAAAGCAGAATGCAGGAAGTTAAAGTACCACCTAACACATAGTACATATTGAGGCTGTTATACTAACAGTGATTTGCACACTCAAGGAGATTCACACGGTGATCTGCACACCACCGTTTCAAGATTTCAAGCGGATCGCAACAGTGATTCGCACACTCAAGCAGATCAACACAGTGATCTGCACACCATTGGAAAAGACGTCAATCAGATTGCAACAGTGATTTGCACACTCAAGCAGATCACGCATATTTTTTTTTTTTTGCCTTAGTTCTTATACAGCTCAAGTTAGGTGATCTTCACATTTTTTTTTAATTTTTTTTTATTTTAAAAAAGGTGTCATACACTGTGTAAAGTATCTTAGTATTTAAGGCATTAAAGTTTCTACAGACAGGCAATCTGTTACTCCTCCTCCTTCTTTCCTGGACTCGGCTGGAGAGCCACCAGTCAGATGGGAAGTTTGGTTTGACGCGTTTCAAACTTACCTTGGAGCCATTGGGGCCGCTAGATTCAGTAATGAACGGGAAAAATTTCTGCTTCTTCACTCTCTTGGCTTCGAAGGCAGATCCATCTATAAACACCGTCCTGAAGTTGTTCATCTTCCTGCGGATGATATTGACGATTACCAAGACACAATCACCAAACTTAAAACAAGGTTTCACAAACAACCAAGCTTGATGGTTGTACGACACAAATTTTTCAAGAGACAGCAAAATGAAGGTGAAGATGTTGATGTATACATCTCCGCATTACGTAAGTTGGCATCTGACTGCCAATTTGAAACATTCAATGATCAATTGATCAGGGACCAATTTGTTTGTCACTGCAGGGACAAACAAATCCGTCAGAAGCTCTTATCTCTTGCAAATCCAGATTTGGATGAAACGATTAAAATTGCTAAAAGCATAGAGACTTCACAAGTGTCTTTGAAAGAGTTAGAGGATAAACATGTCGATCCTGTCAATGTTGTCTCTAATAATTTTAAACCGAAACAAGGTGATCTTCGAAAATCTTCTTGTAAAAACTCTTCTAGCAAAAACTCTAGCTCATGGAAAAGTACGTCCGAAGTTCAAAACTTCAAACAAATGTGTAACAGGTGTGGTAATTCGCCACATCAAAAGGGTACCAGATGTCCGGGTGCCAATGTGGTCTGTAGTTACTGTAAAAAAATAGGACATTTTGCGAAGGTTTGTTTCAAAAAGAAATTCAATGAG
Organism: Calotriton arnoldi; assembly: GCA_963921515.1. NCBI lineage: Eukaryota > Metazoa > Chordata > Amphibia > Caudata > Salamandridae > Calotriton > Calotriton arnoldi. The sequence goes on from CAWUFW010002099.1 coordinate 1,137,341, forward strand.
CAGAAAAGGTCTGTTGCCTGTGTTTTGGAGTCGGATTATGAATCTGATTCTGAAATTGTTTCTGTAGTCACTGAAATTATTGATCATATTTCTAATGTCAATGATCCCATTGAATGCGTTGATCCTATTGTGGAAATTGCTGTAGGTGGGAAACCACTTAACCTTCTGGTCGATTCTGGAGCAAGAATTACCATGTTGACAAAAGAGTTATTTCTTGAAACATGGGGTGACAGATCTCTTCAACCTCCGGATCGTTCACCAGTCTCCTACGAGGGTCGCAAAATCGATCTTATGGGTTACTTCGAGGATGATCTAATTTTTAAAGATAGGAAAATTTCAGGAAAAATTTATGTTGCGGTCAAGGGATTGAATATCCTGGGGTGGTATCACCAAGGCCTGTTTGGCATGATCCTCAAACCTGGATGTGCTGAACAGGTTCTTGTAGTTTCTGAAGGGGAATGGTTGGTCAAGTGGGAGGATCTTTTTCCATCAGTTTTTTCTGGTAACCTTGGGACTATTCGTGGTTTTAAGCACAGAATTATTGTCAAAGACGGAGCTTCTCCGGTAAAACACAAATTAAGGGGTGTACCTTTCAGCGTGCGAGATGATCTCGAAACAGAGCTGAAGTCTCTGTGCGATCAAGGGATAATTGAGCCAACAGAATCTTCTTTGTGGCTTTCGCCTTTGGTCGTCGCACGCAAGAAATGTGGCAAGTTGCGCGTTTGTGTGGATTTGAGGTCTCTTAATAGAGAAATATGGATAGATTCTCACCCACTACCCAAAATTTGTGATCTTTTTTCAAGTGTCAGAGGGTCACGCTATTTTTCTAAACTGGATCTAGCCAGTGCATACCATCAGATTGAGCTTGACCCAGAATCTCGTCACCTCACTGCATTTATATCTCCTTTAGGCATATTTCAATATAAACGGATGCCGTTCGGACTTGCTTGGGGGTATCGATGGCGTTCTTGTGTTTCAAGACGATGTCCTCATACACACTAAAGACATTCCTTCACATAATTTTCTACTGAGGAAGGTTCTGGGGATTTTCAAAGATCATGGTGTAGTAGTTAAGTCAGAAAAATGTAAGTTTCTGTGCGATGAAATCGAATATTTAGGTCACCACATTTCTGGAGAGGGTATTAGACCCAGACAAGGATTGCTAGATGCGATTATTTGTGCTCCTGCTCCTATAGACAAAACGGGAGTAAAGTCTTTGCTAGGTTTGCTCGAATATTATTCAAAGTTTATTCCTAACTATGCTTCTATAGTACGCCCCATTAGCTCGTTGCTCAGGAAAGGTGCAATTTTTGTTGGTCAGAACAGTGTGCTTCGGCTCTGAGTCTTGTTAAAGAGTGCCTTGTCAATAGTGGTGCTCTTAAGCCTTATGATCCTTTGTTACCAACCTGTATTACGGTTGACGCTAAGTCAAGTGGGTCTGGGGGAGTTTTGACCCAAGATTCACCGGGTGGTGAAAATACGATTGCTTTTGCATCTAGAGTCTTAAGGAATGGGGAAATTCAATACTCTGTAATAGAAAAAGAGTTATTGGCTTGTCTTTGGGCAATTGAAAAGTTCCGTTCCTATGTCTGGGGAAGACGTTTTTGTTAAGGACGGATCATAAACCTCTGGTTAATATACTTAGTGCGGGCACCAGTAAATGCTGTTCTCCGAGGATTCTCAGGATGGTTTCTCGCCTGATGCAATACCAATTCGATGTCGTTCATGTGTCTGGGGGCAGAAATGTCAGAGCTGATTTTTTTATCTAGGTTCCCCATGGGTGATAAAGGAAAAGAGTCTTATGTTGCGGATTATAGTAATGAGGATTCAGATGACTGTTTTATTGCTGCAATTGACTTACCTGAGCATAGTCTTGGTACCGAGGAAAGTTGGTTAGATGCACTGTCTAATGATGAAGTATTGCAACAAGTGTGCGAGTATGCAAGAACTGGTTGGCCTAGGGAACGTGTTCTCCCTCAATGTTTGCAACCTTTCTGGAAAGTTGAATCTGAAATTTCAATGGAGGGCGGTGTTTTGATACGTGCAGACAAACTTATTCCTCCACAAAGCCTTAGAAGAAGTATTATTGTTAAAGCCCATGAGGGTCATTTGGGTTCGACACTTACCAAGCGTAGAGTTCGAGATTGTTTTTGGTGGCCCTCCATGGACAGTGATGTGCATGACGTGGTCGATGTGTGCACAATATGCAGGTCTGCTGACAAGGGTTTGAAAGTAGTAACACCACCCTTCATCCCATTGAATGTCCATCTGCACCTTGGTCCAAGTTGGGGTTGGACATTGTAGGTCCTTTAGAAATTTTACAAGGAGGTTCTCGTTTCATTGTGGTGTTAATAGATTACGCATCGAAATGGCCCGAGTTAAAATTTGTCAAAGAGATTTCCTCGGCTAGTGTTATTGTTTTTTTAAAGGATGTGTTTATGAGGGAAGGTTTTCCTGAAACGGTGGTGACAGATAACGGCACACAGTTTACCAGTACTGCGTTCGAGTCTTTCTTGCAGTCATGCAACATAAAGCATGTCAAAAGTTCCCTGTACCATCCCCAATCAAATGGTCTCGTAGAACGCATGAATATGGTTGTGGGAGACTGCATCAGATGGGCAAAACATTCCAACTGCGATGTGGTGAACTCTGTAAATAGCATGCTTTGGTTCTACAGGACCACTCCACACTCCACGACTAAAATTTCGCCTTTTGAACTATTGAGAGGGCGAAAAGCAAACACTAGTTTTAGACCAGCATGGATGAACAAGTGGGTCAAATCCGTTCACAATGTTGACAGTCTTATGGAGGTGGTGAAAGAGAATGTTTTGGACTGCCAAATTAAACAAAAATCTTGGTTTGACAAGAAGAAGTCTGCAAAAATTGTACCTGTATTTATAGGGGATTTGGTCCATGTTAAATCTTCCATTCATGTTAAGAAGGGAGAGAGTAAGTTTGGTCCACCTGTTTTAGTCACGCGGGTGGGGAAAAATGCTGTACAGGTTGAGGGAGGCAACTGGTGGAATGTAGGAAAGATTGTAAAAGTGAAAAATGTCGTTCCATGTTCCTCAAATTTACCTTCGTCTTCCGAGACTGTGAGTCTCCAAGTTCCTTTTAGAAGGAGCACAAGATCTAAGGTGATCATCAAAAGATACCAATTGTGATGTAATAAGTTTTTATTGTGCAAGCATGTACTATCTTTATGCTTTTATGTTTTGTGTTTTGTTATTGTTTTTTTATTTTTATTGAGAAGAGAGGATATGTTATACTCTCAATGGTGTGCTGCATTCCAGGCTATGACAGGTGGAATGTTGGTGGTTGCCTGGATGCATGGTCACTGGGTTCTGGGTTTTTGAATAGTGCAAGAGGGCAGTTGGGACCCAGCTGTTGGCGATCTTCTTTGCTGTCTCTGCTGTGTAGCTGTCTTGTAATAAACTCAACACAAGTTACTCTCTGTCTGCTGGAGCTTATTACTACAGAGGCAATAAGAGATTCAGACGCGAAAACGATTGGGGAAATTAAAGCCGCCATTTTGGAGTCAGGCAGGGACAGGCAGTAACGCGGGGCCGAAACGCCGTGAGTGTAATTGTCAAAGTAGCGGACCACAAACAAAGTGTACCTTGAGCAGAAAGGTGTACAAGGCTTCCCTCATAGGCAGCAGCCGCTCGGTGAGGGTAAAAGAAGTACTCTTAGGCTGGAGGTGCAGCGATCAGTGCACCCACCATTTTGAGTCCGATGCCTATGCATGCCGATCCGGTGATACAATCCGGTGGTCTTAGGCATGCAATGATCCCTGTTTTCCGTATCACACACCGTATGCGCATCTCACTTCTTGAGGGGGGGGGCACCGTCTGCTGGGTAAACGGAGGTCGATGCCATCGCGGAGCACCTCCCTCGGTCACCGGTTGCAGTCTCGCAGCTCCCCAGGCGTAATTCCTGACAGACGGTTTTATAGAATATGGGGGTAAAGCCATCCGGTCCTGGCGCCTTAGAGGGTTTGAGGTAAGCGATAGCCGCGATTACCTCTTCAAATCGTATGTGTTGGTCAAACTAAGACGCAAGGTCTGGGGGGAGGCCTGTCAAAGGGATCGCTCACAGAGAGGGTTTGGCATTCCCAGCCGGGGCGCCAAGGCCAGCATACAGGCCGCTATAGAAATCTTTAAAGGCCTCGACTATCTCTGGATCCGTGTGAACTTCTGCCTCATTGAGAGACTCGGACATTGTCTTGCCACGTAGTCTATGTGCCAGCATGCGGCCACAACGGTCCCCGCTTAAATAACATTTATGCCAGAGCCTTAAAAGGGCGTATTCCACCCAGTCCAAGCCAAGGCGCCTTAAGAGAAGCCTCTGCTTCTCAAGTTCCCTCCAGACCGTTGGGGCCCCCGTGCGTTTGTGGATCGACTCTAGTTCGGAGACCGCTTGCTGAAGCTGCCGTCTCTTCTCCAGGCGTAGTCTGTTTTCGGCCGCCGCAATAGCAATCAGCTCACCCCTAAGTACAAGTTTAAGCGCCTCCCAAAGCGAGGAGAGACGAGTCTCCTCGCTGTCGTTATGGCGGAGTTAGTCCCCTATAACCGCGGATAGCCGCTACTGTCTGTGTGGATTGAAGCAGAGCGTCTCGCAGTCGCCATCGCGAGGACCGGGGTTGTGCAATGTTCATCTGTATTGTTATTGCTATCGGTGGATGATCAGACAAGGATCGGGGTTCTATGCTCGCCTCTCTGACAAAGGCTGTAAGGGCTGGAGATGTGAGAAAGTGGTCAATTCGAGCAAATGTAGTCTCTTGTGGTGTCGCTAGATATTGCAGAGCGTATCGTCAGCCATTTGAAGCGGGCAGACGTGAAAGCCCCTGCTTGGGAGGAGCGCTGGCTAGAGCAGTCTATGTTGGGCTCCATGACCAGGTTTCAGTCACCCCCAAATTAGGATTGCTGAGTCAGGGGTAGTAAGGATTGTCGCCAGGGCATTAGTGATGAAGGGCTCTTGCCTGTCATTTGGTGTGTACATGTTGGCCAGGGTGAAGTTGTGGGCGACCCATCGCCAATACTCTCCCTTTGATTTCCATGAACGTGGAGATAAGCTTGCCATGGAACTTCTGGGCAAAGAGAATAGCTACTCCGTTCTTCTTCGCCGGGCTTGAGGACCAGTACGGTTAGGGGAACTAGCACGATCGCATGCGAGGAGTATCTTTAGCAAGTAAGTGCGTCTCTTGTAACAAACAGAGGCCACCTCCAGACTGCTCTAGGAGAGACAGCACCGCAGCGCGCTTCACAGGGTGATTTTGATCCGACATTTAAACTAACAATGCGTAGGTCTTGAGACATGTGGCTAGGGCATGAGTTGCATGAGTACCTACCCCCTCAAGTGCCGCCTGGGTAGGGTGTTAGGTGCAAGAGTGGGGGGCCATATCGGGGTATCGCTGCAAGGACTTAGTTAGTAACAATGGTGCAGAGGAGTAAGAATGACAAGATAGAAAAGACCCCAGAAAGAACAAATGAAGAATGGAAAGAACAACATTGTAGGACCAAAGTTCGTCGGAACAGCAAGGTTATTGGGGGGCATCGTCCAGTAACGGCATCTGTAGGTACCCGGAGGGACTCCAGGGACTCGCAGGCACCATCAGGGCAGGGCATCAGGAGAAACAGTCTTGCTGCGCCCTGGTCCCCCCGATGCCGCCACTTTGTTCCACGACAGCCCCTTAACTGCTCATTATTTCGAACGATCCCTTTTCATTTCACGATGCTTCAGATGGGTGGATTCTCCTGAGAGCGCCTGGAGCACTGATTGTCGCTCTTTGGACATGGTATCTGGGTCCGGCTTTGTGCTACTGAAGGTTCCCTTGACTCCCTTCCAGCCCGGTTTCTTTTGCATTCTGCGATCGGGGAGTGGGCCTGTCCCTGGGATTCCGTATGCTCATTGATAAGAAGCAAGGCACAGGCTTCTTTGAGGGATCTCAATTGATGCAGCACTGCCTTGTTGCAAAAATTGAACCAGAAGGGGTGTCCCCATGAGTAAGTTATGCCTGCTTTTCGCAAGTGGTCAGTGACCGGGCTGAAATCTTAAAATTTTTGCAGGGTGATCCGGACGAGGTCAAACGGTTGCAGGGTGACATGGACCCAACTCCTAACATCACCTACGCACGAGAAAGGGCATACACTGGACCTCATTTTCTCCAACGACCCTCTCAGATTATAGTCTCTAAACTTATCCCAGTACCTTGGACAGACCATTCTTTAATCACGTTTAGCTTACCAAAACCTCTGCAACCGAAAAAAACCATAGTACAAACTATCACTACTAGGAGCTGGATCAAATTGGATCCTAAAACGTGGCAGTCAGTTTTGAAGGATAATATCCCCATCTTTTCTGGAAAAATAGATGAGAAATACCAGCAATGGGAAAACTGGATCACCCAATCAGCCGACATTTGTGCTCCTAAGAGAACTCTTAACAGTAAATCTCACCCCAAAACTACCCCATGGTACAACGAACAGCTCTCCGCATTGAAAAAACAATGCAAGAAATTAGAGAGATGCTGGAGGAAAAACTATGATCCATCCCTCAAGTCTGATTACAAGCTGTTAATCAGAACTTATCACAATGAAATGAAGGCAGCCCAAGCTAAATATCATGAAGGTAAAATCGCTCGGGCAGCAAATTCCCCCAAAGAGCTATTTAAAGTTGTCAAAACTTTGACCAACCCTCATGAAAGCTCCAACGTCCCCCCTACATCTGTCAAGAGATGCAACGATATAGCGGCCTTTTTCTCTAATAAGGTGACAGAAATATACGATCAGTTCCCGAAAAACAGAGAACATGTTACAGTTAAAACAAGTAAGATATCCTCATCTTCTTCATTAGCTCAATTTCCTAGATTGGAGGAAGAAAATGTCCGACATTTAATTACTACTACCAAATCCGGCTCCCCGATGGACACAGCACCCCGCGTCTCCTAGCGGATGCACTGGAGATCCTTTTACCATCGGTGACTGAATTACTCAATCTATTTCTAGATTGGGCTCTAGTCCCCAAATCGTGGAAGCACGCATTCATTAAGCCACTACAAAAGAAAGCCAATCTCGACCCTACCATTTATAATAACCTGTGTCCCATCTCCCTCTAACCGTATCTTGGTAAACTCTTGGAGAAGCATGTTAATAATTCCCTCACCAACTTCTTAGATACCAATGACATCCTTCATCCCACCCAAATGGGCTTTCGAGCCGCACACAGTACTGAGTCGGCACTACTGAAGGTCACTGAGGAGCTAAAGACGATACTCGATGAGGGAGGGTCAGCCGCCATCCTCCTGCTGGACCTCAGCGCCACCTATGACACCGTAGATCACTCTATCCTAAAAAGGAGATTAGGGGAGGTTGGAATTCAGGGTAAAGCCTTGGATTGGCTTGCCTCTTTCCTGGAAAACAGAACCTTCCAGGTGATGGAAAGGGACTGTGTCTCAGATCACCTCCCTAACACATGAGGTGTTCCGCAGGGCTCGTCCCTTAGCCCGACTTTATTTAATATCTATTTACGACAGCTTGCCGAGGTGGTGCAGGAATTTGGAATATCAGTGGTGTCATATGCTGACGACATCCAACTGGTTGTGTCCTTTACCAACGTCTGCAACCATAGCAACTATCAGCTGCCCCTTTGTCTGGAGAAAGTGGTCAACTGGATGTCTAACAGCTGTTTGAAGCTGAATGGTGGGAAAACAGAGCTTAAGTTGCTGGGAAACCTGGACATCCATACACCCCTGACACAGTGGCCCAACTGTATGGGAGATCCACCTACCCCCAAACCAGCTATAAAAAACCTTGGAATCTGGCTGGAGGATACTCACGCTGGATTGCCAATCCAAGAAGCTCTCAGGGATCTGCTTCGCCCTTCTTAAAATGTTAAGGAAAATCATTGAAGTGATTCCTGAGCACCTGAAGAAAACTGTGATTCAATCCCTCCTTATCTCACGACTGGACTACGGCAACTCGCTGTATCTGGGGTCAACAAAGTATGTAATAAAGAGACTCCAAGTGGTACAGAATGTGGCAGCTAGACTCCTGCTGAAAATCCCCTACCGCGTCTCTGCAAAGGAACCACTTAAACAGCTGCATTGGTTGCCTGTCGATGCCAGAATTAAGTTTAAAACCCTCTGCATAGCTCACAGAGCCATTAATAATACTGGGCCAGTGTTGGAACCGGGGTTACCGAGTCCGACACGGTAGCATGGCGTGAAGCGGGAAAGGCACGCGAAGGCAATGTGTAAGGCAGTTGTGCAGCACACTCTCACTTTGACTCACAAATGCGAACGCAATAACATGACACCACACCAGGCTTTTGTATTTAAAATCAAGATCTTTTATAAATAACTTAAGTTGGCATCAGAAAAGACAGGTTAATTCAGATCTACATTCAAATTCATTATATTACTCAACTGGTGCACATTTTAAATAAAGCTGCATAGCTCATCAACATTGTAGGCCACTAAGAGGCCGCAGGAATTATCTCCTACACGTAGCACTTAATAATGATCTCAAGGTACGTTAATAAAACATAGGCCTAAACATACAGTTCACTTTAGCATATTCAATTATTTAAAAGAAGGCTTTTCACGTTACATTTAAATAGGCCTGCATTAATCTAGGCGCACCCACATTCAATACAGTGGGCGTCGCAACTCCAGTACACCTGTAACATAAAATACTTCAACTCTTGGCGGTGTACACTTCAGCTCAACTCCATTAAACACTTTCCCCTTGTGGTAAGTTAAAACCATGGCCTAGGCAGTAATTATAATAGGCATCGGCATAAATTATTAAATACTGTGGGCATCATCATTACCTGAATGAACTATGTGGGGAATCCCTCAACATGTCTTGTATTCTGGGGCTTCTAGGTCCCTCAGGGGTTAACTCCGGCCAGGCCCACTCCTCTCTGGGGCCTCGCAGGACTAAATTCTTAAGGGTTAATAGTGGCCCCCAGCCCCCAGTGGCGTCTTATGGGCCCTAGGGGCCTCCAGGGCTCACCTGCGGTGTGGTCGTTGGTCGCGCTTCAGGGCGACTGGCGATCTTCCGGGCCGGCCCGTGTTCTGTCGGGCGGGGCCCGGTCGGGGGTGCCTCGGCCTTCTGGCCGGTGTTGCGGGTCGTTGCGGGGGCCGGTATTGCCTTCCTCCGGCCCCTGGGATCAGGGAGTAACTCTGCGGCACGTTGCGGGGGCCGGGATCACCCTCCTCCGGCCCCCGGGATCAGGGTATGTGCAGGTGGGGGCTCAGGGTTGCTGGGGAAGGGAGCGGGAGCCGGCAGTCCTCTCCGGCCGGCTCCCCGTCTCCCTCTGCACTGCCGGGGCTCTTCCCGGGCTTCCTTCGGCGCTGGGGCGTGACTGGGGGCCGGCGCCCAATCGGTGTGCGGCCTTCCTGGGTCACGCCCGGCGACCTCTGGTTGCTCGGCAACGGCGTCTGCGGGGCCTGGAGGCCTCGCTGCTGATCGCGTCGGCGATTTCTTGGGCCGCGACGGCGGCGGGTGCAATTCTTGGGCCGCTGCGGCGACGATTCTTTGGCCGCTTCGGCGGCGGGGGCAATTCTTGGGCCGAGACGGCGATGATTCTTTGGCCGCAACGGCGGCGGAGACGATTCTTCGGCCGCGACGGCGGCGGGGGTAATTCTTTGGCCGCTTCGGCGGCGGCGATGATTCTTTGGCCGCGACGGCAGCGATGAGGGCCCAGTCTCTGGAGGCTTCGGTGAGGGCGCGGACGGCGCTCCTCACCTCACACACCTGAGGGGCTTCCTTTACCTCAGCGCTTCCCCCGATGAGGGCGCGACGGCGCACCTCACCACACGGTGCCTCTTCTCAGGCGGCGGCCGCGGCGGTGATCTCCTTCATAAGGTCAGTGACCTGAGGGGCAACAGAAAGCAGGGTGCACCAGCAGCCTGTGGGCAGGGCTGACTGGCAAAGTACTTGGGGGCAGCCCAGCAACAGGCAAAAGTGAATAGGGGTGAAGGTTTAGCGCTTCAGGGTACGGCGCTTTACCTGGTGATCCCCAGTTGGGCAGTTCTAGGCTTTAGGCCTTGCTGGACGGTCAGGCCTCCTCAAGTTAAGGGTCTTGCGACTGCTTCAGCTTGGTTGCTTCTTAGGCGCTTCTAGTTGTAAGTTTCTTGTCAGAAGTTCCTTGTTATAGGTTCCTTGTCAAAGTTTCCTGTCAGAAGTTTCTTCTTATGAAGGGGGGGGATGAGTTGGTGGTCTGGGAGTGCTTGGTGTTCCTCCCCGCACGCTGAAGGTGGTTCCCTGGGTTCCCTCACACTGGGCAAGGTCAGTGGGTGGTGGGCGTTCCTCAGCTATCTTACTACAGCAGGGCCTCAGCCCTGTCAGCAGCAGTAGTGTAGGTCTCCCCCTAGGCCCTAAAGCCTATACTCCGGCGGAGGTTCTCCCAGGTTCAGTGGTGCCTCATCAACTGACTAGAAAGTTTTCCCTCCAAGCCTTTTATACTCCTAGGTCAGGTGACTCTCCCAAAGGCGGCAAAACATAACTCCTCCCACAGCCCGGAAGGTTCTGGAACCTTCTACATGCCTGGCTATGTGGCCCAGAGGCGGGGATGGAATGGATACTGTATCCCTATACCCCAGCCTGACCCTGGCTACTAGTGTGTATGCGTGTCAGGCCCCTCTGCAGTAGCAGGGGCCTGTGGCAGCCATCTTGAGTGAGAGAGAGCACCTGCACCTCAGCACTGGCTAGCAGTGGCAAGGTGCCCAGAGACCTAGGTCCAGTAAAAATATGGTGGCAAAAAGGAGGCGAAAAAGGAAAAAAAATAGGGAAGGACCACCCTAGGGCTGACAGGTCTAACAGCCAGAAAAGCTGAGGAAACTGATATCTAGGTACACCCCGACTAGACACCTCAGATCCTCCCAAAAACAGCTCCTTAGGACAACCAGAATTAAAAGGGCTAGATGGGGCGGCAGATCTTTCGCCCATCTGGTATCCAAGTTGTGGAATGCCCTCCCACTGGAAATCTGAGCTATATCCAATGAAACCTCTTTCAGAAAAAAACTAAAAACCTGGCTATTTCCCCGCTAAATACGCGTTTGTTCGGCACCTCACTGGCAGAACCTCTTTTAGCGCTGGGAAGCCCTAGGGCAGCCATGCGCTCTACAAATCCCTTACAATTACAAAAAAAATCCCTTACAATAGAGCACCGGCGAGTGACCTTGGAAATGTCGGGGGTGTGCCTCTCGCGATTTCTTTAAGATGTCTTTTTTTCTTTGAAAATCGTGTACGCACACCAGTATGTCAGCTGGCTGGTTCTTTTCGGACCTAGGAGGCCCCACCCTATCGACACGGTTGAGCTATAATTTTGTCTCTTCTGAGGGGCCTAATATATGGTGAAAGAGTGCTATAACATAGTTTCGGAGATTCGCCCCTCACCCTGCATCGGCACTCCCCATATGCATATATTATTCCTGCGGTAACGGTTTTCCAAATCTTCATTATGTGCCTGTAGGTCTAGCTGTTGCTCCTTGAGACGCAGGACCTCCTGTTGGAGCCACTCCATCTCCTCCTCCCGGGTCGTTTCTTGATCTTCTAGTGCGGCCAGCCTGTCTTCTACCACTTCCAGATCGCGACGGACCTCATGTAGGTCTGCTGCAAGTTCCGTCTTCATGGATTGGAGGTCTCCTCTGAGTGATGCAAAAAGGGATTCCAGAAAGGACTTTGTGACGGGACCCTCTCCGCCTTCTGATCCCCCTGGCTCCTGATTGCTTCTCCTCTGTCGCTGATCCCCCTTGTTTCCCAAACATGTCTTTGAGAGAGCGATCTTTTTTTGATGGGTTCACCGCCATGATGCAGACCCGTTGCGGCACACCGCCAGGAGATCTGGGTGCGCGACAGGGGCAGAGGTGTATTGGTGAGGATTCCGATGTCGCCCTCTGTGGGGGTGTCCAGGTGTGGCCTTCACCCAGGCACTCTGCCTCTCGCTTTGCTGATCCAGTTGTGGGGCCTCCCGGATGGCCCAGCTGGAGAGCCAATGGGCCACAACAACTTGGTACGCAACCCCGGCCCAACGCCCCGGTGGGGAGCAGCAGCCAGCAGCCGCTACAGAGGACCGCTGGGGTCTCTTTAGCAGGAGACCGTAAGAGGCGGTGCAATTCTCCGGGGCCTCCGCGGGTGTCACCAAGGAAGGGAGGCACGGGAGACTATATCTGCTCCCCTTCCCTCCCCTCTATTCCTTCTGGTAATTTTGCTGTGATTTTGTGTGGGTGGGGGGAGTTCCAGGTAAACTTTTAGTCGGGTGGGTCACTGTTTCCCCTCCTGCTCCATCAAGGCCTGGGCAACAGCAGCCCCCGGGAGCCCTGCAGTGTTCCTCAGGGACACAGACTCGGCTTGTGGCGGAGGGAGGTCCTCCTCCCTCCCCTCCGTAGGGGCTCACAATCTGACAGTCCCACAGGTAGTTCCGTAGAGGGCTGGGCTCAGGCAGCTGCCCCGATATTTGATCTCCCCACCGGGCCTACGTGCAAGTCCTGGGTGGTTCCGTCTGCCCAGAAAAATCAGAAGGCCCTAACCTCGGCCTCCATGGCCCCCGGCTAAGCTCCTGAGGGTGGGGGGAACGGGACCTGCCCACTCCCCTCGTGCCTGGCCCGCTCTCCTCACTTCGCCGGCCACCCTGGAATCTGGGCGGCCTCCCCGGGCCCTCAGTCTTGGATTCGCCCTCTATGCCAGAGGGCCCGCTGCCCAGCCGGTGCCAGTCACCGGGGCTCCTCCATCATTTCCCGTCCGGGAGCGGCTCGGGCTCTCACAGGATACTGTCTGCTCTCAGCCGCCACACCTTCCCGAGCCCGGCTGGGCTCCACCGATAGCAGGCGCCCACGCAGTCAGCCACCACGCATGCCCGCAGGCCTCAGTGCACAGTGCTCCAGGCGCTGGTGGCATTATCCAAAGGTGCCGGTCAGCACCTCCGCCGTATTACATACCATGAGTCGTCTGATCATCTGGGAGCCCCAGTAGGATCGTCTGGGTGGGGCTGTTAGACTGAAAAACGATGCTACAGTGGCGGCGGCACGGAGAGACCGAAAGGAACGTCTCAGCCGTCCGCCATCTTGAACACGCCTCTGCATATAATTTTAATACAACAGTAGGGGTTCTTTCGGGGAGGCAGGTGTACCCTTTTTTAGGCCAAAGCCTACCAAACAGTGGAGATGTCTGGTTGTGAAAAGACTTATTGTGGGCATTCTGAAAGCTTACTGGGAATTCATTCTACTTTGGGAAAGAGATCTGGCACTGGGAACCTGGTTGGCAAGGACCCAGTGCACTTACAGTTCGAAAATGCGTCAGGCAAAAAGTGGGTGACTGACCATGTCAAAAGAGGCACTTTCCTACACCACCACAGAGTCAGTGTGAACACTGTCGGGTAAAACAGTGTCCATACCGTCGAGGGGAGTATAATTTTGACATAAACCGAGGCAACATAATCTTATCAGGATCTTTCCACTCCTGCTTGATCTGTGAAGAACTGATGGTTAGATAATCCAGTACAAGACGGCCTCTGAAATTGCCTCAACAGGGATTCTGCAGAGGTTCCTGGCTTATCAATAGGAGGAAAACCCATATTCTCTCTTATATGGGCCAACAGATCTCCAAGCATCTCCTTAGAAACATACTTCCCTTTTAAATCAGCAGGGATTGGGTCTTCACCTGAAGAGTCAGAGACCCCAGAAAGAAACAATGCCCCTGTACCCATTCTGTGAAAAACGGATGGCGCTTTTCCCTTGACGGCAGCAAGATTTCCAGAACAATCCTACGGATTCTTTTCTCCGCCACATGCTTCTTCCTACGTTTGGGGACAAGAGAAAGGGCAGAAGAGGAAAAAGTGGTGAATGGAGAGGGAGAAACATTCCTCTGTTTTGCTAAATGTTTCCCCATGATGCCCAAAGGACAGCCAAAAAGCACAAACACAGCATAAATGTATCAACAAAAGCCTTTTACCTCTGGCTTTAAATATGCAGTATCAAGTGCGCTTCCATGCACATCCAAGTAGAAAGGATGGGCATGCGCTGTCCAGGGCTTACACTAAAGTGCATGCGTTGGCTCAAAGGCACTCCCTCCCTTCACCCGATCTACCGGAGGGAGCGTTGAAGACAAGAACAAAATGGCCCCATCGGCCACAAGCAAGGAAGGAGGCGTCCTGGGGGCCACAGTAGGAGATAACACTATATTCTTTCTCCTCCTGTCAACTGCTCCCCCAATGGAGACGGGGCCGAAAACAGTAGGAGATACTGCTATATCCTTTCTCCTCGTCAGCTGCTCCCTCAATGGAGACTTGCCCCCTTTCAATCCCAGCAAGAAATGTGAGCCAAGATCCAAACAAACTGAAGCCCCAGACAGCAGGGACATCCTGGCACCCATTCCAGTCACAGGAAATAAAAAACAAGAGGAGCCAGGAGTACCAGCCCCCTTTATGGCACCCAGGTTGGGGCTGACCCACAAGGTTCCTCTGTTCTTTGTTCCCATCATAAGGTGACATAACCTTGGGGGCAATGCCAAGATGGCGGCCGCATCAGACGCACTTTGAGCGAGCTCCATGCTGGGCCCGCTCAATATCCTTAATTTATCTCGACCATTCAGCCTGCTGACACCACAGACTGCCCGGGCTGCCCTGCCCTGAGGATGATATGCTTCATCATTGGGTTCCCTCCTCAAACCCAGACCGCAAGGTACCTGGTGTGGGCTACAACTTCCCGTGGAGGAGCTGAGGTGTTTTAGAGATGAGCGATGTGAACAGGTAAGTAAGGGACAGAGTACAAAGAAAGTATGAGAACAGCATGACTAAAATTATCTCCAGAGGGCCGATTCAACTTTGTTCAGTGGCCCCCTGGGACAGAGTTAAAATGTGAGGACGAGGGAATTCAAATAAATATACCCCTGTAGGTGGTCAACACATTTTTGCCCATTGTTGACCTCAATTTGTCATTTGTCAGGGCATACACGGGCACTACGATTATATAACTTGTGTTTGCAATCCTTTTTGGGGCTTACTACAGCTCCTTCTTACCTCTTCACCACGGCCTTGGCTCAGATCGCTACACTGACGTGCCCTCCCTTCATATTGGTTCCTGTGGTTGTCCTTTAGGCAATAACCCCTTATGGTGCATTGGACTCGTGGTTATGTAATCTCCATTGTTCCCAGTAGACTTTACGTGAGGTGCTAGCTCATTGTTATATGTCACACAGGATTGGGGATCAAAGCATAGACACCCGCACTAGTCTTAACGTCCCTATAAATTATATAGGATAAAAACAAGGTGCAAAGGGCTTGGGACACAATCCCCTAGGTCCCAAATAGAGTGACCAGAGGGAACCTACCCGTCACTCTAATAAAATACAGTCAAAACAGCCCAGCACACTTTCAAATATTGAATGTATTATACATACAGTAGTATAGATTTACAACGAACTGTTGTTTTCCCAAAGAAGAAGGCGATATAATCATGTAATGATGAAATTCATTCTTTATTCATATTCTTTTTTTCTTTTTATAAAATTTGCAACCGCCAAAGCGTTTCGTCCTCAATCGGACTTCTTCAGGGCTGGTTCACTATGATGCACTGTAGGGGCCCGCTTCTCTAGCCAGGTGACAGGAGAGTTGCTGGTTCAGCATGATGCATTGTAGGGACCCAGTTTCTATAGCAGGGGGACAGGTTAGTTGCTTGATTAGTCGTGGGAATGTTGGGATAGCTTTGAAATACAGGAAACGGACAGGAGAGTTGCTGATTCACTATGATGCACTGTAGGGGCCACTCTTCTCTAGCCAGGTGACAGGAGAGTTGCTTGATTAGCTGTAGGCATTGCTTTGACATCTTCAAAATCCAGGAAAGTTTATGCTCTTGTTCAGTATGATGCATTTTAGAGACACTGATTCTCTAGCCGGGGGGACAGGTTAGTTGCTGATTCACTATGATGCACTGTATGGGGCCCTCTTCTCTAGCCAGGTGACAGGAGAGTTGCTGGTTCAGCATGATGCATTGTAGGAACCCAGTTTCTATAGCAGGGGGACAGGTTAGTTGCTTGATTAGTCGTGGGACTGTTGGGATAGCTTTGAAATACAGGAAACGGTCTACATTGCGAAACCCAGACCCTTAATCTCCAGACATTCTTAGAAAGTTCTGGTTATTTTTCGAGTTTTATTTCACTTCACCATGTCTCATATAGCTGATCTCTCCTCTTAGATGAGTAGCATGTTGCTACGCCGTAAGCACCCCTGCACATTATAAATCCCTGATGATATCATGACATTCAATCCTAGAAGAGACGTTTGATAGCACCATATCACTATCGTATGGTTTGAGTAATGGAATCTTGTAGCTTGAAAAGGTCTCTAGTTTTTTCCTTCTTTCTTCCCCATCTCCTACCATTCTTCCTTTCCCTTCCCCTCTCCAGCAGGCATTTTTGTGTCAGGCATAATGTGATGTCCTGATGATGATCCCTACATTCGCTAATGGGATCGACACGTCGTTGACCATAGTACCATGACTCAAATTGTTGGTATATAATTGTTTATGTGAGCATAGGTACTTGACAATATATGTGACATAACCACTGTGTTTTCATTGTATTCACATGGAGAAATGTCTGAACTTATGTTCTTTAACTTCTATTTTGTTTGTTCTCCCACTCTATTAGGAGTCATCTCCAATCCAGCGGTCACTCTCCCCCCTACCACCACTGCACACTCCCCTTCCGATATCCCTCATCCACAGGCACAACCTGTATCCACCGCTTACCTCACTGACAACCCCCGTGACTTCCCCATGCCCAACGTCTTCACCAATCCAGCAGACACTTTCCCCCCTATTATCACTGCCCACTCCCCGTCCGCCGTTGCACACCCACATACACAACCTGCCTCCACCGCTAATCTCATTGACATTCTCCGGAACCGACTTCCTACCTAGAATTTCTCTCCCTCCTCACTTGGACAGTAGACCCTCTGCTCCTCCTCTGAACTCCTTGAATGGGAGCATTACTAATCCGGCTCCCCGCGTCCAACCTCTCCCCTCTCCTAATCCCACTGATTCCGTCCAATCCCTGACCCCTGTTCACTCTCCCTCCATAGACCTGTCATTCTCGACCCCTGCCAAAAACCTTAAACTTTTTCAGCTCAATAACACAGCAACTGAACAGAATGGAGCAGAAAATTAACTCCCTTGCTGCCGATCTCCTATACTTACAACAAGACCTTCTCAACAGGACCAAGCCACCGTGCTCCCTCTCCCCGGGTAGATTTGCTCATACCCCCTCAATGCCTCTCCCATGGCCCCACAGAGCACCCCCGACCCCCAGTCCGTCAACGAGTCAGGCACTTCGACCCAACCGGGATCGGCACCCCTTTCGGTACTGAAACCTGATGTGATCAACGACTCTTACCACGCACTGAGCCAGAAGTCAGCCCCTTTCCCCATCCCTGTTATTGTTGGCACTAACAGAATCCCTAAAACTGTCCACTCGCCTAGACCTCCTGCTCAATACTCCTCTATCCACCTAGCTCCCCCCACCATCAAGGCTCCCCGCCTCTCTCTTGCATGCTCCTAAACTTCAGATCAGCAGTACAACACGCCACAGACATTGCTGAAGCTCTACTCGCTGAAGAAATTGACATCGCTTTCCTCACAGAATCCTGGCTCAATGTCCACTCCACCCCCATTCTTGACATTCTCACCCCTCCAGGGTACAACATCATCAGACAAGACAGGCCAATCAAAACTGGGGGGGGACTAGCCATCATTCACAAAGCAGGAATACAGATTACCAAACTTAAACCTGCAGAATACCTATCGTTTGAATACCTGGGTGTCGAACTCACTTCCAAGGGCACCTCTCCCATCAAATTCCACACCATCTACCATCCTACTGGAGATCGTACCCTTTTCCCCAAAGAACTAACAGACCTAATAACACGTTTCTCCATGACAGACACAAAAGACGTGTTCCTGGGTGACCTCAACATCCACTGGAATGACCCAGAAGACTCCACTGTCCAGAACCTATCCAACCTACTTGAAATATACAATCTCAAACAACTCTGCAATGAACCAACTCACATCAAAGGTGCAACACTGGATGCGATCATTACCAACAATGAACTGGTCTCTCTCAGAGCGATTTCTCCCATTGACTGGTCAGACCACCACCTCATTCTGTTCAAGATTGATGCACTTGTCAGACACCAACCTATTCGTGATGACAAACCTAAGCACTGGACCAGAAACATCAAAGAAGTCCCTTTACCCGAACTTGAATCCAGGATTCATGCCCATCTACAACTCCAACCCTCATCATGGACGGCCGATGACCTCACTACACACTTTAACTCAAAAATGACAGAGGTTTTAGACCAAGTAACTCCACTCAAACTCAAACAAATGAGGCGAACCAAATCTAAACCCTGGTTCAATGTGGATCTGAATAACGAAAGGCGTCAACTCAGACAAACGGAAAGGTCTTGGAGACTAAACCCCTCGACCTTGCACCTAGCGCAACTTAGATCTGCTCGGCAGGCATACAAAAAACACATTTTCAGTGAAAAGGCGTCTTTCTTCCGCAACCAACTAGATCTGGTGAAAAACAGACCGAGAGAACTCTTCAACATTGTCAAAAGCCAAACAAACTGCACTCCCTCTAACGAAATCAAAGCCTCCAAAGAGCGATGTGAAGAAATTGCCACCTTCTTTAATAAAGTCTCAAAAATTGATCAATCCTTCCTCCAAACCGCAAACACTCCTTCCCTCTTAACCTGCTCCCCTTTAACCACCCTTGACCAATCAGAAAGAGTTCTTAACAAGGACAATCAGGTCTGCCTCCAGCTAAAAAACAATGCGCATTGGTCCGACTTTGAGCTAATGTCGGAAAACAAGGTCTTCAGGATAATTTCTACCCTAAAACCTTCCTCCCACACTATGGACCCCCTCCCATCCACAATTATAAAAGAACTCAACCACACCATTTCCCCTTTCTGGACAAAAATCATCAATGCCTCTCTCATCTCAGGCTGTGTCCCAGACTCCCTTCAACTAGGACAAATCACACCCATTCTCAAGAAACCAGGGGCCGACCCTAATGATCTTAACAACCTCAGACCTATCTCCAACCTCCCGTTCCTTGCGAAAACATTGGAGAAATGCGTTCTCCACCAACTCAACAAACACATTGATGAGTTCAACCTCCTCGACACCTTTCAATCAGGATTCAGGAAAGGCTGTAGCACTGAAACAGCTATGCTCAACATCGCTGACGATATTCACAAGGCTTTAGATGAAGGTGATGCCTGCCTTCTCATCCTTATTGACCTATCTGCGGCATTCGACACTGTAAATCATCCAGCTCTTCTGGAGACCTTGTCGAAGCGCTCCGGCATTAATGGCACAGTGCTAAAATGGAAAATAAAAAAGTGGGAACAAAGTTCCTAACATGCAGCGCACTGCTCAATGTCCCTAAGGTTTCATCAATAAGTTAAAACTTCTAATGGCTCATCAATATTTAAACGTAAACAAATTAATAACCAAAATGAAACCAACATTTGACTTGCTCGATTTTTTCAATCAAAATCGAACATTCATTATAATTGATAATAGAAATCATACAATTTTACAAACAAAGATTCAACATCCAGAGTTGATGTGGGGAGCATACAACAATCTATACAAAATCCGTCAACATAGCTATATAGTGAATTCGATGAACTGAACCCAATGCATTTCGGGTAATGTAACCCTTCGTCAGGGGCAATGTCTTTCAAGTTTTGGGCACATTAGAATATATATATTTCTTTCACAGAGAGACTGGGTTTCTGTCCACTGACTCAGGGAGTGCCAATGCAGATATTGCTCTAGTTGTATTAAGACATGTTCTACTTTTTTACAATTCTTTTTTTCGTTTCCGACAGGTGGCCTCATTCTAATGTGCCCAAAACTTGAAAGACATTGCCCCTGACGAAGGGTTACATTACCCGAAATGCATTGGGTTCAGTTCATCGAATTCACTATATAGCTATGTTGACGGATTTTGTATAGATTGTTGTATGCTCACCACATCCTCTGGATGTTGAATGTTTGTTTGTAAAATTGTATGATTTCTATTATCAATTATAATGAATGTTCGATTTTGATTGAAAAAATCGAGCAAGTCAAATGTTGGTTTCATTTTGGTTATTAATTTGTTTACGTTTAAATATTGATGAGCCATTAGAAGTTTTGACTTATTGATGAAACCTTAGGGACATTGAGCAGTGCGCTGCATGTTAGGAACTTTGTTCCCACTTTTTTATTTGACGTTATAGGGCCACAGGCAGGACCCCGAAGTTGCAGCAGCACGCACAGATGAATGGATATATATGATAATTCGTGATTTAATCTTTTGAACCAGGTGTGCAGGTTGAAACCAGTTTGTTTAGAACCTACAGTACTAAAATGGTTCACCTCCTTCCTTCAACACCGCTCGCAACAAATTAAAATCAACTTCTGTCTCTCGAAGCCAACAAAAGTCACACTTGGGGTCCCGCAAGGCTCGATCCTCTCCCCGTCTCTCTTCAATCTCTTCATGGAGCCCCTCACAATCATCTTGAAAAAAGCGGGAGTGAACTACCACCTCTACACTGATGACACCCAAATCTATTTCAAAATCAAGTCTCCCAACGACATCCGACACCTCAATGTCACTCTAACCGAGATCCAAACTTGGTTCAACGCTAACCACTTAAAGCTCAACCCAGATAAAACGGAACTAATCCTATTCTCTCCAAAAAGCAACCATCGACCAATCCAAGAGTGGCTCAAGAATCTGGTTGCCCTAAACTGCCCCCTCGTCCTATCCGACTCAGTTGTCTCTGGGCATCACCCTTGACAAGAACTTATCAATGGAGGCCCACATCAAAAACTCTGCAAAAGGTGCTCTTTTCTCACTAAAACACCTCAAGAAATTGAAACCTTTTCTTCCCCAGGATGACCTCAAGACAGTAGTTCAATCCCTAGTTCTCTCTAAAATCGACTACGGGAACGCCATCCTAACAGGGACACCAAAAGCTCACCTAGCCCCACTAAGGGCAGTGCTGAACATGGCCGCTCGACTCATATCTGGAGTGAAAAGATTTGAACACATCACTCCAGCTCTCAACTCCCTCAACTGGCTTCCCATGGAAGGGAGGTGTATTTACAAGCTGCCCTGCATCACACACAAAACCCTTCACTCTCCGGCCCCCAACTACCTGAACAACAAACTGGTAAGAGCAGGTCAATCCAGAACGCTGAGAAGTTCTAACTCACTCCTTCTTATCCCCCCGAAACTGAAAAAGAAAACCACCCAATACCGATCGTTTTCTGGCAACGCTCCCAGGATATGGAACGCTCTCCCTAGAGTCCTCAGATGCAACCCCTCCTTCTCCTGTTTCAAATGGGACCTGAAACTCCATCTCCTTAACAAATACTTTCCTGACCAACGTCAACTAACCTAGACTTCATTATCCGAGTTGACTCCTCTCTCTCTTGACATTCAAGGATAGTGGTGACCGGACTGTGTTAACCACCTTCGTTTGTTTTCTCTCCCTCCGCTGCACTGTTTATCTATTTTTCATGCTGTATTTTTTTTATGTTTTTGCTTCCTTACTGCCTTCCTACTATGTAATGCAATTTCCTTTGTTTTTTTGCAGTGTGTATGTAAAGCGCTCTGATACCTACGGGTCTAGCTACCGCTATATAAAACTTAAAAAAAATTTTTTTTTAAAAGTTATTTTAAAATTCAATAAATGCATGGATTTTCCATGCATCCAGACCTCATTGCATCGCTATGTCATTCCAAGTGTTAGCTAGCAAGTAAGGGACCTTTGTTTCTATAGAAATACTTATTATCCTAACTGCCACGTGAGGTGACATAGTCTCCTGTCGCAATGACGAGGGACGTGCATTTTTTGTATGTTCGCAAGTCAAGAGGCAGCAAGATGGGGGGCTGCCGATCCCTCTATAGCCTGGCCTGGAGCCCCCTCCCTGTACGTCCTCTCTGAAGCAATAATTGGTGGCATGCCTGGACTAGTTTGTAAATATACCACGTTTAAACGAGCCGAGAAACACGGGAATAAAATGTACACCGAAAGAAACAAGAAACGTAGGCACGATGGGGCCCACCAGGGGCACGAGCTCCCGCGTGGGCCGCCCTCAGGCCCGGAGCAGCGCGGGAGGGAGGGGGTGGGGTCTGAGCTGTGCCCCCTCCAGCCCGTACCGAGGGCACAGCTCCCACGCGCCCTGTCTCCTCACAGCATAGGCCCGCCCTCGGGAAAGGAATGGTGGGGTCTGAGCCCCTCCCCCCGTACCGAGGGCACAGCTCCCACGCGCCCTGTCTTCTCACAGCATGGGCCCGCCCTCGGGAAAGGAATGGCGGGGGTGGGGTCTGAGCCCCTCCCCCTGTACCGAGGGCACAGCTCCCACGCGCCCGGTCTCCTCACAGCATAGGCCCATCCTCGGGAAAGGAATGGCGGGGGTGGGGTCTGAGCCCCTCCCCCTGTACCGAGGGCACAGCTCCCACGCGCCCGGTCTCCTCACAGCATAGGCCCATCCTCGGGAAAGGAATGGCGGGGGTGGGGTCTGAGCCCCTCCCCTGTACCGAGGGCACAGCTCCCCCGCGCCCGGTCTCCTCACAGCATAGGCCCATCCTCGGGAAAGGAATGGCGGGGGTGGGGTCTGAGCCCCTCCCCCCGTACCGAGGGCACAGCTCCCACGCGCCCGGTCTCCTCACAGCATGGGCCCGCCCTCAGGCTCGGGAAGGAATGGCGGGGGTGGGGTCTTAGCCCCTCCGCCTGTCCCCGCCCGTACCGAGGGCAAGCTCCCACGCGCCCTGTCTCCTCACAGCATGGGCCCGCCCTCAGGCTCGGGAAGGAATGGCGGGGGTGGGGTCTTAGCCCCTCCGCCTGTCCCCGCCCGTACCGAGGGCAAGCTCCCACGCGCCCTGTCTCCTCACAGCATGGGCCCGCCCTCAGGCTCGGGAAGGAATGGCGGGGGTGGGGTCTGAGCCCCTCCCCCCGCCCATACCGAGGGCACAGGGCACACGCACAGAAGGTGAAAGAAAGTCAGGGCGCGGGGTCGTACGTGCCGCCGCCTAGACGCGTCGCGCGCCTGCCGCGCGGCCATGCGAGGCCAAATCCCGCCTCCATTCTTTCACCCTAGTTCTTTTCGGTACTTTTGGGGGAGGAGTTGAAACCACTGCGCATGCGCGCGCCCCGGGCTCGCGCTATGGGAAGATGGAGGCAACTACGAAATGCGCATGCGTGCTAGTGAAAAAAGGCTGCGTCACAACGGAAGGGTGCTTTTAAAACCTTTCCCCCCTCCTTGGGGTTGGCTAATATGACTAAAAAGACGTTAACTGGCCCTGCGATTTTTGTTTTTGAAAACGTCATTTCTGATAAGTAACATGATGGGCCCAAGGACGTGCGGTCAGCAGCTCCCGATGAGCCAATCAGGTCGTTGCAAGCCTGCGGTGCGCGCGGCCCCGCGCCGCCGCCTCTTGTGACGTCAGCGGCCAGATAAAAACTGGTCCGCGCGCGCTCCCGGTCATTCTGGGGGTCGGTTTGAGGTAAGTACGGACGCTCACGACGGCGCGTTTAGAGGCAGGAGGACGAGGGGGCGGGTGGTCGGGCGACGCGGGATCCTCCGCTCACTCTGAATGTGCTCTTTTTGTCTCATTTCTCGCAGGTTGAATTGTACCTTTGGGGGAAGACGCCGTAAGCGAGTGACAGGTCCCGACAAGTACGCAGGCCCCGCCGCCCCACAGGACACTGCGACCGTCACCCCTTTGTTGTTGTGACTGAAACGAATAGCCCCATAGACACTGCCCCTGCCGCCGAGGCGCCATGGCCTCTTGTGTGTGAGCCCCACTTTGTGTTTAAGCACAAACCCCCCCTCACGGCGCCGAAGGACAGAATCTGGATAGTAAGTGTCGACAGTGGATCGGGCAGCAGCCACGACCTGTATTTTTTTTTCTCTAAACAAACATTTTTGGAGCCCTTTTTTTAAGCGGAAAGAAGCCCGTGGATTTTTGTGAAGGTGTCTGTCCGAGGGAGGAGGTGGCGCCCGCTGGAGGGGGGAATGAGCTCGCGCGGCACAAGATGGCGGCGGCCGCAGCGCGAGGCGCCGGAAGCCCCCGCGGCGGCCGCCATCTTGTGGCGCGCGGGACCCGGGGGGGCCCGCGGCGGCAGCCGCCATGAGCAATCTGCGCATAAAGATTGCGGGAGGGAAGGCCCGGGGGGTGTGAGCGGTGCCCAGCACCAGGGCATGTGTGGTGTGGGGCGCTGTGAGCCTGTCCGGGGGGGGTGCACGAGGGGCGGCGCGGCCTTGTTTTATCTGTGTCTGAGCTCAGTGTATATTACTTGCCATTAATGATCAGGCGCCCTGCGGGGCTGGTGTAAAATGGCGGCCGTGGCCCTAAGATGGCCGCCCGGAGGCCCCGCCCCTGGTGGCGTCTCCCAGGCCCCCGAGGGGGGAGTGGCTGTGTTGTGCCCCGCTGACCCCGCCCCTCGTAGTGTCCATCACCCCCGTGCCACCTCGAAGCGCCAGGTGATGCCCCCCCCCTCTGCTGCCGCGTTAGGTATTAGTGCCCTGAGCCCCTGACCATTCACCCCATGTACCCTCCCTCCTGACATTGGCCACTCTACCTGCCCTGACCATTCACCCCTCGCCTTGTACCCTCCCTCCTGGCCACTCTAGATCTTGTACCTGCCCAGAGCCCTCACCTCGTACCCTCCCGACCATTGGCCATTCCACCATCTCTTGTACCTGCCTTTGAGCACTACCACCTCTCGTACCCACCCTCGGCCCATGAGTACTCTGGTGTCAACCTTTGACTACTCTCCTACCTCCTCCTTGGACCTACTCTCCCACCACTTGCGCCCATCCTCCAGTCCTGACCACGCCCACCCCATCTGCTCTGAGCCTTGACTGTGTTCCCCACTCTGAGCTCTTGTCTGCACTCGGGTATTTGTACCCACCTCTGACCCCTTGTCTAATCAATGTCAGTGGTGTTTGTACGCCCCTCCCCCCCAGCACAGGGCTCCTCTTGTCTGTACCCACCACCCCACCTCTGATCCCTTGTCTAAGCCAGAGGGGCATGTGTGCCCACCCTTTCGAGCCCTAGTGCTTGTACCTCCTCTTGCTGCCCGAGGCGCCTCTACATTTTGGACGCATTGACCCTCCTTTCCAGTTCGTAAACGAGCAGTTATTGGCACTTGTTCTCGCTGTGTCCGATCTTTCTTGATCTCATTCACTGCCTGTCCTCACCAGTTCTGACCCCCCCGGAGTTGTCATCCGTCCACCCCCCCCAGGGCTCCGGAGGCCTCCCTCGTCTCCTGCCTCGCAGGGCCTGCACTGTGATGAGACAACTGCTTTTATGACCTGTCTGCCGAGCTCGTCTGCTTTCATCAGCTCTGTTTTCAGTATTGATGCCTCGTTGCCCCCCTTTCTCCCTTCCACTGACTGCCGCGTGCCCCTTCTGTTAACTGAGTGGCTCTGTGTGTCTTTCTAGTCCTGTTGAGCGAGTGGCTCTGTGTGTCTTTCTAGTCCCTTGTTCTCTGACCCCTTCTGTTGAGCGAGTTGCTGTTTTCTCCCATGTTGTTCTCTGACCTCCTGTAGAGTGAGTGGCCCTTGGTGTGTCTTCTCCCATGTTGCTCCCTGACCTGTTGAGTGAGTGGCCCTTGGTGTGTCTTATCCCATGTTGCTCCCTGACCTCCTGTTGAGTGAGTGGCCCTTAGTGTGTCTTATCCCATGTTGTTCTCTGGCCTCCTTTCTTCTGTTCAGTGAATGTTCCTGTCTGTCTTCCCCCATGTTGTTCTCTGCCCCGTTTCTTCTGTTCAGTGAGTGTTCCTGTGTCTCTGTTCTCCCAGGTTGTTCTCTGGCCCCTTTCTCCTGCTGAGTGAGTGGCCCTTAGTGTGTCTTCCCCCATGTTGTTCTCTGCCCCGTTTCTTCTGTTCAGTGAGTGTTCCTGTGTCTCTGTTCTCCCAGGTTGTTCTCTGGCCCCTTTCTCCTGCTGAGTGAGTGGCCGTTAGTGTGTCTTCTCCCATGTTGCTTCCTGCTGAGTGAGTGGCACTTGTTGTGTCTTCTCCCATGATGCTCCCTGACTTCCTGCTGAGTGAGTGGCCCTTGGTGTGTCTTCTCCCATGTTGTTCTCTGGCCCCTTTCTCCTGCTGAGTGAGTGGCCCTTGGTGTGTCTTCTCCCATGTTGTTCTCTGGCCCCTTTCTCCTGCTGAGTGAGTGGCCCTTGGTGTGTCTTATCCCATGTTGCTCTCGGACTTCCTGCTGAGTGAGTGGCCCTTAGTGTGTCTTCTCCCATGTTGCTCCCTGACCTCCTGCTGAGTGAGTGGCCCTTGGTGTGTCTTCTCCCATGTTGCTCCCTGACCTCCTGTTGAGTGAGTGGCCCTTGGTGTGTCTTCTCCCATGTTGCTCTCTGACCTCCTGTTGAGTGAGTGGCCCTTGGTGTGTATTCTCCCATGTTGCTTCCTGCTGAGTGAGTGGCCCTTGGTGTGTCTTCTCCCATGTTGCTCCCTGACTTCCTGCTGAGTGAGTGGCCCTTGGTGTGTCTTATCCCATGTTGTTCTCTGGCCCCTTTCTCCTGCTGAGTGAGTGGCCCTTGGTGTGTCTTATCCCATGTTGATCTCGGACTTCCTGCTGAGTGAGTGGCCCTAAGTGTGTCTTCTCCCATGTTGCTCCCTGACCTCCTGCTGAGTGGCCCTTGGTGTGTCTTCTCCCATGTTGCTCTCGGACTTCCTGCTGAGTGAGTGGCCCTTGGTGTGTCTTCTCCCATGTTGCTCCCTGACTTCCTGCTGAGTGAGTGGCCCTTGGTGTGTCTTCTCCCATGTTGTTCTCTGGCCCCTTTCTCCTGCTGAGTGAGTGGCCCTTGGTGTGTCTTCTCCCATGTTGTTCTCTGGCCCCTTTCTCCTGCTGAGTGAGTGGCCCTTGGTGTGTCTTCTCCCATGTTGTTCTCTGGCCCCTTTCTCCTGCTGAGTGAGTGGCCCTTAGTGTGTCTTCTCCCATGTTGCTCCCTGACTTCCTGCTGAGTGAGTGGCCCTTGGTGTGTCTTCTCCCATGTTGTTCCCTGACTTCCTGCTGAGTGAGTGGCCCTTGGTGTGTCTTCTCCCATGTTGCTCTCGGACTTCCTGCTGAGTGAGTGGCCCTGTGTATATCTGAGTGGACGTTGCGTTGCTTGGATGGTGCCTGCAGTTGTGTGCCTGGGGCCGCTGGTGTGCTGCTGTCTTCATCACTGTGCCTGGCTCATCTTCCTCCGATCACCCCTGTCTGCCTTGGGGGGAGCCATCCTGCACAGCTGAGCCTCAGGGTGTGCGACCCCCACAGGCGGCCCCTCAGTCCCCTGCGCTCGCCTCTGCGCTCAACTAACTTGCTTTGTATGTTGTAGATGTGAATGCTACCACTGGACCTGCGCTCAGGGGCGGGGTGAGGGGCCTGCGGTGGGTGCACTGTGTGTGCCCACTGCTGAGCCCTGCTTAGCTCCTGTACTAAGTAATAGGCATAAGATGGCACCTGTAGCCGCCGCCCAAGGCACAGCCAAGGCCGCCCGGTAAGCAAACACCTTTCTGGTCTTCTTGCATCGCCTTCCATGTCACATGCAGCCCAGGTCCTGCCGCCGCCGCAGCAATGTCTTGCGTTGCATTTACTCTTGCTTGCTAAGCGCTTATTTCCTTTTAAGTTGGCCTGCATGCTCGTCAGCTGCTACCTTCTGTCCCAGCCTGGCCTAGAGGTGTCCTCTTAGGCCTGGGTAGTGCCCAGTCGCAGGTCCAGTGGTAGCATCGTAGTATTAGATTCTGGACAGATGTTGCCAGTCTGTATCAAACTGTTCCAATAAATGGTACAAAATGTCTTCAAGTATACTTGTTTGTAACTGCCAGGATATAAGCATTCTCGAAGTTCCTCTTCATTTAAACTGCAACAAAATAAACACATTTCAATGAGGCTGTGATGGTTACACCCAGGTAGACGCCTTAACCTGACATAACTTAATTCAGAAATGGTGTATCGATAGCACTGTAAAGACCCCCACCCTACTCTCCACTACGGCATCTTACGGGGAGGTCTGTGCAGAACATTATGCTGGTTTTGTGCTGCAGTAAGGTCAGTGTGTGCACGTGAATGAGCCATCGACCAGTGAGCATCGTGACCCATGTCACCATCCCACTTTTTTTAACCTTACATTCTGCTATCTTGCTGTTCGCAGTGTATTGTATCACATCCCGCAGGCACTACCAGGGTATGCTCCTCTGTAACTACTGGTATAGGCCGTGCTCCTCTGTAACTACTGGTATAGGCCGTGCTCCTCTGTAACTACTGGTATAGGCCGTGCTCCTCAGTACCTAGTGTGTGACAGTGCTCAGCATGGTCCTCAGTAAATACTAATGTAGGCTGTGCACCGGCGTGCTCCTCAGTAACTTGGAGTAAGCAGGGCACCGCCCACCTCCTATAGAGTAAGCAGTGCACCGCCCACCTCCTATAGAGTAAGCAGTGCACCGCCCACCTCTACAGTAGGCACCGCCCACCTCTTTAGTAACTCTTCTAGAGTGGACAGTGCACCCAGCCAGCTCTTCAGTAACTTTTCGCGAGAGGGCAAGGCACCCAGCCAGCTCCTTGGTAACTCTGCTAGAGTGGGCAGTGCACCCAGCCTTCTCTCCAGTAACTCTTCTAGGGTGGGCAGGGCACCACCCACCTCCTCAGTCTCTCTAGAGAGGGCAGGGCACCCAGCCAGCTCTCCAGTAACTCTTCTAGGGTGGGCAGGGCACCACCCACCTCAGTCTCTCTAGAGAGGGCAGGGCACCCAGCCAGCTCTTCAGTAACTCTTCTAGGGTGGGCAGGGTACCACCCACCTCCTCAGTAACTCTTCTAAAGTGGGCAGTGCACCCAGCCAGCTCTTCAGTAACTTCTGGGGTGGGCAGGGCACCATCCACCTCCTCACTAACTCTTCTAGAGAGGGCAGCGCACCACCCACCTCCTCAGTCTCTCTAGAGGGCAGGGCATCCAGCCAGCTCTTCAGTAACTCTTCTAGGGTGGGCAGGGCACCACCCACCCAACTCCTCTAGAGTAGCCAGTGCACCACCCACCTCCTCTAGAGTAGGCAGTGCACCACCCCCGCCTCAGTAACTCTTCTAGAGAGGGCAGCGCACCACCCACCTCCTCAGTCTCTCTAGAGAGGGCAGGGCACCCAGCCAGCTCTTCAGTAACTCTTCTAGGTTGGGCGGGGCACCACCCACCTCCTCAGCACCTCCTCTAGAGTAGGCAGTGCACCGCCCACCTCCTCTAGAGTAGGCAGTGCATCGCCCACCTCCTCTAGAGATCAGTAACTCTTCTAGAGAGGGCAGTGCACCCAACTATCTCTTCAGTAACTCTTCTAGAGTGGGCAGTGCACCAAGCCAGCGCCCCAGTAACTTACAGAGAGGGCAGTGCACCACCCACCTCCTCAGTAACTTTTCTAGAGTTAGCAGTGCACCGCCCACCTCCTCAGTAACTCTTCTATAGTAAGCAGTGCACTGCCCACCTCTACAGCAGGCAGTGCACCACCCACCTTAGTAACTCTTCTTGAGTGGACAGGGCCTTTCTTGCACATACGCGACACTTCCCTCCAATAGTGATTGGACAATGACAATCCATTTATTCTAGGATCCTGCCCCGAGTGTTTTCTGGAGCAGGGCCAGGCAGCCCTTGGTCTGGGTGCGGATGTGTAGTTTCATTGTGTGGATACAAGGACGGTAGGTTCACTCTCTTCACTAGAAATGAAGCTGTGTCCTCGGCCTCCTGAAGACACATGGCCACAGCATGTTCACTCGTCGACCCTTCAAGGGACACCGCAGGCCTGGTTCGATGGACATGCTAAACAGGAGAGGATCACACGATTCACCGGGTCGGTGAGCTCTCCACTCTTGCACAGACTTGATGCCAGTGTCCACAGTGAAACTTGTCTATTGAGATTTTACCTTTCCGGGGTTAGTTTGAAACCCCAACAGCACACACAAATTCCTTGTTATTACTAGGGTACACCCAGATGAATGCAGTTCTGTTACCCCCCACCACCCCAACTTGTCACCAAAAAGTGTCCTTTATTTTGTGTGCCAGCCTGCACAGACATGAAACCAGCTGATGTGCACCCTGGGATACCCCTCTTGCCCGGCCAGTGCCACGCCAAACACCAGAGTACTTGCACTAACTAGATGACCCACAGGACGGGCGGGCCCTGTAGGTTCTGCGTCCACACAACACCTAGCCCGCACAATGATGTAACACAAATTTAAACCTGAAATAGCTTAGACGGAGCTGTATGGCAATGTACAAACACGTTTCTAAAATACGTTAAGAGAAGGTGAGACCTGTCTAACGGAATAAGCTCTTGAGCTGTTGGCACACGGTAGGTTGGCTCGTGAGAGCTCCATCCAGTAGAGGGGTTCTTCAGCTCTCAGACTTGTGCATGTGGTACCCACTCTACGGGTACCTGGAGGTGCAGGTACCTCGGTCAGTCGCCCCTGTGCCCACACACCAGGCTGCTCCTGTAACAACCGTTTGTTATCCTTAAACGGTAGGTACGATTCCCACACAAGCTGGGCAACATTCTCAATTCATTTCTCATGGGGTGATGGGTGCAATGGGTTTGGTAGGGTGCCCATACAAACTAGGTAAAATGCCCAATTGTTATGCAGGTTTGTAGAGTGCACTATCAGCCAGGAGGGTATCCTGGCGCTGGGCAGGTGTGAGCCAATCCAGGTCTTCAGCTTCTTGCGGAATTCAAGAAGTGATGAGCATCCAAAGTGTAGGGACAGGCAATTCCACGCCTTAAAAGCAGTGTAGAAGAACGCTTGACTACCGGGTCTGGTGTAAGAGTCTGATCGAGCTGGGGTGTCTGGAAGGTTTGTATGGGCGGGTGCGATTGAGGTGTGCTGGGCTAGTGTTATGTAGTGCCTTGAAAATGTGGGTGAGGATTGTGAATTGTGCTCATTGGTGTATGGAGCTTCTTCAGATGTTATGTGGTGTGATGTGAGTGCGGCGTGGGAGGTTGCGAGTGATTCTGGCAGCTGAGTTCTGAATGGTCTGCAGCCTTTTGGTGAGGTTTTTGTTTATTCCGACAGAGGTGTTCCTGTAGCCCAGGGTGTGCGTGATAGTTTTCTGAGAGCCATTTATAAATCTTCCTCCTTCTGGATGTGGAAGCATGAGGCGGTGATTGTGTTGAGTTTGCTGTTGATGATCCAGAGGTTCTTGTGTGGGGGGTGGATGTTGGTCCGAGCTGTGTTGGTCATCTGGTGATGTGCTTTTCTTGTAGATCACGATTTCGCCTTGTCTGTTGCTTGATCCAGTGGGTGATTTCAGTCATGCAGGCGTTGAACTTGATCTGGGTACTGGGCGTCTTGTCCGTGAGCGAGAGAATGAGTTGTCATCAGCGTGTGAGAGGACAGTGATATTGTGAGCGTGGATGGATGATGCGGACTAAAAGGATAATGTGTGTGTTAAAGGGTCCTTGCTTGTGGGGCATGGGCTTGTGACACTTCCGAGCTGGTTGCCCCCAGATGTAGTAGCTACTCTTGCAAAAAAATAAAGGTTTTTTGTGTAATCAGAAACCAAAGCATGTTTTCGTGAGGCAACTTGCATCCGGATTTGTAATTACTCCACATGTAGCACGTCCCCTGCAAGAAGGGGTCGGTCCTTTTTCGGAGGACCGTGACCCCCTTGGTAGGTCAAAGTTTAAATTTAGGCGGAAATAACTCGGTTTATTTGGTAAGGGTTTAGAACTGAAGACCATTCTAGCTACTTAACTGCGAGTAAACCAAAAGGCTGCACTCCTTTATCTGAACTCGGTGAGTGTTTCTACAGCCCTCATCTTTCACGGTGTCCCAGTACATCCACTAGCCCGAAATAAAGCCCAGAAACATAAGTGGCATGCACACTGCCCCGAGGCAGACAACACTGTAGCCCTATGAAAGGGGGGCTGCCTTCCAGGGCTACTAGCAGTCGGGGACCTGACAACTCTTCCTACGGGGCAGAGATGTAGGCTGTGACTCGGACCATGGATGGAGCTGCAGGTCACAGTGTCCACGCTACTTGCGTTGCATGAACTGACCACATAAAGTTGGAAGTCTTTGCAGTTGGGGAACAAACTGGTGCTGTATGCTGATATCGACCCAGAGTGGTACAGAATATTCCACTGGTGCTCTCCCTGGCAGGCTGATACTAAAAACCCAGGGTGGCACATAGGCAATATTCCACTGGCACTCTCCCTGGCAGGTTGATACTAATAACCCAGAGTGGCACATGGACAGAATATTCCACTGGCACTCTCCCTGTATCAGGCTGATACTATTAACACAGTGGCGCATAGACAGAGAATTCCGCTGGCACTCTCCCTGGCAGGCTGATACTAATAACCCAGAGTGGCACATGGACAGAGTATTCCACTGACACTCTCCCTGGCAGGCTGATACTATTAACCCAGAGTGGCACATGGACAGAATATTCCACTGGCACTCTCCCTGGCAGGTTGATACTAATAACCCAGAGTGGCACATGGACAGAGTATTCCACTGGCACTCTCCCTGGCAGGCTGATACTATTAACCCAGAGTGGCACATGGACAGAGTATTCCGCTGGCACTCTCCCTGGCAGGCTGATACTATTAACCCAGAGTGGCACATAGGCAATATTCCACTGGCACTCTCCCTGGCAGGCTGATACTAATAACCCAGAGTGGCACATGGACAGAGTATTCCACTGGCACTCTCCCTGGCAGGCTGATACTTATAACCCAGAGTGGCACATAGGCAATATTCCTCTGACACATTCCCTGGCAGGCAGATACTATTAACCCAGGATGGCACATGGACAGAGTATTCCACTGGCACTCTCCCTGGCAGGCTGATACTATTAACCCAGAGTGGCACATGGACAGAGTATTCCACTGGCACTCTCCCTGGCAGGCTGATACTATTAACCCAGAGTGGCACATGGACAGAGTATTCCACTGGCACTCTCCCTGGCAGGCAGATACTATTAACCCAGAGTGGCACATGGACGGAATATTCCACTGGCACTCCCCCTGGCAGGCAGATACTATTAACCCAGAGTGGCACATGGACAGAGTATTCCACTGGCACTCTCCCTGGCAGGCTGATACCATTAACCCAGAGTGGCACATGGACAGAGTATTCCACTGGCACTCTCTCTGGCAGGCTGATACTATTAACCCAGAGTGGCACATGGACAGAGTATTCCACTGGCACTCTCCCTGGCAGGCTGATACTATTAACCCAGAGTGGCACATGGACAGAATATTCCACTGGCACTCTCCCTGGCACGCTAATACTATAAACCCCAGAGTGGCACATGGACAGAATGTTCCACTGGTAGGATATTAATAACCCAGAGTGGCACCTGGTAGGAATATTCTACTGGCATTATGCATGGCAGGCCGATACT
Organism: Calotriton arnoldi; assembly: GCA_963921515.1. Taxonomy (NCBI): domain Eukaryota; kingdom Metazoa; phylum Chordata; class Amphibia; order Caudata; family Salamandridae; genus Calotriton; species Calotriton arnoldi. The sequence continues at coordinate 1,170,795 of CAWUFW010002099.1, forward strand.
GTTAATTCCGTGACAAATGGACAGAATATTCCACTGGCACGCCCCTGGCAGGATATAATTGACCCAGAGTGGCACAGGGACAGAATATCCCACTGGCACTCTCCGTGGCAGATTGGTACTGTTATTCAAAAATGACACATGAACGAAATATTTCGCTGGCGCTCTCCCCAGCAGGCTGATACCATTAACCCAGAGTGGCACATGGACAGAATATTCCACTGGCACTCTAACTGGCAGGCTGATACTATAGGGACAAGTGGATTTTTTTTCTACAGAGCAAGTAGTTCTAAAGCAACTTGTCCCATGGACAAGTAGATATTTTATTAAATTCCACACCCCTCTACAATTATTAACCTAGCCTCGCAGGCTAACTACGTTCCAGACCAGCACATGTGATGGGCTTTTCCCCAGCCCTTTCAGAGAACATATTCTTGCCCTTCAGGAAACATTATTTTACAGTACACCATTGCTAAGTGGTGCCACGGAGAGTTTTCCTACACATAAACAGCGTGAAACTGCTCGACCACAAATCCTGCCATTGAATGTTACTGGGTGCCTCCGACTTCACATATACAAATATATGTCTTGGTATCAAGCAAGCAGCTCGTATGCACTGCAGAGAAACGAGGGGAAGAAAGTTTGCTGTAAATGTCCCTGCCACTTGACTAGATTAGGACTTCTCCCTGATTTTGGGGGGGGGGTTATGGGTCTGGACTGCTGTGCCATATTAAGTTGCCACCACTGCACGAATAAATGACTGAAGAGCAGCCCGAGCTTGTTAACTAGCTTTCCTTGTATTTGTCTACTCTGTATTTATGTAGTGATTTTTGTCTCCTGTCTTTTCTTTAGGCCTGAAGACTTCTAAGTGTGTTTGGGCGGCATACGTTAGCTTTAGCCAGTGGGCTTGTGGGTACCTTTCCATCCAGGTCCTCATGCTTCGGTTCAGATCCACTGTTGGAGTAGGATTGCTTTCCTAGTGCGCAGTGACGTCAGCACAGGGTAATTAAACACTTGGTCGAGCACCTCTACAGCCCACCAGTGCATGCCCCGCCCTCTTGTTTGCCAGGCCTGTCCCTTGGAGGTCGTCTTGTCTCAAGCAGTGTGTGCTGGAAGCATCTTAACTCCACAGGATGTCGCCACCTGGACATGACCTGCAGGCAGCCTGCTCTTGAAACTGGACTGATCAGCTAAAGGGCCACAGAGTCACTTGCTCCAAGTAGCCTTCTAGTAAGCCTTCATGTAGTTTTAAATAAAAAAAACCTTACATTGTCAGTTTTGTGACGCACGCTGGGTACTGCTCAAGAAATGAACATTCTTGGCTTCTATATTTAGACTGCTACAGCTTCCAGGGGCTCTCGACCACCCTCTGTATACTCGTTTTGTGAAAGTAAGATGCCCATACACGGGTTTCTACAAGTGCAGAAGCACTGACCTTTATTCCAGGCCTCCTTTAGACCTTGTCACCAGTGTTAAAGCGGCCCAAATAATTTCGCACTTTTACTGGTTTGGGCCGAGTGCAAGTTGCATTTCTGGTTTTGGAGATCACGCAGCAGGTGCAAATCACAATTTGCCTTTTTTGTGCCATTCTTGAAACTGCATGTAAACTTCAAAAATACCTGGCACGTTTTTTTCAAAGAGAACTGTGGGGTGGATTGTGCCTGATTTCTACACTGGACATTGACCCACGAAGTGCCAAACTTGCACCAATAAATCTATTCACGTTTTAAATATCGCATGATTTGTATGTGACCCCTTGTGCTTGACTTCTAGATGGCACTTGAATGTAGATCGGGCCTGCTCCCGGATAATGTAGTTACTATGTGCTGGGTCATAACATGATGTAATGCTAGATATTTCTGTTCTTGAAAGCAGCTGGTCTCCAATTTTACTTCCAAACTCGTCAGTCCACAATTTGGTTTGTACAGATGAGTCCCAATGCTGCTATCTAATGTTCATAAATGGACAAAGAAAAAGCCTCTGTCAAACGAAGCAAAGTGAACTAGGGGCAGTTTTCTCATTCGTTTTGTTCGCCGTTAGATATGCAAGCCCCAGTCATAGAATAGTTTGCTCAGTTCGTCTATAACCACGCAAGCTCCCCGAGTCTACCCATGGTCAGTGCTCCTACTTGCAGTATTATTTCATCATAGCGTGTGCCTCTGGCCCCGCCTGCGGTGCCACTATATATACTGGTGTCCTGGCTGACATGTTTGTTTGAGAATTCGATCACCAGCTAACCACAAAGCAATTGGAGAGTTGATTGAACATCAAGGTTCTCACCTCACAAGGTCACTTGTCAGTGATGATGTATTTGACTTCCATGACATTGTCAGGCCCAGAGGGCTGTAGCAGAACAATGAAGTGACTTTGGATCTGCTCATGGTGTCCATGCACACATGCTTCGTTGTTGGGCTATGTCACTGGACTGTGACGTCATCATTAGTCCTCAGCTTGTCAATAGGTCATTGGACAATGGCTCTTGGTTGCCTTTTCAATGATGTCATTAGTCTGGCTTATCCATTTGGTATCCCATGTCATTAGGGAGTTCCTTGCTCACTCAGCCTCCCTTGCATTGATACCATTGGGTGAATGCTTCACCCTTTGCGATGCAGTAAGACCATCGCTTCACTGATGGGCCTACTTTCCAGTACGCCATTGAATCGTACTTTGTGAGTCAATGCCGTAAGGCTTTAGTCTTTGGATACCTGGCTACTCCACGCAGCGCCTCTGGGTCTGTGGGTGGCTTTGAACCAGGAACGGTGACTTGAGGCCATGTCTTCATTTAGCAGTGTCCTTCCCCACGAAGTGATTGCCTGGAAGGTCTGTGCCCGCCATTGAGGTGATCATTGTGCTTTACCAGGACTCCAGTGATCCCCTAAACTTTGGGTAAGACTTTCACCCACATCATTAGGAGGTGATTTTATCAAAGTTTACATCCTGTTGACAGAGACCGTGCCCAGTAACTGGGCACAAGGGCACTCCAGTCATTTTAGTGAAAGGTTGCTTCATCCCTGGCGCTCCTTGTGATTTCAGTAGGGCTGAGGTTGCAGTGATATTGCTTTTATTGTTGGGTGATATTGAGATCTGGCTGTGGTGACTTGGTCGTGTCTGACATTTTGGTTCATTCTGCACATGACCTTGTTGGTAAACTAGTATTTGCCTTTCATCGCAAAGCACTTCATTGTTGTTGCTTGACCAGGCCCTCCCTCCTTCCCAATTAAGTGGAGTGATCGTTATCACCCTCGATTTCACTTCCAAGGACAATGACTTGACCATGAATCTCCCACTCGTATAACACTGTTGGGTGTATTTGTCTGAAATCATCTGTCGATAGCTTGGTCAATTGTTCTTACTTCCTAAATCTTAGGAAATGATTACTGTTCTGCCTCCATGCCCTAGTCTCGACTGAAGCCCTAAACAGCTTGCCTGTGCCAAGGGGATGTCCTCTGGGGTCTAGATTCTGGTCCCTACATAGTTTGTCTCATACCGAGTCCTGGTGAGTCTTTTTTTTTTTTTTTTTTTTTGTACCCTCCCAATTGGTTTTTTATCCTTAAGCTCCTAGGGTTATGTCTTTATCTGATACTTGCTTTGCCTTTTGAATTCCTTGCGTTTTATCTGATTGGAGTTTTGTCCTGCTTGGTTGACGTTTCTGCCCATTAACGCCCAGGCTGTGTCGGCCTCGGTTTGAACTCCTGGCTATTCTCTATTGGGTTCAGTTTCTACCCATTAACATCTCCACTTGTGTCCTGATCAGGCGGTCTGCTCATGAATTCACAGCTTATGTCCTGATTGGTCATCCTTTAATCTGTAAATAACTTGAGAAGTTCAAGGATAATGAGAAAAGCAACGCATAACTTAAGAAGTTGATGTCCCAAGGGAGACAGACTAGTATAAGTGGGTCTGTCATGAAGTCCTTGACAGGCCCTGATCAGTCTGAGCCATGACCTTCCACTCGGTAAATCCTATACCTCACGTCTTCTGTCCAGTCACCTCAAATATTGTCTTGATGATTTGTGCATCTCTTTGCCATAATACAATCTCTTCTGATCTTGAGACCTTCTGCCTATGACCGCTGAAGTCTCGCATATAATGTTGATCTCTTCTAGTGGAAGCGTCTGGATTTTTCGTGTTCTGTATTTCATCTCCCTTCTCATGCAATCTTTGGGTGCCATCCTCCCTGGCTCCTCTCACCCATGATCTCCTGGGTTTGGTGGCTCAGTGGTTTTGTACGCAGAAGGTGTATACCATGTGGTCACAGGTTGCAATGCCAGCAATCCTCTTAACCTTTCATTTTTCACAGCCTCTTAGTTGGCAAATATAGCTATTACAACTAGACATTTTAGGCTGCAAATTGCTGCCAAACCTTCAGCCTTGAAAAAAGTTATTTGGTGCTTCTCCCAATTTCTTTATCTACCAATCCTTGTGTTGGATTTTTTTTTTTTAAACATTTCGTAGCTGCTGCTCCAATTTAATTTTTTTTTAATTTACCAATCCGTCTTGAATTGGAAATAAAAAGAAGACTGCATAATTTCGTAAGTGCGCATTGTACAGGCGGCTCTCGTTCTTGTTGTAGCTCGTACAAGGCAGACCGCCTGCAAGTGCACTGGAGGGAGGGTGTCTTGCTAACAGCTGCCCGCTAGATTGCTCCCGACACCTTTGGAGTCCAGAGTTCCTCATTGCTACTGGCTGGGGACCGTGTTTCCGAGATCCGCCATGCATGGTGAGGCATGTGCCTACAAAATAATGCACCTGCCAGTGGCGTGGTATCACAAGCCTCACCTTTTCTTCTCCACTTTTTGGCTGATGCTGTAAAGCTTTTCTAAAAACTTTTTGCATCCCCAAAAGGCATTGGCAAAACCATTAAGTGAGACCTGTTGACATAGCCCATGTGTTTTTTTTAATTTTTTTATTGTACTGATTTCAATTAACAGATTTATTGAGGCTGTCTTATGTAGCCTGTTGTCACTCTCCGTCTCCAGGGACTCAAAATAAGATCCCTAAATGTGCATTCTATTGGAGATGAGCTTCTAAGAAGACAGCTAGGTCTTAACGAGTTTCCTAAATGTAAAATGGTCTGATTTGAAACTTAGTGTAGTAAAGATTTGAGAGCTTAGATTTGTTGTTTTTTCTTTAAACACAAACTCATGGTTGCTAACCAATCTTGAGTGCATAAAGGTGTGTTTTGTGAACTACAGAAAGAAGAATTTAGTGCTAATTCCATAAAATAGTTTGTGGCACAGACGCGCCGATTTAAATGTAAAAAGAATTCCGACTGGGAGCCATTGTAGCTGTGAGATGTAGTTGGAAAGGTGATGAAGCACTTTGAGATGGAACTGGAGCCCAACAATATCTTTTTGGTCAGTTTACCTGTGCAGTTTTTTTTTTATTGAGGGGAGACCATGGTAGATTGAGTTGCCATAGTTCAGCCTGGAAGGGCTGTAGGCATTGGCAAATGCAATTTTTGTTGGGGGAAGGATAGGATCAGAAATATTATCAGAATCCTGAGATGGTGAAAGCGAGATTTGGCTCCTGCGGCCATTTGTGATTCAAGGGTCAGTTGTGAATCTAGAATTGTTCCTAGGTTACATAAGAAGCAGCGCTTTTCGGGATATACTTTTTTCTTTACATTTTAGTTTATAAACTATAGAACAACTGCATCTAATACCTTTTGGGACAGTACAGACATGCCCATCTTTGAATATACATCAACTGCCATTACGTTGCTTATCCTCTGTTATAGCAACACATAAAATATATATATATATATATATATATATATATATAGAGAGAGCGAGGGAGCACGATACCACTCTGCACTATTGGACAACTCTTCTGTTCACTTCATCATTAATTGCATTCTACAGGGTGGATCAAACACAGCGTGGTAGGAGTCAACAGAAGCAGCTGAGTTTTTTAACTGTTGAGCAAAGACCGAAGATTGGATAACAAAGGGGAGATAATTGATTTTTGTGGGACCCATAATGAAAGATTTAAAAGTACCCTAGTTGGACAACTTGTGCACTCCCTGACAGGAAGGACAGCCATTTTATAATGCCACCACCTAGTGTCTGAAATAGGATGACCTGGTCAAAGGCAGTAGAGATTAAGGAACATTGTACCTCCTCCTCCACTATTGTACCATCTGGAGGTCATCTGTCATTGAAGCAACAAGTTCTGTACTCCCCTGGTCTAAACCTTGCTTGCAAAGGGTGCATGAGGTAGTTGGATCCTACGACTGAGTTAACCGTCTCTTCTAAGAGTTGACTTGAAAGGCTGCAGGGAAATGAGTAATTTGAATTTGTGGAGACTAAAGATGTTTTAGGCTGTAGGCGTCCTGTAGCAGGTTTAAAGTTACCTGGGACAAGACCCTGAAAAAGAGGAGTTTAAAATTCCACGGACAAATGGGCTTGTTTACTACTTGATGTTTTACAAAAGAGGCTCAGGGTTGAACTGTTTGGTTGTCGGTTTTCAATTAGATAGTCAAAGTCTTTGGTAGTAATCGGTTACATGTACTGAACCGGGAAGGCCTAGAAGAGTCTGCTTGGGCACTGTCTTCCAAACCCTTTGGTAGTAATCGGTTAGATGTACTATACCATGAAGGCCTAGAAGAGTCGGCTTGGGCACTGTCTTCCAAACCCTTTGGTAGTAATCGGTTAGATGTACTATACCATGAAGGCCTAGAAGAGTCGGCTTGGGCACTGTCTTCCCAAGCCTTTGATAAGTAATCGGTTACATGTACTGATCTGGGAAGTCCTACAAGAGTCCGCTTGAGTAGTGTCTTCGAAAGCCTGTGGCTGGCTACTAAGGTCATCTTGCTTTTTTTTTTTTTAATTTAAATTATTTATTTTGGGAATGCGTTGGGTAAATTATTGACTAGTTGCTGGGATGGCAGGATGTTAAGAAATTGTGAGTTCTTGGAATTGTTTGGAATAATTTCTTAGCCTGTTCGAATATTTTTGGGAGTGTTAAGCCCTTTGGGTCTTCCTGTTCAGATAGTTAAATTTGCTTCTTTGTCTTGTGTCATTTGAAATATACATTGAGTTATGTTTCTTGCACCAACAAATGCGTCTCCTAACTGGGATGGGGGAGGGGGGCATCTGCATGTGGCGTGATTTTTAAATTGCTACATTAATCCTATATAGTACTGAGGTCGCCTCAGGTCTATAAATGTGTCTCGGGCAGACCTCTGGATGCCTTGACTGCACTCTACTCGCCCTTCTTTCCCAGTACTCACTGGCCATGTAAAACTTCAGCATGCCAGTGCGTCCTGTATCCGTATGTCTGCGTTGTCTTCTCTGTTTGGAGCCTAGTACTCCCTTCAGTTTTATCACACTTCTTACTGCCTGGTGGATGAAATGCACTCTCCATGTAGTGTTTACTTAATGTTAACGTTGTTGTCCATTGTTGGTTGGGTGTTGCCTTGTCAGTCAATAAATGGTCTCTTGTTGTCGCTCGTGTTTTATTACACCAACAAACCTTGACTAAAACTTTCAAGACCACTCTGGTTCCTTCTTTAGATGTGACCATTTGTAAGGGAGGCCCTTGTAAATGTGGCAATCCGGTGAATGATGTCCCAGTAGATCTCGAGAGCCACCTGACATCAAACATTCTGCAACGCTTAATGAAGATTGGGCAAAGAACAGGATAGGCCTTCGCGCAAACTTGGTGGCACTTTTATTTCCAGGGCGCTTATTGGTAAACGTTTGTTCCATTTCCTCACCGAGGAGACCACGATTCTTGGAAGGAGTATTTATTGTAAGAGTATTAGTTCTCACAGGTTCACAGTATTGAGTTCATGGCTGTCCACCATACACGGTAGTGAGTTCATGGCTGTCCCCCATACACGGTAGTGAGTTCATGGCTGTCCCCCATACACGGCAGTGACTTCATGGCTGTCCCCCATACACGGCAGTGACTTCATGGCTGTCCACCATACACGGCAGTGACTTCATGGCTGTCCACCATACACGGCAGTGACTTCATGGCTGTCCACCATACACGGCAGTGACTTCATGGCTGTCCACCATACACGGCAGTGACTTCATGGCTGTCCACCATACACGGCAGTGACTTCAGGGCTGTCCACCATACACGGCAGTGACTTCAGGGCTGTCCACCATACACGGCAGTGAGTTCATGGCTGTCCACCATACAGGGCAGTGAGTTCATGGCTGTCCACCATACACGGCAGTGAGTTCATGGCTGTCCACCATACACGGCAGTGACTTCATGGCTGTCCACCATACACGGCAGTGACTTCATGGCTGTCCACCATACACGGCAGTGACTTCATGGCTGTCCACCATACACGGCAGTGACTTCATGGCTGTCCACCATACACATTAGTGAGTTCAGGGCTGTCCACCATACACAGTAGTGAATTCATGGCTGTCCACCATACACAGTAGTGAATTCAGGACTGTCCACCATGAAACCAATCTTCTGTGTTCTTCGAATCTCGGTCTTTGCACTTCAAGTTCGCTGGTTTTTGTGCTGTTGGCAGTGTAACTTTTTACTCTGGCCATACCGCTTTGACGTGTTCTTTCGGCTTGGTTTTTTCTTGTTTATACGGATAACTGAGCTGCTGTGCACCATTTTGTGAGACGTGCATTGCTTCCTCTTATAAGAATGCTTCAAATTAAGTCCAAATCGCACAGCTCGATCTTTTCTCAAGATTGCACGTGCCTTTGACTTACGTCTGTACTTAACCTTTTCTATTTGGAGAACACTGTCCCACCCAAGATGTCGTTGGGTGGTGGGTCAGTATTGGCTAACGTGTTGAGTGCACTGAACGTTGCCATGTGTGTCGTCTTCAATTGATAATATACAAAAAACTGACCGTTTCTTATGCATTTATATATTGAATGATTTCTCAGTTCAGAAGATTTCTACATTTATACACTTCATAGTTGAAGTTGTTAAATATACTTTTTAAAAGTAGCAAAATAATGCAAATTTAAAAATAAGTTGCAGTTTTAACCTAATAAAATATTTTAGTGGTGTTATAGAGCAATGCAAAATGTCTTTGACATTTCATTTGAAACTGAACTTGGTTTTATTTTTTATTTATTTAAAGAAAAATCTGCTTTTTATCTAAGGTCGGGGCACTGTCCTATCGTATGCTATAGCTAAGGGTTAGCTGAGGTATATATCCATTGCTGTCGGCTGGATCAGTGGTAAGCAAAGACCCACATTCTAGGGCGTTTTCCTGCACACTCTGAGCAGGGTTTGTTGGTCTGATTTCTATGCTTTTCAATAATCCTTTCATTATTGTGCTCTTTAGTCTTCAATAAGGATGTGTGTTGACAGTCGGCACTTGTCCATCTTCAAACTATCTGCGACTGCGGAGAACCTCCACTCCCTTTACGTGCCCCAGAAAGACGTGATAAGAAGGCCCTCCTGGTTCCTTTTGATTTCTTAACAATTTTTCTAACCATAGTCCTTCAATGTAACTGTACTTTTAACTCAATAAAATTTCCGTTTTACTTAAAACTAATTCATGCATCATTTGGACAGTCCTCAGAGGAAAATTCACTATCTTAAAAAGGCTGTTAAATTGTGACCTTTGCTAATGGCCTTTTTCTGTTTGTCAGGTATTGTCCCCTTTACAAATGAGCCTCAGCCTATTATTTTTTGTGTTTTTAAAAAAAAAAATTTATTTTTATGTGGCAACACTTAAGCAAAACTTTTTACTTCACCACAATAAAAGCAAGTTACAGGCATTTACTTTGACATGCGTGGTGTGCACATTGACACGCTTTGCAAAATGTTAATCCGAGTGGTTGTGTACATTCTTCAATAAATCTGTTGTATGATGTATTAGAAAATCTAACGTTCCATGCTCCATTCCAACAGTCCCTTCTGGGTAGTATTTGTTGGTTTTAGTTTTCTTGCTATTTGTTGGATCTTTTACTTTATTGACTCTATTAAAAAGCTGATCTCAGAGCAAATGACACCTCTTGATGAAACTCCTAATCCGATCTACCACTTCATCTCTGAACCCCACTGAAGTCCATCTGACCAATGTGCCACATTGTATTAAAGCGACCATTCCAGGATTTCACTTCTGCATGCCTGCTCGCACTCAACCATTCTTCGTATTGGCCCAACAAAAACCAGTATTTGGAGACCAGGTAGGCCGCTCGGCAGATGTAGAGCTGTTGCCTCTACCAGTATCTGAAATGTCCTGCCCTTTTTGTTTTTTATGCTTTGTTTGATCACTAGAGCAGCAGATACGTTGTCCATATGGTAGGTGCTGTTATTGAAGGAGCCTTCTAAATCCATATTTGTAAAGCGCGAACTACTCACCCTTGCGTGTCTCAAGGCGCTGGGGGCCGTCGTGGAAATTAAGTGAGCTATTGCCCAGAGTCACATGGTGCTGAGCTGAGCTGCCGCCGGGGATCGAACCGTGAACCCTGTGCTCCGAAGTCAGCTGCCCTAGCCGCTGCACCACACCTCTCCAAAGCCTTCAGGTTTGAGTGCCCCATGGTAGAAGAAACTTCTGGTAGTCTAACAGTACACATTGTCTGATTCCTACAGACGCCAGTAGTTCGACTTGGGTGGGGCTGCTATTAATACAAGTTTATTGTCTGTTGGAAGTAGCATGACATCTCAGTAAACTCTGTTTTGTCAGCGGCTGTCATGGTGGTAGGAACAGTTGCTCAATGAGACCTCAGTAAATTCACTCTTGTTGCCGGACGCCTCCACATTTAGTCGTAAATCTGCTGCAGAACGATAGGTGTGGTACTGCGCTTCAGCCCGGTTGTTTATTTTATTCCCCACATGTAAATATACATGAATGCATGCGATGCTAGAAGTACTTGTAACTTGGGTTGGTTTTGCGCTTGTTTTTTGCTGTCAAGGCAGGGTTAAATTTCCGTTTTAGTGCTTTGAGAGCGGGAAAGAGCTAGTTGTTTGCTGTGGTGGTGGGCCTATCCATGCTCTACGAGGCCTGCCTGCTCAGTGCTGCCACCACTTGCCACTCGTTGGCTGCTGTTGGTGGCCAACATCTTATTTTGCTTGACCATGATCCCCCGTTCTCTGGCCTTGCTCTTTCAGGAATATGTGGCAAATCTTTTCAAACCCATGATTGTCCCCTAAAAGTGATCTAGTTTGAGTGCCTTCAGCCCTATAGCTGTTCAGGCAGTATTGATTTTGTTGTACTTGGCTTCCTTTGCATCTTTAGTACTATATCGCCCTAATCTATAAAGCAAGTGAAGGGTCCAGTGATGGCCTGCCTGCATTGGCTCGCATAGCAGATTTCCTACTCTGCTCTGATCGAGCCCATGTTTTAGCGATAGAAAAACATATTTTTGGCGGTCCTCAAGCATTGAAGACCACATCATCTCTCCTGTGCCACGAAATTGAGGTTAAATCTCTGCCATGGAAAGCCATTTTGTTTTAAGAATGGCGTACGTTGTAAGTAGTCTAAAATTAACATTGCTATTTTGTGATGTTTCAACTGCTACTGGTTGTGCTTAGTGGTATCTTTTCTGGTCTTACTCTGTTGTGGCCCTTTCACTGTTAGGAGTGTACAATCCAGCAGGCAGAGTATAGGCTTTAGATAATCTTGCTTGTTCTCGTTTGGGTACCAATGGTCGAGCCTCGCTTGGCGTTGACTAACGTCTGGTATGGTAATAAGACCTGCAGAGATGGCCAGCAATCCATAGAAATCTTAACGGAGTATGGTGAAGGCAAGTGTTTATTACCTCAGAAAAAATGTTCGCTGCAGGCTTGCAGTGCGCTAAAGGCCTGTCACCTTTGTAGGTTAATTGAGCGGCTTATGAGGCCAGCGGTAATTTGTCAATCTGGTGGGGGGTTCTAGGTCAGTGGCTCACTTACCTTATTTCACTTGTGCACTGTTTCTCTGAATGGGTTCCCAGTGTGTTAGATGAGGCATTGAGGCTTGCCGTCTCCAGTCATTGGCGTGGGCTTCTCTTGGTTTGAGCAGCTGGTACCAAGAGTGTACGCTTCCCAGGTCATACTGCTTTGGATTGTTGGGCCATGGCCATCTCCAACAAAGGCGCAGAAGTAGCACAATAAACTAGCTTGTGGGCACAGTAGCAGCCTTGGTTTGGTTGGTGGCATGTCTGCTGTTGCAAGCCTTTACTCTTGAACATGCTTTTATAGTAAAGGACATTGTTGGGTTTAGGTGACTGGAGTTTGAGGTGTTTGTATTCAGCGATGAGTGGTGCTTGGTAGGTAGGTGGACAGTCCCATTGGGAACCGTTGGCTTTAGGTGATTGGAGTTTGGTGTGTTTGTGCTTGGTGATTAATGGTGGCTGGTAGGTGGTCAGTCTTGCTTGGGCATTGTTGGCTTTAGATGACTAGAGATTCATACATTTGTACTCAGTTTATTGGTGGTTGGTAGGTAGGTGTGCAGTCCCACCTGGGCATTGTTGGCTTTAGGCGAGTGGCGCTTTCCCTGTGTGTGCTCATGGATTAGAGGTGAACTATCGTTGGCTTTAGGCAAGTGGCGCTTGCCCTGTGTGTGCTCATGGATTAGAGGTGGTTGGTAAGTGGGCAGGCCCACGTGGGCATCGTTGGCTTTAGGCGAGTGGCGCTTTCCCTGTGTGCGTTCATGGATTAGAGGTGGTTGGTAAGTGGGCAGACCCACTTGGCTATCGTTGGCTTTAGGCGAGTGGCGCTTGCCCTGTTAGTGTTAAGTCCTGGTTGATAAGTGGGCAGTCCTGCCTTTAGATTGCTGGGACTGGGTGTCTGACGTTGGTGGTGTCTGACGTTGGTGGTGTCTTTGAAAGAGCCTGGTGTGGACTCTGGTTGCCTTCCTGGACTCGGCCAGCCTCCATCTTGTAGGTTTCCCTTCCGAGGTTGTTTTTCCCCTCCTTGATTGGACATACGAGCTGTCCTTGCAGTTGGCCTCTGGCCCACTTTTCTGACCAGTGCAGGTGCCACAGAGTTGCCCACTCCTGTGCCAGGAGGGCGCTGCCCTGCGGTTCTTGGGGACCCTCTGGAAGCCTGGATGCGCTGCCAGTGCCCAGCTTTGGTTCTTGCATCCCAGGGGCTTTGTTTTCTGGCTCTTTGCTGCTCTGGTTTCTGAGCTGTTCCCAGATTTTGAATTTGATCTCCCCCCCCCCCCCCCCCTGCTCCGCCCCCCTCCCCCCCGACCTCCCGGGCGTGCACCGCCGTGCTGCACCGCTGGGGGGCGCTGTGCTGAATGCAGGCCAGTCCCGTCAGCCGCTGGCTTGTTTCATTGTGCGTCGGGGGAGGGGGGCAGCACTGATCGTTGCCCCATGAAGACCTGCTCAGACTGAGGCCCCTCCCTCGGCCCTGGCTCTGGTGAGTCGTGGAAGCTGCCTGGGGACGTGTCTTCACCCCCAGAGCGACTGTGGCCGCCCCATCACGTGTGGTGGGGCAAACATGCCCGTCTTTGGGGTGTGGCCTTCTAGACCTTTCCACGTACAAGACCCCCCCCCCCCCCCCCCCAATTACTGATGGATGTTCTTGTGTTGAGAGGATGTTAATACAAACGAAGCTAGAAAAGACACGAGGCTCTAAGGACAGAGCTGCGTGAGCTTGTGAGACACAGCCATGATGAACGCTGCAGTGGGCCCCTCCCGTGTGCACCCCAGGGGCCTGGTCCGCAGGGACCCCAGAGCCCGATGGCAAGGATGTGACATGCAGGCTCCTGGGATGAGACCTGGTTGGCATGGCAGCCCATCCTGCCTGCAGGTGCCAACCATTGCGGGCTGGCTGTTGCTGTATTTCCATGACGATTGACGGACCTAGGACACAACAGCAACAAAATAAAGGCCTCGTGGCAGGACTGAACTCCTATTGCGTAGAATGATTATTTTCGATACTTCGCATTTGCCTCCAACCTTACTCTGGATAAGATTTCACCCACTGACTCTTCAAGTCATTTACTTGTAATTACGACTTTCTAAACCCAACCACGTGCATTTGGGAGAACCTGGATTGGGTTTCCCTGCAGCGTTCAGTTGTATTAAACCTTTCCTTAGATGGGCTCACCATGCACTGTATTGGCCTGGTGCTTGATTTGAAAGGCGTTCCACATGATTAAGAGCGCAAGCCACCCGGTATGGTGTGTAAAACGCAAGGGCGCTTCTGCTCTTCATCAAGCAGTTACAGGTCTCCCATCCAGTGTGCACATGGTTGACAATGGTGTGTACTAGCTATAAAGATGTATTTATTTTGGAACTTCACTTCACTGTAGGCGCGTCTTCGAGACCTGGCCCCAGAACAGTTCTGTTCTCAAAAGTGTTTGGGTTGCATCCTGGGAATCTTGGCGTGGGCTGCTCACAGGCTTTGCTGAGAAGCGATTACCTGGGGATCTTGGCTGGGCCGCTCACTGGCTTTGCTGAGAAGCGATTACCTGGGGATCTTGGCGTGGGCCGCTCACAGGCTTTGCTGAGAAGCGATTACCTGGGAATCTTGGCTTGGGCCGGTCATAGGTTTTGCTGAGAAGCGATTACCTGGGAATCGTGGGCCGCTCATAGGCTTTGCTGAGAAGCGAGTACCTGGGAATCTTGGCGTGGGCCGCTCATAGTCTTTGCTGAGAAGCGATTACCTGGGAATCGTGGGCCGCTCATAGGCTTTGCAGAGAAGTGATTACCTGGGGATCTTGGCGTGGGCCGCTCATAGGCTTAGCTGAGAAGCGATTACCTGGGGCTCTTGGCGTGGGACGGTCATAGGCTTTGCTGAGAAGCGAGTACCTGGGAATCTTGGCGTGGGCCGCTCATAGGCTTTGCTGAGAAGCGATTACCTGGGGATCTTGGCGTGGGCCGCTCATAGGCTTTGCTGAGAAGCGAGTACCTGGGAATCTTGGCGTGGGCAGCTCATAGGCTTTGCTGAGAAGCGATTACCTGGGGATCTTGGCGTGGGCCGCTCATAGGCTTTGCTGAGAAGCGATTACCTGGGAATCTTGGCGTGGGCCGCTCACAGGCTTTGCTGAGAAGCGATTACCTGGGAATCTTGGCGTGGGCCGCTCACAGGCTTTGCTGAGAAGCGATTACCTGGGGATCTTGGCGTGGGCCGCTCATAGGCTTTGCTGAGAAGCGAGTACCTGGGGATCTTGGCGTGGGCCACTCATAGGCTTTGCTGAGAAGCGAGTACCTGGGAATCTTGGCGTGGGCCGCTCATAGGCTTTGCTGAGAAGCGATTACCTGGGGATCTTGGCGTGGGCCGCTCGTAGGCTTTGCTGAGAAGCGAGTACCTGGGAATCTTGGCGTGGGCCGCTCATAGGCTTTGCTGAGAAGCGAGTACCTGGGAATCTTGGCGTGGGCCGCTCACAGGCTTTGCTGAGAAGCGATTACCTGGGAATCTTGGCGTGGGCCGCTCACAGGCTTTGCTGAGAAGCGATTACCTAGGGATCTTGGCGTGGGCCGCTCATAGGCTTTGCTGAGAAGCGATTACCTGGGGATCTTGGCGTGGGCCGCTCATAGTCTTTGCTGAGAAGCGAGTACCTGGGGATCTTGGCGTGGGCCGGTCATAGGCTTTGCTGAGAAGCGAGTACCTGGGAATCTTGGCTGGGCTGCTCACTGGCTTTGCTGAGGAGCGATTACCTGGGGTTCTTGGCGTGGGCCGCTCACAGGCTTTGCTGAGAAGCGATTACCTGGGGATCTTGGCTTGGGCCCGTCATAGACTTTACTGAGAAGCGAGTACCTGGGGATCTTGGCGTGGGCCGCTCATAGGCTTTGCTGAGAAGCGATTACCTGGGAATCGTGGGCCGCTCATAGGCTTTGCTGAGAAGCGATTACCTGGGGATCTTGGCGTGGGCCGCTCATAGGCTTTGCTGAGAAGCGATTACCTGGGGATCTTGGCGTGGGCCGCTCATAGGCTTTGCTGAGAAGCGAGTACCTGGGAATCTTGGCTTGGGCCTGTCATAGACTTTACTGAGAAGCGAGTACCTGGGAATCTTGGCGTGGGCCGCTCATAGGCTTTGCTGAGAAGCGATTACCTGGGAATCTTGGCTGGGCCGCTCACAGGCTTTGCTGAGAAGCGATTACCTGGGGATCTTGGCTTGGGCCCGTCATAGACTTTACTGAGAAGCGAGTACCTGGGGATCTTGGCGTGGGCCGCTCATAGGCTTTGCTGAGAAGCGATTACCTGGGAATCGTGGGCCGCTCATAGGCTTTGCTGAGAAGCGATTACCTGGGGATCTTGGCGTGGGCCGCTCATAGGCTTTGCTGAGAAGCGATTACCTGGGGATCTTGGCGTGGGCCGCTCATAGGCTTTGCTGAGAAGCGAGTACCTGGGAATCTTGGCTTGGGCCTGTCATAGACTTTACTGAGAAGCGAGTACCTGGGAATCTTGGCGTGGGCCGCTCATAGGCTTTGCTGAGAAGCGATTACCTGGGAATCTTGGCTGGGCCGCTCATAGGCTTTGCTGAGAAGTGATGTTTCTGGTGAGGGTGCTTGAAGATGCTTTCAATCCTTTCTGGCCAGGAGTGCAATCCCCACACCTGTAGCACTTTGTTATTCCTGCTTCAGAATACAAGCCCTTGCAGTCCTATTCAAAAATCTGGAAGACTTGGCTTCTAGTTTTCCTTTCCGGCCCTGTCCGACTGATTTCGTTTTCTAAGTAGATCTTACTAACCCTCGATGGGTACTGTCTGCTCTGCCCCGAAGATCGTTTCCCAGGCTTGTTCACCTTGATGTTTGTCCATGCTCTTACGTTAGAGGTACAAGAGCTTCGACCACCCGATTAAAGTGTATGATGTGCATAGGAACTTTGGGTAGAACCTGTACCACTTCCATGTGCAGGCAAGACGTTCTTTGGGTTACACCGGCTGGCCATGAAACTTGAAGTACGGCAAATGGAGTACAGTCTGTCCTGTCACACCCTACAGTGCCTGCCTACAAACACCTACCTGTTTTCTTTATTCCTCACCGTGTGTTCCACCTTCCTCGATCACGTCTAGGTTACTTCTCCCAAGAGAGGGAATAAGAATGACGTGGTGCCACAGGCTCGTGTTGGTATCGGTACTTTTGCAGCATCAAGCTGCACCTGGTGGTAATTTGACTTGGCAGCGTCCCCGAGGCTCCTATGATAATTCAATGCTAACTCTTCAGACACAGTGAAACAAGGCGCGTGCGTTGTGACCAGTGTGTGGTTGTGGTGCCGTGTGTTGGCCTTGACTTGACATGGATGACAGTTTCATTCTGACAACTAATAGTCTAACCATGTGTGCTCCATTTGTCCCCCTCTTGCAGATTCAACGATGGGCTCTGGTCCGATCGACCCCCGAGAGCTCTTGAAGGCCCTGGACTGCTTCCTTGGGAAGGATGGCGAAGTGAAGGCTGCAGATGGCATCACCAAGATTTTTGGGTAAGCTCTATCTTCTTTTTAAAAGGACTGTTGAAAAGATCCAGTTGAGTGTCTTGCGTTACTCTTTCGATGCCCCTTGTCGTTGAATATATGCATGCTTTATGCTAGTCCAAGTTGGTGGTGCAGGATCAGCACGGTAGGCTGTCCGTGCCTTGCATTTTAATGATGGTTCATAATAGGCGAGGTTGGGCTGATAGAATGTCTACTTGTTTAGTCACACACTATCTGGTATTATCAAGCCTGAGCCACTAAGTAATTGCTAATTTGTCTACTAAGTTGCCTCTCCAAGACCGCTTGTTCCAGTTGAGTGCTCGTCTCTTGCCCACTGACGTCCCTTTATTTTCACAGCCTCATGAAGGAGTCTCGAAAGATGGTAAGCCGCTGTATCTACTTGAATATCGTCCAGCAGACCCGCTCTCCTGATAACCTCGCCAAGTAAGTCTTGTATGTGCCCTCGTTCTTGGGTCTACTGGTTCTTTCGGGGATGCATACTTTTGATTATCCATTGATGGTGCGTAATTCTTAAACCGTGAGTTCCAAGTTGGTGCAGCATCATCCTTGCAGATTGGATGCCTGTTTGAGTGCCTTGGACACCAAATGGGCCTCCAAAGGCGTGTGAATCTGATCCTTGGTTTTAAGTTTTCTTCACAAAATGCCACTAGGACGTTCAGGAGCAGTTCCTCACTGAAGCATCTACATTTTTCCGCAGGTTCATTAAAGTCGGAGGTTACAAGCTTCTCAACACATGGCTGACCTACTCCAAGTCCACCGGCAACTCCCCGCTGTTGCAGCAGATCCTCATCACGCTGCAGAGCCTGCCGCTGACTGTGGACCATCTGAAGCAGGTGAGCTCCTGTCGACCTCTACTCATGGCTCTTTCCAGTGCTAAGAAGATAATCTATACTTGGCAGGATTCCTCGAGCTTGGATTTAATTGAGAACGGGACAGTGCTGCAGTTCCGATGTGTTGTGGCAGGGCAGGACTCCAGGGCACATCTTTGTGCATGGTACATATCTGAGCCTAGAACATATGTGACCCCCCTCCACTGTTTCCTTACTCCTTGTAATCCCTGTGACTCTTGTCCTCCCACCCCTCCACCCAAAGTTCATCTATTTCCAGCTTTCTGATGATTCTGGATTGAGAACTGTCAGAGTGCGGACTCGACAGCACGTGTCCCTGCGATATTGAAGACACCTGTCGTTCCTTTATCGCTAGTGGTGTAGTAGCTGTTGGTGTTCGTGGTCGTGCGCTGTGTTCTGCACATGAGTTTGGCCAGGCTTTGTGGGGTGCGTTAGTTTCTAGGCTGCAAAGTTAGAGTTGCAGAAAGGAAGCAATCTGGCTTATAGTAAAAGGGGCAGTCTTTTCCAAAGCCTAACCATGTGTCTGCCACTGGTGTGCAGCAGGTGACCTGTCCTGGGGGCCTGATGGAGATAATCTCAGCACCTCAAGTCTATGGTAGAGCTCCACATGCTCTCTTGTGCAGAATCTGATTTATGTAACGTTGGCACTTAAGTTTCATTTTTTTATTTCTGCTTTCAGAACAACACCGCAAAGCTTGTAAAGCAATTGAGCAAGTCCAGTGAGGATGAAGGTGAGTTGAAGCCCCGTGCATTGGGTTTCCCTAGAGCAGGCGACACCAATTTATGTGCTCCACCATGTTCTGTGGCTGCCTGAGCCTTGTGTGCTGGGTTCTAAAGCAGGCTGTATCCCTTTATGTGCTCCACCATGTTCTGTGGCTGCCTGAGCCTTGTGTGCTGGGCTCTCCTAAAGCAGGCTGTATCCCTTTATGTGCTCCACCATGTTCTGTGGCTGCCTGAGCCTTGTGTGCTGGGTGCTAAAGCAGGCTGTATCCCTTTATGTGCTCCACCATGTTCTGTGGCTGCCTGAGCCTTGTGTGCTGGGTTCTAAAGCAGGCTGTATCCCTTTATGTGCTCCACCATGTTCTGTGGCTGCCTGAGCCTTGTGTGCTGGGTTCTAAAGCGGGCTGTATCCCTTTATGTGCTCCACCATGTTCTGTGGCCGCCTGTAGGGCAGGCTTCCTGAGCCTTGTGTGCTGGGCTCTCCTAAAGCAGGCTGTATCCCTTATGCGCTCCACCATGTTCTGGGGCTGCCTGAGCCTTGTGTGCTGGGTTCTAAAGCAGGCTGTATCCCTTTATGTGCTCCACCATGTTCTGGGGCTGCCTGAGCCTTGTGTGCTGGGTTCTAAAGCAGGCTGTATCCCTTATGTGCTCCACCATGTTCTGTGGCTGCCTGAGCCTTGTGTGCTGGGTTCTCCTAAAGCAGGCTGTATCCCTTTATGTGCTCCACCATGTTCTGTGGCTGCCTGAGCCTTGTGTGCTGGGTTCTAAAGCAGGCTGTATCCCTTTATGTGCTCCACCATGTTCTGTGGCTGCCTGAGCCTTGTGTGCTGGGTTCTCCTAAAGCAGGCTGTATCCCTTTATGCGCTCCACCATGTTCTGTGGCTGCCTGAGCCTTGTGTGCTGGGTTCTAAAGCAGGCTGTATCCCTTTATGTGCTCCACCATGTTCTGGGGCTGCCTGAGCCTTGTGTGCTGGGTTCTAAAGCAGGCTGTATCCCTTTATGTGCTCCACCATGTTCTGTGGCTGCCTGAGCCTTGTGTGCTGGGTTCTAAAGCAGGCTGTATCCCTTTATGTGCTCCACCATGTTCTGTGGCCGCCTGAGCCTTGTGTGCTGGGTTCTAAAGCAGGCTGTATCCCTTTATGTGCTCCACCATGTTCTGTGGCTGCCTGAGCCTTGTGTGCTGGGTTCTAAAGCAGGCTGTATCCCTTTATGTGCTCCACCATGTTCTGTGGCTGCCTGAGCCTTGTGTGCTGGGTTCTAAAGCAGGCTGTATCCCTTTATGTGCTCCACCATGTTCTGTGGCTGCCTGAGCCTTGTGTGCTGGGTTCTAAAGCAGGCTGTATCCCTTTATGTGCTCCACCATGTTCTGTGGCTGCCTGAGCCTTGTGTGCTGGGTTCTAAAGCGGGCTGTATCCCTTTATGTGCTCCACCATGTTCTGTGGCCGCCTGTAGGGCAGGCTTCCTGAGCCTTGTGTGCTGGGCTCTCCTAAAGCAGGCTGTATCCCTTTATGCGCTCCACCATGTTCTGTGGCTGCCTGAGCCTTGTGTGCTGGGTTCTAAAGCGGGCTGTATCCCTTTATGTGCTCCACCATGTTCTGTGGCCGCCTGTAGGGCAGGCTTCCTGAGCCTTGTGTGCTGGGCTCTCCTAAAGCAGGCTGTATCCCTTTATGCGCTCCACCATGTTCTGGGGCTGCCTGAGCCTTGTGTGCTGGGTTCTAAAGCAGGCTGTATCCCTTTATGTGCTCCACCATGTTCTGTGGCTGCCTGAGCCTTGTGTGCTGGGTTCTAAAGCAGGCTGTATCCCTTTATGTGCTCCACCATGTTCTGTGGCTGCCTGGAGAGCAGGCTGCCTGAGCCTTGTGTGCTGGGCTCTCCTAAAGCAGGCTGTATCCCTTTATGTGCTCCACCATGTTCTGTGGCCGCCTGGAGGGCAGGCTGCCTGAGCCTTGTGTGCTGGGCTCTAAAGCAGGCTGTATCCCTTTATGTGCTCCACCATGTTCTGTGGCTGCCTGAGCCTTGTGTGCTGGGCTCTAAAGCAGGCTGTATCCCTTTATGTGCTCCACCATGTTCTGTGGCCGCCTGTAGGGCAGGCTGCCTGAGCCTTGTGTGCTGGGCTCTCCTAAAGCAGGCGGTCTACGTTGCACAAGCTTGACCTTTGCGTCAGGCCCTCCTGACCGCTGATTGCCAGCACTATGGGCTCTTCTAAGTGTGATCTGTATGCCATCAATGGCTTCTCTTCTTGGTAGGTTTATGGGGGTGAGAAAGGTAGGTGGCCAGGAACCAGTTGAGATTTTCACGTAGTCATGAAGACTAGCCATGACACGTCGGGTTTGGAGAAAGTGGAATTCCTGCCCAACAGCAATGGCGAGGGGGAGGTTGTGGGGGGGGAGGGGTTGGTGGATCGTCATATCTTAATGGCAGGGCTGGAGTCTAATCATGCAGCACTTCTAACTGAAGTTTTATTTTCAGAGGTGCGCAGACTGGCAGCCATTTTGGTTGATGAATGGATGGGCATTATTCGGTCTCAGAGCAGCGCTCAGCCTGCAGGTAAGGATTGAGTCTGGCCTGACTCGTGTGGATGGAGAACCTACTTTGCAAGAGTGAAGATGTTAGTTTGTCCTAATAGTGTTGCCTCTTCCTCCTCCAGAAAAGGACAAGAAGAAGAAACGGGAAGATGGCAAAAACCGCTCTCCTGTCCATGAGAAGCCGCAGGTGAAAGTTGAGATGATGGAGGAGGACACGCTTGAGAAAAGGAAGGAGAAGCCAAAGACCCAGAGGACAACGGCACCCAGCCACGCCAAGTTCAGGTCCACAGGTGAGTGAAGCTGCAGCAGTTGCTGGGCGGCAGGTGGGCTCTGAGGGCCAGCCTCGGTGGGCTCTGAGGGCCAGCCTCGGTGGGCTCTGAGGGCCAGCCTCGGTGGGCTCTGAGGGCCAGCCTCGGTGGGCTCTGAGGGCCAGCCTCGGTGGGCTCTGAGGGCCAGCCTCGGTGGGCTCTGAGGGCCAGCCTCGGTGGGCTCTGAGGGCCAGCCTCGGTGGGCTCTGAGGGCCAGCCTCGGTGGGTGGGCGGGAGGGCTCTGAGGGCCAGCCTCGGTGGGTGGGCGGGAGGGCTCTGAGGGCCAGCCTCGGTGGGTGGGCGGGCTCTGAGGGCCAGCCTCGGCGGGCGGGCTCTGAGGGCCAGCCTCGGCGGGCGGGCTCTGAGGGCCAGCCTCGGCGGGCGGGCTCTGAGGGCCAGCCTCGGCGGGCGGGCTCTGAGGGCCAGCCTCGGCGGGCGGGCTCTGAGGGCCAGCCTCGGCGGGCGGGCTCTGAGGGCCAGCCTCGGCGGGCGGGCTCTGAGGGCCTGCCTCGGCGGGCGGGCTCTGAGGGCCAGCCTCGGCGGGCGGGCTCTGAGGGCCAGCCTCGGCGGGCGGGCTCTGAGGGCCAGCCTCGGCGGGCGGGCTCTGAGGGCCAGCCTCGGCGGGCGGGCTCTGAGGGCCAGCCTCGGCGGGCGGGCTCTGAGGGCCATCCTCGGCGGGCGGGCTCTGAGGGCCATCCTCGGCGGGCGGGCTCTGAGGGCCATCCTCGGCGGGCGGGCTCTGAGGGCCTGCCTCGGCGGGCGGGCTCTGAGGGCCTGCCTCGGCGGGCGGGCTCTGAGGGCCTGCCTCTGTGCATCAATCGGGGATTTGTGAAGCGCACTACTCACCTGTGATGTCTGATGCTGAGGGTGAGTTCCTTCCAGGTCTTGACTGCGATGTAGGAGAAGGATCGCCCTCCTGCTCTGGTTCTGCAGAGCTTCATTGGTAGCTCTGCTACCGAGGGCCACTGCTCGTGCTGAGGCCTCTAGGCTCTGAAGGAAGCCCCGGTGCTTCATTGGTAGCTCTGTTGGTGAGAGCAAATGTGACATGTCTCTTATATCATCCTAGGTCTTGAGCTGGAGCCTCCAGCACCTGCCCAAGGGCCTGTGAAGAAGAACATCAATGCTGTTGTTATTTCAGAGAAATACAACATCAAGATTGCTCCACTGAAGAGGCAGAGGTGGGTACAGTTCACCAGCGCTAGTAAAGCCACGGCTGTGTTGTGAGGCAGCAGGAGGGAGGGGAAGCAAGATTCTGTTCTGGGAGGGTTCAAAGGGGGAGAGCAGCAGGGCTGTCCTGTGACACTTATGAGTATATTTTGAGCTATTCCATGTACTACTGGGGTAAAGCAAGGCTTTAGCAAAGTACTGCATATTGTTGTAAATTGCAGGCTGCGCGTTGAGCAGGCATGTGTCTTACTGCGCAAAGTAATGTTTTCGATCACATAAGTTTAACAACTTAAACCCATTGAGTGAGGTTGCTACTGTATTACATTTTCATCCTTGCTCCTATCATGTGAAGGGTGGGCAGAGGATATTTGATTAACTAAGTTGTTGGGTGGCGTTCAGGCCCCCCCTCCCTCCCCAACTGGGAGGTCATAAGTATTTTAAGGAAGGTTCTGTCCACTTCAGCTATTCAGGCCCTCTCTGCATGCAGTAGTCACATTTCACATCTTTCTCCCTGAGCCCTTTGTAAACTGCTAGCTTCATCTTCTCTGTTTGCAGCTCTGTTTCCAGTCCATCTGAGCCCCCACCTGCTGAGAAGAAGTATAAACCTCTGAACACCACTCCCAATGCGGCCAAAGAGATCAAAGTGAAGATCATTCCTGCACAACGTAAGTTGGTCATCCACTGGCCTCCCATTGCTAGCTCTGCCCCAACTGAACTGCTTGGCTCTGACCAGCAATCTGCTCTCTTGCAGCGATGGAGAGTTTGGGCTTTTTGGATGCATTGAACTCCGCCCCGATCCCTGGAGTGAAGATCAGGAAGAAGAAGAAACCCACATCGCCAACTTCCAACAAGGTAAGCCCCGCTGAGGGCACCCGGCATGACCTGAACAAACACTCTGTATTGCTTCAGTGCAGTCTATATTCAGAGCAGTCCCTTGGGTTGGCAGGACATTTTCAAACAAAGTGCTGTAAAGAGAATGTTCGAGGCATGTGTGGCTGTAGATACACATGCTTTGCATACTCCTGCCATCTAGTGTTTGGTCTGGATGTGTGCAAGCTGTTTTTCTTTGAAGAAGTCTTTCGTCATGAGGTAAGGTGATTCCTCCTCTTGGTGATAATGCGCATGGGCATAGACTCCATTGTTAGATTGCTTTCTTTCAGCCATCTGGTTCGGACATGTATTATTGTGCTCCTGTTCGAGACAGTTTTACGGGATCCTTTAGGTGCGTAATCCACTTTTACCCTCGTCTGTATTGTTTCGAATGAGTTTCCTTTCGGAAGACTGTCATTTGTTGGATCGACATGTTTCGATCGCGGCCTTC
Organism: Calotriton arnoldi; assembly: GCA_963921515.1. Taxonomy (NCBI): domain Eukaryota; kingdom Metazoa; phylum Chordata; class Amphibia; order Caudata; family Salamandridae; genus Calotriton; species Calotriton arnoldi. The sequence continues at coordinate 1,195,000 of CAWUFW010002099.1, forward strand.
GGGCCTCGCCCATTCGGGCAATACCTCACTCGACTCCATCGATTATACTCTGCTGATGGAACAGACTCTGTTTCAATTCTGCCCCCAGCTTGAAGTACCCGTGGACCGACCTTCACCAGGTCTGCAATCTGTGAAGCCTGCTGATCGTTTCAATTTAAAAAGACCCTTCAGGATCGACTAGCACGGTGCAGAGATGCAAAATCAAGGAGACTCATGATATCTTCAGACAGCAAGTCATCGAAGAGGAAGAACTAGAGGCCTCAGCGGTCGAAGAAGAGAGAACCTTTTTGGTAAAAAAATGTAGACTCCAGAGTTGGAGTTCAATCTGGAGATGCATGATCTGCAAGTTGCCTCACCTGCCCACACCAAAACTTTCAGTTTCCACCTAACAAAAGGCTTCTGGACCACCACTGCCATCTTTCCATGGTTGGCACCAAACTGCAGCTTCGGCTGCCCTTCCTCTGGCTTGGCACCGAAAGCATGTCCAAAGCCTTCCAGTTCCATGCTGAGACTCCACCTCATCGTCTCTGACTCCGGTTCTGAAAGCCAAAATCGGTTCGACTCCAAAACCTTTGGTACCGAAAACAAAATTGGCTCCCACTACGCTCCCAGAGCATATTTTGGAAACCATGCAGGAGGGACTCGATCCCACACAGAAAGGAATCCATATCCATCCTGATACTGGCTGCATTATTGCAAAGACTGTGTCGGTGCCTTCTTCAAAGCGGCAATCTTCTTTTCAAGGTGCCATTGAGTCTGCCACTTCCAATGAAGCAAAAGGAAAAGGCTACCAGTCCCCTGCACCCTATTCTTCCTACTTCTCCATCTCCCATACCAACACCTATACCTTCAACACCTCACTCACCACAGGTTCCCTTAAATATTACACCTTCGAGATCTCCACATACAGACCCTGGTGGGAGTTTGGGGGGGTGGATCATGACACTTGTGGCATACCACAACCACCAGACTCCTGGCCGGATTACAACATAGACCCAAGAGGAATACAGATCTATACCCTGACAAACCCTCACCTCCTGATACTACATCATATCAAGAGCTTCTTGCTAGGACAGCAGCATACCTTGGGGTTACATTGCACATAGAATCCATGGAGAAAGATTTTTTTGTTTTTGTTTGAGACATTGTGCACCACACAGAACTTCTCAATCTCTTCCAGTGCTTAAATGTATGATACGTCATGCAGATATATTTAAAGATCCTGCGCGGACTCGCATTATCACCCATAGGGTAGATACAAAATATAAGGCCGCACCATCTGACCCAATTTTTATTCGAGGCCAGCTTCCTTCTGACTCCCAAGTTGTCTCAAATGCCCATAAATGGGCTAATTCACAGACTACAGCTGACGCACCGCCTCCTGTTAAGGGATCTAAACTTATTGATGTGTCACGCAAACGTGTTGCTGCACAGTCTGCTAATTATTTGCGGATTGCAAACACACAAGTTATTGGTAGATTCGATGGAGCTCACTGGGGCGAAATGGAGTAACTCCTCCAATATCTCCCCGAGGAACAAAAGAAAGGACCGGAACTAGTTCAGGAAGGGAAGTCAATGTCCAATTCTCCCATTAGTTGTGCACTGGACTCTGCAGATACTCGTGTCCTCCTATGCAGGCATGCCTGGCTGTGGATCTCTGGGGTTAAACCAGAAGACTTTAATTGATAAAGAGCACCTCTTGGGCCCACAGGTAGATGAGGCTTTAGAAAAAATAAAGGACCATGAGTTTGCCAAATCCATGGGGCACTTCAAACACCCTCTCCTCGCTCTTCTTCTAGAGCAGGTTCCAAAGCAGCATCTACAGATGCCTCTGCATTCCCCTACAGACCTCAAACTTGCTCCTCTCCATCAGAGGCAACTTCAAAGGTACACCATCCCATAATGCCCCATCTGTTAACAAACAGTGACTTACTTCTCCTTACCCCAATCATTTTACACCTGTCTGGTCGATTTAAAGCAGTTTTCCCCACCTGACAGTCCATAACATCGGACCGGTGGGTGTTGGACATTATCCAACATGGTTATTGCCTGGAGCTTATCACCACTCCTCCCAATATTCTACCTCACACCCACACTCTCTGGAACATCAAACAAGAAGTGCAATCCCATACTCAGAGGAGCTATAGAACCCTGTAAGCATCTGTTCTTGGCATGTAGTGCTGTAGATTCACATGTGCCCACCCTCGTCCCCGGACACATGGTTGTTGCAGTTTTTATCTATACTTTCACATGCATGGACATCTCTTTACTGACACTTATACTCCATTCTCACCCTCCTGCGGGAAAATAATCTAACAATAGAGTTGACGCCTATGCGCATTATCACCAAGAGGGGTCACCTTACGTGGTGACTTGAAAGACTTCTTCGAAGAAAAACTACTTGCACACACACCCGTACCCAACACTAGATGGCAGGAGTATGCAAAGCATGTGAATCTACAGCACTACATGCCAAGAACAGATGCTTGCAGGGTAGGTAACATAATCCCTCTACAACTCCCTCGCCATGATGCTTCCTCTGGGAGGGATGGGGTCTTAATTTGGCCTGTTTCATGTTTGCTCCCTATCCTAGATGTTTCTATTCCCTACTGCTTAGGTTTTGTGTCCTTTCACTCCCTGTCAACCTCCTCAGCCTCCACCCATCGTATACTTCTGGGCTTTTCTGTCATCCATGTTCCTTCTTGGATTAAAAAAGTAATTTGTATATTCCTTGGTATGCTTGGTTGGCTTTAGGAAGGTTTTTTGTCTCATTATTTTGTCTTGTCTCAGTAGTTGAAGCAGGATTTTTGGACAGTACTAGATTTTTATCTTAAAAGAAAGTATTCTTGTTTCCTCTTTTTTTTTTTTTTTTTTTTTTTTAAAGAGGCCTGTCCAATTATTAATTAGATGGTTGCTCACATACTTGCAGCCCTGGATCTAAAATGTGTTTCAGGAACTAATTTTGAGGTCTTAATTGTTTTCTCACCATCTCTTGTTTTCTGCAGCCTGGTCCCTTTGAGACCAAAGTTACACCTGATGCGATTGAGACCAAGCCACCCTCCCCTGATCCTGTGCCGACAGTGGAGGCTATGGAAGTGGAGCGGCCAACCACTCCGGTGCCAGCAGAGGAGATTCCGGAACCAATGGAGATAGGTGAGTTGAACTGTGCATGTTTATCAGACTGGGTGAAAGCGAACCTGAATGCTAAGCGAGCCACAAGACGGATTAGGTGTTTGTGGGAAAAGTGGTAGCTTCAGATTAGGCTTTTGTTCCCTCTTGGGCCAGTTTGACGTCTTTCCAACTTTTATCGTAGTTCCAGTGCCTGTCATACCCATAGAAGCCAAGCCTGTGGATGTCCCCATGGAGGTTCCGCTGTTGACAAAGAAGGGAAGAAAGAAGAAGACTGTGACCTGGTGCGAAGAGAGTAAACTGCGCGAATACTTCTATTTCGACATGGACGAGACTGAGCGGGGTAGGTCTGACACACCACATCTTTACCACAGTGACGCTGCTTAGAACTTCTTGAACACAAACCGTCCACTGACAGCCATATATGCCCCTGCGTCATGGGCTAGTTGTCTCACACATCAACAAGTGTGAACGTCTAGGGGATCATCAATCGTCATAAGCATTGAATAGTCCAGCTCACGTGAGGGGACCCCAGAAGGAGTCCCCGCATGTTGACAGGACTATTCAATGCTTATGACTTTGAGGATTCCCCTGGAAGAGAACTAGGATTACAGGTAAGCAATTTATCCTTTCCGATCATAGACCTAAAACAAGTTCTACATAAAGAGTTGAGGTTAAATATGGATTTGACCTGTAAATTGTAGAAATGCAACAGTAATGGGATAAAAATATAAAAACCTCGATGCTAGTTTAGTAAACAATTGTAGAAAAATGTTCAACATGCTAGTTGATCTCTGGAAATAAGGTCTACATGGTTTGTTCACATAGTTTCAGGCTCATCCTTACTGGTTAAAGGATTTGCAGCGTTTAGGGTTTAAGCTCGGACCTTGGCAGATCGGCTCGTCACCATGTCAAATTGAGATGGTGTGACTGATAATTGAAAGCTGGCTGCCCTGGCTTCCTCGACTAAGGTGCTGTCATTCGCCGCCAGTGTCCCAGCTGTTTTATTAGCAGCAGGTGATTCTTCAGCAGTCACTTGTCCATTGCAGTTTACTTGGCAGCATTTCCTGTTTGCCTGGCGGCTTTCCTTAGTAGAAAAGTAGACCAGTTTTTACTTTGCTCAGTGGGGACTACCTGGTCCGATGTCCACAATCTCCTCTATTAGGCTGAGTTAGCAGTGAGAGGAAGTGGGTGCCACCCGGGTTCACGCACAAATAGACAGGACCCAATCACGGCTGCTGGCACAACCCTAGTCAGTGGTTTCACCCAAGGGCCACCTAGTATCAGATAGGTATTGGCAATATGATGGGGTGTTGTGCCTTCAAAGTTCTCTTCAATCTCAGGGTTAGTGCAATCCCAAACGTTTTTAGCTGGTATCAAAGCAAATTAAGGTGACATAGTCTGTTGTTGCAGTTGGGGTGTACAAGAGGGAAGCAAAAGGTCGTAGTAGTTTAACCTTTTTATTTATAATTCGCTTGGAATGCGAGTGTTTCGCCAAGTTGCCTGCTGGCCAAGGCTTTTTCAAGGCAAAGGGGTCATATCAAAATCTTCAGGCTAGTCAAACAGAAGGTCATAGCCAAAAGTCCAGGCTAATCGTCATTAGGGTCCCTGGACAAATCCTGCATCCCTCGGCGGGATACCATGCAAAGCTCCATGCGGTCTTGTACACCCCTACTGCAACAACTGACTGTCACCTTAATTTGCTTTGATACCAGCTAAAAACGTTTGGGACTGCACTAACCCTGAGATTGAAGAGAACTTTGAAGGCACAAAACCCTATCATCTTGCAAATATCTGTTAGGCTGAATGTAAAAGATTTGGATTGTTTTTTTGGTGTTGTAAAAGTCATCTTGTCCTTGTACCATTGGTATT